>CM042060.1:66746250-68101875 GCA_023525745.1 Arctium lappa | reverse complement strand
GGGAAAATGATCGGGGTCGTCGCACACTTCTCCGCCGGCATATGGGAGGTATCTGGAACTTCTTTTTCTCTCATATTACTTTCTGCCTGAGTAAGAAGACTGGTGGACATGATCAATGTCCATCCTACCTTACTCAACTAGCCCATGCTATCATGTTCCAGCGTAAAATCGATTACGCTCAGTATTTTTTTCACGAGTTGATCTCTGTCATTACACCGCCTAAGCGACCGCATGTTGCTTACCCGCGGTTCATTTGGCTTATAATCAACAACTTACTTGCTGATGCAATTGAGGCGGATCATCGGGTCGTCTATGACTATCATTCCCCGCTTGTGACAAGACCCCTTCTCAAACGGGGTCCCTTGGCGACTGATAATCCTCTCCTTCCAGGTATGGTCTCCTTCATCAACTCTCCCGATCTACAATGGGGTGATGCCAAGGACACTCCGGTGTCCAAAGGTCCCTCCTCTGTAGTGGCCCCCTCTTCCCTCTCCCTAGTGACGCCTGCTAGCACTCACTCCTCACAGGCTACAGGCACCGCCGCACTTGCCCAAATGACCATACCACCGAAAGGACCTTCGGTGGTTACCCAGGTCAACCTCCACACCTCAAAGCGGCGGCACTCTACCTCTTCCCCTCCCTCTTCTCCCAAAAGAAAGAGGAAGGTTTCTAGGGCCAACCCACATACTCCACCCACCGATTCTTCACAATCGGCCGGTGTTGAAATTGTCCCATCCGGGCCCGGGGAATCTGCTACACCTACTGCCACCTCCTCTGTATCCTCTCCAAAGGATGCATGTGAGACTTTCGGGGACCCTCACCTTCCCTCTTCCCCCTCCTCCTTCGGGGATGAGGATGACTTGGTCTTCTCCCCAGACCAAGGCTCTGACTTCTCACTGCACGGCCTATCACCCGACCATTTCATGGTCGACACTTGTGCACGACCCGGTGAGACTCTGGTCTTACCCAAGGCCAGTGTTGAGGGTATTTCACGGTATTTGGATTACTTGCAACAGGGTCAAGGTCAAGACAAGGTGACAACTCAAGCAGGCCCCTCTACCTCCGCCTACCGCTCTCCTCCACATTCTCCAGAGAGCTCCTCTTCTCCTATGGCTACCTCCGCTGACGGTAGCTCCTCCGATGACTTATCTTCATCACCACGATCACCTGCTACCGATGCTCTCCTCCAGAGCAATGCCTACTATGAAGAACAATCTCGGCTTCTTCCTCTTCCTCATCATCCACTTACGCCTTCACGGTGTCAGGCATCAGCTGCGGCAGCGCGAGACACTCCTCCTGTTCCTATCATTCCCCCAGAAATCCTAGCAGACATTCAGGAAGCTAACATACAACATCGTCTCATGGGTGCTCAGTTTCGCGAACATCAGAACGTTCTGGGATCCCTCGTGAAAGTCACTTGCGACAAGTTGTTATCTCTTGAGACCTCAGTTGCTGCTCTTCAAGCGGCCTCTGATGCTCGTGATGCGGAGGTCCGGCGTCTTCAGGCAGCTTCGCAGGCTCACAGTGCCATTTCCACTCAGATTCTTCAGTCTCTTCTGTCTCTTCATCAGCGGTTGGATTCTTTCTTGGTTACTCCCCCGACTGCCGCTGAGGGGGAGAAACAGCTGGTGGTTCAAGTCTCTTCAGACAGCGGCCGTCAGGGTCCCACTTCTGTTGTTTCTACTGATGCTCCAACTGAGGGGGAGCTGCTTCCAAGTCAAGGGATAGACAAAGGAAAGAAAAAGCTATCTGCTGATGAAGAGGCCATGCTTTCCCAACAACAAAAGGCTTCTGCTATAAAAGCCTTTGTTTGTGAAGCTGATCGGCTAAAACTTCAACCTCCTTCTAAAGTTGACATCCAACAAGTAGCTGAGCTTGATTCTGATGACATTCTATGGTACCGAAAATCTTTGATGGAACGAAAGTTGAAATCTAAAATTGTTGAAGTAAAGTTTGGCACCTCCAAACGATCAGAGATAGATATCAGAATTGTCATCAGCAGAGAAGACGGATCTCAGCAGGCTACCAAATTCTGCGACTTGGACGACTACGGACTTTCTGAATGGTATGAAATTTCTGAACTTTTATCCAAGTCCCTTAGTCGACACAAGCCTTCGGTCAAAAGGTCTCTGAACACTCTTCTGGAGAAAATGAAGAACATTGGCAAGAAGTACAAGCATTCTCGTGATGAAGAAGTTCAAGTTGAGATTCTAAAGCAGATGTGTCTCTCCTCCCCTCCACAAATCTCTCATTCTGACAAACAACACATCTTCAAGGATCTCGCTGCCAAAGGAATGACTCCCAGTTCTCAAAATCTGAATCTGAAGATACCAGGTGGTCCGTCCTTGGGTCCAGGCACTGTGACAGGGCGTCCATACAAAGGAGTCTATTTCTTGGATGAGACGGAAACTAAGAGATTCTTCAGACATGAAGAAATATCTATCGCTCACACCGAGTTTCTGGTAGCCATTCTCTCTCTTATCCCCGTTAATTCTCAAGCTGCATTTCTTCGACATGACATTATGGGTGAACTTCATAAAAGACAGAAGAAGGAATGAAGCAACACTCTATCTTACCTATGTACATGTAATTTTTGCTTTGTTAGGTCACATTTAATACAAGTGCATTTCTTTTATTTAGTTTGTACATATATACTTCATTCTTTTATTCTTTTGTAAATGTCGGATACACTTATAAATCCTTATACACAAAAAAAAAAAATCTATGTGAAAAGAACCCAAAAAGAGTAAATATGGGTCAAAATGAATTTATTCAGTACTCTCTTTGTTTTATTCTTTAGTATGGATGTCATCCTCAAATAGGGGGAGATTGTTGGGTCATCTGAAGATTTGAAGATGACCTCCTAATCTTCCATCTTATATCATCCTACTTAGAATATGTTTGAGGTTCTTTTAGCATCTTGGTTTCTATACAAATGTTCGGTGAAGTCGAAGATCAACCGAAGAAGACAAAGAAGGAGAATATCTCTCAAAGCGGATTGAAGATAGACTCCTCAGCCTAAAGCCAAGTATGCTCACTTGATTAACACCATTGGCCAGGATGGTGCCAATCTAAGTCTTCAGGAGCCGAAGACCTCTTCAGAAGCCGAAGACCTCTCAGTTTTAAGAGCCGAAGACCTCTCAGTCTTCAGGAGCCGAAAATCTCTTCGGCAACCAAAGACCTCTTAATCTTCAAGGCCTGAAGATTTCTCCAACACATCGTACTTTTCTGACAAAGTATATTGTGATATCTTGCATATTGACATGGACCTCATCTGGAGATCAGATAAAGTAAGTTTTGTCTACTACACCATTTTAAGGAAAGGTCTCTACCATCCTTCTGCAGGTCAACACTTGAAGCCAAAACACCTCAAGACAAAAGGTACATCATGTACCTTGTACCTTGCTGAAGACCTGTGTCCATCCTTTCTGAAGACCTGTGTCCATCCTTGCTGAAGACCTGTGTCCATCCTTTGCTCAACAGGTGTTCCATGCATTTAATGCATGAGGCACTATAAATATGGAGGATGGTTCAACATGCAAGATTACCAGCTCTCAAGCATTCAAGCTCTCTAAGTGCACTGGCATTCTCTCTAAGAAGTTCTTATTGTTTTCTAAGTGTTTTACAATTGTTCTTCATTTCTCTTAGTGTAAGATTGTTTGAATAGATTTCATCTATTCTCTTCCGCAACAATCAAAAGTTTTCTATGTGTAATTCTTGATTTCAAATCAATAAGAATTAAAGTAAGTGAAAAACTGTGTGTATTGTATTCAACCCCCCTTCTACAATACTTTGCTTATTTATTTACTGCTATTTGGGACCAACACCTTTAACTATTGATTTCCTAATTTATAAAGTGTATTACCAAAATTATTGATTTCCTAATTTATCTTCTAATTTGTGATTAAGATTGGATCTCACGGTTACCACAGATAACTTAGTTTTCCCTTGAATGGCCCCCTATATGTATATATGTATGTGTGTATATGTGTTTGTTTGTTGTGTGGGTTGATGGATGATGCCGACATGGGATGGAACCTATGTCTTGGATTTACATATCTAGTCAACAAATTTATTCGTTTGAAAACTCATGAAATTGTGACAACCGATGTATTATGTGTTATTTCACACAATTCTTTTCTATTTATGGCTTGGATTTAGTGTATTTATTAACATACATTTATTTCATAATGTTTTTGTTTCACATATATTTTTTCATAATATAAACTTTTTTAGAGAGAAATAATATTTTATTAGGTGAATGAACTAATTTAACAATATAATTAGTATTGTAACATTCACAATGAAGGATCTATTGAAGATTAGTGTATTTTTCTTTTGGAGATTTTGAAGTTTCATTTTCAATTTTAGAGATACTTTTACAAATACGATTTGAACAATTTCAAATGTATGCAATTTTTTTTTGGAATGGTGTTCCAGATTATACCTAGACTAATCCCGATAATTTTGACTGTAAGAAATCAATCCTAATAAAATTAGTGGCAACAATTGTTGTATACGCCTGAAAGTGAACCCTGGACAGACAGGATATTCCACCACATCCCCAGAGCCTCAACCATTACGCCACAAACCCTTGTTTTTTTAATTTTGTAAAAATTGAATTGTTTAGATGATAAAATTATTAAAAAATGTTGTTTGAATCTTAAAATTATAATTAAAATATCATATTGTTTCTAATATTAATAATTTATATTTATCTTTTAGAAATTAAGAATTTTTAAATATATTTCTGAAAATAAAATGAAAACCAACTTGAAATAATAGAGTATGTGAAAAAGTAGATTATTTTTTCAAGGGTTGTTTGTTTTTTTTTTAAAAAACCTCTTAATGGTTCTTAAGTCTGAATCGTTCAGACTTTTTTACACACCACCTTTTATTAATCATAACTAAAATAAGACTTCAAATTTTAGATCTTTTAAAAAACAAACGACACCTAAATGTATATATTGTTTATAGATTATTACTAACAATTTTACAATAATTATTGTTTCTTTAGAAAAATGTTTTTTAATATTTAATTTAATGAAAAGAGGATAGGATATTTAGGCCAGACATGAAAGCTGCATTGATTTGACTTCTTTGCTTCTGCTATTTAAAATAACAATAAATAATAAATTGATTAGTATGTTATTTGTTGGGAATTTTTATATTAAATTAACATGAATATAACTATTTTACTAATCAATTTCTCTTCCAAAAAACATACAATTTTACAATTTAAATAAATATTATTTATTTTGGGTAAATTTATTTATATTTGGAAATGAGACCTGTTAAATATCAATTTTATTTATTAATTCAACTTGATTTGATTGGTAAAAGGGACAAAAAGGAAAATGAGTTTTTTGAAAAAGTTTATGAATGATTAACATGAATTAGCAAATATAATATATTAATCAAACTTTTAACAATTCTTATTGGCTACCATGATTTTCCCTATACTAAATAAAAATAAATACTTGAGTGGCATGTGAATCTTTTAGGCATTTCTAAGAGCATCTCCAACCACACGGTAAATCAGAGGATTTGCCGTGCGGAAGCTCCAATCATCTGTTATATCCAAAAACTTTTTACCGGTCAAGATTTTCATACGGTAAATATGTCGGCCCATTTTTTTTTGCCGGTCTTTATTTTCTTGGGAGACCCACCATTCTGTGTGGTAACTTAATTTTTTTTTTTTTTTTTTTTTTTTTGACAAATTTGGTGTTTTTAGAGGACATTGGAGGTGAAGTTTTTTTTGGTGTTGATGGGCCCACAAAATTTAGTGTTTTTGGTGTTTTTTTTAGTGTTACCTTTAGAGATGCTCTAACAAATAACACCAAATAAATAAAGGGGTGTTTGGTTTGCATAACAACAATTTATTGTAATTGGAATTTATCAAATAAATTTGATTTTGAAATAATTGAAATAGAACTTGACCAACCAAAACCCTTAATTATAAAGAGAAAATTTCTCCATCTTGAAAGCCTTTCAATTTTATTTATTTACTTATTTTTTTTTTCTTTGCATATGTGACACCGCCACATCATTTGAAAATGGACTTTGAAAGCTCCATATGGATGCTCTAAGGGTATAACGGGAAAGTAAAACATTTACTTTTTAAATTGAACACTTATTTTGAGTCAAATAGTATATTACTTTGTTCGTCCCAAATTAAATGTTTACATTACTATCGTAGTTGGTCCCAAACTCAAAATAATGGTTCGTTTACCAAATTCTTACCGGCAAAAGATTCACATTCATTTACCATATCGTGTAACATATTTGCCTATGAAAATGGATTGTTGATAGGCATCTTAAACCTGATAAGCGCTTATCGGGTAATAGTCGTTTCCTACAATTACTGGGTAAGACTTTTGGTCTCTGTCTTGTCTCTTATCGAGTAAGCTTATCGGTACTTGTCATGCTCAATTAATAAGATAAATGATATGGTAAGTGTTTATCTGGTGAACATTTAGTAAACGATCCTTAAGTATCCACTTTCAAAAGCAGGTTTCTAATTCCCCATTTTACCCTCAATTATGAGACGGGTAAAGCCTCTCTCTTTATTATCAAAGGCTAAAAATGTCATTTAGTTATTTAAAAATGTACTCCTTCTGTCTCAAACTAAGTGCCCATATTTCTATTTATGTTTGTCCCAAACTAGGTGTTCACTTTCAAAAGGTAGATAATCAAGTTCTCAAATTTACCCTTAATTAATGCATAAATATATAAGAGTTGTGAAGAGATAACCCCATTTTCACCTTCAATTGGTCAAAATATGGGGACTTTCTTACTTTTCGTGGAGGATTAGACGCAATAATTGGAGGTCTATGGCTAACCGATACTACACACCATCATTTATCTATTGCAATTCTTTTCCTGATAGCAGGGCATAGAAATTAAATAAGAGTAAATATGTCATTTTGTTAACAAAAACGTGTAATAATTATGCATATCTAAAACTATTTGTCAAGTCAATTGTCGACACTTATTTTGGGACGGATGAGTAATAATTATACAGGGTTGTGTTCCATGAGAAGTTGAGTTAACGTGAGAAACGTGAGAAATAGTTATCAATCGTTGGATGCACATTACTACATTAGGACATGATGCATCGAGATGTACCAGATCAATTTCCTTATGGAGCGCGATTCATGAGTGTGTTTGATATTAAAAGTGATCAAGGGTTCAGATCCACTTCTCACGCTTCTCATGTTAACTCAACTTCTCACACGATCCTTCGTCTAATTATACATTTTTAAAACTGTATGTCATTTGCACTGTAGACAATTATTTTGGAGGCGAAGGATCGTGCGAGAAGTTTAGTTAATGGTGAGAAGCGTGGTAATTGGATCTGAACCGTTAATCTATTTTAATCTCAAGCCCTCCAATGAATTTCGGCTTAGAAAATAATTGATCTGGTGCATCTCGGTGTCTATCATCCTAACGTACGTCATTTCTCATCCAACGACTGATAACCACTTATCACACTTATCGTGGTTAACTCAACTTCTCAGCGGAACCCAACCCTTACTTTGGAATAGAGAGAATAATATATTGAGTAAACTACGATTTTCGTCCTTGTGGTTTGTCGTTTATAACTATTTTCGTCTCTGACTTTAAAAGTTATTTTTTTAGTCCTTGTGGTTTGTAATCCCTTTCCATTTTCGTCCCTAAAACTAATATTTTCAAGGACTAAAAGCGAAAGAAGTTGCAAACCACAAAGACCAAAAAACAAATTTTAAAGATCAAAAATAGTTATAAATAACAAACCACAAGGACGAAAATAGTAGTTTAATATATTCGTTTATTAAAGAAAACATACATGTGGGCATTTGGTCTAGTGGTATGATTCTCGCTTTGGGTGCGAGAGGTCCCGAGTTCGATTCTCGGAATGCCCCAAGTTTTTTCCCCTTAAATTATTTTTCTTCATCTAACTTCATATTTTCCCTCCAAAATTCACGACCAATTTCCCTAATTTTCGCTTCATTTTCCCCAAAATCCACACTCAAATTGATCCCGCAATCTCTCAAATCGAAAATTTTCACCATCGTTTTTCTGTCATTTTGATGTAATATTACGTAATAGTGATCATAAGTTCATGGTTTTCTTCTTCATCATCTACGATTAAGTTTTCATTTTTTTTTTAAATATTGTTTAGTGATCATTATCTTCTCGAATAAGCTTCCCGATGATTCTTCCATCTGCTGGAGAAACAATGTCGGTTTTGTTGTTTCCAATCGGTGTTTGATGTGAGTTGAAGAACTGGTTAGGGTTTTGGTTTTGTGCAGGTTTTAATTTATGGATGGGTTTAACGATCATGGAGCTGGTAAAATGTCTTTTCCTTTTTACTTGTCTTTCGTTTCTAGATGCATATTCACTAAGTATTGAAAATGTTTTATATGAAGTACTGCCATTAGAATAGTGTAATTGGTGGTGAATTTGTAACAGATGATACCATTTAAAAAAAAAATTTGAAACTATTTATCTTGATTAAGTTCATGGGTGTATTTATTGAATTTCAAAGCTCAAATCTATGTAAAGTGTTCAGTATACAAATGAACCTGATAACTATGCTTACGCCATGGATGACTTTTAGAAATTGTATTTATAGGTTCATAACATAACGTGATTCTATAAGGTCTTATATCTCTTATATTTTTATGTCATCTATTATTGATTTAACAGGCAATGAGCTTGATGCAAGTGTTGAGGATGGTCATCTTATTGCTGGGGCTTTTGATTACACTGAAGAAGTGGAAAGCCCCATCATTCAAAGCCAATTTGTGAATTTGGATGGAGATACTGAGGAGTTGGATATTCCACATTTTGTTGGTGACTTGAGAGCTCTAATGGTTGATGATAGTGATGATGAAGTTGTGTTGGATAGTGACGATGAAGTAATCCCTGAACCAAAAGAGGGAAGAATCAGAGGTAAGCCAAGGAGCATAGATTGCGGAACACGTATCTTGCTGCTTTGGTGTGTTTGTATGTGTGTGTGCAGTCTATTGTGTTATATCTTCAGAATGTTATATCTGTGGAAATCATTTAGCTATCATTGTAACATTCCAGGCTAACCGTACTAGATATTGTCTGCGTTGTCCACACACTTGGACTCACAGTTTTTAGAACGCGTTTGGTAGGGGAGGTATCTAGTCCAGTTCGTTATAAGGCAACCTTAGTTTCCCTCCCCAACCGATGCGGGATCTTACAATCCACCCCCTTGGGAGCCCAACGTCCTCGTTTGCACACCATTCCGGTTCTCGAGGCTTTGATACAATCTGTAACATCCCAGGCTAACCGTACCAGATATTGTCCGCTTTGTCTATACACTTGGACTCATGGTTTTAAAACACGCCTGGTAGAGGAGGTATCCAGTCCCTTGTAAGGCAACCTTAGTTCCCCTCCCCAATCAATGTAGGATATTACAATCATTTTGTGTATGCCATGACTAAAGATCCGCTCAAATATGTTTTCTTCTACTAGTAGTATAGTATTCCTTGTTTGCCATGTTTATTGAACCTCTTTTTCCCATGGCGGTCATAAAGAACCACTGCAAAAAGGTCAAAACATGATAGTGTCATCACATCGTTATGCATCTTGATGTGGACTTTTCCGTGTAAGATCTAGTTTTATATTCATGAGACATTATACTCTTGACTCATTTTGTAACTCTATTCCTTATCAGGACTATGGCGTCGTGCTAGTGCCGTTAGTACACCATCATTTGAGGTCCGTTCTTCAGCAGGAAGCAATTTGACAGAAAAGGTAAGTGATAATGATCCCAGTTCTGTACGTGTTGAAGCTCGCTATCAAGAAGTGCTAGTCGGGAGATCAAAAGAGAGGAACTTAGTATCAGATGATGAAAATGTGGCAATGGTTGATCCGGACTGGTGTGGTAGGCAATGCAAAGAGGATAACATTGGGAGCAAGGCCATGGAGACAAAAGTTTTAAATGGAGATGAGTTTGTCAATCTGAAGGTGCCGTCTGTTGATTTTAAGAATGCAAATGGAGAAGTTAATGGCTCAGCGATGATAAGCGATAACAAACTTGCACTTGGATGCTATAATGAATCTCAAGAACCAGGGGAGTCATCACAAGCTAATGCATTGGACTTTGTGGATCATTATCTGTCGGTTAGTGTTGTAAACTCGTCTCCAGAAGTCAGGATTCCAAAATTTGATGGGCTAAGATCACCTCTTGCTTCGGGTGCAAAAGGGTCCCAAAATTTGGCGATGAAAGCCAATCGTATGACCAAAATTGGTATATCAACCTTTGAATGGGATGATGATCAACCTGATCATGGAGGGGAGTTATTTTTAAAAAAGAAAAAAGAACTTGACATCCAAAGAGAGAAACATTCGGGTGGAAGATGTAAAGAGGGACTTCAAGAATTGGTTTTGGTTGATTCAAAAAGAGCGTTTTCGTGTTCTGTGGTGCAGAACTCTAATCCCATCAGTAAGGTCTTACAAACTGATGAAACAGAGAGGGGTGCATCTCGTGTTAATGAGTTTGAACAGTTTGAGGAAGAATCATCAAAACAGCTGCCTGGAAATGATAGCAATGAGAGGGATGAACCAGAGATGTTTGATGTTGGTTTCGACACCCAAATGGCAGCTGAAGCTATGGAAGCCTTGCTGTATCTCCCACCTCCCAGTATTGATGCAAATGAAGATGAGGGTCTTAAGGTGACACCCAATGATACGAAAAAAACATCCAAACAGTTCTCTTTTTCTTTAAGGGCTGATTGTGATTCACAAATTGATGGAATAAGTTTTAAGCAAAAGAGGATTACTAACCAAAGGCATCAAATGTCTACTTTCTTACACAAAAACTCCCACAACCAAAGAGAGTCGTATCTTGAGTTACCGAATGTAGCAATGGCAGCAAGAGGAGAATCATCCACTGAAAATCGCATGGATGGGAACAATCTTTCTGAACCAAAGAAGAAGGCACATAAAAAATATTCGAAAGTTGTTAGCCGAAAGAAGCAAAAGCAAGATTCAGACAAGGAAAACGTTCGAGGTGGTTATAGAAAACGTGGTTTAGTAAAACTAGACAAATGTGACCCACTTGGGGGAATACAACAGGAAGTGAAAACCTTTTCACCCGTGGCTTGTCGAACTAGGCGTGGGTCATCTATAAAACGTTCAAAGAGGACCGAGGACACAACATGTAATCCGGGATATATTAGAGATGATAAGCAGGTTGATGTCCTTCATAAAAGAAAATTGGGTGATTTAGATACAAATTTCTTGTTGAGGAAGAGAACCAAATGTTCTACTTCAGATTCTTGCGAGTTAAAAGAGGCTACAAAGAGGGAATTGTTCCAAAAATGGCCAGGTCATCTAGATGCAGCTACAACTTCTGGTCATTTGAAGCTTGATACATGGAAGTGGCCTAAAAAGAAAAGGACATGTCGAAATATGAGACAAAATACAAAATTGTCAAAAACGTTCTATGTTCTATCGTCAATAGTTGGAAGTGGCAATGGAAACTTAGTTATGGGTCCCAGTGAGACTGAAGGGAACTTCAAAGAAGCTTTTTTGATGTCGAGTGTAAAGAGGAAAGCTCGCTCTACTTCCAAATACAGGTCAACATCTAGAAAGAATCTTTTGAAAGGATTGTCAATACAGAAATCTGGCCAACCAAGTTTAGCAGATATTACCAACACCAAATCTGATTTAATGAGCACAAAGATGAATCCAGAAGCTTTAGATCAATCTGAAGCCTCATCCCAGTCTAGAAAGCTAATTGATGAGGGCTCTATACCGTCTTCAAGTGGTGAAGAGAAGATGAAAGATTTATTCTCCAAAAGAAAGAGCAGGAAATCTACCATGGTGAGTAGTGTGGTAAACAGGAAGCAACTGTGCAAGAAAAACTCTGCAAGTTCCTCCCTCCAAAATGAGTCTACTAGATTGGGATTTGCAGAATCTCTCCCTGATTTTTGTTCAAAGGACTTGAGAAGACGTAGAAGTAAAGTAGAAATTCGTGTTTTGTTCAGCCAAAGCCTTGATGATGATGTGGTTAAGCAGCTGAGAAAGGTTCTATAATCTGTTTCCAATCACCTTATTTATCATCAATAGCTTTTCTTGATTCAAGTCTTTGTACTGGATTACAGATTATGAAATATTCCTATTTATCCTGTGCAGATCATGACGAAATTGGGAATTTCTTTAGCAACAGATTGCTCGGATGCAACACATTTTGTGTCTGATAGATTTGCAAGGACAAAGAAGATGTTGGAAGCAATGGCTTTTGGTAAACCAGTTGTGACACCCTTGTGGCTCGAGAGCTGCGAGCAAGCAAAGTGTATTGTTGATGAGAAAAACTACATCCTTAGGGATGCTAAAAAGGAAAAGGAAATTGGATTTAGCATGCCTATTTCATTGAATCATGCAAGAGCATATCCACTTCTGAAGGTAGTCATTCAAGATTTGTGAGATACTCCCTCTGTCCCAAAATAAATGTCCACAATGAAAAAGGCGCATAATTTTAGGAATGTGTAAATAGAGTCCCCTTTTATTTACAAACCATCTAACTATTACAAACCAATCAATTGAGATATTTATGGAAATGATGAGGGTTTCATTTATTATGCTTGGGATATTTAAGGAAGATGATCAGAGTTCATTCATTATCATCGAAGTTGTAGATTTGGAAACAATCGAAATATTTATGGAACCAAATATTCATTAGACTAGAAGGATCGTTGAGATTGGTTTGTATGTTTTGTACTAATTAGGTGGTTTGCAAAAGGAGGGGACTATGTGTAAGTATTATACTTTTTTATCAACTAAAATGACAATTTTACTCTTAATAACAGAGGGAGTGATGAATTTCTTTAATTCATAATTAGAGTTTAGGTGGTTTGCAAAAGAAGGGGACTCTAATTATACTTTTTTATTAACTAAATGACACTTTTACTCTTAATAACAGAGGAAGTAATGAATTTCTTTATTTCATAATTAATGCTAGAATTGGAGTACAGTTCGTACTAAATAGGTGGTTTGCAAAAGAAGGGGACTTTGTGTAAATATTATATTTCTTTATTAACTAAAATGACAATTTTACTCTTAATAACAGATGAAGTAATGAATTTCTTTATTTCATAAAAAAAGGTAGAATTGGAAAGTAGGTACTTACTTTTGAAAGTGGACACTTATTTTGTGACAGAGAGAGTACGTGAAAAGTGACTTTCTCTTTTACTATAAAAATGGTAAAGGCTGCTACAAATATGCTCATTATATGTTCTTATGATCTGTTCAATGCTGTACCAGGATCTCAGAGTCTTCATCACCCCAAATGTAGAACCTGACAGAGAAATGATTGAAAATTTGGTCAAGGCAGTTCATGGCCAGGTGCTATCCTGCTCTTATTTTATACAAATGTTGATTACAGTTCATTAAGATCATCATAAACTACTATACAAACGTCTTACATGTTACTTCCTCCGTCCCAAAGTAAATGTTCATGATAAAGAAGGCACTCAGTCTTAGAAATGTGTAATTAACTAATTAGTACACTTTTTAATCAACTAAATGACAAATTTACTTGATATTAGAGAGAAGGGTAGAATTGGAAAGTAGGCCCTTACTTCTTTGAAAGTGGATACTTATTTTGGGACGGAGGGAGCATCAAATTTGATGTGATTACATTTATGCTCATGTTATAATGACATGTTTCCCAGGTCATGGAAAACATCCAGCAAGCTAGCATGGAGTGCAAGATCTCAGATGATCTGATAATACTCTCTTGTGAAGAAGATTATGAAGTATGTGTTCCATTTTTAGACAAAGGTATGGACCCATATCTCATTATGCCTCCAATAGTCATTATTTACATGAAAAACATATGGTACGTTTGGTTTAGAGGTCAGGTCTGCGTACATCTCACCCTCCGTATACCCTACTTTTGAGTGGGATTTACTGGGTACGTTTGGTTTGGTTATGAAAAAAAATACGGTGCTTACATGTACTTGCAGGTGCAGCAGTTTACAGTTCGGAGCTCTTACTAAACGGGATCATTATACAGAAACTAGAATATGTGAGGTAAGTTGAAACATATTAGCAAATGTGACTACCTTATTTCTTTTGATACAGTTCGTGTACCTTGCAGACCAAACATCCGCTCTACCTTTTGGGGTGGAGGTCAGGTCTGCATACATCTCATCCCCCTAGACCAGCGGGGCCCCATGGCCCATGCACCCGCTCAACGATTTCACAAATATAAATTTTCTAGGGACATTAGAAAATACAATGGACATCAACCAAAAAACCTAAAAAAGTTCCTCGGAATCAACCAAAAAACTTTAAAAAAAAAATCCCTGGAAACGGTGGAATTCAGCTGAAAACACATCGGGCGACTTTGCGGGCCTTTGATCCACCTTAAAGGTGCAGTCGCTCAGTAAAAATCCTGGGTCGGCAGTTGCCTAGACCTCACTTTCAGGTGGGATATGATGGGCTTGTTTGGTTTGGTTTGGTTTGTGTACCTTGCAGACCACACAAATTTATGGTTCTTTTCATTTAGCCAAATCGACATTCCATTTACTGTTAGAATCTGGGTTAGGGTATGGTGATTAATCAAGGACACTAGACTTGGATAAGAATCTTGGATCGTGTATTAAGTGATATTTCGACCCTATTCACGCCTTGGGTTACACGAAATTCGTTGGTGGATAATCCAAATTTACACTCTGTTTTTAGCAATGTTCTAAAAAACTCGCCACACAGCCGCCATGGCACCAAGGCTTGTGTGTCACGCCACGTTAAGCCCATGGCACGCCATGGCCTAATGCGCAGTTATCGTAATGAGATATTTGATATTTATTTACGTTTTTAATGTTTTATTTGCAAGTTTTTAATATATAACCTAATTTAACGTGTATATTACTATTGACTCATTGAGTAACAATAACGAAACATATGTTTTTATATATACTATTATCATGGTTTAAAAAAGTGTTCGAGGCGCACGCCTTGAGGCGAGGCGGTGTAAAAACGCCCCCGAGGCGCCGCCTCTCTGCCCAGATGCAAGGCTTACGCCTTGTTACCATGAGGCGGTAGTGAGGCGGTGAGGCGTAAATGAGGCGTACGCCTCTAAGATTACTAAATTTTTCTGAATTAAGTTTACAACTGTAAACCACAACCTGAAAAAGCCTATTTACAGCTTACTTTTACAGCCTGGAAAGTTACAGCTGTAAACCACAACCTGAAAAAGCCTATTTACAACTTACTTTTACAGCCTGGAAAGTTACCACAGGCCACTTTTACATCCTAACACTTAACTTATTAATAAGAAGACCAAAAGTTGTCTTCTACATATTTTCTCTACGTTACCAACAAGCTTCTCCTCTTTGCATTCAAAGCTCTTTCCCACTAGTCACACTCACAGGAACTGCTCTGTCTTTATTTTTTTTATTTTTTTTTGGAGTTTTTTTTAATAAGTACACAGTGTACTGTACACTGAACGTTAAGTGAATATACTGAGTTTTTTTTATTACATACTGTTTGTATGTTACTGTTGTACATTGAATATGTTTAAAGTTTTTCTTTACTGTTTTTCTTTAAAGTTTTTTTTCTTATAATTAGTAGTATTATTGAATTATGGATTCTATGGTTTGGATATATAAACTTATGTCTTTTTCTTAAGTGTTGTGAATTTATGATTTTTTTTGTTTTATTTTTTTGAGGCTTACGCCTCGAGTACCAATTCAAAAAACGCCTCGAGGCTCGTTTCCGTTTTTTTAAACCTTGACTATTATATATTAATTAGAAATTTGACGCCATAAGTCACGCCTTGAAAAGCTCCTAAGGCTTGAGGCTTGGCCTCGCCGCCACGCCACGCCTCACGCCATTTAGAACCTTGGTTTTTAGGCAGAAATAACGAGAGCAATTACATGGGGGTGAAAAAAATGAGAATGAAAACTTCTTGGTAGAGGTAGGCGGTTATCGGGTGGTTCCTGACTGTTACACAGCAGTTAAGACCAATCGACGCTAAAATCAGTCTGTGGACTCGCATATTAGTGCAAGTGTGGCAAGGGGGGCAGCCCCCCTTGATCCCACCATACGATGACATCTCGCAACTTTGGGTTAAAGTTAGCTTATATAACAAGTGTGCACTCCACACCTCCTAACCCGTGTTATAGCATAATCAAAAACCGCAATATTCTCTTGTAAACCTCAAATAACACCAAATAGTCGATGACACTAAAGTCACCTTCATTTCCTTGATGCAAGAAGAAACGAAGATGTTACACAAAATTCAGACTAGAGGAAATGTTTCTTTGGAAGGGTGTCACAGGCTGTGCCCGGTTTAATCATGGCAAATTGTGACTGTAAGACATTAACCCTGATAAACTCAGCGGCCACAATTGTTGTGGACGCCTGGAATCGAACCCAGGGCAGATGAGAAATAGAGGAAATGTTGTAAACAAATAACATCTTAAATTCTTATTCATTGATGAATGGGGGAAATGTTGTAAACAAATGATAATCTTAAAATGCCTATTCATTAATGAATGGAATGTTTATGTTGTCAAATATCATGTTGAACCTTTGGTTTTTGACATTTCAGGCATCAACTCTTTCAAGGCCATGTTAAAATGAAGAGGTATGCCAGAAAGAAAATTGGAAAGGCAGCATCTTCATGATGGTTAGCTTGAACATCAACATCCCAATCTTTTATACATCTATATGCACATATTTTAGTGAATATGACCATTTCAAAAACATGAATTTTGATCATCTTTTTGCAACTACAAATCTCAAATGTCACCCTGCAACATTCACATTCTTTCATGCATCTATGCACATTCTTAACCATTTGCGTTGTGGCACGCGCACTGGTATGGCTCAGGGGATACAGTGGAAATCTTTTTTCTGGGTTCGAATCCAGGCGCTGCGAAAGCCCTTGTGGCCATGGAGGTTCGTTTGCGAGTACTTCAGGCCATTTGTAGTCTTTTGGGGATTAGTCGGTGCACGTAAGTTGGCTCAGAAACCCACAGTTACCCAGAGCTCGTTAGGTTTGTGGGATTTGGAATTGGATTTCATTCCAATATTTCAGTCCCAAATTTGACATAAAGGAAAGTCTAGAACTGAAATTCCGGGATTTTTAAATGAAATCCCAGATCAGATTTACAAACCTCAGGGACCAAATTTGTAGTTTAGGGGGTGTTTGGGATTGCTTATTTGAGGTGCTTTTTAGCTTATTGCGATTTGGCTCCGGAGATAAACACTTTTGAGTGTTTGGATGAGGAAAAATTAAAATGACTTATAGCGGTGCCAAACCGCTAAAAAACACTTTTTGATAAGTCATTTGGTTTTAACTTATCAACTTATTTGAAAAGTGCTTATCACTTTTTTGGTTATTTTAAATGTATAAGCAATCTCAAACATCTTTAAATAACAACTTATTAGCTTATTACGTTTTGGTACCACAATAAGCTAATTCAAACACTTTTTTAAAAACTCCGGTTTGACACCGCATAAGTTGATAAACACTTTTTAAAATAAGCATAAGTTGTTTTAAATAAGCAATCCTAAAGTTGATTTTGATGTTCCTGAGGGATTTTTGGGACAGCTATTCTCACTTTTTATAGACGTTTTTTATAAATAATTTTTTGAAGTTGTATTTTTTAATAGAGTTTATTAATCACATGTTTGTATTTCTATGGTTATGTTAATTACATAGTTTTTCCTTTAATATTAATAAACATAAATCATTAAATTTGGGTCAAGAGCACAAGGGACAAATAACATGACATGATTATTATTGATGATTTAAATTAAACTGAACAAAAGTTATATGATTACAAGTAGAGATGCATTAAAAAAAAATATGATCACACGTCAAAAAGCCTGGCCATGCTTTTTTCGGTCCAAGTAAAAGATGTAAGGTCGTGTTTTCAAATCTGGGAAGATAAAGGAATTGCTTTTTTCGGTTGAATTTTGCTTATTTTACAACAAATTGTAATTGATGGACGTAGATGTGTAGTTTTTATAATTTTTTCTTAATTATTATTATTATTATTATTTTTTCCTTTTTACATCCACATTCTTTTCCTTTTTTTTTCTTCCCAAAAAACCATCGAGAACATGAGAATTTTTCTTCCCTTCCTTTCCTTTGTAAAAAAGAACTCGAAGGCACAACAATGGGATTGCTTATTAAAAGAGCTTATTAACTTATTACGTTTTCAAATAGCAAATAAGTTGTTTTGAGTGTTTGGATTGGAAACTTCTTATGACTTTTCCACCATGCTAATAAGCAGTTTTTGATAAGTCATTTACAACTGATTTATTTGAAACTTCTTATTAACTTATTTAACCAAATTACATATTTGCCCCTTTTTTCTATAAGCTAATAAGCACTTTACAAATAAACAAAAGTTAATAAGCACTTTTACAAATAAGCATAAGTTGTTTTAAATAAGCAATCCCAAACACCCCTAAGTAGGGGTGTAAACAAACCTAATGAAGCTGGCTCGTTTAGTTAAACGAGTTTATTATGTTTGAGATCCGACTCAGGCTCAAGAATCATCAAACTCGAGCTTGAGTAACTTGTTAAAAGCTTGAATCGTTTACACCCCTAGCCGTAAAGTACAAACAGAGAACAATAAAAGTCGAAAAATGTAGGATAACAACAATATTTCCCATCAATAGTTTTCATGTTGGCTTCTTACAAAAAACAGTTTTAGACATAGCAAAATATAACCAATACTTTCATGGGTATAAAACCATTAAGAAACTAATGATCAGCATCCTGAGATTGTGCATTAGCATTTGAAGTCTCAAACCCACCTGATGCTGGTGGTGTTGGGCTAGCTTGATACATGGACGGTGCGAACATGGGTGGCGCACCCGATGTTGGTGTTCCTGAGCTCCCTGGGACCATCATCGGTGCACTCATAGTCATAGTCATCGGCCTCGGCATACCGTTGTTAACTTGACCACCCATTGATGGGTTAATTTGACCGGGCATAGATTGGTTAAGCTGACCAGGCATTGAGGGGTTAACTTGACCGGGCATGGAAGGTGCACCGGGTGGTGTCACCATTTGAGGCATCCCTGGATATCCTGATAAATCAACAAAAGGAACAATTTAATCGTCATTTTGTTGCAAATAGTAAGTTATTCAGTATTGCTGATAAGCTAGCTGATAAACTAATCACATATGGTAAAAACTGGTTGATAAGCTATACAACAATGGAATAAGTTGAAAAATGACTTAATTCTAACATTACATAATATAGTTAAAACAAATCACTAATGCCTTTCATTGTATTTAAATTATTACTTAATTAATAGTTCTTCAAAAAAATATTTTATTAAAATCCATTTATCGAATTTATTATTTATGAAACCAAAGAAATATAACTTTGACACTTATATAACTTGCAAAAACATGTTTAGAATTAATGATAATAATAACAATATAAAGTAACTAATATGACTAATAATAATTTAAAATAATTAATAGCAATAAATTATAATTAGAGACATACTTGGAAGAAAGTGGAAAAAAGCTCCTCGAGCTTATTGAAACTTGTTTGAAAAAGCAAAACTTATAAGTAACCAAACAGGGCTTTTTCAATAAGCTCAAAAAAATAAGCTAGCTTCTATTTGCCAAACATAACCTTAGGTTTCAAAACCAAACTAACCCCCTATATCTCAAGCGGAGGTCGGGTTTGGCAGACGGGATGTATGCAAAACTTCTCTCTACCCCAAGGGGTAGAGTCCGTCTCCATGAAGACCCTCAACTTGCAAAACAAAAATTATATGAAACAAGCGAGCAGATTACAAGTGAGAGTGTGCAAACATACAACATAAACAGTAAACGGAAAATGCATTCATTTACCCGGCATAGGTCTTGGCAAAGAGATAGGTGGTCTCATCCCGGGCATTAATGATGGATTCATGGCCATCTGGGGATTTCCGGGCATCGGCATCATTGGAGTAGGTAATACAGGAAGACGAGGCCTCAGCTGGTTGTAAGCAGCACCGACTTGCTGATATGCTGCAGCTTGCCCAAGATGTTCCTTCACCTTTTGGTCGATAAGATATTGATTTTGTTGTGCTTCATATTGTTGATAGTAGATCCGAACGTTTGCCTGTGACGGATTTACACTTATCAGAATCCTGATTAAAATGTTTGAATTATACTTTTGATTTATACGGCACGTTACCTTGTGTTTGTAACCGGCATTGTGCTGCTTCCTTACAGAAGGCTGGAGAAAGAGAGGATAAACGGCTGAATTACATGCTAAATCCTTATGGGGTAAGACTCGGTTATCAAGCAACATACTAAATAAGGGGAAGGTTCAAATGAGAACCTTCAATATTTTGAGAACCATGAAACCAATATATGCATTGACTATCAAAATATGTATTCTGTCAATGAGTATATCTATCGATGCATATCTACTATGCATGCATGTTTATATGCATCAATGCATATGTGGTTCTCAAAATATATTTATGGTTCTCATTTGATCTTTTATTTATTAAATATATCTTTAAAGATAATGGATAAAATAGTACTTTCAAAGGTGCAAACAATATCTCAAAGCAGTAAGAGACTGGTTTACTTATTTACTGATACTAACATCTTATGAGTTACTAGTCTCACATTGAGGATGACTTTCATTGATCCTAAATACTAGAATCTTGAGATATAAGCAAGTTCAATTTAAACAAGGTGAACAATCAACTTAAAAGTGAAGTGCTTGTCACACTGATTAACTGGTAAACATTCTCTCATAGGTCTTGATCCTTTTTTGAGCTCATGGGTGCAGTTGATTCAGTAACGGGAATGAGAATGGGGATAGGAATGACAATGTTGGGAAATGCAAACGGATATTTCCATTGCATTGGCTCTGTTACACTTGAAGATGCACGGAAAACCAAACCACAGTAAACCATCAATGAGTCGATTTGGGTTATATATTATAATAAATGGGTAAATTTCAAAAAGATGCCTTAAAGTGAAACGGATCAAATGGATTGAAAGGGTCAAAAGATGACCAAAGCATATTTAAATGCTTACAAGTTACAACCTCTTAGATCACTTTATTCAAACAAATTAGACTAGTATTTTCATAGCATCATTTTTGTAAATATCCAATACATAAATTATTGATCAAAATTTAAAGAAGACAGAGAAAAAAATTGGTGGGTCAACCCAAACCAACCCATTTTGACCTGATACCTACCCCCCTACAACCCATCCATTTTGCCACCTCTAGAACAAATGGATGCTCTCAGTGCTCTTTGATTCATTCCCTCCAATTTAAGAGTTTTTCCCCCAACCTACAAGGGAATGGCTGATCATCCATTTCAAGGTAATGGGCCATTCCATTACCCAACAAACCACATTCAATCATTCTATCTCCCATTCATTACCATCTAATACCCCAACCAAGCATCCCCTTAGTCTTGCTGGTACTTTACTTAGCACTTGTACTAAACCACAAACCAACATAACTTGTAAAATTTGCCTTTCAGTTCTAAGCATTTTAAGAAATTAAAACCATGTATATGTTCTGTATACAAGTCTTTAATTTGTTATAGAGGAAAAACTATAGTTCGGTAGGAGTAGTGGGGGACATGATAATAACGATAATGCAGACCATATATCTTCATCAAATTGGTAATTCTTCATAATGCAGACCATATATCTTCACAACAAAACCAGATAATAACACACACAAAAAAAAACATTTACTAAATAATTGAAGACTTACAGAATCATGAGTCAAGTAAGTGTCACAGTAATCACAATAATACCTGCAAATTCAACCAAAATATATACATATTCATCATACAACACTCATAACCCCATCAAAAATCAAATTTAACAAATAACAACAAGAAGGAAAAAAAACATCTTTCAAAATCTCACCGAGGCATGGTTTCGTCTGGTTCTTCGCTATGATCTGTGAAATATCACTACAAAATACACAATCAGTTAACAACCTTCACTGCATCAGCTATATTGTCAAGCATCATTCATCATCCTATGCAGAAACTAATCCTTTTTGAAAAAACGACCAAAAACAATTTCGTGTTCACCCAAAAAAATCCAGTACAACGATTCCTCACGGAAACTAACGATTAACGATTGAGAGTAAGATTCAAAACAAAACAAAATAGGAATCAAAGAATTCAAAATGTAATACATGAACTTACGCGAACGACAATTAAGCTGCAGATCAGAGACTGTACGCAGAAAGAAAAGAAAAAAAAAAACCCTAGAAATGCGCAGGAGAGACGATGAAGGCGAAGGTCTCTGTTTGTATTTTTACCTGCGATTAAATGATGCGATAAGTGTGTATTATATATATCTTGAAGTTGCTAAATTTAGTCCTTTGGGTTTCAAAATTTGTCATTTTACACCCATGTAGTTTATTTTATTTTCATATAAGACTGGTTATTCGCGTATTTGTTTGCTATCGACTTTTGACTGAATCAAAACTGCATCAATTGCGGATGAATATATAGCTTTGGTAGTTCTCTCAATTTCAAATACGAATCAGGTAAGCACGTAGTAAGTCACTTACCTTATCAGGTGAGTATGACAGAGACCGATAAATATTGTTGAATCATAAATTGTATTCAAGATTAAAGTTAAAGTTAAGGGTTTAAATGACAATTGTATTAAAGTTAATTAGAGGGTCTAATTAGTAATTAGTTGAAAGTCATTTATAATCCTCATATTACAATAATAGTTTTAGGCCTGAGTATAAATAATTTTAGTTATTTAGAGTTTAGGGTTAATCCTCATATTACAATAATTATCATATTAGAAAGGTAGTTGTTTTCTCTGTAATCCTATATTCAAGGTATCAAGAACATACAAGGTTTTCATTGATTATTCAAGGGATTGGTATGTTATTCTAATCTTATTATCTCTTGATCTATATTGTGTTTGTGTGTTAATTGTCAACTAGATTATACTGGGTTTAACAAGTGGTATCAGAGCCTAAAGAATCAAACTTTTGGATTGAATACAGTATTTATCGTTTGATCAATGTTCATCGATTTTTCACTTTGTAAAAATCGATTCTCTGATTTTGTGTGTTTTATGCTTGAAATCGATCTGATTAGGTGTGTTTTATGTTATTGAATGATATCTGATTAGTTAATTGCTCTTAATATCTCAAATTGATTGGCTTTTGGAGGATTTTGTGAATTATGGGTTCGTGAAAAGTCGACCACTGTGTTCTTCAATTTGATGCATGAAAGTTGAAATTAATCTTTGTTTTTGCTTGAATTGTGATCGATATATATTTCTAAGCACAAAGATATAATTTTTGCATTCAACTTATATGTTTTGTGTGGTTTCTGGGCTGTTAATCATATTCTGGGTCGACCTGTAAGAACTTACCGGTCGAGACCATCAAGAACATATCGGTCGCTATATAAACACCGGTCCCAGTCGAAACATCGGTCAACCAGGTTTGTGTCACACAGTCCACCCCGGTCGAATACAGTTTATCGGTCAGCCCACTCACAATCACCCAGGTCGACTCATTATCGGTCGAATTCAATATCGGTCTATACCGATTACGGTCCCTGTCCTTTCTGTCCGGTCGACAGAATACCGGTCACCTCACAGTACCGGTCGAACACAGCCTACCGATCGAATATATACCGGTCGCTATCCGATCTAATACCGGTCAACATCTTATACCGGTCGAATACATCCGGTCAAAGCACTTCCCCGGTTGAAAATCCTTCCCGGTCGTGCAACATCCCGGTCGGACAAGTTTCCGGTCCAAGCAAGACCCCGGTCGACCACCTTTGCGCCACCCAAGGCTCGCACAAGCCTTATTTTGCGCGACCCACGTCTCACGAGAACCTCATTTTGCGCCAGTGCCTACTCGCGAAAACCACACTTTGCGCCACCTGAGGCTCGTGCAAACCTCACTTTGCGAGACCCACAACTCACGCAAACCTCAGCTTTGCGCCAGTGCCAGTTCGTGCAAGTTACTGTTCACTTTTCGTCAGATTTTCACAGTTTGATTTTTCAGTATTATTTGAAGTTTTATACTGTTTGAAAGTATTGCATTTAATTATTTTTTGAAATTAATTTTTTCTGAAGATTTTTAAGTGTAGCTTTTATCTATTACTTGATTCTAACGATCTCATCTAGTTGATTCTCTTGGTATTGATAAGTTTGATTTATAACCATACAGCTAAAGATGTCTGGAGGTTATAACCTTGATTTTTCTGAAGCAAAAGCAAATGCTAAACGTCTTGCTGGAAAGTTGTCAAGATATACAAGCATGGATTTTGATTATGAAAAAGAGAACAAAAAACTCAAATCTGAGATATTACCTCTTGAAGCTGAGAATAAAGATCTGAAAATTCAGAACTCATCTCTTCTTGAACAGATTAATAAGTTGAAAGATGATAAGGACTTAGAGAAAGACTTTGTTTGCTCAGAATGTATTTCTAACTCAAAAATTAATTATGCAGGAATTATTGAGTCGAAAGAGAAAGAGATCTTAAATCTTCAAGCAAAGCTGAAAAAGATTTGAAAGTCTTAATTCAAGCTCTACACGGTCAAAGAAGGAGTTAATGCAAAAAGAGCTTGATGAGCTTAGAAGGAGAGCAAACATTGCTAGAGAAACATCTGAAGGGCTTAGAAAGACAAATTCTCAAGTCTTTGCGGAAAGAAATAAACTGAAAGATCAAGTCTGTAGTCTCGAGGTTGAGATTAATATGTTGAAAGAAAAGGCAACCCAAGACAGAGACAACACAAAAGTCCAAGATGAGATGTTGAAGATTGAGAAAGAGAGAAAATAATTTGCTAAGAAATTCTCTGATTTCTCTAGAAAAACCTTTGAAGAGAAGAAATCGTTAGAGCTTAAATGTGTTAAGCTTTCTCAACAAGTTTTAGATTTTGAGAAGGTTATCATTCTTGAGAGAGACAAGGCTGAGAAAGAAAAGAAGAAAGTTGAGCAGAAGGAAGTCAATAAAGACTTTTATAAAGAAAAGAAAGATCTAGAGACTGAGATAGCTAAGCTGACAGAAAGTTATCTGAGTTGTCAACAAACATCTTGAAGGAGAAGAATGCAAAATCTGAGTTGCATGAGAAGTTTGATCTGATTGAAAAGGAAAGAAACAGATTGTCTTCAAAGATAAAGGAACTTGAAGAAATCGTATTCAAGGTGAAGCTGACTGAACACAGGACGCCAGAGTCAATAGCTCAATCACCAAGAGATGATCTAGCTGATTCAGATAGTTCATTAAAAACAACTTCAAGTTCACATGTTTCAAATGTTTTATATAATCCTTTATGTGATTCAGATGATAGTCTTACTTCTAAATCTACTGATCAGATTCGTCATTCTAACCTTTTATATGACAAAAATGTTGATGGTTCAGATAACTTAAAGAAGACTAAATCTCGAAAGAAAAGCTTCTGGAGAAGGGATGATGAGAAAGATAAAGGTAATTGGATCTGGAGAGTTAAAGGATATTCGGAGGAAAAGAAGACAAACAAATCATTTGTGCATACGTCAAATGCTAAATAGAACTATGCTTCACAAGGTAAAACTTTTGGCAAACTTGGTCTGGTTTACACTATCAATCAACTGATCAGGTTAGCACAAAAGAAAATTAGTTGTTCCTACTGTGGCTCAAATGATTTTGTAAGCAAAGAGTATGTGAATAACTGGGATAACAAAAAAGGGAGAATATACAAAGGGGGATAATATAATCTGAAGACTGCTGAAGAATTTCAAAGATATCAAAGTGTCTGAACTTATTTGAATATCAAAAGCCTGACTGAAGATAATCGTCAGAAAGACACTTCATTTAAAGGAAGGAATGATGAAGACATGAAGTTTTCAAGAAAAGTGAAGACTCGAAGACAATTGCAATTTTTTTTTAATCTTGAATCCAAAATGGGAGATTGTTGAATCATAAACTGTATTCAAGATTAAAGTTAAAGTTAAGGGTTTAAATAACAATTGTATTAAAGTTAATTAGAGGGTCTAATTAGTAATTAGTTGAAAGTCATTTGTAATCCTCATATTACAATAATAGTTTTAGGCCTGAGTATAAATAATTTTAGTTATTTAGAGTTTAGGGTTAATCCTCATATTACAATAATTATCATATTAGAGAGGTAGTTGTTTTCTCTGTAATTCTATATTTAAGGTATCAATAACACACAAGGTTTTCATTGATTATTCAAGGGATTGGTATGTTATTCTAATCTTATTATCTCTTGATCTATATTGTGTTTGTGTGTTAATTATCAACTAGATTATACTGGGTTTAACAACTATACTCAGTAAAAAAGTATGACAAGCTTTGAGAATCTTATCCGATAAGTGAGAATGGTGACTCTTATTCAATTAGTGTTTATCGGGTCAGAGGTGTTTACCAACAATCTTACTATGTCATTTCAATGGTTGTGACAACATTGGTGGTAGCTGTGACGATGAGAGTAGTAGCATGGTGGTAGTTGTGACGACAGTGGTGGCATAGTGGTCGGATGGCGGGGTAGGTGTGGGGTGGGAGATGGGTATGAGTGGCAGTTGTGACGATGACAGTAATGACATGATGATCATTGGTGGGGTGGGGTGGGAGGGGGTGGGTGAGAGTTGTAACGATGACAATAGTGGTGTAGTGTGTGGGGGGATAGGGGTAGGGGGTGTGACAGTGATTGTAGTAGCATGGTCATGATGGGGGCAAGGGGTAAGCGAGGGGTTGGACGGTGTTGGTTAAATTGGATGCAAAGGGATGGAATTTAATTTCTTCACTTGTTGCCAATAAATGATGAATTCATTAATTTGTAAAATTCAAAAGATTCCATCCATTTCAATATGTGAACCAAACAAAGGAATTGATCATTCCAATTCCCTTCAAATCATTTGAATTATGCGAATCAAATAACACCTTAGGGGGCGTTTGGTTCGCAGAATGATTTCTGATGGAATGTAATCTGGAAGGAATTGGAATGAAATGTTTTTAGGTTTGACCAACTGTTTGGTTGGCAGGAATGTAACTTAATCTGACAAATGAATTGAATATGTCTGTTTGGTTTACAAAGGAATTGGAATGGAATTCTGAAAAATGACAAAAATACTCTTTCTTTTATTTTTATTTTTTATTTTTTTTAAATGTCGAGAGAGAGAGAGAGGAGAGAGAGGAGAGAGAGAGAGAAGTGAGAGAGAGAGGAGAGAGAGAGAGGAAAGAGAGAGGAGAGAGAGGAGAGGAGAGAGAGGGGAGAGAGAAGAGGAGAGAGAGAGAGAGGAGAGAGAGGAAACAAAATCCATATCTGATGGGTTTTAATTTTGTTAGAAAAGGTTTGGAGGATATTTTTGTATTTTTGAAAAACCATGATGGAATGGAATTTAATTCCATCCATTTTCAAATGGAATGACCAATTCCTTAATCTAATGATTTCATGGAATTCAATTCCATTCCCTTGACAACCAAACAGCACGACGGAATTCGGTCAATGGAATTGACCATTCCAATTCCACCAGATTCCAGCGGAATCCAGCGAACCAAACGCCCCCTTAATGTACAATATTGCATAGTAGAAATAAACCGTTATGACAAGATAAATTATTTTTAAATAGTTTCAGTGATCAATTTACAACAAAACTACAAATACCATAATTAAAGTCGCCAACTCTTGCATGATTTGCCTTTTGCATATTTTAACAAGTACAAAAGGTTAACTTGTAAACAAATATACAAATATAAAAAACCGAATACACTTATTTTCAAATTAAGAAGCAAAATACGAGGGTGCATAGTGTATGTTTTTTGAATTCTAAGGGTCATAGTGAACTTACTAACAAGTTAAAGGATCATTATTGTAATGATTCCAAAAGTTCTAGTCTAGTAGTATAATGGAGTCAGGGGGCAACATCTGAACAGGAAAAGTTAAATTAACAAATGTCTGAAGGAATTCAAAATGGTTCCTCGAAACCATCCAATAATACAGGTTACATCTCTTAATCTCTTCAATTTTCGAGGCTAAATCGTAACATATGCTTTAATTCAAGAACAAATCTCGTTAAACATTGTCATTTTTGCTGATTTTTGTGATTATTTTGGTTGTTTTCATGCGTTTAACCTCTAGGTTTTTTTCGAGCATAGGATTGGATTGAGGTTTCGTGTTACGTTGTTTTTTAGCTAAATTTATACGTTTTTGACGAATTTGAGCTTTGTTATTGTTAGATTTGGGCATTTGTATTTGAAATTGGTGTATACAATGTATGTGGATGAAATTATTTGGGATTTGATTGGTGAATTTGGAAATTCAGGCAAAATTGGAGTGAAGGACATTCAGAATTGGTGGGTTTCGCCATCTAAAGTTGCGTCTCACTTTGGAACAAGTGGTGCTGCTGTTGCTGCAGCCACTGGCATCACACATCCATTAGGTTTCTTTCAATTTTTCTATATTTTTCATGTTTTACTTTTTGGATGTTATGTTTTTCTATATACTTTTTTCATGTTATATTTTTCTATATACAGAATTTGATTGCTATGTTTTTCTGTTTGGATGCAATATTGAGTTTTGGTATGATAAATTAGTGTTTGGGAGCATGAATTCTATGATCTAGAGTTGGTGTTGAAATCATGAATTACATGATTTCACATGGCTTATTCTTAAGAATTGTTATTTGGTCTTCGGTCTCTAAGTCCTTGGTATAAGTGTATAATGATATGAATCAAACCGGTAGAAAAATATTATTGAAATCAAGCACCCAGAATCGAATGCTTGCAAAGTAAATAGGCTGGAATTCGAGACCCAGTAATCTCCGTTCGAGAAAACAAAACAAAACCAATAATCCAATGCCTAACCCTAGGGTAATCGGTCCTATTTATAGCCGATTCCTACTCTACCAAAAAAAGGAAACAATTCAACAAATCCCAACAAAAAGGAAACAATTCAGCAAATCAAATAATTAAAGTAAACTATCAGAAAATTGCATTCAAGCCCCTGTAGTTCCCTTGCGGCTATAAACTTGACCCCAACGCCTCTGGGTCTTCGGGTCTCGGTCACGGTCCATATCATATAACTAATACATGCCTGCCATACTTGTACAGAAACAATTATTCTAGTTGAATTTTCAGTACATGCTAACACTAACAAGCTTATTGAGCTCCAAATTGGTTGTTTGAAGTTTCTGGATTGCAATAGTCACTGCTTACTACAACCGGTATTGGGTCATATATGGCTCTAGGACTTTGATATGGTTGCTACTTGCTACATAGGCTGGACATGGTGGCCGAGGAGGTCGTGGGATGAGCATTTGAGGTTGGATATGGCGGCCTTAGATATTTCCGAGAACACGACCTTGGATAGGCGTAGTTGGAGACGGAGGACCAGGGTAGCAGACTAGGTATAGGTACCTATAGCTATGGTAGTTAGGCATAAGGGAGTTGGGTAGAGGGCTGACAGTTTAGCTGGGGATGTTTACTTGTCTTTATCTATGTGGGTATTGCCTTACTTTACCTTACTTTTTGAATGTGTCAATTTATCTATTAGTTACTTTTTCTCATCTATTTTTATCGTGCTTCGTTCACCATATGCTATTCTTTATTCCTGCTACTTGTTTACTTACACTCTTGCACAAGTCGAGGGTATTGACCAAAGCAGCCGGGGTAAAGGTCAGGTTTGCCTAGGGGTGTAAACAAGCCGAGCTTTTAACGAGCTACTCGAGCTCAAACTCGTTTATTTTGAGCTCGAGTCGATTTCAAACACAAAATAAAGCTCGCTTAACTTAACGAGTCGAGCTCCATAACACCAATGTTCGACTCCGCTCGTTCGAAAGCTCAATTAAACTTTACGAGTCGAGCCAAGTCGAGCTATTTGAGCATACACTTTTCGAGCCAAACATATTTATATATCTACAAATTATATAATTAAAATATAAAAATCATCGAGCTAGGGTAAATAAGCGAGTTAATCGAGTTCGAGCTCGAGCTCAAACATTGAAAAAATATTCGAGCTTGATATTATTTTTTCGAGCTGAGCTCAAATAACCTGCTACTCGACTCGGCTCGGCTCGGCTCGTTTACACCCCTAGGTTTGCCAACATCTCCCCCCCCCCCCCCCCCCAAGGCCTACTTTTGAGTGGGATTTCGTGGGTCCATTGGTTTACTTGCTAGTTAATTTAGGCAACCTAAGATGGTGATCAAAACCATTGAGCAGGACTGGTAGGGGAGAGAAAAAATAATAATGGACACAAACATTTGGAGGCAACAACATTGTATCTTATCAAGCAAGGAAATTTGTTTTGATGTGCAGATGTACTCAAAGTTAGACTGCAAATGCAACTTGTTGGAGAAAGAGGTCCGCTAAGTGGAATGGTATGAAGAGAACTGTTATTCGTCATATTTATCTGCTTCGACAAGAAGAATTGATTGATAGGTCTCGTGTGTCGGTGTTTACAGGGACAAACTCTTGTTCGGGTTGTTAGAAAAGAAGGACCTCGGTCCTTGTATCTGGGTTTGACACCAGCATTGACGAGGTCAGTTCTTTATGGAGGTCTACGTTTAGGTTTGTATGAACCTTCTAAAAATTTCTGTGAACTGGCCTTTGAGTCCACTAACATCTTCATGAAGATTGCATCTGGAGCTGTTTCTGGTGCTTTTGCCACTTTGCTGACCAACCCTGTGGAAGTCCTAAAGGTAAAAACATGTACAACACTTCTGAACATTATAGTCATTATTAACTTAATTGGTAACCGTGGGCGTCTGGTAGGGGTGCTAAAAAAACCGATCAACCCGACCAACCCGGCCAACTCAACCCAAAAAACCTGAAAAAAATCAACCCAAGGTAACCCGCCATATAATCAATACAAAATTAGCGCAAACCGAATCTATTGGGTTAGGCCCAAACTAACCCGACCAACCCGATGAAAGTTTTAGCGGCTTCTCTAAAATTATTTGTATTTCTCTTTAATATGTATAGGTTACCAAAAATGACTCGGCAACAACGAGCAATGAAACTCATAAGAGGACGTTATTGAAAAGCTATATGTAATACCTAAATATTTGATGAACTCGTATATTATCTTGAATGCTTGATCGTATTTCAAAGAAAGGTTTCGTTTATTTTTATGTTGATTTTACTTTGTTTAAACACAACTTGACCAAACCGAACGGGTCGGGTTGGATTGCACTTTTGTTTAGGTTGAGATGGGTTGAAATTTTTCAAAGTGCCAACATTGGGTTGGGTTGTTCAAATGCCTTCAACCCGATCAACCAAACCCATGAGCACCCTGCACCCCTGTACCTCAACTAATCCCATGGAGCCCTCGAGATAACAGCTAGGAAAATCCATAGTGGCCCTGAGGTTTTATAGGCATTTTTGTGCACATTCTATTTAGAGGAGTGTCAATCTTACATAAATTACATATTTATTGAACTTGTACTGCACAAACACTCCAATGCATTTTATGAAGGAAACATTGGTTGTTGAATAGGTGCGTCTGCAAATGAACCATAACGTGCACAGAGGAGCAATTGGTGAACTGCGGAAAATTGTTGCAAAAGAGGGCATAGCAGCCCTCTGGAAGGGGGTTGGACCTGCTATGGCCAGGGCAGGGGCTTTAACGGCATCACAACTTGCTACATACGATGAGTTTAAGCAGGTTAAGTTCTAAACTGTCGTTCTATCTTTTATTATCCACGTAGTATCTTCAGTAACCAAAGAGCCATTGACCCAACGGTACTCGGTGACCCAACCTTAACCCGTGATCAGAGGTTCAAGCCTTACCAAAGGTGAGAAGTGTGTGTGAGTTTTGCTAGGTATAAATATTATATACTTCAAAAGTATCTTCTGTAACCAAATGGTCATTGCCCTAGAGGTACCCAGTTGCAGGTAGATCCCAAGTTCCCAACCTCTCTGGTGGTCAAGGGTTCAAGCCTCACTAAAGCTGAGTAATGTGTGTGATAGTTTTTCCATATATAAATATTATATACTTCAAAAAAAGTATCTTCTGTACTTTTTAAGGTGTTGTAGTTATGCAAAGCCCGTATATATATATATATATATATATATATATATATATATATATATATATATATATATATATATATTATACTTTAAAAAAAAGTATCTTCTGTAGTTTGTTAGTTATAGCTATGCAAAATGCATATGCATCAATTGAATGTACTTCACTGGAACCTTTTATATACAATTCCCGTTATCATTTTCATTTGTGTGGCTATGAATGTAGGTTTTAAGAAAATGGACATCTCTTGAAGAAGGATTCTATCTTCATCTCATGTATGCATCCCTACCTACGATCTTTTAACGAACACATGGAATACTAATATTATTTCAAATTGTCACATTGTGAGAATATATATATATATATATATATATATATATATAGAGAGAGAGAGAGAGAGAACAAATCATTTGCAAATTGTCTAAAGATTACAAACCATGCAAACCCATTTACACCGGGTTTTTTTATTTTAAAAGTTTGGTGTGAATTGGTGGGAATTTTTAGTTTTAGTTGATGAAAAATAAGGAAAGGGTAATTTTGGAAGAATTATTTTAAATTTTAATTTTAATCATTAATTAATGATTACCATCTATGTTCTCTGCCTGCTATTATCTTCTTCTCTTGACTCTTGATATCAACCTCCCCCCCTCTCTCTCTCTATATATATATATAGAGAGAGAGGAAGTATCAAACGAGAATGCTAACTATTTAAGAAAATATGAATACGTCCAAATCACGTGCAAAAGCACATGTGATTTTACATTAACGGTCAAAAAAAGTGTGCGGGCGACTTTGGCCGGGACTTCAGGTCGCGGGGCAAAGTCGCGTGGAACACATGTAATTTTGTGCGTGATGTTTAGACCTGGCAAAAATTGACACGACACGCTAACCCGACACGAACTCGACACGAAATAAACGAGTTTGGGTAATACATTTCAACCCGTTTTAAGTAAACGGGTTGACACGACTCGACACGAAAATTAAATGGGTAAGGTCAAGGTCAAAATTTTCAACTCGAAAATGACCCGAATAACCCGTTTATATATATATATATATATATTTATTTTATGTCTTCTTTTCAATGCTTTGGATTTTTAATGTTTTAGATTTGGTTAGGACTTATAAGTTAGAATTATAAAATTTAGATTTCTAATGCTTTCATTTGAATTTTGGATTTGTACTTTTTTGTGAATTTTCGATTTTTATATATTAATTTTATAAATGTTAAACGGGTTAGGCGGGTCATGTCGGGTTAGGCGGGTCGGGTTAGGGTTGGGATTTTCTGGCCCGTTTATTAAACGGGTCGGGTTAGGGTTAGACATTTTCAACCCGTTTAACTTTGAACCCGACATGAACTCGACACGACACGTTTGCCAGGTCTAGTGATGTTAGTGTAAAATCACATGTGATTCGGCCGTTTTCTTATTTTCTTAAATAAGTATTGTTCTCGTTTGAGCCCGGCTCTCTCTCTCTCTCTCTCTCTCTAAATATATATATATATAAATATAATTTTCTGGTTGTTTCATTGAAGAGGAGTTGTTTTGGTGTAAATTAGTTAAATTCCATAAGATTACATCAAGCATTATAAGCACAAATGATAAAAAATTAGGTAGTATGAGACACCGTCTTAATCATCTGATTCTAACTGTGACATGCATCATGTGAAGCTCAAGTACAGTAGCAGGCTCCGTGAGCACGCTCATAACTGCACCAATGGACATGGTTAAAACCCGACTCATGTTGCAACGAGAATCTGTGAGAGATGGAGCTTATAAAAATGGGTTCCATTGTGCGTATAAGGTAACTTATTAGTTTCTGCTCTTATTTTTTATTTTTTTCTCTTGCTGAACTCTTAGGAGGTGTTTGGTTAGAGGTATTAAGCAGTAATTGATGAGAATGAAAATAAAAGAAACCATTTGGTTTTATATAATATAATGGGCTCATTCAGTCATTCCCCCATAAATCCAAATTTTCATTCCAAGTTAAACTGGGGGAATCTGTCATTTTCATTTTCATTCCCCTACCTAAACCAAACACCCTCTTAATCACCATTGTTGTTTGGTACATGAGACCCTCATGATGGGACAGGACGGAACAAAAACTTGTCCCATGTTTGGTGCAAAATTTAGACTAGGACATGGAACAAAAATCAGGGAGATGGGACACGATTGGTAAATTACTAAACTACCTATGTCAAATTAAAACCCTGCACAATTCTTTCACCCACCTACCTTACTTTTGCCCAACCCATCCAGTCTTGTCCCATCTGCATACCAAACTCCCTTAACTACAATTGCCTATGATTAGGGATTTATTTGAGCTTACTCGAGCCTGACCTTGCTTAGCTTGATGCTTAGGTCGTGTTTGGTAGGCTAAGGCTTGGCTTGTGGCTTGCCAAGCTTGGCTCATCAAAACCTCAAGCTTCAACTCAGCTCATATGAACTGAGTTCCTATGGCTCGTTTAGACTCGTATAAGCTTGTATAGGGTCCAATTGACAAGTAAATATAAAGCAGACCGAAAGCCTTCCTCTTTCCCCTAAATCTCAACTTCCCAAAAAATTCATTTGGTTTAAAGAATTAAAGCCTTCAAGCAAGACTATAATCAATTAAACAATATTTCCTCGATCCCAAATAAGTGGCTACATTTCCATTTTCATAAATAGATTGTTAGAATTTACTAACTTAAATTATGATGCACGAAAGAGTTGATGAGATGGAGAAATTCTATAGTGGAATAATTATATATTTCTAAATTTTTGTCTTCTTTATCAAGGGTAAAATTGTCATTCGGTTAATTAAAAGTGTAATCATTATACATTTCTAAAATTGTTTGCTTTTTTACTATGGACATTTATTATGGGACGGAGGGAGTATATAAATTCTACTACACGGTTTGTATACACTCAAATGGGTTTCAAGTTTCGCATTCTTGAAACGATTTCATGAATTCATTGAATTGCATTGACTAACCTCTTCATATGTTCCAATTCTAGGTTCTGATCACAGAGGGACCTCGAGGACTCTACAAAGGGTGAGACCCCGACGTTACATGTTCCCTTAGGGTGCATTTGGTACGTGGACGGGGCTGGACAAGCGAGAGTGAGGTATGTGGGTGAAATATTGTAGAACGTTTTAAGGGTTTAGTTCGATAGGGGTTGTTTAGTAATTTACCAATCTTGTCCATCTCTCTTATTTTTGTTCCGCCTATGTTGGGGGAACAGAAAAATGCATTTTTATCCCACTTGTCTTGTCCCAGTCTAATGTCTCACCAAACGTGGGTTAACATGTTTTTGTATTATCATGTCTCGTCCTATTCCGCGTACCAAACGCACCCTTATGCGGGACAAGATAGAACAAAACCTGTTGTCCCACTTTTGGCGGAGCATTAGACTGGAATATGAGGGCCTGTTTGTTAGCAGCTTAATGAGTTTAATGAGACTCACAACTTCTACCGTCAGCTATAAATGATTGTTTGGTAGTAACTTAATGATATAAAAAGTGGCTTATTCAGTAAGCTTCTAGGGGAAGCTTTATGCAGAGAGCCAAGTTTTTTCCAAACCTACCCCTCCCAATTAAAGAGCACACTCCTTCCGTCTATGGAAAAACCCTCACAATATATACAGACAGATTAATCCACACAACTTTATCCATATAGGAGTTATGAAAAACCAACCAAACAACCCCTGAGTTTGACAAAAATGCATTTTTTTTGTCCCACCAAAATAGGTGGAACAAAAAAATGAGGGAGAAGAGATAAGATTGGTAAATTACGAAACTACCCATATCAGATCAAAACCCTAAAACCTTTCTTAATTCTTTCATCCACCTACCTCACTCTCCCCCGTCCAATATCCCGTCTGTGTACCAAACTTACTCTTAGGCGCTCTAATAAGTCCCTCAAACACTATCAGCTAAACGAGCGTTCGACTTCAAAACTGTTGCAGGGGATTCGCGATTTTTGCACGATTAGGTCCACAAACTACAATCACATTCATACTGTGTGAGAAACTGCGCGAACTTGCTGGATTGAAAGCCATTTAGTCTCTGAATCCATGGTAACATCTTGCTCTTGCTCTTGCCTGCATATTTATTTGCATACTTCTAGTAGAATATGCTCATTCATGATCATCAGAAAGCTTTTTTTCAGAAATAAATTTCTTCGTTTTTAGACAAAAAAGTTAGCGTATCAAATGCCGTTTCTCAATAGTTTGAAGCTAAAGGCGAAGTTGTATTCATCCATTCGTACCCCATTTGATAAAATTTTGTTATTTTCGCGTAGATTTGTATTGCATTTTACGTGATCAAATGTTGTTGTATTTGATTTTTTGCGCGGTTTGAAAGTGTACCGTTTGCGATTATGGTTTTTCGGGTTTTGTATTGTTCGGGTTCGAATCCAGGTGTGGCCCAAGCCCTTGTGGCCATGGAGATTTACATGCGGTGAGAAATTCCTATCAAAGTTAAATGTTTAAGAAAGAGTAATAATATCTTTATTAAATGTATAAAATATTTTAATAATATAATTAATGTTAAAATAGTCTTTGAAACTTGTATTTCTTTTCATATACAAAATTTAAAATTAAAAAAATGTTATTATAGTCGCTTTTTGTGGGTAAAATGATACCAACTTGAAATTCATGTGACTTTTTTTTTTATTCTTTTTGTCAAATTTTGTTGTTCTCATTGTCTATTAAAACAAAGTTATAAATAAAAAACAATAAAATGCTTGTAACCTTGGACCATTTAAAGAAAATCTTACATATGGGAGTTGTTAGGTATTTCGTGTAATAATGTTTTAAAATATGTTAAAAACATTTATCAATTAATAAAAAGATAATTTGATTTTATAAATTATTTATAAAGAATGGACTTTGGTTCCATTCAAAATCGTACACACCTAAAATACCAAAGATTCCAAATCCCACAAACCAAAAGTCCCCTAAGATCTCATTTGGTTTACCGGATGTGTTGAGATCGGAATTGGATTACATTTTAACTCTGAGTTTAGTTTAAAGGAAAGTGCGGAATTGAAATCTCAAAAACATTGAATTTAGAAATCATGTGGTAGTAGTTGGTATTTCATGGGATTTCATAATATTTGTTTATAATAATGTTTTCTATAATCAAGTAATAAGAGCATCTCCAACAACTTTTCTATAATTTTTCTAAAATAGAGAACCAAAAGTGAAAATCTCTAAAATGTATTACATTCAACTCCAACTGATTTGTTATTTTAGATATTTTAAAACAAATTATATTATTATAATATTCTCTAATTTATCATCCCAATACACTTTTTAAAAAAACTTAAAATTAAATGATAAAAATTAAATCTCATTGGTGGATTGAATAAAATAATCATTTCTCTCTCCTACCATTAAGTTTTAGAGAATTATCTAATCTTAGAAAATTTTCAAGTTTTTTTCTATTATAGCAAACAAGATAGCAAAGCTGTTGGAGAGGTTTAAAAAATAAAAACACATTTTTTTTTTCTATTTTAACAAAGTTGTTGGAGATGCTCTAATAGATAATGTAATTGTTTTTACAAACTATCTATAAGAAATGCAATTCAATTGCATTGCAAATCCTACAAACCAAACACATTAAAGATTCCAAATTCTTTCAATCTCAAATCCTTCCACGAAAAAAAATTAATCTGTTAAAGGAACTCGAACACTGTTTTGGATAAGTTATTCGAGTTTGGATCTAATATTATTTTTCGAGTCAAACTCAAACAACTTGTCGGCCCATTTAAAATATTGGTTTACCACCTCTATACGAATAACTTTTTTAGAACCACAAGGGTTATGGCGTATTGGTTAAGGCTCTGGGGGTGTGGTGGAATATCTCATTTGTCTAGGCTTCAAATCCAGAAATACGTAACAATTGTGGCCATTAAGGTTTAATCAGAGTTGATGTCTTACAATCATAATTTGTCAAGGGATTAGTCTAAGCCTCTAAGGATAGCTTGGAACACTCTTAAAAAATTAGAAATAGTTTATAATTAAATAATATGAAATATTTATTTTAATTGTTAAAAGAAAATATAAATAGTGTTTTTCCATTACTCCATTTACTATTTTAAGCAATAATAAAAGGGCGTGCCGCATTAATTAGTATTTCCTTTGGACAGAAGTCCAACGATAAATCACTTTTTTTTAAATGGCAACCACATGACACGCACGTGCTTAGTATAGACCAAACCTTTCTAGAAGAAATCTTTTTTTACGTATACTTATAAATAAATATTACAATTCTTATTATTATTTTAAAATAAATATAATATTCTTTAGCATATCTAACGGATCTTTTAGAATACTTATTTAAAATTTATAAAAAAAAATACATTTAACTCCAATAAATTTTTTATTTTATAGATTATAACATTGATTATATTACTAAACTATTTCATTTATCTAATAAAAAATTATTATTCTATCCCTCTAAAAATTTAATTTTCAAGTTTTCTATTGATGAGAATATATTTAAAAATATTTCTCTCTCATTTGTAATCATTTTTTGAGAGTTCTTCAAATTTGAAGAATTTTACACACTTTCTCTTATTTTCTTCATTTTAAAGAAAGGTTTTTGAGAAACTGTTGATGCCCAAAATATTATTTTAGAGAATCGGTTGAAAATACTCTTTTGTATTGTTTTAAGTTTTAACTTAAAATTAGTACTAGTTATTATAACAATAATAAAAAAAATGAATTTTTAAAATATTTTATATATAATTAAATGTCTTATTAAGAGTATTTTTATTAAACTTTTGTAAGAAAAATAAAGTATTTACTAAATCCAAATCTGGGTTAGGTTGATAGTGTATAATAATTGTGTTCTTTAAGATTTTTTCTTAATTTCATCATAATATTTAAACTAGAAGTGTACTCGTGCAATGCCGCTAGATACATCACGATTTTAATGTTTTATTTTATTTTTTATTTTTTGTCGATTTATATTACGATTTTGGTTGGTTGTGAGAGTGTGATAATGATTTTTTTTTTATATAAATTTGTTTAATTTAGACTTAATAATATAATATAATGTAATTTATTTTGGTTTAATAATATAATTTTTTTATAAAATATTTTGTTAGATTTTTTTAATTATATTTTATACTTTTATATTTAAGTTTTGATTTTTATTATATATTTAATTATGCTGAAAATTATTTTAGGGTAGTTAAATTGGGAAATGATTTTAGAAGAGTTAAAATGGTTAGAAATAATGATTGAAAATTAATAAATAACATTAAATGTAATACATACAGTTTTAATGGTTGTTTTTTATGTAATTAGCATTAAATAGTGATACATTAAGCTTTAAGACTTGTTTTTAAGAGTTTTTTATGCCATCTTTATAATATAGTATATATAGATATAGATATAGATAACGATATAAAGATCATTGGAATACATTTAATCGGTTTTTTTGTCCATTTAAAACATGTTTAAATACCTTTATTAGAAGTACAGATTTACTTTACTAATTGTATTATTATATATTAATGCACAACCAACGACATTAGCACATGTTTGGCAAATATTTCTTTCAAATTTTTTGTTAAAAAAACAGCAAGAAAAAAGAAAGAAATTTATTAGACTTAAACTAAGGCATTATTTGGCAAAAAAAAAAAAAAAAAAAAAAAATTAGCTTATAAGCTAGCTATTTTTTTTACATGTTTGGATGACCATAAACTAGTTTATAAGTTAGCTTATTGAAAAGTTACTCATAATAACGTTTTAAAAAATTAGCTTATCAGCTAGTTTGTGAAACATAGCCTAAAACAAATTGAAACCACAATGGTAAGGGAAATCCACATAGTTTATTTGAAAATCTCCTATTTACCATATTCGAATATAGTGATATCAAAACTTTTGTGGTCATAAAGGTTTATCTGTAACGACTCTATTACCCGGAGAGGTTAGTCGGTGTGCGTAGCTGGCCTGAAAACCCACAGTTATTCTGGGAAAAAAAAAAGAGTTTGTTTGGTCTTTTTTCAATAATATTATATTATTACTAAATCGATATTTGTATATTTTAAGAAAACGTTGTGGTTATTAGAAAAATATGGATTTTTCCAATATATAGATGGAGTTGGGTTCTAATGAGAATGAAAGTTATGGTAAGAAGGGATCTCCACCCTTGGATGCACTCTACCCTTAAGATCCATGAAGATGAGATGGATCGAGATGCACCAGATCAATTCCTGTGAGAAGCACGATTCATGGGTGAGGGTGAGATTAAAAGTGATTAAGGTCCAGATCTCTTCTTACATTCTCCCTTAAATATCACATGTACGTTCATTTCTCATCCAACGGTTGATAACCACTTCTCACGCTTCTCACGTTAACCTCAACTTCTCATCGGAACCCATATATACATACATATATATATATATATATATATATATAGAGAGAGAGAGAGAGAGAGAGAGAGAAAGAGAGACAGGCAGGATCATGTGATAAACATTTTGCGAGAATGCGAGAAATGTGATATCATATATGATTACACGGCATGTGGGTGTGTTTAATCATATATAATTAAGTTTGTGTATCATATATGATTAAACACTTATCGCCTTCTCATAAAATATTTAGCTTCTAATTCATATGGTGCTACCCTTTGCAACCCCTCTATTCACCACATATTTTATGTAATTAGGAAAAAGGTAAAAGTAAAATGTGTGGTGGATAAAGGGGTTGCAAATGTTGCATATATATATATATATATATATATATATATATATATATATACGGAGAGATTCATTTGAGAAATGGTAAATATATGAGAAATAGAGAAGTAATCTTAGTCATTCATCTGGTCAACATTTGCGGCTTTGACCGCGAAGCACTGGATAATTCCTTGCGTGGTCTATAAAAGGTAGAGGGGTAATTTCGTAAAATACACGAGATGAGTTCATATATGAATCTGCATGAATCACAAAGATTCATATATGAATCTGTTAATTAGTTCAACTGATTCATATATGAATATTTGTGATTCATACAGATTCATATATGAATCAGTTAATTGGTTCATATATGAATCACAAAGGTTTATATATGAATCTGTTAGTTAGTTCAACTGATTCATATATGAACCAGTTAAAAGAGTTCAGATGTGAATTGCACTGGTTCATATATGAACATATAGTTCATATATGAACACAACCCGTATATTTTGTAAAAATTACGAAAGTGTCCTTCTATTTTTGGAAGAGCCGCAACTTTTGACCAGTTAAAACCGTAACTTTTGACCAGTCAAATCCGATCTTGACCGTGTGAATGGCTAGGATTACTTATCTATTTTTCATATATTTACCATTTCTCAAATGAACCTAAGAATATATATATATATATATATATATATCTTCGTATTTCAGCTTTAACTCCTAAAGTCTACCAATCACACCCCATTCTACACTTCCTATTTCAAACAAAACAGCCATCTTCCGCCACCGCCCACCACCCCCAAATTCATATATATATATATATATATATATATATATATATATATATATATATATTCATATATATATATATAATGGTGCTGGTGTACTGTGTGGGGGCAAAAACACACATACTTATTAAAGCTGATACCTTTCTTAAAGTTCTCAATTACATCATTAAAAAGAATCCAAGTGATATCAACACTCCAATTCCATTCCTCCCTTCAATTCAATTCAATTCAATTCCTACCCTTAATTCTAGTAGATATGGAATGGAATTGGAACAAGATGAAAAATGGTATGATTGATGTCACTCCATTCTTCCTCTTTGAATCATCTGCTGATTCTGATGATGTCCATCATCATCATCACCATCACCATGATCATCATCAAGAAGAACAACAACAACAAGAAGCCATGGATGATGATGCTGAATCTTGCAGTTATGATGTTTCATTCCATGTTCATGCCAAAACCCATGATACCCATCATCAAGATCATGGTTATGATGATGGTCATGATCATGGTCATGTTGATGATGATGAGGAAGACATTGATGATGATGATGATAAGAATTGGGGTGAGAGCAAGATGATGATGATGATGATGCCAGCAAATCATGGTACCCAAGATAAGAGATGTCATGAGTTTGTTGATTCTTCAAATTTGGATGATAGAGAGTTTTGGCAAACTTGTTTGGGTTCTTGAATCTTTTTTTTTTTAAATGGAAAAAAAAAAGATGGAATCCACAAAAAGGTGCTTGATCCAAACTTCTCATTTTCTTCTTTCTTTTTGGGTACTTTTACTCCTTTTTGTGAATGTGATATTTGCTTTTTGGATTGCATTGTGGGAGTTTGATCTGTAGTACTTTTAGTTCACAAAAACTGTATGTGTATACTTTGTTTTGTGTTAAAGTCGTTTATTGGAGTCCCACAATGGTTAGATTTAAACCATTTGTCCTCGATATATGTAAGAACCGCGTTTTTTTTCACAATGACTCTTTTGGAAAATAATCTAAAGTGGTCCGCATATAGTCACATGCAGAGATGCACAAGACCTAGGATTTTTCGAGTCTTGGCCTTCGAAGCCCGTTTTCCGTGAGTAAAAAAGTCCAAACCTTTTTAGGCCCAGACCAGGCTAGGCTTTGGGGTTAAAAAATGGTCCGAGCTTTCTCAGCCAGGGCTTTTTTGAGCTTAGTCAGGATTTTCCAAGCTTTTCAATACTTTTCAAATTTCAGCCTGAACTGACTTTAAGGCTTGGTAGGAACGGGACTTCAAACTCACTAGACCCGGGCTTTTCAGGTCGGGTTTGGACCAGTCGGGCTTGGGTTTTTTGTTTGCATATGTATTCATATGGTATCAGAAGCAATGTCCATCACTCTAGACTCAATACTCTGGACAATTTGTTCTCGCCTAGCCCCTTCTCTTCATAAGGGCTCTTTTGAGGAGTAATCTGAAGGGTTTCATACATACTCACATGGTATCAAAGTCAAAATCTACGTCTCTAAAGACCCGACACTTTGGGGGCAATTTGTACTGTCTAGCCCCCTCTCGACACACTCTGGGCTTGTCTAGCTCCGTTGGAAGGGGCGTGTTAAAGTACAACATCAGCTAAACTTCGACCATTTCTCTTCTATGTATGTTGAAACCTCCTCTCCTCTAGCGCTCTTTTAGAAAGTTATTTGATGGGGTTCCACGCATTCTCACATTTGATATCATTTCTCAACAAGAAAATATCTTAAAATAGGGAGTTGATATTAAAGATTTGTGCAGTGATTGCTAAACATTTTCAAGAATGAGTCATCTGGGCAAACTCAGTTCATACATTCCATTTTTGCCATTTTCACTTTCTTTAGAAACCCGACTCACACCCGACACGCACCCATCGGTCATGGCCGGTGATTCCTCTCGAAAATCAAATCCGCTAGTCGGGTTGGAACATGGTGTTACCAGATGATCATCCGGTTCTTTCTTGTACTGATCTTTGGCGGTTTTGTTCTTCGTTTGTTTCGAGAAACTTTCTTCTATCTCACCTTCATCGACGCTATTGCCACAACGATCGTAACGGATATGTTCATCGTTGTCGTCGTCTTCTTCTAATTCAGATGACGCCCGTCTTCTAAGATCACAACTAGTTTGTATCTCGTCTCGACAGTTGAATTCCTCGTTGATTCTAGTCTCTTCGCGCTCTCTTAGCGTTTTTGTGATCAAGGTTTTGAGCAAATTCATCACTTGAACCGCATGCATTAGAGCTGTTAACGGATCCGACATCTGAACCAAGAAATGGAATTCAAAAGAAAAACGTTATTTTGATATTCGGAAGTCGGATACTATCACCCGTAACTAAATAATCGTATTTGATCTAACAATCAGTCAAATGATGTTTTAATACATGTTATACAACTGTTTGTGTTCTTTGTGAAGTTTAAAGATGCATATCAATCTGATGCTAAATAATAGTCTTTTTGACCTTAGATTTCAACATTTACATCTTTTTTGATACAAAATAACCACAAAGGATCAATTAGAGTTGTTCATGGACTAAACGGCCCGTTAGACCCAACCCGATCAGCTCGTTAAAAAAGCAGGATACAACAACCATTCTCAAAAAAAGGGTGGGTCCGGACTAATACGATAAGATTAATGGGCAAACATGGGTGAAGCAAAAAAAAAACAGACAGACCCGTCCGTCTGGCCCGTTAATATTTGGGGCCTCCCGATTCCCAATTTCTGATATACGTGAATCTTGATATACTTGCCTCTTGATCTAACGACCTCAAATCTCAAAATTTCCTTCACAGAAAATTGTGTATTTTGAATGATTTTACAGAGGTCGTGTTTTTTTAAAGGTAAAAGACTTTTTAGATCCGTTAGCCCGTGGGCAAGCCGACCCATTTATAGGGTGGATATGGGCAAGTTATCAATCTCGCAAAAAAAGGAATGGGTTTACTATATTAGGCCCGTTGGTCAAAAAAATAGATCGGGTCCAGCCCGTCAGACCCAAGCCCATCGAAAATGGAAACTTCAAACATAAAGATGAAAAGGATTTACCTGAGTCATATTAGGGGCAAAAACCATGGCGATATTTCTGGCATTCATTTTATTGGAGTCTTCGTGTTGGGCAACATCTGACATAAGATCGATAGCCCAATTGAGCAATGCGGTCTCCGTGGGTTTGAGCTGTTTGACAAGCTCAACGCGTTTCTCTTCTGTGTTACACTGTAAAACCTCATCGGGAGAAAGCCCATCGAGCACGCCACAGGGAAGCTCCCTGAACCAAGCTTTAATTAAACCGGCCAAAGAATGAACCTCAATGTCTTCAGGCACCATGCCTCTGTTTAGCTGGTCTCGCACCCGCTCCTCTTGGCTGTTCTCAGGGTTTATACGAAAAATTCCTTCCGCCTATAAAAAATCAAATTTCAACGAAAATTACAGTTGGTCTTGGTTCTTGACGATGGCATATAAGCAACAAAATATGTGAAACCCCATTAAATTACTGTTCAAAAGAGCCAATTGAGAGAATGAATGATCAAAAATTGCAACATTTTTACTTTGACATTGGTTTTATAGAAGCACTTGACGATTTAGTTAAATGACTACAATACCCTTTTTTATAGCAACATGTAAAGAAACCTTCGGACCAAGATAAAAGAAGACCTCAATTATGATATATAACAATAGAAATACCTTATCCAGAAATATTTTGAACCAAAAAAAACTGATGGTCGGCTCAACTGGTAAATAAAGGCTAGGTTTTGGGGCTCCTCCATATAGATAGTCATTTCGAGTCTCCTCAAGGCCACTAGGAAAAGGATTTTCCTGGTTGTTTTCTTCGGGGCCCATGAGATAAGTCGAGGTTTGCACAAGTTGACCCGGACACCCACAGTTACACAAAAAAAATGAAAAAGCGGGTCCCATGGGGCTCATTGTCTCATTCTTATAGTGTAACTAAGGCACTTGTGTGATAGGATAGAGCATATAACTTCCATAATCAATATTCATTGTGTGAGATTCTACAATAAATGGATAGGTGATCCCTTCATGGAATCGATCAATGTTCGCAAAAGAATGAAACTTTCCAATTTTAGTGCACATCCCATAATGGAAACAAAGGCAGTTCTCATGGGGTGGGGTATTTACTTTAGGATAGTCTCGAGGAATCCCCATGGGGATCGTATACAAATCACACCTCCCAAAACTCCATATCTCCTTGAGGTCCCACCAATCAACCTTTTTTAATTCATCTTTTTGTTCTTTCTCTTCAATAAAGTAATGATGTGTCAGCGGTTGATTGGTGGACATGGATGGGGAATGGAGTTTGGGGACAGGTGATTTGTACTCGTGTAATGGGATAGGGCGTCCACAAGCACTATTCATTGTGTGCGAGATTCTACAAAAGCTATCTTTTTTTATATGTAGTATACCTTTAGACCTCCGTGAGCATATAACCGTTCCTGCATGAGCAAGAGGATTGTGGGGACACTGTTGCCTCTTGAATCATAAGAGCACTGCATCGATTCTGCTGATACACCAAAAACGCTAGCACTACATAACAAGCGTAGGCATGTCAAGAACATGATCAAACTACTAAAGGGTCGATGCCCCAGTGTTCCCTCGTTACCGGTAGAACCCAACCTCCCAGGAGGTCATGGGTTCTAACCTCACCTTGTGCGTGAGTTTTTGCGGTATATAATTATTATATACTTCAAAAAAACACGATCGGAGTATCAAACTATAAAACTAGTTTGGGAAATTGTCCAAAATAGTCATTCTCGACTCCCCAATTCATTTTATAGCCGCTTTTCTACTCAATTGACCGAAATTACCAAGATTTCGCAAGTAGCACTCTAGCAACTTGCAAAATCAACTTTTTATGAAATTAATATTCATAAGGTACCAATTTAGCAAGTTGCTAAAGGTCTACTGTTGTGAAATCTTGGTTATTTCGATCAATTGGTTGAAAAGGTGGGTATATAATGAAGAGGGGATGCCAAAATAGTTATTTTGGACAATTTCCCAACTATTTTGGCATATGGGTAACTATAGAGTACAAATTATGCATTTGGACCTCAATCCCAAATTTAAAAAGAAAAACTCTGCAACAAGTTGTAAATCCTTATCAAAATTGAAGTTCAAACATAACTAGTTTCACATACAAAGCTAAAACCCTAGTTATTTTTCAATTGAATGAATACAGTATATACCAGATTTCACTATTTTCAGTCAATTAAGGTGTAAACCCCCAAATTATTGAACTTTGGATTCCCATTTTCACTGTTTTCTTAGGGATCAAACCGCAGGAGGGTCCCAGTTTGTCATTTACTGCTTAAAATTTTGACCAGTTTCCACCATTTTCTGTTGTGAACTAACTCATAAACCCTAGATTCCCAACCATTTACAGAAATGTAACGCCTGTGCATTTAACAAAACTGTGTGTCAATTTATAGAAATAGATTCTATTGGAAGATCAATTAATATAATATAGAGCAATTTGTGTTAGAAAAATGATTAATTAGTGGAAACCACTCGATCAAACAAACAAGGAATGCATATATCACCTGGCACTGGGGACTCGACAGGGGATTTCAACTTGTAACTCAACCGGAAGACCTAAAAATCCATGGAATCGATCGAAGGTAACATGAGTCAAATGTTGAACATCCGTCGGCCATCCGATCTCCATTTGATGAAAACCTGACGATTTTGATTCTTCTCGTTGATCAATTACTCGGCAAGCCGCCATTGATTTCCTCAAAGCTGATATGAGGAGGTCGAAAAGTATGGAGATGTGGTTCTGTTGTTGTTGTTGTTGTTTTGAAGAAGCTTCTTTTGTCGTTCCGTTTTCACGACCACCACCGCCACTACGACGGCAACCGCCGCCGCAGCCGGTTTCTGATGGTACAACCACCATTCCTGCCATTTTTTGCAGAGCTTTTTTCTTTTGCGGTTCAAATCTGTGTGTAACGAGGTGAGAATTGCGTTGAAATGGGAGAGATTTTGAAAGTGAGTGGTGTGATTATCATGAAATTCAAGTTGGTTTGAAGTTCCAACCACCACTCTCTTTCAAATTTCTTGATGCATACTTTGATTGATATTCGTCTTAAACCTGGAATCTTTCCCATTTTATGTGGGAGTGGGAGCCCCAAAATAAGTACATATATCTTTATCTATCTATACTATAATAATAAAAAACTCTTAAATATAAATTATTATGCATCAGGTACTATTATTTCATGCAATATTTTAAAAATCTCTTAATTTACAAGTATCAAAACACAAGATACATAATACTACTGCAGACTTTAAACACCCACCAATTTGGTATGTGCGGGTCTTCTTTTTATGCAGACCTTTCTATGTATCACTATTAATCTATATTTATATTATAAAACACGGATAAAAAACTATTAAATACAAATTATTAGGCACAAGATATCATCATTTTATGCAATATTTTAAAAATCTCTTAATTTACAAATATCAAAGCACAAGATACATATTATTACTGCAGACTTCTAAGTTATAACACCCACCGATTTGGAATGTGCAGGGTCTTCCTTTTATGCAGACTTTTCCATTTATCACTATTAATTAATATATTATATTACTATAAATTTGTTTTAATTATATTATTAAATATGTTATTGGTTATTTTTTCTAGATGTCGTTAAAATATATAAGATAATCATTGAATTCTAACAAAATACTTAATTTTTTTATATAAAAAACATTATATTATTAAGCCTAAATTAAACAAATTTATAAAAAAAACATTATCACTTTCTCAAAACCATCCAAAATCGTACTGTAAATCGACAAAAAAATAAAATAAAACATTAAAATCGTAATGTATCTCGATGCATTGCGCGAATACGCTTCTAATATATATACATATACATATATAAACATTTAAAAATACACTGTTAATACAGGGTTAGATTCACGTGAGACCAATATGTTTTCGTGAGACCAATGAAATCACATTTTTACACTTGAAAATTCACAGCAAAACACTGTGAAGATAAAAAAAAGTTGAACCTTCACAGCAAAAACATTGTACCTTCACAGTTTTTATTGTGACGTTTCATGTGTAAAAAGATGGTCTCACGAAAACATATTGGTCCCACGTGAACCCAAGTACGTTTATATATTGTTATTTCATATGTAAAATGTTTAGTATTGTTTCTTGTATGATAAAATAAAGTTTTAAACGTTTCATATATAAAACACTTACATGTATTGTTTTATATACGAAATAACACATGAAAACTGATTTGTAAGTTTTTATCATTTATTATATTTGTAAAATGTCTCTCTCTCTCTCTATATATATATATTTTTTAGATCCTTACTATTCATCCTAACCCACTATTTTAAGATAATTAATGTTGCATCTAATATGTTTAAAAAAATCAAATTCCATATATATATATATATATTGGGGAGCGATCAATTGGAAACCAATATTACATTGGAAACTTTGGAAACCGAAATCAACTAATCAGTGAATTTATTTTTTTTAATTTTATTTCTAATTGATAAGGTTATTTTAGTCTTTTACATAATTTCATAAATATATATGGTAATTGTTATTATTATATTAATAATTATTTATTTTATATATGGTAATGTTAGTCATTTATTAATGTAAAAATGAGATATTTAATTTAGGAAAACAAATTTTAATCATATGGATCCTCTATTTTTTATTATGATGAAATTATTGATTGATTAAAATATTAATATAAAAAATAAATATTTAAATTTTCAAGTATTCATATGAAATTACTTCCAGACACAAAATATTAATATAGTGAAACATAATGGATTTGATATAGTGAAACAAAATATTAATATAGTGAAACATGATGAAACATAAAATGTTAATATAGTGAAACTCGATATAGTGAAACAAAATGTTAATATAGTGAAACCTAATGAAACAGATTTGATATAGTGAAACATAATGGAAAGGTAATGAAATAAAATATTAATATAGTGAAACATAATAGAAAGGTAATGAAATAAAATATTAATATAGTGAAACAAAATATTAATATAGTGAAACCTGATGAAGCAGATTTAATATAGTGAAACATAATGAAAAGGTAATGAAACAATAATGGTAATAAAACTTAATTGGGTTTTTACGTACTGCATATTGATGAACAGGTAATAAAAATGTAGTATTGATATATTGTTATTATATTTTATTAATAAATTAATTAATTTATTACCATATATAATTATTATCTTTTATTAATAAATTAATTAATTTATTATCATATTTCATTTTTGCTGCCAAATTTGAAACACAAAAGAAAAAGGCACATTTATCCTTTTGACATATTATTATTATCTTTTATTAATAAATCAATTAATTGATTACCAATTAAAATGATGAAATTTGGTTTCCAAAGTTTCCAATTGAAACCACCCATATATATTGTCTCATCTCTCTTGTAATATACATACACATGCATTTACAATTAAATATGTAAATAAGATGATTACATTGTGAACATGATGAAAAACCCTTGAGATATTCCATACTATGGTGTTCACAAGTAGTGATGGCTAAAAATGGGCTCGGGCCAGGCCGGGTCGGGCCAAAACGGGCTTCGGGCCCAAACAGTTATTTTAAAAACCGGGTCAATCGAGCTTCGGATCGGGTCGGGCTTCACCCAAAAATGACCGGCCCGTTTAAGGTGGGAATAAACCAGTTATATAAAACTCGGGTCGGGCCCAAACCTGGCCGTGATCGGACCGATGATTTTCTTGTATTTTTTTAAAATGATTTCTTTATATAATGGATCACTAAAATACACTTTAAAATACGTTTTATTTATAATAAATCACTAAAATACACTTTAAAAATACATTTTATTTATAATAAATCACTAAAATACACTTTAAAAATACGTTTTATATATAATTTTAAGTTACAAACTTACAATACAAGTATTTATAGGGGTTTGAGGGGGTAAAAATACAAAAAAAAAACGTATATTAGTATTATTTTTTTTAAGTGTTAAATATGTTCACATGTTATATTAGTATTTTTTTTAAGTGTTAAATATGTTCATAAATTATAATAATATTTCTAAAAAATGTTTAGCTAGTATACATGTTTAATTGTGTATATTTATTAAATTAAATTGTATTTTATTTGTTACTTTTTTTGTCTCTCTCTCTCTATATATGGTTAGATTCAGGGGAAAATCTAAAATATAAAAAAAACGGAAAACTGAAGAACACTCTGATAATCCTTAATCTATACATACAAGTAATTTGTAACATGCGCACGTGTATATGCACAAGTGCAAACACGTGCATAAAAAAAACTTAATTTAATTGTATACACAGTTGCATATCGTTCAGATCAAAGTCTACCATTATGTTTCTCAATTTTTTAATTTTTAAGGTTTTTCTTTAAACCTCCCTCCTCTATATATAATATTGTTCTATTGTTAGAATAAAGTTGACAATGCATGAGTTAGTTGAAGTGGTTACTCTTATATGTGTATTGAGTAATCAATTATCATGAGTTGAATTTGAAGAACATGTGACCATGTTTTAGTTGAAGAATACCCATCAAATGAATATTTTAGAGGAATTATTACATAATGTTCATTAATAAATAAAATAATAATAATAATAATAATAATAATCAACAACCATGAGGCACCACATTCATAATTTTTTTATTGTTAATTTTATATTATTATTATTATAAGGATATATTGTATTTTAAGAATTAAAGGTATTATGGTTTTGTTATTTGAATTTTTTTGAGTGGTTTTGTAGAAAAATGAAAAGGGGATTAAAAGAAATATCGTTTTTAGATGTTATTTTTCTTTTGATAGTAATATTTTATTTTTTTTCAAATTTTTTATTAGAAAATGAAGAAGTAGATATTTTATAAATTACTTATACACATATTGTATAACTAAAAAGTGTCAACTTTATTTTCATTATTTAAAAAACACGAAAAAAATAAAAATAATTAAATATAATAATTCATTCTTTCAAACTCAATAACATGGGGAAAATATTATTTATTATGTTTTTATTTTATTTTTCAAACTCGATAACATAAGTTTGGTTAATCTTTGGCTACCTTGGTGGCAATATCAAATAACACCGATTATTATTGTGGGTCAAAAAAATCTGGTTGATTTATTAATATTTTATCTTCTTTTAAAAAGTTACGATATTAAATACATATTATTTCAAAACACACACTTTAAGGAGTTAAACTATTTAACCGGTTTATCTCTATCTCTATCTCTCTACTATTATATGAAAGTTCTTATTCAGTTATTGGAAAAATCGGTTTTTGGAAAGCCACTTCACGATCCCTTATTTATCTCCTTCTCCACTTTTCCTAATTTCTCTCCATCTCCTCTTCTTCACTCTACATCTCCTCCCAACATTTGCAATCACTCTCGTATATTAATCGATGAGTACAATCGGTTGCAACGAAGCCAGAAGGGCGGTGCCGGAGATCTGAAGTTCTCGAAGGTCGTGGAAGCGGAGACACAAGTGGTTTCGGGAATCAAGTACTACTTGAAAATCGAAGCGGTCTCGAAATCAGGGGTTTCAAAGGTTTTCGATGCAGAGGTGGTGGTTAAACCGTGGATGAATTCCAAGCAGTTGTTGAATTTTAAGCCTTCGCCAACGAGGAAACGGGGTATGTCGAAATCTGTGGTGTTTTGTTTAGAATCTTCGAGATCTGTTGAGTGATTGTTCTTATTGTGGCTCAATTTTATGAATAAATTTATTGGATTTATGTAATTGTTCAAGTATTCACGTTGAATATGGAGATTAGGGTTTGAATCGTCGATCTGAAGGCGCCCACTGGCACCGGTGTCCACCATGGCATCGGTTTGAAGGTTAGTTTTTTTCTCTCTGTCTTTTTCTTCAATGGTCCGTAAGGATTTTCTGAATTTCTTCTTCAATCCTGATATGGAGTTATAGGGCTTTGGATTTGTAAGTTATGTTTTATTTTTGAACTTATAGATTTCAATTTTAAGTTACGTTTTTAATTTGGCGTTTGTAATGATGAAACACGGTTTGGTTTAGGTTTTATTTTGTTTTTGTTGCCTGTGTTTCAAGCCTTCTCTCTCTAATATACGTTTGGGGTTTAACATCGATGCTTCTGAAACTAGGGTATCTCTTTTCGAGGAATTTGATCTTTCTCCATGTTTATTTGAAATGGGTTCTCATATACCGAGAGGTAAATCTTTCATTGTATTGATTTAAGTTCTCAAATACCCACACCAAAGGAAAATTGATGTTAAGCTTGAAAATGAAAGGTTGCTTTGATGCAGGGTGTAAAAGGTTGCTGCAGACACAATTCCATGGAGAGTATAAATTGTTCTGCAAATTCACTCCCTCAACTAAAATCATGGTATGCGTTACAAGGACTTGGAACTTTAATTGAGCATATCTTTAATCAGAATTGTGGTTTAGTGAAATAAACATTTTCCTATGGAAACCAGATGAGGCAAATGAACAACAAAAGGATTACCCTGATTATGCACAGTCATTTAATTTTGATTTCTCATAGTTGAAGTTATTCTTGAATTTTATGCTCCCCTATAAAAGAACAATAAACATATTGCAATTGCAATTATAAATTAGTCATACCATATTGGCATTTATGAGTTATCAAATTTATGATTGCATTTTCATTCATAACGTTATATCCAACTTAAACTTGTTCAAAAAGTGCATTTAAGCAATTTTGTTTAAGTTAATATTTTCATTTAAATTAGTGCTTCTTTGTGTGAGCTAAGATTTTTCAGGATACCTAATTTTCGTGGCATTTATTTGTCAATATGCTTTCTTTCACATTGATCAAATTGTCAGGTGCATATTATACATATTGGCGACACATTTTCATTCTACACTTTATCAATGGAGGATTATTTAGGACCTTATGGTCTCTATTTTAATGGTTTAATATTGGCGACCATTCTGCACCTTGGGATCGACATGTATCACAAGTTGACCCTTTTGGGGGTACCGTGTGAATTCCAAAGATTGAATATGTCGCCTACCTTGGTGTGTGAAGATTGTTGATACTGCTACTGAGTTGTTCATGTAAGTGGTTAGAAGACAATGGACTGTTCTTTTGCACTTTGAACATACTATGAACTGTTGTTTTGGACTTTGCTATATATAGTAGGAAGCACAAGTAGATGTCCTATTATTAAGTTAAAATGATTTGAAATTAACGTGTAATTATAACATGAGATCATCACCAAACCTGCTCTGGTTGGATCCAAAATCTGCTCCTTTTCACCTGCTGCACAATTGTCTGTGATGGTTTTCAAACAAAGAAATTTTCAGGTCTTGAGCATTTATCGGGGAGTACAATCATTTATCTGTACGTGTGGCTCTCTTAGCATTAATTAAATATTTCTTATTGTTTAGTACATCTGACATTGGGTTCAACAGTTTAGACTGTGAACAACTATCAATATCATTGATGTATCTAAATTACTGCCCACTCCTGTATTGTTTGTATTATGGCAGGTTATTGGAGAATAGGCTGTTTGACGTTAAGGTGGGATATGTGTAAGCTAACAATGACCTCATGGATTCTAGAACAATGGAATAAACACTTTTTGACTTGTGGTTTTTGGTTTACCTTTCTTGTTTTCAAGTTCTTTTTCGAGTGTTCTTGTGTTCTTTTCTGCATCTTTTTGTACTTTGGAGGTCAGAGTCTCACTACATCTCCCTTGGACCACACCTTCCGATAAGAGACACTAGGCGTGTTTGGTTTGAGATGATCACGTGAATTATTGCATATTGGAAATCATACAAATCAATTTTCTTTAGCTTTATCGTCTCTGCCAAAACCTACCCAGATCCAAATTTTCACTTGTCCTCCACTTTTAAACTTCCTTTGTTCCCTTCCCCTCATTGCCTAATAGCCTACTTTAAATCGTTCTGGCTTCATATACCGTCTTAAAATGTTTTTGGTAATTTCATGGATAGGTGAGTGTCATTATAGCCAACTGTTTTCTAATCATTAAGGGCGTGTTTGGTTTGCGGGATTGGAATGGATTTGGAGGGATTTGGATTTCAAATCCATTCCAATCCTGCGTTTGGTTTGCAGGAAAGGATTTCGTTGACCGGATTTCAAATCCGTTGACCATTTTAAAATCCCTCATATGATGGATTTGGAAATCCTTGGCTTTTGGACATGGATTTGAAAGACAAATCCGATGGATTCTAAAGCGTGATCCAGACCAATGTTTTAAAACCCGTTTTTTGATTGACCCGGTGTGGTAACTGGATCACGGTTCAACCCGGTTTCAAGAATTTCTATGTATTTTTCATTTTCATGCATACATATATATATATATACTATAACCAAAATATTGATGTCTACAAGTTAAAACATTAGAAAAACACATAACAACAAGTTTTACATTAATGCAAAAACATTAAATAAACACACATAAGTTTTTCATCAATCCAAATACATCAAAACGAAACATAACGATCAAACCTAATCATGGATCTTAAGACATTGGAGTGTTGGTTTTTAACGCTAATACATATTGCCTATTGGACTAGTCGTTTTTAACTTTTGTTACCGGGTCAACCGGTTCGATACCGGTTCCTTATGATCGGTTCAACCGGTTTTTTAATAGAACCGGCCGGTTTAACCCGGGTCATAGAATGACATAAACCCGATCTCTTCACCGGTTTCCGGTTCGACCGGTCGGATCAACCCGATTTTTAAAACATTGATCCAGACTTCAAATTGTATCGATCCAAATCCAACGTTTACCAATAAAAATAAATTATTTATAAAATAAACAAATAATTAAAAAAAAAAACTCAATTCAAATCCTACAAACTAAACAAGACTTGTAAATGAATGGATTTGAAATTCATTCCAAATCCTACAAACCAAACACATGAAGGGATTTCAAATCCCCCCAAATCCAAATCCCTCCAAATCCAAACCCCTTCTTGAAATCCAATCCATTCCATTCCAATCCCACAAACCAAACACGCCCTAAGGGAATTCATTGTGGAACTTATATAAGTACTAAAACTTGCAATTTGTAACGAATATCTTGGTTCTCACATTGGAAACTAATGTTCCCATAAATTATTTGTTTGCTCATCTCGGTTATTGAATTTTCTTTTAAATGAGATGTATTACGATTTACATCAATATTTACGAGTGTACAATCCTTCTCGGATCATCTTCCCAAATCTTCTTGAATTCAACTAGGGCATGCTTCATCTTTGAAACAAATGTAGCCAAAAGGGTGCAGGTAGGGTTTTGATGGGTTGGTGATGGTGGTGAACAACCATTCTCCATTGTCGTGTATATATATAAGCTTCAGCCTTCGTATTTTTCATTTGGCTTTCGTGACAATATTATACTTGCAAAGGTTACGTTTTTTAAGATAGCTTTACAAGAATTACTGTGATAACGTGTGGTGGTGTTTCTTGACATGTGTTTTTATCGTTGTTGTTTATAGGATGTGAAACTGTCAGGATGGATGGATCAACAACGAGCGATGGCAAAAATTAGTTTCTTTAAGGTTATGGTCCGTCTTTGAGGTATCTTAGATACAATACATTGTATCGAAAATAAAGATAGCAAGTCAAATCTTTATACCAATTTTGATCATTCATACATTATCCCTGATGGAGGTTGGTCTGTTTTGGTGAACTTGTTGTTATTCAATATGGTACTTGTATACATGAATGACATTTTTCGGAAAAAACTTGTTTAAATTCCGCTGCATCGCGCGGGTATTTGACTAGTTGGGCTTAAACGGTTCTTGAAAGTAGTTTTTGAAAAGTAGTTATTGATATATATAGTTATAGTTTTGGTTTCTTGACTCTTTTGATAGATTTACTTTATACCTTTTAGTTTTACATTTTACATTTTACATTTTCATTATATTAACACATATAAGTATATATTAACTAAAAAACGTTAAAAAAAAGAATATTTAATTTTAACAAGTTACACCATTATAGTCGTCTATTCGATACCTTCGAAATGAGTCCAATATTGAATATTTTTTTATTTAATTATTTTATTATTTGTTAAAAATATGTTAAAAAATACGTTTTAACATATCACATTAACATATATAATTACATTGTATTTTGTGGATATCACATGTGATTAATTGTGGATATCACAAATTTCGATTATTTTGGGATATCACATGTCGATCAATGAAAACAGACTCATTCGACATATATATAATATATTTTTTGAAATAAATAAAAATATTATTGAAGACCATCGTAGACGCAGTTATTTTAACGCGTCAACATTTATCAACTCCAAATATTTTGGTCATAAAGAATCAGCGAGGCATAGCTCCTACTTCCAACGACACCCCCCACTTCATATCTTGATCAAATCCCGAGTTTATTTCATCATACATCGCACAAGTACAAAATGTATTAGGCGATGGAAATTGTGAATTTTGAGTTATATCTACTTGTTTCGGTGGTCATGAAGATGCATGGGACACTATCCGTACAGAGTTAATGGGTGAACTAACTGGGTATTAAAAAGAGATTACTCAATGTCCACACTCATACACCATTGGACACGTCATGCACTTCCAGATGCAATGTCGTGGATTATCCCATACAAACGTAGATTATATGTGAATGGATAATATATAGAGCGTATTCGTACTCGTGAATATATTGATTTAAATGAATTATCAAAGTTGGAATCTGTTGGAATAAAAAAATACGCAATATATTTATTATGTTTATTATCTTGATGTTAAAACCTACGTTCGATGTAATGCATTTTCTCTTTTAAAAAAAATAGATTAACCAAGGTATAATATATGACATATAATAATATAATTAAATAAAAAAAATATTCAATATTGTGCTCATTTCGAAGGTATCGACGAGACGATTATAATGGTGTAACTTGTTAAAATTAAAAATTATTTTTTTAACGTATTTTAGTTAATATATGCTTATATGTGTTAATATAATTAAAATGTAAAATGTAAAATGTAAAACTAAAAGGTATAAAGTAAATCTATCAAAAAAAATCAGGGACAAAAAATGTAACTATGAATTAAAAATAAAATAAGATGTGATGTGAGAGAGAATTGGAAATCCATTAAAATTGAATGTTATATTTACCACCCTTATAATTAATTATTTAATTTACTTTATATCCCTTGTTTTTTCATTTTTTATTTTACACTCTTATCATGTTAACACAAATAATCGTATATGAAAAAAATGCAATGAAAAAATACGTTTCTTTTTTTACAAATTATACCATTATAATCGTCTCGTCAATATCTTCAAAACGAGTCTAATATTGAATATTTTTTAATTTAACCGTACTATTAAAAACTATGAATATCAGTGAATTAGTTTTTTTTTTATAATCCATACGTTTTATTTTTTTTTCACCGTTAACATATTAAAAATACATAATTGTAAATCAACTCAAATATATTAAAAGTATATTTCATTAGTATTATAAATTCTAATATTATAATTTTTTGGTCAATAATTTTAATATAAGCTAATTATTGAATATTTTTATTGGTAGCATAAATATGTAACATTGTATATATACTATCTATATCTATACTATTATATTAAAATTGTAAACGGTTATTTTCAAAATTCAAAGTTACATTTAACATCTTTACAATTAGTTATTTAATTTATTTTATATTCCTTATTTTTTCATTTTTCATTTTACACATTTGTTATATTAACACAAATAATGGTATATGAACAACATGCAATGAAAAAATATATTTATTTTTTTTACAAATTATATCATTATAATCGTCTCGTCAATATCTTAAAAACGAGTCCAATATTGAATATTTGTTTAATGTAACCGTACTATTAAATATCATGAATATCTATGAACTAATTTGTTTTCTATCCATACTTTTATTTTATTTTTTCCACCTTTAGCATATTAAAAATACATAATCGTAGATCAACTAAAATATATTAAAAATACACAGGCCCGATTCTGATAATTTTTGGGCCCTGGGCGAGATGTAAAACTGGGCCCTCGATAAGTACGAAAAAAAATTATTTAATATATCTCTTTGTATCATAAGAATAACATTGAATTCAAGAAATACAAATAATTTATGTAAACCATTTTTTCGAGAATTCCTAAACACAAAATCAATTAATAATTATTTATAAATTAATATGATCTACCATATCATTTTTCCATAGCATCATTAATCTGTTCCAACGTCAAAAAATCCTTATGATATATATTTAATATATAAATTGACATTATTTGGGTTATGATTGTTCGTAGTACAACTCTATCTAAATCAATATGAATCAGTTGTGTTCCCATCTCACATCATATTAATGTTTTTCTATCACCATTTTAAATTTTTAGGGTTAAAACAATTCTTTTTTGAATCATCAATCTTAGAATCAAAACCTCATGTTGTTTTAGTTTGAGATATTATTATTGTTTTTGAGATATAAGAGTACTTAAGATTCATGCACTCAATATTAAATTATTAGGTAATAAAGAGTCAATAATGTTTGAAAAAACAGTGTATAGATATAAGTTGGATCGTTTCATATAATTGGTAATTTTTTACACAAAATAGTTCTCCTGGTTAATATGAAGAAATTTACCATATTCTAAATGAAATATAGAATTCATATGGATTGAGTAATCAAAAAAGTCGGTGGGAGATGAATAATGGATAATATATTAAGGTTTTCTAGGTAAGTAATTTTAGACTTTGATACTAAATTATTAAAAAAAAAATAAAGAAACTATGATCAATATTGTAAAATGAACCACCAATTAACTTTTCACATATTTTTTTCATTTCGAGTGTAATTACTTAATACATGTTTGGACCCTTATATAATACGAAATTCTTTGAGTCCTATTAGATACTAAAAACATTGTCTCTTTTGTTAACTAATTTTTAATATTATTATGTAGTTAAAAAAGTTGGGCCCCTATTTCTCGTTGGGCCCTGGGCGTACGCCCGGCCCGCCCTCCTCCAGGGACGGCCCTGAAAATACATTTCATTATTATTATTATAAACTAGACATATACCCGCGCATGATGTGGCGCGAAAAATCGTGAAATCGAAGAAACAATTGACAAAGGTATGTATCCGCTCGCGAAACTTCTCGAAATCAAAATGACAACAACGTTTTATTTTAAATTTGTATTTCTTCGTCCTTATCGATATTTTAGACTATGATTCACATATAAGTGCACCAAACGAAGAACGAAATGAAAACTAATGTATTTAGTCTATGATTCATAGACTAAAGTATCGATAAGAACGAAGAATACACACTTAAAATGAAAACGTTGTTGCCATTTTGATTTCGAGATGTTTTGCGAGCGGATACATACATTTGCCAACTGTTCTTTCGATTGCACGATTTTTCACGCCGCATCGTGTGCGGGTATATGTCTATATAATAGTATATATAAAAATTCTAAAACGGTTATTATACAATCTTTTGTACAATAACATTTACCACCCTTACAATGTTACATTTACTACCTTACACTTACTTATTTAATTTACTTTATTGTAACACCCTAAAAATAGGGATAACAAAAATTCGAAAAACGGACATGCGGTATTTAAAATTGCCAAAGCAAGAGTCTCCCAAAAATGGGGAAAATACACAAACCTGTTTAAATACAATCGTAATTAAACGGACAATAAATAACCATCAACTAATCTAATTTCCATAACTATAAAAGAGATTACAAATAAGGGAGTCATTTATAGACCCAAAGGTTCTCCTACCAAAAGTAAGTCCAATTGCAACATTTCCAAATCTCTCACCCAAGCACTATGCCCGCTTAGAACCGGTGTCGCTAAAACCTAAGATACACATCGACACCAAACAAGTGTTAGGCCAAAAAGCCTAGTGAGTTGAACAATAAATAACATGGTAGAACATATACAATTCTTATCAGCAGTTAACCAATTTTCCACATGTATGGAGTCAACGGGGGAGACCCATAGCACCAATCAATTCCACCCCAAAGTCGATGTACCTTGATGCCCTTAACAAGGCGCACCCCAAAGGCCCGGCACACCCGAAAATTCCACCTTATCCGAGTGGCGGAGGTCTAAGCACATACCATCACGGTGGCGCCTACGACTACATCCTCCTTGTGTCCTTGACTTGGTTCGTCCAACATAAAGCATATAGGAGGTCCTTAGGTATATTTCAACCAAATATAATTCAATACCAACCATAGGTACAATATCACCCTCCTAATAGCATGAGTCCAACATAAGACTTAAACATCCAGATAGCCACGTTGTAGATACAATATCACCAAGAATATATTCCAAATGGAAATCATCATGATATACCAACATATATTCCTTATTCATGTCCAATACCCATTGTGGGCACACATAATGGAAATCCCCAAATAATTACACAACATAGAGTAAATCATGGGATGACACTTCATATACATATATCTTACATAATCTCATGGAAATACCATCAAATACATAAACCCGTAAAGATGACCATTTTGAGCAAATATGTGATAATAACAACAAATAAACAAATATGATGTGTACCCTATTTTAACAAAAGTTTAGTAAACTCACCTTGCTAGATTTTACCCATTTAGAGCTTTCCTTGAAGAAACTTGGTTCTTCAAACCAAATCTTCCAAAACCTAGATCCACAAGGTTCCAACCATAAATATACACAATCAACCACAAAGAATCGTTTCCCAATCTTATACATGAATACTTCAACTGATACCGAAATCATAACTTCCATAAATGAAGAGTGATAATCCAAGATCTATGAATCTTTAGAGAGAGAAAGTAGAGAGAGTAACAAGGAAGCGCAAAGTAGGAATTGATTAAAGTGTGTGTTAGTTTCTTACAACAAACCAAGACCAAAGGGACTTAAATACCCTTGGTCAGATACAACACAGTATGACTCTAAACACAATATTTGAACAAGCCCTATAAATACAATGATTACTATAAAATCAGACCTAACAATCTCCCCCTTAGTAATCATTGGCGCTTTGGTCTTCAAAAATTATCTTCTATAACAACACGGACCAACAAAGCGACTTTATGAAGCTTTCTGACTTTTAAGAAAAAAAAATCTTCTCAACATCTTTCAGATTGAAAATGTCTTTGCTGCTTGAGATCTAAACGATACACCTCTTTTTAATAATCTTGAATGAACTGTGGTGTTTGGAGCAGGAACAATAAAAGAATTGATATAGCTCAGATAATAGAATCTTTGAGCGAATATTGATCAGCAGATAAACATTTGAGCTCTTTGTCTCTTTAACTTCTCCTTGACTTCTCCCCCTCATGACCTTGATGATCTGGATCAACTTGGTCATGTAAATGTTGAAGACGAGACATCGAAAGATCTGCAAAATCAAAGAAACAAAGAAAATAGGGAGGTTTGCGCTTCATGTTGGATACGCAAACCAAAGTTTGCGTTTTATGAAGGGGACGTAAAGCAAGGTTTGCGTTTCATGAAGGATACGCAAAGCAAGGTTTGCGATTCATGAAGGATGCGCAAACTGAAGTTTGTGTGTCATGCTGTAAGTGTAACACCCCGATTTTCGAAAGGTATCATATCGAGTTAATACAGAAACCGATATATAAAGGAAAAATAAGATATTTTATTTTGGACTTGAATCCTATATTTTATAGTCTAGATGGATAAAGGATTCAAGTACGAGTCCAACGGTTCTTTCCGGAGCGAAAACGGAGCTATAACGAAGAAATTATGGCCAAAACAGGGATCGGGGAAGTTTTCGGCCACGGTACATTCTCGGCGAAAGTGCCCCGCGAGAGTGACACCTTGTCACTTTCGCCGTCACTCTCGCGGGCAGCATCTGGACGATTAAAATCGCAATTTTCAGCCCCAAACTTCATTTCTTCATATCTCCTTCATCCTAGCTCCGATTTGGGTGATTCAAAATGCTACGGTTTCGTTTTTGAGAGCTCTTCAAGGATTTAGCAAGATATTGAAAGTATATTAAAGTATACTAGAGCATTTTGTGGTAGTAAGCTCCTCATCTCTCCCATTTCATCTTCTTCACTAAGTTTTCTAGGGTTTCATCCACCCCTTTGTTCTCCCTTTCATAGATTGAAGGTTTGTGATCATTTTGGTGAACTAGAAGTGTTTTGGTTGGTGGATTCAAGATTGGGTTAAGGTAATCTTCTATTCTCTTCGGTTATGGAAGTTAGGGTTTCGGTATTAGTTGAGGTATTCATGCACATGGTTTGGGAAACGATTCTTTGTGATTGATTATGTTTATGTATGGTTGAATATGTATGGATTTAGGTTTTGGAAGTTTTGTCTTGAGAATCCAAGTGTTCTTCAAAGGAGATCTAGTTGGGGGAAAATCTAGATTTAGCTTAAATCTAGCAAGGTGAGTTCAAGTTGATTTGTGAAAACGGTGTACATGCCAAAATGTCCATTTTAAGTGTTTATGTGTTTTACATGAAATTATCAAATGTTGGGGTATTTGTTAATATTTGATTAGTTGAAATATTTAACTCTATAAACTTTGTATAATACCACATTTGAGATTTTTGGGCATTTGATATATGTGTCATAAATGAACGTGTTTTGAAGTCTTATTGCATGAATGGATCCTTGGTCAAAGAAATACGCTTTTAAATGTTTGTCGGATTTTATGCATCGTTCATGAAATAGAATGTTTTATAAAGTATTACTTGCACTTTTATGTGAGGTACTTGAAAGAATGTTTATAGTCTCATTTTATGATTTTCATTCTTATCAGCAGTTAAATTTGGAAAATGCATATTTTGTGTTATGAGGCATTTGGAAGATATAAGAGTATAAGTTCATTTGGAAATAGGTTGCCTCAAATAATGTTGAGTTCGAACTGATCTTACTTTTAGTCGTGGTGTTTGCATATCCGTTGGTCGAGTGCGTTTTATCGTATTCTTATTTTCTTTTATCAATGGGTCAATGGGTGCTAAGCCTGCGGCTTGGTATTTTTATTTGATTTGGAGCCTTTGGACAATTGTCCAGTTTTGGTAACTCGACTTCGAGCCTTGTTGGCTTTATTGGATGAAGCACGTTAGGTATCGGGTGCGATGTAAGTCCTTCGTGCTGCACGTTAAGGTACCGGGTGCGGTATAAGTCCTTCGTGCTCAAGTATTACGATATTAGATGAGGGGCTCGACATAGGAACCCGACGGGGTTGAACTCGAGTTTCTGTGGGTGTACGTTTAAAGCTGTAACGCCTCAAAGTAAATCCTGACAACATGACGAAAGTAAATCCATTAACTTCCCATAAATGGGACCAGTCCTTAAGACTATACAATCCTATACAAGGATTTCATCAAAAGAATGGGACTTAACAATGCCCAGCAACAAAACTAAAACATCTCCAAAACCTCGAGACTCAAAACTCGTCTCTCCAAAACCCCCGACAACCCACCGCTAATGGAAACCTGTTACACATATCATTTGAGAAAAAGTGTCAGACTTAAAGCCTGGTGAGAACATACAATTTATAAGCTCAAAAGATAAAACATCAGTATCATAAGGAAATCCTTTCGTAAAGGTTTAATTTATAAAAGATAACATTTCGCCACAACCGGGTCTTTTCGGTCCAAAACTCATCATACGATGACAAAAGAACCATTTTACCAAGGATAATGGTGTAACACAAAGTAGACCACAAATCCGAGTTATGAGCTAACCACTTGGAGTCCTCAGCAATGAACCCAGAGTCCGTGCTACGAGGTGAGATCGCGCTCCCAAGGAAAACCAATGTATACTCCTTCACTAGGATCACCATGAACCATGGCTAGTATTCGGCCTCACATAACCGTACCAAGTTGCCCCCGAGGAACATGTGATCCATAGCTACAAACTTGGGGAATATAACCTCCCAATAATACAGTCTACTCAAAACCTAGGGATCCACTAGTAATGGTAAGGACTCGTCACAACAACATATGTGACCAACCATAAATAAACATATGGTATAAATACATTTTATAAATAAAAATGTTATTTCCAGTTCAACTTCTGGTAAGAATGAAAATCATTAAAAGAAGCTCTTTAATATTATTTTCGCATAATCGCATAACGTGCAAGTAAAACATCATTTTATTTTAACAAGATAAGATCCAAAAAGGTAACTTTTGATATGTATAAAGTTTAAAATGATAGTAGGAACTCACCTCTGTTTCCTTCTTCTCAACGAGCGCTACCTATGACAACACCGAAAGAATCGGTAAGTCGAGATACAGATAATCCTCTCGCTACTTGACTAGAACTCAAACACACAGAAGCTAACAACTTAACAGGACCTAATCCGGTCAAAGGACAACACAGGTCCACCAACAACACCGGTCGAACAACTACACCGGTCGAACAGGCTCCGGTCGAACGACTTCCAGTCGAACAGGCTCCGGTCGAACACAACACCCCGACCGAAGGACCATCCAGTCCTTTACTCACCGGTCGTATTGTTCACCGGTCGTCTTGTTCATCAAGAACAGATCGACGCAGAACCCATATCCAAAATGAGAAATACTCAGATCTCAAAATGGGACGGTTTAAAACCTTCACAACGAGATTCTACACGGCTAAAAGCATTCAGATCAAAGCATTAAGCTAGATTCGTACCTCGATTTGCCCAAAACGATCGACCCTTCAACACTGCTTCTCCTGCCTTTCTCTTCTCTCTGACTTCTCAAAACCAAAATCAGATCAAATGAGATATTTAGAAAATATCTCAGATTTGATTTATATTTATATAGCCCAAGTTACAAATTACCCCCTTGAACTTTGGGTAAAGGTCAACTTTTCACCCAATCCCAAAATTCAGGGTGTTACAAAAGCTACTGAGTCTGACATCTCTTGCGTGTACTTTTGTTTATATGACTAGTCATAACAACATAAAATGGGCTTACTTTGTGGACCGTCACATTTTATGGAATCGGGAATCCCCCGTCACCGAAAGGTGTTGTTTTTGGGTATTGAGTTTTATTATCCAAGTTTTCGATGACGTTTTGTATTATTGGGATTTACCCTTGATTTTATGGGATGAGTATTATGCCCCACCCGTGTTTTGGGTGTCTTGGGATATAAGGTTTAACCGTATATTTATAAATGGAGAGTTCAAGTTATATTTACGCTTTGAGTGAGTTTTGGGTTAAAGCTAATTTATAAATGGGCGGCTTACATTGGTATTATCATCTTTGTAGTGGTTGGGTTTGGAAAACGTCCAAATTTGTGTTATTTGTCTAAAATGCATATTATTGGAAAATGAGTCGTTTTCACATGTAAGAAGTATCATATTGAAGGACTACGATTTTAACCGCATCCTTTCTTTTAAACGATTATTTTATATATGTTGAAAACTCTTGAGCTCACTAGGCGTTAAGCCTAACCTTTTTATTTGTCGGCATGTGCATCAGGTTTCAAGGTTGGGAGTTGGTCCTAGCAATCCTATGAAGAGTCGAGCCTTAGCTTTGTGCAAATGTAAGTAGTTGGTGAAGTCTTCCGCAACGTTGGAGATAGTAACTATTATGGGGTTTTAGTAACACCCGTCCTTATCATAGACTTTTGTATAGAATGAATGGTTGTATTGAGGTTAAGTCATAATTTGTGGTTGAAGATGATTTATTTATTGATGTATTTAGTAAAATTTTAATAAGTTGTTATTTCCAGATTTAAGGGTGTTACAAGTTGGTATCAGAGCTTAAGTTTGAGAGGATTAGGTATTGATTGTAGGATGCCTAGACTCAAACTAGCGTTTTTATAAGTGATTGTAAGTGAAGTTGCACATTAGGAACCTTAAGATAAGATATGATGGAGTTGATCGAGTCACTAGAAACGGGAAACTTGTTGAGGGTTGCAAGGATGAGCATGTGCGGTACGTTCATAATAGCACTTGGCCAGTGTTATGGTGAACCTACATATTACATGTGTATACTTGAACTACCTTGGTACGATTACCGTTGGGGTAGTGAGAAGGTTTCTAAGTGAGTAATCTAAGGAAACGTTGATGTCTATAGCAATGTCACGTTTAAGTGATAGTAAGTGCGTTGAATGCATTAATTTGATCGTCTTGAGTAAGAATAATTGGTTGGAGTAGAACCTTGAGCTTATGGAATTGACGTCATACGAGGAGAGATTGTAAGTTGAACCGATGAAATATCCGAGTGTCGCTTTAAGATGTGGAGTATCCAGATGACAATAGTAGGAAATTGAGAATTGTTGTCCTAAGATGCTTGATACACCCGGATGGTATTAGTATGTCGGGTTGTTGAGAAACGTAGTCTAGAGGGGTGAATGCCGACCAAATTCATGCACTAAAATTTATTTCTGAAATAAATTTGCATAAATTGTTTCTTGTGTTCGTAGAACAAAAAGTGGTTTATATTGTAAAGTTTTGGTAAAGCATTTAACACGCATCAAATTTTAAACTGTGAGCTTAAGCATGCATAAATTGTTTTGTTGCACGTAATTGCAAATTGTTATAAAAAAATCTCTTTATTCACGTCTCTTGTTTAACGCTATTTGCGGATATTGTAATATCCATGTTTTAATGTCATTTGAGTATTGGGCAAGTAGCTATGAGATTTTAACCTAGGCATTGGATCTCCTCCACATATGTCAATGGTTTTAAAGGAAAAGTTATTCCCACGTGTTGAGTCAGAATTTCTTGAGAATTTTAATTGTGTGAGTTTTGTTGAAATTTCATGGAATATTGTTTTATACGATGTCTTTTTATATGTGAGTTTAAATTTTGCTTCTTTTAAGCTTGCGAGTTAGTTGGCGTCGTGTCCCATGTGAATTTTGTTAAAGGTGTCATTTTATCTTTCATTGCATTAAAAGAGGAAACTCTTAAAGGCTTAGTGTTTTAGCCATATTGCCGTCTTACATTCTTGTTGAGAAATGAAAATTTGTCACTGCATGATTTTAGCATTATTGAGTTTTGCGAAAATTCAATTGGGTTTAGGGTGCCTCGTCTTACGTCATTTTGCGTTGTGTAAAATAATTTTGAGAACATGTGCATATGCTTCATTGTGTGCGTTAGTTTACGAGTTGTGTTCAATACTTTGTTTCATGCGAGTCTTGCATCGACACTTTTGCAACCGTAAGAGGCACCTTGAAAAATCTAAATGTCGCATGATGGCATCTTGAGTTTCACACGAGTTTATGTGCATACTTTTGGGTTGAATCTGACTTTCACTCGAGTGAGTAAATATGCGAAGTATTTATATTGTCTTAAATTAAATTTTAATCTAAGCGTGCTTCGCTTGTTGACCTTGTTGTTATAAATTTTCCGCAATACATGAAATGAATTTTCGAATTGCATATCGTTGTAGTTACCATCTTGGTCAAATGTGTCTTATCGAGGTGACTTAAAGTTTTAGACTCGATTTGAGAATTATTTGCATTCTTATCATTTCATCGAACTTTGTGGAATAAACTGTTGCATATGGAGTGGTTAATAATTTTATGTCGCAACGACTTTTGGGTTGGGAAGTCAGAACTTTAAAATTAATTTGTGAATGTCTCTTTCGGGAATTATACAAACTTTTATTGCACATGTTATAGTGCGGGAAGTTATCTTTCATATGCATAGTATAAATTGATTCATTACTAGGACCATGGTAGTCCGTTTGAAAATTTTGTTGCGCATCTCTTGTTACCGTTTTTATTAACGTAAGTATTGAACAAACGAGTTTTTGGAAATGGTTTCATATGCGCTGTGTGGTTAATCAATTTTGAAACCTATCGCGTGGACGGTAGTGTATTTTGCCGCACGTTTAATCGTTAGGAAGCCTTTGTATTCGAAAGTTTTATAAACTCAAATTGGCATACTAGTTGAAAAAAAAACTTGAACTCATCAGGCCTATAGATTTTAACCCTGGCGTAAGAGCAGTTGTAATTAGGGACTAAGGGAGTCCTTGGAATTGGAGGCGTCGGATGTTCCGACTTGCGGTCAGTCGTGAAAGTTTGAGTTTCAGTTTTGAATCTGTACGCATTTGTTTTATGGAAGTAGTAGATTTTGTCGGTCCTTTAACAATACTACTACTATCAAGTTTTATAGAAACAACAACACAATAACGATTACCAACCTGTATTGATATATAGAAATGGTTACAAGGTTGATCAGATTTATGCTCTTGATTGTGTTCTCTGTTTTCTCTCAAAATACACCTTGATGTGTGTGTTTGTATGTGTTAAAACTCAACTGATCTTGTTAGAGAGATTGAGAGATATCACAAAGATATCTAGCTAGTGTGTCTAACACACTACCTAATCAACTTGCAACAACAAGTTGCATTATAAAACTATAAACCTACATAATATCTAACAAATAGATATTATATAACTAACTAACTAACTAAATAGAAACTAACTAAGTTACTAGATCTAATATCTATTAGAAATAGATATTTAAACTAAGTTAACTAATATAATAAACAAACAATTACATTGACATTTATTACAAACGACATAGACTTTAATATCAAGAGTCGACATTTCGGCTTTAGCTTCAGATTGCGATCTTCAGATTGGATGATCTTGAATTCAATGATACTGTGTCTTAACAATCTCCCCCTTTGGATCAAGATCATTACGAAAATGATTTTAGCAATTCAGTCTTCTTGTTCAGCTCAGAAGAATTCAGTCTTTGACGTGATTCTTGAAACATGTGATCTTTGCCATTTCTTGTGTAGTCATTCTCCCCCTTTTTGATGTTGAGTGCAACGAATTCATCAAAATTAGATGTAAGAAATGTCAATCTTGCGGTTAGAGCCTCTGATCCGTCAATTCAAAAGATATTCATCCAGATCTTTTCAAATCCAGACAAAATAGTCGTGTAACTCCTGAATCAACTAATGAATCAGTTAACATGCCTGTCAGTAACACTAAGTCACTGTGTGTAACGAATACACATTGGAAAGGAGCTGTTTTGATGTTGACTCCCCCAGGGCTTCCATTTAATCATCGAAACACCACAAAAGTTATTTCTATAAACGTTATGACAAAGAAACTAATTCCTTTTGTGTTCGTGCTTGTGTTAGAAAGAATTAAGCACTTGATGATTGCTTATAGGCTCAAAATTGTGTAAACCACTGAGACAATAGTAAGTTAAACACAGACTCAATGTGCATGATTGAAGTGCGAAGGTGAGGCAGGCTTCCTTCTTTTCAATATCCAGATTTTCCGAATGAAAATCAGATAGCATATGTGTTGCATCCCCTTTGAAAATGTGAAACACTTTCTTGTGAAGAAGAAAATGAGTAGATGGTGAGGTTTGCTCAAGAGTTGGCATGGGTTAGTTGCCTGTTTCAATAATGATCACCAAAGAATTGTGAATCACTAGAATTGTGGCTACCCGACTCAGAAAAAGTTGGTGCAGAGTTGTGATATTCTTTTAACTCTGTTCTCACGCGCTCTTTCTTTTAAACCTTTTGCTTTCTCTAATCACACTCATTTCTTTTCGATTTGCACACTCAATCACTAAGGATTAACTTCTTGGGTAGAAATCACTGGTTAAGGTGATTCCATAGAAGTTGTGTTAATACCTAGCACAATGATTCTTTGTTTTCCTATGATGCATGTGATGCTCAGATTGGTTTAACTATTTCAGTTAAAGCACAATTTAGATCATGAAAACATTTAAAATACACTTCCAAAATATAAAATTTGTTGAAAAATCGGGAAGTGGTTTGAACATTAAGAACAATGTTTTCTATGATTGAAAGTTATCCTTCTTTCAGCCATATATGAGATGAAGATATAGAATTATACCTTTACGTACGATCTTCCATCTCATGAAGCTAAGCTTTAAGTCATAAACATATGAACTTGTAAGCTTCTCTCAAAAATTCTGCAAAAATCTTATGTCAAGTCAAAGTAAAATTTATTCACTGAAATTGAAAAGACAAAAAGTAGTAAAACTTTTTACAGTACGAGTTCTGACCAGAAGTAATCAGAAATCATATCCGTACTCCCCTTTTATCTTGAAGATCTCCCCCTAAATTCTTGCATTACAAAAAAAAATTTCGCATTAAAAGGTACATGCAAAATTTTATGAGCTCCCCCTCGAAGTAATATTGACCGGATGTCAATTTCTTCTCATTCTCCCCCTTGGATTATGAACATAATATAGAATTGCAGATATCAATCAGAGTTAGGAATTTAGAAAACTTTTATAGGTAACTACTGATTAGATTTTAAGATTTAGCATACCAAGCTTAGAGATAAGAAAGTTGAACCTCTTTTCGTCTAAGGGTTTGGTGAACAAATCAGCAAGTTGATAATCAGTTTTTACAAAGAAAAGTTCAATTGTTCCTTTTTCAACATGATCTTTAATAAAGTGATACCTGACGTCTATGTGCTTAGTCTTGGTGTGTTGAACAGGATTCGCTGATATTGCGATGGTGCTCTTGGAGTCACAGTATATCGGGATTTTGTTGAAGTGGAAACCATAGTCGCGCAATTGAGTTCTCATCCATAAGACCTGAGAACAGCAGCTAGCAGCAGCTACATATTCTGCATCGGCCGTGGACGTTGAAACACAAAGTTGATTCTTCGATGCCCAACTTACTAGTTTGTCACCGAGGAACTGTACGTGTCCTGACGTGCTCTTCCTGTCTAACATACAACCTGCATGATCTGCATCTGTGTAGGCTGTTAGTTCAAAACTAGTATCTTTAGGATACCACAGACCAAGATCTGCAGTGCCCTTCAGATACCTAAAAATGCGCTTCACATCAGACAAATGGATTTCTTTAGGATTGGCCTGATATCGTGCACATAAGCATGTTGAAAACATTATATCTGGCCTACTAGAAGTAAGATACATTAAAGAACCTATCATCCCTCGATAAGTCCTAACATCAACAGCCTTTCCCGAAGGATCGGTGCCAATCTTAGTACCTGGTGCCATTGGGGTACCAATCGGTTTTGAATTTTCCATTTGGAACTTCCGAAGAATATCCCTAATGTACTTTGATTGATTGATAAAAATACTCGATGAAAATTGTTTTACTTGTAAACCGAGAAAGAAATTCATCTCTCTCATTAAGTTCATCTGAAATCTAGACACCATAAGGTTTGCAAAATTCTTACAGTACTTCGGATTTGTAGAACCAAAGATAATATCATCTACATAGATTTGAATTAAAATGATATCGCCTTTTTCCTTTTTAATAAACAAAGTGGTATCCATCGTACCTTTTGAAAATCTAGACTTGACTAGAAAAGTGGAAAGGACATCATACCAGGCTCGAGGTGCTTGTTTCATACCGTAGAGTGCTTTGTCGAGAATGTAAACATGATTCGGATTCTCTTGATTGACAAAACCTTCTGGCTGAGAGACATAGACTTCCTCTTTCAGAATTCCATTGAGGAATGTTGTCTTCACGTCCATTTGAAAGACCGTGAAGTTTCTGTGGGCTGCGTAGGCTAGAAACATTCTGATTGCCTCTAATCGCGCCATAGGAGCATATGTCTCGTCGTAGTCGATTCCTTCCTCTTGTCTGTATCCTTTGGCTACTAGTCTTGCCTTGTTTCGGATAACGGTATCATCTTCGTCTTTCTTTATCTTTAAAACCCATTTCGTACCTATAATGGTTTTACCTTTAGGTTTTGGTACGAGTCTCCAGACTTGAAGTGCATCGAACTGATTTAGCTCTTCTTGCATAGAGATCACCCATTCTGGATCAGCAAGTGCTTCCGATACGCGTGTTGGCTCGAACTTGCTCAGAAAGGAGTCATGCATGCACATGTTCATTGATGCTGACCTAGTTTGCACCGGTTTTGATGGATCGCCAATAATCTGGCTTAGCGGGTGCTCTTTGGTCCATTTATGTTCATGAGGCAGTGGATTAGATGATTGTATGTCTGTTGTGTCATCTACGAATCCACTTGTACCTTCTTCTGTTTGTGCAGGAGGATTGATGATTTCAGTTGAAGTGGCAGGTTCAGAAGGCACAACAGGTACAACTTGATCTGGCTGTAGATTGATCTGTACAGAATCTCCTACTGTTTCAGCTACTTCTGTCTCTTTATCAATTGTCACTTCTTCAACTGTTGGAGTCGGCATTTGAATTGTAATTTCTTGTTGAATCGAGGCGTTTGATTCAATAGGAACATCTGAACTGGTTGGATGAGTAGTTGTTGAGTCTTCCATCCTATCAACCACAACAGATTTCTTTACATTAGATACAAGAAATTCATCATAAAACAATTCAAATAATAAATCTAAATCAGATAAATGGTTAGTAGAAGTTGATGCTTCATCTGATTTATTCTGTTGAGACGTAGGTCCTGAACTGAGTTGCCCAGAAGCTAGTATTCCTGTTATAACGGGTTCTGAACGTTGTTGTTCGGAAGCCATTTCTTCATCAAAGGTGACGTTGACGCTTTCAATCACCGTCTTTGTCTTCTTTAGATAGACACGATGTGCAGTTGAAGTCGAGGAATATCCAATGAAGATTCCTTCATCTGCCTTAGCGCTGAATTTGTTGAGATTCTCCCTATCGTTTAATACGAAACACTTACATCCAAATATATGGAAATATTTGATTGTCGGTGTTCTGTTGTTGATTAACGCGTAAGGAGTCTTCTTGAATCTCCGATGTATAATGGATCGATTATGTGTGTAGCACGCGGTCGAAACAGCTTCTGCCCACAAGAATAGAGGTAAGTCAGATTGACTTAGCATAGTACGAGCAGCCTCGACTAGCGTTCGATTTCTTCTTTCAACCACTCCATTTTGTTGAGGCGTTCGAGCAGCAGAGTACTGATGTGAAATCCCGACAGATTCAAGATATTCTTCAACCTTTTAGTTCTTGAACTCTGTGTCGTTGTCTGTTCTTAGAAACTTGACCGGTTTCTGCAGATTCACCTGGGTCGTCTTTAGGAATGTAATGAGAACATCAGGTGTCTCATCCTTTAAACGTAGAAACTTGACCCATATGTATCGCGAGTAATCGTCCACGATCACTAGAATGTACTTCTTGTCGCCTAAGCTTTGAGTTCGCATCGGACCGCATAAGTCCATATGCAATAACTCTAACGGAGCATTGGTACTTGGTTCAGGCTTTGGTTTATGAGGTGCCCTCTTCATCTTCCCTTTTTCACAAGCTGCACAAATATGTTCTCTTTCGTATTTCAGCTCTGGAAGTCCTTTGACGAGCTTTCCACTGACCAGATTATTGATGTACCGAAAGTTGAGGTGAGAAAGACGTCGATGCCATAACCAACTTTGTTGCATCGAAACTTTTGATAGTAGACAAACTTGCTTGTCAGTCTGGACATTTGATAGATTGATTGTGTAGAGGTCTGATTCTCGAGTACCGACCAAGAGTTCTTCGCCTTCTTCATTGCGAACTGAACATCTCTTGGCTTTGAAGTTGACCTCTAAGTCTTTGTCACAGAACTGGCCTATACTGAACAAGTTGTGTTGTAAGCCTTCTACATAGCTCACCTTCTTGATAGTGACATTGTCATGTTGTACATCACCATATCCCATGATTGGAGATAACTGGTCGTTGCCAAATCTGACTGTTCCGCAATATTTGTCTTTAAAATTGGACAATATCTCTTTTTGCCCTGTCATGTGCTTGGAACATCCGCTGTCCAAGAACCATGTATGACTAGTCTGCATAAGAGAAATAACAAATTTAGATATTTATACGACAACATTGGAATAATCACTTTGATTATCGAAGTGCGGGTCTTGAACTGATTTGTTCAAAAGCCTATTTTGACTTTGATGTTCGGGTTTTGAACTGCATTATCCAAAAACCTATTTTGTCATTGAAGAACGAGTCCTGATCTGTACATAATCAGAAGTCGCGTTTTCTCTAAGCTTTGTGTGCCTGCAACACAGATTTAGCCTTAGGTACCCACTGGAATTTGGGTCCTGCTGTGTTAGCACAAGATTTTGGTATCCATTTCAAATTGGATCCTTTGTTCTTTTGAAAAGCATGAGAGTTGGTATGAGATGAATGCACATGGTAATTTCCAAACCAATCTCCATAATCTTGACAAGTAATAGAAACATGTTTATTATAGATAGAGGACTTTCCAGCAGATAAAGATAACTGAAATAATTGCTTCATTGTATATTGTTTACGAGAAACAACAAGTTTTGGATTCAAAACAGCAATTTCAGCAATCACAACATCTTTAGTAAGCGAAGTCTTATTACAATTAACACTACTAGACGATAAAACGGCCTTGTCAAGCTTCCGTTTTGGTTGCCATTGAGAATGGGCTTTAGGTCTTTACTTGCTCATATCTGAAACATGTAAAACTGGTGAGTTAGACCTTTGAGCAACAAACGAATGCTTCTTTTTGGAATTACCAGTAGTGGTCGGTTTCTGTGAATGCTGAGATAAATTCTTACCTTTAGCACTCTTAGCGTTCACAGAGACTGATTTATCAACGAAAGCTTTCGTTGATTTTGCACTGTTCACAGGCTTACTGGTTTTTATCAACGTTTTCTTAATAAAAGATGAATGGTTATGAAGTTTTGCATTAAAGTCAAAAAGATTAGAACCATCATCTAAACCACCGTTAGAGTTCAAAAATTCAAATCCTTTATTTGATGATCCAAACAAATCCTTAGAGTTTGAAGCTTTTGAAAGAATAGAATTTGAAAACACGGTTGAAAAAACGTTTTGCTCAATATTTATCAAAAGTCTTGCATCTGATAAAGAATCCTCGAGTTCATAAATTTTACGTTCTAAAACGAGAGGAGGGACATATAGTTTACCTTTAATAGGCTTCGCCTCCATTTCTTTTTCAGAATAACTTGGAAAGAAATCACTTGAAAGAGTTTTCTTCTTTTGATATATTGGGTTTTCATCATAACTATTATTCAATTTCGCATAATAAAATGGAAGATGAACTTTAGCTGATTTCATCCGTTTTTCCGTTTCATTGGCTTCATCCTCTTTTGACAGTTTAGTCCATAAAGTTTTAAACGCGGGGATTCTGCGAGCTAATTGCATTGAAAGATGATCATAAAGTCCTGGCACTTCAGACATCCCTTTTTGTAGACAGTGAGGATTTTTATAACCGTTTCCCCATCTCTCTATTTCCTCTTTGGGTTTGTTTAGAAAAATAGTTTGTTCAGTTTGACCCATTTTATATAACTTCTCTTCCAAACTTTTTAATTTTTCCATTAAAGAAAAGTTTTCTTTGGTACAATAATCATGCAATTTTGTGAGCTCATAAATATCTATCTCACTTTTTAGCAGTTTAGATTTAAGATCAGAATTCTCTTTAAGAATTATTGTGTTTTCTTTTGCGTTGGTGTCATTTTCTTTATGTAAAATCTCAATTAATATTTTCTTCTCAGCAATTTCATTGTTAAGTTTCTGTATCAATTGGTTTTTGTCAGTTATGACACCATTTTCTTGCTTAAGATTAGATTCTAACTCTTTTTGTTTTAAACTCATGGCATGCATTTTATGCATGAAATCTAAATCTGATAGATTACATACCTCCTTTTCTTCATTGTCTGAATCAGCTTCAGCATCTGATTCTATTTGCCCCATCAAGCACATGTTGACGGCTTCATCCTTTTCTTCACCCTCTTCTTCATCATCTGAGTGATCAAGGCAGTATTCATCTTCAGCCATTGATATGTATTGAGTTTTCAATACATATTGCGTATTTTTCTTTTCTTTTAGGATTTAAATTTTCTTTATCCCGAATAATTGAGTCATTTTCTTATCTTATTTTATATTTTCTCTCATGCATGGAACTAAGTATAGTATTTAACTAATTGTTGCTATTTTGCGTAAAACGACCTAAAATCTTGTGTTTATTGTAATGTCAGGTTGAATGCTGGAGCATTGGGACTGAATGAAATATGAAGATTAAAGAACACTTTTTGGAAGCAAAGGAAATCTTTGACTTATTGTTCTTTCCAAATCTTTGTATTATTTGAAGAAATCATATTTTTGTTGGCTGGACTTAGAAACAAGTGGATTGGACAAAACCATGGGTATAACTTTAGTTGGAAGTCCTTATATATAGTATTTTAAGTTTTCAATTTTTTACCACTTTGTCATCATGGTTAGGTATAAAATGGTGTTGTGTTCTCATGTTTTGGAGGATCTTTTGGTTGTAATTCATCCAAGGAAAGAATTGCTATATTGAAATTCTCTCTACAAAGTTTAATATTAAGTATTCATAGTTTTATAATTTGTGTTCTTCATTATTAATTGTTTGTTCTTATATTTCTTTACTTATTATATTTACTTTATGCGTTTTACATTTCCGTCATTTAATTTCTGTCATTTATATACCGTCATTTACATTATGTCTTTAATTTATGTCATTTACTTTTATTGTAATTTATATTACGTAATGAGTAGCTAATTTTATAGTTTGGGTGTGAGACGAAAAGGGAGGTTGTAAACCAAAAACTAGTGGACTTTGTTTCTTCAATAACATTGTTCCACTATGTCATTTTAAGTTTTATAAATCCAAAAGCACTTCTTGACGAATTGATCACTTCTTAAAGTGTGAAAGTGCCATGGACTTAGGAATAAGCCATGAAAAAGCACGTCAGTTTGAATGATACGGGAAGTATACTTGGAAGAGTTACTAGCAAAGGAACTTGCTATCTTTGTTTTTCAAACCGATTGATTCTTGACGGGTTGATCACTAGTCAAAGTGTTAAAGTGTAGTGGACTCAGGAATGAGCCACTAAGAACACGTCAACTTGAATGATATGGGAATCGACTCGGAAGAGTGATTTTTAAACAAAGGCATTTGTTTTTCCATATACTTTAAAGAAACCATTTGACACTCACACTAGTCCGGACATTTGCATAGGCATATGTTTATTGAAGGCTAAACAAAAGTGCAATGGTATATATCCGGAAGGATCCTCTTTAAAGTACATGGTGGAACTTGTTGTTGATGAACTAATGCTATAGCATCCCTATAGCATTGTCCTCCAGAATTTGTGTTTACTCCTCATTTTAAGTCTTGCACCCATTCTATCTTTATATATCTTGTTAATCATATCACTGTTAACCAACTCAAACAAAGTCTTCTAATTCGCCGTCTGAAATCTCTTCTTTTACTACACTTTTATTACGCTTTTACACCAATCTCTGTGAGACGATATTCGGTATTTTACCATTTTATTACTTGAAAAGACGATATTGGATCCCGTTGTATACTTGCTTTGAGATTCAATTATTACATGTCATAGAGGTGTGCGAATATATCGTATCAAGTTTTTGGCGCCGTTGCCGGGGATTGGTTCGCTAAAAGTTTTTAAAAGTTTCTTAAAAGATTTGATTTTTCTAACACCTTTTCGTTCTCATTTTGGGAGTGGTGTATGCCAAGAATACCACGGGGGGAATTATTTGAATTTGACCCGGACATTGAAAGAACATTTCGAATTAGAAGAAGGTCACAAAGAATTTCATTAATCTTAGACCCTCCCATCATGGAACCACCACCACCAGGATTTGAGAATAGGGAGCATAGACAACATCTTCTAGAAAACCCACAAAGACAACCAATATTTCATGATGCACCACCCATTTTTGGAAATCCACCAGAACACCATTTTCGGCAGCATGAACCAATAAATGGAGTAAATAATGATGAGGATGCAGAGTCAAATGGTAACAATGAATATAGGGATGAGATTCCAAACATTATTAATCTTGCAAATTCCAAAGAAGGAAAAATTATGGACTATGCTCAGGCCCGATCCTGACAATTTTTGGGCCCTGGGCGAGATGTAAAACAGGGCCCTCAATAGTACGAAAAAAATTATTTAATATATCGCATTGTATCATAAGAAATAACATTGAATTAAAAAAAAACGAATAATTTATATAAACAATTTTTCCAAGAATTCCTAGACACAAAATCAATCAATAATTATTTATAAATTAATATGATCTACCATATCATTTTTCCATAGCATCATTAATTTGTTCCAACGTCAAAAACATCCTTACGATATATATTTAATATATAGATTGACATTATTTGGGGTGTGATTATTCGGAGTACAACTTTATGTAAATCAATATAAACCAGTTGTGTTCCCATCTCACCTCATCTGAATGTTTTTCTATCACCATTTTAAACTTTTAGGGTTAAAACAATCTTTCTTTGAATCATTAATCTTATAATCAAAAGCTCATGTTGGTTATAGTTTGTGATATTATTATTGTTTTTTAGACATGAGAGTACTTAAGATTAATGCACTCAATATTTGGTTATTAGGTAATAAAGAGTCAATAATGTTTGAAAACAATGTATAGATATAAGTTGGATCGTCTCATATAATTGGTAATTTTTTACACAAAGTAGGAGTTCTCCTGGTTAATATCAAGAAATTTACCATATTATTAAGGAAATATAGAATTCATATGAATTAAATAATCAAATCAGTGGGAGATGAATGATGGATAATATATCAAGGTTTTCTAGGTAAGTAATTTTAGACTTTGATACAACTAGATAAAAAACTCTAAGAAACTATAATCAATACTGTAAAATGAACGGCCAATTAAATTTTCACATATTTTTTTCATTTCGAGTGTAATTAGTTAATACATGTTTGGACCCTTATATAATACAAAATTCTTTGAGTCCTATTAGATACTAAAAAAATTGTCTATTTTGTTAACTAATTTTTTTACTACTATTATATAGTTAAAAAAAATTGGGCCCCTATATCTCGTTGGGCCCTGGGCGTACGCCCGGCCCGCCCTCCTCCAGGGACGGCCCTGACTATGCTACACCTGATTTTGAGCAATTAAATTCAGGAATAGTTAGACCCCATATAAATGCCCTCCATTTTGAACTCAAACCTATCATGTTCCATATGTTGCAAACAAATGGACAATTTGCCGGAATGCCATCAGAGGATCCTCATTCTCATTTAAAATCTTTTATGGAGATCACCGATGCATTTCTGATCCCCGGGGTATCTAACAATGCCTTGAGACTCACTTTATTTCCATTTTCTCTAAGGGATCGAGCAAAGTCATGGTTTAATTCATTGGCACCTGGTTCTGTACCTTCATGGAACAACATGGCTGAAAGATTTTTGCGAAAAATATTTTCCACCTACCCGAATGCTAAGTCCAGAAACGAAATTTGCATGTTTAAACAAATGGACGATGAAGCAATTCCCGATGCATGGGAAAGGTTTAAGGAATTGTTAAGGAAATGCCCTCACCATGGCATTCCATACTGTATTCAACTCGAGACATTTTACAATGGGTTAACTTCCATGGCTAAACAAATGCTCGACGCGACATCAGGAGGGGCCTTTACAGCCAATACCTACAATAACGGGTATGAAATTCTTGAAAAAATTTCCACAAACAATGGACATTGGGCTGATCCACGAGCTCAAACTCAAAAGAAAACTACTGGAATTCATGATGTAGATGCATATACTGCATTGACAGCACAACTCTCTTCCATGGCTAACATGCTTAAAAACCTATCTTCAAGCCAGGGAGCGCAACAAACTGTTACTACACCTATTGCAACAGTCCTCTCAGTGCAGTGTGTTTGTTGTGGTGGGGAACATGCTTATGAACACTGTCCTCAAAATTTTGAGTCTGTAAATTATGTTCATAACAAGCCTGCTCCCTACGGCAACAATTACAATGCCAATTGGAAACAACACCCAAATTTCTCGTGGAACAGTCCCTGTTTAAATCCATCTGTACAAAAGCCACAAGGAAATTCAAGTTTTCAAAATCACGCTAGTAGTTCACAGCATAACCAAAACCAAGGTTCTCATAACCATCAGAACCAAAATTCACAGCATCATCATAACCAAAGTTCACAGCATCATCATAATCAAAGTTCTCATCACCATCAAGGTTTTCAAAATAACCAAACACCTTTTCAAAACAAGCAATCTCCACAGGGTGACTCATCATCTTCTTTGGAATCTATGATGAGGGGTTTCATGGCTCAAACCCAAACAGCACTACGGAATTTGGAAACCCAAGTCAGTCAAATCGCGCAAAACCAGAACAATAGGGCTATAGGCACTTTACCGAGTGACACAGAAATCCCAAGAGCCCCCGGAAAAGAACATGTAAAAGTTGTGACCCTTAGGAGTGGTAAGGAATTAACAGAGACAGTTCCAAAAGAATTTAGACCAATGACTAAATCAGAATTTGAAAAAATCATACAGTCAGAACCCAATACTACAGCATTGCCCCCTGTTGATGAGATACTTTCCAAATCACTTGGAGACCAAGAGTCGGATGTCACAAATGATATCCCTCTTAGGACTGATTATCCTACATTATTCCCAGAAAATGACACCAGGAAAAAGACAGCAGAGAGTAGTATTCCAATCATTCTACAAGAAAGTACAACAAAAGGCATAACAAAACCATCTTGTTCAACATTTGCCAACAAAGTTGTTATAAAACCAGTTCCTCCCTATGTACCTTACCCCCAAAGGTTGAGGAATCAAAAGGAGGAATTGCAATTTAAAAAATTCTTGGATGTGTTTAAAGAATTGCATATCAACATACCACTTGTTGAAGCAATTGAACAAATTCCTAGTTATGCCAAATTCCTCAAGGACATCCTCAGCAAGAAGAAGAAGTTGAATGAATATGAGACTGTAGCTCTTACTGAGGGATGTAGTGCTCTCTTGACCAATAGAATACCCCCTAAGATGAAAGATACTGGGAGTTTTACCATTCCATGTTCAATAGGTGGGAAGGAAGTTGGAAAGGCTCTTTGTGATTTAGGAGCCAGTATCAATCTCATGCCGCTGTTTGTTTTCAACAACTTAGGGATAGGAGAAGCCAGACCTACCACAATCACACTCCAATTGGCTGACAAGACCATTGCCTACCCAAAAGGAAAAATTGAAGATGTTCTAGTTCAGGTTGATAAGTTCATCTTTCCGGCAGATTTCATTATCTTGGATTTTGAAGCTGATAAGGATATTCCCATCCTTTTGGGAAGACCTTTTATAGCTACCGGAAGAACTTTGATAGATGTCCAGAAAGGAGAGTTAACCATGAGACTTCAAGACCAAAAAGTCACATTTAATGTTTTCAATTCCTTAAAATTCCCAGATGATGTTGAGGATTGTTCAGCTTTAAGTGTGATTGAATCATCATATCATGAAGAAGGAGTTATAAAAATCTGTAGGTTGGAAGAAGAGAATGATGAGGATTTACAAAATGTTGATAAATTGTCCTTAGAACAAGAAGAGACAACCCCTATCAATGCTGTAGCATTTGAACCTTTGGAAAATACTGAACAAAAACCTTTTACACCATCCATTGTATCACCACCTGTCCTGGAGCTGAAACAACTCCCATCTCACCTAAAGTATGCTTTTCTAGGAGAAGAAGGCAAATTGCCTGTCATCATCTCATCTACCCTAGAATTGCATCAAGAACAAAAGTTAATGGATATGTTGAAATTACACACTAAGGCCATAGGATGGACCATTGCTGACCTTAGAGGGATTAGTCCTTCTATTTGTCAACATAAGATCATCTTAGAAGATAAGAATTTCACATCCATTGAACCACAGAGAAGATTGAACCCTGTCATGAAAGAGGTAGTGAAGAAGGAAATCTTGAAATGGTTAGATGCAGGAATTATTTTCCCAATAGCCAGTAGTTCTTGGGTAAGTCCAGTCCAATGTGTTCCGAAGAAGGGAGGGTTTACAGTCATTGCCAATGATAAAAATGAACTCATCCCCACTAGAGTAGTTTCCGGATGGAGAATTTGCATGGACTACCGTAGATTAAACAAGGCTACCCAAAAGGACCATTTTCCATTACCTTTTATTGACCAAATGTTAGACAGACTGGCAAGTAAAGAGTATTATTGCTTCTTGGATGGATACTCCGGATATAATCAGATAGCTATATCACCAGAGGACCAAGAAAAAACCACATTTACTTGTCCCTATGGTACTTTTGCATTTAAAAGAATGCCATTTGGACTCTGTAATGCACCAACAACCTTTCAAATATGTATGATGTCCATATTTTCTGACATGCTTGAAATATCCATTGAAATCTTTATGGATGATTTTTCTATTTATGGCTCATCCTTTGAAGATTGTTTGAATAATTTGAAAAAAGGTCTTGAAAGATGTGAGGAAAATGATTTGGTCCTAAATTGGGAAAAGTGTCATTTCATGGTTAAAGAGGGAATTGTTCTTGGACATTTAATTTCAAAAAGAGGAGTGGAGGTAGACAAAGCCAAACTTGAAATAATTTCAAAACTACCTGGACCAACCACTGTTAAAGGAATCAGAAGTTTTCTTGGTCATGCTGGATTCTACAGAAGATTCATTAAGGACTTTTCAAAAATCTCAAAACCCTTATGTCTTTTGTTACAACATGACCAAAAGTTCATTTTTAATGAGGATTGTAGAAATGCATTCCTTATTTTGAAAGAAGCTTTGGTAACTGCACCAGTGGTTGTTGCTCCAGATTGGAACAAACCCTTTGAAATTATGTGTGACGCAAGTGATTGGGCTATAGGTGCAGTACTAGGTCAAAGAAGAGAAAAGATTTTTCATTCAATCTATTATGCAAGTAACACGTTGAATGAAGCACAAATCAACTACACAACAACAGAAAAAGAACTTTTGGCTGTGGTTTTTGCCTTCGAGAGATTTAGATCATATTTAATGGGAACGAAAATCATTGTGCATACTGATCATGCAGCCATTAAATACTTGGTCTCAAAAAAATATGCTAAACCTAGGTTAATTAGATGGGTTCTGTTGTTACAAGAGTTTGACCTAGAGATTGTAGATAGGAAGGGAGTAGATAACCAAGTAGCAGATCATCTGTCCAGGCTAGAGAACCATGAAACAGAGGAAAAAGAAGGGGAAATCATTGAAACTTTCCCAGATGAAAGAATCCTGATGCTACAGCATTCAGTCATGCCTTGGTATGCTGATATTGCTAATTACTTAGCTTGTGGCATCAAACCATGTGATTACACCCACCATATGCTCAAGAAGTTCATCGATGATACCAAGTTTTATCTGTGGGATGACCCTTACCTGTTCAAAAATTGGAACAGATCAGATATTGAGAAGATGCATTCCATAAATTGAGGTGGCAGAAATACTGCAACATTGCCACCATTCACCTTATGGGGGTCACTTTGGTGGACAAAGGACAACAACAAAAGTATTACAATCTGGTTTTTATTGGCCCACTCTCTTCCAAGATGCCCACAATTTTTCAAAAAGGTGTAATGAATGTCAAAGAAGTGGTTCCATTTCTCATAAAAATGAAATGCCTTTAAACGGGATATTAGAAGTTGAGTTGTTTTATGTGTGGGGAATTGATTTCATGGGACCCTTCCCACCATCCAACAATTGTCAATATATACTTCTTGCTGTTGATTATGTGTCAAAGTGGGTAGAAGCTTTGGCTTGTCCTGCAAATGATGCAAAGACTGTGGTTAAGTTTCTTCAAAAACAAATATTTACAAGGTTTGGTACCCCCAGGGCACTAATTAGTGATGAGGGTACCCACTTTGTGAACAATATGTTACATGGAGTTTTGTCAAAATATAATATTAACCACAGAGTTGCAACTGCTTATCACCCACAGACAAATGGACTTGCTGAACTATCAAACAGAGAAATAAAGGGAATTATAGAGAAAATGGTAAAGCCAAACCGGAAGGATTGGGCTTTCAAGCTAGACGATGCTTTATGGTCATACCGCACCGCTTTTAAAACACCAATTGGTATGTCCCCATATAAGCTAGTCTTTGGAAAGGCTTGCCATCTTCCTCTAGAACTTGAGCATAAGGCATATTGGGCAATCAAAGAATTGAACATGTCCTTGGATAGTGCTGGAAATAAAAGGAAATTACAACTCTGTGAGATGGAAGAACATAGAAATATGTCATATGAGAATGCCAAACTCTATAAAGAGAAAACCAAAAAGTGGCATGACAAAAGAATTCATCACAGAGAACTCAAAGAAGGACAACAGGTTTTATTGTTCAATTCCAGACTAAGACTGTTTCCAGGAAAACTCAAAACCTAGGTGGTCTGGCCCTTTCAAAATCCATAAAGTTTATCCCTATGGTTCTGTTGACCTTGTGAACCCAGAAACAAATAATGTGTTCAAAGTCAACGGACAAATAGTTAAACTTTATCATGATGTTGTAGCAATCCCAGAGCATTGCTCTGTGGACTTGGTTACCACCATCTAGAAAATCTCAAAGAGGAAATGTGGACTCTTTGGAGCCTACCAAAGTTTGTATATAGTTTAATTTTGATCATTTCAGTATGTACATGATTTTGCATTTTACTTTTTGTGCAGAAATGCAGGAATCTGTTTGAAAGCTGCAGCATTGGGGGGTTATAAACCATTGTTCATTTAAATGAATTAAAACCAGAAAAGTTTTTAAGAAAAAGAAAATGAGGGAAAAGTGAAATTTACTGATATAAAAAGAAATGAGAAGTTGCTTTTTGGAAAAAAGTATAACAAGTACATTTCACCTTACTTGTTAGCTTTTTAAAGAAACTTTCATCATTGTACTAGTTACCAACCACATCAACTCTTAAAAGTGTACAGTGACTGAAAGATACAGAAATTATTTTTTTTTGGGTAAAACCATACCGTGATATTTAGTTGGTAAAAGAGTAGATTTGAAAAAGATTTTAGATTCAATTTTTTTATCCTAGTGATTATAAAATTAATTTTTTTTGGATCTCTCTTTTACTTAATATTAGAAACCCACTTATCCAAATAACTTTCTCATTTACTCACCTTCTCATCTCCCTCATTTCTCTCTTTCGAAAAACCACCCACGACCCCAAGTCCCTGTGCACGAAAGCATCTCCTCGAGTTCCCTGATAGAGCAAACCACCACTGAACAACTTCACCATTATAAATGTCGAGAGTCAAGAGACCAGCACGACGAGACCCGCCGGCGGCAAACCCTCGCCGGAGCAGAAGACACCCTGCTGTCGCCTCAACCCCAACGAAGGAGGAATCATCGACGACTGCACCGGAGCAAACCACACCACCATCTACGCCGATGGTATCCTCTGGTGCCACCACGGTTCACGATTCCTCCCTCACACCCACTGTGGCCGAAAACCCCAAAATGGGGGAATCATCGACGCCTGTTGAGAAGGTGGCCGAAGAGTCCAAAACTTCGGTGGAACACCCACAAAGTACTATCTTTACTCAAGCACACTCCAAGCCCCTTTTATCTATCTATATCCCCTCTACTGAAAAGACACTTTCTAATCTACGCTCTGATCATCTTACGATGATCAGTGTAGAAAACCTTCAAAAAACCCAAACCCCCCTTATGCCAATCCAACCTGATATCCCAATCCAAAACCCCCAAGATACTAAAACTCTTACTGAAAAAATCCCTAACACCGACCCATCGATCGCCGAGAGCAGTAGGGCGCACGAAGAAGAAGGAGGAGGAGCGAGTATTGCTGAAAATTCCCAGAATGAGGAAGAAATGGTGCAAGATAAGGGAGTTACAGACCTTAATATTAAGGTCCTAAGTGAGGTAATTTCTGACTTGGAGAATGATATTGAAAATGAGATATCCTCTAAGTCCAATGACAAAGAGGAGTTCTCTATTAATTTCTTGCAAGTACTGAAAAACTAATGTTATTACCTTGGTATGACTTTGAACAGCCTTCTCTAGCCTCTCACTCAAGCCCGAATGTGGACTTGAGTGAAAACAGGTAGGAAGATGACAATGTTGATGTGGACATTTCATTGGAACCCTTGAACAAAGCCGGGGTTGATGCTGTAGCATCCCCACAGCACACCGTTAGAGAAATTGAAAACCCTCCTTGTGAGGGTACTGTCCAGAAAAAGAAAACGAAGAGTTTGGGAAAAAAGAACTCGGTCTAACGTTTCAGAAAAGGAGCAGCAAAGAAAAAAGGGGAAGAAGACGGCTGCACCATCAGAACCACCAAAAAGGAAGTCCTCAAGGATCTCACAGCTTGATGCTGGAGCATCCTCGCAGCATCAGCAAGCCCAATCTTCAGGTACAGGATTTCTCCCACGACCTTCGCTACCTTTAGATGGTTTCAGCAGTTCCAAAGCCAGAGATATGTATGTTAGGTTGAAAGACAAGCCATGTTTTATAGATAAAGGATTTGATGTGAGAAGCATGAGTGAATTAGACTTTGTGAAAGATGTTCTCGAGAATAAGAATTGGGTACAATTGTGTCAGGTAAAAATCGAGTACAACCTCACTCTCATAAGAGAGTTTTATGCCGAAGTCTGTGTGGCTAAAACCACACTTTTGAAAATACGAGGGAAGGAAGTTAACATCTCTGATGAGGCCATTAATGACTTTTTGGGCCTCCCCTCTCCTGCAGACTCTGAGTATTCGTATCTTTTACACAAGGGCACTAGGGAGCAGTTAGATGTTATTGCCCGAACTTTAGGAAAGCCAGGATGCACTTGGGAGCATCATGTTGATTACACCCTTCGGAGGTTTAGATCTTGCAATCTTTTGCCCAATGCAAATGTTTGGTTCAATTTCATTAAATCTCCTTTGAGTCCCACCACACATGACACTTTTGTTACACGGGAAAGAATGATCATGCTCTATTGTATAATTGCTGATAAATCAATTAATGTTGGGGAAGTCATTTCAAAGTCGATTGTATACTGTGCGGGTCGAAATCAAGGAAAACTGTTTTTTCCTGGCTTGTTACATAATTTCTTGATGCATGCGGGTGTTCCTCGATATAAAGAAGATGAGATGGTAAAGGAAAAGGCCGGTGAGGAGAAGTGGAGTATCGACTTAAAGTCTGTTTATCGGATGAGGCAAGAACGGGGGGAGTTAGTGATATTGTGGGAATGGTCCAAGAATTGCTTGGGCAAAACAGTGAGATTTTGGATACTGTGTTGCATCAAAGGAATGAAGTTTTAGGTAAGATTGAGGAGTTGAAAACTGCTATGGACAAGAGGTTTGAGAAGGCCACAAAGAATAGAAAGGTGGAACTGATACGGTTGAAGGCTCACAGGACGGCACAGCAGAAAGTTGGAAACAAAAGAATGGAGCAGCGGTTAAAGGAGCTCATGGCAGCAAAGGAGCAGCTTCAAGAAAAGAACCAACAGCTTCTGCTAGAGAATGCAGAGCTGTTGAAGAATGCTGCAGCATTGCCTTCTGCATCCACGACTGGCACAGCGCACCCTACTCTTCATGAGTAGGCCAGGTTTAATCGTTTTCCTTAGTCTCCATGTTTTTACATTTCAGTTTTTGAGTCTGGGATACATCTTTCATTTTTAGGTTTAATTTATTTTGCGAAATTGCATGTGTAGAATGATTAATGTCTTTTATGTACATATCCCTAATAAATCCATAGTTGCTTGCCATTTACCTAGTATTGGGTTCTTGCTAGAACTAGAATTACTCTTTTTTGGGACATACTTTGACTAGCACAAACTTCACTTATTTAGGGAATGATCTAGGCTTTCTTTTCATACACCATTTTAGCCACTTGTAACCTTTTTAAACACAATCCTATGCTTTCATTCTCAGACAATGAGGACATTGTCAACTTCTAAGTTTGAGGTTGAGGGGTTACAAGTTACCCAAAATGGGAAAAACACGTCAATACAAAAGAGCAAAGCTCTCATATGACAAAAACACCACAAATACCCCATAGGGGTAAAGGTGCACAAAAATTGAAAAAAATACCCCATAGGGTAAAAGAGCACAAAGTGCCAAAAATTGAACATTTTGGTGAATATTGGTATGAGAAAAGGCTTGGTGAGAAAAGATATGCCATAAAAAGAGTGATCCTACAAGTCCTAGTGAACCTAAATGAAGTTTGTGTAATGGTTGACAAAGAAAAGAGTCTTGCTAGCATATGGTCCATACGCATAACTAGGTTATGAATGTCTCATTTTGGATTTATAAAAGGCTATGAATTGTATGTGATATAATCTACACATTGTGCGCACTTATTGCTATTATCTTGCAATCATTTCAATTTTGAGTCATTTTCTTAGTTTATTTTTATTGCTTGAGGACAAGCAAAACTTTAAGTTTGAGGTTCTGATATGTATTGAGTTTTCAATACATATTGCGTATTTTTCTTTTCTTTTAGGATTTAAATTTTCTTTATCCCGAATAATTGAGTCATTTTCTTATCTTATTTTATATTTTCTCTCATGCATGGAACTAAGTATAGTATTTAACTAATTGTTGCTATTTTGCGTAAAACGACCTAAAATCTTGTGTTTATTGTAATGTCAGGTTGAATGCTGGAGCATTGGGACTGAATGAAATATGAAGATTAAAGAACACTTTTTGGAAGCAAAGGAAATCTTTGACTTATTGTTCTTTCCAAATCTTTGTATTATTTGAAGAAATCATATTTTTGTTGGCTGGACTTAGAAACAAGTGGATTGGACAAAACCATGGGTATAACTTTAGTTGGTAGTCCTTATATATAGTATTTTAAGTTTTCAATTTTTTACCACTTTGTCATCATGGTTAGGTATAAAATGGTGTTGTGTTCTCATGTTTTGGAGGATCTTTTGGTTGTAATTCATCCAAGGAAAGAATTGCTATATTGAAATTCTCTCTACAAAGTTTAATATTAAGTATTCATAGTTTTATAATTTGTGTTCTTCATTATTAATTGTTTGTTCTTATATTTCTTTACTTATTATATTTACTTTATGCGTTTTACATTTCCGTCATTTAATTTCTGTCATTTATATACCGTCATTTACATTATGTCTTTAATTTATGTCATTTACTTTTATTGCAATTTATATTACGTAATGAGTAGCTAATTTTATAGTTTGGGTGTGAGACGAAAAGGGAGGTTGTAAACCAAAAACTAGTGGACTTTGTTTCTTCAATAACATTGTTCCACTATGTCATTTTAAGTTTTATAAATCCAAAAGCACTTCTTGACGAATTGATCACTTCTTAAAGTGTGAAAGTGCCATGGACTTAGGAATAAGCCATGAAAAAGCACGTCAGTTTGAATGATACGGGAAGTATACTTGGAAGAGTTACTAGCAAAGGAACTTGCTATCTTTGTTTTTCAAACCGATTGATTCTTGACGGGTTGATCACTAGTCAAAGTGTTAAAGTGTAGTAGACTCAGGAATGAGCCACTAAGAACACGTCAACTTGAATGATATGGGAATCGACTCGGAAGAGTGATTTTTAAACAAAGGCATTTGTTTTTCCATATACTTTAAAGAAACCATTTGACACTCACACTGGTCCGGACATTTGCATAGGCATATGTTTATTGAAGGCTAAACAAAAGTGCAATGGTATATATCCGGAAGGATCCTCTTTAAAGTACATGGTGAAACTTGTTGTTGATGAACTAATGCTATAGCATCCCTATAGCATTGTCCTCCATAATTTGTGTTTACTCCTCATTGTAAGTCTTGCACCCATTCTATCTTTATATATCTTGTTAATCATATCACTGTTAACCAACTCAAACAAAGTCTTCTAATTCGCCGTCTGAAATCTCTTCTTTTACTACACTTTTATTACGCTTTTACACCAATCTCTGTGGGACGATATTCGGTATTTTACCATTTTATTACTTGAAAAGACGATATTGGATCCCGTTGTATACTTGCTTTGAGATTCAATTATCACATGTCATAGAGGTGTGCGAATATATCGTATCAGCCATCAGTGCTTTGCCAGACTCCTGTTGCTTTGCAAGAAGCATCTTGTTCTTGTAATAATCGGAGTTTCTGACTTTTGGCCTTCGGTAGTCTCTGGCATAGTGACCTATTTTGCCACAGTTGTAGCAAGTTGGTGGTTCTGTCTGACTCGATCCTTCAGCTTTGAACTTTCTTTCTTCTGTTTTCCTCTCCTCTATCCTCTTTCCTTTAGACTGATACCTTCTCTCTTCAGGTTTCCTCTCCTCTATTCTTTTCCCTTCAAATCTCTTCCCTTCATACCTACTTCCTTCAACCCTTTCCTTGTGGATGTAGTTATTCGGACCAGAAGAATATCTCTGACTATTTGAACTTGGCTTTGTGTAGAACCTTTTCTGAAAAGCACTTGTCAGCATAAGCATTGCTTGCTTCAGTTGGTCATCTTCATCAATGTCAGAGTTTGCATAAGCTTCATCTTCTTCTGATTCATATACAATCGCCTTGTTCTTCTTCTTCCTGACTACAAGAGCGACTGTATCATCAACTGTCTTTCCTCTCTGTCTATTCTCAGCTAGAATTTCATCCACCTCTTCTTCATTCTGACGGAGGGTTTCATACACCTCGTGAAGTGGAATCTCATTCAAGTCTTTGATCTGCTTCATCTGTCTTGCAAATCTTTTCCATTCTGGTTGAAGAATGCTCATGAACTTGACATTCAACTCAATTTGAGATTTGTGGACTTTGTTCTTGCTAAGTTCGTTCAGCAAAGTCACAAACCTGTCATAGGTTTCTTCTAAAGTTTTTCCCACTCTGCCTCTAAATTCTTCATAGTTATTTAGGCAGTTGGAGATTTTCAGCTGATTTCCAACTTTTGAACCCAGCATCATCTTTTCAAGTTGATCCCACATATCTTTGCCGGAGGCCTTGTAGCTGTCAATTTTTACGTATATTTCATTTGGGATTCCTTGTAAGATGTATGACTTAGCTAATCTGTCGCCTTTGGCTCTTCTAAGGTTATCATCTTGTAGCTCATGAAACTTAAGTTCAACTTCAGTCGACACATTTCCAACTACACGAGTTGTTCTGACTGGTTTCATAACCCCTTCTTCAATAGATGTCCTGATGAACTCACCCAACTCATGTCTGTCAATGAAGTTCAGAAACCGATCCTTCCACTGTTCGTATTCTCCTTTGAAGAGAACTGGTGGCTTGGTGTCGGTTCCGATAGCTAGAGCTTCTCTTGAGGTCATCCTGTATTGAATAAGAGAAAACTTGACAGATATGATCGTTAATCCAAATAAAATTTGATCACACAAGAAATTTTGTCCCCCTAGGCAGATTTAGCACGGGGGTCCCGCTACCCGGTTAGCGGGTGGGGTCAAGGGGCAACGCCCTTGCGGGGGTATGGGGGCAGCGCCCCTAGAGAAAAAAATTATGACAATTAAAGACCCTATTACAGTTTCGAAAAAATCTCAGAAAAAAAATTCTAAGTCTGGTTTACGTTTCAAGGTTTGCGTGTCAAATGGGGTGCGCAAACTGAGGTTTGCATTTCTAATGGGACGCGCAAAATGAGGTTTGCAGGTCTAGTGGGAAGCGCAAGGTTGAGGTTTGCGGGTCTAGTTGGACGCGCAAGATGGAGGTTTGCGGGTCTAACTTGATGCGAGAAGTTTTCTTTGCGTTTGCTTGAGGACCCGAGAACTGAGGTTTGCGATTATCTTGAGATACACAAAGTTTGAGCTTTGCGTTTCTAGTTGGGATCGCAAATTCGACTTGTCTTTTGAAGAGATGAACACAAAGGCTTGAGGTTTGCGGGTCTTTTGAGAACCGCAAAGTATGCTTTGCGTTTGAAGTTGGAGCCGCAAAGTCTGCTTTGCGTTTGTAGTGGGACGCGCAAAGTGGGACTTTGCGTGTTATTCTTCCTCTGGTTTGCGGGTTATTCGACATGTACTTCGAAAATTCGTCTAAAACCTGTATTGAAACGATTTAGCAATAACAAACACTACCCTTATGTCTAGAAACACTTCTAGAACAGATTATGAGCACTCGATCTCACTAAAATACACTTTTTGAAGATTATTTTGATCGCACGGTGACCTTCTTCACTTGACAGCTCACTCACAAAAATCACAAATTGAAACTCGATTTAAGCTTAATACTGAAATTAATCACATACAACTCAATCTAGCATGCCAATCGATCACAAACTGAACGATTTTAACACCTAAAACACTTAAACACTCGAAATCACTATTTCAAATAGAACACAGAGTCGTTTTTCAGAAAAAAAAAACTTGATTTTGATCTTAATCAGGCTCTGATACCAATTGTCGGTCCTTTAACAATTCTACTACTATCAAGTTTTATAGAAACAACAACACAGTAACGATTACCAACCTGTATTGATATATATAAATGGTTACAAGGTTGATCAGATTTATGCTCTTGATTGTGTTCTCTGTTTTCTCTCAAAATACACCTTGATGTGTGTTTTTGTATGTGTTAAAACTCAACTGATCTTGTTAGAGAGATTGAGAGATATCACAAAGATATCTAGCTAGTGTGTCTAACACACTACCTAATCAACTTGCAACAACAAGTTGCATTATAAAACTATAAACCTACATAATATATAACAAATAGATATTATATAACTAACTAACTAACTAACTAAATAGAAACTAACTAAGTTACTAGATCTAATATCTATTAGAAATAGATATTTAAACTAAGTTAACTAATATAATAAACAAACAATCACATTGACATTTATTACAAACGACATAGACTTTAATATCGAGAGTCGACGTTTCGGCTTTAGCTTCAGATTGCGATCTTCAGATTGGATGATCTTGAATCCAATGAGACTGTGTCTTAACATATTTAAGTCTTCTCCGCTAGTTAAGGGGTGATTTTATACTTCGGTAATCATGCGGAATAAGGTCTTATGTGACTATTTGCGCTTCTTTTGGGATTCGTTGTGATGGATTGCTAGTCGGTGTCACATCATGGGTTGTGTTGTCGGCATACCGTCTTGGTGGGTTCCGCGATTAAAAGGAAATTTTGGTGATCTGTTTGTTAAAAATGCGCGATTTGGTATTTTAGCATTTTGTTAGGTGTCAGCCTTAGTGCGACGATCCGTCTGGAATGAAATCATGGGCGAGGTGTCCACATTTTCGAGGTCACCGTTTAGTCTTAGGTGTCGACTTGTTTTCTTGAAGTCAATGGATCTTGGAATGTTTGGAAGTATTCCAGTTTGATTATTGGAAATAATGACCTTTCGATGATGGAAATTAAAAGAAGGTTAAGTGTTGATGTTTAAGTACCGATGGGTATAAGCATCCCCGTGGTGATAAAGATTTTGTTAAAGGAATGTTGTGTGGTTGGGGTTGGAACGGAGTGGAGTGATAGTCGAATTTGGGTTAACCAGTTACCTAAAGGACGCATTGGTGCACCTTGGAAGGACATCTTCATCAATATTAGGAGTGGATCTGTAGGAATTTGAGGATTCATGGGATTTGGGATAATCGACTATCTGTAGAGCGTAATGGTATGTTTTTGGTGGAAACACAATGATTGGGTCTATAGAAGTGTGGGAGCACTTGCAGACATTGTGTCCGGGTCAGCTTTGAGGAACGGATTTAAAGGTTGCGATGGTCCAGACCAAACTAGTCGTTAGGAAATTTCGTCAAAGGACAATAACTCTTTAGTGATGATGATTTTGGAGACTTTTGGTGGGAATGTCGAGGTGGACTTTAAGTACAAATGAATTTTGAGTAGACTTTGATGCGTCGTAATCAGAAGTATCTAAGGTAATAGTTCGGATTGGGGTATTCTTGATGGAAATGACTAGATAAGGTCGTAAGTTGCTTTCGGGGTATTATGACAAATCTAAGGTTGGGAGGCAACCGAGATTGAACGATTTAGAAAATGATTAATCAAGGACTCAACTTTCATCCTGGCGTCGGTGAAATATTTTGAACGTCGAGATTTAGTTTGTAACGGCACGTTATGAGAAACTCAGTGAAAACCTCAACCGGAATGTAATCGGGTCTGTATATGAAGTGGAGTTTTATGAAGGCATCCCTTTGGGATAGGGAATCAATCGATCTTTCAGATGTGAATGTTGGGTGCTTGGTGATTCCTGATTTCGAGGACGAAATCTCTTTTAAGGTTGGGAGGATTGTAACACCCCGATTTTCGAAAGGTATCATATCGAGTTAATACAGAAACCGATATATAAATGAAAAATAAGATATTTTATTTTGGACTTGAATCCTATATTTTATAGTCTAGATGGATAAAGGATTCAATTACGAGTCCAACGGTTCTTTCCGGAGCGAAAACGGAGCTATAACGAAGAAGTTATAGCCAAAACAGGGATCGGGGAAGTTTTCGGCCGCGGTACATTCTCGGCGAAAGTGCCCCGCGAGAGTGACACCTTGTCACTTTCGCCGTCACTCTCGCGGGCAACGTCTGGACGATTAAAATCGCAATTTTCAGCCCCAAACTTCATTTCTTCATATCTCCTTCATCCTAGCTCCGATTTGGGTGATTCAAAATGCTACGATTTCGTTTTTAGAGCTCTTCAAGGATTTAGCAAGATATTGAAAGTATATTGAAGTATACTAGAGCATTTTGTGGTGGTAATCTCCTCATCTCTCCCATTCCATCTTCTTCACTAAGTTTTCTAGGGTTTCATCCACCCCTTTGTTCTCCCTTTCATAGATTGAAGGTTTGTGATCATTTTGGTGAACTAGAAGTGTTTTGGTTGGTGGATTCAAGCTTGAGTTAAGGTAATCTTCTATTCTCTTCGGTTATGGAAGTTAGGGTTTCGGTATTAGTTGAGGTATTCATGCACATGGTTTGGGAAACGATTCTTTGTGATTGATTATGTTTATGTATGGTTGAATATGTATGGATTTAGGTTTTGGAAGTTTTGTCTTGAGAATCCAAGTGTTCTTCAAAGGAGCTCTAGTTGGGGGGAAATCTAGATTTAGCTTAAATCTAGCAAGGTGAGTTCAAGTTGATTTGTGAAAACGGTGTACATGCCAAAATGTCCATTTTAAGTATTTATGTGTTTTACATGAAATTATCAAATGTTGGGGTATTTGTTAATCTTTTATTAGTTGAAGTATTTAACTCTATAAACTTTGTATAACACCACATTTGAGATTTTTGGACATTTGATATATGTGTCATAAATGAACGTGTTTTGAAGTCTTATTACATGAATGGATCATTGGTCAAAGAAATACGCTTTTAAATGTTTGTCGGATTTTATGCATCGTTCATGAAATAGAATGTTTTATAAAGTATTACTTGCACTTTTATGTGAGGTACTTGAAAGAATGTTTATAGTCTCATTTTATGATTTTCATTCTTATCAGCGGTTAAATTTGGAAAATGCATATTTTGTGTTATGAGGCATTTGGAAGATATAAGAGTATAAGTTCATTTGGAAATAGGTTGCCTCAACTAATGTTGAGTTCGAACTGATCTTACTTTTAGTCGTGGTGTTTGCATATCCGTTGGTCGAGTGCGTTTTATCGTATTCTTATTTTCTTTTATCAATGGGTCAATGGGTGCTAAGCCTGCAACTTGGTATTTTTATTTGATTTGGAGCCTTTGGACAATTGTCCAGTTTTGGTAACTCGACTTCGAGCCTTGTTGGCTTTATTGGATGAAGCACGTTAGGTATCGGGTGCGATGTAAGTCCTTCGTGCTGCACGTTAAGGTACCGGGTGCGGTATAAGTCCTTCGTGCTCAAGTATTACGATATTAGATGAGGGGCTCGACATAGGAACCCGACGGGGTTGAACTCGAGTTTCTGTGGGTGTACGCTTAAAGCTACTGAGCCTGACATCTCTTGCGTGTACTTTTGTTTATATGACTAGTCATAACAACATAAAATAGGCTTACTTTGTGGACCGTCACATTTTATGGAATCGGGAATCCCCCGTCATCGAAAGGTGTTGTTTTTGGGTATTGAGTTTTATTATCCAAGTTTTCGGTGACGTTTTGTATTATTTGGGATTTACCCTTGATTTTATGGGATGAGTATTATGTCCCACCCGTGTTTTGGGTGTCTTGGGATATAAGGTTTAACAGTATATTTATAAATGGAGAGTTCAAGTTATATTTACGCTTTGAGTGAGTTTTGGGTTAAAGCTAATTTATAAATGGGCGGCTTACATTGGTATTATCATCTTTGTAGTGGTTGGGTTTGGAAAACGTCCAAATTTGTGTTCTTTGTTTAAAATGCATATTATTGGAAAATGAGTCGTTTTCACATGTAAGACGTATCATATTGAAGAACTACAATTTTAAGCACATCCTTTCTTTTAAACGATTATTTTATATATGTTGAAAACTCTTGGGCTCACTAGGCGTTAAGCCTAACCTTTTTATTTGTCGGCATGTGCATCAGGTTTCAAGGTTGGGAGTTGGTCCTAGCAATCCTATGAAGAGTCGAGCCTTAGCTTTGTGCAAATGTAAGTAGTTGGTGAAGTCTTCCGCAACGTTGGAGATAGTAACTATTATGGGGTTTTAGTAGCACCCGTCCTTATCATAGACTTTTGTATAGAATGAATGGTTGTATTGAGGTTAAGTCATAATTTGTGGTTGAAGATGATTTATTTATTGATGTATTTAGTAAAATTTTAATAAGTTGCTATTTCCAGATTTAAGGGTGTTACAGTAAGCGCAAAGCTGACTTAGATAAAGTTTACCTTTTGAAACCTTTTGACTCCCCCTACACGAATGCACTAGATATGACAATTCAAATTAGCATTCATGTAAAGAAAACCAGACACTCCCCCTCAAAAACAGGTATAATATTTGAAAAACATTCTCTTTGTTCACTCCCCCTTGAATAATGCATAAACCCATTAAAATATATTTATGAGAACACAATGATCAAAAATTAATGTAGAAAGGAAAATATACTGAATGTAAATTTTGAAGCAACTAAACGTATAAAATTTTAAACACTAAACAAATTAAATTCTACAGAGTAAAATAGTACAATTTTATCAATCATTTGAAATCAAACATATGTTGTAGGATACAAGAACAAGTTTCATTGCATATCAAGTTAAGACATGTTCAGTTAAACTTCCAGCAATCTATTCAGTGTGCTCACATACGAACTTTTGATTAGCTTCAAAAAAATGCAATTCTAAAAATATTATAGAGAACTTTGCATGTACTCACACTAAGACATCAAGAATTAAGATATTCATAAATTTACAGATTTATCGTAACTCAAACATATCACCAAGTATCATGAGATGTGTGATCATTGGCATATTTTAGCATTGTGCACATTGGCATCTTAACATGAGTGTGCTCTTTGGCATCTTTTAAATCAATAAGTTTATTAAGTAAAGAACATGCCGTAAACGTAACTTTCTATCTGACCCTATTACAGGATTTGGGTCAGCCGCTCCCAGACCAGAAGGCCTTAGGGGACTAGGTGTCAAGCATCCCTTGGAACTTACTCTCCCAGATCAGAAAGGCTACATCGACATATCCTAAACCCATTTATACCAGTAGAACATGACTTTCAATCTGGTTCTATAGAAGGATTTCTGTTCGATCACTCTCATACCAAATGACCTTAGGGGACCAGATGACAAGCATCCCGATGAACTTACTTTCCTAAATCAGAAATGTCACAAGTACAAACTTTCAAACTTAGAGATTTCTGAATTTTAAGAATTTATTATTCATCTCAATCACTCAGGTCAACATCTAAGTGCTTAGCCCATATTTTCACTCCAATCTAAAATTTTGATCGTTTAGTGTTGTCTAAGCAAATTAAACTATAAATATTCCGAAGCACACAACTTTAAAACAGTAATAAAAGTTTCAAACATGTTGCTGACTTTTCGACTTTTGTAAGACTTGAAATTTGACCATATAAAAACTTTAATATAAGCAAAATAACTTGAAAATTTATCCTAAACACATACTTTATTCAAAGGAAAGAAAAAATGTAAAATATTTACTTTATAGAATAAAATTTGTAAAGATTTAAACTTTTAATTAATATTTAGTTGGAACAAAATAAAATTCAACTATTTCATCTTTTACATTGAAGAAAATAAATTTGTGTCTCATATTAAAAGAAAATTTTGGGTAATACAAATTCATGAGTTAGAAAAACAATCTCAGATTCTTGAAACATTGAGAAAAATTGGAATACCATCATTATCAGAGATAAATGCAGTGGAATTAAAATTGATGTACTCACAGTATCTCATTAAGTCAGAAGCTTAATCATTGAAGAACAAGTTCTAAACTGTTGTGTTTAGAAGTCGATGTCTATGAAGTGCGAGTCCTGAGCTGAATTACTCAGAAGCCAATTTCTATTACTCCCCCTTAACATATGATGCCTGCAACTTTGAATCAGATAAAGATTTGGGTACCCACTTGAATTTGAGACCGTGTTTGTTAGTTGCAGTTCTTATGGGGAAATATTTAGAAGATATGACATTTAAAGTACGAGAAATATGATCAGAAAAATAATCACAACCATCAGAAAAGAAAGCTTAATCATCAGAACTAGAATCTGAGGAAGAACATGAGACATGTTTTGAAATTCGAATCATTTGCTTTATAGAGTATTTTGAAAAATTATTACATTTAGCAAATGAATCACTATTATAAAGTTTGTCTACACATTTATCCTCATCAAAAATATGTTCATCAGATGTCCGCTTCTTTCTCCAGATCTGCCTCTTTGATCGAGCACTCAAAGTCCTATCTGTAAAAATTGAATCGGAAGAATTAAGACTGTCAGTAATAACTGTATCTCGTTTCTTTGACTTCTTTGATCGTCTTCTTTTACGCTTAGGTTTATAATATTGATCATTTAGCGTAAAAGAGTCATCAAGAATTTTAGACGAAATATTTAAATCAGAAGAAATAAATTTATCTAAGCAACCAATCTGATCAACTAATAAATCTGAATTCACATCGGAGTCTGAATTATTTTGAGAAAGAATTTTAAAATCGAAAACTTCCTTTTTGTTTTCCTTAGAATAAGAAGAAAGACTAGAAATATAATCTGATTTTTGAGAAAATAAATTTTCTTCAAGACTAGACGTCATGAAAGTAAAAATAATATCAGATTCAATTTTCTTCAAAATATTTTGATCTTCTATCTGATCTTCAAGATCTATGATTTTTCCTTCTAATACTAATGGAGGAGTATATTTATTCGAATCATAAATGATTGGAGAAATATTTCCTTTATTAGAATTAGGTGCATAAGGAGCAATAAAATCATCAGACATTGAAGATTGATAGGAGATATATCATTTAAAACTCTTATTCCTCTTCTTGATTTTCAGGAAAATATTTGGCATTTTCACTTGTGTAAACAAAAGAAATTTCATTTTTCTTATTATTAATCCTTTTCTCATTTTCAATGTCTAAAATTTGCTTTTCACTAGTCCAAAAGAATTTAAATTGAGGATCGTAGTGTGCAAGAGTTAGATAGTCGTATTTATATAAAGTGGGAACTTCGTCTATCACTTTGTTTAAACAATGAGGATTGTCAAAACCAAGTCCCCATCTTTGTTTTAAAGTCTCTTCACTCATCGGTTTGTTCATAAGAAATGTTTGTTCAGATTGGTCTCTTAGATAAAGTTTTTCTTCTAACTTAATTATTTTATCTAAACATTCATATTTTAAATTAGTCATAGCCGTCAAAGATTCAAGATAAGTCTTATTTGAATTTTCCAAATCATCCAATTTCTTTTGAAAGATGTCTTTTGTATTTTCTAAAATAGATTTTTCATCTTTCAAAGAAATTTTCAGTTTGTCAATCAAATCTGACTTTTCAGAATTTAAATTCTTTTTCAGATAAAAACTTAGAGCGAAAATTAGACAAAGCATTAATTATGATAACAAACTGAGAGGTAATGAAATTAAAATCAAATTCAGAGTATACCTTATCAGCATCAGAATCAGAATCATCTGACTGATCATATCCGATCAAGCACATCGGAGCGATCTCGACGTTTGATGCTTCATCATCGGAATAATCCAGCCAGAATTCTTCCTCGGCCAGCAAAGCAGTTCCATTCTCTCTCTTTTCAGTCAGTTCCAATTTATTGCGGTAGTAAGCTGAGTCCCTAACTTTCTTTGCACGACACTCCTTTGAGTAGTGGCCCGACTTTCCATAGTTATAACAAGATGCAAGCTTAGGCTCGGGCACTTTGACTATAGAAGCAGAAGTGAAGCGTGAAGAGTTGGAACCCGATCTCGGTTGGAACTTCTTCTGACAGTGCTGAGAAAGAACGATCATTGCTTTCTGTAAAGCCTCGTCATCATCTTCAGTTGATCCGGTGTAAGTATTTTCAGACAATGCTTGTTCAGATATTTGCTTTGTGAGAAGAGCAACCGGATCTATTGATCTCTTCTTTTTCTCTAATTTGACCTTCTTCTCTAACACCAAACTCTCATCAGTTAGCAGAATCTCATATAATTCATGGATCTGCATTGTTGAGATTCTGACATCATTCCTTAATCTGTGGCATGATTTATTCCACTCAGACTGAAGAGCATTAAGGAATTTCAAATTCGTCTCAAGAGCAGTCTTTTCCACTTTAATCTTTCTTAGATCATTAATCACAGTGCAGAATCGGTCAAAAGTCACCTTCAGAGATTCATTGTCCTTTGCCTTAAATTCTTCAAAGTTATTCATGAGGCGTGTCTGGCGTATTTGAGTAGCAACTGATGACCCAAGCATGATCTTTTCTAATTGAGTCCACATCATGTTTGGATTATGTTTGAAACAATCAGTTCTATTGTAGATTGAGTTAGGCAGTGCTAGCATCAAATTGGACTTTGCTTCTCTATCGGCTTTTTCGCGTTTGATTTCATCAGCAGTCAAAGGAATGTCACCTTTTGGCTTGACAAAAGGTCCTTCAGAAAAAGATTTCATCATATTTTCTCCGTTACTTTGACGCTCAATGAAATTTATGAACCTATCTTGCCACTGTGTAAACTCATCTTCGTTGATTAAGACTGGAGGACGAGTATCTGTTCCCAGTTGCATCATTAGATCATTTGAGTAGAACCTAGCTTGGAAAGCAAACTTGGCAGAATCCATTGCTGATGTACCAGAAAATCAAAAATCATATTGAATTGAAAATTTTCGAAAAAATATTAAAAATTGAAAATTTGAAAAACACTTGTTATGACACAAAGTTTAAAAAAAATAAAGATGACACACTAAAAAAAATTCCAGCCTATTTTTTTTTAAACTAAGTCATGGAGATGCGCAAAGAGAAGGTTTGCGGATGTAGACTGACGCACAAAGAAGGGTTTGTGTATGTAGGCAGAAACGCAAACTAGAGCTTTGCGGGTGTTGGAGGGAGCGCAAACTTCACTTTGCGCTTGTAGAGGGAAACGCAAACTTCACTTTGCGTTTGTAGAGAAAAACGCAAAGCAGACTTTGCTTTTGAAGCTAGATGTGAAAACCTGAAAAACAAGATCAAGATTAGTAAAACACGCAATTCAACTAAATGAAAGATACACAAAGCAACATGATGACGCGCAAAGTAATATGAATGACGCGCAAACCACATGAATGAAGCGCAAACCACAGAAAATCAAATATAATGCGCAAGATCAAATGAAAAACAATAAATTTATACATGAAAAACACATACTGAATATCGAAAACACCTTTCTAACAACTTTTGATCAACAATATTGATTAAAATCAACAAAATCACAAAATCGTAAACTAACAGAACGAAGAACAAGTTTTTCCAGAAAAATTCAATTTCACAAAATCGATGATCTAAACTTTAATTTTATGCAAAACAATATGAATCAAACATGATCGATTATAAAAAAACGAGACTAATGAGCCCAAAAACAATCAAATTCGATCACAAACAGATCCAAATTTTATGAGAAATCAAGAAAACGAGATTTTCTTGAAAAATTCAAGAAAATCGATCAAATTTTCGATTTCAATCACAAATTCAGATACAGAAAAACAATCTCTCAAGCCTCTCAAGATTCAGTTGGCTCTGATACCAATTGATAATCCAAGATCAATGAATCTCTAGAGAGAGAAAGCAGAGAGAGAGTAACAAGGAAGCGCAAAGTAGGAATTGATTAAAGTGTGCGTTAGTTTCTTACAACAAACTAAGACTAGAGGGACTTAAATACCCTTGGTCAGATACAACACAATATGACTCTAAACACAGTATTTGACCAAGCCCTATAAATACAATGATTACTATAAAATCAGGCCTAACAAAGAGAATAGAAGATTACCTTAATCCAAACTTGAATCCACCAATCAAAACACCTATAGTTCACCAAAATTATTACAAACCTTCAATCTATGAAAGGGAGAACAAAGGGTGGATGAAACCCTAGAAAACTTTGGTGAAGAAGATGAATAGGGAGAGATGAGAAGCTTACCACCACAAAATGCTCTAGTATACTTCAAGAGGTTTCCAATATCTTGCTAGATCATTGAAAAGGTCTCAAAAACGAAACCATAGCATCTTGAATCACCTAAATCGGAGCTAGGATGAGAAAGATATGAAGAAATGAAGTTTGGGGCTGAAAATCGCGATTTAAGTGAAATTCACAGCGCAGATGCTCGCGGGAGCGCTCAATATTTTGCGCGGTAGGGGTGCTCACGGTTTGGGTTGATCGGGTTGAAGGCTTTTTAACAACTCAACCTAATATAGGCGGTTTAAAAATTTTACAACCCAATCAAAAGTACAACCCAACCCAACCCAAACAGTTCGGGTTAATCGGGTTGGTCGGGTTGTGTTTAAACAAGATGAAATCAAATTTAGAAAGGAGTTATATATATATATATATATATATATGTGTGTGTGTGTGTGTGTGTGTGTGTATTTACATTTATTAAACATATATACAAAGGAGTTATATAGAGATGAATAATAGATTGAAAATATATGTAAATGAAGAGGGTACGCAATAATGTAATTGTTTAATTTACATATTAATAGAGACTTAATAATCATATTAAATACACAAAATAAAAGGATCGGGTTCATCGGGTTGGGTTGGGTTCAAATAAAAGTAACTCGATATCAACCCAATACCTACGGTTTGAAGACTTTACAACTCGACTAGGCATCGGGTTGCTTCGGTTTGAGTTATTTCGCATTGGGTTGGGTTGGGTTGATCGGGTTGGCCGGGTTGATCGGGTTTTTGAGCACCCCTATTGCGCGGGCGCGAGCGATGGGAGTGGCCGCGAGCATTTTGCTGCGCCGGCGCGAGCTATGGTACTTCCGACCAAAATATGCCCGAACACTGTTGTGGTCATAACTTCTTCGTTATAGCTCCGTTTTCGCTCTGAAAAGAACCGTTCGACTCGTAATTGAATCTTTAATCTATCAAGACTATAAAATCAAGGATTCAAGTACAAAGTCAAACATCTTTTTTTTCCTTAATATATCGGTTTCTTTATTAACTTGAAACGATACCTTTCGAAAATCGGGGTGTTACAATCCTCCCAACCTTAAAAGATATTTCGTCCTCGAAATATGGAACCAAACAAGAACCCAACATAGTACTTGGCAAGATCGATTGATTTCCCATAAAAATGCCTCCACGAAACTTTACCTCGTATATGAACCCAATTACAACCCGGTCGAGGTTGTTACTGCACTTCTCGTAAAGAGTCGTCACAATTTAATCCCAAGGTTCGACATCCGATTACGGAATGAACATCAAGTCCTCGCCTGATCATTTTCTTAACCATAAAATATTGGTTGCCTCCCAACCTTATGCTGCTCATATTACCTCAAGAGCAACTTATGACCTCATTCAGTCATTTCCATCAAGAATACCCAAAGCAACCATTTCCATTAGGTACCTCTAAATACGACGCATCAAGGTATCCTCAATAATTGATTTGTACTTAAAGTCCACCTCGACATTCTCACCAAATGCATCCAATAAACATTACCACCAAACTCCCACCATGCACTCAAGCATCGATTTCCAGTTCCACGAAAGTCCTGACAATTATCAAAATACCAATGATTGATTTCTTAATTAACAACATCTAATTTCCCTAAGATTACCACTCGTCCTACAGACGCATCAGATCTAACGGAATTACATTGAAACACACCAACAATCATTGTCCTCAAAATCACTCGCCAACACCTAACCTCGAGACGGCCATTCTGCAAACGTGGGTATACTACCAAATATTTCATTCCCGATTAGTAATATCGATTCAAAGTTGACGCCTATTCTTGGAAGTAGTCACCCATTTCAACATCCTTACCAGTCAACCATAACATCATCACTATTCACGAATATCCAACAATATAATACACCACCGACACATAGCATGCCGTCTTACCAAAATTCCCACAATTCCAAAACCAACCATACCCAAACAACCGAACACAATATTAATCCGTAGGTTTAACGAAGCATAAAGATCGTTACTTAACTAACTAGGAGAAAACACATGTCTAACGCCTCAAACTCCGAGGACTCTTTTAATCCTTAATATCAACTTCTAACATGAGGGGGCTTACACCTATAGCCCAATGAGTTCAAGGTTTTTCACACTACTATGCAATTTGAAATTTATAAAACTCTCAAGTACATAAGTTTTGTAACAATTAAACGTGCGGTGAAAACACACTATCGAACGTTCGATAGGTTTCAAAATTGATCACCAATGCCACACATATAAAACCATTTTCAAAACTCATTTGCTCAGTACTTGCGCTAATAAAATGATAACGAAAGATGCGTAACAAATTTTCAAACGGGCTACCAGGGTCTTAGCATGTATCAAATTATGCTATGCGTATGAAAATAACTTTCCGTCCCATAACATGCGTAATAAAAGTTTGTACAACTCCCAAAAGAGGATTTCGCAACTTCAACCTTAAAATCTTTTACTTTGACACAAAACGTCGGAAGATAAAATTTCCAACAAGACCTATATACGTCTGATCATTTCCCAAATGTAGCAACACAATAGGAACGTAAATAAATAAATAAATAAATAAATATATATATATATATATATGTTATTCGCGTTTCAAATTTGGGTCGTACCGATAAAACGTACTTACCCAAAATCGTAATTACAACGACATGTAAACCGGAAATTCATTTCATGCATTGCGAAAAACTCCTATCAGTAAAATCAATAACCGAAATATGTTATGGGAAAAAGATCCATCCGAAATAACATAATTTTTTCATACGATTACTCACACCAACAGTATAATTTATGTAATGAATGAGAAATAGTTTTACGTACTAAAATAGTGTATAACAAGACGTTCGTACAAAACTACAGAAGGGAAATTCACAAAATCGAACCCCAAAATTTCTGCAATTAACCATGAAATGTCATGAAATAAAACTTCCCATCGTGACTCGTATACATCTGTTTATTCCCCAAAATTTAGTAAAGACATATGCATGCGATTTGAGCAATTTAAAAAGTAATTTAGTTTAATTCCAAATTGTATAAATAAAATGTTTGCAAAACCCGAGACAACACACTCATAATATCGAACTCTTAAAGTTTTCTCTCTTTTAGTCACAATACGGCACGAAATAAGATTTCACAACAAAACTTGCATGCGATCGTTTATTTCGCAAAGCTAGTAGATTGATATGCGTATGCACCTAGTTAAAACATGAAATAATTTATGTCTTTTTCGAGTTCAAAGCCAAATATAAACATGTTCTCATCGTTCTAAAACATTGGCTGAAATACCATGACGGAAATTTCCAATAAAATATGCATACATGATATGTGCACTGAACTGCTCCCACTAAACTCAAAGGGAAACAATACCACTGTTTTTAAACCGGACAAATTTCTTCAAGACTCCATTTAGTTAAAATCGAGCCAACGACCCAATAGTTTATATAAGTACCCAATGACAACCAATAGAGACATCGAAATACGTTTGACCAACAATTATGCAAACAACACGACCCAAAAGTATAATTAACTAAAATGCTAGTTGCGACAACCATTTTTCAAATGAACTCATGCTCTTATGTTTTCAAAATGCCTCATAACACAATAATATGTGTTTTCTAAAAAAGGTTTATAAAATCAAATATACAAAATGACACTTACGTCAATTGAACTCCAATTATATATGTAAAATCATCGAGGAAACATCTCTACATGATTTATTTACCAAAATACCCAAAGATTTTTTCTATTTTACCAAAATACCAAAAAAGAAATCCATTAATATTGTTTATGCCAAAAATCTCCCAAGGAAAATTTAAGGTAAATGTGGAGCTTGATCCAACCAAAGAAAGTAACGACAATAATCGTACGACTATGATAAAAATAAAGTAAATGAGACAAGAGAATTGGTGACGCGGAAAACCCCAAAATGGGTAAAAACCGCGGACGAGTGTGAGTCGTCGTGCACTATGGACGTCAATCAGGGACGTCGTCCTTTAGAACAGGTGTTACAAGTGTAATACAATGAAAAGTAATATAACAAAGTAAATTCGGTCGTGCGTCGGATGTATTCAGACTTCAATCGTGCGTCGTACGTCAAACAATAGGATGTTTTATGAACTTTGAGAAGGATTGAGCAAACTTGAGAGTATAATCTGTGAGTTTCTGAGGTATGAGTATCCGATGTCCAAATGTGCAGTTTCAATCCCATATTTATACTTCATCTTTCCGTTTTCCAAGTCATTGAATGTATATGACCGTTTCTGATATTGATGGTAGCGTTCGTTATGCTTTTTGTTATTGATGATGTCTACCGTTACAATCTTTAGTCATAAATATATGTGAATCCTGCATTAAAACATGGCATAATGTATATTGTAGGTTAGTAACTGAAATCATGTCGTACGATGGTATTCGTTGGACGGATAGTTGACTGTTTTAGTCGAGGTCGTCTAAAGAAAGATCGTCCCTTACCTTATGTCGTACGACAATAGTCTTTTGGACTTTTTTACCCAAACAGTTTGCCCCCAAATTTAAAATTCAAGCGGCAATTTTTTGAAATTTAAATTTAAGATTAAAACATGTGTTGCAGAAGAAAACGAGACTCTTTCGACTAGAATCAAATTAGTTCCTTTCTAACTAGATAATGACGTCACCACCTGCATAAGTAAACAGTTAGACAGCTAATTTTAGACAGGTGTCGCATTTCGAAAGGACATACTCGAGTATTTCCTTTGATACAGGAGACACGTGTCAAACGATGACTGGCGACCTATTTTTTTTGTCGATTCAGTTTCCAAATTTATAATATAAATAAGGATTGTTGTTAATCCTTTCCTTCTTCATGCTTACAATTCTTTGGAAAATATATACTTCCGGCGAGATTTCTGAGCGATCAGAATCTTTTACACTCTAAATTCGAGGTTTAGACTGTTATTTAAGGTACGATTTCTGAGTCTTTCCTGTGTCGATTTATGCATAGAAAATCTATAGCTAGAAAACCTAGGAAAGCTTGGGATATTTTGAGTTATTGGTGCGCGACTCTTAACATCCCTGACTTTTAGATGTCGAGTGAACCAGTGAGTTTGTTTAGAGAAGAAGAACATATAGATTTTTTCAAGCATTTGGCTAAACTTCCAGATGAGATAAATATAGTGTCGCCGGAAGATTTAAGGCCGGACGAGGTTCCGAGGGGATACTGTGTCTTGTATGAGTACCCCTTTAAGATAGGTTTCTCTTGGCCTTTTAGCCCTTTAGTCAGGGCGTTTTTAGATGCCTTCGATTTGACACCTGGACAATTAATGCCTCAATTCTGGCGTATTGTCCAAGTGATTGATCGTCTCACAGCCGAGTGGGAGGTACCGTTCAATGTGAACGACCGCTTGACAGCTTATAGCGTGCGACCAGATGGTTATCACCGTTATAGCTTATTCCCTCGTTCAAAGGGGGATAACGTAATGATACTTAACACTGCGGTGAACGACCGTGGGTGGAAACATCGGTATGTCTTCCTTCAAGTGGCATCCGTAAGTGATGAAGACAGCCAATGGTTGTCATCAGGCTGGAATGAATCGGGTAGGTTTATTGTCGTGCGTTTTTGTCGTGCGTTTTAGCTTAATGTTCTTCTTTGTTTTTGCAGTGATCGATTTTAGTGTAGTGAAGCCAAAGAGGGATTCTCTTAATAAGGTTCAAAGAATCTTAGAGAGAAGTATTGTTGATCGTTCCTTCTCCCTTCGATCGAACGACGAGGAGGACGAAGTCGTCCTATTCAGTGAAGTTGCACCTACTGAGGATCCTTCGAAGGAAGGAGAGGATATAGAAGAAGAGAGAGAAGGAGAAAGAGAAGAGGAGATGACGGGTAAGTTTTTCAACAATACTTACTTCCTACGTATCGTAAGTATTTTCTAACTTGCTCTTATCTGTTTCTCTTTTTAGGAGATGCAACTGCCAAGTCAACTGCTGCCAGGCGAGCCGAGCAATTAGAGCTCGCTCGTCAAGGAAGGGAAAAATCAAAGAAAATATCTGCCGCTTCCATAGGGGGAGATCCAAGACGAGTTTGAGGCAAGCAACCTCGTTCTTCGCCTAAAAAGACGGGCGACGTTACTATGACGTCCCTACCAGGGGCGTCATCGACGAAGGGAACCGTTTCTGGTGTCGAGCTCGGAGGCTCGACTCAGGTGACGAAGGATATTCCCCTGTCGGGGGTGTCGGGCATTAATAAGCCCACTTCTTCTTCTTCAAAGGAAGAGAAGAACAAGGAGAAGGTGGGAGAGACGACATTCAAAGTCACTCTCCCATCTGACTTCATGGCAAATGACGTCCTCGAGAGGGACGTCATTTTTCCTCATTTGGGAAAATTCCTTCTTCCGACCTTCTACGACCGATACAAGGAGTCTCGGGTCGAGGATACGGGAGCGCATGCTGCTGGTCTTTCCTTCATGGTATGTCTTTACTTATTTCTTACTCCGTTCATTTTTCTTACTACTAACTCTTTCTTTCTGTCGTACAGGCTTTCCAAACTTGCTTGAGCTTCTTTGCTCAGACGGAAGGTCTTAGGGCATCCTTTCCCGACGTCAAGAAAAGGGCCGACGAGGCTCTTGAAAGGGAGAAGGTCGCCTTAGAGATGGTTGAGGTCGAGAAGAAGAAGGTCGAGAGTCTTAAGACCAAACTTGTCGAAGCTCAAAGTGAGACGATCAAGTTCAGGGATCACGTCCTTGAACTTGAGGCCTCGACGTCCAAGCTGGAGGTGGAGAAGATAAAGGCTACTACTGCTGCTGCTGCCTCTGCTGATGAAGTCAAGTCCCTTCTCAAGAAAGTTGAAAGCTTAGAGGGTGATGTCAAAGATTTAGAAGAAGAGAATCAACAGCTTTAAGCTTTTTCTCGTCTCACAGCCAGGGCTGCTTTGATGAGACGTCATCTGAATGGGAAGAATCCCATGGCGTCGGCCGCTGAAGAGCTTAAGACTTACCTTGAGAAGGTGGGGACTGAGAGGGATCTCGACGAGGACGATGATTTGGAAGGGAGCGAAGGAGGAGGAGAGGAGCTAGTAGTGAGGACGGACGTCACGCAGGAACAGTCTGACGCTCCTCCTACTTAGTTTATTTTTCTTTAGATTTACAAATAACAGTCGGTCGTCTGTGGTCGTCTCTTATACTTGTAATTTTTTTTTAGTAATGAAAAAGTTTCTTTTGTTTATCAATGCTCGTTACTTGCTTTACTTTTTCAAAAGCACGTCAAGTAAATTTAAGGAGATACATAAATCATTATATACATTCGACCAAACCATTACTCATCAACATGTTATAATGGAATCAACTGAACTTTAAAATCGAACGAATGCAATCGTAATAATGGTTTTCGTATATATAAATATACATACTGGGAGTCAAATGTAAAAGATTAACCTTTAACAATAACCACAATCAACCATCTTCACGCGATCACATGAATATTACTTGACATAAAAATTTTAGTTAAGTCGTGCGTCCCTGCGAAGATCATTGTTAGCGTGGTGGTCGTTGGTTTGACCAACGACCCTCCGATGCTTAAGTTAGTAATCTTTTTAATAAATAATCCAAGGAAAAGAATTCATAATTTAAAAGAAATACCTTTTTAAATGAACTGCATTCCAACTTCGTGGGATATCTCGACCATCAAGGGTTTGGATCTTATAAGCTCCTTTTCCCACGATGCCAGAGATTTGATAAGGGCCTTCCCACTTAGTGGAAAGTTTACCTGCGTTGAGTTCTTGAGTGTTTTGGAACACTCGACGTAAGACATAGTCGCCTTCTTGGAAAACTTTGATTTGGATATTTTTGTTGAAATGTCGTTCAACAGCTTGCTTCTGCGATGCCATGCGAATGTAAGCAGCTTCCCGAAGTTCCTCTAGGGCGTCAAGATCATAACTTAGATCGACTAAGTTATGTTCAACAGACGTATGTCTTGAAGTTGGTAGTCGTACTTCGATAGGTAACACGGCTTCACATCCATAGACTAAAGAAAAGGGAGTTTGTCCTGTGGATGTACGAGGTGTCGTACGATTAGCCCATAGAACAGAAGGCAATTCTTCCACCCATTTTCCTTTGGCAGCTTTAAGTCGTTTCTTAAGTGAATTAATGATAGTTTTATTGCTTGACTCAGCTAAACCATTCGATTGTGGATATCGAGGCGTCGATGTTACTAACTTGATATTTCTTTCTTCACAAAATCTTCGCGTTCGGTCACTGATGAATTGTGTCCCGTTGTCGCACGTTATTTCAGATGGAACTCCAAACCTGCAAATGATGTTAGTTTGGATAAAAGAAACGACTTCTTTATCCCGGACTTGGGAAAAAGCCGCTGCTTCGACCCATTTAGAGAAATAATCAATTAGAACTAGAAGGAATACCTTTTGCCCGGGAGCAGGTGGTAGTTTCCCAACAATATCCATTCCCCATTTCATAAAGGGCCATGGGATCAAAGTCGAGTGCAAAGGTTCAGAAGGTTTATGAGACATACCTGCGTGTCTTTGACATGCGTCGCATAACTGTACATACCTAGTCGCATCTTGTCTTATCGTCGGCCAATAGTAACCTTGTCTTGATATCCGGTTAGCTAAACTGCGGCTTCCGGAGTGATTTCCACATTCACCATCGTGCATATCCTGTAAAATTTTGTGTACTTGTCCCTTCTTGGTGATACACCGCAAATTCAAACCAGTTGAAGATCGTCGATACAATTGTCCTCTGATCATAACGTACCTCGATGCTTTGAATCTAATTTTTCTTGCTTCCATTTTATCATCGGGCAATTGATTGTGCTCTAAGTAATTTCGAATGTCGTCCGACCAAGAATTTTCTTCTTCAACTGGTGCGACTGAAATATTATCATCCTCTTTGATGGAAAGGGTTGCAAGATGAACTATTGGGATATTGTCGAATGTCGTTCGACTAAGTGCTGACCCCAAATTAGCCAGTGCATCAGCTTGAGTGTTCTGATCTCTTGGTATTTGCTCGATTACAAAGTGACTAAACTTCTTTGCTTCTTCTTTGACTATTTTATAACAGGTAATCATCCTTGAATTTTTTGCTACGAATTCTCCATTGATTTGGTTAACAACTAAGGATGAGTCACTTCGGACATGCAGACGTGTTGCCCCCAATTCACGAGCAATTTTGATTCCTGCAATCAATGCTTCATACTCTGCTTCATTATTTGTTGCTTTGAAATCGCATCGTATGGAATATACCATTTTGCCCCCTTGTGGGGACTGTAGGACGACACCCAAGCCTGTGCCACGTATATTTGCCGAACCGTCAACGTCGAGCGTCCATGTAGTGTCGTGCAAAGTCGCCACAATTTTATCGGACGTCATCGTGCTTTCTATTTCTGGACTAAAATCTGAGATGAAATCGGCTAAGACCTGCGACTTGATCGCTGTTTTGGGCTTGAAATCCAGATCAAAATTGCTGAGGTAAATACTCCACTTAGCTAGTCGTCCTGTTAATTCGGGCTTTCTTAACACAGATTTTAAAGGAAAATTAGTTACCACAATTATAGGATGTGACTCAAAATAATGTCGTAACTTTTTAGCAGCCATGACTAATGAAAGTAAAAGTTTTTCTATAGATGAATACCTGGTTTCAGCATCTAATAGAGTTTTACTTACATAGTAAATCGACAGTTGTCGTCCGTCGGTTTCTCGTATAAGGACCGCACTTACCGAATTATTGCTGACTGCTAGGTAAAGTTGAAGGATTTCACCTTGCTCAGGTTTAGAGAGAAAAGGAGGCGACATCATGTATTTTTTGAGTTGCTGCAACGCTTCTTCATGCTTGTCTGTCCATTCGAACCCTTTATTCTTTCATAGGACATTGTAGAATAAATGACACCTGTCGGACGATCGAGAAATGAACCGGTTCAGTGCTGCTACACGTCCTGTAAGACGTTGGACTTCTTTAAAATTTCTAGGCGATTTTAGCTCAACAATTGCTTTAATCTGTTCTGGATTAGCTTCGATTCCTCGTCGTGTGACCATATAACCGAGAAATTTTCCAGCTCTAACCCCAAAGGAACATTTCGTCGGATTCAACTTGATCTTGTATTCACGCAAGATGTCAAATGACTGCTTCAAATGTCCGATATGATCGTCCGCATGTTTTGATTTGACAAGCATGTCATCGATGTATACTTCCATAGTATCACCCAAATGTTCTTTGAACATCATATTCACCAATCGTTGATATGTCGAACCTGCATTTTTAAGACCAAAAGGCATTACTTTGTAACAATAAATACCTTTATCCGTCATGAAGGCTGTTTTTTCCTAGTCGTCTGAATGCATCAATATCTGGTTATACCCAGAATATGCATCCATGAATATGAGTAGCTCATGTCCTGCTGTAGCGTCGACCATGGAGTCGATATGTGGTAATGGAAATGGATCTTTCGGACATGCTTTGTTAAGGTCTGTGAAATCGATGCAGACTCGCCATTTGCCATTTTTCTTTTGAACGACTACAACATTAGCGAGCCAATCTGGATACTTGACTTCCCGTATTTTTCCTGTTTTAAGTAAATTATCAACTTCGGCGTTGATAACCTTATTCCTCTCAGGAGCAAATTTTCGCCTTTTTCTGTTGAACAGGTTTAAATGATGAATCAATGTTGAGTTTATGAGAAATAATACTCGGATCAATACCCACCATGTCTTCGTGCGTCCAAGCAAAACAATCATAGTGGTCCTGCAAAAAAGAAATTAGTTGCTTTTTAAAAGAAGGGTCGAGCGTAGAACCTATGTAAACCATCTGGTCAGGTTTATCCTGGTTTAAGACGACAGCTTCCAAGCGATAGTCGTCGTTAGTCCCAGGAACGTCTTGGTTCTGTAATTGCTATACTGTCTGCTTCAGGGGCTTCAAGGAAACTTTGTAACATTCCCTAGCAACCTTTCTTTCGCCTTTGATTTCCTGTACTCCCCATTGCGTGGGAAATTTCAGAGTTTGATGATATGTCGAAGGCACAACCTTCATGTCATGAATCCAAGGTCGCCCAAGAATAACATTATAAGCTGATGTACAATCGACGACATTGAATTTCGTCTGTCTGTTGATTCCTTTAGCATATACTGGGAGTATGATTTCACCCATGGTGTTTGTCGCTCCACCATTAAACCCAACGAGTGTGGTCGAACGTCGTGTAATCTCGGATTTGTCGATGCACATTGCTTTCACTGCATCAAAAAAGATAATGTTAGCTGAACTACCTCCATCGACGAGTATCCTTTTGGTCAGACAATTCTCAACGCTTAATTGAATAATTAGTCCGTCATGATGCTTCTGATGTACGTCATCGAGATCCGCCTGGTCGAACGTTAAGGGCATAGCCTCCAATTCTGCGTCCTCTTTGAGTCGTACCTCCTTTGGAATTGGTCGGTCATCGGGACCGCGACTGGCATGTCTTTTAGCAGCTGAATAGGTGGTCCCACAGATATCAGAACCTCCAGTGATACAATTAATCACCTTGGCATGCTCTGGGGATGTGGGACGCGCGTCTTTCTTTTCCTTTAATTCCTGCAAATAACCTTTCGAATTGAGCCAGGACAACTCTTTCTTTAAAGCGATACAATCTTCCGTTATATGACCGAAGTCATCATGGAAGTCGCACCATTTATTTTTATCCTTCTTATCACTGTCTTTGTCACTTTTCTTTGGCCATCGTATGTTTTGCTGAAGTTGCTTCAAGGATATGACGACGTCTTTAGCTGATCCAGGGAAACCATAAGATGATACCTTAGGATACTGGACAGATTTAGAAGTCGTCAGTCCTTTCTTTTCAAATCTGACGTTTGAAATCTGTCGAGTAGGCTCAGATCGATTGGTTGACTTTGGTTTGAAGTCTGGCTTTTTAACACTTAGGTTTTTTCGGTCGCCCGAATGTTTATTTCTGAATGCAAGGTCATCCTCGACCCTCATATGGGCAAGTGTCCGTGCTCGTACGTCTTCAAAGGTTTCCGGAGGATATTTTGTAAGATCGAGATATAACCCGGAACTATCGTCCAGACCTCGTTTGTATGCTTCGATTGCTGTTTTTATATCACAGTTACGGATACTAATCATCTCCGCATTGAACCGATTAAAGTAGCTCCGGATGGACTCTCCACTCTTCTGCACGACGTAGTAGAGGTCGCTTGTTTGTTTCTCCATTTTTCGGCTGCTAACGAATTGTTGAGTGAATTGATTCACCAGTTCTGCAAAATACCCAATAGTTTTAGGTTTAAGATTTATTAACCATTGTAAAGCTGCCCCGGTCAAGGTCGCCCCAAAACTTTTGCACATGCAAACTTCTTGGAATTGGTGCGGTATTGAGACAGTCCACATAAGTTGCTTGTATTGAGCGACGTGTTCCGTTGGATCAGTGACGCCTGAGTACTTTGGACTGAAGGTTGGAATGCTATACTTCTTTGGGACGTCCACCAACGCGATCTCGTCAACGAACGGCGACGCCTGAAACCCTGTACGAGGCTCGACATCGACTGGAACTGCTGCCCCCGGTAATTTGGCCAACATTGATAGGACACGTTCATTTTGTTCTTCCAGAAGTTTTAATCTTTGTGCAACAGGATCTAAGGGAACACCATTTGAAGTGCCCAATGGAACATAACCAGTCCCATTGAGGCTATTCTGCTGTGAGGCATCAGAAGCATATCCATTGAATGGAATAGAGGCCATAGGCATAGTTGGAATCATAAAAGTTGCAGGGTTAATTGATGGTGGACGAGGATAGTTTGGTAATGGAGGAGGCACATTCCAAGTACCAACATAAGCATTTGTAGTCCCCATCATATTGTTCCCATTTTGGTTTCTCAAATTCTCGATGGTTTCAGCTGCTTGTCGAGCTTGAGTTGTTAAGGCGTCAATACGAGCACGAGCAGCTGTTAGCTCCATGTTCATTTGAGCTACAACATGATATTGAGTTCCTTGGAATGCCATTATCCTGAACAACTGGACAAGAAAACACTAAGAGAAAACGTTAGTCTGTCGTGAGATTATTGAAGATTTCCTTTGGATGGGGCCCCACGGTGGGCGCCAAACTGTTTATGCCAAAAATCTCCCAAGGAAAATTTAAGGTAAATGTGGAGCTTGATCCAACCAAAGAAAGTAACGACAATAATCGTACGACTATAATAAAAATAAAGTAAATGAGACAAGAGAATTGGTGACGCGGAAAACCCCAAAATGGGTAAAAACCGCGGACGAGTGTGAGTCGTCGTGCACTATGGACGTTGTTTATGCCAAAAATCTCACAAGGAAAATTTAAGGTAAATGTGGAGCTTGATCCAACCAAAGAAAGTAACAACAATAATCGTACGACTATAATAAAAATAAAGTAAATAAGACGAGAGAATTGGTGACGCGGAAAACCCCTAAAATGGGTAAAAACCGCGGACGAGTGTGAGTCGTCGTGCACTATGGACGTCAATCAGGGACGTCGTCCTTTAGAACAAGTGTTACAAGTGTAATATAATGTAGAACAATACGATAAAATAAAGTCGGTCGTGCGTCGTGTGTATTTAGACTTCAGTCGTGCGTTGTACGACAAACAGCGGAAGGCTTTATGAACTTCAAGAGAGATTGAGCAAGCTTGAGAGTATAATTTGTAAGCTTCTAAGGTCTGAGTATCAGATGTCCCAATGTGCAGTTTCAATCCCATATTTATACTCCATCTTTCCGTTTTCCAAGTCTTTGAATGCATATGACCGTTTTGACATTGATGATAGCGTCCGTTATGTCCGTTGCTATTGATGAAGGTTTCCGTTATGATCTTTAGTCATAAATATCCTTGAATCCTGCATTAAAACATGGTATAATGTATATTGTAGGTTAGTAACTGAAATCAAGTCGTACGATGGTATTCGTCGAATGGATGTTTGGTCGTCTAAGGAAAGAGCATCTATCATCTATTTGGTCGTGCGACATAATAAGTTCTGACTGTTGGAATTCCTTACCTGTTGTCCAGCGTTAATCGTACGACAATGTACTATTGAAATTTTTACCCAAACAGTTTGCCCCCAAATTTAAAGTTCAAGCGGCAACTTTTTGAATTTTAAATTAAGACATGTGTCACAAAAGAGAAATCGGAAAGTTTGCATAGAACCGAATCGGTTCATCTTCGACCAGATAATGACGTCATCTCCTGCAAAGTTAGCAATTTTACAGCTAATAAAGGACATGTGTCATGCCCTCGTTGAGTATACTCGAGTGGCTGCCAAATACGAACGACATGTGTCAATATCATTGACCGTCGATTTTCTGGCGATTCGATTTCCTGAAGATTTTCAGTATAAATAAGGATTGCCCACAATCCATTCCTTTTTTACATTTTGTCCTACTAAAGAATACGTATATACGACGAGATTTCCGAGTGACGAGAATCATTTTCATTCTAAATTCGAGGTTTAGACTGTTATTTAAGGTACGATTTCTCGTTTTTCCCTCTGTGTCGATTTATGCATAAAAAATCCATAGCGAAAAAGCCTAGGAAAGCTTGGGATTTTCTTAATTATTGGCGAGCGACGGTGAATATTCCTGTTTTCCAAATGTCGAGTGAACCTGTGAGCATGTTCAAGGAAGATGAACATTTAGATTACTTCAAAAAATTAGCTAAGATTCCTGATGGGGTCAATCTGGTGACGCCGGAGGATTTAAAGCCGGATGAAGTTCCGATGGGATACAGTGTTTTATACGAGTATCCTTTTAAGATAGGTTTTTCCTGGCCATTTAGTCCTTTAGTCAGGGAGTTTTTGGATGCGTTTGACTTGACGCCTGGACAATTGATGCCTCAATTCTGGCGGATTGTCCAGGTGGTCGATCGTCTTACAGCCGACTGGGGGGATCCGTTTAATTTGAACGACCTCCTAACTGCTTATAGCGTTCGAGCGGATAACTATCACAGATATAGTTTATTCCCTCGAACAAAAGGGGATACCGTACTGGTGCACAATACTGCGGTGAACGACCGTGGTTGGAAACGCCAGTACATTTTCATCCAGGTAGCATCTGTGAGCGACGAGGACAGCCAATGGCTATCGTCCGGATGGAATGAGTCGGGTAGGTTTTCTTGCTTTGTCGTGCGTTTGTCGTGCGTTTGTTTTGACGTCTTTCTGCGTTTTTGTCGTGCGTTTATTCTGACGTCTTTCTTTGTTTGACAGTGATCGACTTCAGCAGAGTGAAGCCAAGAAAAGATTCTCTTGATAAGATTCAGAGAATCTTAGATAGAAGTATTACTGATCGCTCGTTTTCCCCTCGATTGAACGACGAAGGAGACGAGGCTGTTTTTGTAACTGAGGTGACGTCTGTCGAGGGTTCTCCTAAAGAGGCAGAGAAGGAGAGGGAAGAAGAGAGAGAAGAAAACATGACTAGTAAGTCACTTGACCATACCTTTTTCGAGTATCTCATATGTCTTTGTATTTTTAACTTGCTCTCTTTTTCCAGAAGACGCAGCTGTAAAGTCGGCCGCCGCTAAGCGAGCCGAGCAACTGGAGCTCACTCGTCAAGGGAGGGAGAAAGCGAGGAAAAGATCTGCCCCCTCCACGGGGGTAGATCCGAGACATGTCCGAGGCAAGCAGCCTCGGTATTCGCCAAAGAAGACGGGCGATACCACTCTGTCGTCCCTTTCAGGGGCGACATTAGCAAAGGACACCGTTGCTGAGGTCGAGCTTGAAGGCTCGACTAAGGCGACGAAGGATACTCCCTTGTCGGGGGTATCGGGCGTTGAGAAGCTTTCTTCCTCCTCTAAAGGTGAGGGAAAGAATAAAGAAAATGTGGGAGAAATGACTTTCAAAGCCACTCTCCCAGCTGATTTCATGGTAAATGACGTTCTCGAAAGAGACGTTATTTTTCCACACTTGGTGAAGTTCCTCCTCCCAACCTTTTACGATCGCTACAAGGATTCTCGGGTCGAAGATACGGGAGCACATGCCGCTGGTCTTTCCTTTATGGTAAGCCTGTATTACTTTTTGTTACTTATTTGTTATGATTTTTTAACCTTTTCTTTGTTGTCGTGCAGGCTTTTCAAGCCTGTCTGAGCTTTTACGCTCAGACAGAAGGACTTAGGGCGTCCTTCCCCGACGTCAAGAAAAGGGCTGACGAGGCTCTTGAGAGGGAGAAGGTCGCCTTAGAGGCGGTCGAAGCTGAGAAGAAGAAGGTCGAGAGTCTCAAGACCAAACTTGTAGAGGCTCAAAGTGAGACGATCAAGTTTAGGGACCATGTCCTTGAACTTGAGGCCTTGACGTCCAAGTTGGAGGTGGAGAAGGTAAATGCCACTACTGCTGCTACTGCCTCTGCTGATGAAGTTACGTCCCTCAAGAAGAAGGTCGAGGAGCTGGAGGGTGATGTCAGGGATTTGGAGGAAGAGAATAGACAGATTGAAACTTTCTCTCGTCTCACAGCTCGAGCTGCTTTGATGAGACGTCATCTGAGTGGGAGAAATCCCATGGTGTCGGCTGCCGAGGAGCTCAAGACCTATCTTGACACTGTGGGGACCGAAAGGGACCTCGACGAGGATGACGATCTGGAGGGGAGCGACGGCGGAGGAGAAGTGGCGGCAGCAGGGACGACGGTCGTGCAGGAATGATCTGACGTTACTCCTTCTTAGCCTCAAGGCCAAATGAAGAGTCGACTCTTTCTGAATGTTATAATCAGCGAGAGTTCTTTCTGACGTCCCTCCTTCCTTGTTCTGAATCTTGGCCTTGACATCGTCGATGGTGTCGCTGTTCTCGATCTTCGAAATAGTTTTGTCTTTTGAATCTTGTATTTAGGGGTCGGCCGTCTATGGTCGTTCCTTTTTATAATTACCTTTTGAACGACTAATGAAAGAATTCATTTTTCCGACTGAAGCTTATTGTTTTGCTTTAAGTTTATACTGTACGTCGATTAATCGAAGAAGATAAATAGTCATAGCATATCATACGTTTAACCATACTATCATCCATTGTAATGACTTTGATTAAGGTTTATCACCAACCAAAGGCAATCTAAATATCGAACGTCAAATGCAAAAGATTGACTCCTGACCGTAAACTTGCGATAGTGTGAGTATTAATCGACATAAAGGTTTTAACTAAGTCGTGCGTCTCTGCGAAAAACAACATTAGTGGGGTGGTCGTTAATTTGACCAACGACCATCAGACATCCAATCACATCACCATTTATAAAGTAATCCACTGAAGTCCTAGATCAACCAAAGGCAGTTTGTAATAATGATTTTCGATTCTAAGTACTGAACATCAAATACAGAAATTAACCTTTGTAATTAATTACGATTGATCATATACGTGTGATCATATGAGTTTTAAATAAGTCGTGCGTCCCTGCGAAAAACAATATTAATGAAGTGGTCGTTGGTTTGACCAACGATCCTCCGATGCTTAAGTCAGTAATTTTCTTAAGAAATAATCGAAGGAAATAAATATGAAATTTAAGAGAAATACCTCTTTAAATGAACTGCATTCCAACTTCGTGGGATATCTCGAGGGTTTGGATTTTATAAGCTCCCTTAACCCATGATGCTAGAGATTTGATAAGGACCTTCCCATTTAATGGAAAGCTTACCTGCATTGACCTCTTGAGTATTTTGAAATACTCGACGTAGAACGTAATCACCTTTTTGAAAAACTTTGATCTGGACATTTTTGTTGAAATGTCGCTCGACCACTTGTTTCTGTGCCGCCGTGTGAATGTGTGCAGCTTCTCTAAGCTCTTCTAAAGCATTAAGGTCATAACTTAGGTCGACCAAGTTATGCTCAACGGACGTATGTCTTAAAGTCGGTAGTCGTGCCTCAATAGGTAACACAGCTTCACATAAGGAAAAGGGGGTTTGTCTTATGGACGTACGAGGTGTCATACGATTAGCCCATAGAACGGAAGGCAATTCTTCCACCCATTTCCCCTTGGCAACTTTGAGTCTTTTCTTGATTGAATTCATGATAGTTTTATTACTTGACTTGGCTAAACCATTCGACTATGGATATTCGAGGCGTTGATGTTACCAACTTAATGTTCCTTTCTTTACAAAATCTTCGCGTTCGATCACTGATGAGTTGTGTCTCGTTGTCGTACGTTATTTCATATGGAATTCCAAACCTACAAATGATGTTAGTTTGAATAAAAGAAACGACTTCTTTGTCCCGAACCTGGAAGAAAGCCGCTGCCCGGGGACAGGTGTTAATTTCCCAACAATATCCATTCTCCACTTCATAAAGGGTCATGGGATCAACGTCGAGTGCAAAGATTCAGAGGGTTTATGAGACATACCTGCGTGTCTTTGACATGCGTCGTACGACTGTACATACCTGATAGCATCTTGCCTTAATGACGGCCAATAATAGCCTTGTCGTGATACCCGGTTAGCTTGACTTTCTTGCTTCCATTCTGTCATCAGGCAGTTGATCGTTGTCCAGATAATTTCTAATGTCGTCCGACCAAGAGTTTTTCCTTCGATTGGTGCGACCAAAATATTACCATCGTCTTTGATGGATGGTATTGTAAGGTGAACTATTGGGATATTGTCGAATGTCGTTTGATTAAGTGTTGACCCCAAATTGGCTAATGCATCAGCTTGGGTATTCTGATCTCATTATTTTATAATAAGCAATCATACTTGCATCTTTTGCGGCAAATTCTCCATTAACTTGGTTAACAACTAAGGACGAGTCGCTCCGGACGTGCAAATATTCCGTATGGAGTATACTAATTTGCCCCCTTGTGGGGACTGTAGGACGACACCCAAGCCTGTTCCGCGTATATTCGACGAACCATCAACGTCGAGTGTCCAAGTGGTGTCGTGCAAAGTCGCCACAATTAACTGGTCGGATGTCATTGTGTTTTCCATTTCTGGACTAAAATCAGAGACGAAATCTGCCAGGACCTGTGACTTGATCGCCGTTTTGGGCTTAAAATCCATATCAAATTTGATGAGGTAAAAATTCCATTTAGCTAGTCGTCCTGTTAGTTCAGGTTTCCTTAACACCGACTTTAATGGAAAGTTAGTTACCACAATCATAGGATGTGATTCAAAATAATGTCGTAGCTTTTTAGCAGCCATGACTAATGAAAGTAAAAGTTTTTCTATAGACGAATACCTGGTTTCAGCATCTAATAGATTTTTACTTACATAGTAAATTGGTAATTGTCGTCCGTCGGTTTCTCGTATAAGAACTGCACTTACCGAATTATTGCTGACGGCTAGGTAAAGTTGAAGGACTTCACCTTGCTCAGGTTTAGAGAGAAAAGGAGGCGACACCATGTATCTTTTGAATTGCTGCAACGCTTCTTCATGCTTGTCCGTCCATTCGAACCCTTTATTCTTTCGTAGGACATTATAGAATAAATGACACCTGTCAGACGACCGAGAAATGAACCGGTTCAGCGCTGCTATACGTCCTGTAAGACATTGGACTTCTTTAAAATTTCTGGGCGATTTTAACTCGACAATTTCTTTGATTTGATCTGGATTAGCTTCAATTCCTCGTCGTGTGACCATATAACCGAGAAATTTGCCATTTCGAACTCCAAAAGAACATTTCGTCGGATTCAACTTCATCTTATATTCACGCAAGATGTCGAACGACTGCTTCAAAATGTCTGATATGATCATCCGTATGTTTTGATTTGACAAGCATGTCATCGATGTATACTTCTATAGTATCACCCAAATGTTCTTTGAACATCATATTCACCAATCGTTGATATATCGAACCTACATTTTTAAGACCAAAAGGCATTACTTTGTAACAATAAATACCTTTATCCGTCATGAAGGCTGTTTTCTCCTGGTCGTCTGAATGCATCAATATCTGGTTATACCCAGAATATGCATCCACGAACGTGAGTAACTCATGTCCTGCTGTAGCGTCGATCATAGAGTCGATCTGGAAATGGATCATTCGGGCATGCTTTGTTAAGGTCTGTGAAATCGATGCAGACTCGCCATTTGCCATTTTTCTTTTGTACAATTACAACATTATCGAGTCAATCTGGATACTTGACTTCTCGTATTTTTCCATGTCTTCGTGCGTCCAAGCAAAACAATCATAGTGGTCCTGCAAAAAAGAAATTAGTTGCTTTTTAAAGGAAGGGTTGAGCGTAGAACCTATGTAAACCATCTGGTCAGGCTTATCCTGGTTAAAGACGACAACTTCTAAGCGATAATCGTCATTAGTCCCAGGAACGTCTTGGTTCTGTAATTGCTATACTGTCTGCTTCGGGGGCTTTAAGGAAACTTTGTAACATTCCCTAGCAACCTTTCTTTCGCCTTTGATTTCCTGTACTCCCCATTGCGTGGGAAATTTCAAAGTTTGATGGTACGTCGAAAGTACAATTTTCATTTCTTGGATCCATGGTCGCCCAAGGATGATGTTATAAGCTGATGAACAGTCGGTGACGTTGATCTTCGTCTGTCTGTTGATTCCTTTAGCATATACTGGTAGTGTGATTTTCCCCATGGTACTTGTAGCTCCACCAGTAAATCCAACGTGTGTATTCGAACATCATGTAATCTCGGATTTGTCGATTCCCATTGCTTTCACAGGGGAATTGTGAATACTATTGGCTTCAATGATTCGATTAGTGATCTCAAATTTTGAGTTTCTTGGAATGCCATTATCCTGAAAAAAGAGAACACTCGAAGGAAAACGTTAGTACGTCGTAAGATTGTCGAAGATTTTCTTTGGATGGGCCCCACGGTGGGCGCCAAACTGTTAATGCCAAAAATCTCACAAGGAAAATTTAAGGTAAATGTGGAGCTTGATCCAACCAAAGAAAGTAACAACAATAATCGTACGACTATAATAAAAATAAAGTAAATAAGACGAGAGAATTGGTGACGCGGAAAACCCCTAAAATGGGTAAAAACCGCGGACGAGTGTGAGTCGTCGTGCACTATGGACGTCAATCAGGGACGTCGTCCTTTAGAACAAGTGTTACAAGTGTAATATAATGTAGAACAATACGATAAAATAAAGTCGGTCGTGCGTCGTGTGTATTTAGACTTCAGTCGTGCGTTGTACGACAAACAGCGGAAGGCTTTATGAACTTCAAGAGAGATTGAGCAAGCTTGAGAGTATAATTTGTAAGCTTCTAAGGTCTGATTATCAGATGTCCCAATGTGCAGTTTCAATCCCATATTTATACTCCATCTTTCCGTTTTCCAAGTCTTTGAATGCATATGACCGTTTTGACATTGATGATAGCGTCCGTTATGTCCGTTGCTATTGATGAAGGTTTCCGTTATGATCTTTAGTCATAAATATCCTTGAATCCTGCATTAAAACATGGTATAATGTATATTGTAGGTTAGTAACTGAAATCAAGTCGTACGATGGTATTCGTCGAATGGATGTTTGGTCGTCTAAGGAAAGAGCATCTATCATCTATTTGGTCGTGCGACATAATAAGTTCTGACTGTTGGAATTCCTTACCTGTTGTCCAGCGTTAATCGTACGACAATGTACTATTGAAATTTTTACCCAAACAGACGTCAATCAGGGACGTCGTCCTTTAGAACAGGTGTTACAAGTGTAATACAATGAAAAGTAATATAACAAAGTAAATTCGGTCGTGCGTCGGATGTATTCAGACTTCAATCGTGCGTCGTACGTCAAACAATAGGATGCTTTATGAACTTTGAGAAGGATTGAGCAAACTTGAGAGTATAATCTGTGAGTTTCTGAGGTATGAGTATCCGATGTCCAAATGTGCAGTTTCAATCCCATATTTATACTTCATCTTTCCGTTTTCCAAGTCATTGAATGTATATGACCGTTTCTGATATTGATGGTAGCGTCCGTTATGCTTTTTGTTATTGATGATGTCTACCGTTACAATCTTTAGTCATAAATATCTGTGAATCCTGCATTAAAACATGGCATAATGTATATTGTAGGTTAGTAACTGAAATCATGTCGTACGATGGTATTCGTTGGACGGATAGTTGACTGTTTTAGTCGAGGTCGTCTAAAGAAAGATCGTCCCTTACCTTATGTCGTACGACAATAGTCTTTTGGACTTTTTTACCCAAACAAATATTAAATGTTACATTTACCACCCTTATAATTAATTATTTAATTTACTTTATATTTCTTGTTTTTTTATTTTTTATTTTACACCCTTATCATATTAACACAAATAACCGTATATGGAAAAAAATGCAATGAAAAAATAATTTTTTTTTACAAATTATATCATTATAATCGTCTAGTCAATACCTTCAAAACGAGCCTAATATTGAATATTTTTTAATTTAACCGTACTATTAAAAACTATGAATATCTGTGAATTAGTTTGTTTTCTATCCATACGTTTTATTTTTTTTCACCGTTAACATATTAAAAATACATAATTGTAAAATACCTTTCATTCTTATTATAAATTATATCATTATAATTTTTTCGTCAATAATTGTAATATAAACTAATTATTGAATATCTTTATGGGTTTAGGGTTTCATAAGTTGTGATTCTTAGGTCATGGTTTATTGTTGATGACATGTGTATAAGAAAGTAGTATTAATTGTTCGTTCTTTACTCACATTCCGCTGTATCGTACGAGTATATGCCTAGTATATATATATATATATATATATGCATGCGTGTATAAAAATATTATTTATATTTTTTTTATAAAAAAAGAACAAAAAATAGACAAAATGACTAAAATGATCTTTGATTTAACAAAATTAATGGAAGTGTTAGTCAGAAAGACCATGATCAAAATAAATTGAATACCATAAGGATCAAATACACAAAAAACATAGAATGAGGACTATAGTAAAAAAAGGAGATCAAATCCACAATTCACTCTATAAAATAATAAAAAAATATAAGCACTTTTCAATAAGTTGGGGAATTATCGGGTGAAAGCGCCATGAAAAAGGTAGGGTGCACCCCCAAATATAACACTTGATTTACTGGCGGGAATTTCCCAATTTCATCTGTCGTTCTCTTTCTCACACACACACACACACACACACACTCAAGATCACCGCTCCATGGAAGACGAACCTGATGTTCCTGAACCGCTGGTTCGCCGATCGGTCAGTCTCGAAATCTGTTCAAAAGTTTTTGTTTTTTACTGTGTGATTTGATAATTAGGGTTTTGAATTTTGTTCTAAGTGTATGTATGTAAATTGATGTGTTTATGGTTATAGAAAAGAGCTAGGGTTTTGACGAAGACTTACGATGGGCAAGTACGTAAGATTAGTGACATTGTCGAGTCTGACGATGAGTCTGGTGATGATTTTGACGAACGTCGTCGGAAACCTAATCGGAACCGAACTACCGAAGGAGGTACTTATACTCCGGCGACGAAAGGTGTCGATCAGAGTTTAATCGGTAAGTTATATAATTAATTCAATTCCTAAATCGGAGTTAGTTTAATGAATCGTTTCTTGTAATCTCCGAATTCTACGATTCAATGTTCAACCTACAATAAAGAACAGAATAAGAGGTAAACTACTTGATTGGTTAAATGTGGTATTCGTTCATACTTCGAGCGTTTAAATTACAGTTATCGAATTGAACTGGGGTGAGTTTATGAGGTAGTCAACACTCATTAATATATGGACTGCCGTTGGTAGCTTTAATGCTGAATAAATTAACGTTGTGTCTGTTCTTTCAGGATGTGAAAGTTTTATTGTCAAGATTGTTTATTTTTTTCACTTGTAGTTTGCAGATTTATATTTTATTTCAAAGTTGAAAAAGGAATAACCATTATTTTGTAAGTTTAGACTAAATGTTTTGTAGGTGCGTGGAGATGGGGAAAGTAACCTGTAAACGTTCTGAAAAATTTATTCTCTATTGGTAGCTGTAGCATTATTGTATAGTCTTGTAATACTGACCGAGGTTGCATGTTGATATTCATTTACAAGCGTAATTCACTAGCATCAGAAGTGTGGCACTAGCTGCAAAGAAACAAAGTTGTTTAGGCTATCTGTCCTTAGATGGTGTTTTGCCCAAGTTATATGCCCTTGGTATCTCTGCTGTGATTTATTTTACCTGTGACGCATGTTTAATTTGCTTATCATCTCTCTTCCACAGAGGTTGTTAAAAGGAACGGGAAACTTATTCCGCAAGTGGTTAAATCATTGGTCGAGCAATATGAGAAGGATCCGAAACCTGCAATGGTTGAGCTCTTAACAATGCTGTTTGAGGTAAATATGCATCTTGTTTTCTTAAATCTTAAATGTAGGTAATTTATTATGTAGCTTCTGTATCTCGATGGTCAGAAGAAATGGTACAATTCTAGTCACTTTAGCATGCAATTGACTGAACTTGCAATTGTACAGGCCTGTGGAGCTAAATATTGCATTCAAGGAGAATTCTTGGATGAGACTAATGTTGACGATGTTGTAGTTGCTCTTGTAAATCTGGCTGCGCAAGTATCCTGTGTTGTTGGTTAACTTTTGTGTTCTTTTACCTATATGTATCAACAGGGAGGAATGTGTGAAACTATTTTTGCACGGAAAACCCTTCTACTTATGTAGAAGGGAAAAAGTTTTGGTCAGGACTTCTTCCATTCACTATTTATATTTTATAAGATACTATGGTTTATGCAACATTCGTCCGTATGTTTTTCCTTAACGTGATGGGATCTAGGGTAAGATTGAAGACTATCAAAGCTCAAAAAAGAAGGAACTCAGAAGTTTTAAGGAGAACCTTGTGTCCTTCTGGGATAATTTGGTATCAGAATGCCAAAATGGTCCATTGTTTGATCAAGTCTTGTTTGACAAGTGCATGGACTATGTTATTGCTTTGTCATGGTTGGTACTTCTACTCGTTATTTGGTTCTCAAGATACATCTATTTATCGAGATAGCTTAATTTGGTTAATCAGCTTGGTATACACACTTTTGCAGTACTCCTCCAAGAGTTTATCGTCAGGTTGCTTCCTTGGTGGGGCTCCAGCTGGTCACATCTTTCATAGGGGTTGCTAAGATACTTGGTGCCCAACGACAGACTACACAAAGGCAGTTAATCGCTGAGAAAAAGAAAAATGCCGAGGGGCCTCGTGTGGAGTCACTTAATAAAAGGTTGTCAGAGACCCATGAAAAAATCACGATGATAGAGGAGATGATGCGGAAAATATTTACAGGGTACCATTTGCATTCTTCCTGGTGTTTGGGGGGTTTTGGTGGTAGAGTGAGGGGATATCTCATGCACACCACTTCATGTTTGCTATATGTTTTGTTAATAATGGCTTCCCTGATCCTTTTGAAGGTTGTTTGTGCATCGCTATCGAGACATAGATCCTGAAATCCGCATGTCGTGCATACAATCACTTGGAGCATGGATCTTTTCATATCCGTCACTGTTCTTGCAGGACTTGTACTTGAAGTATCTTGGATGGACGCTGAATGACAAAGTGAGTTTGTTAGTGTTAGTTTATTTATCTTGTCAGAATATACGTTGGTGCTAACTCACCAAGGGAAACCTGTTCTATATTTATATACAGAGCGCTGGCGTAAGAAAAGCTTCTGTCCTTGCACTTCAAAATCTCTATGACGTGGATGACAATGTCCCATCTCTAGGACTATTTACTGAAAGATTTTATAAAAGGATGCTGGATCTTGCTGACGATATTGATATCTCTGTTGCAGTATGTGCCATCAGTCTTGTAAAACAATTATTGAGGTATTTATCAGCATACTGTTTTGTATTTAGTTCAAAGTGAATAAATATTCTATTACTGGAAGGGTACTCACACATGGGTTTCTATGGCTCATTGCAGACATCAATTGGTTCCCGACGATGATTTAGGCTCATTATATGATTTACTAATTGACGATCCTCCCGAAGTCAGGCGTGCCATTGGGGCGCTTGTCTATGATCATGTGATTGCTCAGAAGTTCAATAGCTCACAGTCTCGTTCATCAGGTATAGCTGGTGGGCGGTGGCAGCAGCAGTTCTGTTTATTCTGACAATGTCAAGTAGCCTCACATTAGTGCGCTTGATTCTTGCAGGCGATGAAGGCGACCCGTCACAGATACATCTTCTAAGGATGCTGCAAATACTAAGAGAGTTTTCAACAGATCAGATATTAAGCATCTATGTCATTGATGACATTTGGGAGTTCATGGATGCTATGAAAGTAAGTTGTATATCACAGACTCATCTTCTATCTTTGATTTTCTCCTTCTTCTTCTACCACCCTTCTCCTGATGTGATAGTTTCTACTCTCAGCATTCTAATTTACTTCTTGCAGGACTGGAAGCGTATAATCTCTATGCTATTGGACGAGAATCCCTCAATTGAGCTTACAGATGATGATGCTACAAACTTGACTCGATTGTTCTGTGCATCTGTCAAAAAAGCTGTAGGTGAGAGGATTGTTCCTGCTACTGACCATCGGAAGCAGACCCACACTAAAGCACAGAGGGTAAGTAGTGAGCTTGTTTCATTGATCCTTATGACAAGGACCCTGTATATGCATTGCTGCATGCTGATCTCTTCATTTGTCAGTGCTTAGTGGCACATTAAGTATGATTCTTGCCAATCTGATTTTGCTTTAATTGCTAGGAAATGATCGAAAGCAATAGGAAGGATATAACTGTTTCTATGATGAAGAACTACCCACAACTTATGCGCAAATATATGGCTGACAAAACAAAAGTCCCATCACTTGTTGAAATTATTGTTCACATGAACCTTGAGCTCTATTCCATGAAGAGACAGGAGCAGGTGGGTAAGTTAAGATTTTGGATCGTAATATCTCTCTGTGTAAGGTCTTACCATAGATGTTTTCTTTTCTTTCCAGTATTTCAGCACGGTTCTTCAGCTGATGAAAGAGACATTCTTTAAACATGGTGACAAGGATGCTCTCAGATCTTGTGTTAAGGCCATCAATTCTTGCACGACTGGAAGCCGGGGAGAGCTACAAGATGTTGCCCAAAACAAATTGAAGGAGCTTGAGGATGAGCTTATTATTAAACTGAAAGCTGCAATAAGAGAAGTACAGGTATGATTGTATCAACAATTTAATATCACTAAGGGTTCCCCTTGCATGGCCTGATTGGCCAAGTTAATAAACCTTATAAGTAAATTACCGCTACTTTATTAATCTAACAGTCCATGTTATTGCAACAATATTATCCTAAATGTACGTGAATTTTTTGCTTCATATATTTTAGTCAAACTATCATGACACGGATTTTCCTTGTAGGATGGCGACGATGAGTACTCGCTTCTTGTAAATATGAAAAGGTTGTATGAGCTGCAATTGTCGAGGCCTGTAGCAATTGAAAGTTTGTATGACGATATCACTATGGTTCTAAAAAATTTCCGTAATATAGATGACGAGGTGTGGGATCCAAATCCTTTACATTGCATATTTTGGATACTTCTCTGTTCATATACGTTTTCTATGCTTACATACTTTATCTTTCTGTACCATGTAGGTTGTTAGCTTTCTGCTTCTCAACATGTATTTGCATGTTGCTTGGTGCTTACACTCAGTTACGACCAGCAAGGTTGTCCCCGAGGCATCATTGTCTTCTCTGATATCCAAAAGGAACACATTGTTTGAGGAACTTGAGCACTTTTTGCAAATTCTACCTGAAGCTCAAGGAAAGGGAAATTCTGGAAACCTCCTTGCAGCTAGGGTGAGCATTTTTGCACTATTTGCTGCAACCTCCCTCATGTTTAGACCTTTTGCATTCAAGTATATTGCTTCTTTGAGCCGTCTGTAGAATTTTTGGTCCACTAAAATTTCCTTTTCTTCAAGGTCTGTACAATACTTGCAGAATTATGGTGCTTGTTCCGAAAGTCAATCTTTGCGTCAACAGAGCTGGAAAGTTTAGGATACCGTCCTGATGTTTCTACTCTTAGAAAATTCTGGAAGCTTTGTGAGCAACAACTTGATATTTCCGGTAACATATCCTTCTCAAGTTCTTTGTTATGTTAAAATTGTGTACACATGTAGTTGTAAGTGACTGGATCTTCTTTTCTCTTACACATGACAAGAACTAGGCAAGAAATTACCGTTCCCGAAAAATATTGATAGTTTGTCTTTGTTCTCCTTTTCTTTTCCCCTTCCGTTTGGGATGGAAAGGCAACTGTTGTACTAAAACAGAAACTCAAAAACCAATCACTGAATCACTGAAGGAAGTGTTTTATGTGTATATGTGAAACCTACTAAAAGGGAATTTGACTTGCTTGATCTCTGTGCCTGTTGGGTGTTGGTTGGTATATGCAAACATCTATACGTGCATTGTGTCTGCATCTCATGTTCCGATTTCCATGTTTAAGTGATGCTAATCAATGTGCTTGGAGCTAGTGATTTTTCCTCTTTTTAAGATTAAATAGTTTGTATAAGAAGATATTAAACAAAATCACAGGGGCAAAGTCTCAGCATTTTATAGGACTGCCCACAACGATTAGAAGGCTAACTGCAGCCAACTAGGTCCCTGAAGGGCCCCGAGGGGAAAACACAATTTTTATCTATTTTAGCAAGTCGAATCAGGCCGCCTTTCACTTAAAAAAGAACTAACTTTTCCATCTTTGCATCATTATATAAATTTATCCCTTGCAGAGAATTGCTTCTGTTGGTGAATCGTGTCAATTGCTCGTCCCATATATTTGGGACTTTTTTAGAAATTGGATGCAGTTACCAATTCATGATATGGGCATTCATTCTTATGAAAATGGTAACAAAGGGGAATTTTCTTTTATGGTTCATATTCCGGATTGGGGGACTTGTCTAAGAAAAGATGCACGAGCCACTCTTTCTCTTATATACAATATTTTAAGATAGTGATTTGAATCCCTTACTTCCTATCGTTACCTGTCCGCCTTGAACTAATCGGACTTTTTCACAAGATCTCCAATGCCAAATGCCAATCAAGCAGGAAGGGGAGTATGCTTTGTGTGATTTCTTTTGAAAGAATTTCCTTGGACGATAACAACCAACTTCTACCAGTTGCAAACAGGGTCCAATGTACCCATCCCCCTTTGGATCCTAAGAGTTGATCACTTATAAAATATACAAACTAGGGAAAAAGGCTATCATCAAGTTCCAAAGTCTCCTAACCCGTGATACTGTGTACACCAGTAGTGGCAGTGGGTTGTATGATCGTATTAGTATGAAAATAGGGTTCTGACTTTCGAGAGGTCAGTCTCTCCGTAGAGCTTACACTCCTTTACAACTGATTACAATCTGGAAAAGAAACAGAATGAAACAAACAAAATAGCACCCCCCTAATATAGATGATTCCCGTCTATTATTACAAAGGTACAAGAGAAATACCCAAAGTACCCTCCACCCAATTATTCTAGGCAAAACCACAAGGCTAAGTCAAACAAACTACTAATTCCCTCTCCTCCGATATGTGAAACGAACTGGAGGTTTATCAATACCTCCCCCCCCCCCCCCCCCCCCCCCCAAGCTTTCACCTTGTCCTCAAGGTGTGCTTCAGAAAATTGGGTGCTTAAAGCTTCCAAATCTTCCCAAGTTGACTCGAACTCGGTCATTCCTTTCCATTTAACAAGAACCTCCAACTTCCCTGGATTGCCCTGTACAATCTTACGTACATCCATGATCGATTCTGGTTTCGCTTGTAACACCATATCCTCTGTCAACTGAGTAGGGATGATCTGGGATGACAAACAGTCGCCTATAGCTTGGCGGAGCTGTGAGACATGAAAAACTGGGTGAATTTTAGCTTCTCTCGGCAATTCTAAACGATAAGCCACCTTCCCAACTTGTTCAATTATTTTGTAAGGCCCATAAAACCTCGCCATTAATTTGGGATTGTTCTCATTTACCAACGTCTTTTGTCTGTAAGTCCTCAATTTGAGAAAAACCCAATCCCCCTTTGTAAAACTCCTCTAACGTCTTTTTGCATCTGCCTGCTGCTTCATTCTACATTGGGCTTTCAACAAATGCATTCTTGTTTCAGCCCATATTTCATCACGATCTGCTAATTCTGCATCCACCGCTTGCACATTAGCAGATGACATTTTGTACCTTAACATGGGAGGTGGATCACGACCGTAAAGCACCTTGAATGGGGAACACTTCAGCGCCGTATGATAGGCTGTATTATACGACAATTCAGCCCATGGTAGCCAACGACTCCGTTGTTTTGGTTTATCTGAAACCCAACAACGTAGATATTGTTCTAACCCACGATTCACAACCTCTGTTTGCCCATCAATCTGTGGGTGGTAAGCTGAGCTGAATTTCAAAGTCGTCCCTTGAAGTTTGAACAACTCCTTCCAAAAAACACTTTAAAAGACCTTGTCCCGATCCGATACTATGGAATTCGGCAACCCGTGTAAGCGAATAATCTCTTTCGCGAACACTTCAGCCACAGTTTGCGCGGTAAAAGGGTGTTTCAGGCCTATGAAATGAGCATATTTACTGAAACGATCCACGACAACTAAAATTGAACTCATCCCACCTGACTTTGGTAAACCTTCAATGAAATCCATTGATAACTCCTCCCACATCGTGTTAGGCAGAGATAGAGGCTGTAACAGGCCCGTCGGAGAACCCAATAGAATCTTATTTCGTTGACATATTTCGCATCGTTTAACCCAATCAGCTATATCCTTTTTCATTCCCACCCAAAACACCTCTGCTGCAATTCTTTGATAAGTTCGAACCTCCCCCGTATGCCCACCTATCGATGAAGCATGGAATTCTTCAAACAATAAAGCCAACATTCTAGATTTACGTGGAACCACTAGTCTCTTTTTGTAAAATAAAAGATCCTGGAATACTTCAAAACCTGTGTGGGAGTTCGGGTCAACAACTAATTCTTTTTTTATTTTTGTTAATACTTCATCTTTATCTAACTCCTCCTTCAATTGTCCCCATTGTCTCCAACTTGCCCCCCCCATGTTTGAACACTCCAGATTATCCCCCTTTCGAGATAAAGCATCAGCGGCATTGTTCGTCTTCCCGGGTTTGTAAACTATTACGAAGTTGTAACCCAACAGGTTGCTAACCCCATCCTATCCTTACCGAATTCACACTTCTTTCTATTGGCATACAATTGGTGTTGATTTAAAACACCAAACACTTCTCTTAAATGGATCACATGTTCTTCCATCGACTTGCTGTAAACTAAAATATCATCAAAGAACACTAAAACGGACTTCCTTAAGTGATCTTTGAATATCTCGTTCATCAACCCTTGAAGTGTTGATGGAGCATTCACTAAACCAAAAGGCATTACGTTGAACTCGTAATGACCTTGATGCGTACGAAAGGCTGTCTTATGAACATCCACTTCCTTCATCCTAATCTAGTGGTACCCGGATTTCAAATCCAACTTTGAAAAAATGCGAGCTCCATGCAATTCGTCTAAGAGTTCATCGATCACCGGTATAGGAAATTTATCGACCACCGTCGCTTTATTTAAAGCACGATAATCAATACAGAATCTCCAACTCCCATCTTTTTTTTTCACAAGTAAAACCGGACTCGAAAATGGACTGATGCTGGGTTGTATCACCCCTGCCTCCAACATCTCTTTAACTAACTTTTCAATTTCATCTTTCTGATAATGGGGGTAGCGATATGGCCTCACATTGATCGCATCTGTACCTTCCTTCAATACAATACCATGTTCCCTTCCTCGGATTGGTGGTAACCCTTTTGGCATATGAAAGACTTGATCAAATTCTTGAAGCACCGGCTGCAACATCTCGTTTTCATCACTTTCCTCCTCGATATCTATTTCTCCTGACCCCAATTCAATTAATACGACATGACCTTCCTGCTGTATAATTTTCCTCATCACTTTCAATGATACCTTAGATTTACCCAAGGCCGGATCACCCTTCAACGTCACCGATTTTCCCCCTACCGTGAACTTCATCACTTGTTGTTTCCAATTAGTATACGTGGAACCCAAAGATTCCAGTCACTGCATGCCTAAGATTACGTCACTATTTCCCAGTTTAATTGGAAGGAAATCTTCTATCACTTCTAAACTCTGTATTGCTACCATGACATGACAACAAATTCCATCTCCTTTGACCACCGTACCTGTTCCCATTGTGATCGAATATTTCTTAGTGCTCTCTACTTTTAATTTCAATTTCTCCACAATTTCCTTTGAGATGAAATTGTGGGTGGCTCCACTATCAATTAGCACTATGACTTTTACATCATTTATCATCCCTTCCATTTTCATAGTTTTAGGATTGGTTAAACCTACTACTGAGTTTAGATGTACCTCAACATTTGGGCTCACTTCGACCACATCAACAGTATTACTGAGATTTCTTCTCTTCCTCGATCTCCTTTTCTTCTTCTAGGTTCTCTTCCTGAATTAGTAGAACCGATAGTTTCTTCTTTTTGCAACGATAATAGAGGCCTAAGGCACGTCTCTGTTGTACCTCTTGATCTGTTGCTTCCTGAATTTAGATCCTGTTTTGGACGCTGAATTCACTGAGTTTGAACTCGAATAGGAACTCTTCACTTCAGACGCCACCGCTGAATTCTTCTTCGTAAACGAATTTGACTTTTCTCTAGCCATCGCCTTGTTCTTCTCTTCTATTTTCAGGGCCACCTCCATCGCCTCTTCCAAATTAACACGACTCATTAATCTCACCTCTGCCCTGATCGTATTTTCTAATCCATTTATGAATTGGCTTAAAAACACTTCCTCCGGTATTCCCTCCAATGGAGACGCTAATTCCACAAACTTCCTTATAAATTCCTCAATTGATCCCGATTGTTTTACGGCAAGGAACTGTTCGCACAACGTGCCTGATTCTGTAGATCGGAACTGTCTAAGAATTAAACGCCGTAGATCCTCCCACTTAGTTGTCGGACGTTGTCTATTCTCCCATTGGAACCACTTGAGAGCATTACCTTCAAAAGCAATGAAGGAAACGTCAATCTGTTCTTCTGGTGATAATCGATTCAACGAAAAATACGTTCTTCTGGTGATCCATCCATCTGGATCCGTTCCGTCAAACGTAGGTATTTCCAGTTTTCTCCCCTTCACCGCTAGAAAACGTCCAGAGTCACCCACACTTTCGTTTTTCTTCTTCACCCCGCCGGATCCCGGTGATTCCTCTCCCTCTGATTGCAACGCCGAATTGATCCTATTCGCCGCCACATCCTGGCTTAATTTCTCGAGTTGTTGGGAAAATTTCTCCAACGTTTTCTCCATTAATTGTTGATTCTTTTCAATCGAACCAACACTGATCTCTAAATCATCCATTCTTGCATTCGAACTCCTCGTCATGATCGGATCGAACACGCTCTGATACCAATTTGATGTACACCAGTAATGGCAGTGGGTTGTATGATCGTATTAGAATGAAAATAGGGTTCTGACTTTCGAGAGGTCAGTCTCTCCGTAGAGCTTACGCTCCTTTACAACTGATTACAATCTGGAAAAGAAACAGAATGAAACAAACAAACTAGCACCCCCCTAATATAGATGATTCCCGCCTATTATTACAAAGGTACAAGAGAAATACCCAAAGTACCCTCCACCCAATTATTCTAGGCAAAACCACAAGGCTAAGTCAAACAAACTACTAATTCCCTCTCCTCCGATATGTGAAACGAACTGGAAGTTTATCAGATACCTAGGGTTGTTTGAGAGGCCAACCATATCCGTCTTATCCCCATGCTGTTTTTCCATGACAGCACAGCCATATTATAGAAACACACCAAGGAACATGCTTTTGAACAAAGTGGGCTTTGCCCAAGACACCAGGGGAGTTCCTGATACTGTAGAATCCCAGATATATCTGATCTGAGGGTCAACCAGCTTGTCCCAGAAAACAAAAATATGCGTAGCAGTGTAGGTGCTAATCCGTGCAGATATAGCATAAATCTAAAGATTTTGATAACCAGTATCGACACTTTAGGAAAACATGAAGATGCAGTCACACTTTTAATCTTTTGGTGTTTATGTGTCCATTTGTGGTCTGCATACTGATCCGTGAACTAACCTGCAGATGAGACAGAAGATGAAGATGTTAACAAAGAATACGTGGAAGAAACAAATCGAGATGCTGTTATGATTGCTGCTGCCAAATTAGTTGCAGTTGAAGCTGTTCCCAAGGTTATCATCGTATCCATAAATTGTTGTTGCTTACTTCTAACAAGTTTTTCAAAATTTAGTACTCTTTTTTGTTTTCAAGTTCTTTGCTTTCATTTTTTTAACTCACGCACTCCCCCCCCCCCCCCCCCCCCCGGCGGGGGGGGGGGGTATCTACTCTTTTGGGTAGACGTCATGTCTGCGTACACCCCCTCCTCTCAAAAACCCACCTTGGGTGGGATATACCAGCCTTGTTTGGTTTGGTTTGTTTTTTGTGGTCTGGAAGGTTGAATTTGGAATCTCAGTTGTTATTTTAGTTGTCTACATTTATCTTGCAGGGAAATTCATACATGTGTATCAGCTGCACCATGTTTATATTGTTTCTCATGGTTCCCTTAGGACTTTTTAAGTTTGTTGACATATACTTCAAATTTGTGGCAAATGCAGGAGTATCTTTCCCCAGATATCATTTCCCATTACGTCATGCATGGGACAAGTGTGGCTGAAATAGTTAAATATCTAGTTGTTGGTATTAGGAAAAAGGATGAAGATGTCTCTGATATATTTCTGGAGGCACTGAAACAGGTAAGACTTGTCATTCACTGAACAAAGTACGTTAACGTTATGCTTGTTTAGTTTGTTGCAGTTACATATTAGTAAATGGTGTGCTTTTTTGGATTCTTTTTATTTTATTTTATTAATGAACTTGAGTTCGCTTAAACGTTACGAGGAGATGAAAAAAAAGGTTCAACATAAATACTAAAATACATGAGATTCAGGTAAATGGAGCCTCTTTTTGACCTATAATATAAGCAAAAAGCTAAGTACATGTTCATTTGATCTTCTCCCTCTTCATACCAGTTGTGGATATAAATTTCTTCATTTCCTGCTTCATCATCTTTATGTCTTGCCTTTGTTTTGGGTAAAACTTTCTTTAGTCTCTAACCTTCTACTAGCTGGCCATGAGTTAGAGAAGCCTGAGTTCACACCTACTGTTATGTTCTGTTGGGGTCATGCATGGACCCTTGGTATTTAACTTTTAGATGAACAGGAATGCACACTAATGGATAAATAAATTGTGTGTGTATATATATTTGAAGTATATAATATTTTTATACCGCAAAACTCACCCACACTCAGGGTTGGACCTATAAAAGCCCCAGCGGGGTCCTGTGCACCCACTCAACCAATTTTAGCAAGTAGATTTTTTTGGGTATGAAAGGTGTACATGCTTAGATTTGAGGGGTGCTCCACATTAGAAAGTACAAGGGACAACAACAACAAAAACCGGAAAGCCCCTCGAAATCAACAAAAAAAATCCCTTGAACTCGACCAAAAAATTTAAAAAATCCCCGAAATCAACCAAAAATTTAAAAAAATCTCTCAAACTGGTGGAATTCAGCTAAAAACACATTGAGCGACTTTGCAGGCCTTTGATTCACATTAAAGGTGCATCCGTTCGTCAAAAAATATGGGTTTGCCGCTGCCCACACTCCTCACCTTTGTTGAAGCTTGAACCCTTGACCTCTAGAGAGGCTGAACTCTACTGGTAACATGAATGCGACTAGGCCACTGACCCTCTTGTAATACATTTTATATTTCAAGTATGTTCTTTTGGATTTCTGGTATTAGGTTTTCGTTATTGGTCCTAAACAGTTATTGTCTTTTGACTAGGCATATGGACGCTATTTGGCGGTACCTTCTACTTCCAACGATGAATCCCTATCTGCCAAGAGACTCAAGGAATGTAAAGATCTGGCTACTCGGCTTTCTGGTTTCTTTGCTGGTGCTGCTGCACGTAATAAGCATAGATTGGTGATTCATAATATTGTCACCAATGGAGTTGAGTATGCTTTCACGGATGCTCCACGGCGTCTGTCTTTCTTGACATGTGCTGTTACAAATTTTGCATCTAAACTTCCCAAGTCTGATAATCTTGGCATGTAAGAGCCTTCTCTTTCAAACTGTCGGCGGATTGTTCTAGAAAATATAGGGCAAAATGCATCAAAATGCAATGAAGTTTCCTTTAGTTCCTATTTATAGTTTACCAAATTATTTTTTTCACAATCAATGTAACCAAGTTCCAAAATTTTCTATTTAATCTAATAACGTTTCAAAATTTCTTAATCTTTTACCCATTTGACCAGTAATCTGCTGATGTTGTAACATCCGATGACGTGGATGCCAAGTTTATATTCCACTTCGCTCTAACCTTTTCGTAAATGAGTATCCATGTTATCAAATGTTAAAAATTAGCAGCTTACCTGTGAAAATGGGTACAAAATAGGAAAATTTAAAACTTTGTTACACTAAACAGAAACAACCAAACTTTGTTGTATTTACTCTAAACTATACTATGTACATGCACTAATATTATTTACCTCCATAATCAGTTTAAAGGATCTTCAAGATCGAGCAGCGAGTGTAAACAAAGATGAAGATCCAAGTGGCTGGCGCCCCTACTTGACATTTATAGACAGCCTACATGAAAAATGTTCAAAAAATGAAGGTTCGTTGGTTTCTTTCATGCTTTTGACAAATGACTTTAATGTCATAAAGTATATCTGATATGCTTAACTCGCTCCCAGCCCCATTCTCTCACTCTTTACATGTAGAAGTAGGAGAATATGTCTGGAACATAAGAGAGCATCTCTATAAATTCTCCAAAATGGGAAGTAAAAGTTAAATCTCCAAAATAATTACATTCAACTCCAACAGTTTTGCCATTTTGGAGATTTCAAAATTAATTAAATATATTAAAATATTTAGTAGATTTAATATCCCAATGAACTTTCAAATAAACTTTATATGAACTGATAATACATTTAACTTCATCAGTGGAAACAATTAAAAAAACATCTCTCTCTTGAACATTAAATTTTTGAGAGTTCTCCAAATTTGGAGATTTTTATCCCCTCTTTTTGGAGGATCAGTTGGAGCAAAAAAATAGGTTAAAAACTGATTTCCATTTTTTTGGAGAATCTGTTGGAGATGATCTAAGAAGCCTCTTTGACATCTCATTTATTTGCAAATAAATCTTGATGTGCAGTTAAGTATAGAAAAAACCTTCCATAAAATATTTGACATAGCGGGGTAAATGTAAATTAATTTCTTTGTAGCTGTTTTAGGTTCTTTCCACCTAGGACTTCTCAGATGAAATATAGTATAGTTGGTTCTTATGACGAATGTACTTGTATCATGCAATTCGTCCGTCCTAAGATAAGTGTCCACATTTCTGTTCAAGTTTGTCTCCAAAATAAGTGTCCACCTTCAAAATTGATAGTTATAATTTACTAAATTTCCATTACTACTCTTAATTATAATGCACAAGTATTTAAGAGTTGATGACGGAGAGAGTTTTAAATTGTTATTCAGTTAATTAAAAGGTGTAATAAGTAAACTTCTCTTAAATTGTGTTTTTTTTATTGTGGACATTTATTTTTGGGACAATGTACCTTGTGGGGATAGGTATCTCAAATTTTCTTAGGGGCGTTTGGTTTAAAGGAAAGTTCGGAATTGAAATCCCACAAATATCGGATTTCGAAATTCCATGGGGGTAGTTGGTATTTCACGTGATTTCATAGGATTTGTTTGTAATAACGTTTTAAAATAGAGTAAATTACGAATTTTGTCCGTGTGGTTTGTTAATAATTTCGATTTTCGTCCTTGTGGTTTAAAAATTGCAATTTTCGTCTTTATTGCTATTTTTATGTCATTTGTAACTAATATTTCAGAGGAGAGAGAAGGGACGTCTGTTAGACGGCGTGGTCGGCCGCGTAAGAGACAGAATATGGAGGGGAAGAAACTGTTTGTTGAGAACAGTTCAAGTGAAGAGGAGGATGATTCAAAAAGCATATCTGATCATGGTGATGAAGAACATCAAGTGGATGAAGATGAAGATGAGGAGGTGCCTTTAATACATTCAATTAGAGCATCTGCAAAACTCAGGGCCCTAAGAGTTTCAAGAGACCAAAACAGAGGCCAAACATCAACTGCTCCATCTGTAGAGAATTTGGCTGCATCGAGGACATCAGGTGCGTTTATGAGTAATGGTGGTTGTTTTTTATTCATTTATGTTCGTTCGTTTAGCTCTTAATGAACGAACATAAACGAACACGAACAAACATATTTTCTTAACGAACGAACATGAACACAAAAAATTTTGTTCGTTTACCGTTCGTGTTCGTTCGTTTGTTCGGTTAAGTTAAACGAACATGAACAAGCCTCTGTTTGTGTTCGTTTGGTTCGTTTACAGCCCTAATTTCACATATGCACAAGTCCCGGGTTTTTTCATGTCTGGGCCGGGCTGGGCTTTGAGGTTGAAAGAGGGTCCAATGGGGGGGGGTTTCAGGTCTGGCTTTCTGGTACTTTTTTGGGCTTAACCGGGCTTTCCCAGGCCTGGGCCTGGGATTTTTTGGACCGGTGTGTGTCCCGGTACTGGACCAGGCTTCAGATTTGGACTCTGTGTCTATATATTCACATTTTATGTTAAAATCAACTAATTATGTTGCACGCCTATGATAGATTTTTTCCCTTGCTCAAACCACCAAGTTTTCATTTTTTGAGTTGGGCAAAATGCATCAAAATGCAAAAAGTTTGGTTTAGTTGCTATTTGGTGTAACAAAGATTTTTTTTCTTGATCGATATAACAATGTTCTAAATTCTCTTTTGTACTCATTTTGACCGGTAACTTGATCTTTGTAACATTTGATGACGTGAATATCTGTTTACAAAATGTTTACTAAAGAGTTATGGTGAAGTGGACAATGAATTGACATTCATGTCATCAAATGTTACATTAAATAGAGGAAAAATTTGAAACTTTGTTACATTAAATAGGAAAATTTGAAACTTCGTTAAGTTGATTGAGAAATTTATTTGTTACACTAAATAGGAACTAAAACAAACTTTGCATTATATGATGATTTGGCCCTTTTTGCTTTTGTAGAAGACTCTTTTTTGTAATCATAGGAAACACCTATCTGAAAACCTGAAATCTGATTTTGAGAAATACATATTTGGATGCCCTAGGGGACTAGTCTATCCATCACCCATCTCTTATACAATTAAGAGTAACTAAGGGGCCGTTTACCCTCCAAATTTTTTTTTTAATTTTTTGGCCCCTCTGCAAGTTGCTGAACTGCCACTTGAGGAGGTATTGATTTTTTAGAGAGTGTGGGAGAGGAATGGCTAAAAGATGAATTCACTCGGCCAAAATGGCTATTTACGTCAATTTCCCTTGATTTATTTAACCTGCTTTTGTTTTTTATTTGTGGGTATAAACTTATAAAGGATTTCGATGTTTGATGTTGTTTTCTTTTATATACTTGCAGGGGGCTTCTAATTAGTTGGAATATGAGAATGTGTTGGTTCCCTGTAGATTGTTGTGTAATCTTATGCAGAAGCAGGTAATATTAGTTTTGTATGTTCACATATGGTTTTATAGCATATATTTGCTTATTGTTGTGTTTAAACTTTTGCTCTCTTTGATGCAATATTGGTGACGGAAAAACGACAAATCAAATAGAAATAAGAATTTGTATCAATTGCAACCTTCCCTGTATCATCGTATCCTTTTTGCACGAAAATAGTCGTTCTAACCGGTTGGGGTAGTGGATGATAGATTAGGGAATGTAAATCAATCATGATGCTCCCCGTGTCTTTTAGTTGGATATCATCGTCATGTACTCGTCCTTTTTCCCTGGATATAACCTACCATGGAAAGTCCTTGCTTTATCTTGTCTTAAAGACTCTTAAGGGCTGTTTGTTAACAACTTAATGAGCTTAATGGGACTATCAGCTATACAAACTATTTGGTAGTGGCCTAATGATACAGAAAGTGACTTATTCAACAAGTTAATAGGAGAGTTTTATGCAAAAAGCCAAGGTTTTTTTAAACCTGCCCCTAGCAATTAAAAAGCACTCTTCTCCCATATATGAAAAAAAAACCACTCCCAAACAAAAACCTTCCTAATCTATTAGACTCGTTAATCCACACAGACAACTTTATCCATAAAGGATTTAGCGGGAAACCAAGCAAACATGGGAAACCAAGCAAACAACCCCTTAGTGTTAGTGGTAGAACTGTGGGTTAATCCATGAGGTTTGGGTTCGAGACTGGGTATCACTTTTTCTTGGGGATGCATGCATTGATTTATCTTCTCCATGATATGATTGTGGGACCATTGCAGAAGGGTGGGGGTGGGGGTGCCATAGGAGGTGGGCATACAGAGATGCACAAGGTGTGGGCGTTAATGTGGAGAACTGAACGAAGAATTCTCTTCTTTCATCATCAATTGAATCATTGTTTGCAACCCAAGATTCTATTTTATCATCAATCCAGTCCCCGTTCACGTTTTTTCCTTTTCTTATCACTGAATAGATCTCTTTACTTGTATGACTTAGATGTCTTGTATTTCTCGAAAAAGTGATTCGATTGATGGGATTTGGTATGATACTTATGAGATCGATGAGATTGATATTCAAATATTTCTTCTTAGAGCGTATTGATTTGACCCTATAAGCGGGACCACCACCCAATAGCAGAGAATCTCCTAATTGTTTCTTAATGAGCAGAAAAGGGCCTAGTTTATTAGACCCTTGGGGTTGAAATTTGAAAAAGGGCCCAATCGCACTCTTTTATGTAATACTTTTTTTGGGCTGTGGCCTGATTCAGGCCGGACCAAGGCTTTTTAGTGTAATTTCAGTGGCATCTTGCCATTTTTTTTCTTCTTCTTAACCTACCATGGAAACAGTTGCTATATACCATTTACGATAGATGACAAATCTGTGCATGCCTCAAAACCCACTTTCAAGTGAGATATCAGGTTCGATTTATAACCCAAGCGTTATTGGTAGTTTACAATTCGACAAAATCAAGTAAGATATCAGGTTCGATTTATAACCCGAGTGTTATTGGTAGTTTACGATTCCACAAAATCCACATTGCAAAATGTTGGTTAAAGCTACACTTGGTTTTCTTATTATTACTGCACAATCAGGTTTACAGAAGATACATATACATGGTCTAAAATAATTAAATTTCAATAAAAGCTATGTGCAAGCTGGCTAACAGTACAGGCACTCATCATAACAACTTATCTATATATGTAAAATACAATCTGTTGTGTTGTGTTCTCCATTGCAGTAACTGGAATTCGGAATTCTTGCAACAATTGCCATGTATGTTGATCCCGTGTCAAATATATGCAAGCGAGCTCCTATCGTGGTCTTGTGGACGACCCCTCGTTGGGGTAGGTGGCCTTTGAATATTAAGTTCCTGCAAGAACACGGAACACGCAAAGAACAGATTCATACCCAACCTAACCATTGTAGTATATTCCACCCAGAAGCAGGGTTTGCGGATGAGTTGTATGCAGACTTGTCCTTTACACTAGAGAGTAGAGCAATTGTTTCCGTGAATCATGCAAATGACAAATAAGCTCAGTTGAGTCTAGACATGCACAAGGCCCAATCCTCTACCTTAAAGAGTGACCTGGGTTTTTTAAGCCCTGGAAGAGCTTTGGGGTTGAAAGTGGGCTTTTTAGGACCTGTTTTTTTAAGACCCGATTCGACTCTTTTTCAAAGTCATTAAAACATCAGTTTTTTCAGATGTTTACATTAAATAGGAAATTTTGAAACTTTGTTACACTCGGTAGGAACTAGGACGAACTTGGTCGCATTTATTAAAAAAAATTTGCCCTTCACCAAACTCAAATATGAAAGGTAGCTTCCAAACATGGTTCTTGTTAAATACAAAATAAATGTCACACTCCCTATATATATATTAGCAAATTTTGGACAAAGTGATATATCTCACTAGAAAGTAGGGTAGGATATTTGCATACCTATCCTCTATCCTATAGGGTAGAACTGCCATTGTTGCACCATCATTGTTGCAAAAACAAGCATAATTTTTTGTCATCTTGTGAAACTGATGTTTTGAGTAGACTAGATGCACAAAAAAGCCCCCGAAGCCTGGCTTAGGTCCTGGCCCGACCAATTCTGACCTTAAAAATCCTGGGCCTAACCAGTGCAAAGTTTTGGGTTTTGGGGGCAGGATCAGTTTTGGGGGCCGTTTACTAAACGTTTACCGGGTAAGTGTTTACCAAAATCATTTACCAATATCATTTACCTTATTGATTGAGCATGACGATGACGAAGACGAAGACCAAGAAGCTTACCCGATAAGAGACAAGGGAAGGACCGAAAGTCTTAGCGCTTGCCAGGTTTAAAATGTTTACCAACAATCCATTTTTATGGCCAAGAATGTTACACGATCAAATAAATGAGGATGAATCTTTTGCTGATAAGCGCTAAACCGGTAAGAATTTGGTAAACAGGTCCGAAAAAAGCCTGAAAAAACATCTAATGACTTTGATGGGCTTTTTTGTGCATCTATAGTCTACTCAAAACATCAGTTTCACAAGATGACAAAAAATTATGCTTGTTTTTGCAACAATGATGGTGCAACAATGGCAGTTCTACCCTATAGGATAGAGGATAGGTATGCAAATATCCTACCCTACTTTCTAGTGAGATATATCACTTTGTCCAAAATTTGCTAATATATATATAGGAAGTGTGACATTTATTTTGTATTTAACAAGAACCATGTTTGGAAGCTACCTTTCATATTTGAGTTTGGTGAAGGGCAAATGTTTTTTAATAAATGCGACCAAGTTCGTCCTAGTTCCTACCGAGTGTAACAAAGTTTCAAAATTTCCTATTTAATGTAAACATCTGATGACTTTGATGTCAAGTTTATTGTCCACTTCAAACTCTTTTGTAAACCTCTTGTAAACGGGTTCCATGTCATCAAATGTTAAAATATGAGCAGGCTACCGGTCAAAATAGGCACAATATAAGAATTTTTTTGAAACTTTGTTTTGAGTCGATTGAGGGAACAAAAATTCGTTACACTAAATAGAAACTAAACCAAACTTTGTTGTGTTTTGCCCTTTGGTAACCACCTATTTTCACATTCTACGATTTAAGTGGGGGTTAAGAAATTTCGCATATAAAACAGAAAGTTACCTGCATCCAAGGGTCATCTCGGAGGCGTTCTGGAGATGTTTCCGGTGATTGAAGTGGGGGCGGCAAAGGATGAATTAGTTTCGGAACAATCATCAACCCTCGACCAATCACCAGTATAGCACCCGCATTGTTCGCCGTACCTGCATGGACAGCAGTTTACCACCAATTACACCACATATACCACAGCCTACCAAAGGGTCATTAGCCCAACAATCAAGGGTTAAAACATCACCAAATGTGAGAAGTGTGGATGAGTATTTGCCAAGGTTCTACATGGTGTGAGGCGAGGCGAGGCATGGCAGCGAGGAGGCTACGTTTTTTAAGATGTGGCAAAAAACAGCAAATTTGCATGTCATATATATATATATATATACACACACACACATATATGTTTTCTATTTATTGTTCAATAGGACATGGATATTAAATTTTTTTAATTCAGGTTAAAGAAGATAAAAAAAATCATATAGATTAGTATTGTATAAAGAGTTGGTGATCAAATATTCAAAAATAGAACTGTTTTTACAACTTCGTTTTAACTGTGGGTCCGTGACATGTATAAATCCATAAAACAGTGAGTGAATCTGTGAATGTGTTTAGATATAAACCTGTAAAAGTGTAAAAACACAAAAGCTAAAAAAAACAAAAAACATAATACAATTTCTTCAAAAAAATTGAAAAAATCACGCGTCATAACAAAATGCACGCCGCAGGACGCCATGCCACGCCTTACACAAACACTATAGACCTTACCGTAAATATGCCCACACCTCTTAGAAGCCTTGTATTTGCCGCATCGCATATAAATATTATCTACTCCGATTTTTTTTTACCACAACCTAAAAATAACAGCAGGCAGTTAAAAAGTTTCTTACCACAATAGTTGGTTGCAGAGAAAAGGGTGATCAACTGTCCCTGAGCAAATCTCTCGAACCCATCCATTACGCATTCATGCGCTCTTATAATCAGCTGCAGTTTGTTCTTTTTACAAAACTCGCTCACCCTGTCAGGCTGCAAGTAGTTATAAAGATAAGTAAAATCCCGAGTAGGGTCTAGGAGAGGTATGATGTATTCAGATCTTTAAGTGCTTGATTCAGGAATTTTGGTGATAGGACAGAATTTAAGTAACATAATATAATACTATATAATAAAAGTTAAATAAAAAATGGTACAAAAATGAAGCAGTATTTTTAATTAGGGGTCACATTATATATATCTTTTGGAAGGGTGTCCTAGGCTATGCCTAGATAATCCCTTGACAAATTATGACCGTAAGACATCATGATTAAACCTCAGTGGCCACAATTGTTGTGTACGTTTGGATTCGAACCCTGGGCAAATGGGACATTCCACAACATGCCCCAGGGCCTTAACCAGTATGCCACAACCCTTGTGGTTGTCACAATATTCTTTCGTAGGGGTGAAACTGTTATTTCGAAAACTCATGGGGGGCAGTTGGACCCCTCCCTTCAATGTAGATTGGCCAATGACCCATGGTACCGAGATGTTTTTGTCAGAGGCGGACCTAGTAAAATTTTCAACGGGTAGCACCATTTAACTATAAGAAACGAAGCTATGGATATTTTTTCACAAGTTCATCATTGGTCCATTGGTTAGTTCCTTGTTTTTTATATATGAACTCCTGTGTTCCAAGTCTTAAAATTTCGAAAACATCATAAACCTGAAATTAAAAGCCAAAAACTAAGAAAATGATACAAACGGGATTTGAACCCCTGCCCGAAAGGGGAGAAAAGACTGAGCAAACCAAATCTGCAAGAGAAACTAGTGTTATTATTGTATTTTCAAGATATACATGGTGACACCCAACCCAACGAAATAATTCGGCACCTTTCATGATTCTAATTATTTTTTTTCTCACTACGACAAAGGAATGAAGTGGTCTGGTTTTTGTGAAGATCACCGGCTTCCGAAAAAGTTTTGAAGAAACAAAATTTGTCCAGAAGTTCTTTTTTGAGAGTTGGGAGGCATAAAGCAGTACCTATCTACATTAGCTACTAGTTCCTCTAAAAGTCTGCTACCTTAGTTTTACGCCTCCAAGAACTCCTATCAGACGTATTATTCCATGGTAAAGCATATATGGACCATATAATCCATAATGAAGGTTAAAACAACGATTATGTCATCTAGAAAACACAAATTAAACGGAAGTGTTGCATATTGCTATAGAAAAACTGTATACATACCCCAAAAGTGACGAGACCAGGTCCTCGAGCATTTGGTCTCAAACCTTCCACACTATCATTTTCTGTGGGATCAGACCTGCCAAAAGAGAGAGAAAAAAATCTGACAAAAGCCTCGGAAAGAAATGCAAAACATAAAGGGTGTGTTTAGCAGGACAAAACGGGACATGACAGAACAAAAACTACTGATCTCATGTTTTTGGTCTGACATTAGACTAGGACACGACAGGACTGAGTGGGACAAAAATGCAGTTCTTTTGTCACACCAAAGTAAGTGGAACAAAAATCAAGGAGTTGGGACAATATATGTAAATTACTAAATTACCCATGTTAAATTAAAAACCTTCCACACAATTCTTTCACCCGCCTACCTCAGGCCCTGTCTGCATACCAAACGCACCCAAAATGAACAGAAACTTACCATAGCAAATCCATCAACACGAGGGATCCGGCATCCATGGTGATGGGTCGTTCTATTTTCTCTATTTGTTCAACTAAATGTATCGACCTCCCTATGCCACCATGCATACAAATAATTTTTTTCTCGATGAGTGCCGCAAGTGGAAGATGGTTGAACAGTTGATTGAACCGCGTCCATGCCCATATCCCATCATTCTCTCCCTGTACACCATACAACATTCGTAAGAAGACTACAACTTTTACAATAAAAAGTTTCGGACATACCAAAGGGTCATTAACCTAGCAGCATATGAGTTACCAGTAGATCCCAACCTTCTTTGTGGTGAAGGGTTCAAGCCTCACAAATTGTGAGGAGTGTGTGAGTTTTGTTTATATAAAATCAAGGTTCTAAAGGGCGTGGGGTGTGAGACTTGGCATGGCGGCGAGGTCAAGCCTCAAGCCTTAGAAGTCATGGCGAGGCCAAGGCATGACTTACAGCGGCAAATTTCAATATCATATATATAATTATATATACACATATGTTTTTAACTATTACTCAATGATATTAAATTTTTTTAATTAGGTTATATACTAATAACTAATATATGACACTAAAAAGGTATGAAAAATCAAATACCGAGTTACAAAAACCGTGCAACGGGCCATGGCGTGTCACAGGCTTAACATGGTGCAAGGCACGAGCCCTAAGCCACAACTGCCGTTGTGAGCCTTTTGAAACACTGTATAAAATTAAATATACTTCAAAAAAAATATGACATAATTCATACCATTCTCTCGATGCATTCAAGACGGAAACCAAAGAGTGCGTTTATATCAGCAGCCTCATGATTCCCGCGTATCAAGTGAACATTCTCTGGATACTGAATCTGAAAAAAAGAAAAAAAAAAGAAAAAAAAAAAGAAAAAAAAAGAGTCAAGCTTCGATATCACATGGATCAGTACGTTGAGTTTGAGATAAAACTTGCCTTTAGAGCTAGGAGCAAAGTGATTGTCTCCAAACTATGTTGTCCTCGATCAACATAATCGCCAAGGAATAAATAGTCAATATACCTGAACAAAAAGAAAGGGTCGTTAAACTAACTGAAGCACACTCGATAGTCGATACACTAATAAAAAGAACATTTTGCTCTTGCTAGCCATCAACCAAGTATTTATGGTGCAATATAAATTTATCAATGACGATTTATCTTATGACTATGAGGTTTCAGCCAGATTTCCTGATATAAAGACAAGTTACGGAACTATACCACCAATTACAAACAACAAATAGATAGACCAATCTTGAGGGACAGCTCAGCTGGCACATAAAGGCTAGGCTTTGAGGCTCTTCCCCATAAGTCGCCAGTTCGAGCCTCCTCGGGGCTACGGGGGATTTTACAGGTTGTTATCTTCAGGGCCACATGGGATTAGTCAAGGTGCGTGCAAGCTGGCCCGCACGTTTATTTCACTACTTCCTCCCAATATCAATCTTGGAAATCTCTACCTCTCCTAATGACCTCTGCTTGATCAAGTCTCGTCTTCTAAGGCTATGTTTGGCAAACTAAATGAAAAGCCAGTTGATAAACGAGTCATATTTGGTAAAGACTTGATGATAAGCTAAATGACAATGTAAAACGACCTAAAAGGGCATGCTGAAAAAATACTTAGAAAAGATACAAGGGGTATAATTGGAAAAAAATGAGAAAAGGGAGCTAGCTTAAAACGATGCTTTTTTAATAACTCAAATAGTATCACACTTCATATACTCCGTTCTATCGTGACTTAATATACTCCGTTACACTTCATATACTCTTTTGGTTGTCTATCAATAAAAACAAAAGTGTTACACTTCATATATTCCGTTCTATTGTGACTTAATCCAAAACATTTAGACCACCCCCCTTTCCCCCTCAAACCTCCAACTTTGCATTAGAAATCTGTTCAGTCTTGTGAACCCACACTATAACCCCATTTGGTTAGCCATAAGATAGCTTTTTGAAACACGCAAGTAGCGTTTCAAAAAGCTCCAGGAGCTCTTTTCCACTTCTTTTTCCAATTATGCCCCTTACACTTCTCCAATTAATTTTCCATCCTGTCCTTTCAGGTTTACAATGTCAGCTAGCTTATCAACTACTCCCTTTGTCCGGAAATAAATATCCACAATGAAAAAGGGGCACACATTAAAAATGTGTAAATTATTACCCTTTTTAATTAACTAAATGACAATTTTACCCTTAATTATATAGAAAGAAAATTTTCTCCAACTCATAATTAAAGGTAAAATTGGAAAGTAGACATTTTGGGACAAACTAAAATAGAATTGTGGACACTTAGTTTGAGATGGAGGGAGATGTTTCTACCAAACATGCCTAGCTTATCAGCCAACAAGTAGTTTTTTAGCTAACAGCCAGCTTTTCAACTACTTTGCCAAACATAGTCTACATCACCAGGAAGTAGCACATAACATGGCATACCATCTTTGTCTCTAAGCTCATATATAACCGACACAAACAGATAAGAACTAGAGGTTGCTTGTTGGTGTAAGTTATTGGCAATAATTCCAGGTATGCAGCATACAGCTCAAAACTGACTAAAAGTGCAACATTGACAGTTGAAGTTAACACATCATACCAACTTATGAAACTGACGTATGCAAAATTTGTAACTTCAGATTGAACGATACCTTAGCTAATGAAGCTGAATATCCAACACTACAGAGAATCAAATTAAATACGTGGAAGAATATGCGATTAAAAGTATATGGTAACTTGTAATTTATGCATACGTTATGTCTCCAGCCGTGGAAGGGTATCCATATTCATCAAACAGACGCATCAGATCACCAAACTGGCCATGTAGATCACCAAACACTTTGATGGGAGCTTTCAACTGAAGTACTGTAGGCTCGTGCAAAAAGATCTGCTCAGCGGCATAACAAAGCTCTCCCACCTCATAAGAATCAAGGAAGAACCTCCTGTTAGCAGGAGGTTTCCAGTTCCGAGGCCTAAGCAAAGTAGATATAACCTGCAAATAGATGAAAGATTATCTACGGTCACGTAAATCTCATCTTTTTTGACCTTTCACCATCCCCTCCACCATAATAACAAAAATATAAGGGAAAAGGAGAACTAAACTTAGGGGCTGTTTGTTTACCTCTTAATGGTTCCATTAAGAGGCAACCTCTGAATCGCTAAGAGGTAAATCTTGTTTGGCAAAAAAAAAAGGCTGCCTCTTAATGGTTCCGAAATCCTCTTAATGATTTTGTATCATGACCCTCCCTTAACCATTAAGAGTCCTGATTTCATTATGAACAATTAGCAAACAACCATATTTCATTTTACACTACACCATAAAAACCTCTTAATCATTCAGACCACTTAATCATTCTACACTAAACCATTCAGCAACTGCCAAACAGACCCTTAGGCTAGCTGATATAGCTGAAAAGCTAGTTTTTTTTGGAAAGGGTATCCTGGGCCATAGGCCCAGACTAATCCCTGGCAATTAGGGCCTTTGGCCCAGCTGCTAAAGCGTGCAGCCCTGAGTTTATCCTCAGTGGCCACAAGTGTTGCTAGTGGGGATCGAACCCGGGTTGAGCGCTATGAACTCCCCAAGCCTTTACCACCACACCACAACCCTTGTGGTTAGCTGAAAAGCTAGTTGTTGGCTAATAAGATACCTATTAGCCGATAACTAGTCATGTTTGGTAAAAAAAACTATATGACGACGTAAAATTACCTAAAAGGACATGTTGAAAAAAATTTGGAAAATATAAGAGGTAATAATGGAAAAAAGTGGAAAAAAGCCCCTAGAGCTTTACTGAAATGCTTTTCAAGTAACGTTTCAAAAACCTAGCTTAATAAGATAAACAAACGAGACTTTTTCAATAAGCTCAAAAAACAAGGTAGGTGATGGTTGCCATAGCCTTAATGAACGTTTTTAGTCCCTATGGTTTGTTGAAAATTTCTAGTTTCGTCCTTATGGTTTTGAAATTACAATTTTCATCCCTATGGTTTATAATCTTTACCTCTTTCGTCCTTGTGATTTAAATTTTATTGCTTTTTTCATCCCTATGGTTTACAATTAATTTCCATGTTAGTCCTTCATACTTAAAACTAGTATTTTGGCCTCTAGGGACGAAAATAGAAATGAACTGCAAACCATAGGGACGAAAACCGAAATTTGAAACCACAGGGACGAAATCCAAAATTTTTAACAAACCACAGGGACGAATAACGTAATTTACTCTAATTTGCAACTCTTACCTTCTTATGCAAGCCTTGTGGTGACTTTTGCCTTGTAAACCTTTTGGCAGGATATGACAAGTCGTTTTGCAAAGGAATCATTCGCCTACTCTCGTTTTCAAATTGATCCAAGGACAACTGCCTTACCAATCCACCAAGGTTACCTACAGCCTCTTTAGCAACCACAACCTGCATTTTATTAACATCGTATTTCTTTAGCCTAGAGAAGAAGATAATATAATACACAAATCTTTGAGCATCTCCAATAGATACTCCCAAATGAAGAAAATGAAGATTTTGGAGATTTTAACCTATTTTTTTGCTCAATAGATTCTCGGAAATGGAGAAAGTATGAGAGAGAGGATAAAATCTCCAAATTTGGAGAATTCTCAAAAATTAAATACCTAAGAAAGAGAAATGTTTTTTTACTATTCTCTCCAATAAAGTTGAATGTATCATTTCATATATAGTTCATTTGAAAGTTTTTTGGGATATTAAATCTATTGAATATTGTAATAATCTAATTAATGTTGAAATCTCTAGAATGCAGAAACTGTTGGGGTTGAATATAATTCTAACTTTTTTAGAGATTTTAACTTTTGCTTCTTCGTTTTGGAGAAACTATAGAAAATTCTGTTAGATAAAGATAAGAGAGCATACAGCTCTTGGGTGAAGTCGAACATCTCCCTCTGCATCACTACCCTCTGAATTTGTATCAGCAGCTTGTGAGTTATCATCTGCAACAGATGTTTCTTCGGGAGTTGCAGCATGTGCTTGCGCAGCCTGCCAGACAGCATTAGCAGCCTCAGCTTCAGCAGCAGAAGCTTCAACCAGCCTGTCCATAGATTCTTTGTCCATGCTGGCAAACACAAAAATGATCTCCATGATTGAGAAAGAAAACAGATGCAACAACTTCAGATAAGCAGAGTAGGTAGTAGGACCAAAGGGGAAAACAAGCCTAACCTTAAAGATGAGGGACTCTGAGATCCGTCATCGGGTGATATAGGGTCAAATGGACTCAAATTATTTGCCCTGGGACTGGCCACATTGGAGCCCCTCTCCGACGTTGCTACAGGAGAATTGACATCGGACTGAAAAGGCGAATTCTCTGCGATAAGAAAATCATCTAACAAAATCTCTGCAGCAGATAAAACAAATAAATCATGCACCATTACAATGAGATAGGACAAAAATTGAAATTCAAAAAACATTCAGGTCCACCGAGTTTGCCACAAAGGAGAATAAGTGAAATCAAACCAAGCGAACACAATATGTCCCACCCAGAGGTGGGGTCTTTTTTTCCGCCGCCGCGCTGGGGGGGGGGGGATACATAGACCAAACCTCTTCCTTGAGGAGTGGAGCGGCTATTTCCGTGAAGACCCCCAGATTGTGAAAAGTGTGTGAACGAGACAGGCAGAAATGAAAAAAGGTGAAAACTAATTAAGATTAAGGAATTACAAACAAATAGAAGCAGATAGAAGAACATAACCAAGGTAAGAAAATTATACACCCATATACTCACAACCCTTATCTTCCACCCTCAACTTCTCGAGTTCTAGTTACAGATCCCCACCCCTAGTCCTGCATCTCCAGTAGAAGCCAAATAATATAACTAAAAGCTGCCCACCCACAACAAACAAGAGATCATTTTAATTGTTCTTTTGGACAGAAAACTTCCAGTACTGCACTTTATGCTTTCCCGCAGGATATTAGTATTATCATTAAAAATTTGTTACATATGACAGCGAATGATCTTTTCTGACTTGGTGACAGTGTCAAGCAAGGGAACAATAAAATTCTAAGGAAAGTGAACAGATCCAATTGGACATGACAGGGAAAGTTTGGCTCTTGAAGTGGTAGTAAGACCAGTAAATATAAGACCATGTTCTGTTGGTCCCTTTTGAATAAGATATCATTCTTTGGATTCACGTTGACGTTGAGTAAGAAAAAGTTGTCAAAGGAATTTCTTTCATTACACGATATGCATAATTACATAACATAGTATCATATTACAAAAGGAAAAATGCACCAAAATGTAACAAACTTTGTCATTGATCCTATCATGTGTATTAAAGTGACAGACTTTCTAAAAGTCCTGCTTCATGACAACCACATGTTAAAGTCCGTTGCATTAATAGATGATTTTGTATGTTCAGCGGCTAATTTTGGTCCCGAAAAAGAAATTTTAGAAAGTTCGTTGAGATGTTGACGAATTTGATTCACCATTACACATAATAGTAAAGGCAAAGTTTGTTACATTTTGATGCAACTTTTCCTAATAAAAATATTTACCCCCTCTTATCAAAAACATGACACGATGCTGTCTGGTGTTAATATACTATACTTTTGCCAATCAAGCTTAGGAAAAAAATGATGGGTACTCAAATTACTGGCATAATCTTACCCCCCCTAAGACCACCATAGATATATAAACGAACACCAACAGATGAAGCAGCATGCCGACAACGACGCATAAGCTCCAAAGAAGGATCTTCTGTCTGCCCCTTGCGTGGAGCGGTCACTAAGCCATGTCTATCCAACCAAACCCCAGCAGCGGTGTCCAAAACTGTAAAATTGCATTATAAAGATTTAACTTTTCATCTGGTTAAATACAATTTATACTAAAAGTTACTAAATTCAACCTATATTAACCTGCAACAGCTGCTTCACCGTCTACTGCCCGACCTCCCCTGACAACTCCTCCTGTAACATGCAATCGAGCCCCAACAAAGACCTGATGACCAGCAGATGAATTGATAGTAAGGACATACACATCACCAATTCAGATAATTTAAAAGAACCCCCTCCAGTTTAAAAAAAAAAAGGAAAGTCTGCACACACAAAAGAAATATATGTATATATATAGTGGGTGGGAGGTTCAAATAAGAAAGCCAAATATCGTAAGGTAAAAATCTAGAAAAAATCTAATTGGAGATGCATATGTTAACCAACATTACAAATTATTCATATGAGTTCACATATGCATCTTCAAATGGGTTTTCTCAATGATTCACATATGAATCTTCCTTCAACCTTCCTTTCTTATCTTCTCACGGTATTTTCCTTCTTATTTGAACCGGCCCCTATATGTGTGTGTGTGTGTGTGTGTGTGTGTGTGTATATATATAGAGAGAGAGAGAGAGTTATGTTTTGAAAGATGCACCCCGAGATACTTCCACAGATGTGCTTCAAGTGAAGTCCTATTACTTACCGATGCATGTTGGTACCTTGACGACGGCGAAACTCCAGGTGCAAGAGTCCATTCCCATTGGCCATTCCTATGCATGAGCAGTCCATAAGCATCTGCTAAGGGCTGCAGATGCACATATACAACCAAGAGTATCAGCAAAATTATATGGGTAAACCAGAAATGCAATGCTTCATTACTGATAACCATTAATAATCAACTACAAGATTTGATTAGCTTTAGTTCAACCTGTTAGATTGCCCAAATCTTTCTGTTTCATCTGATTTTGGAACTACATACAAATATGCATATCTACTTGCAATGTATATAATAGATACACAGAGGATGAACAATGGTGGGAGAACACAGATTAATGAAGTAACTGTTTAAATAGAATAAACGTCTCAAGAGCATCAAATTTGAAACTAGTATAACATGAGAAAGGACCACCTCCAAGTTTGAGGAAGATCCAAGCCTAAAACTGATTTTCTATTGAACCTAAAATCTCTATTTTCATGCCCAGATGGACTTCGTTTTATCCCACACCTTGTGGTCTATCGGTAAAGGTCTCTTCTCCATAAGAATAAGAACTCAATTCCTGGGGTTGCGGGGAGTAGAGATCGAGCGTAGAATACCAGTGGAAAATTTCTTTCTTCACTTGGGTAATAGGGATGCTTTTAAGAGCACTCTCTCCTACCCCGAGGAATTCTTCCTTCAGATAGAAGCCGGTAATCCAAATGGTCTTCATCCACATGGAAATAGATTAAACAAGTGGTTTCTCCTCTCAGCTCCAGGAACTTGATGTACACCAAAATTGATAGCAAACTGAATGGTTGTATTTGATTGAAAAAGGGCTACTGACTTTCGAGAGGTCAGTTCTCTCCCAAGAGCATGAGCTCCAAAAGTAACAGATTACAAAAGAAAACAGAATGCCCACAACAAACTACTACCCTCCTCTATAAAGGAAATTTCCCACCCATTATTAAACAGGGATAAAAGAAATACCAAAAGTACCCCTATCCCATTATTCACGGCTAAACTAATAACACCTCAAGCACTTACTTTGGCCTCCTTCTAAAGGTAAAACAAATTGGAGGTTTATCAGAACTCTCAATAAATCAGCATGTTAATATCGGTTGTGGTTTCTGCCATCCCATTGGTCTTTATTCTTGTACTATCTTGTTTTTCCAGGTGGCTTGGGTATTCTCTGTTAGACTATACCACAAACGCCAAAATACCTTTCTAAACTTGTCTTACCTATACTTTAGCACCTAAGCAGTTAATGCGGTTGTTTTCAGAAATCACTGCCGGGACCGTGATTTGATATAGCAGTTATCGCGTTGGTAAAGTGGTGGTATAATGGGGGAAAATTATGTTCTCATAATAAAACAAATATATGTGTATATATAATGAACTTAATATATTGTATATGTGAATGTCTAATTCATATTAAGTCAAAAAAATCAAGTCCCACACAAGAAATGGAACTTGTTTATGGTCTGACCTTGAAGTCTTGAACTCATATAGAATAATATGAACATGTTAGTTTATTACTGAGAAGTAAAAAGTGCAAAACATTGGGATACTTGCACTCATATATAAACAAAGAAGACTCGAGAGGAGATGAGTTGATCAAAGACTTTCAGTTGAGAGAAGAACAGGTGGCGTACAGAAGAACTGAAAGAAGACGATGCTTTGCTGGAATCTGGATTGCTTTGACGAACAGAAGAGACGAGGCTCAAGAGAGAAGCGATAGATGATGCTGAGTAGGTAACAATCGCCAATCCATGCCCTAGCCCTTAAGTGATATTACTAAAACCTTAAAAGTGTAAGTCAAATTGCCCAGATCCTATTAGCGGCTCAATAGTGGTCTTGGCTATTAGCAGTACCGCTATTTGAAACCGTGATTCAGCTGAAGGACTATCCGCTATAGTGCTGCAATGCTACCCAGTTTAGCACAATTATCATCCCAAAAATTTGTTGGTACGAGAATGTCCGAGATAAATATCACAATGAAGGCTTCCACCATACATGAAAAACTGTAAGCCTATTAACTCCCTCCATTCTATTGTGATTACTTTCTTATGCACTTATACAACAGTAACAGTGACTGAACTTGGTCACACATATCCTATGACGAAAAAGTTTACCACAACAGTTTTTCATGTATGGTGGAAGCCTTCATTGTGATATTTATCTCGGACATTCTCGTACCAACAAATTTTTGGGATGATAATTGTGCTAAACTGGGTAGCATTGCAGCACTATAGCGGATAGTCCTTCAGCTGAATCACGGTTTCAAATAGCGGTACTGCTAATAGCCAAGACCACTATTGAGCCGCTAATAGGATCTGGGCAATTTCAGGATTGGTTTAACAATAAACCAAGATTTCTATTATCACCAACCAAGATAAAGCAGAGTGAATTTTGCATGACTAACGTGGAAGTAATCATAACATGGTCCCTAGTTAAAGCAAATAGAAGCTGCCTTGGAAGTTAGCACTAAAATTAAAATGCTGCATAACCCTCCACGAAGTACATTACAATTAATATTACGTAAGGCCTACATGATAATGATAGCACATACCGTGCCAGAGGTGTCTCTTCCACCACAAAGCAAAAACATACCATCTGACCGGGCACTAGCTGTTGCATACCTGCAAAAAACGAAATGCACAAGTGAAACAACAGATAATCCCCAAGGTATACCCATTGCCATGAATGGTTATCAACCGCTTAGAAGAAGCACCAGCTGCAGTATTCCGGGAAAATTGTACAATAAATATAAATTGACAAATAAATACATAAGATTCCCATCAGTTCCTAGCAATGGTAATTCAAGATCTGAAGGCATGTTTCTAATGTCAAGAAATGGCAAAAAGGGTTTTCACGTTTCAGTTTCTGAAGCTACATTTGGTCCTTTTAGGCCCAGATAGCATGGAAATGTCCCTACAATCTTGAACTAATGGGGTGAACAAGAATACAGGCCCATCTAAGCTCAGAAAATGAGCTTCTGTTCTTGTATATGCACACGTAAAGAAAGGCATGCAACATAATAATGGCAATACAGATTTTTCCATATACCTAGGATTTCCGTTATTGACATAATTTAAAATCTCAATACCATAAAAGAAAATCTAGATATTGACTACCACCTAGAAGGCCGTTCAAACTATATTTAAGCTGCTCTTCGAAAGCATGCCCCATTCTTCAGATACGTTTTCTGTGCAAGACATTATCAAATGCTATTATACATGCAATTGAAATTCTCTAACTTTATCACTATTTCCTGAATACAAGAAAGACTTTTAGAGGATCAAAAAGATTCCTGTAGTCCAACACAAGGTATATATTATAAGAAACAAGTTCAATGAAGGTAACAACTAAGATAGAATCTCAGCTTTACAAAGAAATAAAGCAAGACCATCGAACTCACAGCACAAATGCCATTAGGAAGTGTGAATTATGTACTTACAATTATACATCCACTTACATTCTAGCAGAAGGTTTATCACCTTCTGGATTAAGCCTCTGCCATGCATATGGTTTTTGAGCAGTATCCAAAGCCCAAGCATCTGACAGTACTCTCTTTCCTAAAGAAAAACACATGCTATCATTAGTAGTTGCAACAACAAAAAATATACCCCATCTGTCTCTAAGTCCACTTTCAATTTTATCAATTCAACCTTGGGTCTAAAACAACATCTTCAAAATGTTTGTATTCTAATCAAGGTTCTAAATGGCGTGAGGCGTGGCATGGCGGCGAGGCCAAGGCTCAAGCCTTAGGAGCCACGGCAAAGCCATGGCATTTTCAAGGCGTGACTTATGGTGTCAAATTTCTAATTCATATATAATGTTATATATAAAAACATATGTTTTGTATTGTTACTCGATGAGTCGATAGTAATAAGCAAATTAAATTAGGTTATATATTAAAAACTAGCAAATAAGACATTAAAAACGTAAAGAAAAATCAAATATCGCATTACGAAAACTGTGCATTAGGCCATGGCGTGAGACACAAGTCTTGTGCCATGGCGGCTCTGCAGCGAGTTTTTTTAGAACATTGATTCTAATACTCTACTAGTTAAATCAATTTTTTACGCATTGAAGGTATTACTCATCAATGTTGAAGTTTAAAATAGAACAATTTGACACTCAACAGTCAAATGTGAGCTCTTTATTGTGGAAGGAATAGTATCAACTTTCTACTGTCTCGCTAATAGAAGGAATATTTGTAGTAACTGTGTACTTCTCTTTAATATAAGTCTAAAGTTAAAAACATTCAGGTTAAAAGTCTAAAGTTAAAAACATTCAGGTTGTAGGATAGCAATAGTCCAAGTTCGAAAATAAAGGGTGCACCATTCTTTCGCCACAGGATTTTTAATATACACGTATGGTTCTGCATGTGGTATCATCCCGGGATGGCTTGATTAAAATTCTCACTGAAATATTAAATATCCGTCTGCCATCCTCAAATAACCCCTCAGTATGAACATTTCGCACTTCAGGTGTACAAATTGCAAAGGCATGCTTATACTCACATAAGTTACTAAATCTCATATGGAGTAAGCAAAACAATGTAGACAAGAGAATTAGTCAACCAATAAACCGGACTTTGAAAGGATATTTGTTTTGAGGCACACACTTAACATAATAGTGTTCTAAAGATAAATGAGTAAAATAAAACATCTCTAGAACCATCTTTGTAGAGAGCAAAGGTGCCTATGAGATAGAATTTATATATGTTTGCTGGCTCTTGTCAACAAACAATCGCCTCCACCTTTGACCAAAATCCAAAGTTCATTTTCAGACTGTCATAAAACCATTCATGTTTTTTCCTGAAATGCTTCTACTCAGCTTCTTTGTGTAATGGTCTCACGAAAGGCTATTCATTGTGCTTATTGCATAATAAGTTGATCTGAAAAGCCATAATTCAGAGCACTTACACCTTGCCATTGCACAAAAAATCTCAGCGAAGAGCTTAGCTCCTAGTTTTACTAAGACTCACTGTAAAGTAACGTGTGCAAGCCAAGGCAAACCGAATTTGCACTTCATATATAAAACACTCTAGTCAAGATTCAGGAGATTAAGCTTGATGAGTTTCATATATACGACATTCTAGTAGAGAACTCAGGAACTTAAGCATGATCCTGCTCGAGAACACTTTCATCCAGTATATAGTGGAGAAGTCAAGATTCGGAAGATTTAGCAAGTATATTGTCATCTTTCAAGTGCAGTGACAGCAAGTAACAAAGTAACCCAGAAACACACTCACCGTCATTGCCACTAACAGTAACAAGGTATCGTTGTGCAACCAAGTCCATGACATGCCCATAACGAGGGCCAGGGCCCTGTCCTTGAACAACGACTCTGCACACCCGAAACAAGAAACCAAGTCAACACTTCAAAGGAATGGTAGTAAGCATCAGAATTCAGAAGAAAATATCACAAATAACACTTCAAGACAAGGTTACCGCCTTACCGGTGCCATTTGTATTTGTCATTACTCATGTCAAGCACATAAAGATCGTCGGTTGAATGCCCAGCAGGACCTATGCCACCCTAGTGATGCACCATCAATTCATCATAAATTCAATATCAGAAATAAGCAAAATAAAAACACCCATTTTTTTCGAATTTAGTTCCTAACTATACTCTTCAATTACCTGAAATACAACCATTGTTCCGACCGCAGCAGCGGCGTGAGCAGCCCTGGGTGAAGGTGGTTCTCCCGCTGGTCGAATTCTGAATTATTCTCAAAATTAAGCATTTGATTTATAAACAAATAAAACAGCTAATTACAAGAACTACTTAAAAACTACCTTGTCCATTTCCTGGTAAGAACATCATATGAATGAACCGAGTTTGTCACACCAGCTAACCCTAAGATTACAAAATCAACAACAATTTCATCAACTTGAAGCTATTAAAAGAGAAATCAAAATTACGTAAATAACTAAGAAAGTAAGTTCAAAAATTACGGATGCCGGGGATTGGGGCGGCGGCGCCACCCTCGATGGCGGTGGCGCCACCGAACAAGATGAGCCGAGGGCCTTGAGATTTGGTTTGTGCGACGGCAGTTAGAGTGTGGGCACACCGAGGACCAGGGGCGTCATCTTCTGTATCCCAATACGTCTCTAATGGATGATAAGTTGGAGCAGGTTGTAACCAAGGTTTTGAACCCATCAAACCCAAAAAAAACCAATTCTTACGAAGCACAAAACCACTTCCAATAAGTAGGAAAAAAAAAAAGTAAGAAAGAACTGAATCTTCAATTAAGAATGGACACCGGAAAAAAGGGAATTGGGGCAAAACCCACCTCCGTGTGACGGCGGTGAAAGGAGGCGTGGTACCGGAGATTTAGACCCACTATTCTAAATCGATTTACTAGTAATTCAATCGTTCATACAAGAAAGTTGACAAAAGAGGAGAGAAATTGACGATTGAAATCAAGACTTTTGAATCTTGTGTTGATTTTGAATGGAGATGAATGCATCAAAGACGCAGGGGAAAGAGGGAAGAACGAAGTAGTAGTGGGCCAGCAAAGACACGACTGCGTTTGAAAGGCTGTATCTGATGGAGTACTTTTCCTAAACAATCTGGAAAGTGATCAATTAAAAGTGAAAGAAAACAAATAAGAGAATTATTGTGATAATATTAACTATTAAGAAATAACCGCAGTGAACTCGCGCAATGGAGTGAGATACATCATAGTTTTAATGTTTTTTTTTATTTTTTATTTTTTTATCGATTTACATACGATTTTGGATTGTTTTAGAGAGTGATAATGTTTTTTTTAAATAAATTTGTTTAATTTAGCTTAATAATATAATATTTTTATATAAAAAAATTAAGTAGTTTGTTAAAATTCATCAATTATCTTATATATTTTAAATTTTTTATATTTAAATTGAGATGTTTATCATGTTTTGATTATATATTTTTTTATCGATTTACAGTACGATTTTGGATGGTTTTAGAGAGTGATGATGTTTTTTTTTAAATAAATTTGTTTAATTTAGGTTTAATGACATAATGTTTTTTATATAAAAAAATTAAGTAGTTTGTTAAAATTCATTAATTATCTTATATATTTTAATTTTTTTTATATTTAAATTGAGATGTTTATCCTGTTTTGATTATGTTTATCATAATTCAAATTTCATAATTTTAGGGTTTGGGAATTAAAGATAAGAATTTTGGGGGATAAAGATGAAATTTATTAATTAGGGTTAAAAACATTTAAAAGTAGTACATATTGCTTCATTAGTTGTTTTTTAAGAGATTTTAAGTAGATTAACATTAAATAATAGTACATAATGTTTAATGAGTTGTTTTTTAAGAGTTTTTTATACCTGTTTTATAATATAGTATAGATTAACTAGTTTATTTATTTTTAAATTGTTATTTTTTTGGTTTCTCAAACTAAAATTTGAATTTAAATAATTAAATTTTTGTGCTTATTGTAGTATTAAAAGTTATAAATATATTTGAATATTATGCCTTTTAAAAGTTATACTAAAATGAGTTTCCTTGGAAAAATTTAATCCCAATAAAATTAGTTTTAGACATGTTTTTCTAAATGACAGCAATATTAATTAAACATATTATCTTACTTTTATATCTATACTATATTATTAAAGTTCTATTACCGTTCTTGAAAAATGTGGTTTTTGGATATCGGTTTTTGGAAATCCAGGTTTGTCGGTCTTCTTCCCCCCACGTCCTGCACGACCCTCCTCTCTTTGCTATACAGTACCAATGCATCCTCCAACGATGCAATGGGCCGCTCTGCTTTTCCAAGGTACGCTTTCCTTCTTCCTCAATTTTGATTATGCATCGATTAAGGTTTCTTCTTCTTCTTAAGTATTCTTTCTGCATCAATTTGGGTTTCCCATTTGTTTTAGCGTTTGAAATTCTTGATCAATGTGTAGAAAATTCGGTTGTCAGGCGTTTGGGATTTCTAAATCGGGTTTTTTTGTTGGGTTTTTTCTTCTTCTTCAGTTTTGATTATGCATCGCATTGGGTTTCTCCTTCTTCTTCTTCTTCTTAAGTTTTGGCTTACTTGCAGATTCTCTATTGCAGATTCTTCTGTTTACAGTTAATTTTACTTTAATTGTTGGTACTATTTTTATCGATTTTGCCCTAATTTAATCTATTGTAGTTATTGATTATTATATGTAGTTGTTTCTTCAAATTTGGGGGAAGTTCAAATTTTTGGCAATGCAAAAACATGAGTTTTGATGGTTGGATGAAGTGTGTTGGCCTGTGAAATTGAGTTCCAGGTCAGATGCAATGAAGTTTGTTTGTTCCTATTTAATGTAGTAAGGAAAATTTTCTTTCAGTCAATGTAAGAAAGTTTCAAATTTCGTATTTCTGCAATGAATGGTAGAATTTTTATCCTAACTATACCATTGTCATGGTTGTAAATAAACCCAAGCTCTGATGCCAGCGTTGTTGTGAACTGGAATTCAAAGAAATAAACCCTTAGTGTTTGGGAGCAATTTTCGCCCACTTGATTGAAGGCCAACTAATGGCTTATAAAGCCTTACAAGACAAGAAAACAAGAAAAAAAAAAACCATGTTTTGCACTAAGAACGTGATATCCAGTTACAGAAAGAGTCAAATCCTACTTAGTTTATTAATTAAAGTTTGAATAAATCAAACTCAACTTTAACATAAACACTTTTTTTGTTGATAAATTAACATATACACTTAAACCCAACAAAACCATGGTTCTGTGCAACATGACAACATCAAAATTGATACGTTGTACTTCCACAACAGCAACTGATAAAATGACTCGGTGTTAAATTTGACATGAACAGTGTTAGGTTGACATTAAAATGTTGTGTGTAGCTCTCTTTCTAGGACGTGCCTCAACACACTTCAATAACTCAGCTTGGATACACTTCAACACACTTTTCTGAAATTTTGGGAGATATTGCGTGAAAAACACAGCTTTCTGTCCAGCAGCTATATACTGACTTTAACACAGATTCTGACCAATCGGCACACTGATTCAGAACAAACTCAAAACATGAAAAATGTTCACCTGTGTCTTAGGAATCCAAGGCATCTAGACTCGTCAAATTTGGAGCTTCGAGGAGGAAGATCTGGGAAAAATACAACAGCCGCGTAAAGTTGTCAAGAAATCACTTTAACTCAAAAATAGCTAAGTGTAAACTCTGGTTGACCTTGATCAGATCTCTGAACGCACATGATCATAACTCTAATTAAACTTTGAGTAAAATCTGATCATCCTTGAAGTTAACTCTCGATTAGCATGAGCATAACTCTTGAATTAGCTCTGAAAAGCTGTCAACCAAACTCTGATTTGTCTTCAATAAAAACTCTGAATAGCCTTCTGTTTTTAGTTGTTGTTAATAGCTTTACAAGTCTACATATATCGAATACATCAGCTATGTACCAAATTTGCAGCTACACTTCGAATTAACAGCACAAATATGAATATTTTGCTGTAATTTTAACAAAAACAGCAACAACAATCAGCAACTTTCTGCTGCACTTTTCATAATCTTTGAACTGCAGCAACTGTAAATCTGTTTGACATCAAAAAAAAAACTGGACAGCCTTTAAGCAAAATCTGAATGAACATGACTAAAAACTCTGGACAACCTTCGAACAATCTCTGAATAATCATGCATTATCAAAATACTGAATCAACAGGTCTAACAACCTTTGATTACAAAACTCAGCACATCAAACTTCGTTGATTCGGACTTCAATTAGGTTGTTGAAACAACAAACAAACAATTAAGACTTCACGAAACATCTCAGACTTCAATCTGAACTTTCATGGACATGGATCATAACTCTGAAATCAATCTTCTGTTGCACTTCAACACATTATTCACATGGACAGATTTCTGCTGACAAAAATTCAAAGAATGCATCAAAAGGAAAAAAACTTATGTTGCACTTTTCAATCTGTCCATAATTCTGATTATACAAGACAACCATAATCACAATCAAATTCAGATTTAACAAGGATCAAACTCTGAAATCGCAGGAGTAAACTCTGAACCAAGTCTGAAATTTTAACTTTCATGGTTATATTTCAATATTCTGGATATATAGGACTGTTGTTGCACTTTTGGAATACTACATCAATATGGATAGCGGTAGCAATATGTGATCCATCGACCATACCTCTGTCCATTTGATTTTCACAGTCCTCTTTCAAGTTCCAAACAGAATATGTGATCCATCAACCATACTTCTGTCCAAATTAATTAAAATCTATGATCTGTTGGCTTTTCAAATTTGGGGGAAGTTCAAATTTTTGGCAATGCAAAAACATGAGTTTTGATGGTTGGATGAAGTGTGTTGGCCTGCGAAATTGAGTTCCAGGTCAGATGCAATGAAGTTTGTTTGTTCCTATTTAATGTAGTAAGGAAAATTTTCTTTCAGTCAATGTAAGAAAGTTTCAAATTTCGTATTTCTGCAATGAATGGTAGAATTTTTATCCTAACTATACCATTGTCATGGTTGTAAATAAACCCAAGCTCTGATGCCAGAGTTGTTGTGAACTGGAATTCAAAGAAATAAACCCTTAGTGTTTGGGAGCAATTTTCGCCCACTTGATTGAAGGCCAACTAATGGCTTATAAAGCCTTACAAGACAAGAAAACAAGGAAAAAAACCCATGTTTTGCACCAAGAACGTGGTATCCAGTTACAGAAAGAGTCAAATCCTACTTAGTTTATTAATTAAAGTTTGAATAAATCAAACTCAACTTTAACATAAACACTTTTTTTGTTGATAAATTAACATATACACTTAAACCCAACAAAACCATGGTTCTGTGCAACATGACAACATCAAAATTGATACGTTGTACTTCTACAACAACAACTGATAAAATGACTCGGTGTTAAATTTGACATGAACAGTGTTAGGTTGACATTAAAATGTTGTGTGTAGCTCTCTTTCTAGGACGTGGGATATTATTTTCTGGAGGCAACTTGGTTCTTGGCTAAAGAAAGGTCTTAATAATTTATATCTTGTACCTTCTTAGATGAAACAATTTACTTGGTAGTCTTGCGATAGTACAAGTACTTGGATAGTTTATTATCACTTGCGAGATTTAAACAAGAATACTTCAAGGAAGTTACGTTGTTTGTTTTAATTCTATGGCATGATGTTTTGATATGTTTGTTCTGAATGGTTAAGAAATGAATCATTTGCTTTTTTCAAAACCTTGTATGGATTGGTTCCATGTACCTTGTATAGTTTTCTTTTAACATTAGACAACCTAAACAAAATAACGGTGCGGTGCAAAAGACTGAGCCATTACAGGTTCACCGAGGTGGAAGGACAATATAACCTTACCTTCTCCAAGACAAGTGAAACATCATTTCCTAATTATAATATATAGCCCCAGTGTGATATGAAAGATGGTTTACCCTGCAGCTCAAAACACAAATGACTTGAGTATTGACTACTGACTATATTACTGGAATGGAAAACATTCCTCAAAGAGATGTCCTAAATATTTTTAACATTAGACAACCTAAACAAAATAACGGTGCGGTGCAAAAGACTGACAATTGAAGTAGAACCAAGTGATAGGGACACTGTAAAATGATCAAATTAACAAAGAAAACTAAGAACAAACTAGCATTAGAGAGGCTAGAACTCTCCCATATATAACCCACTAATTTTATGCATACCTTCACTCTCCCACCTCCCTCCTATTTACTAACAGCCATAACAGACTCAATACCAAAACTACCCCTTCTAGAATATGCATCCTACTAATGAGCCACTGCATAGATGTTGAAGATGTTTCACTTGCTTCTTGATCTGGAACCTCCAGATTGCTCTTAGCTTCTTCTTCACTTTCCGAAAACTCATCTTGCTCTTCAATACCACTTTCTCCCCAGTCTAACACGTAAAGTTTTTTTTTCCCTTCTGCGTCCTCCCCCAATTCCAAACTTTAGCAACTCCATTTCCTACCAAGCTCTGATGCCAGAGTTGTTGTGAACTGGAATTCAAAGAAATAAACTCTTAGTGTTTGGGAGCAATTTTCGCCCACTTCATTGAAGGCCAACTAATGGCTTATAAAGCCTTACAAGACAAGAAAACAAGAACCCCCCCCCCCCCACATGTTTTGCACTAAGAACGTGGTATCCAGATCCAGGTTCTGTTTTCATGTTTGTTGTTAATTTATTATATTTAGCAACTTCTAGAGTTGGTAATGATCGATATTTTCAAACTTAAGGAGTGTTGGACTTGCGAAGTAGCATAATGTTATAATTAAGGTTTTATCATATATAAAAAAACCAGTTTTGTTGGGTTACTGGAACATGAAAACGGTGCAAGGGAGAAGTCGGTTGTTTAACAGGGACGAATGGAGGACGTCTCTATGGAGCTTGCTTCCGTCGTCCACGTGTCATCTATGGTATCCCTCTTCCTTTCAACCTAGAGAGAGAAACACAAACACAGAAAGATCACGTTGAGAGAGAAATTGAATTTCACCTTCTTTATTCATCCAATTTCATGAAATTTGAATTTAATTTTGAATTGAATTGCTTACATTCATTCATGCTTTAATCAATGATGGCTGCTTCGATACGCATGACGTAATCCATCTCTTTGTTATGATGTTCCACGGTGTTTCTTTTGTTTCTTCTTCTGATCCTGCGCAATGGCATTATTCGATTGATCGGTTCCCTTTAGGTTTGGATTTACATCGATTCATTGCATTTGTATGATATTGTGTTATCAAGTTTTTCAAAGTCTTATGTGAATGTGTGTATAAAATTGATCAGGCTATTGGTTATTATTGTTGTTGTTTTTTTGGTATGCAGGGGTTAGAGCGTGGTTTACATGGGGAGATGCAACGATGATCGACACTTTTTTCCTTTGAACGGTTTTCAGATTGGGTACGGGGATTATTTATTTACATGAATTGTACTTGATTTGATGGTTTGAGTTTTTGAAAGGGTTTTGATTTGGTGAAAATTATAGGATGCTAATTTTGAATGTGAAAGGCATTTTCAGTTACATGTAATTGATTTTTTGTTGATGATTTGTGTCATTTAACATCAGCATTCTATTGTTTGAAAAATAAGGAAAATCAAGCAAAATGAAGCAACATTTTACTAAGGGCCTTTAAGTGGATAATGATGTACGGGTAATGATGGGGTGTATTCATTTGTTATAGATTACATGACACACTTTCAAGAATCTAAGGTAGACTAATGCAACCATCAATCTTTATTACGAAATTTTGATATGTTCATACCCAATTGAAGTTGTAGAGTAGTTTGTTTGATACAAAAAGGAGACACCCATAACCAAATGAGCCTTTAATGTGTGCACACATTATTTTCTTCTAATGAGCTCTACCTTCTTGTATCAGATAAAACATGCAATTCTTGCATAGAGAAATGCCCTTACTGTATTTAAAGGAACAACATGGAGCCGAATTCGTTATCATGTCCATTTCTTTTTGCAACGAGGAAGTCACCAACAAGCATGAATTGGCAATGGAGCATGCCTTCTCTCACCAAGTACGTTTTGCATGTTAATCATAAAGCTTTAACTTGTTAGGATATGCTTATATTTAAACAAGTTGTTTTTGTTGTTGTTTTTTTAATATTTGATATAATGACTATTTTTCAAATAAATTATACAAAATGATTGCTTTTTATAAGCTTCAACCTTCGTATTTTTCATTTGGCTTTCGTGATAATATTATACTTGCAAAGGTTACGTTTTTTTTAAGATAGCTTTACAATAATTAATGTGATAACGTGTGGTAGTGTTTCTTGATGTGTGTTTTTATCGTAGTTGTTTACAGGATGTGAAACCGTCACAAGGGATCAGTTGGGTACATGTGCACCAGATATGGATGGATGGATCAACAACGAGCGATGGCAAATATTGGTTTCTTTAAGGTTATGGCCCGTCTTTGAGGTATCTTAGATACAATAGGTTGTATCGAAAATAAAGATAGCAAGTCAAATCTTTATATCAGTTTTGATCATTCATACATTATCCCTGATGGAGGCTGATCTGTTCTGATGAACTTGTTGTTATTCAATATGGTGCTTGTATACATGAATGACATTTTTCGGGAAAACTTGTTTATATGCCGCTGCATCACGCGGGTATTTAACTAGTATGCTATAACAAGCATATAAATTGAAATTTTCTAATTACGATATGTTCTATTAAGGAATATAAAAATAATTTAAATACTTTTTGTTGAACTATACAAGACTAAACATTACAATCTTTTATATGTTTATATCTATTTCTACATTTGGTTTTTACGTGGCTTTGTTTGTAAATTGTGTATTTCACAACCAAATTTTAAGATATTGTATATTTCATTTACAAAGGGTGAAATATCTAAAAATAAAAGTAAAAAAAAATTCAATTAGTTGACTTTACCAATATAGCATAAGAGTCATCTTTTTCATTCTATGTTCACCACGGCCCAGGCTAGCTGGTCAACATAGAAATCCGAAGAAACATAAATTATAAGAATCCGAAAAACCATGGTCTAAATCAAGCATATAAACAAATAAGAACATTAAAAACAAACATTGAGTCGATATTAGATCTCTCCCCTTAATACAAAATCGTCGTGTATTTACCGACAATATTAGATGACAATATGTCTCCCATGATACGACAACATACCCATAACTTCATCAATCGCGACACCAATATGTGAAGTCTCACATACCCAAACAGGGTGCAACACTCCTTAGTTAAGATAAAGGATGTACATGAAGAATTTGTAGGAACAAAAGCAAAACACGATCTTTATTCACCAAGAGAAGAAAACACCAATATATATTTTCTTACTGACAAGATATTTCGACAGTTACATAGAACACTGTCAACAAAAAACTGCAAGAATAAATTTTCACTTAAATTAAAATATCCAACACCAATTTGAAATAAAATTTCCTTAGGATCATTGAAAATTTTCCTAATTGCTATCTTCTAGGCCCCACGGGATTAGTCAAATTGCACACAAGTTGGTCCGTACACTCATGATTACCACACACACAAAAAAAAAATCCCATCCATTCTTCTTACAAGAAGTTTGGTTCCAAACCTCCGTTATAACACGTCGAGTAGACATGCTAAGAGCCCTCACAACCCGAACACAACGACAAAATCCTCAAGGCATACTCTATCGGTTCTTCCTCATATATTATCTGGCCTAACAAGAAGAATTACCTCGAGTATATACTAAGATTCATAACGATGCACATAAGCTAAATTATAATGACGTTGATTGTTTTACCAAAAGCATCACTGAACTGCTTGGACATTACTTATTTTTAACAAATGAATATGAGTTACGAGTAACATCCAACGGGTAATGGTTTATGTTCATATGATCATGTCCCCTTCCTCCATTGGCTATTAGAAGAAAGATAACACGTTTGATAGTCGACTATCTAGCGGGTTTTGCTCAACTAGTTCACACCCGCTCAAAAAATAAAGTACCCTTAACGATGCGCATTATTATTCATGCGCTAAACTCTCACAGTGTGCTTTCTTGAATCTGAAAGACACCTCGGGAATTACTTCGTCGAAGTATTAATTCTACTTAAAGCAAAACTACATATAGAAATAGGAAATACCAAGAGAACTATGTATTTTTGTGTGTCTAGACACAACAATTGTTTCTTGGTTTCTTCCTTAGGGTTGTTTACCAAATGCTTACCGGGAAAGCGCCTTACAGAGTCACTTATGTTACTAGGTAAGCATGACAAATACCAAGAATCTTACCCGGATAAAGGCATGAAAAGGACCGAGATGAGACTCTTACCTGGTAAGTGAAGGTGAGACTCTTACCCGGTAAGTGAAGGTGAGACTCTTACCCGGTAAGTGAAGGTGGAGAGTCTTACCCCATAAGTGAAGGCGGAGACTCTTAACCAGTTAACGCTTAGTGACTCTTTTGGTAAATGTCCTTTTTGTGTTGATTGTCTCTTACCTACACTTCTGACTGATTGGGGTGTCGACCGAGTCAACCACCAATACTTCACTAACCAAGTAGCACAGTACTTACCTAAATTGTTTTTATCACCAAGCACTTAATACAAAAAAACTTTAGAGTAAACTACGATTTTAGTCCATGTGGTTTCATGCTTATAACGGTTTTCGTCCCTGATCTTTCAAAACTGCTTTTTTAGTCCTTGTAGTTTTTATTTGCTTCTATTTTCATCCCTCCCTTCAATTTTATTAATATTAAATGTTAATTCATTTAAAAATTAAATAAACAAATTACATATTTGGTCCTTATAGTATATAAACTTTTACATTTTTATCCTAATTTATATTTTTTTACTTTTTCTTTATCTATCGTATTTCATCAAAACATTTATTTTTCTATTAATTATATTGTATATTTTCATAATTATTATTACTTTAATTATAAAAATAATCAAATAATTTCTATAAAAATACTAATAAATACATGAATTTTTTTTAAAGCTTTAGATTTAGATCTCTTAAATTCAGATCAATTGGATTAAATTTTTAAACACAAATGCAAACTCTTGCTCATTACCGCCACACACAGCGAAACAAAGCCTCATGTCAAAATTAAACCCTGGCATAGCAACAAGAACAGCTAAAATTCATATTAAGTTTCAAACATTTAGGATCAACTGATAAATTAGTGTATTAGGTATATAGAACAAAGGTTTTACATTGATTGGAGATCAGGAGGAACACCGCCAAACTTTTCAACAATATTGAAAACTATGACTTCCATAGCGAAGATTAAACCCTAAAATTCATGCCAAGCAGATCCAATCTCATCCTTCTTATCCCAAACTTTTTAGGCCATAAAATTCTGATGAATGTCAAGTAAAACACCGCCATTAGCAATAGTAATAAACAAACAGTCTCCGAAAGCTTGCTTAATTCCTCATTGTTCACCAGGGTTTCACTGTATATGCCTCAAACAATCCGATTCTTCTTGTTATCTCTAGCGGTATTTCTCGCCAATTTCAACATGTTCAAACAAACTCCAAATTAATTGACGAGAAAAAAATGCAAACAAACCAGAAATTAAACGAAAGGACGAATGAGATCATCAAACCTCAGCGGCAAGGAATTCAGGAACGGCGGCGAAATAGACGGGAGATCCAGCACCGACACCAACACGTCCGGCGTAGTTTTCAGGTTTTGAGAAAGCGAACGATCCTACCTATGGAGATTTGGATTTGGATGCCGGATTTATGATATGGAGACTGACTTTCTGGATGTAGATATGATTGCCACTCCCGCTATTACTCCAAACTTCCAAAGTAATCGTCAATTGGCAATGGAGACACGAAAAAGCCCTAGAAGAGCTCCGAGTGGCTGAGATGTAGTACGTTTGTAGACACAAAAATGGTAGTGATTGCAGAGAGAGAGAGAGAGAGAGAGATCATAGATGAGTTGAAGAGTGATGGAAGATGACGCATATACTTGGGTTTTCAAAGGCGGGAATACATTTTTTCGAGTTACAGTTTCCACCCGAACTGATGGGTGTTTGGGATTGCTTATTTAAAACAACTTATGCTTGTTTTAAGAAATGTTTATCAACTTATTAGGTGTTAAGTCGAAGTTTTTTAAAAAAGTGTTCGGATTAGCTTATTGTAGTACCAAGACGTAATAAACTAATAAGTTGTTATTTAAAGGTGTTTGTGATTGCCTATACATATAAAATAACCAAAAAAGTTATAAGTATTTTTCAAATAAGTTGATAAGTTAAAACCAAATGATTTATCAAAAAGTGATTTTCAGTGGTTCGACACCGCTATAAGTCATTTTAATTTTTCCTCATCCAAACACTCAAAATTACTTATCTCCAGTGTCAAATCGCAATAAGCTAAAAAACACCTCAAATAAGCAATCCCAAACACCCCCTCAGAATGGGACAAAGAGATTTTTTTTTAATTTTTTTTTATAAGAGCATCTCCAACTCTTTTGCTAAAATATGAAAATTTGGGTTTTTTTTAGTAGAACCTCTTTTAACAATTTTGCTATCTTATTTACTATAATAGAAAAAAGTTGAAAATTTTCCAAATTTAGAAAATTCTCTAAAATTTGATGGTAGAAGAAATAAATGATTAGTTTATTCAATCCACCAATTAGATTCAAATTTATTATTTTAAATTTTTTTTAATGTATTGGGATAATAAATTAGAGAATATTATAATAATATAAGTTGCATTAAAATCTCAAAAATAACAAATCTTTTGGAGTTGAATCTAATATATTTAATAAATTTTAACTTTTGGTTCTTTATTTTAGAGAAATTATAAGAATGTTGTTCGAGATGCACTAAAAATCTAATGTCGTTAAAGTTTTATGAGAAGTATAGATTTTTAGAGCATCTTCAGCAACTTAGGGGGTGTTTGGGATTGCTTATTTATTTGGAAAAGTGCTTATTTGAAAAAGTGCTTATCAGCTTATGTGGTGTCAAATCGTAGTTTTTTTAAAAAGTGTTTGGATTAGCTTATTGTGATACCAAAACGTAATAAGCTAATAAGTTGTTATTTAAAGGTGTTTGGGATTGCTTATACATATAAAAGAACCAAAAAAGTAATAAGCACTTTTGAAATAAGTCATAAGTTACAACAAAATGACTTATCAAAACTGGCTTATCAGCGGTTTGGCACCGCTATAAGCTGTTTTCTTTTTGTTCCATCCAAACACTCAAAATAGCTTATCTGCGGTGTCAAATCGCAATAAGCTAAAAAGCCCTTCAAATAAGCAATCCCAAACAGCCCCTTATTCAATTGAGAGCTAAAAAGTCAATATAGTTAGTAGAAAAAATTACGTTCATCGTCAACAAATTCTCTATTTTGAAAATTACACAATTAATAATATTATTAAAATATTCAATACAACTTAAAAAATATTATTTTTCTCTCACTAACAGTTAATTTAAAACAATTTAATTGGTAAAAATAATAAAAAAAAAAAAACTATTTATATGTTATAAGTAATCATTTATTTAGATATCTCTTAATTTGGAGATTTTCATCATCTCTCACCTAATTTTTTTATTTTGAATAGTCTATTAGATCAAAAAGTCCCCGTAATCACCATTTTAGATAAGTTGTTGGAGATGCTCTTACAAGAATCAATATTAAAAAAGTTGTTTGTGTTGTAGGATAAGCGTGTCATCGTCTAAAGGATATGACGATAGAGATAGAGATAGAGATAAATATATCAGAGTTAGATTAGAACTGAAATATCTCATAACTATCTACTTGTAACTCCTCCCTATTTAAAGGGCTTATGATTAATGAGAAATATAGATTTCTTCCCTCTGTCTTATTGTTATTCTCTTCTTATTGTTGTTTCATTTGTTTTTCCCTTTAACACGTTATCAGCACGTAAAGCTCAAAATTGTTTTTCATCGTCTCTAAACGATTGGTGCACGTTGTCGTTGAACGGTTTGCCGCAAAATTGCATCGCTACTGCGTTATCTTTTGCTCATTGACACGCATGTCAAAAAAAAATCTAGTAAGTTTTCTATCAATTTCTTCATAAGTGAATATTATGAATCATGTTTATATTTTTTTTTTCTTAAGTTTTCTGTAGAATACTTCCGTTATTTTCGTGATTGATATTAATTGAATTCAAAAAAAAAATCGAATTCATGATTATTTATTTATTTTTATTGAAATAATTAAATAAATGAAAATTATATTGACGTAAAAAAAACCTATATTAAAAGATAATTATTGGAATTTATATGTGATTTTAATATGATTATGATCTAATTATCTGAATTATTAGGATAATTGAATGATTTTGTTTTTATTTTTTTTTAATTATCAAAAGGAATTAAATAAGTAATTTTTAAGTATCCACAAGGGATAAGTATTATTGTTTTATTTAACTAAAACAAAACTTAATTTGTTTTTTTTTCCCATTAATTTACGTTTTTGTTTAATAAATATTTATTATATTAACTTTTATTTAAATTTAATATACTTTATCTATGCGAGCCAATCTTGACTTATTTTCTGATATGTTTACTTAATTTTATTTAATTCGACCTATTAAATATATATTCTTTTAGACTATTCCAAATAATGAATTAGACTATTAATTATTTTAATATTTGTTTCATCTTATTTATTTTAATTTTGTTAGTATAACTTTTATTGTTTTAAAATATTATTATGATTTATTAATGTTTATCAAATTATATTAAAATATTCATATATTTAAATGATTATCCATTTAGTTACAATATTATATATTTATTTACTATTTGTTTGTGTTAATATTCAAATGTTTATCCTAATAATTGTTAGTATAATTCAGATGTTTATCTTAGTTATGACTTATAAATTATCTTTGAAATTTACAATTTCAACCCCGATAACTTCTGTTATTTTGCCAAAAGGTTCAAAAATAACATGAAAAATGTTAAATTCAAACATTTATCTTGATTGTGAGTTCCTACTCATAATTTTAAACTATATAATTATTTTTTGGAAGTTACACATCCAAGCTCATATATTTTGATCTTTACCAAAAACTCCAAAAATGCTATTAAGGTATTAAAATTGTTTCATATGCCAAATTATAGTCACTTTGGCCTCTTGCCAAAAGATCCCAAAATACCAATATGGTATGAATTTTTTTGACCTCATGTCAAAATTTACCAAATAACAAATGTTATCTATGTATTTCATTGATGAATTAATCGCAATACATCGAAAGGATTTTGTCAAACGGGTGTAAATAGCCCTAAGGTTTGTAGGGATTTAAGAAATCCATGTGATTCCCCTACTACCTGGAAATCCAATAGATTGAGTGATTTTTTTTGCAAATTGAAATATTGATGAAGTATTATCAATAAAATTAAAGCATACAAAAATCTAATACTGTTATGATAATGAAATTTCATAACCAAAATCCATTTCCTTATCAAAAAGAAAATCATATATTATTATTTATATATGTAAATGGTTGAAACAACTCATCCCAAAATCAACGTCATAAACTCAAAAGAATATGAGTATCATAAATGAGTACATAAACCTCCTTTTGAAAAGCTACAAGAAAATATCTAAAGTCCATCAACTCCCCATTGACTCTAAAATCAACCTCTTGAAAAGGTACAAACAAATACCCTCATGTTTTGAGACGACATATAAATTCTAAGTTTCATAGGATACCTTTACTAGAAACCCCCAAAGAAATGTGGGATGTTCCGAAAGGGATAATCAGGAGTACTGATGAATATGTACTTCCCGAACTAATCGTACAGTGGAATGAAACCCACTTACTTGATTACAAAAAGGTAACTGATTTCAACAAAGAAATGTTATATCCAAAACGCGTCTCAATCTCTGTGGCAAGGAGCTCACAGAAGATGACATGATTCCTAATATCATTTCCACATTTCATATATAAGTAAATATTAATGAACCAATATAAGTTGGAATATAACATTTAGACAAACTCATCAACCTACTGCAAGTGGTTGAGAGACACAACAAGGTTCTTTCGAATAACACCACATATGTCGGGATAAAGAAAATTCCTGATATCAATAATGAAAGTGTTAGAAGTGGAAACAACTCCAAATAATTGTGAGTTAAAAACCATTTCACACATATGACATTTCTGCACCATGTGGACGAGACCCTAGAAAGGGTCAGGGTATTGGTAAGAGTCAGGAAGTTTTTTTCAACACCTGGAGTATGATACAACTACTACCCAGGTGATAATGGACAATCAAATAAGATATGCACTAAAAAGTGCTTCTATAAAAAAAAGGGAACACGATGAAAATGAAATATAACATATTTGTTTTAATATTTAATATTGATTATGCATATGTTTCTTTGAAATTAATTTTAAAAAATTAATTTCTTTGCTAAAGTAAAATCGAATATGTAACCATTATAGATGTAAAGAAATACATCAAAACAAATACAAAAAAAAATTCAATATTCTCCGTTCCGTGTAGGAATGTATCGAGGAGAATTGATTTTTTTTGACCTATCACACCCTTGAAAAAAAGATAGACTAATACTTGTTTTATAATACATCCAACCAAATTACTTAGACGATGGACTGTCACTCTCTTGTTGGTACAAAATTAATAGGAACCTTGTAAAGATATTCGTATCAAATGGAAATGGAAATGAACATATATACATAAGTTCTAATGAATATATGAAAGTAAACATATATCATGGAAACTGATGTGTCAAACTAGTAGATTATTGGGTCATCGGAACATATTTTGTCACCAATAAAGAACTTTTGGGGGCAATAACACATATATGTTTTGGCATGACCATGCGGGACACCGTGGTTATGACATAGTGATCCGTGTATTGCAAAATACACATAGACACATTCTCTTTCGAGTGAAAGGCAAAATGAGGAAAATTGCAACTGTTGACTTCTGTAGCATAAGAAACAACATTGTTATATGCCCTCTTGAATACCTAAAACTTTTGTATATAACCTACTCCTTAGCCAAGACATGATTGAGACCATCCTAAAGCTAAGGACATAATACAAAAATATTCCATTGTTACAACGAATACAAGGTGATATTTATGGACATAAACATCAAGAATGCGGGCCATTAAAGTACTTTATGGTTCTGGTTTCGATACGATGAACACATGTCGTATTATTGTCCACATGAAATACTGCACTCCTAGCACTAACTATACGTTTAAGGTCTCACCACCCTGATTATTTCATCAAGTCTACATGACTTTGAATGCTGGATAATTTACATCATAAGGATTTGATGTTAATTGCATATGTATTAGGATCAATGTAAAGTTTCCTATACCCCATGTGTATATATAAAATGGTCTCATAGAAGTTGTTATCAAAAGAATATGATGACATCTAGGGTATTAGTAATGCGCACCAATTTACCCACATCTACCTGGGGTTATGCAATTATTATATGCAGTTTTTTTTCGTTTTTAGACCCACTACTTGCTCATGCGTACCAGTTGGTAACTGGATATAAGCCTGATACTTTACATCTACGCATGTTTGATTATATGTGCCAATTGCACCCCCACAGCGCATCAAAATGGGTCCTTAAAGACGATTTGGTATATGTTGGATATGAATCCCCAACAATTATCCGCTAATTATAATATTTGACTAGTGATCTCTTTACCGCTAGATTTACGGGTTGTCACTTTCATGAGACAGTCTTCCCGTCGTTAGGGGGAGATAGGAAAAAGGATTTTCCATGGGAACGACAGGAAGTGTCATTGAATATTCCCACTCTGTCTCATTTCGATCCCCAAAACTTCACAATGTAATGTTGAAGTCAAACGAATCAGACTCGATACCTGATACGTTTAATATTCCAAAAGTGACAAGATCACATATACGAGCTGCAAATATACTTGCAAGGTTAAAAAGTCCCCAACAGGGGCACAACGCCATTGGAAAGTGCGTTGCAATCACACATAGTGGAGGTGTGGTTGAGGTCGTAGCTCCCAAACGGAAATGGGGGAAGCTACTTGGTTCGGTAGATACTCATCTAAAGGAAGAGAAGAGTAAGGCACAACTATTTGTCATCAATACATAAACCTCTCATGAGATTGTCTCTGATTAAACTATGTCTATGAATCATCACTGGAGGACGCTCCGAAGTTAATATTGATTCTAGAGATGAATATTAATCTCAAATGAACTATGAGAGCACATATGAGTCGATGGACAGATCATATATAATTATTGATGATATATTTCGCATATATTATTGTTTATGAGGTGATAGAGCACATTGACATCGAACCATGCTCAGTTGGAAAATATCAACAAAGAGCAAACTGACCTAAATAAGCAATCCAGGAGAATCATATTATTTGACAAATGAACAGGTATTTGGTTTGGTAGTGCTAACCCACCAAGTGTAAAGCCTGTAAGACATAGATAAATCATTTGTCCTAAAGCGTAATGAGAATAATTAAGTCATAATGTATGAGACTCTCCTTTGGCGCAAGGTTTCTCACAACGCCCTGGATTGACCACGAGGAGACTTACTCTCTCATGATGGATGTTATGACATCCGTATAATTTACTAGCCTAGTAGTTTCCGAAGGACTGGAAATGCAGCTCATGAATGTGGTTACCACATATCTCTACGGGAATATAGATTTAGAGATATATAAAAGTGCTTGATGATATTACATTACCAAAATCAAGCAACTCTAAACCACGAAATGCGTTTGCAATAAATTGAAACGCCCACTTTATAGATTAAAACAATATAAGTGGATGTGGTATACCCGCCTAATGGAATACTTGATTGGGAAAGGATATATAAGAACGATGAAATGTTCTCTTGCTTATTTATTATGGAAAACAAGTTCCATATTTTCAAAGTAGCTCTATATGTCAATGTAATGAACATAATATGCACTCTTGATGAAATGAGAGGAACCACAAGCTACTTGAAATCTGATTTTGAGAGGAAAGATCTTGGGAAAACTTGGTTTTGTCTAGATATTTGAGCTAGGACACCGAGTTTGTGAAATATTAATTCACCGATCGCATATGTCCAGAAAATAATCAGGTAATTTAATATGGACAAAGCGCATCCGGTTAGCACTCCCATGATCGGTCGAAGTGTCGGATATAAGGAAAGATCCATTTCGTCTAAAGGATGATGACGAAAGATGCTGGGAGCTGGAATTCCCTATCTAAGTACAATATGCGCATTATCGTACTTAACATAATACACTTGACCATATATTGTATTTCTCAGTGAACTTGTTAGCTAGATTTAGCTCAGTGCCAACGCAAAATCATTGGAATGATATTAAATTAATCTTTTGGAACCATTGACATGGTTTATACTTTCCCTATAGAAAGAAAAATGGGATTGATAATGGAACTTCAATACCTACTTAGAATGTAAGCAGCAAAAGTACTAGCTAGCTCTTATAGAAAAACACCAAATAATGTCTTGGTATGTGTTTGCTGATATTAGGTATCTGTCTGACCCATACAAATGATGTTTCCAAACTGAATAAAGAATTACCACAAGGAACACGTCGATTGCTTGGAAGTAAACTAAGCGATCCTTTGTAACTACCTCCTTGAATTAATCCAAGAATATTACTCTCCATGAGATAATAAAATAATGTATATGATTAAGGACTATCATTACATATATTATGGGAGTTAGTAATTCTGGGTTCAACTAGTATCCTACTTGCATATATGGAAATAATGTATCATGTATCGAAGAAATGAACATAAGATACATAAGGGGTAATAACACAAAGCATATTCTGCTTAAGTTTCTATACAATCAGCAATAAAAGACTCTCCTTTAGATTCAAGTGAATCAAGTAAGGTGTCAAAAGAATGTGACATATTTTACCAAGTCATTACCTAAAACCATATATTGGGAAACGTGTAGAAAGTAAATGGAAATGTTTTCCAAATTCCCTTGGTTAATGCACGAATCAGGGGGAGTCTACTATATTTGTGATATTGGTATGTTGTGCTCTTTCCTTCAACCAATATTTTATTTTTCCCATTGGGTTTTGTTCCCTGGTGTAAGGTTTTAGTGAGGCAACTGTTTATATACCATCATGTTTTCTTAACTCTCAAGATTAAAGTATGAATCTAAGAGAAAACTAGACTGAAGGATAAGTCTATGTATTGCAAAGAAGCTGGTGCGTTGTACTTTTTCCTTCGTCGTATTTTTATTTTTTCCCACTGGGTTTTATTTTGGCGTAAGGTTTTAACGAGACAACAACTGTGCACCACCACTCCTTTAACTCGGCACAAGGGGGAGTGTTGTAGGATAAATATGTCATCGTCTAAAGGATATGACGATAGAGATAGAGATAGAGATAGAGATAAATATATCAGAGTTAGATTAGAACTGAAATATCTCCTAACTATCTACTTGTAACTCCTCCCTATTTAAAGGGCTTATGATTAATGAGAAATATAGATTTCTTCTCTCTGTCTTATTGTTATTCTCTTCTTATTGTTGTTTCATTTGTTTTTCCCTTTAACAGTTTGTTATTTTTAAGTTTTTTAATCAGAATAGTATAAAATGATAATTTTTTATTTATAATTATAAATATTATTTACATAATATATGTATATTAATGTTGAGGATGATAAATTAAACAATACCATAAAAATAACTTATCTTAAAATCTATAAAATAAAAAATTTATTCTATTTGAATTTGAGTCCTTTTAGAAAATTTAACTTAAATTATAAAAACCCTCCCTTAAACCTAAATCTAAGATCAAAGTCTGCTTATTAGAAAATGCTACGCCCCATTTATCACACAATATTAGGGCCAAAAGATTCTTCATCCTTAAAAACCCAAAATCAATAGCTTCAGCAACTTTATCCAAACAAGAGCTCATTTAACTATGTTGTGTCTAGGTTAATCTTTTGGCAAATTATTACTCTAAGAAATAAGCTTTGATTAAACCTGAGTGACCAAATTTGTTGTAGATTTAAACCTTGGGTAGATGGGATATTCTCCCACACCCCCATAGCCTTAACCAACTAGTGTTATACCCGTCCCTTGATCGGGTATACAAGAAGAGAATAAACAAATTATGAAAAAATAGAATAATAGGAACAATCATAATTAATAAAGGAATAGGGTAAACATCCCCTTAATATAAAAAACAGAACAGCCCCTAAATACTAATAAACAGATGATTATCCTTATCCTTCTAGTAAAATCCCTACAAAGTAGGAGAATCAAACCCATGAACAATGCCAAAGGAATAGTGTGTTATCTTTCTTATTGGTACAATTTTTTACTTTAAATTTACACTAGTGTGTGCCACCGTGCATAAAATATGCACTACAGAGGCGTTTACTAAATGCTTATCATGTAAACGCTTACCGACAATAGTTATCACCCTCCCTTACCTTATCAAGTAACATTTTCGATCATCAAAATGGATTGTGATAGGCATCTTCTACCCGATAAGCACTTACTGAGTAAGATTCCCGTTTTTACTGATAAACATTTACCTGGTAAGAGTTCGGTAACGACCCATAAATGCAGATTATAACTACGTTAATTGAGAATTACTGTAATACAATGTTAAACAATGAATGTATTAATTGTTTTAGATATAAATTATTCATTGATTAGTTTCTTAAAAATGGGTCTTTCTTTTGTGATTATCCGATTCTTTTTTAAGTTCTCCTTGTGTGTATATATGTGTGTTAATTGACAATTACAATAATTTATTTTCAATGTTAAAAGTTTTTTTTTTTTTTTTTTTTTTTTATAAAAGAAAAAACGGAATACGCTTACAGTGTACGTACCCATTAAAAAAAATCTCTTTCTCAAAACATGTTATGGAAAGATGATGAACAATAGTCAAAATATTTAGATGATAACACTTCGAAAAATGTGAGAATTATTAAGAAAAGTTGTGACAGAAAATTAAAGTTCTATCGGCCTACCTCTAAAAACTCTCACCAATTGGGATTGCATTTACCCTATCAAATCTACCATCCACTTTTATGTGCACAATTTTAAAAATTAAAAGTCTTTGAATCCCATCTTAGTTGACAGCAATATCATTTGCTCACTATAATTGCAGAAATGAACCAGCTTTCATTTCTCAGCCATTCCCAACAGACCTCATATATTCATCAAGAAAATTCATTTGCTTCTGCATATTCGGAATTCAACTGAACCAAATAAATAAAAATCCAACAACAAAGCAAATGAGCAACATACCTAGAAGCAGAAACAATTAAACAAACCATATGAGCAACATATCACTGTTCCCTTGAACCCATGTCTAGAAACACCTAAAAATAAATACACACAATCGTTTAAGGACGAAGGATCGTGTGAGAAAAAAGAGTTCATGTGAGAAGCGTAAGAAGGGATTTGGACCTTTGATCACTTTTAATCTCATGTCGACCCAGGAATTGCATTTCTCTCGGGAATTGATCTGGTGCATCTCATTAGTGTTGATCTTCAATTATGATTGATCCAAAGGTCCAAATCCCTTCTTACCATTCTCACCATAACTTCCCTTCTGACCGAAATTCGAGCCATTGTATAAGATCACAACAAAGAGATGCACCAAAACAGAAGACAAAGGACAAATGTTCACTTACAAACTCAACAACCAAGATAAAACATCAATTTTTACAATACTTCAAACTGAACAATTGATTCCCAATAGACAAATCGAGGATGGCAAAGAAGGTAATAGATTTGTAACCAAAATTTGCTAACCATTGAATCAAATCATTATGAAGTCAAAAAGCATAGGATACAACAAAAAAACAACCCTTATGAAGTCAGGATGCAATATCATTTTTAGAGGTTGTGGTTAATCGCACGTACCATTGAAACGACCGAATACATACTTGCAACCCTTATGAAAATAGTTGTCAGAATAAAGAGAAATCTCCTTTTTTTATCCAATCCCGGCTCCACTAATCCCTTGTTCCCAGGCCAGATAGCAGAGAGAAATTGAGAAGTTGAAAACCCCCAGGTGAGAGACACCTTAGGCCTGAGATTGAGAGAATAAGGAAGGGTGGAAGGAAAACCACATGGAGATGAATACAAATGATGAATTCCTTTTTGATTTGATTCCTAGGCCAGACCAGATAAAGATGAGGAGACAAAAGTGAATCAATTTTTAGCCCAAAGTAGGCGGAGATGAGGAGACAAAAGTAAAAAACAATATATTAGGAAGAGATGGATAGTTTGACGTTAAAAGGCTAATATTTATGCAACCTACCAAGAAAAAGATCATAAATTGACAAAAAAGAAAGCATCGACCCTGGTGTTTTAGGAGCTGCCGGATCATTGATGATCATCATGTATCTGTTATAGTAGCCCAAAACAACCACCAACTTTATGTATCTGCTATAGTACATAAACCGAGAACAACTGGTGTAAAAAGTTATCCCCAACATGTATTGTTACCATATTTGAGGATGTGAAAGCTTAGAAGTTGGCTGACATGTAAGTTTGTTTAACATCCATCGTTTCCTAAGGATGTGCCTTTTAGAGGAGTACAATGTAGATTAGCATATATTCATTTCCTGAACTATTATTGTTTGTCCTTTTCAGTAGAAATGCAAATAAGAACATAGATGATGAGGCATGCTTTAAACAATGATACCTACATCAATATGTAGGATTTAAATGTGAAACAAAGATGCTAATATTGATGCAGAATTACCAAAAAGGAGGAAAAATGCAGAATTACAAAAAAATAATTGACAAAATAATATTTACATTAAGAAGATCAGAGGAATACCAAAAAGCCAATATTGGGTGTGGCGTATAAGTACAACAAACCTATATTAAGAAGATTAGAGGAAGGATGTGAGTGAATGAGAAATAACCTGGTCATCATCTTTGATTTCGGCTTCTGGCCTTCATAGGACAAACACAAATGTCCCCTCAATTTGACCTACAATGCCCCCATCTAATATAAATACTAAGCTTGATGCCAAGAAAAAGACGTCCGTTGACAATATATTGCAGTAGGCAGGTTTAACAACATTGCTTTGTGGCCTTCGCATAAACACACAATTTAAGTAGCATGGCATGTCTAAGTGGTGTGTTGCATGACGTCTAAATCTCCAGCATCACTTAACTTTTCAGATAAGCCAAAATAAACATTTTGGTACTATTTAACAATCTTATATCTAAACAAATCATTGAAGTCACTATCAGTCTTTCACTTGTTGATCCAACAATTTAAGTCTAATTGGTATGCTACTCTCATCAGGTTCAAAACTGTGATGTTGTAAAACCAAGGAAACTAATAAACTGAAACATACACACTAAGGGGCCTATCATCTTAAGCAAGAATGAAAAATTGCAAGGTATCTGAAACTAAAGAATAAACAATGGTCCGAGACCCACCTCCGTTATTACTGCCAGACATTTGGATTGCACCCATTGAAACATCAACATCGTCCTGGAATCATCATTAACTGCATCATAGATTATAAAAATAGTTTGATGAAACTGAAATTGTAATTTGAGAAAGTAACACTGCCAAAATCGATTACTCGAGAAAATAAGAACTTCATAGATGTTCGTGTCTTTGATGAAACTGAAATCCGTAACTTAATAAAACTGAAATCGATAGCTTCATACCATTGTTGACATCGATAGCTTGATAAAATAAAGAGTCTAAAATTTCATAGATCTTGACATCAAACATTCAATAGAAACACAATTAGATTAGGAAAAATACAAAACTAAAATGGATATCGAACCTGGAGCCATTGTTGTTGAAATAGATTGGATTTGGAATCCAGGTTGATTCGATGTGTGAATCTGGATCTCTAGTTTGGATGTTTGGAGATCGAGTAGCATCTCTTAGGATCTAAGAATAGAATTGATCTCCGAGTAGCATAAGATGTAAGTTTCTCTTAGGATCTAAGTGGAAAATGTAGAAGATAAAAATAACCTGCTGATTTAGAACACGGATTCTCCGCTCCATGTTCGGAATAATATCTTTGAATGATTCTCTACAAAAACCATAATAAGTTGTATTCATCATCAGATCTACATCTACAGTAATCAATCTAAATAACAGTAAGCCACATTTATTATGATAGTCCACAAACAACAATAATCCAGAAAATAACAAAACCAAATGCAAAATTCAATTAAAAACAACAATCACAAATACCAGTAACTAACTATTGCAATTCGATCTCTGGAACAAAAACCAGTACTGGTTTAGAATGATAGTCCAGAAACAACAATGATCCAGAAAATAACAAAACCAAATGCAAAATTCAATTAAAAACAACAATAAAAAACTAACGATTGCAATCTGATCTCAGGAACAAAAACCAGTACTGTGAAATTAGAGTCATAGATTAAAACAAACCATATATTCTGCATAAACAATAACATTATGAACACAATCCTCTCCGAAACACTATGAAATTGGTAAAACAGATCGAAAACTACAATATCTTCTTCATACACCATTAATTAACGATCACAATCTGATTCCCAGATACAAAAACCAGTACAAATGAAGTTGGAAAAATAGATAAAATCGACTTACAGCAACAACAATTCTGAAGTAAATCCCCCAAATTGGTTCCACAACTCCAGATAACTTAGATTTCGGTTCAATCTCGATCCACCAACCCAATAAAAGATCTTGAAAGTGCTTTTCGCTTGTTCTTTGCTCTCTTTCAATTCACTTTTTTGAGATCATAATCTCCATGAAAGCGTGGTGCAAAAGCAGTGGGCGGGATGTTGACGAGCTTAGGGTTTGTTAGCAATAGCGTGAACTTGATGTTCTTTGAAGGAGCGCTGCAACAGGGGAGGAATTTGTGGGGAAAATGGGGATGGCGGTGGGCATGGGGTTTAGATATAGATGAAGATGAAGGGGTTGATTTCTGTGTTTTTTGGGAAAAGTGGGTTGGAACTTACTATCTCTCGCTTTCTCTGCTGCTCGTATCATAGGTGGTCGTTGTTTCATCTTCACCGCGTACTTGCCGACGCCGTGCAGTGAAGACTTGCAGTTGAAAAGCGAAAGCCCAAATGATACCTGGAGAAGCCTACGTATTTAGAGGTTTAGGAGAAGAGGGGGAGAGAAATGTGGGGGAAGTGGGGTGAGTAGCGGATAGGAAGGGGTGGATCGTGTGGGAAACAAATGGGGAGTGGGCTGGATGTGTGAGTTTGGGAGAGGGGGCTGGATCTAAGGAGTTATTATAACCGTAAATGAATGAATTTAAACGATGGAGATCGAAAGTTAGATGAATTTAAACGATGGAGATCGAATCAACAAACGGTTGACTCGTCTCCATCCATATATATATATAATACGTCACAACTCTTGTGGTTAATTTTATCTAAACAAGACTTAACGGTTATTTATCAAACATTGGCCCAAATATGCACCAACCAGTAATAATTTACACTATCATTCACTCATTAGGTACGATTTTAAGGGGTGTTTGAGATTGCTAATATAAAAGGTTTTTTAACTTATTGCAGTGAGAAACCGAAAATAAACTCTTTTGTTCTTGGATGCAGCAAAAAAAATAAAAGTGTTCATAGCATTGTCAAACCGGAAAAAAATGAGTTTTTTGCTTATTTTATATGTAAACAATCCCAAACAACCTAAATAACATGTTATTACATTTTAGTACAACAACAAGCTAATCCAAACATTTTTTATAAAAAAAACATTTATAACCACATGACTTCATAAGCACCATATTAAAAAAAATAGATGGTGTTTTCAACAAGTATTTGCCCGCAAATGCACAGATTTAATTGCAAAGGATGAACAAACAAAGTACATAAATCACCTTAACAGCGAACAAACAAAATCAATGATAAAACACTTTAATTCTCACTAGAAATCAGAACAAAAGAGAAACGATTAGAAATGAATATTAACAAAACGATCGAGTAATAACAACTTCAAAAACACTATTTCAACTTCATCGTTGATACTACAACCCTAAAACTCCTGAGAAGCAGATCCAATCTCATCCTTTCCTTTTCCTTTTTTGCTTGGAAGTAGATTCTGATGAATTTTCGGCAACACTCCACCATTAGCAATCGTCACTCTTCCCAACAACTTGCTCAATTCCTCATCGTTCCTCACAGCCAATTGAATATGCCTCGGAGTGATCCGGTTCTTCTTGTTATCCCTAGCAGCATTTCCAGCAAGCTCCAAAACCTAAATCATATCACAAAAATCAATAACACTGAAATGATTAGAAACCATAAATCAAAACCTAAGTATAGATCTGATTGTTTCTGGAACATGAAGATTAGGATATCGGGATAATTACCTCGGCGGCAAGATATTCGAGAACGGCGGAGAGGTAGACCGGACTACCAGATCCAACGCGTTTTGCATATCGGCCGGCTTTGAGGAACCGGGAAATTCTGCCGACGGGGAACTGGAGACCGGCTTTTGAAGATCTGGAGACTGATTTGGTGGATTTCGGTTTGCCTCTCCCTCCGACGGATTTTGTTGCTTTAACTGAATCCATTGTTGCTTCGTTTGGCTTGATCGCTTTGAATTGGATTGCTTTCTAGGGTTTGATGATTTGAATTTTGACAATGGAGGGATGTGATTTGAAATGAAAGCGGGAACGCGGCTTTATATAGTGAGGAAGAAATGCGAAGGTAAAGTTGTGATTGGTGGGTTTGGAGTCTCTAGGATTGCTGACGTGGCAGGTTATTGTTAATTTGTTCACTTGGATTGCCAACGTGGATGCGTGATTTGTGTTTTGAGTAAATTACGGTTTTAGTCCTTGTGGTTTGTTTAAAATTGCTATTTTTTACTCGTGATTTAGAAATTACAATTTTTGTCAATGTGGTTTGTAATTATTGTTATTTTCGTCCTCTTTTTGTTTCGGTCCTTGTTTTATGATTATTTATTGTTTTAGTCCATTATATTTAAAGTTATGAATTTGTATATATACGAATATAGCAATAAATTTTAATCCATACGAAATTATTAACGAAAATTGCAATTTTTAAACCAAAGCGACGAAAATATATATTATTAACAAATTACATTGATGAAAATCGTAATCTACTCTTTCTTATTGAATTTTTGGCATTGGGCAAGCAAATGTGCATCAGTACATTGTAAGGGTCGGTGGCAGTTACAATATCGTATTTCAAGTGATTTACGGTCTCAAAAATGATTACGTGCAACTGACCCGTTACAACAAATGCGGAATAACGAGATCTAAATATTGTATATTTTGGTCTATTGATTCATACCAATCCACAAGCGTAAATATTGTGAGATATTCTCTCAGAATCTCTCACCTTCTCTATCTCTAAAATCGAGTCTCTCTCTCTCTCTATAAATTTGGTAGTTAATATTTGGTGTTCGATCCGAGGTTTCGGTGTTTTAAGCTTCACCTCTACGTCGTGATCGTTATCTGGTTTTCCGGGTTTTATTCTAAAACCTACTGGTGAGTTCCTACTACCATTTTACAAATTTTATACATGTCAAAACTCTTATTTGCGAAATCCGAAGTATTTATACGGTATGATTTCATGTTCTCTACATTTTGATATAAATGAAGTTTTTGGTGATTTTCGGGATTCCCGATCAATTTTGACTAAAATGACTGGTTTCGCCTTATTAAAAGTAAAATGATGTTTTACTTGCATATGTTTGTGACTTATTGAAAGAATGTATATAAACTAGGTTTATGGTTATCTTTCTTACCAGCAGTAGGTCTGAAAAATGGCATTTTGAAATATAAATGTGTTGAAAGCTGTTTATCTAGCTTTAAAGTGGTCACATGAAATATTGTGACAAGTCATGACTATACTAGTGGATCCCTAGGTATCGAGTCGGCTTATTGTTGGGATGTTTGTACCCCTTCTGTTGTAGTTGGATACCTTTGATCTTCGGGGGCACTTGGTACGGTTATGTGAGACCAGTTACTAGCCATGGGTCAAATGTAGTCTAACGAAAGAGTATGACTGTTTTTTCCCAAAAGAAACCAAATTACACCTGTTATAATTACAAGTTTGTAAAAATTAAACAATGAGGGATAACAACCCTTTAATCTAAATCATACATAGGAAAAACATTATAACAAGTTGTCAACCAACTTTCTAAAATGTATATCTTCTATGCATGGCGTCCAAAAGATGCTCCCAAGCTCACATATAAGGTTTACTAAACCTTCTTGGCGGTCGCGCCGCTAGAACCTGAGATACACATCAAACCAATCAAGTGTTAGGCCAAACGAGTCTAGTGAGTTGAACAATAACATGGCATAATCATTTGAACAATTATAAACAACAAGAGCCATAAAGGAATCAATGGGGGAGACCCACCACACCAATGAGTTTCACCTCAAGTCAATGTACCTTGATGTTCACTCGCATGAGCAACATCCCGAAGACCCGACACATTTGAAGACTACCTCTCAGCTATTACTCCAAATGGCGGAGGTCTAGGTGCATACCGTCATGGTGGCACCCTAAGACTACGTCCTCCTAGTGTCTACTCATGGTTCATCCAATACATACAACATCCATCATTATACATATCCCACATCAAGTACAATGCATGTATAAGACTCTAAATAAATCCAATTCCAATTTAGGTTCAAAACCATAAATCATGTAGTTCACCAATAATATGCATCATTCACATGGTATCACATAACATATCCCAACTCTTGCCAATAAATATACTCATAGAAACTCATATCATGGATAATAACCAAAACCCCCAATATTTACCAAACATGGAAATGTAGGTAAACTTTATCAGGTGATTGACATAAATAGAGATACAAGAAGAAATAACAAGAAGCATATTAAGAGGTACATCTCGTTTAAATAGTTAGTAAAGAAACTCGCTATATAGGTTTTTAAAGAAACCCCTAGAAACTTGCAAAACCCTCGAATGTATAGAGGAGATGGTTGATCCCTTTAGTTTGCTTGAAATCCACACTTGATGACTCCAAAGATGTTAGGTTAACTCACTTAATGCTCTTCAACAAACCCTAGGTTGGAATTTAATGAGGAGGGAGGTTGAGAAGAAGAGAATGGCTCATTAAGCTCCAAAAATCGTTTTCTCAAAAGTGTGTTGCAATAAATGAGAAAGTCTTGAGCTGAAAAGGGTTTTTAACCTGTCTGGACGTGTGGGCGATTGTGCCAAGGGCACTCTCGTCGGCACTTTCGCCGAAAGTGTACCGAGAGTTCTGTGTGGTCTGGGGCGATAGTGACTCGGCGATTGTGACATATGTCACTCTCGCCGGCACTTCCGCCAAGAACGTACCGAGAGTTCGGTGTCCCCCCCCCCCCATGCGATTGTGACTCGACGATTGTGACAAGTGTCACTCTCGCCGGTCACTTTCGCCAAAGTTATACCTAGAGTTCTCAAAACATTCAGTTGAAAAGGCGATTCGAGTGTGACTTCAAAAGCTTAGACCATTCCAATAACAATTAATATAACACAAAAGTTTAAGCATAAAACAACTAAGAATTCAAGATGGGGAACACGATTACTTGAGGAATTTTACGGGCGTTACACCTACCGATTTTTGTTGTTGGACAGGGACGGTGGCAGGACTAGTTCCATAACAAAAAATGATAATTCGAGGACATACTTGTAAAAAATGAACTGTAGGGATTAAACCAAAAAACTAAAATATCATACGAATGAAAATTGTAATTTTATCTCAAGTTGGTTTCGTTTTGATACACTTTTTTTATACTTGTATAAAAACATGATAATTATTTGTTTAGTTTGTTGTATTCCTAAAAGTAAAACAATAAAGAACAACACAATGTCTCTTAATTTCTAACTTAAATCATTTACTTTTTAAAATGGTTATTAAAACATCGACAACCATGATAAAAATATCCAGCCTTGTCAGCATGCAAAAACATTTCAATAGATTTTTCTGTAGCCAAATGTTAAAATTTACACTCAACTCCAAAAAAGTATCTATTTTAGAGATTTAAACATTAACTAGGCACATACCCGCGCGGTGCAGCGGAATGTAAGTAAAGAACGAACAATTAATTTTATTTTCTTATAGACATGTCATCAACAATCAACCATGACCTAAGAATCACAACTTATGAAAATCATAAACCCATAAAAATATTTAATAATTAATTTATATTACAATTATTGACGAAAAAAATTATAATGATATATTTTATAATAAGAATTAAACGTATTTTACAATTATGTATTTTTAATGTGCTAACGGTGGAAAAAAGTAAAACGTATGGATAGAAAACAAATTAGTTCGTAGATATTAATGATATTTAATAATAAGGTTAAATTAAAAAAAATATTCAATATTGTGCTCGTTTTAAAAATATTGATGAGACGATTATAATGGTATATTTTGTAAAAAGAAGAAACGTATTGTTTATTCCATTCTTGTTCTTATATGATTATTTATGTTAACATGATAGGTATGTAAAATAGAAAATAAGAAAACAAGAGATATAAAATAAATTAAATAACTAATTGTAAGAGTGATAAACGTAACATTTAATTGAATTAGGAAGTGAAACATTGGGAAATTTTTTTTGGCTTTCAAAGGTTTGTAAAAAACTGTATTATAATTTTTATAATATAGTAGAGATTACCGTGATTTATTTATAATAAGAATGAAACGTATTTTTAATATATTTTATGATTATGTATTTTTAATGTGCTAACGCTGAAAAAAAATAAAATGTATGGATATAAAACAATTTAATTCATAGATATTCACGATATTTAATAGTACGGTTAAATTAAAAAATATTCAATATTGGGCTCGTTTTGAAGGTATTGACGAGACGATTATAATGGTATAATTTGTAAAAAAAGAAACGTATTTTTTCATTGCATTTTTGTTCATATACAATTATGTGTGTTAATATGATAAGAATGTAAAATGAAAAATGAAAAAAATAAAGAATATAAAGTAAATTAAATAATTAATTATAAGGGTGGTAAATGTAATATTTTTCCAAAAACCTTTTTTTTTTTCCAAAAACTACCTTTTTCAATAACTGTAATAGAATTTTAATATATAGTATAGATTATGTCTTTAAAATATTTTTACATTTTATCCTCTCAATACACTTTTGAAAAAAGAGTTAATATAAAACAATAATAACCCAATCAATCAATCTGATTTGCATGAATGAATAAAAAAACCAGTTCTCTCTGATTACCTAAAGTTTTTGACAAATTTCTAAATTTGCAGTTTTTTCTATTTAAATAAACTTATATAGAAAATTTGTTAGAGCAAAATAGGGAACAAAATATTCATTATTTCCTAAAATTAAGTGTTCATATTCCTGTTTTAGTTTTGTCAAAATAACTATCCACTTTCCTAGTCTACCCTTAGAGCATCTCCAACAGCTATGCTAAATTTTTTCTAAAATAGAGTAAAAAAAGTCAAAATCTCTAAATTCATGATATCCTTGTTCCCTATCCTAATTCTCGAGAATATGAAGAGAAAATAGAAAGATCAGAAAAAAAACAAGGAAAAATCGATTCAAATAGAAATAATAGGGTAAATTAACTTTTTGCATCCAACTCCAACAGCTATGTTATTTCTCTCTATTCTCTAAAAATTTAGAGGTTTCTCTAAATTTAGAGATTTTTGTAATCTCTCTCCTCATTTTTCTAGTTTAGCATAAGGGATAACATAACTATTGGAGCAATAAAAATGCTAAAATCCCACTTTTTTTTCTATTTTAACATAGTTTTTGGAGATGCTCTTAATTATAAGATGGAACAAGTTTCTATCTTTATTGGTAAAAGTAAATGTATTATTTAGTTATTTAAAAATATAATTATTACACATTATTAAAATTATATGACGTTTTAATTATGAACATTTATTTTACGACATATGAATTGTTCATTTTCTATCTCTTAAATAATCCATTGAAGATGTTTTTACCAGTTTTTAATTGTAACTGCTTAAAAATAATTAACTTCTAAATAATAAAATGGTTTTAGTATTTTTTTTTTTACTCCAATACATATATTACAATTAATTTAATAAAATATTTTTATATTCGCTTAAGATTAAGATCAAGTGTCACAATTTCAATCATTAAATGATGCATGAGACATGATGTTTTTTTGGGCAATTTATAAATATATTTTTTTAAATGAAACTAAAAAAAGATATTAATGACAACTTGATACAAGCAATTAATGAATTGATTAATAAAAAACAAAACAAAAAGAAGGACAATTAAATGCAATGGAAAAACAACAACCACCCAATCATTTCTATTAATGTTCCATTACAAACAAACATGGACAAAAACAAATTAAAAGTAATTAATCTCCTTAAAACAAATTGTAACACTCTGAAATTTGAGAACTTGTGTAAAAAACTTAAACTTTTGTCAAGGGTCTGTTGTATAAGTGGAATTAGTTTCAAGTTTAAGATCTTCAGTATTGTGATCACGAGTTTCGATAGTTCGTATGCCAAGTTTTGGGTTCGGTACCATACTCGCGATAGTGACATGGTGTCACTATCGCGAAGGCACAATCGTCGGGGGTTTTAGACTCTTGGTACGTCTCGCACGATAGTGCCAGGCGATAGTGCCTTGGTCACTATCGCGGTGTCACAACCACGCCACTTGTACCAAATGGTGTGTGGGTCGGGCGATTATGCCCCGCGACAGTGACAATGTCACCGTGTCACTATCGCGAGCGGGTGGCAGGCTATATAAATCTAAATGTCGCAAATTTTTTATCATTTTATCTGATTTTGAATTGGTAGCTGCAATTTTCTCTCTAGGAAGCTGGTAAGTCACATTCTCTCCCTTACTTTTCCATTAATGTCTCCATCTACCTCAAGTCTTTGATTGTTTATGATATTTTTAGGGTTCTTGAACATTTATTGATCAAGTCTTATCCTCAAGGTTTCCATCTCATCTCCTCACTAGTTACTTGGATTTTAGGGTTTTAAGCTACAACCCTACAAGGTGAGTTAACTCTCTTTTATAAACTTTATACATGTTAAAATCATGGTTTTCAACCTAATAGACATCTCCATTTTAACTTCTTTGATTTGGGTGAACTTTCACCAAAACCCTATCCAAGACTCCCAAAATCTTCCAAAACGAAATTAGAGAAATCAACACTAGGAAACCATAAATGGAGCATTTATAACTTAAATTAAGGTTTAGAAATTGAAGGAATACACTTACCACTTAGGTTTTGGGCAAAACCTAATAATCTCAAAAACTCTAGTGTTGAAGGTAAAAAGGTTGATCTTGCATCAAGGATGAAGATATCATCATAATATGGAGGGGGAACACTTTGATCTTCGTAGAAAAGCCCCAAAAATCGGTTAGGGTTCATGAGTGTAACACCCTCAAATATGGAAATAACAATTGATTTTAAAAATTTTCTAAATACATCGATAAATGATACATCTCCAATCACAAATTTATTATTTAACCTCAATACACACATTTAATCTCTACTTATTGTCTAAACAAGGTCGGGTGCTACTAAAACTCAATAATAGCCACTATCTCCAAATTGCGGAAGACTTCAACAAATACTTACACTTGTAAAAAGCTAAGGCTCAACTCTTTATAGCTGCTAGGACCAAACCCCCAACTGGAACTTGATGCACATGCCGACAAATAAAAAGGTTAGGCTTAACGCCTAGTGAGCTCAAGAGTTTCCAACATAAAAAATTAATCATTTAAAAGAAAGAATGCGGTTAAATTCATAATCTTTCAATTTGATATGTCTTACATATGAAAACGACTCATTTTCCAATAGAATGCAATTTATGCAAAGAACACCGATTTAAACGTTTTCCAATGCAAACTACTTCAAGGGCGAAGACACCAATATAAACCGCTCACTCATAAATTATGTTTAACCCCAAAACTCACTCAAAACGGGAATGGAAATTGAACTCCCAATTCATAAAAGCGTAGATAAAGCTTAACTCCCGAAACACCCAAACACGGTGGTACATATTACCCAACTCATAAAATCATGGATAAAACCCATACATATAAAATGTCACCGAAAACATGGATACCCAAAATACAATACCCAAAATAACACCTTTTGGTGACGGGGAAGACCCGATTCCATCGAATGTGGCGACACATAAAGATAAGCCACGTATCTATGTTATAAGCATAACTTCAAGGATAAACAACCATTGGCATCAACCCAAACAAGTCTTTAGCCAAGGTAGTCATCAACCCTATCCAGGTCTTTAGTCGTAGCGGACATCAACTCAAACCGAGTCTTTAGTCATATCGGACATCAACTCAAACCGAGTCTTTAGTCATATCCAATAAAACCGACTTTTATGCCTATGGATCCATTGCATTACGGTCAAAACGTTACACGAGTCAAAGGAATGACAACGCACTCAAATCATGTAATTCCCAAATAAGGTGCAACTAGGTACACCATACGACCGAGGCTCCTTAACGAGCTACCAAGATTGAAAAAATGTTCCAAAGACTCCACCGAGTACAAATCAAGCCCCAAGAGGTTTAATAAACGTTTGGCTAAAACACGAGAGCCAATATGGTTACACAACCCAAAATACACATTTTCCCAAAATGTTTGATTCTCAAATTATCATTGGCCTTTGGCCCAAAACCCAAAAGGTTTTCCAATTCTAAAATGTTCCCCAAAGCCGGGAATGACCCAAAACCAAATGACCCATACATTAGTACTTTTCAAAACATGTCGTTTCATGAAGGATGCATAAAAACCGACAAACACTTAAAGGTGCATTTTTGACCAAACACCCATTTATGCAATAAATCATCAAAACACATTCTTTGCGACACATTTATCAAAATGTCCAAAAATCCCAAAATGTGTGCTATATAAATTTATAAAGTTAAACGTTTTCAAAATAACCAAACTTACCAGCAGTTAACAATTTCATGTAAAACACATAACACTTTAAAATAAATATTTTGGCATGTACACCGTTTTAACAAATCAACTTGAACTCACCTTGCTAGATTTAGGCTAAATCTAGATTTTACCCCAACTTGAGATCCCTTGAAGAGACTTGAATCCTCCAAGCCAAAAATCTCCAAAACCTAGATCTATACATTTTCAACCGTAAATAATCACATTCAACCCTTAGAATTGTTCCCCAGGTATTACATGAACATTTCATCTTATACCCAAAAACCCTAATTTTCCATACTTGAAGAAGGAGAAAATTACCTCAACTAATAGCTTGAATCCACCAACCAAAACACATGTAGGTCTCCAAAACGAACCATAAGCTTCCAATCTTCAAATGATGAAAGGGCTAGATGGAATCCCCCAAGAGCTTGGTGAAGGAGATGAAAATGAAGGTTTTGTGGTTCATGATCCCAACTAGCTTAGATGATGAAGAATCATGTGGTTTATGACAAAAACACTCAAAAATGAGTTAGGGTTCGTGGGAAAGGGCGAGGGATCAGTTTGGGAGAGAAAAAGGATAGATTAGAAATGAGAAAGTGAGAAAAATGGCTGAAATGGCAACATTTAACAATCTGGTACACGTAGGCTATAGTGCCAGGCTATTGTGCCGCTGGCACAATCGCCAGAGATGTGCTGCGGGCTCTGAGCCTTGGCGATTGTGCCCTCTGGCACAATCGCTGGCATAGTCGCCCGGGTGCCCCCGAACTCCAAAAATCCGACTTTTTCAACGCCAAAACTCCCAATTTTTCGAGGGACTTTAAACAATGCATTTCCCCAACAAAACCCCACTGTTTATAAGTCACATAAACGTCCGGGTGACAATTACTTACCGAAAATTACGGGTGTTACAATGAGGGAGGGAGAGGAAACGATTTGGGAGAGAAAGGAACTGAATAGACTGAATAGAGGAAGTAACAAATGAGAAATGGGGTTAAAAATCTGATTTTAATCGACTAGGGGCCGACCGCGAGTATGCCCCGTGAATGTCACTTTCGCTTGGCACTCTCGCTGAGAGTGTACCGCGGGCAATAATGCCCTCCGCGAGAGTGACACGTGATTGTGACACATGTCACTTTCGCTGTCACTTTCGCCCAGACTCCCCGAAGCCCGGAAATCCGATCTTTTTCGACACTAAGGCCCTCAACACTCTTTGGGACTTTTAAAAGTGTTTTCCCAACCTGAATCCCACCAAACACGTGGTACAGAAACGCCTGGTGGCTCTATACTTACCGAAAATTACGGGTGTTACAATATGTGCATAAATGGTTGCATTCGGCGTCATGCCCCCACACTTTGTTTGTATCATTTTGTCTAATAGTAGAACACTAGATTCCACATTTAGGCATCAGATTGGGTTATAAGTCATACGTGCTAGTATACAAATGTACACAATGGAAAAAAAACACATATACTTTTATAAATGTGTAATTATTACAGTTTTTAATTGACAAAGGTATAGTCGTACTCTTAATTATATAGAGAGAATTTTTTTCATCTCAAAGTTAAGGCTATAATTAAAAAGTTTACAGCTGCCTTTAAAAGTAGACACCTATTTGCGAGGAAATCATTGATTTAAGGTTATTTGCTTTTAAAAAGTTTATCTATCGTGGAGCTTGGATGGGCATGGAGGGTTTACGGTTAAGAAACTAAGGCAAATACTTGAAGAAAGAAGAATTAGGGAAGGGTCGTTTGGAGAGGAAACTACTTGGAATAAGGATATTCCTAAAAAGATTGGTATTTTTGTGTGGAGAGCGAGACTAGGGAGAATTCCTACGGGCCGGTTCTAGATAGTATGGGTATAGAGTTATACTATATGTTATGTCCGAGATGTGGGAATGATATAGAAACGGTAGATCATGCTCTTATAACATGCGGATACGTGAAAATTTTGTGGCAAACAATTGGGAGATGGTGGAATCTTAACCTAGACTCGTTTGAATCCCTTAGCTATTTGTTTAGAGTAGTTGGGCATGTAGGAGATAATCCAAAAGGTGTACAAAGATGGGAAACGGTTGTTTGGTACATTCTTTATGTCATATGGGCTCATCGCAACAAAATGATATCCGAAAAAGAACGGGGAAAGATTTCAGATATATTTTTTTAGATTAAAATAAAGACGTTTGATTGGATCACAATGAGGGATGGTGAGTTGGCTATCGACTTGGTAAGCTGGTTGTCGAATCACGGAACAATATAGGGCGATTAATTCCAGAAGCGGATGATCGTGATTAAGTCGGAGGGGTCGGATAGACGTGTTTGGTAAAGTCTTGGCTGCAGAACCACAACAGCTCCACTGTTGCTGCTGGTTCTTCGACATGTTGGGGTTCTGTCGGGGTTGTGTTTTCCGCTTGCCTCTCGCAAACGGAGCTCCATAGCTATCTCTCTTTTGGGTTTGTATTTCTGCTTTGCAGTGTTCGATTGAAAATTTGGGACTGTTTTTTGTTTGGGTGATGTTCTTGGATTAGAGGTTTTAAGCCTTTGTTTGGTAATAAAGGTTTATTTGCTGCTAAAAAAATATCTCACACTCTCAGTTATTATTCTATAAAATTTTCAAGTATGTCATTTAATTATAAAATGTTGAACTTATCAAATTATAATTCTTGTGAGAGATAATAAAATGACAATTGTACCCTTGAATAAAAGCTAAACAAACAAAAACTAATTAAATGTTAATGGTTTTTATTTACAAAACTTAATTTTGAATGTGAATTTTAAAACATGCATCAAGAATTATTAAGTAGAAATTATTATTAATTTGGTGAAGAAGTTAGGGCATGTTTGTTAGCAGTTTGGTGGGCGTAAAGAGACTCACATGTTATCCGTCAGTTATATATGATTTTTTTTGAAGGGTGTCCTAAACTATGCCTAGAGGCCCTAGACTAATCCCTTGACACTTTATGACTGTAAGACATCAACCCTGATTAAACCTCAGTGGCCACAATTGTTGTATACGTCTGAATTCGAACCCTGGGTAGATGGGATATTCCACCACACCCCAGTGTCTTAACCAGTACGCCACAACCCTTGTGGTTTATATATATATATATATATATATATATATATATAGAGAGAGAGAGAGAGAGAGAGGTGGTTTCAATTGGAAACTGTATTAGATTGGAAACTTTAGAAACCGTCAATTTCATTGGTTAAATTAATGAAATTGGTTCATAAAATTGTTTAATATGATCAAGTTGTTTCATATAATTCTTTTGTTAATGAAATTGTTTCATATATTTGTGTTTTTTATGTAGTTTCATCTATTTTTCTCATTCTGATGAAATTGTTTCATGTATTTTACAGTCTGGTGAAACTTTTCATTTTTACATAAAAACACAAATATATGGAACAATTTCATCAATAAAAGAATTATATGAAACAATTTCATCAAATTAAACAATTTCATTAACTTAACCAATGAAATCGAGGGTTTCCACGGTTTTCAAAATTAGAGTGGTTTTCATTTGATCGCTCCCCTATATAATTATATGATTGTTTGGTAATTGTTTAATGATATAAAAACTAGTTTATTGAGTAAGCTGTAAGGGGGAACTTTACGTTTTTTTTACCGAACATGTTTCTCTCAGTTGTTAAAACATGATTATTCCATCTATGAAAAAACCCTACCAAATAAAAACATTCTCATTTTATATGGACATATAATTCACACATACAACTTTACCCGTACATGATTTAATGGAAAACCAACCAAACAACCCCTCATGTAGCGTTTGGTTCACATAATGGAATATGTCGTAATCTAACTATTTCAAAGTAATTGGAATTTGAATGAATTGCAATGACATTTAATTATGTTTGACCACGTGGTTGGAACAAATTGGAATGTAATATGTCAAAAGAGTTTGAATATGTCTGTTGGTTCGTTGAATATAACAGTGGTGGTGGGGTTGAGGCGGTAGTGGTGTCGATGGTAGTATTGACGGTGGTGACGGCGGTGACAATGATTGTGGCGGCGACGACGGTGGTGAGGGTGGGGGTAAATGCAACAATAGTAACGATGATGGTGACGGGGGCAACAACAACGTCAGTGTCGTTGATGGTGACGTCCATCATGGTGGGATTGAATTGAATAAATACAAGAGTATAATAATAATATTTTTTTCCTCTAAAGATGGTACAAAATAATTAGAATTCATTGTTATAACCTAATGAATTTACATTCCACTATATGTAGAATTCAAATTCCAAGAACTAAAAGAATGAACCAAATACATGAATGAAACTTAATGGATATCATTCCAATTTCTTAAATTCCATCACATTCCAACGAACCAAATACTGCCCAGTGATAAATTGATGTCAAAGATGATAAATTTATGGCAAAAAAGTGTTAGGTTACGGGATCTCAAGCACATCGGAAAATAAAACCGTAACCCTCCAAGGACCCATACGAATCGGAATAAATCGGGTGTTTCGAAATTATACCTCATAGTTAACGAGACTTTGAATCACAGCAACAAAGCAAGCTTGATGCCTCTACGGTATCCACGCGAACAATCCGAATCATTTGCCTTCTCGTGATGCTAGTCACGGTTTCAAAACTTATAAAGGAAAAAGAGCATATAGTTGTAGGTGATTTTAGAGAGAATTGCAAGAACAAAAACAATATTGCATACAATGTCATACATTATATATGGACATGAGAGACATGGCATCAAAGCACCACCATCCCTACACCTTACTTGAGTGTAGAAGTATCTATGCACCATAACTCATCTTTTCAAGACCATCCCTAGTCAACTTTATTTACGTCCAACATAAATAATATCTGATTTTATTTAATCAGATTAAATCAATACAAATGAAATATAATAATTAAACGTTTTTAATTATTTAAACTCCTTATTGGAATATGTTCAAAGCGTGTGACCCAATAGGTTCTCGACATGTTCGTAATAATTATAAATCTCGTATTTATATTTATAAACAATGAGCGGTATCTAGCAATACATCATCGTCACCCAAATGACGAGAATTAGCGATACAACAAATTATCGGTTTGTAGTCAATTTTAGTTTACACATTTAATTTCTTTGTCCTTGATGTCTAGATTGAACACGAGACATTGAATGTGTCATTCTCGTTATGTCCAGTCTCTAGTTTCTTGATTCCCAAATATACAAATAAAAACAGAAATTGATATCTCATATCATTTATCTGAGCATACATTCATTTCCTTAATATATATTTATCAAGGGGTCCAGAGACATCACTCCCGTCATAAATGAGGGACAAATCTTATCTCGATACATGTTAGTTCTACCATGTGATTTATAACATACACAACAATAATTCTGTCACCAGTTACAGAATGATTAGAACAAATGTCAAAATATATTACTCACACATAACAAACTCTATATTTCTCAAGTCAAAAAATTGCATGTATATTGACCACATGAGAAACACTTATGACACTCACATGACATCCAATGAAGTGTTCTCATAGCGAGTCACGTCCGATACACAAAATCTCCATTTTGTACCCATATGCAGATTCAATATCTCTATATGAATCCCTACATATGCTAGTCATTATCATATTACTTCAACCTTAAACCCCAAAATAATATTTAACTAGGGACATTTATAATACATTATTATAAGATTATTTATTATGAATAATTAAAACACATAATATAACATATACATAATAACTTGGGCAATGTCTTTTATTTATTTATTAATTTCATGAATCAAAACTTAAAATTACAATCATCGTATGATTAGTTTTTGGACATTCACTAACAAAATGTACAAAATCAATGACGAGACGTTTTTCTGATCAGTACTTACATCGTAAAGAAATTAAATGTATTGTATTTTCAAACTCATTTATCTTTTTATAACAAACAAATAGTTTAAATTTAGACAAACATATTTATTTTCAAATGTCACATTTCAATATTATTAAATATCGAAAACTGATGATTAATAAGGTTTTTATTGGATACATGATATTAATAAATAACATCTATAAATAAATAAATAGATGGGAGACTTTGTCTTCATATGGCATCATAATCAACCCATAAAAACAAGAAAATACAGCTAATGCATAAAGTGACAATTCCACAATACGACACATAAAAATGGCTAACAACCTAAAGAAAACACAAATAATGTTTTATATTATATTTATATATTTGTATTATATACTAAAAATAAAAAAAAATGATTAAAATATTAAAAAAACTAACAATTTTATATATTAATTATGTATAGATGTCGAAATTTATTGAGAAAAAACATGTAACAATTAGTTCGTTGAGTTGACGATAATGATATTACGGTGAGTTAACTTCTGATATTGACATTAACATATGTATATGAAAAGAGTATTATGTCTGTTTAAAAAACTAACAAACACGTTTTCGAAAACGACAAATATATAAACCAACAAAACATTTCATGATCTTCCACATAATTTATTGTTTAGACATGCTTTCATAATAAAATGAAGGATAAACATATTATAGCTTCACAACACTTTACATAAATTATAATCAAAGTAAGAGCTGAGCAAAAAAGTTGGCATTTCTTGACCGATTCATATCCATATACATCTCCTATATCTTTCTTTAACTAAAGTCTAAATCTAGAAAAATTGACAATTTATGCTTCTTTTGAAAAACAAGAAAAATGGTTCGAAATTTACAAAAACCCAGAAAATTATTTCAGATAAATTGTTGTTATCGTTTTTGACCATTTCCCATAATTTATAGAAACTCACATAATTACATGAAAAAACTACAATCAAGAATTGAGCAAGAAAACGAACTATATTACTAATGGATTTTTATTACACCCAAAGAATGGTTTTAAAAAAGTGAAGTTAGAATTGTGGTTGATCATTTACATCTCTTTTGAAAAAAACAAGAAAAATGTTCGAAATTATGTTATCAAAAACAACAAGAACCCATAAAATTATTTCCGATAAACCGTTAACGTTTTTAACCATTTCCCATAATTTATGACAAAAGACAACATCTTTTAATCAAAAAAACAGATTTTAATATCACAACAACTCACAAGGCTACAATCAATAATTGAGTAAGAAAACGAACTATGTTTTACTACTGAAATTTATTACATTGACTATCAAAATCGTATCTTAGAATAAAAGGGTTTTTGAAAAGTGAAGTGGGAATTGTGGTTTCCAAAAGTGGCCCCTAGCCTAGGTTGCATCCAAAGCTCCCAACCACAAGTGGGAAGAGTTTTTGATTTCCATTGGAATTGACACAAAGCCAAATCTTGCTTCCATTGTTAGTTGCAATTATCCCAAACTCCAAAACAAACCCCATGAAGACTTGAACAAAATCAAAAGATATATAAAGAAAAAGAAATCCATGATTTGGACTTGTCCCCATTTGCCCAATCATTTCTTTTCCCAAATTCTCATGTCTTTTTTCTCAATGCTTTTATTCCAACTTCTAATGGTCCACACCACTCTTTCTTACAAATAACTTGTACAATAAAGATTACTTTACGTATATTTTGACGTCAAGAAAATACAGTTTCATATACCTTAATATCAAGAAAACACAGTTTCATGCATCTTAACGTCAAGAAAACACAATCTTGTACATCTTAACGTCAAGAAAACACAGTATTCTGCATTTTAACGTCACAAAAACACAGTTTAATGCATCTTAACATCAAGAGTCAATCTCATATGGGATTTTTGGTAGTAGATTAGTACACCGGCAACAAAGATTTTCGGCTAACATAACTAGATGTTCCTCTGTGTGATTGTTTTTTTTTCTCTTTCTGGATAAGCTAAAGATAACAAAAGTTTAATTGATACCGTCATGATTTCTTGGATTTTCTAAAGAAGGCATAAACCCTTGATTGCTTTCGGATAAAGTTTTGAAAGTGGGTCTTTTGCGAACAGAAATAATAAAGAAAAAAGTAATGAACTTTAGTTGTTTTTGTACAATTATACCAAGAAACACCGAGACATACATTTTGAATTTGGGCATGTGACCATATTATCATCATCGTTGTTACGGGCATGAATTGAATTGGCTAAACATGAGACATAAGATCACCAAAAAGCAAATACATACAAAAATAAAGAGAACTAGAGATATCACGGATGATAAAAGAAACTCAAAACCGAACAAACCTTTATATACTTGTAATACATACACATACACACACACACACATATATTAGTAATATTACAAGGTTTTAACAACAAATAACATCCATGATCTTCTAAAGTTGACTTCAATAATAATGATCATCTCTCTTTATTTGATCAAATTCGGGATTCATTCTTGCCTGCAATCCCTCTTTAAACCGTTATAATTCAAGTGAAATTACCGTTTTACCCTGCCGGAGAGACCATTAAGGGATTCATTCTTGCCCATGATCCTCTTTAAACCGTTATAATCCGAGTGAAATTGCCGATTCACCCTTGCCGGAGAGACCACACGGGATTCATTCTTGTTCATGATCCCTCGCTAAACGGTTACAATCCGAGTGAAATTACCAATTTGCCCCGCCAGAGAGAGACCACGGGATTCATTCTTGTTCATGATCTCCTCTTTATAAGGCTATAATCCAAATGAAATTACCAATTCACCCTTGCCGCAGAGATCACAAGGGACTAATTCCTGCTCATGATCCCTCGCTAAACAGTTACAATCCGAGTGAAATTACCAATTTGCCCCGCCAGAGAGAGACCACAAGGGATTCTTTCTTTCTTTCTTTCTTTCCCATGATCCCTCATTAAACCGGATAGACCATTCTCTCATCTATTGTTCTCAACACAAGAATATTCACATCCACCACCACATATTACAACAACAACAACAACAACAACAAAATTCATATATAACTTCACTACACACCATCATCATATAAGGGTGGGAAAGGAAAAGAAAAAAAAGATAGAAAATTAAAAAAGAAGCAAAGAGAGACTAATAATAATAGTAGTAGTAATAATAATAAAAATGTCAAAAGCTTATGTTATGTATCTTCTGTAGTTGAAAAGTTAAGTCTTTTTTTTTTTTGAGGGTTTTCTTCTTCATTTCATGATCTATGAACAAAAGGGTTAATTTAAGAGCTCACAAAGCTTTTGATCTCATCCATTAACGTGTAGAAATGCTCGTTATTCGGCAAGAAATAGAACCCGATCGTCGCCTTTTTCAAGAACAAAAGCTTCACTTCTTGCCCCGCGTTTCGCAGCCCATCAACATACGCCAATTGCCAATCTTGAACGAGATCCAACCCCGCCACAACGACCAAACTCTTTGGGAATTTAAGCCCCTCGAGAGGGATCCCTCGAGGCCCGAAGATATTGCACGCGGGATGATCACGATCTTCGCCTTCCGGCAAAAACGCTCGCCAATACCAATCTCGATCTTGAACCCTGACGAAATACTTCCCGTCGAGTTGGTTCTCGGATTCTTTCCTCTCTTCCCCACCGAACAACGGATGCAAAAGTATGTTTCCGAGCACTTCCACGCCGGATTCCGCCGCTCTCACCGCCACGTGATGAGCTATGTTCCCGCCGGAGCTGTCTCCGGCCAGGTACACGTGGACTTTCGGGTCTTCACCGCTTAAAAGCCATGATCTCGAATGAACCCATTTCAAAGCTTCCCACCCATCTTCATAAGCACACGGATACCGGTGCTCCGGCGACCGGCGGTAGTTCACGGACACCACAACGCCTCCGATAAGCCCCGTGAGACGACGGCAGAACGTGTCGTAGATTGCGCTGTTGGCGGACGAATGCGTGAAGCTTCCGCCGTGGAAAAAGATGATCACCGGCACGATCTCGGTGGTGCTTAACGGCTTCTCGAGTTCCAAGATTCCAGCACCGGGTTGACGATCGGATTCGTTTAGGGGCGGCGAACACCGGTAAATCCGGTTGAGCAGGCTCGTGGCTCGGTCAACTACGTCGAACGAGTAAACGCCGTCGACCGGAACGGTGTTCGCCGCCACTTTCCGGTCAAGAAACTCCGCTAATTCACGGTTGAAGGTGCCGTCCGGTCGCCGGAGCATGTTGTAAGCTAGTTTGAAGTTGGAGATTAAGATCCATGTATGAAGCGGAACCACTTTCTATCAAAAATTAGAAACAAAAATCAGAACAATTTCATATAAAATTGGAAAAAATTAAAAAGAAAATCTAAAAAGATTAACATCTGGCAACACCAGATTGATCAATCAGAAATGGGTAAAATCAGAAATTATGAACAAAATCAAAATCAAAACAAAACCCAAGAACAAAAAGGGGGGAATTCAACGATCCACCAAAAAAATTGAAAGAAGAACCGAAAAATCAAAAAACCCATTGTGAATCATGAGGGGAAAAAACCCCCAAATCGAATAAATTATCAATCACAAATGGGCAGAATCAGAAATTATCAACAAAATTAAAATCAAAAGCAAAACCCAGTAACAAAAAGGGGGAAATTCAACGACCCACCAAAAAAAAAAATCAAACAAACCCATCGTAAATCCCTAGAAAATAAAACCCCCCAAATCGAACCAAAAACAAAATTACCAAATTAATCGATAAATACCCACAAAAAATAACAAAAACAATCATCTATTTCGGTAACAAAAAGACAAACAACAGAAGAAACGAAACAAAACAGATCAAGAAATCAACAAGAATTAGAAATTTCACCTTGGCTTCATTTGCGTTGATTTCATTACTACCCGCCATGGATTGAATCGAAAGAAAAACCTTGATTTTGTGGAAGAACAAAAAAGGGTTTAAATGAAGAAGTGGGTTCTCAAAAGATCTTGAAAAAGATTAGCGTTTGACCACACATAACTGATTTTTTTTTTCCTGGGTTCTGAAACAAGATGAGACACTTGTCTGATGTAAAAAAAGAAAAAAACACAGAAGAAAAATAGTGAGATTTGAAGAAGGTTTAGAGAGAGAGAGAGTTTTTTGCTTGTTTGAGGAGGTTGAAAGGGTGAAGGATAAGAGAGAGAGAGAGAGAGAGAGAGAGAGAGAGAGAGAGATGGGAGAGAGAGAGAGATGGGAGAGAGAAGAACGACGGTGGTGGAGGAGGGGAGGGACGAGAGAGACGACAAAGCAGGCGGCCGAAATACTGTTTAAAATGGGACCCACATATACATACATGAGAGATGTATGTATATGTATGTATCATATACATATACATATACATATACTGATATACAGGATTGGGTTCCGGTGAGAAATGTGAGAAGTGGTTATCAACCATTGGATGAAAAATAGACACACATTAGGATGAGATGCACCGAGATACACCAGATCAATTTCTTTCTAAGCCGCAATTCATAGGAAGACTTGAGATTAAAAGAGATCAACGGTTCAGATTCATTTATCACGTTTCTCACCATTAACTCAATTTTTCACACGATCATTCGCCTACATTTACATATACAATAATAATAAACTTTGTGTTTTTGGTTATAGATTTAACCAAAATTGGGATTAAGGTTTTGGGATTGGATGGATTGTTGTGTTATTTGGTTTACCACCAAAAAAACAAATTCAATATAATCTTTTAGCCATTTTTCTTCTAATTTTATATTTTTGTTACTACCTCCGTAATTATCATGTCCGTAATTACGGATCTGAGTTAAAAATGTAAATATTTTTTTAGATTTTACCCACTTCTGCAATGACATTTCTGCAATATTGCAGAAGTGACACGTATCGCACCCACATGGGTGACACGTGGGTTGATCTGGTTGCAACATGTGGCTTGTGGAAGTGGGTGAAATCTGAAAAAAAATATTTACATTTTAATCCATATCCGCAATTGTGGACATGGTCATTGCCAAAGTGGTGACAAAAATTCAAAATCGAGAGAGGAATGACTAAAAGACCGATTTAGATGCGTATTTTGATTGTTTGAGTCAAACTTTCTTTTAGAGATCAAGGTTTTTCGTTTCGTTTTTTGGTACTCATTTGTCTTGAAATAATATTACCAGTTTAATTAATTTAATGGGTTTTGTAAAGTTGATAAGAAGCCCATTACCAAAGTTGTTTGTATAAATTGATAAGGTTTTTGTTTGTAATAGGGTTTTTCATGAAGAACGTGTTTTTAATTGATAAAGGCGGGTTAGGAAAGAAAAAAAAACTTTGTTTTCTGCATAAAACTCCCTCCTATAAGCTTAATGAATAAGTCACTTTCTATATCATTAAACCCCAACCAAATAGTCATGTATAATTGATTGAATATGAAGTTAAATCGTACATTGTTAAATGTAAAAACGAACTCTTGATGTTGATACGTGCGAATAAGATATTAAACATCTCCGACCCAATCACTATAAAAATAATACCTTAGAACACTAAAAATGGTAGGTCCCTTGAACATTAAAAAAATCAAACGCTAACCACACACTAAAAACATCTTTATTAAACTATTAATCTATATATATAAATGTATAAAAGTTGAATAAAATATCAAGTTGAACAAAATATCATTATTTAGTTTTATAGACATACTTTATTGACCTTCAAATATAGATGTCATCTTTATTGAGCTACATTTTTTTAGTGTTGGATTGGAGATGAAAACACCTTCATTTTTGTGTTTTTAGTGTTGGGTTGGAGATGGTCTAACATGTATGGGCGCGTTTAGCTAGTCCCTTTTCATAAAGTATAGTTGTTATACCTTTTAATTAATTAAATAACAATTTTACCCTTAAACCGGTCGAACCAAGTCAATTTTTTTTGTTTGTGAGTTGAGCGATCTGGTGGGTTTGTCTACTCTGAAAAATAGCCAAATCGTTCGGTCTGGTCTGATCTATGGTTTGAACTTTTTTTGAGCGGTCTGGACCAAACCGACCACCAAAAATACAAATGTATTAATTATATTTAGTTTTCATTTGTATGCTAAATCTTTAGGTAGCGTTTGGTATGCAGACATGATTGAACGGGACTGGACATGACAGAACTGGACTGGACATAACAGAACAAGAGGCTAGGACAGAACTGAACGAGACTGGACTGGACAGGACAAGACAAGACAAATGTCTGTCTTGTGTTTGGTATGGCTAGGACTGGATAAATTTCTCTAAAAGTTTTTTTGATGATTTTATATATCATATAATATAATAAATAACACAAATAAAGTATATCTTTAAATAATTTAATTAAAAAAACATTTTTATTTTTTAAACGATTTTCATACATATAAATACATAGAAAAACAAGGGTATAAAATTTAAATGAATAATATGAAATAATTGATGGTAGTTCGAAAAAAATTTGATTCATATAAAGAAAATATAATATTTGATTCAATTTGGAATATCTTAATGAATTGACGGATGCATAGTTGCAACGACAGGTAAAGATAAATGCGATGGGTGGCCCGTGAAGGACGGTAGTTGTGAAGAACGTGAAAGATAGTGGATGGTGGTGGTGCAGGTGTTTGTTATGGTTGATGTGGTGGAGGTATAGGTGGACGACGATGGTAGTGGTGGTGGCGGTGGATAGGGGTAATAGAGGTTATTGTAGTGGAGGAAGAGGCGGAGGTCACCGACGGTAGTTGGCGGTAAGCGTCAGTGGCGGCGGCGACAATAGGTGGCGGTAATCGGTGAAGGTGGCGATAGGCGATGGTTGTGGAGGTGGTGGAGGAAGTTGTAGTAGTGGAGGAAGAGGTGGAAGTGGTCGACGATGGTTGGTGGTGGCTACCGGTGGCCGTTGATGGTGGTGGCAGCCAAAGGTGGTGGTGATCGGTGTTAGTGGAGGTGGTCGACGATGGTAGTGGTGGTGGCGACGACTGATTGTTGTGGAGGTGGTGGATGAGGTTGTTATGGTGGAGAAATAGGTAGAGGTGGCCGATGGTGGTTGGCGGTGGCTACTAGTGGCCGCCGATGGTGGTAATTGCGGCGATGGGTAGTGGTGACCCTTAAGACTAATACCATATTAGAATTATACATCAAATAGCGGTAAATCAATGATATTTAGTTTTTGTCTCACTTTTGTCCCATGTTGTTTCACCTATTTTGGTGGAACAAGAAAATACCATTTTTTGTCCCATCTCGTCTCACCTTGTCCGGTCTCTGTCCCTGTCCCATGTTGCGCCAAACGTGAGACAGTGAATTTTTGTCCTGTCCCATGTCACACCAAACGTGAGACAGTGAGTTTTTGTTTTGTTTTGTCCCGTCTCATCCAGTCTGCAAACCAAACGCACCCTTACGACCCAATTATAAAAAAATCGTTTAAAACATTACGTTTTTAGTTTTCATTTATCAACTGACCACATTATCTTGATTGGCAAAATCTCGAAATTCGGCAAATATCAAAGCTAAAATTCCAAATCGTCTTTCGACTTGCTAAATATTTGTCCAAAATTCAACTATTGTTGATGGACTTATTTGACCTTTTTTTCCAATTTGTTCAATGTTTTTTTTTAATTTTAGAGATAAACATTTCTATTAGAATTCGGTATATTATTTTTCTAATAATGTTATATCGATAGAAAAATCATTTGGATATAATTATGTTTGTTTTAGTTTAAAACTTATAAGAGCATCTCCAATACAAGATTCTTATAATCAAAAAGTGTAGTGCCTACTAAGAACTACCATTGTGGAAAGTTCTTATAAGAACTCAATTTCCTCTAGGTTCTTAAATAAGAACTTTGGTTCTTACCATGAAATGTGTGAGATGTGACATTATCTTTATTTTTTTATTTTTTTCTTGACTTTATAATAATTATTAATATTACATATATTTAACTTATATATATGGGACCCACAAAAATAGTTTATTATAAGAACTATCATTGTAGACTTTTATGTGAATTTTTAATTTGATGAGGTGAAAATGAGGTGATACCAAAGAGTACAAAAAAGAGGTTCTTATAAGAACTTGCATTGGAGATGCTCTAAAAGACCCAACCACTTAAAACAATTAGACTAAGGCATTGTTTGGCAAAAAAAAACTAGCTTATAAATTAGTTTTTTTTTTGTATATGTTTTGATGATCATAAACTAGATTATAAGCTAGCTTATTGAAAAACTACTCATAATAACGTTTTAAAAAACTAGTTTATCAACTACCAGCTAATTTATCAAACATAGTTAAACCGTCTTTTTGTAGTCTAATCAAACACCCCTAATTATGGATTTTCAACTAGCCCAATTTTAATTTGATTTTTTTTTTGGGAAATTTTCATTTCACCTGTTTGGGTTTTGACTTTTGACCGTCCACTGCCACTGGGAATTATCAATTGTATTTTACTCATAATAAGTAATCACATACACACATACTATTTTTACCAATAAACTTTCCAAACATAGTGGATTTACAATAAACCTCAAAAACCATTGTTAAAATGAATAATTTTTTTTAGAGAATTACAAAAAAAAAATCAATAAACTTTCTCATTTTGAATATTAAGAGGTTGTATATTAAACCCTTACCAGTTATAATTATTATTCTCGTTTATCTTATAGGGTAACATTTTGGGATATCATAATAGATTGATAGTAAGTGTTTATAAACCGATAAACGCTTACCGGGTAAGAGTTATAAATGTAACATCTCAGACTAACCGTACTAGATATTGTCAGCTTTGTCCATAAAACTGGATTCACGGTTTTCAAACGCGTTTGGTGGAGAAGGTATTCAATCTCTTATAAGACAACTTTAGTTCCCCTCCTCAACCAATGTGGGATCTTACAATCCACCCCCTTGGGAGCCCAATATTCTCGCTGACACACTAGTCCGACTCCCGGCTCTGATACCATCTGTAACATCTCAGGCTAACCGTATATGATATTGTCCGCTTTGTCCACAAAACTGGATTCACGGTTTTAAAACATAAAAGGGGGAAACCGTCCTTCACCCCATTTTCTCACTAAACCCTCAAATATCTTCCCCTTTTCTCTCCCAAAACGACCCCTCGCCCTCTCAATCGAACCTTATCATATTTTGGGGGGTTTTCCTCCTAAAACCATGTGATCCTCCTCCATCTAGCAAGTTGGGAGCTAGAACCATCATTCTTTCACCTTCATCTTCTTCACCAAAATTTTCACCTACCCTCTTTATAGGCATTATTTACTTGTATAGTACTACAACTCAAAACACAATTGTGAGAGAGAGAGAGAGAGAGAGAGTGTGCGTGAGAGAGAGTGTGAGGGAGGATGGGAGAGAGTCTGTCGGAAAGGGAGGGTTCGAGAGAGGGTCGGTGAGTCGTTTAGGCAGGGAGCAAGAAGAAGCGAGACTAGGTACAAGTCGACTGTCGGTAACGTAGGTAACCAAAGTTTCACCGCTTTTTGGAACATGACATCATTCTTGTTTTCAACTTTCCGGATAATTGGGAAGTTCATCAGCTGTGGAAGGTATTTAAACATTATGGGGAAGTCGGGGACATTTACATGGCGGGTAAAAGGATGGCAAATGGGAAGAAGTTCGGTTTCGTTCGTTTCAAAATGGTTAGAAATGAAGCGTTATTGAAAAGAAAACTCGACGAGATTTGGATCGGTTCATACAAACTAAGAGTGTTCTCGACTTTGAAGAGAATCGGGGAGAGGAACAACAAACCGATTATGGGAGGTGCTCACGCTATGGGAAAAAAAGGAAGATAATAAACGTTTAACGAGAACATTCCGTGACGTTTTAATAGGAAGACATGTGGTAGCTATTTATCGCGTACTGCACAGCGGGGGTACAGTAATACCTAGTGAGAGCACAAGTATATACTTTCACTAGAATCGCTACAAGTAATATAATGGTACAAGTACCGAGTATCGTTCTCACAGGGACTGGACTACTGAGAATTGCTGATTTTCATGAACTTCTTGCACAAGTTTCGAGTTTGGGAAAAATATTTGTTTTTAATGGTGATTTGACGGAAAATGTGAAATGAGTTTTATAATTAAAAGTTGGGTACGGATGTAAGCTTTTCTTGGGAAAAACGTAGCAAAAAGATAGTTGGACTCTTTGTAGTACGAAATGTCTATAAAAAGCCCGATCTCTCGAAAGTGGATTTTTATAGACCGGTCCTACAAAGTGTTCATAAAGTTTCCACCTTTACCGACTCTTGATCTTGCCGATTTAACTAAGTTGATAAAAATAATCAAGTTCTACCAGTATGGAGATTTATACCCAAATCTCTTTGTGATATAAATCTCGACCGACGTTTGAACCTTAGTAAATCATACAAAACCCGTATCTCTACGTGGTTATCAAAGACTCTCTCAAATCTTTGTGCATCACTTAAGCCGTATTTCGAATCCGCCCCTCTCGAGGTCAAGATCTAATATTAACACATAAAAGTGATCGACTTATCTGCGTTGAGTTTAAGTCCCGACTCAAGTGACCAAGGTCAAGAGTTAGTAACGATGGTCACACCCAAGTGCGCATACTAAACCCAAGTTGACTTACATCCGCACCCAATAAGGTGCTTAGCTCATAATAAAAATAAAAGACATAATATAATAAAAGAAAGACTTGTTAACTACTTGCATAATAAAAATAAACTACAATTATAAAAGGAAATTAAAGTACGAAATTTAATTAAAAATGCGGAAATTAAATACAATAAAGTAAGTACGGAAATTTAAATACAAGAAATAAAAGTGCGGAAATTTAAATACAATAAATAAAAGTGCGGAAATTAAATACAAGAAATTAAAGTGCGGAAATTAAATAATAAAATTAAAGACTAGAAGAAAAATACAAGAAATAAAATCCTTCACTTCAAGTCTAAATACTTGAAAGTATTTTTGACTTGAATGAGGAGAGAGAGTGATGGATGGATGATGGATGTTGATGTAGAATGAGAGAATGGATGGTGAATGGTGTAGGTGTGTGAGACTGTGAAGATTGTCCATGTTGGTAATTCTGGGATTGTGACGACTGGCCATGTTGATAATTCTGAGGTGGGCCTTGATGAAATCCCGGGGGATTTGGTGGTCGGTTTTGGACTTGACTTGCCCCGGGGGGTTGAAGTCCTTGATTTCCAGACCAAGAGAAGTTCGGATGGTTTCTCCAATTCGGATTGTATGTTTGGGAAAACGGACTATTTCTAGAATGATTCCCGACATAGTTCACCGAAACGGGGTTACCGGGACAACTTTCGAAAGGATGATTTTCACCGCAAAAAGTTCACGTTTCAATTGAAGATTGATTTATTGCCTGCACATGACTTTTTTCTCCATTAAGGTTCAAATTGTTTTTAACCAAATTAGTCAAAGCTACAATTTGTGCATTTAAAGCGGTGATGGCATCAACCTCACGAACTCCTGATGCAGTTTTAGGAATTACAGCACGAGGGTTTGACCAATCAGTGTTATTGTTGGCAACTTTTTCCAAAATGTCATACCCCTCGTTGTATGTTTTTGCAGTAAAAGCTCCACCAGCCGTGGCATCGAGGATGATTTTAGCAGCATTAGAAAGACCATTATAAAATGTTTCTAATTGGATGCAGTGAGGGATTCCGTGATGAGGACATTTTCGAATTAAATCTTTGAATCTCTCCCATGCATCTGATACTGCTTCGTCTTCCTCTTGTCTAAACATTAAAATTTCATTTCTGAATTTCACGTTTCTGGTGGGAGGAAAATATTTTTTCAAAAAATTTTCAGCTAAACTCGTCCAAGTATCAATTGAATGAGGTGGCTGAGAATTTAGCCAGGCTTTGGCTCTATCTCTCAATGTATAAGAGAAGAGTGTCAACCGTAAGGCTTCCGCTGAAACTCCGGGAATGAGAAAATGATCCGTCATTTCTAAAAATGATTTTAAATGAGAGTGCGGATCTTCCGAAGGTAATCCTCCAAATTGGCCAATTGCTTGGATCATTTGAAACATTACCGGTTTCGGTTCAAAATTTTGTGCAGTAATGTGGGGCCTAAGAATACCCGACTTGAGTTGATCAAATTCGGGTGTTGCATAGTCCCGTATTCCCCTTTCTTTATCATCAACAATTTTAATTGTTGTTTCCACAAGCGGAGGTGGTGGAGGGTTAGCTTCCGCCATGGTTCGATTTAAAAATGGATTTTGTTGATTTCCTCTACCTCTTCTTCTTCTTTTCAAAGTTTTTTCAATTTCAAGATCGAGAGGCAAAAGTTCACCGTGTTGTAGCCGTGGCATACAACACGATAAATGCTTTGAAAGTGAAACAAGTGACACAGGCTCGAACAAAAATCAGTATCTCAGGATGTAAAATCGTGCCAGTTCCCGGCAACGGCGCCAAAAACTTGGTAGCTATTTATCGCGTACTGCACAGCGGGGGTACAGTAATACCTAGTGAGAGCACAAGTATATACTTTCACTAGAATCGCTACAAGTAATATAATGGTACAAGTACCGAGTATCGTTCTCACAGGGACTGGACTACTGAGAATTGCTGATTTTCATGAACTTCTTGCACAAGTATCAAGTTTGGGAAAAATATTTGTTTTTTATGGTGATTTGACGGAAAATGTGAAATGAGTTTTATAATTAAAAGTTGGGTACGGATGTAAGCTTTTCTTGGGAAAAACGTAGCAAAAAGATAGTTGGACTCTTTGTAGTACGAAATGTCTATAAAAAGCCCGATCTCTCGAAAGTGGATTTTTATAGACCGGTCCTACAAAGTGTTCATAAAGTTTCCACCTTTACCGACTCTTGATCTTGCCGATTTAACTAAGTTGATAAAAATAATCAAGTTCTACCAGTATGGAGATTTATACCCAAATCTCTTTGTGATATAAATCTCGACCGACGTTTGAACCTTAGTAAATCATACAAAACCCGTATCTCTACGTGGTTATCAAAGACTCTCTCAAATCTTCGTGCATCACTTAAGCCGTATTTCGAATCCGCCCCTCTCGAGGTCAAAATCTAATATTAACACATAAAAATGATCGACTTATCTGCGTTGAGTTTAAGTCCCGACTCAAATGACCAAGGTCAAGAGTTAGTAACGATGGTCACACCCAAGTGCGCATACTAAACCCAAGTTGACTTACATCCGCACCCAATAAGGTGCTTAGCTCATAATAAAAATAAAAGACATAATATAATAAAAGAAAGACTTGTTAACTACTTGCATAATAAAAATAAACTACAATTATAAAAGGAAATTAAAGTACGGAATTTAATTAAAAGTGCGGAAATTAAATACAATAAAGTAAGTACGGAAATTTAAATACAAGAAATAAAAGTGCGGAAATTTAAATACAAGAAATAAAAGTGCGGAAATTAAATACAAGAAATTAAAGTGCGGAAATTAAATAATAAAATTAAAGACTAGAAGAAAAATACAAGAAATAAAATCCTTCACTTCAAGTCTAAATACTTGAAAGTATTTTTGACTTGAATGAGGAGAGAGAGTGATGGATGGATGATGGATGTTGATGTAGAATGAGAGAATGGATGGTGAATGGTGTAGGTGTGTGTTATAAATGCTCTCCAAGGTCTTCTATTTATAGGAGGAGGCTTGAGCATTCAAGGGCCAAGATTGCATCTTCAATGTATGGCCAAGATCATTTCAGAAAAGTTGTGCTTCCAGCTCACACCAGCCCTAAAATCTGCTGGATAATACCCTCGGGTGCCCACAGTGGGCACTCCAGTGCCCACAAACTGACCTGCACTATAATTTCTCACAAAATTGAACATATTGGTTAAGTTATCATATTTTGCAAACAATGTGGACCAAATGAAGGAATATGAGCAAAAGTGGGTAAAAAGAGGAATAAAAACCTATAAAAATAGCAACAATTAACTCTAAAAAATGAGAGTTATCAACATGGCAGTAGAGAGGATGTGGATGGAAAGGAAGAGTCGATCAATAAGCAGTCAAATGAAGATATTATTGGAACCTGGCAGGAGGTGACAGAAGCTAGATCCAGTCTGGGCAGAAGTTTGATTGGTTATGTCGAATCCCTGGACAATATTGCTGCTATAAAAGCATTGTGCAAGTCTGAAAATTTAAAGGAATGTTCGTTGAAGCATTTGGGGGGAAGGAATATTCTTCTTACGTTCGAACAAGAACAAACGATGACCAACGTTCTTAATAACAATTTACATGGGATACATTATTGGGTTAAAGATCTAAGAAAATGGTCGGAAGGTTTTCGATCAACCGAGAGGGTGGTGTGGTTAAGGATATATGGTGTACCTTTGCATGCTTGGTCACTTGGAATTTTCAAGGAGATCGCTAGTAGATGGGGAAATCCTATGAAATACATAAACATTGAATGGGGATCATCTAGAAATCTGGAGTATGCAAACGTCCTAGTAGCCACGCATCTACTTACAAAAATAGATAAACTTAAAAGTATTAAAGTTGGAAGTTTGTGGTATAGAATTTGGGTAGTGGAGGAGAACGCGGATCCTTTGATATTTTGGGGGGAGGATGGGACCTGTAGCTCTACAGATGAAGAATGTTCATCGTGTCCATCAGAGTGGACAGAAGAGATGGAGAACGGAGACGACGAGTTGGTGGTTGAGGAGAGCATTGTTGGCCGGAAAACTAATGAGGTTGATAAAGGTCTGGTCGAATCAGAAAATCTGGAATCAAATAAAATAAATCTTCAAGATAAAGTAGGCAGCCATATGTCCAAAGAATCTTCCATGTCGATGACCGTCACTGGAAATCGGAAGTTAACGTCGGATAATGGAAAGGGATATCAACGGTCGCCAAATGGGAATTTTGAAAAAAATTCGGTGGCCGAAGGCAGCTGCCGACAAAATAATTTTGGCTCTGACGAGGCGTGGGGGGCGAGGGGGATTCCAATTTCCAAGTTAAGTCGGTGAAGAGTGTGGAGGGGTTTAAACCAATTAAAGAAATGGGCAGGGTGGATCTCGATTTAGGAGGAAGTGGACACTTAAAAGACTTGGGCCTAGAAGTTCCCATCATGGGAGAAAGTGGACTAAATGGGGAGGTGGGCCGAGAGGGTTGTAATTTAGAAAATAATTCGTCCAGGTGTGGTAACCAGTATGGTGAAGATATGGACCAGTTAATTAGATCAAAATTCAAGAGGTTGACCCAGGGGGAAGCAGGTTTGGCAAAAATAAATAAAAGTATGCAGGTTGAGTGTGGAAAAACTGAGACAACGACAGTATTAAACGGAAAAGGGGTGATCGGCAAAAACAATGAAAAAGTGAGATTGAAGAGCTCTGAGGCGATACGTCTTGGGAGGGGAAGAGTAAGTTTCCACCTTTTTAAACAAAAAGCGAGTGCAAGAAGTCAGAAGGGGGGATTAAATCGAGAGTCAAAGGCAGGGGATTTGGGCAAGACAGAAAAAAATAGAAGAAAGTCACGATCCAGCGGTATTTCAGATAGTAGTAATTCGGTCTCAAACGAATTAAAAAGTGTACAGGAATCAGAGGAGTTGGAGAACTTTGGAGCTCAAATCGGTTTAAAGTGGGATGAGGGCGTTTCGACAAAGCACAACGGAGGTGGAGCAGGAACTCAATAATCAGGAAATTGTTCGATCGCTAGTTATCAAGTTCATGAAGGTTCTGTCTATTAATGCTAGGGGTGTAGGAGCGATAGAGAAGAGGAATTGGATAAGAGAAATGTGTGTGAAGAAAAAAGTGGACATGGTGGGTATTCAAGAAACCAAGCAAAAACGGTTGGATGAATCGCAAGTTACCTCGTTGTGGGGTCATGATGACACAAATTACATTCAATCTCAAGCGATCGGAAATTCGGGAGGTTTAATCCTAATCTGGGATAGAGGCACTTTTAAGTGCGATTACTTCATCGTTGAAAAAAATTTTGTGGCGGCAATTGGGACGTGGAATGAGGTGGAAGGGCAAGTTGGCTTTGTTAATACATACGGGCCGAGAGATCAAAAGGAGAAAGAAGAATTATGGAAAAATATTGGAACCCTATGCAGCAAAGAAGAGGTAAAGTGTTGTATATTCGGTGACTTCAACGAAGTAAGAGGAACACATGAGAGGTTAAATTCAAATACAAACGAGAGGGGGGTGGAAAGTTTCAATACATTCATTAGTAACAGCGGTTTGATGGAGATCCCTTTGGGTGGTCAAAGATTCACAAGGGTAAGTGATGATGGGAGAAAATTTAGCAAGCTGGATCGGTTTTTAGTCTCTCCGACATTCAACATGGCGTGGAGGAACTTGGGCGTCTTGGCGCTTGAAAGAAGGTGGTCGGATCATTACCCGATCTTATTAGGAGATTCAAACATTGATTTTGGTCCAAAACCGTTTAAGCTATTTGATACTTGGTTAAGGGATGGGGACATAGAAAGTTTAGTGAGGAAAGAATGGGAGAACGAGGTGCATTCAAAGAGGCCGGATTGTGTTTTTAGAGACAAGCTCAAAACGATAAAAAACGCTTTAAGAAATAGGAGTTCTGAAAAACTAAAGAATATGGCAAATGAGTTGGAAAATAACAAAAACGAGGTGTTGAAGATCGAGAGAGAAGCCGGTTCGAGACCGTTTGAAGAAAACGAAAGAGAAAGGTGGGTTGAGGCAAGAAAAAAATGGCTAGAAGCAGAAAAGAAGAAATCGGAGATGGCCTCACAAAAGGCGAAGATTCAATGGATAGAAGAGGGCGACGAGAATTCAAAACTTTTCCACATGGCCATAAAAAATAGAGCAAGAAAAAATGGAATTCGAGGGTTAAATATAAACGCTGTTTGGACGGAAGACCCGGGGAAAATCAAAGATTATGTGTGGGACTTTTTTAAGGAAAAATTCAAGTCTAATAAAGGTAAAGGACCGAAAGTGGTAAGTGACAAATTAAAGAAATTGTCTTTGGAGGATGCGGAATTTTTAGAAAGATCGATCACGGAGGAAGAAGTATGGGAAGCCGTTAAAATGTGCAGAAGCAATAAATCCCCGGGGCCGGATGGAATTACGTTTACGTTCGTGAAGAAATTTTGGTCAATCATCAAAACCGATCTTATGAGGGCTATTGAGTGTTTTTGGGAAAAGGCGGAGATAAGCAACGGATGCAATGCGTCGTTTATCACACTTATTCCAAAGAATTTAAATCCGACATGCCTTAATGATTACCGACCTATAAGCTTGATTGGCGTTTTCTACAAAATTGTGGCGAAGGTTTTGGCGGAAAGAATGAAGGTAGTTATGGGAAAAATAATTGGAGAAACACAAGCGGCGTTTATTAAAGGAAGGAACATATTAGATGGGGTGATGATCGCAAATGAGGCGGTGGATTTCATTCGTAGGACAAAGAAAAAAGGAATGGTCTTCAAAGTCGACTTCGAAAAGGCTTATGATAGTGTAGAATGGATCTTCCTTATACAATCTCTATCTTCGATGGGTTTCGGAATTAAATGGTGTAAGTGGATCAAAGCGTGCTTGGAATCATCTTCGGTTTCGGTCTTAGTAAATGGATCCCCGACAAGAGAATTTAAAATGGAAAAGGGCCTTAGGCAAGGAGACCCGATGGCCCCTTTTCTTTTCCTTATAGTTGCGGAGAGCTTAAATGTTTTAATGTTAGAAGCTAGAGATAAAGATGTTTTTGAAGGTTTGAAGATTGGCAAAGATGGTGTATCTATTTCACATCTCCAATATGCTGACGACGTGATTTTCCTTGGAAAGTGGAGTGTTAATAATATCAAAAATCTCTTGAAAATCATTCGATGTTTTCAAGTGGCATCCGGGCTTAAGGTCAATTTAACCAAAAGCAAACTTTATGGAGTGGGAGCCGATCTTGAAGAAATCAAAATTTGGGCGGATAGTTTGGGATGTGGGTACGGGGAGTTACCTTTCACGTATCTCGGGCTTCCGGTGGGAAAAGTTATGAGTAAAATTGTAAATTGGACGGACATCATAAAGAAGGTGGAGAGAAAGTTGGCAACTTGGAAGGCTAAATTGATTTCGATTGGCGATCGATTAACTTTGGTTAAAACGGTACTAGGAAGTCTTCCTTTGTATTTTTTCTCGCTTTTTCGCGCCCCACTTGGAGTAATCCGTGAGCTTGAGTGTGTGAGGAGTCGATTTGTTTGGGGAGGGGGGAAAGGTTCAAATTCTAAAAAGGGGGTGGCTTGGGTAAAATGGGAGAGGGTTGTGAGAAAGTATGAAAAGGGTGGGCTAAACGTGGGTAGTTTGCAATCCTTAAATTGGGGGTTATTAGGAAAATGGTGGTGGAGATTTGTTTCGGAAAAGGATGCACTTTGGGTAAGGGTGATCAAAAGTTTGTATGGGAGGGAGGGGGGATTTGGTAGTGATGAGGTGGCCAAGAGAGGGGGCGGTCGGTGTGGGGAAACATTATTAGAATAGGAAAGGATGTAGGAAAGTTTGGAATTGATTTAAAATCATATTTCGGGAAAGAAGTGGGGAAAGGAGATGAGACGAGCTTTTGGAAGGAAAGATGGATGGGAAATGAGACGCTTAGTGATAAATTTAAGAGACTCTATTAGCTTGATACTAGAAGGGAGGATACGATAGTAGATAAAAGAGTTTGGGTAGATGGAAATTGGACATGGGTGTGGAGTTGGAGAAGGGAACCGAGAGGAAGAGAGGTGGGGGAGCTAGATGATTTGAAGGATCTAATTCAATTGTGGAGTCCGAAGTTAGATACAAATGATAGAGTTAAATGGCTGGGGGAGGGGGCTGTGGAATATTTTCGGTCAAAGGATTTAGATAGATTATTGATGAGAGAGTGGCGGAAGGAGGGGAGCATTACGAAGTTACTAAATGGTAGAAGGTGCTACCGAAGAAAGTAAGTATATTTGCTTGGAAAGCTAATATAGGAAGCATTCCATGTAGGGAGGTCTTAGAAAAGAGGGGGTAGATTTAGACTCGGTACTTTGTCCGCGGTGTGATAAAGAAGTGGAGTCGGTGTACCATGCGTTGGTAAAATGTCAAGAAGTTTATAAAATTTGGGAAATGATATTTCGATGGTGGAACATCAAAGAAGATAATATATCGTCCTTACAAGACTTATTTAGAGCTGCCCAACACAGTGAGTGATAATCGTTCGCGATTCAAGCTTTGGACGGAAACGGTGTGGGCTGTCGCTTATTTGATCTGGACGAATCGAAATCAAATTATGTTCAGAAATGAGAAGAGGAAGCTGGAAGATAGATTTGTGGAATTACAACGTACATGCTTCGAATGGTCCGGCAAACGAAGTCGAGAAGGTAACTTAGATTGGGTCAGATGGTTGGATGCACCAGCCGAATGCCCGTGACTGGATTTCGGGATGATGCCGAGAGTCTGTGATTGTGTCAGGTGGTTCGAGACAGTCTTCGTGATTGAATTGGGAGGTTGTGAAGTTCCAGATTAGGTGCAGCTTGCTGCGATTGACTACAACGGAGGTTCCGTGACGATGTTTTCAACGATTATAGACCTTGCTGCTGCTTGGTGGTGTTGGGGTCAGGGTGGGAGTGTCCTTGGTAAGTTGACGCTCCGCTTCAGCTGGGTCTTTTGGCATCGACCTTGGTCTTGGCCGGTGCCCAGTTCTATCTGACGATGTCTCTCTGTTTGGTCGCAATTGTCGTATGTCCGAGTTTGTGCTGGAAATGCGGCGGTACTATGCTGGGTTCGAGGCAGTTTCGGCTGCGATCCGGTGAGCCGGTGATCACTCTTCGATAGGTTCTGGATTCAGTTCGATGGATAAAGAAGGACTCGGTTGAGTTTTGTATGATCAGGCGGGTGGGCGCGTTGTATCTTATGCCTTTTCTACTGCCCGTAAAATCTTCTAAATAATGTTGTCTTTAGAGGTCAATTTTTGTTTAGCGTTTGTGATGGTGAGGCTTGGTCTTTTTGTTTGCTTCTCGCAAACAGGTGTTATGCGGTTCGTGATTTCGATGTTGTGTGTAGTTGTAAGGTGGTTTTTTCATTGGTTCAATAAATGGTATGCTTGTTGTGCAAAAAAAATCTTCTTCACCAAATTTTCTAGAGTTTCACCCAACCCTTTTCACCATTTTTAAGAGGCAATTTTCCTTCCCCTCCCCAACCAATGCGGGATCTTACAATCACCCTCGCTTTTTTTTTGGTAAGGGTATCCTGGGCCTATGGCCCAGACTAATCCCTGGCAATTAGGGTCTTTGGCCCAGCTGCTAAAGCGTGCAACCCTGAGTTTATCCTCAGTGGCCACAAGTGTTGCTAGTGGGGCTCGAACCCGGGTTGAGCGCTATGAACTCCCCAAGCCTTTACCACCACACCACAACCCATGTGGTTAATCATCCTCGCTTACTGGTACTGGGTAATATCATCGATCATTGTCTTCTCTCTTATCAGGTAAGATTATCGATTATTGTTATGTTCACTCATTGAGGTAATTGAATGTAACACCCCAAAATCTATAGCCAATAAGAAGACAAAAAGGACGACAGTGTTCTGCGTAAGTGTCCGCGCGGGTCGAACCGCGCCGTGAGCCGCACGGGGATCTATCCAGAGGGCGGCGCGCCTCTCCGCGCGAGTTGGATCGCGCCACCACTCGCACGTGTGCACTGTGCGCATTGGTGACCTAGAGGTATCTTGGTTGGTGGATGCAAATTATGGTTAAGGTAATCCTCTATTTTCTTCAGCTATGGAACTTAGGGTATTGGTATCAGTTGAGGTCTTCATGTTTAATGTTTGAGGAATGTTTCTAAATGGCTGGTTGTAAATATTTATGGTTGAAATTTATGGATCTAGATTTTGAAAGTTTTGGCTTTGAATATTCAAGTTTCTTCGAGGAAGTTCTAAGTGGGGTAAATTTTAGATTTATCCTAAATCTAACAAGGTGAGTTCAAGTTGCTTTGTGAAAACTATGTACATGCCAAAATGTGTATTTTTAAGTAAAAATATGTTTTACTCGGTAATTGTCAAAGTGTTGAATATTTTGATAAGTTTTCATATTTAGTAAACTTGGGTTAATTTGATCTCATGAAATGCTCATATTTGGGGTTTGGATATTTTGATAAATAAGTAGCATGATTTATGCATTTTTTGGTGATTTTGTACAAATGAAGTCTATTTCATGATTTATGCGTTTTTGGTGTATTTGATTTCATAAACCACTTGGAAAAATGCATGTCTCCGTGTTATGAGTCATTTTGGAAACGTAAGGGCATGAGCCCATTTGGATGATCATTCGTCCCAATTTGTGATAAATTTTGGATTAATCCCATCTTTGAAATATGTGTCGGTGTAAAGGTCGTTTAAATACGTTTTATTATTTGGGGAATGTTAATTGTTGGCCAAATGAATTTTTGAGCATTTTAGCTCATTTTGACTAAAAAGAGTCTTGAGGACAATTGTCCGGTTTTTAATGGTTCAAAGTAGAGCCCCATTTATGATTTGCATCTGAATGCATCTTATTGTATATTAATGATAATTACATGCTCGAGCGCGTGGGTCATTTCTGTGTGGTCATGTAATCTTAGATTGTGTTGCATTGGATCCATAGACACGTAAGTCAGTATTTATTTGATGGTCAATTGGGTATTACGGGGTTGGACTCCGGGACCCATGTTTTATGACCTTGACCTTTCAAGTGTACACTAGGAGGGTTGAGTCTGTAATATCCCGGACTAAAAGCGACAATCTCAAAGCTTGGGGTGGAGTGTGGTCAAAACCTTTGTTTGAAGGGGTTAAGTGAAAATACTTATTATAAGGGGTAACCTAGGGTTTTGTGCAATCACTTTTGGGTGACAACTGATTTTGAGAAGAGGCAAGGGGCGATTTTGGAGCTAGGTCGAAGGAGAAAGAAGTCTGAAGAATCGCAGAAGGGAATTTGTAATCTCTTGGAGGTAATAATCTGATAACCCACATTATTCATCTCTAATTGTTTGTTTCAGTAATGGTTTTAGTTTTGGGGTTTTTGTTATCAATCTGTTGTTAGGTGTGGGTGTTAATCTGAGGGTTGATGAAAGTTGAGGTTGAGGGCTGTTACTGCTTAATTGTTGAGTCTTTTTAATCGATGTTGTTAAAGGGTGGGTTTAATTCGAGTTATGTAATTAAGTTGTGATTCTGAGGTCTCTATAAATCGTATTTCTGGGTTTTGTTCGAACGATTATCACCGGTCGAGAGTCGATATCGGTCGAGGTCGACACCGGTCGAGAGTTGACATCGGTCGAGGTCGACACCAGTCGAGAGTTATTACCTGTCGAGGTCGACATCAGTCGGTTTATGTGGTTGCAGGTCGAAGTGGGAGGGGGGTCGAGACCCCGGTCGCATGCATTCACCGGTGCACACCGGTCGACCGGATAACACCGGTCGATGATGTTGAAGAAGACCCGGTCGGGGGTTGCCATCCCGGTCACCAATTGAGAAGGGTGGGCCGAAGCCCACGTGTTTTCATTTTGAGGCCACATGTAATTTATTTGACCTTGGGCCAATTAGTGGAAAACAATTTATGGTGTTGGACTTTAAGTGGTCGGCCCACATTTGTTTGTAATTTATTTAATCTACTTTAATTAATTAAGGTTTGTGTATGTCGTCTCGAGTTAGAATTAGCGGGTTAAGTTCGTTCAAAGGATAGGTGATGTTGGGATGAGGGGTTAAAGTCAATTTTCACTAAAATAGATCGTATCGGAAATTTACCGGACGATGCCTCATTTTATAGGTTCGAATCGAGTTACACGACTAGGCGAAAGCTTTTAGCGGTGGATTTCAGGTGAGTTTTTCTGAACTAAATCTTTTGATGGCGAAAGCATGTGAAGTTTAATTTCTAAACTTTGATTTATTTATAACGGCATGATTTTTATTAAATTGTACAAGTGTGTTTAAATTGTTGAAATTTACATGTATGCATACATTCTATGTGAATCTTTTGACCTAAGTCGGGGAGTGTGACCCGCCTACTCGTGCCGGGGAGTGTGGCCGGGGAGTGTGGCCCGTTTATGCTGTTGGGGGTGTGTCCCAACATTAAGGCAGTGCGAGTTAGACACATCGTCTTTGGCGGCCGTGTGGTCAGTAGCGTGTTCTTTCTTATTGATTTATTGAATGTTGATTTAAATGCTGGAAAGTTATTTTTTTGTTGCTATATGTAGAGGGAACTCACTAGACCTATGGTCTAACCCTCGCTCTTTCAAAACTAAAAATCTTTTCAGGTCGTCGTGAGTTAGACAGAGCAGCTAAGGGCAAGGATAAGGTTTAGCGGGACGGATAGAAGACCAATACTTAGTTATTCTTATTTATCTCAGTTGTGTATAGGTTGTTTTCATCAAACCTGGTTTCATCTATTGTATATTTGGGACCGTTTTGGCATGGATTATTATTAATCACTGGGATGTTATTTGAAGAGTTGGTCCGCTTGTTTATATTTTTTGTTGGGATGTTACAGTTGGTATCAGAGCCATAGTTTAAGGGATTTAGGTGACCGGATAGGCCTAAACTTAAACTGTGGATTAGATGGACACAACTGAGATTTAGGAAGCCTTTAAGAAAGACCTTGATCAATGTGAGGTGATAACAATAGTGAGTACTCTCATGTAAGGTAAATTCAGAACCGCATCTGGCCAATGCCATTATGAATTTACAGGTGCATGGGCATACTCAATTGCTATTGTTGAGTATGGTTCAGGGTAGAGAGTTCTATCCATAGATTGATAGTTTTAGTCTAGCGTGTGGTTCGTTTTTGGAAGTAAGGTTATGCCGTTAGGATGCACATCGTGCGGGATGTAAATATTTCGTTGAGAAAGGACCTCCTGAGTCCATAAGGAAGAGAATGATGATAGGAGGTGAGCTTGTCGCTCCAAGGGAGTCTTCGGTTGGTAAAGGGGTATGTCGTTTAGTGAGAAGCATGAGAGTGTTAATCCAAGAATCGAATGATCGATTTGAGGCTTCTAAAGCTGTAGATAATTGAAGGGTGGTTGAGAGACGATATTAGTGTTGACTGATAATATGTAGTGATGATCAGATGGGAATGAGTTACCGTTTGGGTTGTGAGTCAATAGTCACGGTGATGACTAGTTTTGGGCTTTCAAGGCTGTTAGAGGTCGACGGTGCCGGAGGTTGTGGCACAGTTGAGAACCCTGACTGGTTGGTCGGAAGCGAGGAGTCTGGGATGAATTATAATGAATGTAAACAGTTGATCTTATGAGAGTAAATAGCCTTCAATGTCATTGAGCCTCCTGCATTGTGTGTCAAATAAATTGCTGAAGCTTTTTGTATCTTTCACATAAGATGTTTTGGCAAGTGTGTGTCTTACGAAGTCGTTGTTTCGAAAACGTGTCGACACATGCGGATATGTGTTTGAATCGAAAAGACAAATTTTCGGACTTTGGGTGGTAAATTTTGAAAATAATTATATATTTCTTTGCAAATGAGTCGATCTTTGGATAAGAAAATCAAAACATCATTTGATCGCATGAATTTATAAGTGAGTTGGGTGTAAACATGTGTTGTCATATCAACAAGGGTGAGAGTCGTTGGCACGCTCAGTGTAAGCACTTTCTGGGGTATTTTTATAAATTGTGTGTGTAGAGTTCATCGGAAACGTTCCAATTGTGCCAACCCCGACAATGGGGTATGGTGAGGAGAAATTGTTGTGGAGTTGAGGTAAAACGATTCTTGAAACTGTTATACGTGGCTAAGTCAGTGTCGTGTCATGTATACGTGAGTTTGTTTTCTAATGTAGTTAATTTCTAAATTTTCAACTGTGTCAAAAGTTTAAATGTTTGTGCGTCATACATGAAGGCTATGAACTCTCTAGGTCGTAAGGAAGGTTGCAAATAAGAATGATGAAAGTTTTAAAGAGTGGAAGTGTGTCGCTCGATCAGAGGGGAGTAAATGTGTGATATTGGTATTCTTCTAAGTAAGGGGGTGAATAGCGGAGGTGGTTAATGGAGACATTGAGCTATGATGTTAAGGATGATGGTACTATAATGGTTCACCGTTGGTTGCAAGTGGATGTCGGTAAACGATGGTATCTGGAGTCGAGTTTGGGGTCGTAAAATATTTTGGCAATTAGCTGCTGCAATGGAAGATGAAGGTTTCACTGGAGATCCATGTAGGATGGTAACAGAGTGGAAGTACATCAATGTCAATTGTTGATGTGGAAATCAGAAACCATTTGTGGTAATGTCGTAGCGCGGAGAATGAAGTAGTAGTTATGGATAGTTTCGAGGAGTTTTGTGATGAAGCGAAGAGTTATTCAGAAAAGGTGTGTACCTAGTGTGATGTTGGACAACCTTGTGTGGATAATTTAAAAAGGGAAACTCACTAGTTCAGTAAAGTGGTTCTTTATCGACGAGGTTTTGATGGTTATGTGGGAGTGACGTTTTTATATAGCACAACTAGAATGGGTTGCGCTTTGTGCATTTAATACTTCGAGGTAGTATGTTTAATTATTCAGGTGTAACACCCTCAATTCTGGAAATAACAACTAATTTAAATTTTTCTAAATACATCGATAAATGATACATCTCCAAATCACGATTTATTATTTAACCTCAATACACACATTTCATTCTACACATACAGTCTATAATAAGGACGGGTGCTACTAAAACCCAAAAATAGTCGCTATCTTTAAACTGCAGAAGACTTCACCAACCATTTACACTTGCACAAAGCTAAGGCTCAACTCTTCACAGCTGCTAAAACCAAACCCCAATAGGAACCTGATGCACATGCCGACAAATAAAAAGGTTAGGCTTAACGCCTAGTGAGCTCAAGAGTTTTCAACATATATAAATTAATCGTTTAAAAAGAACGAATGCGATTAAATTCATAATCTTTCAATTTGATAAGTCTTACATATGAAAACGACCCATTTTCCCATAATATGCAATTTATGCAAAGAACACCGATGTAAACGTTTTCCAATGCAAACTACTTCAAGGACGAAGACACCAATATAAACCGCCCACTCATAAATTATGTTTAACCCCAAAACTCACTCAAAACGTGAATAGAAATTGAACTCCCACTTCATAAAAATGTAGATAAAGCTTAATTATCGAAACACCCAAACACGGTGGAACGTGTTACCCAACTCATAAAATCATGGATAAAACCCATACATATAAAATGTCACCGAAAACATGGATACCCAAAATACAATACCCAAAATAACACCTTTCGGTGACGGGGAAGGCCCGATTCCATCGAATGTGGCGGCACATAAAGATAAGCCACGTATCGATGTTATAAGCATAACTTCAAGGATAAACAACCATTGGCATCAACCCAAACAAGTCTTTAGCCAAGGTAGACATCAACCCTATCCAGGTCTTTAGTCGTAGCGGACATCAACTCAAACCGAGTCTTTAGTCATATCGGACATCAACTCAAACTGAGTCTTTAATCAGGATAAACAACCATTGGCATCAACCCAAACAAGTCTTTACCCAAGGTAGACATCAACCCTATCCAGGTCTTTAGTCGTAGCGGACATCAACTCAAACCGAGTCTTTAGTCATATAGGACATTAACTCAAACCGAGTCTTTAGTCAGGATAAACAACCATTGGCCTCAACCCAAACAAGTCTTTAGCCAAGGTAGACATCAACCCTATCCAGGTCTTTAGTCGTAGTGGACATCAACTCAAACCGAGTCTTTAGTCATATCGGACATCAACTCAAACCGAGTCTTTAGTCAGGATAAACAACCATTGGCATCAACCCAAACAAGTCTTTAACCAAGGTAGACATCAACCCTATCCAGGTCTTTAGTCGTAGCGGACATCAACTCAAACCGAGTCTTTAGTCATATCGGACATCAACTCAAACCGAGTCTTTAGTCAGGATAAACAACCATTGGCATCAACCCAAACAAGTCTTTAGCCAAGGTAGACATCAACCCTATCCAGGTCTTTAGTCGTAGCGGACATCAACTCAAACCGAGTCTTTAGTCATATCGGACATCAACTCAAACCGACAAAACACTCAAAAGTGCATTTTTGACCAAATTCCTATTTATGCAATAATCCATCAAAACCCGTTCATTTATGGCCCATTTAACAAAATGCTCAAAATCCCAAAGATATATGCTATATAAGTTTATAAAGTTACACACTTTCAAAATAACCAAACTTATCAGCAGTTAGCAATTTCATGCAAGACGCAAACCACTTTTAAAATAAACATATTGGCATGTACACTGTTTTTACAAATCAACTTGAACTCACCTTGCTAGATTTAGGCTAAATCTAGGTTTTACCCCACTTTGAGCTTCCTTGACGAAATTTGAATCCTCCAAGCCAAAACCTAGATCCGAACATTTCCAACCGTAAATAAACATATTCAACCAAATAGAACATTCCCCAAACCTTTTACATCAAAACCTCAACTTATACTCAAAACCCTAATTTTGACCTAACCCTTCCAAAACCTTCCAAACCGAAAATGGAGAAACATCATACTTAGGAAATCATCAATGGAGCATTTATATCTTATATTAGGGTTTAGAAATGGAAGAGATACACTTACCACTTAGGTTTTGGTGAAAACCTAGAAAACTCTACTATGGAGTTTGAGGTTGAAGATGAAGATGGAGATGGTGAATCCTTCACCAAAGCTTCCAATCTTGCCACTTGATGGTGATTTACCTCCGTAATACTCAAGAATTTGAGCCAAGAATGACCCAAAATCTCCATACATGACTTTGGTTGGTTCTAGAGAGTGTTTAGGGATGAATGGGAAGTGAGGGATGAAGAAATGGCTTAAAATTCGCATTTAACATCAACCAATCCCCTGGGGGAGACATTGCCAGGCGAAAATGCCATGGCAATGTCGCAGGGCATTATCGCAGCAATGCTCCAGCATTCGGTACCTTCTATGTGACTGTGACAGTGCGACTTTGACAATGTCATAGTCGCCGGGCATTGTCGCGAGACCCTTCCCAAGCCCCGAAACTTAACTTTTTCAATGCCAATACTCCCGATACTCTAAGGGACTTTAAATAATGTTTTTCCCACAAAATCCCACCATTTTCAAGTTCCAAAAACGTCCGGGTAACTTTTATTTATCGAAAATCATGGGTGTTACATCAGGCTACTGGAGTTTGATTCCAGCAGGTCGCGATGAGCTGACATGGAGCGATATCTAGTTGAGTGGTTTTGAAAATTATAGTTTTGTGATTTAACCAGATTTGAGAAAGATAGGGTCGTGAAATGCCTTGAGGTCCGATTTCAGTATTATGACTGGTGAGAAGAGAGCGGTATTTGTAGGTGTGCCAAGTGGTCGTAGAGACTTGCAGTTGTTCTGGGAGGAGGTATTAGAGTGTTGATAGTAACCAGTAGTCGATGACGTCTTTATAACATAGCTGGGAGTGCAAATCCTTAAAGTGGTAAGGAGTTTCCTTAAGGATATGTAGAAGGTGGGTGTTATCGTCATAGGATGAACGTCTTCGTCCGAAGATCTAGGGGGAATGAGTTGTAAGATTGTGGTTGGGATGTTAAGTTGAAATTAATGTTGTCAAATGATGGGTGGTGGTTATCTAAGAGAGTAGCTATATGTTCTGGTTTATAGCAGGTTTTGGGCGGGATTATTTTATATCCCTAAAATGAAAGTTGAGAGTGTCGAACTGTTTAATTTTGGAGGTTGTGCAGTTGATGGGAAATTCGTGGGCATGATAAATTATGCTTGAGGGTGAAGGGATTATAGCAGATTGGGCAATCTTGTTTAGCGAGAGAGAGTGGTGCGGCATTTTCGATTAGTGGGTAACGTTTTTGAAGGGTTGGGTTGATAATCTTGTGTGAGAATTGTGGATAGTCGGTGGAGCTAGCAAGTAGTGTTATTGTGCTTCGATACATTTGGGATTCATCGAGGAATAAGTCAGCAATGTTGGGTGAGCGGTGTTTCTTGCAACGAGAAGAAAGTGAAGATATCATGTCGAAAATGTGGGAAATCTGAGAGTAAGAGGTTGGAAAGTGACACAAAATGTGGAGGTATGCTTTAGATTCTGTTGACAGCAAAGTTATAAATCCCTAGTGTGGGTATGAGAAAGGGAGCATGGCGTTGGTCCGGTGCGTGTATGATTAATCAAAGTCGTGCAACTGACTAAAAGTTCATGTTACTAATCAGTGAGTTGGTCGTTAGAAGTGGAAGGTAGAGGTGTTAGGATATAGTGCTGGGAGCGAAGAGCCATAGTGTCAGTATTGGCAAAGCGTGAAAAAGGGGATTCCAAGTGAGTCCGTTATTCTGTGTTAATTCCTTTGAAAAAGTTGTATGAAATTGGTATTTCCGTATCGAGCGGGTGAAGCTAGGTTTTATTGCGTAATTGGTCGGGTGCTTGTGGATGCAATGAGAAATGGAAGTATGTGTCGCATTAATCGGACAGTTAGAACCGATTGATTACGAAGGTTTTGAATTGTGGAAGTTTCTACCAATATGTGAAAAGTAGAAGAGTTGACGTTGGGGTGTTATATATTTAGGGTATAAGAATTGGATAAAGACGAGGAGTTGAGATCAGTGTGATTCGAAAAAGGAAAGTGCGTTTGCGTTGACTTATGGCATGCTAAGAGGGGTTGCTTGCAAGGACAAGTTCCATGAGGAAGAAACTCGTGTCTGTGAATTGTTGGTGATGTCTATAGTTGATGGAGTGTTATGTTGGAGAGTTGGGTGAGTATTTGGTCGGTGATGCATGTTGTCGTGGTGTGACTCCGATAAGGAAGTTGATGTAATCGAGGGGTAAATTTGATGGTTACGTACGACCATGTAATGATCAGAATGGCTTGGATAATCGAATAGTACTATTTTGGTTAGATTGAGAATTATGAGTCATTAGTCCCAAGCGGTGACAAATGGAAGTTACCAGTCTCGCATTGGAAGGGTGTGAACCGATTCAGAAAGAAATGGAAGTTAAGACCTAGACTTGTCGGGCCGTTGCGATCCTGGAGCGTGTTGGGGAGATAGATTATAAATTGGAATTATCCGTGGATCTGCGAAGAGTGCACCCCGTTTTTTTTTCATGTTTCTAATCTGGAGAAATGTTTAGCAGAAAGTGACGTCGTCATTTCATTAGAGGATGTTCAGATAAACGAGAAGATAGGCTATGTAGAAGAACCTGTAGCAATTCTGGATCGTAAAGTGACGAAATTAAGGAATAAGGAAATTCAACTAGTGAAAGTTCAGTGGCAATTCCACAAAGGTCAGGAAGCGACATGGGAGTTAGAATCGGTTATGAGAAGTCAATATCCCGGTTTGTTCGGAGAAGGAATTCCGGGGACGGAATTCTCTTGAGGGGAGGATATTGTAATATCCTGGACTAAAAGCGACAATCTCAAAGCTTGGGGTGGAGTGTGGTCAAAACCTTTGTTTGAAGGGGGTTAAGTGAAAATACTTATTATAAGGGGTAACCTAGGGTTTTGTGCAATCACTTTTGGGTGACGGCTGATTTTGAGAAGAGGAAAGGGGCGATTTTGGAGCTAGGTCGAAGGAGGAAGAAGTCTGAAGGATCGCAGAAGGGAATTTGTAATCTCGTGGAGGTAATAATCTGATAACCCACGTTATTCATCTCTAATTGTTCGTTTCAGTAATGGTTTTAGTTTTGGGTTTTTTGTTATCGATCTGTTGTTAGGTGTGGGTGTTAATCAGAGGGTTGATGAAAGTTGAGGTTGAGGGTTGTTATTGCTTAATTGTTGAGTCTTTTTAATCGATGTTGTTAAAGGGTGGGTTTAATTCGAGTTATGTAATTAAGCTGTGATTCTGAGGTCTCTGTAAATCGTATTTCTGGGTTTTGTTCGAATGATTATCACCGGTCGAGAGTCGATATCGGTCGAGAGTTGACATCGATCGAGGTCAACACCGGTCGAGAGTTGTTATCGGTCGAGGTCGGCATCAGTCGGTTTATGTGGTTGTCGGTCGAAGGGGGAGGGGGGTCGAGACCCCGATCACATGCATTCACCGGTGCACACCGGTCGATGATGTTGAAGAAGACCCGGTCGCAATTTCTTGCCCCGGTCGGGGGTTGCCATCCCGGTCACCAATTGAGAAGGGTGGGCCGAAGCCCACGTGTTTTCATTTTGAGGCCACATGTAATTTATTTGACCTTGGGCCAATTAGTGGAAAACAATTTATGGTGTTGGACCTTAAGTGGTCGGCCCACATTTATTTGTAATTTATTTAATCTACTTTAATTAATTAAGGTTTGGGTATGTCGTCTCGAGTTAGAATTAGCGGGTTAAGTCCGGTCAAAGGATAGGTGATGTTGGGATGAGGGGTTAAAGTCAATTTTCGCTAAAATAGATCGTATCGGAAATTTACCGGACGATGCCTCATTTTATAGATTCGAATCGAGTTACACGACTAGGCGAAAGCTTTTAGCGGTGGATTTCAGGTGAGTTTTTCTGAACTAAACCTTTTGATGGCGAAAGCATGTGAAGTTTAATTTCTAAACTTTGATTTATTTATAACGGCATGATTTTTATTAAATTGTACAAGTGTGTTTAAATTGTTGAAATTTACATGTATGCATACATTCTATGTGAAGCTTTTGACCTAAGTCGGGGAGTGTGACCCGCCTACTCGTGCCGGGGAGTGTGGCGCGTTTATGTCGTTGGGGGTGTGTCCCAACATTAAGGCAGTGCGAGTTAGACACATCGTCTTTGGCGGTCGTGTGGTCAGTAGCGTGTTATTTCTTATTGATTTATTGAATGTTGATTTAAATGCTGGAAAGTTATTTTTTGTTGCTATTTGTAGAGGGAACTCACTAGACCTATGGTCTAACCCTCGCTCTTTCAAAACTAAAAATATTTTCAGGCCGTCGTGAGTTAGACAAAGCAGTTAAGGGCAAGGAGAAGGTTTAGCGGGGCGGATAGAAGACCAATACTTAGTTATTCTTATTTATCTCAGTTGTGTATAGGTTGTTTTCATCAAACCTGGATTCATCTATTGTATGTTTGGGACCGTTTTGGCATGGATTATTATTAATCATTGGGATGTTATTTGAAGAGTTGATCCGCTTGTTTATATTTTTTGTTGGGATGTTACAGAGTCCAATTATGCTATCGTGTTGATGGGCGGGGGCCTCCACCATGTCGGGGAAATGTCTTGGTTGTAACCCCCGACTGTGTCGCGCCTTTGGTAGTATTCATGGTAATATTCACTAAGGTCAGTTGTATCTTTTGGTGTAACTTGAAGGGAGTCGTAGGGACAATTGGGTTTTTATGTCGTGAAGTGTCATACGATTAACGTTGTATGAGTGACATACTTTTGTGTTCCTCCACTCTCAATGGATACGGGTCTCCCCCGTTGTTGGCCAACAATATTTTGGATATTTAATTGTCCATGTTTTAACATTTGGATTTCGTTCCATTTTATGGTCGCGTGAGTATTGAAGTTTAGTTCCATGTTTTCGGTGGCATATTATATTTATATGTATTGTTTTCCCATGATTTATGAGTTAAGTATTATGCTCCGCCCGTGTTTTGGTGTTTCGGGATATAAAGTTTTATTCGCGTTTTTATAAATTGGGAGTCCATTTTCTATTCAAATTTTGAGCGAGTTTTAGGTTGCCTCATTTTATAAGGAATGTTTTGTATTGAGGTGTTCATCTTTGAAAATGAATGTTATTGAAAAACGAGTCATTTTCATATTTAAAGTAAATCACTTTGAAATATCACGATTTTAAGTTGCATTATTTCCGTTTAACAATTTTTATAATCATGATGAAAACTCTTGAACTCACTAGGTGTTAGCCTAACCTTTTTATTTGTCGGTATGTGCATCAGGTTCCGGCTGGGAATAATTCTAGTGACGATGTGAAAAGAATAGTGTTAGTTGTATACTCGAGGAGTGTGTAGTTTGGTGAAACCTTCCGCATATATTATGGGCTTTGCAGCTTGCCTTTGGGTTAAGTAACACCCGTCTCTAGTTTAGTTCTTGTATGATACTGGAGTTTATAATTGTTGAAGTATAAATATAGAATCCTATTTGGAGATTTATCTTTTATTTGATAAAATTTTAAAATTTTAATTTAACTTCTATTTCCAAATTTGATGGTATTAAGAGTTAAGATGAGAAGTGTAAGAAGGGATTTGGACCCTTTATCATTTTTAATTAGTGGTTATCTAATTGTTCAAATTAAGTCCCGAAATAACTTATGAATTAGCTTAGAAGAAAAAAAAATCAATTGATTTTCTATTAGGCTTGATCCAATAGTGGATATTCATTCTTACCCTTCTCATGATAACTATTGTTCTTACTTAAATATATATACATTTTAAACATGAACGTATTCACTAGGGAAGGAGTGGTGGCCTGTGCCAGTATTGATATTGTCTTTGGTGATATAAAAATATTACGATCTTTAACGATGCTAACACTATGATTTGTTTAGTGCTATCACTGAATATCGTTACCAAAAAAACAAGAGAATATAAAAACACTGACTATAAATCATTAGAAACTAAACCCGACTTTTAATATTTTGTACTAATAATTTCATAAATATACTTAATTTTTTATTTTTTATTTTATAATTTGATAATTATTTTATAACAATAAAAACTAGATGTCACTTATTATCTATACTATATTATAAAATAGACAAAAAAACGCTTAATTACAACATTTTAAACATAAAATACAATTAATTAAAGCCAATTACTTATTTTACAATTTCATAATGCTTTGGTACAACTTATATTTTATTATAAAGATGTAATATATTTTACTTTTAGTTATGATCTGTTTATAAAGATAATGATAAATTATTTTGTTATGTTATTATATTTAAATAAATAAAACAGGTAGTTTATCTCATAGTGTTTATCTTGTATTTAGGGTCTGTTTGTTAGCAGCTTAATGAGCTTAATGAGACACACAACTTATTCAGTCAACTATATATGACTGTTTGGTAGTGGCTTAATGATATAGAAGGTGACTTATTCAGTAAGATTTCTAGGGGGAGCTTTATGCAGAAAGCCAAATTTTTTCCAAATCAGTCCCTCCCATTAAAAAACACGTTCCTTCCCTCTATGAAAAAACTCTCTGAAATAAAAATATTCTAAATATATACAGACAGATTAATCCACACAGACAACTTTATCCATACATAACTTAATGGAAAACCAACCAAATAGCCCCTTAATATGTTTATTTGTAGTTAGTTATACAAATAAAAACATGAGACTTTAATAAGTTATAATTATGTTTCATTAACTTGTAATTTTGAATTTTAACTAATATATCTATACTATATTATAAAGCATTTAAGCTAAACTCTTAAAACTAATTTTTATGCATTAGATACCACTTATTAATTCATATTACTTAAAATCCAAAAGCACAAATTGATTAAACATAAGTACAACTTATAAAAGATCAATGTTTGAATTCGTGTAACTAACTGCAGAAAAACCCTTATTTTTATTTTCTAAAATATCTAAATTTTTTAACTATTGATACAACTAACCGATAAATATAAGAAAATTCAAGATAAAATACCTTATTTTTATTTTTTATTGGAGCATGTTATCTTTTTAATTTTAAATATAAAATATCTTAAATATAGTTATCTTTTAAATTAAATATTTTTTGACCCGTAACAAAATACTTTATTATTATTTTTTATAAAAAAACATAATTAAACTAAACTAAAATATATTTTTGTTTTAAATCTAGGTTTCTCAAAATCGTAAAATAAAATCAAAAAAGACTAACAGAGTATGAATAATGATCGAGGGTTCGAGTTCTATATTTCAGAAACCCGCTGCATTACAAGGATACATTTCTAGTAAACCATAACTAAAATTATCGTCTATAAGCTTTGCCGGGTAATTGTTCATATATTTTGTTTGTTATTAATTAATTGATAAAATATTTTATTATTATATGAAAATATTCACAGAATCATCCATTTTAATATCTATCTATATCTATATCTATACTATATTATAAAAGAGACATAAAAAACTCTTAATTACAACATTTTAAGCACAAAATACAACTAATTAAAGTCAATTACTTAATTTACAATTTCATAATGCTTTGGTACAACTTATAAAAGCTCAATGTTTGAATTCGTGTAACTAACTGTAGATAATCACTTATTTTTATTTTCTAAAATATCTAAAATGTTTAACTATTGATATAACTAACCGATAAATATAAATATCATTATATTTAAAACTATTGATAATATATTTTAATAAAAAATAAAACAGATAGTTTATCTCATAGTGTTTATCCTGTATTTAATATGTTTATCTGCAGTTAGTTATACAGTTAAAAACATGGGACTTTAATAAGTTATAATTATGTTTCATTTAGTTGTAATTTTGAATTTAAACTAATATATCTATACTATATTATAAAGCATTTAAGGCAAACTCTTAAAAACTAATTTTTATGCATTAGATACTACTTATTAATGCATATTACTTAAAATCCAAAAGTACAAATTGATTAAACATAATTACAACTTATAAAAGCTAATGTTTGAATTCATGTAACTAACTGCAGATAAACACTTATTTTTATTTTCTAAAATATCTAAAATTTTTAACTATTGATATAACTAACCGATAAATATAAGAAAATTCGAGATAAAACACCTTATTTTTATTTTTTATTGAAGTATGTTATCTTTTTAATTTTAAATATAAAATATCTTAAATATAGTTATCATTTAAATTAAATACTTTTTGACCCGTTACAAAATACTTTATTATTATTTTTTATAAAAAACCATAATTAAACTAAACTAAAATATATTTTTGTTTTAAATCTAGGTTTCTCAAAATCGTAAAATAAACTCAAAAAAGACTAACAAAAAATATGAATAATGATCGAAGGTTCGAGTTCTAGATTTCAGAAACCCGCTGCATTGTGCGGGTACATTTCTAGTTATATTATAAAAACGGTATAAAAAACTCATAATTACAACATTTTAAGCACAAATTACAACTAATTAAAGCTAATTACTTAATTTACAATTTCTTAATGCTTTGGTACTACCTTTCCAAGCATAATATCTCACATAATTATCTATTTGTGGAATGAATACTCATTTATTAATATAACTATTTGTTTTTTTGGTGGACGATTTTATAAAATAGATTTTATATTAGCATAATCTATTTTAAATGTAGATTTTACATTTAAATCTATTTTAATGAGATGTAATATAAAATCTTTTTTCTTCCGTATTTTTTTATATTACATCTCATAATGATTTTTTCACATTTTATTTTATAAAATCTTTTTCCATATTTTATTTTATAAAATCTTTTTACATAATGAGATGTAATATAAACTCTTTTTTCTTCCGTATTTTTTTTTGCTAATATAAAATCTATACGTATTTTATATTAGCATAATATAAAATCTACACGTATTTTTTTCACGAGCATTAAAAGAAGAAAAAAGAAGGTTGATATGAATTAAAAATAAAAAATAACGAGATACAGTAATAAATTATCGTATTCTTTAAAATAAAAATATTTCTCAATACTTTCCAAATTAACCAAGTGTAAAGAAAATAAAATAGAAACGATGTAGATATAAAAATATTCTTCCATATTTTTAATATATTTACATTTAAATGTAAAATCGAAAATGAAAATAAAAGATTTTAAAATATTCTCTACATTCACTATAAATATATATAGCTTCTCTATGTATCATCCGAGTACAAGAAGAAGACGAACGGTCGGGTGTCAATGGCGGAACCTGCAACTGAACAAAAGGTATTCCACTATATTTTTGTTTCTTTGAAAAACTACTTTTTTATATTTTATTTTATTTACTGAGGATTTGTTTATATTTTTCGAAGTAGGGGAATAAGATATATATACATGTCTTTATTTTTATCGATTAATACTATGAGTTATTGAAGTCAATAGTCAGATAAATATGTTGTGAGACATGTCGTTTGAGTTTTAAATAATATAATACAAAACTATTACCAATATTATTGCACAAACTCATAACAACAAACGATTAAGAATATATGCAAGTTAACCACTTATGAAAATAATTCGTTTTTCACATTGTATTTCATTAACTGTTAACAGAGAAATTACGTTTCATTTTAACTCGGTTTAATATTCCAACAAAAAATTTATTCTCCTGTACAATGCACGAGACCAACACTAGTAATTTAGAATTAACTAAAAATTACTCTCTACTATAACGATATCTAGTCATTTTTTTATATTATAAAAAGCTACATCTTAATTAAATAACAACAAAGTTATAATTAAATATTTTTTATTATAAATTAATACCGAATAACTTCTTTATTATTACTAATAAAATCAATTAATTAAATAAAATGTTTTCTAGTCTGTAAAAATGATTTTGATTCAATTAATAAATAAGTGTTTATAGTTGTGCATTAAAAAGGGGTTAATTTTAATTTTTTAATTTATTGACGTATATTCAATTTATTAATAAAATAAGAAAACTATATTAAACCTACAAAATTTAATAAATGTTAAAACATAGATTTTTATAACCAAATGTCACTTAAAAATATACTAATGTTAAATTTATAAATAATCGAATATAACGTTGAATTTCTAATTCAATAAATAAAAAAATATCGATATTAATTAATTATCAGATTATCTGTTTTTTTTAATAACCAAAATCTCATTTAATAAATTTTCTCTATATTTTCTTATAAACACCTTTTACAAAATATAAAAAAGCATGGGTGACACAAAACAAAATTTTGAAAATCAATTTCATATTAAAAAATGATACTCACAACCACTATAATTTTATATTAAAAAAATCCTCCATGTTAATAAGAAATCATTAAAAAATTTTGATAATAAATTACAATGGATGGTCTAAAAAAACTTTATTCAAATCATAAATGTTTTGGATGTCTTCAATGCTAATATTTTTTACACATTTGATTATTATTTAATTATTCTAATACTTTATTTAATAGTTAAATATGTTTAAATGAAGTTAATATCAAATCAAGTATATACAGTTTTTATGATGGATCCGAAATAAAATAAAATAAAAGATAAATGTTTTGAAAATAATTTACTTTTAAATTAATTAAAATAACAATGCCAACTTTTTCCAATCTAGAAGTCCACCTACTCACACCTAATGCCTTTCCATAAATCAATTTAATTTATTAAAAAAAATCATTTTTTATATTACTGTATTTAACTTCCGGCTGATAAAATATACGAGATCTCAGTAACAAGAACGGGCTATAAAACGTTGAAGTAAAATAAGACTGGTTCTCAAACCGAATGTTTGCGGCAATTACAAATTGGTTAAGCGATTTGGGAAGGGGATGAGTTACAAACCCGATTAACATACATAACTAATTAAGGTTTCAGGTCAGTAATTGAAATGTCTCAAGACTTGAGATCAGTAACTGAAACGTGTCCACTTACTAAATTTATTCCGATTCACGACCCAAAAAAGATCTAGGCTATGTTTGACTAAAAAAAGCTAGCTTATAAGTAGCGTACATTTTTGGATGACCATAAGCTAGCTTATTGAAACGCTACTCAAAGTAGCGTTTTGAAAAGCTAGCTTATCAGCTACAAGCTAGCTTATAAGCTAGTTTGCCGAACAAAACCCTACTTTGGTAGCATTATAACCTTTTTTTAATGAACGGAAAAAGGAAAACACAATGTAAACCAAAATAACATTACCTTATCTGGTTGAAGAGTTGTCAGGGTTCAAGGTTATCATTCAAAAAATTTGACAACCCACGCGTGACAACATACATTCATTACACTTCAATCGAGATATAAATTAGTTATACCCTTAAAAGAAACACAAAAAAATAAGAAGGGGTTGCAAAATTTTAAATACAACCCGTATTTTAAAAGTTGATATGATGCATCGATTTACATGAGATGTTTAGAGTGCTTCACATGGTTTGCCTGAATCGTGTTTTCGTGTAATTTGATTGATCTGGTGATATGGGGTGAAGATGAAACTAGAGATCAACAATTTGGACCAGGTCTAGTGGACGAGACTGCTCCAAATAAAAGTTGGTCCATGACATGTTAGACCAGACTAGAGCTTTGGTTCTTTTTTGGAGTTGATTTTTTTAGTTGGATCGATAAGACAAAAACAGTCTTTTTTCGAACCAGTTAAAGCCTAGATCAGCTTAGTCCTGAATTTTTATCTTTTAATATCCAATAACTTCTTTGCATTTTTCATTTTTTAACGCACCAACCTTTTCAGAATAGTCCTGGACTGGGGGGGGGGGGGTCGCCAATTTGTTTTTTACCTTGTCAAATGTGAATCGAACCAAGATTTTCTTGACTTAACGTTTTTTTTAACAGGTAACACTAATTTGTGTGCAACTATAGATGGAGTGGACACCAAATTTGGTATACCATTATTCATTTACCAATTGGAGAATATAGAAATAAATATACCTAAAATCTTACATTTTGGTATAAATAAAACCGAAACGGGACAATGCCAAAAAAACGGTCATGGTGAGCACTAAACCAGATCACTTAATCACTCCAATGGGGACACCAAATTTTGTGTAAATAATAGTAAAATACTAAATTTGATACAACGTTGCTCATTTACACCAACGGGAGATTATAAAAAGGAGGTCGAAGTTCACTCCCAAAAATATTGCCATCCCTGCCCCCTCACGAAAGCGGAAGGCCCCAAGGTATCTCCAATGGATCCATCTCCTTATTTATCTGTCAAAAATAAAAATGGCGGAGTCCAGTCCTTGGGCGGCTCTCGGTTCTTTGGATAATCCACATCTTAAGGTCAAGCGTCGATGAGCAAATTGAACTATCCACGTGGCTGTGAGCCCTCACAACTCAAGAACACACTCATACATCTATTTTAATGATAAACATCGATCGAGCGCTCTAGCGCCAAAGATAAACGGGTCTTGTGTGATTCCTACTGAAGCATATACTCGGGGGTGGGTGCAGGGCGAATGAACCTAAAATTCTGCATATTTTCTAGGTTTTGGAAAGTGTGGATTATGAAAGTGGAAATCTTTTTTATTTCAATTTTTCGTCCCATAAATTCTTTGAATTCTCACAATATGAGACTGTATACCTATAATCTAACATTTTAGTATAAATAAGGCTGAAACCGGACAAGACCTAAAAAACCCTGTCAAGGTAAGTACTAAATCAAATCACTCAAATGGGGACACCATATTTGGTAAAATAAATAGTAACACACCAAATTTGGTATAATAATATTCATTTATACCAACTAAATAATATAAAAGAAAAAAATACTTAAAATATTACATTTTAGTATAAATAAGATTGAAACCGGACAATAACTTAAAAAAACCCTACCACAGTGAGGACTAAAAATATTATCAATCCAATAAATCAGAATCAATCTTATATAATGTAATGGTCAACCACCAGGTTGAACCGATTGAACCATGACTCGGTTACCACACCAGGTCAACCAAAAAACGGTTTTTTAAAACTTTGTTATAAATTCTAAGAAAAATAAGAAAAAATAAAACGAATATTTTGGAGGAAAGACAAATGGTGGAAAAGAAGTAGTGATTTGGTTAAGGAAAAGGTTAATAATGACAAATGGTTATCCGCGTGCGGCCGACGCTAAGTCACGTGGCCACAACACCTTCCTCAACATTTTTTTTCCTTTCTTTTTGTATTTGAAAACCCAAATAAATAGAAACGGGATCATAATTTTCATTTTTTATTTTTTAAAGAATTGGACCATCATTATTTTCAAACATTTATCGCTACATTACTATTTTAATTTATTTTTAAAACAAATATTATTTTTTAAATAAATATATACTTTTCTATTCTACTGTTAATTAAGGCGGAGAAATTTTTTTCTCTCAATAATCTATACTATATTATAAAACACGGATAAAAAACTTTTAAATACAAATTATTAGGCACAAGATACGATCATTTTATGCAATATTTTAAAATTATCTTAATTTACAAGTATCAAAGCATAAGATACATATTACTACTGAAGGCTTCTAACACGGTAACACCCATCAATTTGGTATGTACATGATATTCCTTTTATGCAGATTTTTCCATGTATCACTATTAATTAATATATTATATTACTATAAATTTGTTTTAATTATATTATTAAATATGTAATTGGTTATTTTTTCTAGATTTCATTAAAATATATAAGATAATCATTTAATTCTAAGAAAATACTTAATTTTTTTATATAAAAAATATTATATTATTAAGCCTAAATTAAACAAGTTTATAAAAAAAAATATTATCACTTTCTTAAAATCATCCAAAATCGTACTGTAAATCGACAAAAAAATAAAATGAAACATTAAAATCGTTATGTATCTCATTGCATTGTGCGAGTACACATCTAGTTAAAAGTAAAACTTGTTAGTACACAGATATGTATTTCAATAATACATATAAATATAAATATCGAATAACTAAAATTTAATCAACCAATGATTAGAACAAATCAAATACAAAGGGAATCGACAGAAAAACGTAAAACGAATAAACCGTATATCGAAACAATCGATGCTGAGGCTCGTGTTGAACACGATTCCCTTAAACAGATTTGCCGTCTGTTCCCAATACTCCTCTATTTATACTGATCGATTGAAAACCGAAGGATTAATGTTAATTAATCCTATTTAGCCTAGGAAGGCCGCAATCGGCACCCCCCTGCACACGGGTAGGTGATGGAGTAAAAGCAAACTAAGGACTTGAAAGTCTCTCCCACATTTTTAGTTATAAACCACTAAAACTTTGGTTCTCCTTCCTATGTGGGACAAGTTCCCACACCCACTTGGTTTTGTCAATTTTCATCCCAAACACTCAAATTTGAGCATCGATATCTCATTCACACATATTTCGTTTTGGACACATAATATATCGTTTCGAAGCTCTCATATAGGAGAATATAAACCCACGAAGAGTTAGATATATACAATACATATACATGTATTTATTTGTGTCCAAAGTTAGTAAAAAAATCACATTTTTTACTAAAATTTTCCAACAAACCTGTCATTTAGTTAACTAAAAAGTTTAATAATTAAACATTTCTAAAACTATATATCTTATTAATTGTGGATATTTATTTTGGAATGGAGTATGTATTTAAAAAAAAGTAAATTACAATTTTGGTTCTTTGGTTTATACGAAATTATGAGTAGCGTCCTTGTACTTCGACAAGTATAATTATGGTTATTGTGGGTTGCATGTGGTTTTAAAAAGTGATCCCTTTCATTAACTATGTTAAAAGTTGTTTTTAAATGAGGGACATTTTTGTCTTTTTTTTTTTTGTCTTTTAAACGTTGTCTTTTATCTACCCACCTCCTAAACTAGCCTTCCCTCGTTGGTATATGGCTGTTTCCGACCGCTATCACCCCCTGAAATATGTCTGTATGTAGGGATGGCAACGGGACGGATTTGGGGCGGGTATCCCCTTACCCGGCCCCGACCCCGGTTTAGTAAGCATGGCCCCGGCCCCGGTCCCCGGCGGGTACGGGGATTGACTACCCGGCGCCGGTCAACCCCGCCCCAATACCCGGTTGGAACCTGTTTACCCGGCCTGATTTAGACCCGGATTTTTATTTATTTTTTTTACATTTTTTGTATGATGTAATAATTTATTGAGTTTATATACAATATATATATATATATATATATATATATATATATATATATATATATATTATAATATATGAGTCACAACAAAACGAACCAGTACTATTTTTTGGTTGGTTTTTGTATTGTTTTTTTTTTTTTTGCAAATTTGCTACTGTTTTTTGAGTTGTTTTGGCACAGTAAACCACATCATCCAACACCACTAATTTTTGACATTCATGAACAATTACAAAACATAACACTAATTTGGGAAAACTAATAGGAATATAAGATTATTAATATAGACGGAGGTTCAAGGGAAAACCTCAAATAAATGGAAAACTAAAAAACATCTTATCAACCGTTAGATTAGATGATCTGATGGATATGATTAAATAAACGGTTACAACAATATTTTTTAAATTAAAAAAACCTCCATCTCCTATTTTTTTTTCGAAAAAATACGAAAAATGAACAAAATTCGAGCGAAATTCCTCGGCCCCAGCCGAGTCCGGTGAACCGGGTTCCCCAACGGGCCGGGTCAAATCACCATTCCTATCTGTATGGTTCTAATAAATTGTTACATAACAAATTAAATTTCTCTATTTAAAAACAAATCAAACAATATAGTGTATTTAGTCATTTATTTTCAGATATAAATTTTATTTTTATTTAAGAAAAACTACATTATTTCTATATTATCGGTTTACAAAAAAACTTTTAAGTTTCGTTACTTCGCATGGATATACAAAGTACGTAAGTGGTGTGTGTATGGGTGTACGTAAGTTCAAACAAAAAAATGGTCACAAAAAAAAAAAAAAAACGAGAATAAATCTTAACTGTAAGATAAAATGATCTAATGAATATGATAAATTTATAGCCATCTTAAACATTAATTTATCATCGTTTTTTTATAATTTTTTTTTATTATAATCATTAATTTTGGGAATAAACTCTAAAGTACTTAATGTGTATATAATTTTTATGAATGCATTAATAACACATATAACCAACAATAGAAGTCATACAAATGGATGAAATAATATCAAATAAATTTATATTAAAACTTACAATTAATAAATACACTTATTATTTGGTATTTTTCTTTAAATTTTTGTTGTAAAGAAATGTAAATAAGTGTGAAAAATGACATTTATCCATGATGACAAGTCTCACACACACACATATATATATATATATATATATATATATATATATATATATATATATATATGTGTGTGTGAGACTTGTCATCATTATATATATATATATATATATATATAGTGGAAGGATATTTTGCAACCCTTAAAAAGGTTGCAACCCACATCTTAACCGTCGGATTCATGATCGACGGTTATTTTTTTTTTCTATTTTTTTAATTAAAAATATTGGGCCCCATATCTATTTATAACCGCCGATCATGAATCCGACGGTTAAGATGTGGGTTGCAAGGGTTGCAACATTTTTAAGGGTTGCAAATTAAACAACCCCTATATATATATATGTGTGTGTGTGTGTGTGTGTGTGTGTATGGGAATAGATGATCAAGTCGGGACTAGGAACTGCATGGTTATCATCTAATGCTACAGGGTAGGACCCGATGGTTCTTACTTCTTCACAATAACAAATGTTGTTTTTTGGATCTTCGATCTCTAAAAGGACGAGGGGAAGGACAAGTGTTCTTGTTTGACACTCACATTTTTCTATCGTCTCATGTACTGGATGATCAGGTTGAGAGAAACAGATAAAATACTATATATATATATACCATAACAGTCTGATTATCATATTTGACAAAAAGTTGATTATCGGTAACCTAAACTCGTCACACATAGAACCCACCTCTAGGAATTGTATAATATGGAATGTACTTAACTTCAATTCTTATTTTAAAAACCTACTTTCATAGGCTCATATTTTTATGTTTTTTTATCTGATTTTCTCTAGTTTATGCAACCATAACTAATTTTCTCAGTATATAAATCGTTTTTAATAACAATATAATCTTAAAAAGATGAAGGATAAACACCATTATCGATGTGGTAACTTCCGTCTCCTTCGTTCATATTGCCTCATTCGGTGAGAAGTTACTTTCAGTAATTTCTTCCAACCCTTTTCCGTTTGTTGATAGTCTTGTTGACGGGGGAGATCTGTTAGGATATTGTGCGGATATGATAGGCCCTCTTCTTTTCCGCTACTGAGTGACATTCTTTAATTAAATGAAGTTAATTAAAGATATCTTGTTGTAAACATCAACTTCAAGCTTCTGTAAATATATTGCGTAAATATATATTTCGTAACGGAGTTTTTAACGACCGTTAGAGGAAGAGACCATATCCGGACGTTTTTGTAAACCACGATGGTCATTTTGTAATTTTGTAACTGCAAGGACGAAGAATGTTATTTTCGACAAACCACAGGGACAAAATTTGTAGTTTACTCTTATAAATTCACTTTTTTTAATTTTACTCTACATATTTTTATACAATAACTACAGATTTCTTCATAACTCAATTTTTATACAATTTTATAAATTTTCAGGGATTTTTAAGAATAATTTAAAATAATGTTGACTTGTATATCATGGCATTCATTATATGAGCATGGTAACCAGCTAAGGGTAAAACAGTTTGGCAAGATGCTTAAATGTTTGAAGGTTTCCATCTCAAGTACCAAAACGAGTGTTTTGAAAGTACGTTATCCAAAATAAAAATCAGAATAAAGTACATTACGTTTCCAGGCAATTTGACTATATATAATATATATTGTACATAACTAAAGAAATAATATTTTCTCGATAAAAATAAATATGTATTGTATATAAATTTTAATATATTGATTTTTATAAATAAGAATATAAATGATATAAAGTTAAAATGATCAGACCCTCAATGGTTTCAAAAACTATGTAAAAACTTGAGATAGATTTTTGTCATAGTGTAGATATATTGAGGTATTTGAGTTGACAATCATCTAATATGAAAAACATTATAGCATTACTATTGTTTTAGAATTAATTCGGATTTGAGAAATAATTTCTTTAACAATTAGGCTAAACTATCATCTAAATAGAAAAATAAGACTAGAAAAGGAGAAATCTCTAAATTTAAAAAAGAATGAAAAAACACATCATATTTGATGGAGATTGTATTGATGAAAAACCTCTATACTATGGATGCTCTAATATAATAAAGGGAGATTGTCTCAAATGGCCATAATAGGGAGAGGGATTGGCCTCCTAGCCATCCCTCTTTATTTTTTTACAGAAATGTCACTACCTGTGCAAAAAAAAAGGGTGTGCAATTGTGCAGGGGTGCGCAATTGCGTATTCCCTTTTTTGTGCACCCCTCTTTACCTTCATAGAAAATACATTTGCACCTCTTTTGCGCATCTGTCACCTTTTTTACGCAAAAAAAGGAGGGGGGGGGGGCGCAAAAGGGAGAGTGATGGCTAGAAGACCAATCTCTCCCCTTACTATTGTCATTTGAATTAACTTTACTATAATAAAATGTATCTTTATTCCTATAATATGTAACAGTGAACTAAAACCGTAAATTAATAATAAAATAAAGAGTAATTATGTTCTTAGTCCCCGTTGTTTGTTAAAAATTACGAGTTTCATCCTTGTGGTTTTGAAATTTCAATTTTCGTTCATATGATTTATAGTTCATTTCTATTTTTATCCATGAGGCTAAAACACTATTTTTAAGTATGAAAAACTAAAATAGAAATGAATTGTAAACCATAGTGATGAAAAAAACAAAAAAAAATAAACCATAAGAACGAAAAAAGTAATAAAATATAAACCATATAGATGAAAATCATTAGGGGTGTTCACGGTTCGGTTCGGCTCGGTTAGTAAGAAAAATGTAAACCGAACCGCATGAGGCGGATACTTGGTTACCCGAACCGAAACCGAACCGCGGGCTGAACCAAACCGACCCGATTCGAACCGAAATTAGTCGGTTACCCACGGTTCGGTTCACGGTTACCTGAATTTATAGAAAAATAGTATTTGCAATATAAAAATAATACAAAAATAGAAAATTTTAACCAATTACATAACAAATACATAAAAATAATCCAAGAAGAAGAGATTGAAATAAGTTTTATTGTTTAAAAATATTCACTATTTAGTTGATGATTATTTAAAAATTAAATGGTTGATATTAAATATAATATTATTAAGTGTTCTATATATACCGGTTCGGATCGGTTACCCGCGGATACCTACAATTTAAAACCGAAACCGACCCGTGAATACTCGGTTTTTCGGTTTTCGGTTTTTTCGGTTTCGGATCAAACGGTTCGGCTCGGTTTCTCGGTTTTTCGGTTTTTTTGAACACCCCTAAAAATCATAATTTATAATCATAAGAACAAAAATAGAAATTTTCAACAAACCTTAAGGACTAAAAACAGAAATTACTCTAAAATAAAAAGAAGAGTAAACTACTATTTTCATCCATGTCGTTTGTTGTTTATAACTATTTTCGTCCCTAATCTTTAAAATTGTTTTTGGGTCACTATGGTTTGTAGCTCTTTTCACTTTTAGTCCCTGAGAATATTCGTTTCAGGGACAAAAAAAAAATTGCAAACCACAATGACCAAAAAAACAACTTTTAAAATCAGAAACGAAAATGGTTATAAACAACAAACCACTCCGACGAAAATCGTAATTTACTCTAAAAAGAATTTCTAATATTTATTTTTTTTTAATTTTATTACAACCGTTGGATCATCCTGATAACGACTTTTGGACAATATCGGGATGGTGGTGGTGAATTTGGACACATTAGTTGTCTCATTTGCAGGTGGCTATGCATGTGCCACACGCTTTCCATATGCATCTCATCATACGCTTCATATTATCTTATTCTAATTCTACGCTTTTTTTATTGAAATAAAAAATACTATAACCGTACTCGTGCAATGCAGCGAGATACATCATGATTTTAATATTTCATTTTATTTTTTTGTCGATTTACAGTATGATTTTGGATGGTTTTGAGAAAGAGATAATGTTTTTTTATAAATTTGTTTAATTTAGACTTAATAATATAATGTTTTTTATATAAAAAAATAAGTATTTTGTTAGAATTCAATGATTATCTTATATATTTTAATGAAATCTAGAAAAAATAATCAATTACATATTTAATAATATAATTAAAACAAAATTATAGTAATATAATATATTAATTAATAGTGATACATGAAAAAGTCTGCATAAAAGGAAGATGATGTACATACCAAATTGGTGGGTGTTAGAAGCCTGCAATAGTAATATATATCTTGTGCTTTTATACTTGTAAATTAAGAGATTTTTAAAATCTTGCATAAAATGATGGTACCTTGTGTCTAATAATTTGTATTTAAGAGTTTTTTATCCGTACTTTATAATATAGTATAGATTATAAAAAAGAGTTATGTTGTGATTAGAAAAAAAATTACGATGAAAATGAAGATTTTTGGGATTTTTACCTTAACACGGATTCTTCAAAACATTATACGAAATGGAAAAAGTATGAGAAAAAGGATGAAGTTCTACAAACATGGAGAATTTTACAAAAATTATTGTTTAGAAAAGAGATTGTTTTTTATTCTTCCAACAATCAGAATATTCTTGTATTTAATTGTTTATGAGAGAGATAATATTTTATGAAATTATATTGAATATTTTAATAATATGATTAATGTTGTAATCTATAAAATAGATAAGTTGTTGGGAGATAAAAGTAATTTACTTTTCGATATTTTGAATTTAGATTCTACATTTTGAAAAAAACTGTTGGAAGATGTTCTAAGAGCATCTCCAACAGCTATGCTAAAATAGAAAAAAGTGAGATTTTAGCAATTTTTTTGCCCCAACAACTATGTTATATCATATGCTAAAATAGAGAAAAAGGAGAGAGACGGTAAAAATCTCCAAATTTGGAGAAATCTCTAAAACCCCATATTGAATAGAGAGATAATATTTAATTTTTTTCCACCAATAGAAGACATTGAAATTGTATGTTTAGGAAAGAAAAATAATATTTTATTTATATAATTGATGATAGAATTGCTAAAATAGAGTAGTTGTTGGAGTTGGTTGTAATTTTTTTTTAGAGATTTCAACTTTTTATACTCTATTTTAGAAAAATTATACTCCTTCCGTCCCAAAATAAATGTCTACATTTCTATTTATGTTTGTCCCAAAATAAGTGTCCACTTTCAAAAAGTAGATAACTAAATTCTCACATTTACCCTTAATTAATGCACAAATACATAAGAGTTGTGAAGAAAAAGAAATATTAAATAAGGGTAAAGATGTCATTTGATACCAAAAAGGGGTAATAATTATGCATGTCTAAAACTGTGTGCCAAGTCAATTGTGGACACTTATTTTGGGACGGAGGGAGTAGCATAGTTGATTTAGGATTGTTTAGTTGGTTTTCCATTAAATATTGTATCGATAAAACTGTATGTGTTGACTAATTTGTCTGTATAAATTGTGAATGTTTTTATTTTGGACGTTTTTTCATGGATGTAAGAAGCGTGTTTTTTATTATGAGGGATATATTTGGGGAAAAAACTTGGTTTTCTAAATAAATATCTCTCTAGAAACTTATTGAATAAGTTGTCTTCTAAATCATTAATCCATTATCAAACAACCATGTATAGTTTACCGAATAAGTTGTGAGTCTCATTAAACTCCTAACAAATAAATCCTTTAGTAGATAAATCAAATTGCAATATTATCATGAATTTTATAAAATCAATAATCATTTATAAAAAAATGTAATATGATAATTAAAAAAATTAACCATTGGTTTCATTTATTGATAAAAGGGGGACCATTTTTATTTAATATTTGTAAGTTGTAATCTTCATTTTTCTCATCTCTTATTTTATTTGTATTAAGAACTATTTTAATTGTGTAATAAAATTTCAAACTATGTATTAAATAAATTTATATATTTTTTAAGATAATTTTTTTTTTTATAAATTAAAAGAAAAGGAAAGATAAAGCCAAATAATAATAGATGGGGTTTTGGAAGGTAGTGGGTATTTTGGCTTCTTGTGGCGATTAGGTCAATTTCCACCCAATCCTCATAAAGTTTCCACACCCACCCAACCTTTTATTGGGTGCAACAAGCCATTATTTTGACCACATGACAAAATTACTTTTTTACCCTTACATCATTTGTAACATTTCTAGACGACTGTATTAGATATTGTCCATTTTATTCATACATGGATTTATAGTTTTAAAATGTGTCTGATAAAATAGGTATTTGGTCTGTTATAAAGCAACATGTGTTTCCCTCTCCAACCAACCGTTGTGCAGTGGGGTCTTACATCAAGATTGTTTTATAAGGGACTGGATACCTCATATATCAGACTTGTTTTTAAAACCGTGAGTCTAGGTGTGGACAAAACGGTTGTGACATTAAGGTGTCGTTTGTTTTTTAAGAGGTCTAAAGTATAAAGTCTTATTTTAGTTATGATTAATAAGAGGTGGTGTGTAAAAAAGTCTGAACGATTCAGACTTAAGAGCTATTAAGAGGTTTTATTAAAAAAACAAACAACCCCTAAAAGTGATATAAGAGCCAGGAATCAAACTAGTGTATCAACGAGGACGATTGGCTCCCAAAGGGGGGGAAAGGTGGATTATAAAATCCCACATTGGTTGGAGTGGAACTAAGGTTGTCTTATAGGGGACTGGATATCTTATATATCAGACTCGTTTTAAAACTTTGAGTCTAGGTGTGGACAAAACGAATAATATCTGATACAACTGACCTGGGACGTTAAAAATGGTATAAGAGCCACGAATCAGACTAATGTATCAACGAGGACGATGGGCTCCCAAGGGGGGAGGGTTGGATTGTAAGATCCCACATCGGTTGAGGAGTGGAACTAGGGTTGCTTATAAGGGACTTGATACCTCTTTTATCAAACACGTTCTAAAACCGTGAATCCATGTGTGGACAACGCGAACAATATCTTGTATGGTTAGCTATGGACGTTACATATCTCATAATCCACTCCTTTGGAAGCCCACCGTTCTCTCAGGTACACTAGTCCAGTTCCCGGTACTACTAATACCATTCGTAGCATCCCCATGCAACCGTACAAGATGGTGTCCGCTTAACTTGTCCACATTTGGACTCACGGTCTTAAAACGCGTATGATAAATAAGGTATTCAGTCACATATAAGGCAACCTTTATTCCCCTCCCAAATCGATGTCCGATCTCACCCCATCGTTACCTTTGCAAGAGTCAGCTATCTTAACATGTAAATAACTATAAGATTATATGTTGTTTTGTGTTGGGTTATTCTCATTTTTAGAGAACGTATAATACAACGACAAATCCAAAATTCATACCAGTATATATATATATATATATATATATATATATATAATAGGTATGTTCCAATGTGTGCATTAGAATAATAAATTCTCCATATTTGACTAATTGTATGGTATTTTATGATTTTTGTTTTGCTTTGGAAGAAGATGGTGGATGAATCTTGTAAGTTTTCAAACAAAATCTCATTCAACCCCCTTGTAATTTTTATTCCTTTAAGACTTTTGTCTTCCTGTGTACTTCTCAATCTGTATTTTTAGAGGTTAGAAATTAAAACATGCAGCATACGGTGTACAAGTCCTTTTATCATGCACTGATAATTGGATCTGATGAAAATGGCCAATTTGTGTAACGAGTCAAAACGTGTAAATTTACAGTAGTGTATATCAAAACGAGTCGATCGGGGTCGGTTGACCCATCAAAACTTGTTTAAATATTATTATAAAAATAATTAATTAATACCAGATATTGTCCGCTTTGTCCACACACTTGAATTCACGGTTTTAAAACGCGTCTGATAGATGAGGTATCAAGTCCCTTATAAAACAACTTTTGTTCCCCTACCCAACCAATGTGGGATCATATGATCACAAAAAAACTATATTAATAATATAATAATTTTATGTTTTTTTAATATAATAATGTAGAAGGTTGTCAAAATAATCACTTCCACTAATTAATAATATGTGTTTTAGGAGTTACCATTTCAAGTCTATTTTTTAGGCCTTGTTTGACAAGCTAGCTTGTAGCTGATAAACTAGATTTTCAAAACACTTATACTTTGAGTAGTGTTTCAATAAGCTAGTTTATGGTCATCCAAACATGTACACTAGCTTATAAGTTAGTTTTTTTTTTTTTGTCAAACATAACCTTAGAATCATATTTTACATAACGAACATCGTATATATGCACATAATACTATCCATCTGATATCGAGCCTATCTATCCATCATTACTGTAGGTCCGCCTCCCATGGCATGGGATGTTACTGGGTTTTGTGAACTAGCAAGACCAGATAAATATGCCGACACCATAAAAAAGTTATATATATATAAAGTTATGTGTTTAAGAAACGTAAACATTTATTTATAATTATTGTACTTGAGTTTAACTTTAGAAATAACTCACCATATTTTTGAACTGAAATCTAATGTTTTATAAGTATAATATGATTCTAAATAACCACAATATGTTATATTTGGATGGTGTTGGTTTTTATTCATGTTTTCTTAAAAAAACGCATATGATAATAGTGGACCCATACTTTACTTTATATACGTTTTTTTCTAGTAATAAATATGCTTCAATTACTTTAACGAATTCCCCTTTTTGACTAATTGTTTGGTTTTCCTTGGTCTTTATTTTGTATTGAAAGTAGATCGTTCAGGAATCTTGTAATTTTCAAACAAAATCCCCTTCAAATCCTTTGCATATTTTTTATCATTTTAAATTTATATATGCCTTCTTTAGTGAAGTTGACTTATTAATCTGTATATATTTTTAGAGAAACACACAGTGTAATTGGATCTACTCCAACAAAATTGGATTTATACGACACTTAAAATGTCTAAGTGTCCTAATAAAATATTTTATAGAATTTAATTTTATAGGATGAAACCAAAAAACATCATATCTAAAAGTGTTACAATAGGTTTTATAGAACAATATTTTAACAAAGCGTTCTATATATTAACTATTTTATATGACACTATTTGAAACACGTCCTATAAACACAAGTGTCTTATAAAATCATGGGTTTATAGGACAATTATCAAAAGTATCTCATAAGATAGCTAACAGGACACTTTATTTTAAAAACGTTCTAAAAAACTTGTTAAAACGTCTAAAAGTATGCACACAATACAAACACACACACACACACATATATACTTGTAGAGGGAGGATCGAACGAGAACAAGAACTATTTAAAAGAACACGAGAACTAATAAAATCATTAATGATTTTACATTAACGTGCAAAAAAACCACGCAAACCTGAAGTCGCGGTCAAAGTCCTTTTTACGTGTGTTAATGTAAAATCACTAATGACTTTGTTAGTTTTCGTGTTCTTTTAAATAAGTATTGTTCTCGTTTGAATCCGACTCTATACATGTATGTGTATACATATAAGCCTACACGGTTTATATAAAGGTATGCGCATGTATATCATATGGACCATGTAGATCTATAGGAATACCGAGCCTATTTACTCATGTCTACTACGAACCATGTAGGTTTGTTTGAAACCCACACTGTGGGATGGTGAACAAGGTTTCGTGAGCCGCAAAGGCCAAATGTGTCAACGTGATAAAATAAATTATTTTATGTTTTACTAGTATCAATTTGTGTTAAAAAAAATAATTATTGTAATAAGAAATTAAGAAAAACTTTCAGATTGTAAAACATGAACATAAGTAGTTATCTTACTTGATTTCAACTTAAAATATATATACTATATTATAAAGCATCTATAGAAAACTCTTAAAAACAATTGTTAAAGTTTAATGTACCACTATTTAATGTTAATTACTTAAAATCTCTTAAAAACTGTAGCACCCCGATTTCGAAAAGGTATCGTTTCAAGTTAATGCATAAATCGGTAATTTTAAGGGAAAAATAAGATATAGGATTTGAATCCTAGATTTTATAGTCTTGATGGATGAATGATTCAATTACGAGTCCAACGGTTCTTTCCGGAGCAAAATCGAAGATATAACGAAGAAGTTACGGGCAAAACAGTGAACAAGAAGAAAACCGGGTAAACAGTGCATTTCGCGACTTATGCCGTGACTTAGAGCCACTCGCGCGACTTAGGGATAACAAAAATCCGAAAAACAACGGACATGAGGTATACTAAAAATTGCCAAAACAAGAGCCTCCTTAAATGAAGAAAAATACACAAACCTGTTTAAATACAGTTGTAATTAAACGGACGATAAATAACAACCAACTAATCTAATTTCCATAACTAGAAAAGATATTACAAATAAGGGTGTCATTTATAAACCCAAAGGTTCTCCTACCAAAAGTAAGTCCAAATGCAATATCCCTCAATCTCTCACCCAAGCATCTATGCCATCTTAGAACCAGCGTTGCTATAACCTGAGATACATATCGACACCAAGCAAGTGTTAGGCCAAAAAGCCTAGTGAGTTGAACAATAATAAGCATGCATGAGCAGTTACAATTCTTATCAGCAGTTAACTAGAGTTCAACAATGTGGAGTCAATAGGGGAGACCCATAGCACCAATCAGTTCCACCCAAAGAGACAATGTACCTTAGTGCCAACTACTAAGAGTGACACCCAAAGGCCCGGCACACCCGAGGACTACAACCATGGCATTACCCCGAATGGTGGAGGTCTAGGCACATACCCACACGGTGGCGCCCAAGACTACATCCTCCTAGTGTCTACCGACTTGGTTCGTCCAACATAATATATATAGGAGGTCTTTAGGTATATATCTACCAATGCATTTCGATACCAACCATTGGTACTATGCTACCATCCTCACATAAGTCCAATGTGAGACTCAAATTCCAACATATTCAATGTTCAATAATTAAATCGCCAAGAAAGCATTCCAAGTAGAATTTATCATCTGCTATACCACATATAATCCATATCATGCCAAAATGCCAATAATGTACATTCAGGGAACAAGTCCCAAATATCCGACCAATAGAGCAAATCATGGTAAATACTCATAAAAGATAACCCAAAGTACCCATTGTTGGTATACATAATGAAGACCCCAAATACTTTCACAAAATAAAGTAAATCATGGGATGATACTTGTTAAAACATATTTCTCATATAGTCTCATGAAAACACCATCAAATACTTAAACCTGTAAAGATGAACATTTTGAGCAAATATGTGATAATAACAACAAATAAACAATTATGATGTGTATCCAGTTTTAACAAAAGTTTAGTAAACTCACCTTGCTAGATTTAGACTAAATCTAGATTTTACCCACTTAGAGATTTCCTTGAAGAAACTTGGTTTTTCAAACCAAATCTTTCAAAACCTAGATCCACAAGGTTCCAACCATAAATATACATAATCAAACACAAAGAATCATTTCCCAAACCATATACATGAATACCTCAACTAATACCGAAACCCTAACTTCCATAACCGAAGAGAATAGAATATTACCTTAACCCAAACTTGAATCCACCAATCAAAACACCTCTAGTTCACCAACATGATTACAAACCTTCGATCTATGAAAGGGAGAACAAAGGGTGGATGAAACCCTAGAAAACTTTGGTGAAGAAGATGAATAGGGAGAGATGAGAAGCTTACCACCACCAAATACTCTAGTATACTTCAATAGACTTCCAATATATTTCCATAACCTTGAAAAGCTCTCAAAAACGAAACCGTAGCAACTTGAATCACCCAAATCGGAGCTACGATGAGAAAGATATGAAGAAATGAAGTTTGGGGCTGAAAATCGCGATTTTAACACCCTGAAACACCCGGGCGATTGTGCCAGGCTATAGTGACCATGTCACAATCGCCGGGCACAATCGCTGAGATTGTACCGAGAGTTCTCGGGCTCCGGTGACCTTGACAGGCGATTGTGACAATCGCCGGACACTATAGCCTAGCGCGTACTGAAACTGTTTTGGCCATAACTTCTTCGTTATAGCTCCGTTTTCGCTCCGGAAAGAACCGTTGGTCTCGTAATTGAATCCTTTATCCATCAAGACTATAAAACCAAGGATTCAAGCCCAAAATCAAATATCTTATTTTTCCTTAATATATCGGTTTCTGTATTAACATGAAATGATACCTTTCGAAAAATCGGGGTGTTACAATCCTCCCAACCTTAAAAGAGATTTCGTCCTCGAAATCTGACACTAACCAAGAACCCAACATAGCACTTAGAAAGATCTATTGATTTCCTATTCAAAAGGAATGCTTTCACTAAGCTTGACCTCATATTCGATCCCAATTATATCCCGTTGACGTTGCCACTGAATTCCACATAACAAGTCGCCATGAACTCAAATTATAAGGTTCAATGCACCTTTCCGACGACGTAAAGAGCATTGAGTCTTTATCAATTCATTTTCCCCATCAATAAATTTTCGGTTGCCTCCCAACCTTAGATTGAACATATTATCCCGAAAGCAACTTACGACCTTATCTAGTCATTTCCACCAAGAATACTCCAAGGCAAACAATTCCCTTCGATACCTCTAAATATGACGCATCAAGGTCTCTTTAATGATTGATTCTTAATTATCAACATCTAATTTCCTTACCAGCCAACCATAAGATCATCATTATTCACAATTACCCAACAATATAGTACACCACCGACACATAGCATGTCGTCGTACCATGTTCCCACAATTCCAAAACCAACCATTCCCAAACAACCTAACACGATTTTAGTCCGTAGGTTTAACGAAGCATAAAGGTCGTTACCTAACTAACTGGGAGAAAGCACATGCCTAACGCCTCAAACTCTGAGGACTCTTTTATTCCTTAATATAGACTTCTAACACGAGGGGGCTTACACCTATAGCCCAATGAGTTCAAGGTTTTTCACACTACTATGCCAATTTGATATTTATAAAACTCTCAAATACATAAGTTTTATAACAATTAAACGTGCGGTGAAAATATACTTTCGTGCATTCGATAGGTTTCAAAATTGATCACCAATGCCACACATATAACCATTTTCAAAACTCATTTGATCATTACTTACACTAATACAACGATAACGAAAGATGCGTAGCAAAATTTTAAAATGGACTACCAGGGTCTTAGTATGCATCAATTTATGCTATGCGTATGAAAATAACTTTTCGTTCCATAACATGTGCAATAAAAGTTTGTACAACTCCCCAAAAGAGGATTTCACCACTTCAACTTTAAAATCTTTTACTTTAACACAAAACATCGGAAGATAAAATTTCCAACAAGGCCTATATACGTCCAATCATTTCCCAAATGTAACAACACAATAGGAAGGTAAATAAATAAATAAATAAATATATATATATATATATATATATATATATATATATATATATTATACGCGTTTCAAATTTGGGCCGCACCGATAAAACGTATATACCCAAAATTGTAAGTACAACAACGTGCAACCGAAAATTCATTTCATGCATTGCAGAAAACTCCTATCAGTAAAATCAATAACTGAAATATGTTATGGGCAAAAGTTCCATCCGAAATAACATAAATCTTTTATACGATTACTCACACAACCAGTATAATTTATGTAAAGAACGAGAAATAGTTTCATGTACTAAAACAGTGTATGACAAGACTTTCATACAAAACTACAGAAAGGAAATTCACGAAATCGAACCCCAAAATTTCTGCAAATGAACCATGAAATATCGTTAAATAAAACTTCCCATTGTGACTCGCATACATCGGTTTATTCCCCAAAATTTAGTAAAGACATATGCATGCGATTTGAGCAATTGTAAGAGTAATTTAGTTTAATTCCAAACTGTATAAATAAATGTTTGCAAAACCCAAGACCACATACTCAATATCAAACTCTTAAAGTTTTCTCTCTTTTAGTCACAATGCGGCACGAAATAAGATTTCACAACAAAACTTGCATGCGACCGTTTATTTCACAAAGCTAGTAGATTGACATGCGTATGCACCCGGTTAAAACATAAAATAATTTATGTCATTTTCGAGTTTAAAGCCAAATATAAACATGCTCTCATCGTTCTAAAACATTGGCTAAAATACCATGACGGAAATTTCCAATAAGATATGCATACATGACCCAAAGTATAATTAACTAAAATCTCATTGCTATTTGAGACGAACCATTTTTTCAAAGGAACTCATATTCTTATGTTTTTAAAATGCCTCATAACACAATAATATGTATTTTATGAAAAAGGTTTATAAGATCAAATACACGAAATGACACTTACGTCAATTGAACTCCAATTATATATGTAAAATCATCGAGGAAACATCTCAACATGACTTATTTACCAAAATACCCAAAGATTCCAAAATGGATGACTCGACGTGTTCATAAAACTAAACATTTCAAAATAAACAAAACTTCTCATTGGTTGCAACAAAATGTTTTCCAAATGAACTATTTCTCTTCATGTTTCCAAAACGACTCCTAGTTCAATGACATGAATTTTCCAACGGTTTATAAAATCGTATGCACCAAATGGACAATTAAATAACAAAATACAACGACCAATAACGGGGATACCCGTATCCGTTGAGAGCGGAAGAGCACGAAGTATGCTACTCCTATAACGTTCATCGTATGACACCTAACGACATGAAAGCCCAAGTGTCCCTACGAATCCTTGACAAGTTCCACCCAAGAGACGAGATACCTTGATGCCACAAAGGACACCCGAAAGGCCCGGCACGTCCGAGGACTACAACTGAGGAAATTCCCCTACGGCGGAGATCTAGGCGCACACCCACACAGTGTCGCCCAAGACTACCTCATCCTAGTGCCTACTTGTCAAGTTTTGGTCATAAAACATGAGTCCCGGGGTCCAACTCCGTACTACCCAATTGACCATCCAATAAGACCGACTCACGTGCCTATGGATCCAATGCAACACAGCCAAAAAAAAATACGCGACTACACATGAATGACAAAAGCACTCGAGCGTGTAATGATTATGCATATGCAATGAAATGCATTAAGATGTACGTCATAAATTGGATTCCACATCGAGCCATTAAAACCGGACAAATGTCCACAAGACTCTTTTAAGCCAACACCGAGCTAAAATGCTCAAAATCCATTTGACCAATAATTATCGGTCCCCCAAATAATGAAATGTCTTTAAGCGACGTTTATAAAGACACATGCCTCAAAGACGTGATTAACCCAAAACTCAACACGTATTGGGACCAAAGAGTTTCAAAAGGGTTTATGAATGCAAATACACAAAAATGCATACAACATGTAATAGACTTCATATGTACCAAGATTACCAAGATGTTTAAGTCATGAAATGGACTATATTTGTACAAAATCCAAAATGCTATAATCATGCTATTATTTATCAAGATGTCCAAATTCCAAATATGAGTATTTTATGGAACTAAAATAAGCCAAGTATATCAAATATGAAACTCATTAAAATACTCACACTTTGACAAATACCAAGTAAAATACATTTTTACTTCAAAATACTCAAAACTTATCAGTAGTTAACCATTTCATGTACAACACTTTAAAATAACCATTTTGGCATGTACACCGTTTTAACAAATCCACTTGAACTCACGCTCCTCGATTTCTATAGTTACACTATCGTCATCCAGATGCTCAACATCTTAAGGCAAAGCCACAGACTTCATAGGTTCACCTTACAATTTCTCCTCGAATACATCGATTCAAAAGTCAATGGTTCTAATCCAACCAATCAATCCCACTCGAAACTGTCCACTTAATGCAATCACCATACTTACCGTCACTCCAAGTAACGAATAATAAAACATTAACCTTTTCTAATGGTTACCCATTCAGAAACTTTCTTACCACCCCAACGGTCGACATACCAAGGCCGTTCATACAAGCACGAGAATGAATAAGAAAGAGATTAACAAAATTGAACACGAAGAAAACGTACTACCACGTCTACTAAATATCATAACATTAGTAAACCAAGCACAACAGAACGTACTACTACCTTACCATTTGTCACAGTAACGGCACTTCGAGCACCATCACGTATAAATATCCTCATAATAACATTAGCTAGGTGAAATTATGAACATATAATACATAAAGGTTCTCGTTACCATCGCCATAACGCTTGATAACCATAGTTTCCGTCGACTCTAAGACTAACCCATCTTAAAAATTCTACCCATCTCACAATCATTGTCTAACATACTCAGTTTAAGTCTAGACATCTTACATTCATGCCTAGTTCACTTAAACTAGAGCTCTGATACCAACTTGTAACACCCTAAAAATAGGGATAACAAAAATCCGAAAAACAACGGACATGAGGTATACTAAAAATTGCCAAAGCAAGAGCCTCCTTAAATGAAGAAAAATACACAAACCTGTTTAAATACAGTTGTAATTAAACGGACGATAAATAACAACCAACTAATCTAATTTCCATAACTAGAAAAGATATTACAAATAAGGGTGTCATTTATAAACCCAAAGGTTCTCCTACCAAAAGTAAGTCCAAATGCAATATCCCTCAATCTCTCACCCAAGCATCTATGCCATCTTAGAACCAGCGTTGCTATAACCTGAGATACATATCGACACCAAGCAAGTGTTAGGCCAAAAAGCCTAGTGAGTTGAACAATAATAAGCATGCATGAGCAGTTAACTAGAGTTCAACAATGTGGAGTCAATAGGGGAGACCCATAGCACCAATCAGTTCCACCCAAAGAGACAATGTACCTTAGTGCCAACTACTAAGAGTGACACCCAAAGGCCCGACACACCCGAGGACTACAACCATGGCATTACCCCGAATGGCGGAGGTCTAGGCACATACCCACACGGTGGCGCCCAAGACTACATCCTCCTAGTGTCTACCGACTTGGTTCGTCCAACATAATATATATAGGAGGTCTTTAGGTATATATCTACCAATGCATTTCGATACCAACCATTGGTACTATGCTACCATCCTCACATAAGTCCAATGTGAGACTCAAATTCCAACATATTCAATGTTCAATAATTAAATCGCCAAGAAAGCATTCCAAGTAGAATTTATCATCTGCTATACCACATATAATCCATATCATGCCAAAATGCCAATAATGTACATTCAGGGAACAAGTCCCAAATATCCGACCAATAGAGCAAATCATGGTAAATACTCATAAAAGATAACCCAAAGTACCCATTGTTGGTATACATAATGAAGACCCCAAATACTTTCACAAAATAAAGTAAATCATGGGATGATACTTGTTAAAACATATTTCTCATATAGTCTCATGAAAACACCATCAAATACTTAAACCTGTAAAGATGAACATTTTGAGCAAATATGTGATAATAACAACAAATAAACAATTATGATGTGTATCCAGTTTTAACAAAAGTTTAGTAAACTCACCTTGCTAGATTTAGACTAAATCTAGATTTTACCCACTTAGAGATTTCCTTGAAGAAACTTGGTTTTTCAAACCAAATCTTTCAAAACCTAGATCCACAAGGTTCCAACCATAAATATACATAATCAAACACAAAGAATCATTTCCCAAACCATATACATGAATACCTCAACTAATACCGAAACCCTAACTTCCATAACCGAAGAGAATAGAATATTACCTTAACCCAAACTTGAATCCACCAATCAAAACACCTCTAGTTCACCAACATGATTACAAACCTTCGATCTATGAAAGGGAGAACAAAGGGTGGATGAAACCCTAGAAAACTTTGGTGAAGAAGATGAATAGGGAGAGATGAGAAGCTTACCACCACCAAATACTCTAGTATACTTCAATAGACTTCCAATATATTTCCATAACCTTGAAAAGCTCTCAAAAACGAAACCGTAGCAACTTGAATCACCCAAATCGGAGCTACGATGAGAAAGATATGAAGAAATGAAGTTTGGGGCTGAAAATCGCGATTTTAACACCCTGAAACACCCGGGCGATTGTGCCAGGCTATAGTGACCATGTCACAATCGCCGGGCACAATCGCTGAGATTGTACCGAGAGTTCTCGGGCTCCGGTGACCTTGACAGGCGATTGTGACAATCGCCGGACACTATAGCCTAGCGCGTACTGAAACTGTTTTGGCCATAACTTCTTCGTTATAGCTCCGTTTTCGCTCCGGAAAGAACCGTTGGTCTCGTAATTGAATCCTTTATCCATCAAGACTATAAAACCAAGGATTCAAGCCCAAAATCAAATATCTTATTTTTCCTTAATATATCGGTTTCTGTATTAACATGAAATGATACCTTTCGAAAAATCGGGGTGTTACAGAGGGCTTGTGGAGTCCAATACCTGGACCTGCATCCGCAAGTTAATTTATGTGTCTGTTTTTATGGGATAGTTATTTCCTATTTGTAGCTAGTCGAGACATTGGGTCCTCGGGGGCCTTTAGTACTGTTATGTGGGACCGGTTACTAGCCATGGGCCGTAAATGTAATCCTAGTGAATGAGCATGATTAGGTAATCCTTGGGTGCCCCCCCCCCCAATCTTAGTACGAGTCGGCGAGCTCGTGGCCATGGGTTTCTAGTATGATGAGCTCAGTAACTTGGAATGTGGCTTACTTTTGTGTTCCACCACTAGCCTTGGAATTCGGGTTTCCCCCGTCACCGAGAGGTGTTGTTTTGAGGTATTTAGTTTTATCCTTGTTTTCGGTGACGCTTTGAGTTTGGGTTATCTCCCTTATGCTATAATTTTGGAGACGTGAGTTTACTCATATTTTGGTCATTTGTTTTATAAAGTTTACTCAAATTTCATTATTTAAGCATTACCATTATTCTCCTTTGAGTAAGTATTAGATTGCATTTGTTGGTCCCAAATAGCAGTAAGTAAATAAAATAAGTATTGTAGAAGGGGGGGTTGAATACAATACACACAGTTTTTAACTTAATTTAATTCTTATTGATTTGAAATCAAGAATTACACATAGAAAACTTTTGATTGTTGCGGAAGAGAATAGATGAAATCTATTCAAACAATCTTACACAAAGAGAAATGAAGAACAATTGTAAAACACTTAGAAAACAATAAGAACTTCTTAGAGAGAGAATGCAGTGCACTTAGAGAGCTTGAATGCTTGAGAGCTGGTAATCTTACATGTTGAACCATCCTCCATATTTATAGTGCATCATGCATTAAATGCATGGGACACCTGTTGAGCAAGGGATGGACACAGGTCTTCAGCAAGGTACAAGATGTACCTTTTGTCTTGAGGTGTTTTGGCTTGAAGTGTTGACCTGCAGAAGGATGGTAGAGACCTTTCCTTAAAATGGTGTAGTAGACAAAACTTACTTTATCTGATCTCCAGATGAGGTCCACGTCAATGCAAGATATCACAATATACTTTGTCAGAAAAGTACAATGTGTTGGAGAAATCTTCAGGCCTTAAAAGATTAAGAAGTCTTTGGTTGCCGAAGACATCTTCGGACTCCTGAAGACTGAGAGGTCTTCGACTCTTAAGACTGAGAGGTCTTCGGCTCCTAAGACTGAGAGGTCTTCGCTCCTAAGACTGAGAAGTCTTCTGAAGATTGAGAAATCTTCGGCTTCCGAAAATGTCTTCGGCCGAAGAGGTCTTCAACCGAAGAGGTCTTCGGCTCCTGAAGACTGAGATCGGCACCATCCTGGCCAATGGTGTTGATCAAGTGGGCATACTTGGCTTTAGGCTGAGGAGTCTATCTTCAATCCGCTCTGAAAGATATTCTCCTTCTTTGTCTTCTTCGGTTGATCTTCGACTTCACCGAACATTTGTATAGAAACCAAGCTGCTAAAAGAACCTCAAAATATTCTAAGTATGATGATATAAAATGGAAGATCAGGAGGTCATCTTCAAATCTTCAGATGACCCAACAATCTCCCCTATTTGAGGATGACATCCATACTAAAGAATAGAACAAAGAGTGTACTGAATAAATTCATTTTGACCCATATTTACTCTTTTTGGGTTCTTTTCACATAGATTTTTTTTAATAAGGATTTATAAGTATATCCGACATTTACAAAAGAATAAAAGAATGAAGTATATATGTACAAACTAAATAAAAGAAGTGCACTTGTATTAAATATGACTTAACAAAGCAAAGATTACAAGTACATAGGTAAGATAGAGCATTGTTTCATTCCTTCTTCTGTCTTTTATGAAGTTCACCCATAATGTCATGTCGAAGAAATGCAACTTGAGAATTAACGGGGATAAGAGAGAGAATGGCTACCAGAAACTCGATGTGAGCGATAGATATTTCTTCATGTCTGAAGAATCTCTTAGTTTCCGTCTCATCCAAGAAATAGACTCCTTTGTATGGACGCCCTGTCACAGTGCCTGGACCCAAGGACGGACCACCTGGTATCTTCAGATTCAGATTTTGAGAATTGGGAGTCATTCCTTTGGCAGCGAGATCCTTGAAGATGTGTTGTTTGTCAGAATGAGAGATTTGTGGAGGGGAGGAGAGACACATCTGCTTTAGAATCTCAACTTGAACTTCTTCATCATGAGAATGCTTGTACTTCTTGCCAATGTTCTTCATTCTCTCCAGAAGAGTGTTCAGAGACCTTTTGACCGAAGGCTTGTGTCGACTAAGGGACTTGGATAAAAGTTCAGAAATTTCATACCATTCAGAAAGTCCGTAGTCGTCCAAGTCGCAGAATCTGGTAGCCTGCTGAGAGTCGTCTTCTCTGCGGATGACAATTCTGATATCTATCTCTGATCGTTTGGAGGTGCCAAATATTACTTCAACAATTTTAGATTTCAACTTTCGTTCCATCAAAGATTTTCGGTACCATAGAATGTCATCAGAATCAAGCTCAGCTACTTGCTGGATGTCAACTTTAGAAGGAGGTTGAAGTTTTAGCCACCAGCTTCACAAACAAAGGCTTTTATAGCATAAGCCTTTTGTTGTTGGGAAAGCATGGCCTCTTCATCAGCAAATAGCTTTTTCTTTCCTTTGTCTATCCCTTGTCCTGGAAGTAGCTCCCCCTCAGTTGGAGCATCAGTAGAAACAACAAAAGTGGGACCCTGACGGCCGCTGTCTGAAGAGACTTGAACCACCAGCTGTTTTCCCCCTCAGCGGCAGTCGGGGGAGTAACCAATAAAGAATCCAACCGCTGATGAAGAGACAGAAGAGACTGAAGAATCTGAGTGGAAATGGCACTGTGAGCCTGCGAAGCTGCCTGAAGACGCCGGACCTCCGCATCATGAGCATCAGAGGCCGCTTGAAGAGCAGCAACTGAGGTCTCAAGAGATAACAACTTGTCGCAAGTGACCTTCACGAGGGAGCCCAGAACGTTCTGATGTTCGCGAAACTGAGCACCAATGAGACGATGTTGATTGTTGGCTTCCTGAATATCTGCTAGGATTTCCGGGGGAATGACAGGAACAGGAGGAGTGTCTCGTGTTGCAGCTGAGGCCTGGCACCGTGAAGGCGTCGGTGGATGATGAGGAAGAGGAAGAATCTGAGATGGTTCTTCGTAGGATGCATTGCTCTGGAGGAGAGCATCGGTGGCAGGTGATCGTGGTGATGAAGATAAGTCATCGGAGGAGCTACCGTCAACGGAGGTAGCCATAGGAGAAGAAGAGCTCTCTGGAGAATGGGGAGGAGAGCGGTAGGCGGAGGTAGAAAGGCCTAGTTGAGTTGACACCTTGTCTTGACCCTGTTGCAAATAAGCTAAATACCGTGAAATACCCTCAACACTGGCCTTGGGTAATACCAGAGTCTCACCGGGTCGTGCAAAAGTGTCGACCATGAAATGGTCGGGTGATAGGCCGTGCAGTGAGAAGTCAGAGCCTTGGTCCGGGGAGAAGACCAAGTCATCCTCATCCCCGAAGGAGGAGGGGGAAGAGGGAAGGTGAGGGTCCCCGAAAGTCTCACATGCATCCTTTGGAGAGGATACAGAGCAGGTGGCAATAGGTGTAGAAGATTCCCCAGGCCTGGATGGGACAATTTCAACACCGGCCGATTTTGAAGAATCGGTGGGTGGAGTATGTGGGTTGGCCCTAGAAACCTTCCTCTTTCTTTTGGGAGAAGAGGGAGGGGAAGAGGTAGAGTGCCGCCGTTTTGAGGTGTGGGGGTTGACCTGGGTAACCACCGAAGGTCCTTTCGGTGGTATGGTCATTTGGGCAAGTGCGGCGGTGCCTGTAGCCTGTGAGGAGTGAGTGCTAGCAGGCGTCACTAGGGAGAGGGAAGAGGGGTCCACTACAGAGGAGGGACCTTTGGACACCGGAGTGTCCTTGGCATCTCCCCACTGTAGATCGGGAGAGTTGATGAAGGAGACCATACCTGGAAGGAGAGGATTATCAGTCGCCAAGGGACCCCGTTTGAGAAGAGGTCTTGTCACAAGCGGGGCATGATAGTCATAGATGACCCGATGGTCCGCCTCAATTGCATCAGCAAGTAAGTTGTTAATTATAAGCCAAATGAACCGCGGGTAAGCAACATGCGGTCGCTTAGGCGGTGTAATGACAGAGATCAACTCGTGAAAAAAATATTGAGCGTAATCTATTTTACGCTGGAACATGATAGCATGGGCTAGTTGAGTAAGGTAGGATGGACATTGATCATGTCCACCAGTCTTCTTACTCAGGCAGAAAATAATATGAGAGAAAAAGAAGTTCCAGATACCTCCCATATGCCTGCGGAGAAGTGTGCCACGACCCCGATCATGTTCGCCATGAATATAGTTCAAGGCCGCAACCACCTCATCATGTTCGGTGCCAAGAGGAAATGCGTCATAACAATCGTAGGATGGAAGAGCAAGGGCCCGCCTAACGTCTTCGACACCGAAGGTGATGTTCGGAGACGTCGGTTCCAAAAGAATGGAAGCGGAGACTTTGTTGGTTGTTGCATCGTAAACACATGTGAGCCAAAAATTCCCAATGAGCATTTTGCTCATTTTGGCGGGTTTTTTGTCAACGCAAACCGAAGAGGTGATTTTTGAAGAAAGGAAGAAATAGGATTAAATTCCTTATGACTGGGATTACACTCCAATCGTGCAACATGGTTGCATGGATTGAAGACGAGATCCGTAAGAGAAGTGGGAGGAGAAGGGGGCATGTTCTTCTTGGGAGTCTTGGAGGAAGGAGAGGTGGAAGATGCCATGAGAAAATAAGAGAAAAGAGAAGAGAAGTAGTAGGAAAGTTGGGGATGGTAAAAAAATATGAAAATGGGTTAGTATTTATAGAGGAAAGGAAGTAAATTTGAATTTGAAAAAGAGAGGTAATTATGGAAGATATTATAGGGATAGGAAGAAAAGAGAATATTTGATGGGATATATGGAGAAAATATGGGAAAAGGAAAAAAAAATTATGGAAGAAATGGAAGGAAAGGTAGTAGAGTAGGATGGGAAAGGTGGAAGGAAAGGGTGTGAAAAAGATTATGTAAGAAAAAGGGAAGGTGTGGTAGGATGTGGGAATTAAAAAAAAGGGGATAGGTAGTAGGGAAGTTTTGGGAAGGGAAAAAGTGAGAGAAGAAAAAAAATTAAAAAGAATGTGGTAGGGGGAGGGGGGTTGTTCGGCTAAGGGAATGTAGGAGAGAGAGAGAGAGAGAGATGTGAGGAGCCGAAGGTGGGGGGTTCGGCTAGGGAAAGGGAGGGATGATGGATTGGGGTTTCGGTGGGGGGATGGGAGGAAAGGGGGTCGGTGTCTTGAAGGAGGCCGAATACAAAGGGAAGAGGGAAGGGGGTGGGGTCGGTGGGGAAGGGGGGCCGAAGGAAGGAGAGGGTTCGGTAGGTTCGGTGGGGTGGGGAGGGGGGTTCGGTGGGGAGGAGAGAGAGGGAAAGAAATGGGTGAGAGAGAGAGACCGAATGAGAGAGGGGTTAGAGAGAGAGCTACCGAAGATGAGAGGGAGAGAGGGGGATTTTCGGTGGGTTGTGTGCCGAAGGAGAGGGAGCCGAATGGAGTATTTCGGTGGGTAAGGGGAGAGGGGGAAGGAGGTATTTTCGGTGGGTAAGGGGAGAGGGGGAAGGGGGTATTTTCGGTGGCAAGGGTGAGAGTGGAGAGAGAGCCGAATGAGGGAGAGAGTTAGAGAGAGAGAGGTACCGAAAAAAAAATACAATTTTTTTTGATTGATTTTTTTTTCATTTCTTTTCTCTATCATTTTTTTTATTTCTTTTCTCTCTCATTTTTTTTTTAAAATTAAAAATCGGAATTTAACATACCGAGTTCTCCGATGAGGAACTTGAACCGAGCTTCGTCAAGAGGCTTGGTGAAGAGATCCGCCAGTTGAAGGTCGGTAGGGATGAAATGGAGTTCGACATCACCTTTGGAGATGTGATCCCAGATGAAATGATACCGGATGTCGATGTGCTTGGAACGAGAGTGCAGCACTCGATTGTTTGTGATTGCGATCGCGATCGCACTTGAGTTGTCACACAGAATCGGGATATGAGAGTACAGTTGATTGTAGTCTCTCAGTTGGTTCTTCATCCAGAGGATTTGAGCACAACAACTTCCAGAAGCTACATACTCAGCCTCAGCAATAGAGGTGGAGACTGAGTTTTGCTTCTTGCTGGACCAGCTAACAAGCTTGCCACCAAGGAGTTGACAGCTGCCAGTGGTGCTCTTCCTATCAATCTTAGAGCCTGCAAAATCAGAATCTGAATACCATATTAGATCAAAACCTGAGTCTTTGGGATACCAAAGACCCAAATTCATGGTACCTTTCAGATACCGAAAAATGCGTTTAACCGCAGCCAAGTGAGATTCCTTCGGATTGGCTTGGTAACGCGCACACAGACAAGTAGCAAACATAATGTCTGGTCTGCTCGTAGTAAGATAAAGAAGAGAGTCGATCATGCCTCGGTAGCTGGTGATATCCACAGATACACCATCCGGATCAGTATGGAGTTTCAAAGGTGGTGCCATGGGAGTTTTCATGGGGGAGGAGTTTTCAAAATTGAACTTCTTCAGAAGGTCACGAATGTATTTACTTTGATTTATAAAGATTCCATCTGAAGATTGTTTAACTTGAAGTCCTAAGAAAAAGGTAAGCTCCCCCATCATACTCATCTCATATTGGCTTTTCATTAGAGAGGCAAACTCATCACACAGTGACTCATCAGTGGCACCAAAAATGATATCATCCACATAGATTTGAACAAGAATAAGATTACCTGAGGTTTGCTTGATGAACAAAGTGTTGTCAATTTTACCTCTTGTATACTTGTTCTTCAGGAGAAAGTCAGCAAGAGTGTCATACCAGGCACGAGGAGCCTGCTTTAGACCATAGAGAGCTTTGTCTAACCTGTACACATAGTCAGGATGGACTGGATCTTCAAAGCCAGGGGGCTGTTTCACATAGACTTCTTCAGCTAGCTCCCTATTCAGAAAGGCACTCTTGACATCCATCTGGAAGACTCGGAAGTTCTTGTAGGCAGCATGAGCAAGGAAGATTCTAATGGCTTCAAGTCTTGCCACAGGAGAAAATGTTTCATCATAGTCAATTCCTTCCTCTTGCCTATAGCCTTGTGCGACCAGTTGGGCCTTGTTTCTGATCACGGTGCCTTCTTCATCCATTTTGTTCCGAAAGACCCACTTGGTTCCTATGATGGTTTTTCTGGAAGGACGAGGAACCAATCTCCAGACTTTGTTCCTTTCGAACTGAGAAAGTTCTTCTTGCATGGCAGTGATCCAACATGGATCAGCTAGAGCTTCGTCAACTTTCTTTGGTTCAATGATAGAAAGGAAGTTCACATAGAGACAAATGTTACCAACACCTCTTCGAGTCTGTACACCAGCTTGTTGATCACCAATGATTTGATTAATGGGGTGATCTTTTGTCCACTTTAGAGCAGGAGGTAAAGGAGGAGGGTAAGAGATTTGTAGAGGAGAGTTGGAATGGAAATTTTGAGGAGAGATGGATGGAAGATCGGCTTGTATAGGTGAGGAGTGGATGTCAGATTGAGAGACGGGGATGATTTGGAGTGTATGTTGAGGTTGGGTAGGCTGAGGAGCATCCTCTTGATGAGAGGAGGGGTTGTGAGATGTAGAGGGTTCATTATTTTGGTAGAGAGATGTGGGAACTGTGTAGGGAATGTCTGATGATGTTGGAAAAGGACCATCACCAACACAGGAGGATATCCATCTGTTCAATTCTTCATCATCACAAGAGAGTGATGATATCTTGAGGTCATCAAACTTGACATGGATGGATTCATCAATACACTTCCTTCGAAGGTTGTAGACTCTGAAAGCTTTGGAAGTGAGAGAATATCCCATGAAGATTCCTTCGTCAGCTTTGGGATCAAATTTTCTCTATCATTGAGAATGTAGCAGACACACCCAAAGACATGAAGAAAACCAATGTTGGGTTTTCTACCATAAAGGACTTCATAAGGAGTCTTATTGTGTCTTTTCACAATGATGGACCTATTTTGGGTAAAGCATGCAGTGTTGATTGCTTCGGCCCAAAAGTAGGTAGGGAGGTGAGATTCACTCAACATGGATCGGGCAGCTTCACATAGCGTTATGTTCTTTCTCTCCACTACACCGTTCTGTTGTGGAGTTCTGACGGCAGAGAAGTTCTGAGAGATGCCTTTTTCATTGAAAAAGTCATCCAACATACTGTTCTTGAATTCTGTTCCGTTGTCACTTCTTACAGATCTTACCAGCTGCCCATTCAACACTTCAAACTTTTTGATGAACTTTATGATTTCTTCAGTAGTGTCACTTTTATACCTGAGAAAAAAATACCCAAGTGTAACGAGTGAATTCATCAATAATAACCAGAATGTACCTTCTACCACCAAGGCTTGGTGTACTGACTGGTCCACACAGATTCATGTGGAGCATCTGAAGAGGCTGAGTGATGGAGAAGCATTTCTTGGACTTGAAGGAAGATTTTGTGAGTTTCCCTTTCTCACATGCAACACACAACTTTTCTTTCACAAAAGGACAGCTTTGGCATGCCCGTGACAAGCTCCTGGTTTGAAAGGACATTCAAAGTCTTGAAGTTGAGGTGAGAGAGACGCTTGTGCCAGAGCCAGCATCTTTTGGCAGTGTTTTCAGAGACAAAGCAAATGTTTGTTCCGAAGGATGAGCTATGTCCCATGTCTATGACATAGACATTGTCTTTGCGGTAGCCAGAGAGTATGGTTTCCATCTTTTCGTTGAAAATGATGCATGAATATAATTCAAACATCACCTTGTACCCCAGATCACACAGTTGGCTTATGCTTAGAAGATTGTGCATCAAGCCTTCAACATAAGCTACTTTATTAAAGGTGATGGAACCATTTGAGAGTGTTCCATAACCTTTAGTCCTTCCTTTAGAGTTATCACCAAAGGTGACAGAAGGACCTTTGGTAGGCACGAAGTCTACAAGAAGAGATTTGTTGCCGGTCATGTGTCTTAAGCACCTGCTGTCGAGATACCAGATTTTTTGGTGCCCTAGACCCTGCAATCACAAGAAAATCAGTTCTTTGGTACCCATTTGGAGATGGGTCCTTTTGAGTTAGAAGGAGAAGAAGTATCCTTGGAAGCATTTTTATCAATTCTCTCCAGAGGACAATTCTTAGCAAGGTGAGAGGTATTCCCACAGTTATAACATTTTCTATATGTAAAAACCTTTTTGGAGCTTTGACCAGATTCCTTGTGATGACTGGTCACATTTACTTTCATGGCCTTAGAGGTTAGAGGATAGTCAAGAGGCTTAGGACCCAAGATACCTTTGCCAGAGTCAGTTGAAGGAATAGAAGAGGGTGTCTTGGAATTTAGCTTAGTTAACATCACAACTCTGGGGATTGGAAGAGAAGGTGGTTTCTTTGAGTTTTTCTTGGGAAGTTTCTTTTGGGGAGGAAGATTGGCAACAGATTTTCCCTTTTTGGAGAAAGAGACTTTGTTTGAAGAAGGCTTAGGAACTTTGGAAGGTTTGGGTTCAGAAGAGGAAGGCTCGTTTATTTTTAAGGAACACATAGACTCAATAATTGGTTTAGAAGGGTCATTTGAGTCTCGTGCTTCCTCAATCTCATTAGGTGAGTCAATGCTCTTAGCTTTGATGAACATTCCAAACTTGAGATCTTTAGAGGGATCAGAAGAGTCCAAAGGTTCAGAGTTGTCATAGTTCTCTTCAGATGATTCATAGAATGAGGGAAGAGAGAAAGAAACATGAGTGTTAGAAGGAGGTTCAAGGTCATATTTCCCGAAGCCTAGTCCAGGCTTGTCATCACAAGATATTTGATCCTGAAAAATCCTTTCTAAATTTTTGGACGAGCTTGTCCACTTTTTCACAGTTTCTTGCTCCTTTTTAAACTTTTTAAGAAGTTTATTTTTCTCTTTAGCAAGAGTAAAATTTATAGTTTTCAAATCTTCAAGCTCAGCCTTGATTTTGTCAAAGTGTTTTAGTTGAGAAAGACAGATTTGCAGTTGAGAAGAAAGAGATTTTATCTGAGCATTTGCCTTCTTCTTTGCATCCTTGGCTTCATAGAAGTCAATGGTCAAAGAGTCAAAGGCTTCAATTTTCTCAGCATCAGAGAGAGAGAAAAATGGATGTACCTGAGTGGATGAGGTAGAGCACTCAACAGACACAAGAGCCATGGAGGTGGAAGAGGTTTTACCATCATCAGCATCATCTATTTTAGCCATAAAGCAAAGGTTGGCCATTTCCTTGTCACTTTCGGAAGTTGGTTCAACATCCCGCCTACCTCGACAACAATATTGTCCGCTTTGCCCCTGTATTTAACCAACGTGTAGCGCACGGATTTGTTTCTGGCAACCTGGTGAGAAACTTCCCAGGGGGTCACCCATCCTGGGACTACTCCCACCTAAGCACGCTTAACCTCAGAGTTCCCATAACCTGACGTGCTTGTGACCCCAAAACGCGTTGTTGTTAGGAAGGCCAAGATATTACTTATAACACCCAACATCACTCCTGTCCACGGCCGATATGGGATATGCCTAAGGTGTTACAAACACCCCCCCTTAGGACTCATCGTCCTCGATGAGGTTTGCCCCATATCCCGAACGGCACAGGAGTGGCTCTGATACCATCTGTAACATCCCGCCTACCTCGACAACAATATTGTCCGCTTTGCCCATAGATTTAACCAACGTGTAGCGCACGGATTTGTTTCTGGCGACCTGGTGAGAAACTTCCCAGGGAGTCACCCATCCTGGGACTACTCCCACCCAAGCACGCTTAACCTCAGAGTTCCCAGAACCTGACGTGCTTGTGGCCCCAAAACGCGTTGTTGTTAGGAAGGCCAAGATATTACTTATAACACCCAACATCACTCCTGTCCACGACCGATATGGGATATGCCTAAGGTGTTACACATCTGCCCAATCGTGAGATTCAGCAAGAAGACCTTTTCTTTTGTTGGCTAGAAGAGCATTCCTTTCCTTCTCTCTCTTGTATTTGGCCTTGTACTTTTCAGCACGGTCAGACTTTGAAGGAACAGACAAGTTTGATTTTTGAAAAGAGGGTTGGAAGGAGTCAAACTTGGTTCTGACAGACCTAGAGGATGAACGGTTAGAGGAGGGCAGTCTAGACTTATCAGAGGACCTGCTTCTGCATTCAGAAGCAAAGTGTCCCTTCCTCCCACACCTGTAACATTCCTCATTTGATTTGTCAGAGGAAGCCATTTTTGAAAGAGTAGAGGAGGATTTTCTAGAAAACCTGGATTTTCTAGAAAACCTGGATTTTCCAGAAGAGAAGCGAGGTTTGCCTTTAGAAAAGCCAGCCAGCATGGCAACACCATCTGACAGCTGAGCCACAGAGGTCTCCTCTCCTTCATCATCAACCTCACTGAGATAGGCTTCTGAAGGTTCATTGGGGTCCTCTTGACTATCGTTGTCAGAGTCAGAAGGATAGGTGATCCTAGGGACACACACAGTATTTTTGGAAGATTCACCGACAAGGGCTAGAGAAGAGCCTTTGATGTCTTTTGTGAATGACTTCCTAAGCAGTTTAGTCTGCTCATAGTTGAAGAGGGTGCCATACAAGGCAGTGAGAGGCATAGAGTCAAGATCCTTGGTAGACTTGATACAAGTACAATTGTTTTCCCAAAACTCAGGAAGACAGTCCATGAACTTGCACAAGACTTCCTCATTATCATATATGCGACCCAAAAGTTTAAGATCATTGAGAAGACTGTTAAAGCGATTGTAGTCTGAGAGAGACTCACCCTTCTCATGAGAGAATAGTTCATACTTTCTTACAAGAGCAATCTTTTTGCTCTTTTTATCTCAGACGTACCTTCATAAAGAACACACAGAGTGGACCACATTTCTTTTGCAGTAGAAAGGTTAACGAGAGAGTGATAGACCTCATCAGGCAGAGAGAGGGCAATGATGGCTCTGACTTTAGTATCAAGAGCTATAAGACGTCTGTCTTCATCATTGTATTTACTGGGGTCCTTTAGAATATATCTCCCAGTAGCTGGAGTTCTTTCTTCTTCAGAAGAGTCCTCATAAGCTTTTCCCTTGTTTGCATTATATCGGTCCCAAACTCTAGGAATAAAAGGACCTTCATGTAAAATGGTTGGATATCTGCTGTCAACTCCTTCTAGAAAGAGTATCATACGACTTTTCCACAAGAAGAAGTTATTGGGGTTAAACCTTGGTGGTTTGGCTATAGAGCCATTGTCGTATGAAACAGCAGTGAAGTTTTGAAAAGAATCAATTTTCAAAGAAGAAGAAGAGGCTGCCATCACGGATCTAGTTTATTGAGTTAAACTAAACTGCTCTGATACCACTTGTTGGTCCCGAATAGCAGTAAGTAAATAAAAGAAGTATTGTAGAAGGGGGGGTTGAATACAATACACACAATTTTTCACTTAATTTAATTCTTATTGATTTGAAATCAAGAATTACACATAGAAAACTTTTGATTATTGCGGAAGAGAATAGATGAAATCTATTCAAACAATCTTACATAAAGAGAAATGAAGAACAATTGTAAAACACTTAGAAAATAATAAGAACTTCTTAGAGAGAGAATGTCAGTGCACTTAGAGAGCTTGAATGCTTGAGAGCTGGTAATCTTGCATGTTGAACCATCCTCCATATTTATAGTGCCTCATACATTAAATGCATGGGACACCTGTTGAGCAAGGGATGGACACATGTCTTCAGCAAGGTACAAGATGTACCTTTTGTCTTGAGGTGTTTTGGCTTGAAGTGTTGACCTGCAGAAGGATGGTAGAGACCTTTCCTTAAAATGGTGTAGTAGACAAAACTTACTTTATCTGATCTCCAGATGAGGTCCACGTCAATGCAAGATATCACAATATACTTTTTCAGAAAAGTACAATGTGTTGGAGAAATCATCAGGCCTTAAAAGATTAAGAAGTCTTTGGTTGCCGAAGACATCTTCGGACTCCTGAAGACTGAAAGGTCTTCGGCTCTTAAGACTGAGAGGTCTTCGGCTCCTAAGACTAAGAAGTCTTCTAAAGATTGAGAAATCTTCGGCTTCCGAAGATGTCTTCGGCCGAAGAGGTCTTCGGCTCCTGAAGACTGAGATCGGCACCATCCTGGCCAATGGTGTTGATCAAGTGGGCATACTTGGCTTTAGGCTGAGGAGTCTATCTTCAATCCGCTCTGAAAGATATTCTCCTTCTTTGTCTTCTTCGGTTGATCTTCGACTTCACCGAACATTTGTATAGAAACCAAGCTGCTAAAAGAACCTCAAAATATTCTAAGTATGATGATATAAAATGGAAGATCAGGAGGTCATCTTCAAATCTTCAGATGACCCAACAACATTATTTCATGAAAGAATGATTTGGCGTTGAGGCGTCCATCTATAAAATGCATATTTTTAGTAAATGAGTTGTTCTCTTATTTTTAAGTAAATCATTTTAAAGGATCATGATTATAAGTTACAATACTTCCATTTTACGTTTTCCTTTATAATCATGATATAAAACTCTTGAACTCATTAGCCGTTAATCTAACCTTTTTATTTGTCGGCATGTGCAACAGGTTCCGGTTGGGAATAGTTCTAGTGACATTGTGAAGAGAAGAGTGCTAGTTGTGTGCTCGAGAAATGTTTAGCTAGATGAAAGTCTTCCGCACTTATATTGGAGATAGCGACTGTATTTGGGTTATAGTAACACCCGACTTTAGTTAGTCTTTATGTAAGACTTTAATTTCTTGTTGATGGTTCAACCAAAAATTGTATTTCAATTATGGACTATTAGTAAGATATTTTATTATCCTTTAAGGTGTTTTTTGAAAGTTTTTTAATTAGTCGTTTTTTCCAAATTTGAGGGTATTACAAAAACAATCATTAAAGTTTTATGTACTACATTTAATGCTATTTATTAATTTTTAATTCTTATCTATAACCACTTTAACTCCCCTAAAATCATTCCCCACTTTAACTCCCCTAAAATCACTACCTACATAACTAAATACAGAATAAAAATCAAATTTTAAATATAAAAAATCTAAAATATAATTAAGAAAATATAACAGTTAATTTAATATTTATTTAATAAAAAATATGATATTATTAAACCTAAAACAAATTACATTATTATTAAACTATCAAAAAACTCTTAAGAACAAACTTTTATTGCATTAAGTATTGTTATTGATACACATATTACTTAAAGTTCAAGATTACAAGTCAAGATGCATAATTACAAATTTATAAAGTTATATGTTTGAATTCATAATTAACTGATAAACATAATCGAAACAGGATAAACATCTCAATTTAAATATAAAGAATATAAAATATATAAGATAATCATTGAATTATAATAAAATACTTAATTTTTTTAATATAAAAAGCATTATATTATTAAGCCTAAATAAAAAAAATTATAAAAAAAATCATTACCACTCTTTCAAAACTCATCCAAAATCATACTGTAAATCGATAAAAAACAAAAAGTAAAAAAAAAACATTAAAAGCATAATGTATCTCCGCTGCATTGTGCGAGTACGCTTCTAGTTTACTTTAAACTGTCAAATTTTGAACAAAAAATCAATGTTTACAAATACAATAATGTTCTTTTAAGTTTTTAATTTTCAAACATGATTCTTATTTTAATATATTATGTCAACTACATTCCTTGTAAAATAACATCATCTTTGACTAATCGTTTGATTTAGGGTTTAGGGTTGACCATGGATAATCTTTGACCATGATTTAGGGTTTAGGGTTGACCGATAAAAGAACGAAAATACCCTTTATTTAACAAAATCTTTAACAATTCTTAGAGGCACGAGCCAAATCCGGACGTTTTTACAAATCACAATAGCCATGTTGTAATTTCTAAACTGCAAGGACGACAAGTGTTATTTTCGAAAAACGACAAGGGACCAAATTTGTAGTGTTGTTAGATGTGTGAATCCCAGTTTGCAAATATAATCAACAAATCAAATAATAACAATCAATATATTTCATCAAATCTGGTCATATGATTGTATTCACTGATAAAGCTCAAAAGGTTTACAAAGAGAATTTTATCTGATAAGCATAAACCTCTAAATGACCATTAACCTAGAATATAGGTTAAGCAAACAATATATACCTAGGGCTAAAGCCTAACAGGCCTAGAGCCCATTTAACACAGAAAAGCCCATTACAGACAAAGAATAAGAAAAATACAAATTTCACCCCTCTACTTCAATTCAACAATTAAAACACACCCTAACAAGAGGCACGGGCCAAACCCGGACATTTTTACAAACCACAATAGCCATGTTGTAATTTCTAAACTGCAGGGACAAAAAGTGTTATTTTCAAAAAATGATAGAGACAAAATTTGTAATTCACTCTATTAGGGACAAACCCGAACGTTTTTATAGGCATGAGAATGAGCCCCGACCCGTCGGGGAACCCAGTCCACCCGCCCCGGTCGGGGACGGGGATTCCCCGATAAACCGGGGATGAGGACCGGGACGGAGATCTCCGTTTGTCTCAAACCGGGGATGGGGACGGGTATTGCACTCCCCGCCCCGCCCAACCCCACCCCATACCCGTTATATATATTAATTAATAAATTTAATATATCTTATTTATCTCAACTAAATCGGTAATTAATAATTTATTATTTCTTAACTAGGTTTTGAATTTTTTTTTTTGATGTTAGTACGTAATAATTTGGTAGGGTTTGAATCTAAAATTGTTATTTTCTAAAATTAGATGTTATGACGTATTATTTCAATACGTAAAGTCAAAAATAAAATTATTCGATATGTTGTGATATTATTCGATATGGTTTTAAATATTACTCTATATGTTTTGGTACGTGTGACAGTAAAGCATTGTTTGACAAACTAGTTTATAAGCTAGTTGGTAGCTGATAAGCTAACTTTTCAAAACGCTAATATGAGTAACTTTTCAATAAGCTAACTTATGGTCATCCAAACATGTACCAGAAAAAAAAACTAGTTTTTTTTGCTAAACATAGCCTAAGTTTTTTTTTTTTGATTAAATTGAATTTATTTTGGTTTTAGGTTATTAATTATGATATGATGTTGTGAATATGTGAGATTTAAACATGTACGACTTCACATATATATTTGATTTAAAATAGTTTCCATAGTCGGAAAAAAAAATCCTCATTTCCCCGTTGGGGATGGAGACTGAGGTCCCCCCCCCCCAAAAAAAAAATCCCATGGTTACGTTTTTACAAACCACAATAGCCATCTTGTAATTTCTAAACTGCAGGGACGAAAAATGTTATTTTCGAAAAACGATAGGGACCAAATTTGTAATTCACTCTATTATCTTGAAAAATTTTGCGCATCCGGGGAATCGAACCCCGGTCAGTACCGTGGGAGGGTACTATGATACCACTACACTAGATGCGCACGTGCTTAATATTTAGTCATTTTTTTATATATATAAATACGTATACATCTTATGAAAACATATGGAATAAATACAAGTTTAGTCCCTTTGGCTTGTTAAAGCTTGCAATTTTCGTGCCTGTGTTTTTGAAATTACGTGTTTTCATTTTATCGTGGTTTACAATTCATTGTTGTTTTCGTAATTTAGACCAAGTACGTCACTGTCAGGGGCGGACCTACCCTTCCCAAGGGGTTCCGTGCACCCGCTCAAGTTCGTTTTGTAAGGGCGGATTTTTTTTCGGTACGTAAGGTGCACCCGCTCAACTACAGGGGGTGCTCCGTGATATATACTTTTTTTAGGAGTGGTGGACAAGTCCCAAAAAAACCCAAATTTACTCTCGAAATCAACCAAAAAATGGAAAAAAAATCTCTTGAAATCAATCAAAAAACCCAAATGATCCCTCGAATCAACACCAAAAAACCAAAAAAAACCCATCGAATCAACACAGAAACTTAAAAAATCCCTTGAAATCAACCAAAAACATAAAAAGTCCCCCGATAGGGGAATTCAGCTAAAAACACATCGACAACAATATCTTAAGTTTTTCGTTTGTGCATCCGCTCACCTAAAATCCTAGGTCCGCCACTGTCACCGTTTACTGTTGATTAGTATGATGTACAAAAAAAATATTGAATTGTAAGCCACGCAGACAGAATAATGAATTGTAACCTGTAGAGAGTGGCAGACCTAGGAATTTTACTGAGTGGATGCACCTTTAAGGTATATCAAAAAGGTTGCAAAAAACCCGATGTGTGTTTAGCCGAATTTCATCGTTTTGAGTTATTTTTTTAAAGTTTTTTTTGTTGATTTCGCTGGATTTTTTTGGGTTTTTGTTGATTTTGAAATATTTTTTTCGGGTTTTTGGTTGATTTCGAGGCACTTTTTCCTGTTTTTTGATTGACGTTCCTTAAGTTTTCTAATATTTCGAAGCACCTGTCAAAATTTAGCGGATACACCTTTCAAACCTAAAAAAATTCTACTTGCGAAATTAAGTTGACTGGGTGCACGAGAGCTCTCTAATTGGACACATAGGTCCTCCACCGACCTAAGGATGAAAACCATATTTTCGAAACAATATGGACTATAGGGACAAAAAACGTAATAAATTCTAAACCACATGGACTAAAAAACAATGACTTGTAAACCATAAGAATGAAAACCATAATTCCAAAAGCGCATAGACGAAATTTTGGAGATTTGGAAAAAGTTTACCCCAATAGCAATCCTAAACTCTAAATTTTTCGGAGATTAGTCTGGACCCAAAGTGGTATGAGATACTCCTTCCAAAAAAAAAAAATCTAAATTTGGAAGAAGACAGATAACATATAGTATATATGTTGGAGATGCTCTAAGAATTTACCAACGTGCTTAAAATTATTCGAGAATATTTTACCAAAATCTTCAAGTGAATCTTTAATATCTTCTTTGTGCCACCTTTTCCAATAATATTTTTTTGTCAAGTTGCCGAGATGGCACGTTTTTCGAGACAAAAAGTGCTTTACGAGGTACGTCACGATTCTTTAAGATGCTTTTCTCTTTTACAAGAGTATAAGAAAATATCTTACAAAATACAATGAAATAAATGGATCAGAAAAGATATAATGTATTTATTTGTGAACAGTGGAAATCAGACGGCAAACGGGGTTGTCAAGTGTAACAAATAACTAGAACTTGAATTTTGTTCACTTGCTTAAAAACCGTATTTTTAAGTGAGAACACGTTGTCGTGTTTAACTAGCCCGTTAATGTTGTTCTTTTAACACAACAATCATATTGGGTTGATACATGGGTTAGCATGTCGGAATTGCATCGAGTTAGACATAATTGGACAAGACTAGTTGCATGTATATCATTTGATAAGATGAGAACTTGATTAATAAACATGGTTATAAATAACTCGTTATGGTGCCAAAGATTGACTTTAATGAACATGATTATAAATAACTCGTTATGGTGTTAAGGCTTGACTTTGCCTCCATGTTAACCCATGTGGCTCCACTCTAAGATTTCAATTGCATTGTAGCGGATATGTCGTGTTACAATGCGTTATTTTAATTTTATATATATATATATATATATATATATATATATATATATTGGTCACGATTATTTTGCAACCCAGTAAAATGTTACAACCTTGTGCAACCCTCGTCTAAACCATTCATTATGTAGACACTGGATTGCATTTGATTTCATTAAATTTCTGCAACAGATGTCGATGCACATAACAGTTCATGCGATGTATAGGATGAAAGTGTTACTTTCATGAAACAGTATGCATTCTATGTTATCAGGGCCGGTCTTTATCATGTTAAATGTGTGACTTTGAACAGAGCCCCCAAAATTTTGGGACCCAATTTTACGTTTTTTAGGGGTTTTAATCAACGAATGTAAAACTATAACCCACCTTAATTAATGTCTCACTAATTTATACCAGAAGATAAAAATAATATGCTACATCATCACCTCGGTAATTGTATATATGGCTTCCTAGATAGGGAGTACGAGCGGTAGTAAATGAGAGATGGTTATTAGTAAGAATTAATCGGCTAAACGCGATTGCTAGCCTCTCCTTTGTGTTGACCTAGGGGCTTGCCTGCAAGTAGCTTCAAACACTCGCTAAGCCCCTATTGAATAGGACGTGTAAGTCAACTAGCTGTCTCAACAGGTGAGGAAGGAAAAAGCTCGCTTTAATTCAGAAGGCAGGAGAGGAAGTTAACTATATATATATATATATATATATATATATATATATATATATTTGTTATCTCACTTTGCATTGTAATCAAATAATTTTTGTGTAACATGATCTTTAAAAAGATTGAAACGTCCCTGTATGTTATTGATTTATTGTATGCATCTAAATAAAAACTATGTATTGCAGGTATGATTATTGCATGAAACCAGTTATCAATTCATAATAAATAGGTTAAACAAATGGTTTAGATGAAAGTTGTACGAGGTTATAACGGGTTACAAAATAAATCACCCATATATATATAGGGTCAAGTTTATTTGTTAACCACAATTTTTGTGTTAACTTTATGAACCATTATAAGCCTTTGATCATGGAAATCAATGGTTGAGATTGAATATCTTTTAAAAACCTAATAATTGCACAATTAATGAAAAATTAGGAGTGAACTATAGTGATAAGGGTATTTTGGGAAAACAAATAAATGAAACATTATGTCTTTATTATCTCTTAATTAATGTTTCTTTCAAAAGAATTGTAACCCCCGGTTCATTAGTGTTCATGAATCTGCATGTATTTGAACATTATTCTTCCAAAAGAATCGTAACCGTCGGTTCAAGCATGTTCATATGAAGAAATATGAACATTATTACTTTTAAATATCATATTCATATGAAGAAATATGAACAATATTAATTTCAAATATCGTATTCATATGAAGAAATATGAACATGAATGAACCACCACCTTACTGTTCATGTGACTCGTTAACAAGTTTTTGTTCATATGCCCAATGGTGAAGTAATGAACAAACATGAACATTATTTCTTTTAAAAGTTGAAATTTTGACAAAAACACGATGCTTTATGATTTTATATTCACATAGTTTCGTCTGAGTGGTTTAAATGGACAATCATACTTGGATTTGCAGAAATCATCATCTTTAATCGGTGGACAAAAGATTTGAATTGAAACAACTAGCTACTAGACTTCATGTGATGTTCATACGATTTTAGCAATTGATTATAGAAAATATTTTGAAATCAAAGAATTAGCAAGGATTGGATCATGTTGTTGGATGACTTTGATGATATTCATATGATTTCAAAATTATGTTGAAAATGGAAAAAAAATTATGAAATTGTAACCTCCACTATAATTATGGATGATTTATTTGTGTAACCCCCATGAAGATAAATGAAATATTAATTAATTACTAAATGACGTTTCTACCCTTTTGCATTAAATAAATAAACAAATTAAACAACAAAAAATCTTGTATTTCTATTGGTTGAACAAGGTTCATAAAGTTAACAAGAATTGTGTGGTTAACAAATGATATATATATATATATATATATATATATATATATATATATATATATATATATATGTTAATTTAAGAAAAAAACGTGTTCAACTACCGTCTGGCGATTATAATATTAAGTAAAATAGTGTGAATATATAAATAAATATATAACAAATAAATAATTATTGAATTTAATCCGCTGATGGTAGGTGATTGAATTCAGATAACCAAGGAGAACTTTTCATCTCCAGTGACCTACACACAGGTGATCCAATACTTCAATTCTATCTGCTTAATTCAATCAATTTCACTTGTAATTTCTTCAATTAGGGTTTTGATTCTCGATGTTTATGTAATTGTTATTGTAGTTCATCTTGTAATTTGGGGGTTTTGATTGCTAAATCGGTTCTATTCATTTCGTGTTATTAGTTTTTGCCGTTGATTACATTCAGGGTTTATAGATTGTGTTATAGTATGTTTGAGAATTCATTGATTTTTGTGGTTACTAGGGCTTCTTTTAGCTTGATGAACAAGTGAACAATCATAAAAAAAATGGTAATTCTTTATAATTTTGTTTAAGCTTTTATATAGCATGATTGATCCTTGAATCAGCTTGTGTGTGGAATACATGAATGAAAAAAATTCAGTTCTCTGGTGAATCGATTTACCTATGTTAACATTATATTTTTTTAGTAAGTCGTGCATATGTCTAACTCCAATAAATATAATGTTAACATTGGTAAATCAATACACCACATAACCGAATTAATTCGTTCATATTCCACACACAAGTTGATTCAATGATCAATCATGCTATATAGAAGCTTAAACAAGATTATAACGGATTACCATTTTTGTGGTTGTTAGACTTGTTCATGAAAGCTAAAAAAAAGCCTAGTAACCACAAAATCAAAGAATTCTCAAAACATTTATAAACTGTATAATTGATTGTAGATTCATTGAGGTATGATATGATATATTCGTTTGCAGGTTTTGCAAGCGGAAAATTGGGGATGATATGAGGGAGCATAGTGTAATGCTTTCCGCTCATCCAAGACTCCAATCATTTACAAAGTGTTTCTATTAAAATGTTCTTTAGGGCTTGGAATACCGCTATAGGTGACATGGGATACGCTCTTAGTAGATTGGAGATAGATCCGGAATTTTCCGATAGTGAATCTTCTCCGGTCGGAGATGATAATAACAGTCCTCAATCTTCGTCACAGAACGATCTCGAGCATGAAGTTGCTCAGCTAACGAAGCTGGGTTCTGCACCCCACGACCGGTTGAAACGGGTTCTTCCACGGCGGCAGGAGGTTCCCGTTTCACCAGTGAAGATGTTAGCGGGTCGAGAAGGGAATTATTCCGGGAGAGGAAGGTTCTCTTCGGCAGATCGATGTCATCTTTTAAACAAATATTTACCTGTTAAAGGTCCGTCGATAATAGACCAATTGACTACTCGGGCTTACGTCTCACAATTTTCCGCTGATGGTTCTCTTTTTGTTGCTGCATTTCAGGTATTCTTGTTTTTTTGTCTTGTCATTGAAGTTGCGATGATCAAAAGTCAAATTAAAATGGATTTTATTTCTATGTTCATACAACGTTAAAGTTTATTGTCTTTCATCCGTTGATGGAAATTGATGACCGCGTCCCGACTCCAATTCACTTTATAGACACCTTTTGAATTCATTGACGGATTTATCTAGAAATAACGCAAGTGGCATTATGCAACTTGCGTATTCACTTCTCGGATAAAGAAAATGATAAAAAATGGGCATTACACTACTTGCGTAATGCCCACTTTCCCTCATTTTTTTAATCCGAGAAGTGGATTACGCAAGTTGCTTAATCCCACTTGTGTAATTTCTGGCTAAATCCGTCAATGGGTTCAAAAGGTGGCTATAAAGCGAATACAGGGGGGGTCTGATTGGCTATTTTAGTCAATTTCCCTAAAAAGTTGTTCTTGATTACTCTAAACAGCCGAAAATTATCCTTTGTAACAGGGAAGCCACATTAAAATTTATAATGCTGAAAAGGGGTGGAAACTTCAGAAGAATATTGTTGCCAAAAGCTTGCGTTGGACGGTAACTGATACGTCTCTTTCACCCGATAAACGTTTCTTGGTGAGTTTTCGCCCCGAAAGTGATGCAAATCCAATTCTAAGTTGTAGTGTAGATATGTCTTAACTATCTTTCCTATTTCTTTCCGTTCGATTGCAATGTCATTGACACTATATAAGCTACTTGCCAAGTAAAGAAGAAGTGAATTAACAGTCCTGAATGGATAAAGCTGACTGTATGGATTAATCTGTTTCTGTTTTTTTGGAGGGTTTTTCCATAGATGAAAGGAGCGTGTTTTTTAATTGGGAGCGACAGGTTTAGAAAAAATTGGCTTTCTGCATAAAGTTCCCTCTAGAAGCTTACCGAATAAGCCACTTTCTATATCATTAAGCCACTACCAAACAGTCATGTATAGCTAACCGAATAAGTTGTGAGTTTCATTATGTGAGTTTCATTAAGCTGTTAATAAACACGCCCTAAAGTGAAATAGAGTAGGATGGTTGGTGGGAGTGGCACATAAACATGCATGCTTTAGATCCTAATTCCCTTTTTTCTTTTCTAAAAACAACTCCGAATAGCTTTTGTATTCACATAGCGTTTGATGCCTATCAAGTGATTACAGATTTTCTTTCAAGATTTAACAGATTAACAGACCCTAAACAAGCACTTCGTTCTTATTTATTAGTTCAAGATTTTCTTTAAGATATAAGTATCATCTTATTGCTACTTGCAGGTTTATGCCACTATGTCTCCTATCGTCAACATTGTTAATATTGGATCCGCTGCAACAGAGTCTCATGCAAATGTCACGGTATGAACTACATTTATCTTGTTTGTAGTACTATGCATGTTTTGCAGGCGTAATAGAAACTATTTCATGCTTTTATTCACCCTATCTTAAAGGCATCAAGCCAGGATTTTATTTTCTTTCCAAAATTATCCTTGCCTTGCAATTTTAATCCCACGTCTCGTTAAAAAAATTAAGTCTACCAGCAAATGCTTTAAGTTAGAAACTTAGAATTTGTAATAAAACAATGATGCTTAATTGTTATGAATATATTAAGTTATTAAATATTGTGTAAATAAACTCGTTTAATTCATACAATTTTATTTTTCGTTATTCAAGAGATTTATCAAACAATTAGTTTTCATTTGACACCTATGTAGACAAAAGGTTAAAATGGTAATTTTTGTTATTCAGATTATTTATTTTGGACAAAAATCAAACAACAATTTATCTTAATTCGTCGAGACAAAATTAATGCTTATAGATAGCTATATACAAGGCTTAACTATTGTCGGTCCAACAATACTACTTAACAAGTTCTAAGAAACAACAACATATTAACGATTACCAACCTGTATTGAATATAGAAACGATTACAAGGTTGAATGATTAAGCTTGAATGTGTTCTCAATGTTTTCTCTCTTTTTCACCTTCTTGTGTGTGTTTTATGTGTGTTTTATGATCTGATTGTTGTTATGAGAGAGATACTTGAGAGACACCTAAAATCTAATCTAGTCTACCTAACATAATATCTAGAATAATATCTAGATATTATTTCTAACTAAACTAGAAACTAACTTAGAAAACAAACTAAGCTAATATAGTTACCTAAGTTACCTAATATCTAAGAAATAGATATTAAGTTAACTTTTACAATAATAAACAAATAATTACATTAAATTACATTGACGTTTATTACACACGACATAGACTTTATTATCGAGAGTCGACGTTCCGGCTTTAGCTTCAGATTGCGATCTTTATATTGGATGATCTTGAATCCAATGAGACTGTGGTCTAACAATCTCCCCCTTTGGATCAAGATCATTTAATAAAAAGATTTATCCAATTTAGTCTTCTTGTTCAGCTCAGAAGATGCAATCTTTTTCTCTGAAATCAACATGTCTTCAATAGAATTCAGTCTTTAACGTGATTCTTGAAACATGTGATCTTTGCCATTTCTTGTGTAGTCATTCTCCCCCTTTTTGATGTTAAGTGCAACGACTTCATCAAAATTTGTTGTAAGAAATGTCAGTCTTGCGGTTAGAGCCCCTGATTCGTCAATTCATAAGAGATTCATCCAGATCTTTGCAAATCCAGACAAATTAGATATGTAACACCTGAAATCAACTAATGAATCAGTTATCATGCTTGTCAGTAACACTAAGTCACTGAGTGTAACGAGTACACATTGGAAAGGAGCTGTTTTGATGTTGACTCCCCCAGGGCTTCCATTTAATCATCGAAACACCACAAAGGTAATTTCTATAAACGTTATGACAAAGAAACTAATTCCTTGTGTGTTCGTGCTTGTGTTTGAAAGAATTAAGCACGGATGATTGCTTATTGGCTCAAAATTGTGTAAACCACTGAGACAACAGTAAGTTAAACACAGACTCAATGTGCATGATTGAAGTGCGAAGGTAGGGCAAACTTCCTTCTTTTCAATATCTAGATTTTCCGAATGAAAATCAGATAGCATATGTGCTGCATCCCCTTTGAAAATGAAACATTTTCTTTTTGAGAAGAAAATGAGTAGATGGTGAGGTTTGATCAAGAGTTGGCATGGGTTAGTTGCCTGTTTCAATAATGATCACCAAAGATTTGTGAATCACTAGAATGGTGGCTACCCGGCTCAGAAAAAGTTGGTGCAGAGTTTTGATATTCTTTTAACTCTGTTCTCACACGCTCTTTCTTTTAAACTTTTTGCTTTCTCTAATCACACTCATTCCTTTTCTATTTGCACACTCAATCACTAAGGATTAACTTCGTGGGTAGAAATCACTGGTTAAGGTGATTCCATTGAAGTTGTGTTAATTTCTAGCACAATGATTCTTGTTTTCCTAGATGCACGTGATGCTCAGATTGGTTTAACTATTTCAGTTAAAACACAATATTGATCATGAAAACATTTAAAAATACACTCCCAAAATATAAAATCTGTTGAAAAATCGGGAAGTGGTTTGAACATTAAAAACAATGTTTTCGATGATTGAAAGTTGTCCTTCTTTCAACCATATATGAGATTAAGATAAAGGATTATACCTTACCGTTTGATCTTACATCTCATGAAGCTAAGCTTTAAGTCATAAACATATGAACTTGTAAGCTTCTCTCAAAAATTCTGCAAAAGTCTAATGTCAAGTCAAAGTAATAATTATTCACTTATATTGAAAAGACAAAAAGCAGTAAAACTGTTTAAAGTACGAGTTCTGATCAGAAGTAATCAGAAGTCATGTCCGAACTCCTTTGACGTGACGAGCTCCCCCCTAAAATCTTGCATTACAAAAATTTGTCATAAAACGTAAGTGCAGAAATCTTATGAGCTCCCCCTCAAATTAATATTGACCAAGTATGAGTTTCTTCTCATACTCCTCCTAGAATAATGAACATTAACATATGAAATACAGATATCATTCACAATTAAGCATAAAGATATGAGGAAAAAGTAAACAATAGTGAACTTTTATAGGTAACTACTGATTATGTCTTAAGATTTAGCATACCAAGCTTAGAGATAAGAAAGTTGAATCTCTTTTCATCTAACGCCTTGGTAAACAAATCTGCAAGTTGATAATCTGTTTTTACAAAGAAAAGTTCTATGTTTCCTTTTTCTACATGATCTTTGATAAAGTGATACCTGACGTCGATATGTTTGGTTTTTGTGTGTTGAACAGGATTCGCTGTTATTGCGATGGCGCTCTTGGAGTCGCAGTAGATCGGGATCTTGTTGAAGTGGAAACCGTAGTCGCGAAGTTGTGTTTGCATCCACAAAACCTGAGAACAGCAGCTAGCAGCAGCTACATATTCTGCTTCGGCCGTGGAAGTTGAAACGCAAAGTTGCTTCTTCGATCCCCAACTTACTAGTTTGTCACCGAGGAACTGTACGTGTCCTGACCTGCTCTTCCTGTCTAACAAACAACCTGCATGATCTGCATCTGTGTAGGCTGTTAGTTCAAAACTAGTATCTTTGGGATACCACAGACCGAGATCTGCGGTGCCCTTCAGATACCTGAATATACGTTTGACAGCAGTCAAATGGATTTCTTTTGGATTAGCCTGATATCGGGCACAAAGACATGTTGAAAACATTATGTCTGGTCTACTACTAGTAAGATACATTAAAGAACCTATCATTCCTCTGTAGGTCCTAATATCAACAGCCTTTCCCGAAGGATCGGTGCCAATCTTAGTTCCTGGTGCCATTGGGGTACCAATCGGTTTTGTATTTTCCATTTGGAATTTCCGGAGAATTTCTCTAATGTACTTAGATTGATTGATAAAGATACCCGTAGAAAATTGTTTTACTTGAAGCCCGAGAAAGAAGTTCATCTCTCCCATCAAGTTCATTTGAAATCTAGACACCATAAGGTTTGCAAAATTCTTACAGTACTTAGTATTAGTTGAACCAAAAATAATATCGTCGACATAGATTTGTATTAAAACGATATCGGCTTTTTCTTTCTTTATGAACAAGGTGGTATCCACCGTACCTTTTGAAAACCCAGACTTGACTAGAAAAGTGGAAAGGACATCATACCAGGCTCGAGGGGCTTGTTTCAGACCGTAGAGAGCTTTGTCGAGAATGTAGACGTGGTCTGGCTTCTCTTGATTGACAAATCCCTCTGGCTGAGAGACGTAGACTTCCTCCTTCAGAATTCCGTTCAGGAATGCTGTCTTCACGTCCATTTGAAAGACCGTGAAGTTCTTGTGGGCAGCGTAGGCTAGGAACATTCTGATTGCCTCTAAACGCGCCACAGGAGCGTATGTCTCGTCATAGTCTAATCCTTCCTCTTGTCTGTATCCTTTGGCTACTAGTCTCGCCTTGTTTCTGATGACGGTACCAGCTTCGTCATTTTTAATCTTGAAGATCCACTTCGTACCGATGATTGTTTTACCTTTAGGCTTTGGTACGAGTCTCCAGACTTGCAGTGCGTCGAACTGGTTCAATTCTTCTTGCATAGAGACTACCCAATCTGGATCCGCAAGAGCCTCTGATACTCGAGTTGGCTCAATCTTGCTTAGAAAGGAATCGTGCATGCACCAGTTGATTGACGCTGACCTAGTTTGCACCGGCTTGGATGGATCACCTATGATCTGACTTGCAGGGTGCGCTTTGGTCCATTTACGTTCATGAGGCAGTGGATTATAGGAATGAATGTCAGTTGTGTCATCTATAAATCCACTTGCACCTTCTTCAGTTTGATTGGGAGGAGTTATGATAGTTGCTTCAGTTGAAGTTGTTGGTTCAGAAGACTCAGCGAGTACAGCTTGGTTCGGCTGTAGTTGGATCTGTATGGTACATTCTGCTGGTTCAGCTTCTTCTGATTCTGCATGACTTGGCACTTCTTGAACTGTAGGAGTTGGTATTTGAATTGTGACGTCTTGATGAATCGGGGTACTTGATTCATTTGGAATGTCTGAACTGGTTGGATGAGTAGGCGTTGACTCTTCTATCCTGTCAACCAAAACAGATTTCTTTATGTTAGTTCCAAGAAATTCGTCGTAAAACAATTCAAATAATAAATCTAAATCAGATAAATGGTTAGTTGATGTTGAAGCTTCATCTGATTTGTTCTGTTAAGACGCAGGTTCTGGACTGAGTTGCCCAGAAGCTAGTACTCCGGTTAAAACGGGTTCTGAACAGTATTGTTCGGAAGCCATCTCTTCATCAAAGGTGACGTTGACGCTTTCAATCACCGTCTTTGACTTCTTGAAGTAGATTCTGAATGCAGTTGATGATGAGGAGTATCCAATGAAGATTCCTTCATCTGCCTTGGCGCTGAACTTGTTGAGATTCTCCCTATCGTTTAGAACGAAACACTTACATCCAAAGATATGGAAGTATTTGATTGTAGGTGTTCGGTTGTTGATCAACGCATAAGGAGTCTTCTTGAATCGTCTGTGAATCATGGACCGGTTCTGCGTATAGCATGCGGTAGATATAGCTTCTGCCCATAAGAATAGAGGTAGGTCGGAATGACTTAGCATAGTGCGAGCTGCCTTGACTAGCGTCCGATTCCTTCTTTCCACCACTCCATTTTGTTGAGGCGTACGTGCAGCAGAGTATTGATGAGTTATCCCTAGATTCGAGATATTCTTGAACAGTTTTGTTCTTGAACTCTGTGCCGTTGTCTGTTCTTAGAAGCTTTATCGGTTTCTGCAGATTCACCTGGGTCGTCTTCATGAAAGTGATGAGCACATCAGGTGTCTCATCCTTTGATCGTAGGAACTTGACCCAAGTGTATCGTGAGTAGTCGTCCACGATCACTAGAATGTACTTCTTGCCTCCTAGACTCTGAGTTCGCATTGGACCACAGAGATCCATATGCAATAGCTCTAGCGGAGCACTTGTACTTGGTTCAGGCTTCGGTTTATGCGGAGCCCTCTTCATCTTGCCCTTCTCACAGGCTGCACACATATGATCTTTGTCATATTTGAGCTCTGGAAGTCCTTTGACTAAGTTGCCACTGACCAGTTTGTTGATGTAGCGAAAGTTGAGATGAGAGAGCCGTCGATGCCATAGCCAGCTTTGCTGCATCGATGCTTTAGATAGTAGACAAATCTGCTTGTCAGTCTGGACGTTTGATAAATTGATCGTGTAGAGGTCTGACTTTCGAGTTCCGACCAAGAGTTCTTCGCCTTCTTCTGTGCGAACAGAACACCTCTTGGCTTTGAAGTTGACCTCTAGGTCTTTGTCACAGAACTGACCTATGCTGAACAGGTTGTGTCCTAATCCTTCTACGTAGCTCACCTTCTTGATCGTTATATTTTCCCGTTGTATATCACCGTAGCCTAATATTGGTGAAAACTGATCATTTCCGTATCTGACTGTTCCGCAGTATTTCTCTGTAAAGTTTGTCAGCATATCTTTCTGTCCTGTCATGTGTTTGGAGCAACCGCTGTCCAAATACCACATATGACGGATCTGCATAGGAGAAATAACGAAACACAGATTTAGATTATAAGCATTATAAATGAGTAAGACGTTGAAGCGTTAATATTAAAGTGCAGGTTTTGAACTGATGAATTCAAAAGCCTATTTTTCTTAAGCACGGGTTCTGAACAGACGTGTTCAGAAACCATCGTCTTGTCTTTGAAGTCCGAGTCTTGAGATGTCTAACTCAAGAATCATTTTCTCTTTTGAGGTACGGGTTCTGATCTGTTGTAATCAGAAGCTACATGTTTTGCTAAACATTGGGTGCCTGCAACACAGATTTAGATTTTGGTACCCACTTGAATTTGGGTCCTGCTGTGTTAGCACAAGGTTTTGATTTTGGTACCCATTGCAAATTGGGTCCTCTTTTCTTTTGAAATAGATATGAAGTAGGATAATGATAAGAATGCACATGAGATGATTCAAACCGCATAGCAGAATCTTGACAGAAGTTAGAAGCATATTTATCATAAAAGGAAGACTGTCTAGCAGTTTTAGATAACAGGAATAGTTGCTTAAAAGAGTATTTCAGTTTAGGAGCAACATTCATATTCAAAGTATCTGAACTAGACATATTCTTATTACAATAAACAGAATCAAAAGATTTAAAAGTCTTGTCAAGCTTCTGTTTGGGTTGCCATTTCTTGGTCATATCTGAAACAGTTGAAACTTTTGAGTTAGACAATAGAGAAACAACTGAATGCATTTTCTTTGGGTTACCAGTATTGATCGGCTTCTGTGAATGCTTCTTGCCTTTAGCATTTTTAGCTTTCACAGAGACTGATTTATCAACTCGCGTTGATTTTGCACTGTTAACAGGCTTACTGGTTGATCCAACAGATTTCTTAAGAAAGGATGAATGGTTTGGAAGTTTGGCATTAAAGTCAAATTGTTCAAGACAATCATCTAAACCACCGTTAGAGTTCAGAAAATCAAACCCTTGATTTGATGAACTAACCATATTCTCAGAGTTTGAAGCCTTAGAAAGAACAGAATTTGTAAACACAGTTGTAAAAACATTATGTTCAATGTTTATCAAAAGTCTTTCATCTGATAAGGAGTTCTTGAGTTCAGAAATTTTACTTTCTAAAACAAGAGGAGGGACATATAGTTTACCTTGAGTAGGTTTAGCCTCCATTTCCTTTTCAGAATAACTTAGAAAGAAGTCATCTGAAAGAGTTTTCTTCTTTTCAGGTTTCTTCTCATAGCTATTATTCAGCTTCGCATAATAAAATGGAAGATGAACTTTAGATGATATTAAATGTTTTTCAGTTTCTTTGGCTTCATTCTCTTCAGATAGTTTAGTCCAATAAACTTTAAGTTCAGAGATTCTTCTAGCTAACTTCATAGAAAGAATGTCATAAAGTGCAGGCACTTCAGACATTCCCTTTTGAAGATAGTGAGGATTCTTATATCCGATTCCCCATCTTTCTTTGTTCTCTATTGGTTTGTTAAGATGAATGGTTTGCTCAGTTTGACCTATTGAGTACAACTTCTTTTCCAAAGCATCCATTTTTGCAATTAAAGATTTGTTTTCTTCGATAGACGAAGAATGCATTTGTGTAACCTCATATAAGTCAATCTCACGTTTTAGCAGTTTAGACTTGAGTTCAGAATTCTCACTAAGAATTATTGTCTTCTCCGTTGCGTTGGTGTCATTGTTTTTATGTAAAACCTCAACCAGTACTTTAAGTTTCTGTATTGATTGGTTTTTGTCAGTAATGACACCCTTTTCACGCTTTAGGTTCGACTCTAATTCTTTGAGTTTATCATTCATGGCATGCAATTGATTTATAAATTCAGCATACGATAAGTTGCATACCTCTTCTTCATTCTCTGAATCAGCTTCATCATCTGATTCATGCTTTCCCATCAAGCACATGTTGACAACTTCATCTTTCTCTTCATCTTCTTCATCATCATCAGAATGATCGAGCCAGAAAACGTCTTCAGCCATCAATGCCTTCCCAGCCTCTTGTTGCTTTGCAAGCAACATCTTGTTCTTGTAGTAGTCAGAGTTCTTGACTTTTGGCTTTCGGCAATCTCTGGCATAATGAGCGGTTTTGCCACAGTTGTAGCACGTTATAGGTTCTGTCTGACCTGATCCTTCTGCTTGAAACCTTCTCTCTTCAGGTTTCCTTTCCTCTGATCTCTTTCCTTCAGCAAGATCTCTTCTATCTTCTGGTTTCCTCTCCTCCATTCTCCTTCCTTCAAACCTTCTTCCTTCAAATCTACTTCCTTCGACCCTTTCTCTATGAGCGTAGTTGTTTGGACCAGATGAATACCTCTGACTGTTTGAGCTTGGCTTTGTGTAGAATTTCTTCTGGAAAGCCTTAGTCAACAAAAGCAATGCTTGCTTTAGTTGTTCACATTCATCTTCGTCAGAGTTTGCTTCAGCTTTATCTTCATCTGAGTCATACACAGTCGCTTTGTTCTTCTTCTTCTTGACAACAAGAGCAACTGTGTCTTCATCCTTCTTTCCTCTCTGCCTTTTCTCTTCTAGAATTTCACCCACTTCTTCTTCATTTTGTTTGAGGGTCTCATACACCTCATGAAGTGGAATCTCATTCAGATCTTTAATCTGCTTCATCTGCCTCGCAAATCTCTTCCATTCTGGCTGTAGAACGCTTAGAAATTTGACGTTTAGCTCAATTTGAGATTTATGGACCTTGTTCTTGCTTAGCTCATTTAGCAAGGTCACAAACCTGTCATGTACTTCTTCTAAGGTTTCTCCGGCTCTGCCTCTAAATTCTTCATAGTTATTTAGGCAGTTGGAGATCTTCAGTTGATTTCCTACCTTAGAACCCAGCATCATCTTCTCCAGTTGATCCCACATTTCCTTAGCTGAGGCCTTGTAGCTGTCAATCTTTATGTAGATTTCATTGGGGATTCCTTGAAGAATGTATGACATAGCTAGCTTATCACCTTTAGCTCTGTTTAGGTTGTCACCGTCAAGCTCATGGTACTTTAGTTCAACTTGTGTTGGCACTGTTTCAACCAGACGAGTTGTCTTTATGGGTTGCATATTTCCTTCTGCAAATGACTGTCTGATGAACTCACAAAGCTCATGTCCGTCTATGAAGTTTAGAAACCGATCCTTCCACTGTTCGTATTCTCCTTTGAAGAGAACTGGTGGCTTGGTGTCAGTTCCTATGGCAAGAGCTTCTCTGGAAGTCATAATTGAACAAGATTTAAGATGCGTGAGGCTTTGAGATGCGTGAGGCTTTGAGATGCGTGAGGCTTTGAGATATGAGAGGGTTTGCGTTTCAAGTTAGGAACGCAAAGTTGAGGTTTGCGTTTCTAGTGGGACGCGCAAATGGAGGTTTGCGGGTCACGTGGGAAGCGCAAACAGAGGTTTGCGAGTCTAGATGGAAGTGAGAAGTAGAGGTTTGCGGGTGTATTGAGAAGCGCAAACTGAGGTTTGCGTGTCTAGAGAGGAGCGTTTGTTGACTTGTGAGAAGTGAGCTTGAGGTTTGCGATTTGCTCTTTGAAACGAGAAGTGCTTTGCGTTTGGCTTGAGAGGCGCAAGGTAGAAGTTTTCGGGTCACTTGAGACGCGCAAAGTTTGGACTTTGCGTTTGAAGAAGGACGCGCAAAGTAGGACTTTGCGTTTGCTTTGAGGAGCGCAAAGTAGGACTTTGCGTGTTATTCTTCCTCTGGTTTGCGTGTGTTCGTCCTGAACTTCTAAAAATCGTCCAAAACTTTGTTCCTGCAAAGATTAGCACAACCAAACACTTCCAAAGTGTCTAGAATCACTTCTAGAACTGAATTTAAGCACTCGATCTCACTAAAACACTCTTTTTGAAGAAAAGATCGATGGCACAGTAAGTTACCCACTTCGACTGTTTTCACTTAAAATCACCAAATTGGAACTCGATTTAAGCTTTAAAATGAAATTAAACACTCACAAATCTATCTAGCAGGTATTTCGAACACACCCTGATCGATTCTAACACCTAAAACACTCAAAATCACAAACTCGAATTTTGTTCAAGAACACAGAGTCGTTTTCTTTTAAAAACTTGTTTTTGATCTTTATCAGGCTCTGATACCAATTGTCGGTCCAACAATACTACTTAACAAGTTCTAAGAAACAACAACACATTAACGATTACCAACTTGTATTGAATATAGAAACGATTACAAGGTTGAATGATTAAGCTTGAATGTGTTCTCAATGTTTTCTCTCTTTTTCACCTTCTTGTGTGTGTTTTATGTGTGTTTTATGATCTGATTGTTGTTATGAGAGAGATACTTGAGAGACACCTAAAATCTAATCTAGTCTACCTAACATAATATCTAGAATAATATCTAGATATTATTTCTAACTAAACTAGAAACTAACTTAGAAAACAAACTAAGCTAATATAGTTACCTAAGTTACCTAATATCTAAGAAATAGATATTAAGTTAACTTTTACAATAATAAACAAATAATTACATTAAATTACATTGACATTTATTACACACGACATAGACTTTATTATCGAGAGTCGACGTTCCGGCTTTAGCTTCAGATTGCGATCTTTATATTGGATGATCTTGAATCCAATGAGACTGTGGTCTAACAACTATATAACTCATTGATTTCAAATCCAAGTGCGAAATGGCATTTTGGATATTTGATAGTTATTATTGGGTTTTTTATTTTTATTTTTTGTTGTGGTTGCTTGACATTGATAAATTGGAAATTTGCAGGAGATCCATGAAGGGCTAGAATTTTCCGGTGATGATGAAGAGGGGTATTCATTTGGAATTTTTTCCGTTAAATTTTCTAATGATGGCAGAGAACTTGTAGCCGGAAGTAGTGATGATTCGATATATGTTTATGATATTGAAGCAAACCGGCTTTCCCTTCGAATTCAAGCACATACGGTAATACCATTGTTAGTAATAGTATTGATTCTCATATAGGTTGTTGGTTTAGAGTTCTTATATGAGTCTAGGTGTGGATAAAGCGGACAATATCCTGTATAATTGACCTGAAATGTTACAGTTGGTATTAGAGTCGGGAACTGGACTGATTGTGAGATCCCACATCAGTTGGGGAGGGGAACGAAGGTTGCCTTATAAGGGACCAGTACCTTCTCTATTAGACGTGTTCTGAAACCATGAGTCCAAGTGTGGATAAAACAGACAATATATGTTACAGTTGGCCTGTGATGTTACAATTGATGTGAATGTGTCTTTTCTTTTGACATTTAATAATTTTGCTCATTGATCCATTTTCTTTATCTTCACTGGTGTCTTGTATATTGTACGAGTAGCCCTTTTCCAGATCAACTCGTTATGGGTATTCACTCGTTTGTTATGACTACATGCTATCAGTTGTGCGACTTATTACATTATTTCGTTAAATGTGCAGTCAGATGTAAACAGCGTGTGCTTTGCTGATGAAGCCAGCCATCTGATATATTCCGGGAGTGATGATAATCTTTGTAAGGTAAATCCTTACAGCAAACTTAAGTCCTATATGGATAAATCTGATTGTGTGGATTAATCCGTCTGTATAGATTGGGAGGGTGTTTGTTTGAGAGGTTTTTTCATAGATGGAAGTAGCGTGTTTTTTAATTAGGAGTGGCAAGTTTGGAAAAAAACTTGGCTTTCTGCATAAAGCTCTTCCTAGAAGCTTACCGAATAAGCCACTTTCTATATCATTATGCCACTACTAGATAGTTATGTATAGCTGACCGAATAAGCTGTGAGTCTCATTAAGCCGTTAGCAAACAAGCCTTTAGTTGAGTTCTTTCTATTTGATTGAACGGCAATTTTTTTGCATTTTTAGAAATCCTTAACATAGATTTGTCTTCTTAAATGGATGGAAATATTAATATCACAATTTTCAGGTTTGGGACAGACGCTGTTTCAGATCAAAAGGAAAGCCTGCTGGAATTCTGATGGGACACCTAGAAGGAATTACGTTTCTTGACAGCCGTGGGGATGGTCGTTATTTCATTTCAAATGGGAAGGATCAGACAATCAAGCTTTGGGATATCCGAAAAATGTCCTCTAATGCCACTCGGTATGTTGATATCCTTTTTATTTATAAAGGAGTACATATTGGTACCGTTCAATATGACAAATTGTGTTAGCTATTTCATAGCTCTCATTCAAGCTATTTGAGGTATCACATTTATCTCAAACAAACATCATATATCTTTAGAGGCAACCAAAAAGATATTGTATATATATGTGTGTATATATATAGGGTCAGGTTTGGGGGAAAACAATTATAAAATGAAAAATTGAGGAACAACCTAACAAGTAATAACCATTCATCTGTAAGGTATGCACACATGTGCATACAAGCAAAAAATTCCTATAAAATTCTTGTTATATTCTCTCCTTTTACAACTTATCTTTTTTAGCCTCTCATAAACCTTTTTTTATATTTAAAGACTCTAATTTTCTGAACATTGTACATACTGGATTTTGAAAATCTTTCTGATAAAATCTTCGATATTCCATCAATTTTGCCACTTATTCAAGATCATGACAGTTAATCAATTGTCACGAATATAGTCACTTAGAAGCAGGCTTCATCGAAGTTGTTAAATTTATTTAAATATTTATTATTTTCGGGTAAAAATTGATTCAAATAGTTACATTCTAACATGCTTATAACTTTGACATATAATGTTCTCTTTGTTTTCAGCACTCCGGGGTTCAGGAACTATGAATGGGATTATAGATGGATGGACTACCCACTTCGGGCACGAGATGTGAAGCATCCGTGTGATCAATCTGTTGCCACATATAAAGGTCATTCTGTATTGCGTACATTAATCCGCTGCTACTTTTCACCAGAATATAGGTAAGTACAATAATTGTACTTGGCACAATTAGATCTCTTTATCGATCTAGTTTAAATATCAACCAGGATCTCTGTCCAGCAATTTTTGTGTCATAACTTGGTGATCATGCTATAGCTCAATTGGCTGCAAACCTCTGCTAGCAGGTTGCATGTCCAAACATACCCCATAAATAAATATATATATATATATATATATATATATAGAGAGAGAGAGAGAGAGAGAGTCATGTTCAGGGGAAAACCACAAAAAATGAAAAATTGAGGTGCACCCTAATAACCATTGTACGATATGTACATGTGGATAGAAACCATGAAACATCTCCAATAACTTTTATATGCACCTGTGCATATCATACAGCCAAATGGTTATTTAGGGTGTTCCCAGTTTTCTATTTTTTTGTGGTTTTTACCTAAAAGGGGGGGGGGGGGGGGGGATGGTGAGATCCCACATCGGTTGGGGAGGGGAACGAAAGTTTTCTTACGAGGGACTGGAGTCTGGATACCTCCTCTATCATCCACATTTTAAAAACCGTGGGTCCAGGTGTAGATAAAACGGACAAGATCTGGTACGGTTGTCCATGGATGTTACAAAAAAAGTACATCCCAAAGCAAATAAGATAGGAAGAAGTTGCTCTTTGGCTTATCATGCTTACTTTTCAGAGAGATGGAGGGACAAATTCTACCGAAATTAAGTTTTTTTTTTTGCCATCTTTTACGTGCTCTTTGTGTGTGTGTGTGTGTGTGTGTGTGGAACGGCTGGAGTTTTGCAATATCTTTGATAGAACATATAACCGATTCGTTGTTTATGATGTTGCAGCACTGGCCAGAAGTACATTTATACCGGATCTCATGATTCTTGTGTTTATGTTTATGATTTGGTATGTACCACAATCCTTAAACTGCAATTTTCTTTCATCATGCGAAACTTAAATTCTTTACATAAAAGAATTTTCCTCGAGCATTTTGAGGGCTAATTCAAATTATTGATTCTTAAGTGAGAACGCACACACACACACACACACTACATGTGTCGAGACTAGTGAAACAATAAAATAAAAAAGCCGCGTTTCGTTCGCTGACGGGTAGAGATGGCTAAATTGAGCCTGGCCCGGCCCGTGATCATTATGTATAGGACCGATATTTCATTAAGTTTTTATATATTATAATACAAGTTTTTCAAGATTTTACAAGATTTTCAAGTTTATTGTGTTTTTCAAGATTTTATTTTCTTAAATGTATTACTTAAAGTGTATTTCAATATTAAAGTTCAAAATTCATAATGGTAAAAACATGTATAGCATTTTGTGTATTTTTTTTTTAAAACCGGCCCGAGACCAATTTTTGGCAATCTCTAGCAGATGGGACTGGACGAGATCGAACTAGACGGGTGAGGGTGAGGTAGACGAGTGAAAGAATTGTACAAGGTTTTAGGGTTTTAATGACATGGGTAGTTTAGTAATTTACCAATTTTGTCAAGTATACCACAAAACATGGGTAGTTTAGTAATTTACCAATTTTGTTCCATCTCCGTTTGTATTCCACTCATTTCGTGAGACAAAAAAGCGTTTTGGTCCCACTCAGTCTTGTCTCCCGGTCACAAAAAGTTTATGTTTTGTCCTGTCCTGTTTTGTCCCTACTTGAGCCATCGCTGATCTTATTTCAACCATTTTCAGGTGAGCGGAGCCCAAGTTGCAAGACTCGTGCACCATAAGTCAACCGTACGAGATTGCAGTTGGCACCCTCATTATCCGATGCTTGTTAGTTCTTCATTCGATGGAGATATTGCCAAGTGGGAATTCCCGGGTAACGGAGAGACCCCGATTCCTGTGAATAACAACAGTCGGCCCCGAAGACGACATTTTGATTGATTACTCTTCGAAATCCGTAAGTCGATCTATCCCTTGGGTAGCAAAATAAGGAACAAATGAACTTTTTGTTGTTGTGCAGAAAAAAAGATTGTATATAAATCATAAATTCTTTTTTCCATAGATATAATTGAATCTTTCTTATATATATGTAAAATTATGTCCAATATGATGCTATTATGCACATATAGGTTCTTTTGTCTTTATTGTTGGTTATGGAGTTTGATTACATACATTCTATTTTTCCTGAACCCTAGGGTTGTTTGGTTTGGTTTTCATTAAGTACTGTATGGATAAAACTGACTGTGTGAATTAATTTGTATGTATAGGTTGAGAGGGGTTTTCCATAGATGGAATGAGTGTGTTTCTTAATTGAGAATGATAGATTTGGAAAAAACTAGGCTTTATGCATAAAACTCTCATCAGAAGCTTACAGAATAAGATATTTTCTATATTATTAAGCCACTGTCAAACAATTGTTTATAGTTGACCGAATAAACTGTGAGCCTTATTAAGCTGCTAATAAACAGACTTGACGTGAGATTCACTAGGTTCATTTGGTTTGGTTTACTGGGGTTCAACTATATGGTGCATTGGTGATACCGTGGTTGGATGATAGGGATCAATCATCATTCTAGGAACGTCCTACGAAATTTACAAGTTTACTACCTGTTTAAGAGGCACTAATCTGGTCAGAGTTGTTGCTGTTTACCAAGCCCTTATTACTGGTTCATCATGATGATCTAGATGTTGAACTAAGGTAGGAACTTTTACTTGATCGTTAGTGTTGATGTAGATTGCACTTTTACCCGATCAACATTTACACATTTTTAGTTGGTTTTAAGAGGTTGGGAAATGGTTTTCATTTACACGGTTGCTTATTTATATAACCGATTCGAATGTATCAAATATCCCATTTGAATGTAGGCTTTGAGAGTTGGTTGTATGTAGACCTTATCGTTATCCTAAGGGGTGTAAAGAGGTTTTCATATAAACCCTGTTCTTGTTTGAACTTTCCTCTATATAGAGTTGAGTTCAAATAAAGACAGTGTCAAAATAAGAGCACGAGATCAACCATCACATGTGATTCTACACTTAAATCATACATGATTACATGCAACTTCGGTTTTGAGTTGAGTCGCCTGCAAATCCTCGTGTTGACCATGTTTCGTAATCACATTTGATTTCAGTGTAAATCGCATGTGATTTAGCCTTTAATGTGTTCTCTTATTTTAATCTTGTTTTCATTTAAATCTCGCTCAAAGTTAAAGATACGTGTTTTACCTTTCCTCATGTTCTTTTATTATAACCTTTAATGGATCTTAATACGACTTTTTATACGAATTATATTAAAGAATTATATTTACTATAATTTAATAATATATAAATTAAAAGAGACAAACGACTGTTAGATATTGAAAAGTTAGTGCATAAAAATGATGTGATATGAACATACAAACGTACAAAAACAAGAAGAAAAAGTAAAGGAAGACAAACATCACACATCATCCTCCAACTACTCTAAATAAATCCCACATGGTGTCAAAAATTGGAAAAAATGTTGTTAGGGTTTAAATAAATATATACGACAATAGATTCAAACTTTACAGATTTTATCGATCAGAAAAACAAATATCATGGTTACAAAAAGTAAAACAAACTCTCACCTAATATGCCTAAACATACATCACCAAACATATAGTTCCAATTTTACGCACTACGATCACATGATAGTATTTAGAGTTTAGGGTTTAGGGTTGAAAAAGGGTCCAGACGGACTTTTCCAGGGTGTTTTCGGACTTAGCAGGGTTTTCCGGTCAGAAATTTTGGCTCAGTCGGGCTTTGAGGACTACTTTGAATCGGGTTGCAGGCTCACTAGGCCCACGCCCTTTTTAAGACGAGTTTCGAGATTAGCCTTTTTTGTGCATCTCTAGCTGAAACAAGAAAATTTACATTGTTTATCTATTGACGTATTTTTTTAATGATTTGTAACACGATGTTCAAATTCAAGACTTCAAAGAATATCTTGAAACAATAAAATGAGATCGATTACATTGGAACAAGAAAATTTGTATTGTTTTTTTTAATGCATTTGAAAGATATCTCTAAACATGTATTTTGGACAATTTTTATAAGAGAATAGAGATATATAAAAAAAACTCAGGCTTGATGCCCCAATTAGACCTAACAAAAACTGACGCGACACACTAACCTGACACGAAATAAACGGGTTTGGATAATACATTTCAATCTGTTTAAGTAAACGAGTTGACACGACACGACACGAAAATTAAACGGGTAAGGTCAGGGTCAAAAACTTCAACTCGAAAATGATATATATATATATATATATATATATATATATATATATATATATATATATATATATTAGTTTCCTTGTTAATACTTTGTATTTTTAATGTTTCAGATTTAGTTAGAATTTATAATTTTGAACTATAAAATTTGGATTTCTAATGTTTTATTAAATTTTGTATTTGTATTTTTTTTGTGAATTTTCGATTTTTAATTTTTAGTTTTATAAATGTTAAACGGGTCGGGTTAGGATTGGGATTTTCTGACTCGTTTATTAAACGGGTCGGGTTAGGGTTAGACACTTTCGGCCGGTTTAATTTTGAACCCGATACGACACGACACGTTTGTCAGGTTTAGCCCCAGTCCCGGCCTGACCCCTGCCCGACTTCCAAAGGGCTGGGCCTAGTGACCCCAAAACCCGACTCATGCACGGTTAAGCCTAAAAAGTGCGGCTTAAAGAAGCCAGTTGGGCTTTTTTCAACCCCAAAGCTCGACTCAAGCCTGAAAAACTCAAACCTTTTTCAATCGCTAAACCGAAGTTGGAAGCCCGGACCAAGGCCTAGACTTATAATTAACACAATAATAATAATTATTTTTTTTGGATAAATCATTAAATAAAACCCATCTATAAAGAATTTCACTTGTATATTTCCCATTTTTTTTGGCACAAAAAACGAATCAATTAAATTAAATATAAAAAAAAACCTGAAAAAAATAAATAAATTTAATCATATTATTTTATACGAGATTAACCAAAACTATATGAATTAATTTCCTATCTTACCCTTTCCATTCCATGCACTGCGATGTGGGTCGGGTCTTCTGTGTACCCGCTTCAACCGGGCACGGCGTCTGAACCGGTGGCACCATGCAATTATACTGCAAACACAACGAACTGCTCAACGGAATCTCAGCCGTTGGATTAATCTGCACCGCCGTCAAGAAGTTATGTTGCAGGTACAACAACTGCACATTTCCGGCCATCAACCGGTCCACCAAACTCGTCGGAACCGAACCGGTGAACCGGTTGTTGTTCAGGTAAAGATTCTCTACGGTCGAGAACAGTGGAGACACTTGTCCGTACAACATGTTGTGGCTAAGATCAACGGTCTGGATTGCAACCTCATCGTACGGCTGAACCGGGCCGGAAAATAGGTTTCGCTCGAGTTGGAGGTTGGTGATTGGGAAGCTGAACACGGAACCGGGGATCGGACCGGTGAACCGGTTCATGCTTAAATCTAGGTAGTTCAAGTTGTTGAGTTGAGGTAAAAGCTGGTCGACCGGACCGGAAAACCGGTTCGAGGAAAGAGAAAGGTATTGTAAAGAAGAAGAAAGCGAACCGGGTGAAATCGAACCGGAGAAATTGTTGTGTTTGAGGTCAAGCCGGGTTAGGGTTTGGGAGGGAAACGAAGGTATCGAACCGGATAAACGATTGTGACAGAGGACGACGTTAGTTAACGCCGTTAAACTTCCAACGGCGGAAGGCAAATTTCCGGTGAGTTGATTGTAACTGAGATCAAGTGTTCGTAGCCGTTGAAGCTCACCTAAACTCGCCGGAATTTCGCCGGAGATAAAGTTCCGACTAATACCCAAAAACCGTAGGTTTTTCAACTGCGATAAAGTCGCCGGAAGTGAACCGATGATACGACCGGGAACAATGGTGAATTCGGCGAGATTAGTTAATTTTCCGATGTCGGAATGAAGGCGGCCGGAGAGACCAGGAGCACCGGCGCGTGGATCTCCGAGGTTTAAAGCGACGACGTTTTCACCGGCGCAGAGAACGCCGGCGAAGTTGCAGGGATCGGAGGTGAAGTCCCAAGAAGAAAAGTAGGTAGAACCAGGCATGTCTTCCATTGATTTTCTAATCGATTGTAATGCTAAAAAATCAACAGGATCCAAAATCGCAATAGAAAATCTAGATTGATGAATAATAATCAACAAATTAATCACAATCAACACTGATCTGTTCATCATGATCCCCAATCGATCAAAAACAGAAAAAACGAAAAGCAGAGTAAGGTTTATAACACAAATCCAGAAGAATAAAACACGAGTGAAGAATCGACAAAGGCAAAAAAAAAAAAAAAAGAAGGAATATACAATTGAAAAGATGAATTTTGAGAGCTTTAATGGCGATTTAGAGAGAGAGAGAAAGTGAGGATGGTGAAGAGGAAGTGAAACTAAACTTGTGCAGGTGAGAGCATCGGAAGGTGATAGAATGTGTTCTCGAAAATGGAAATTATTAATTAATTAATTCAATATTATTTTTTTGTTTTGTTGTGTGTAGGTTCGGGAGCCCCCAACGGTTGTCCGAGCCTACGTGGTAGGTTCGGGATGGCAGGTCAGATGGTTTTGAGTGTTTTCTTTTGCCACGTCAGCTATCATTTGTGCTTAGATTAAAGCATTGGAATTAGGCTATGTTTGGCAAAAATAAGTTAAGCTAGCTTATAACTTATAAGCTAGCTTTTCAAAACGCTACTTTGAGTAGCGTTTCAATAAGCTAGCTTATTAGCTAGCTTATTCCAAACATGTACGCTAGCTGATAAGTTATTTTTGCCAAACATAGCCTTAGACCTTCTTATAATAACCTCTCTTTTTTTTTGCAATTTTTTTTGTTGCAAATTCATCTCTAACTTATCAATTAAGGCCTATTTTAAAAGTGTATAATGGTAATTTTTATAATAATCTTTTTATGGTAATTCTTTCAACATCAATAATAATTAAATAACTTATATTAATAATAAAGTCAATAAAATAAATAAATAAAATGTCACTTCTCATAAACTTTATATAAAAAACAAGATTTTTATTTAATGACCTAAAGGAGTTGAGTTCTTATAAAAACTCTCTACAATAGTAATTCCTACAAGTCACTACATTTTTTTTTATTATAAGAACCTCACATTAAAGATGCTCTTAGATTAACTATTCATATTTCATTGTATTTTTCCAAAATACACACGCCAAGTTTTTTTATATTTTAAAAAAAAATAGATATCAATTGTCTAAATCTGTAAAGAAATATATATTCAATTTAATAAGTTCTCTATTTTAAATATGTTAATATTAATTATATTAACAAAATATTTAATAAGTTTAAGTTTTAATATTTTAATATAATTTTTAAAATTATGTAAGATGATAATAAGCATTTAATATCATTGTAATAGATAAGAAACCATTTCTCTCATCTCTATTGTCTGGCCTTAAATAAAAAGACAACTATTAAGGCATTGTTTGGTAAAAAAATAATAATTTATAAGCTAGTTTTTTTTTTTGTACATGTTTGGATGACCATAAACTAGCTTATAAGAGCATCTTCAACAGCATTGCTAAAATAGAAAAAAATTTAGTTTTTTCTCTCTAAACCTCTCCAACAGCTTTGCTATCTTGTTTGCTATAATAGAGAAAAGTTGAAAATTTTCCAAGTTTAGAGAATTCTCTAAAACTTGATGGTAGGAGAGAGAAATGATTATTTTATTTAATTCCATCAATGAAATTCAATTTTTATTATTTTATATTAAGATTTTTTTTAAAAATGTATTGTGATGATAAATTATAGAATATTATAATAATATAAGTTGTTTTAAAATCTCTAAAATAACAAATCTGTTGGAGATGAATGTAATACTTTTTAGAGATTTTCATTTTTGGTTCTCTATTTTAGAGAAAATATAGCAATGTTGTTGGAGATGCTCTAAGATACCATATTAAAAAGCTACTCATAGTCATAGTAGCATTTTGAGAACCAAACATAGCCTAAATACATTGGATAGAAGAGAATGATATAAATTTCAAAGTGTGATAATTAATGGTATCTTTTACTCTAATTAATTTAATCAAATGACACATTAACCCTTTTTGATTTAATTACCTTTTTGAGCTTTGACCATTAGGTTAGTCAACTTAACTAACACGTGGGCCAATGGGGTCCTCGAATCTCTTATTTTAATTTTCCTATTTTCTTTTTGAAAAGACAAACCAATTTATTAAACTAAAAAGAAGTTACAAAAGAAAAATGACAGGAATAGCTTATGTGAGCTGCAGAACCAACCCCAAACAAACAAAACTGAAAAAGACTAAAATAAAGGTTTTCTTCTTTATTTTGTTTAAAAAATAAGTTTTTTTTGGCTTTTTATTTTAATAGAATTAAAGAAAATCTGTTAGAAATGCTCTTAATATCTTTAATATTTTCTCTATTAACTTTAAAACATAACTAAAAGTCAAAATTCAAAAGCTAAATGACACGAGAGTCGACAGTTAAGAGCTTAGTAAACGCCCCCTCAATTATTAATAAAATTTAGTAATAGGCATAATAGTTTCGACCCACAACGAACTACCAATTCAAGTATCCAATCTATCGTTGTTCCAAAACGTATCGTTTGACTTTTGAGGTCAAATGATCAACATTTACGTTGGAAATGCCAACAGTTCCTTAAACGTCCAAAAGAACTTTGATAATGTAAATCTGGTAACAAAAACTACAAGTAGAAACATTTGGTGTCAAAATTGTGATTATTACATGCCAATTGTATAATCCTCTTAAAATTCTCCAAATTTTATTTCAGGTTTACGTTTATTTATATCTACAAAACATATTAAAAATCACAAGCCAAACATTTTCATGGAAACCAGCTCTCTACTCTTATGATATACCGTAAGCATACATTCTATCTTTCACAAACCATACTTCCAAGTAAGATATACCGGTACATTTGATTTAATTTAGTATAATCATATAATCACACCCAAAAAAATAGCCATAATTATATATATATATATATATTTTTTTTTTTTTTTTTTTTTTTGAAAGGGTATCATGGGCCTATGTCCCAGACTAATCCCTGGCAATTAGGGCCTTTGACCCAACTGCTAAAGTGTGCAGCCCTGAGTTTATCCTCAGTGGCCACAAGTGCTGCTAGTAGGGCTCAAACCCGGGTTGAGCGCTATGAACTCCACAAGCCTTTACCACCACACCACAACCCTTGTGGTTTATATATTTATATTTGATGATCATCATACACAAACATGTAGCAACTAAAGAACAAGGCCCATACATTTTTGGGCCCGGGCCCAGGCCTCAGAAGCTTGTTTTTAGTGAGCCAAAAAACCTCGAGCTTTTTAGGTCTTAGCCAGACCGGGCTTTGAGGTTGAAAAAGTACCCACTAGGGCTTTTTAAGGGGTTGTTTGGCAGTTACTGAATGGTTTAGACGTTTAGTACAGAATGATTAAGTGGTCTGAATGATAAAAAGGTTTTTATGATATAGTGTAAAATGAAATATAGTTGTTTGCTAATTATTCAAAATGGAATCAGGGCTCTTAATGGTTAAGGGAGTGTCAGGGTACAAAATCATTAAGAGGATTTTAAAACCATTAAGAGACAACCCTTTTTTTTGTCAAACAAGATTTACCTCTTAGCGATTCAGAGTTTGCCTCTTAATGGAACCATTAAGAGGTAAACAAACAGCCCCTAAGACCGGGTTCTTTTGGACTTTTCAGGCTTAACCACACTTTTCCAGGTCCGGGCGTAAAGTCACGGTTACGCCTGAACCTGCCGACAAAATTTCCAGAATTTCGGTGAGGCCTGACCAGCCCGAGCTTTTTCAAACTGGGCATCGGGGTTGGACTTTGTACATCTCTAGTCGAAACTTGCAACTATGAGAATTCTACCAGCAACAAGAACATTCTTAACAACTTGCAAAAAAGAAACATCTTTGAGTTCAATTTCTTTTGCTTCTGTTTTTTAAGGGAAAAAAAAGTATATACAGATTTATTTATACATTTTGCAGAGAACTTTCACACTGATCACATCTAAACAAGCAAACTAGACAGAAAGTTCAGCAAATGAAGTGAACCAAATAGAACCCATTCCCCTTTTACCCAATTTTAGACCCCACAATGAACATAAAATTGTCATTTTATTCACAAATATACATTAAAGGACAAGGAGGGAGGTGATCACATACAATGATTAAAGGTTCCAAATATGATCGTTGTAGATAGATTGATCGACACCATGCCACGCCACTGTCATCGATGAATTCGGATCTGGCACCGAATCAGCCTGTTGTAGAACATTGTTCAGTTTAAGATACAAAAGGTCGACTTTGTAGTCAAATATTGTGTGATATGTGAAACCCGATCAAGTTACTCTAAAAAAATCGTTAAGTGAATGAGGGTTTTGATGTATATTGAAAAGAAAATGTCTTAAAGTTTTGCTGATTTGGCACCCTTAACACGCCCCCTCCAACAGAGGCTAGACGGGCAAAAATGTACCCAAGTGTCGTGTCTCGTGCAAAGATGTACCCAAGTTTCGAGCCTCGTGCAAAAATGTCCTAGAGGCTAGATGGTAAGACATTGGCTCTGATACTACGTGAGATATATGAAACCCCCTCAGATTACTCTCCAAAATAGTCATTGAGAAGAGAATAAGGGTTCCAACATATATGGAAGAAAAATTTTCCAAGTCTAGCCGACGCAGGACTCTAACACAGCTACTCCAATGAAGACTAGACGGGCACAAATTTTACAAATTCGTCAATAAGGGGCTACAAGGGTGAGGAAGCTAGACGAATACCGATTGCCCTCGAGTTTTGAGTCACTAGAGTGGTAGACACCTCTAATACCATATGATATATGTGGAACCCGGCCAGATTACTCTCAAAAAGAGCCCTTGAGGAGAGAATGATAGTTCCGACATATATTGAAAAACAGTGTCCAAGTCTAGCTAATATGAGACTCTAAACACTAATAATGGTAGATAGAATGATAGTAGAGGAGATAAGTTTATACTCCCGCCGTCCCAAAATAAATGTCCACAATAAAAAAAAAACACGGTTTTAGAAATGTGTAGTTACTATTATAATTTTTAATTAACTAAATCACAATTGTTCCTTTTAACAATAGAGGGAGTAATGAAAATCTCCATTACATAAGGGTATAATTGGAAAGTAAACACTTTTGAAAGTGGACACGTATTTTTGGGACAAACTGGACACTTATTTCTATTTTAGTTTGGAAAGTAACCAATTCGAACAAAAAAGTCAAAATGCATGTTTACCTTCTTCAAAAAGATCAAACATCCCACCACACAGTTCATCCTCCTCCCCATCGTTCTCCGAGATTTCCCTCCCACAATGACTCCCATCATGTTCATCGTCATCATGTGCAGCTCCGCTTAGCTTGTCGTGAGCATCGGGTTCCGCCACCTTACAATAACCCTCCTGGAAACACCCATCAAATTCTACTGGGTTCTTCAGACCCGGAGACACACCAGGCAGTTTCTTGATATCAAAATGGTCAGTGGTTAACAATGGAATGCTCGTTATTCTACTACCACTGTGGCCATCCAATTGAGAAGTGGCGGTGTTGTAAAGCTCGGAAGAAAAATATGATGTTTCTTTAGGATTTTGGTTTACCAAGGACGGACTAATGTAGCCTCTCGTTTCAGGATATAGTTGATTCGGAATATGAGTGACGGGTATACTAGACTTTTCGCAATTCACTTGATCAAGATCAAACAAATTCTCAATTCTTCGGGATGATCCTGAAAAACAAGTTCCAAAAAGAATTAAATTATTAGATGCTCAGGTGAAATAAACGCAGCAAAGCAAGCATGTAAGGGTGCGTTTGGTATGCGGGACCGGACATGACAGTACAAAAACTAGTTGTCTCACGTTTGGTGTGATATTAGACATGGAAAGAATGGACATGAGTGGTATAAAAATGCATTTTTTTTGTCCCACTAATTACTAAAAAGGTGGAACAAAAACCTGGGAGATGGGACAGAATCGGTATATTACTAAACTACCCATGTCAAATGTGAACCCCAAAATCTTCCATAATTCCTTCAGCTGCCTACCTCACACGCGCTCGTGGAATCCCGTGCTACGCGGGACAGGCTAGGAAGTACAAAAACTTGTCCCATGTCTGGCGCGACATTAGACTTGGATAAGACATGTTAGACTAGTCATTGTTAAGGGTGCTAATGTGTAATTACTTAGGGTATCTAAGTGTAATTATTTTCCCTATATATAGGGCTTGTATTTTCTCTCTTTAGTAATCAATAACAAAAACCCTTTACCCAAGGTTTGATTTGGTATCAGAGCCGTCAAACCCTAATCCAGCCGTCAAACCCTAATCCAGCCGTCGCTTCTTCCAAGACCAGCCAGCCGACGCAACTTCCGGCCATCTCCTCACCAACTCGCGCAACCTCCGGCGCCCTTTCCCACAGCCGCGTGAACAGTGCGCGTGAACAGTGCCGCGTGAACAGTACCGAGTGAACAGTGCCTCGTGAACAGTGCCGAGTGAACAGTGCCTGCCGCGTGAACAGTAACGTCCGACGCCCTTCCTCACCGGCCGACGCAAATCTCCGGCAAACAAATCTCACTTCCTTACCACCATGGCTGCAATCTTAACTCTTACCAATCAAGAAAAGACGACCCACAACTCTCATAAATTTGTCTTTACCCTAAAACCCACGAACTATGGTTATTGGCGAACAATGGTCGAATCTTTCCTTACCTCTCACAATCTTTTTGGCTATATTGATGGCACTATTCCGTGTCCAGAACCGAAGATTACAAATGGAACTGCTACTACAAACAATCCAAGCTACCAACCATGGGTCTCCAATGATGCCCACATTCGTATGCTCCTTATCTCTACTGTGTCAGAAGAGTCCTTTCAACACATTCAGGGTAAAAGCTCCCGCGAAGTGTGGCTGTCTTTAGAACAAGCGTATGCCCCGGTAACTTCGTCTCATGAATTTACCCTTAAAAATCAGTTGCTTCGAATCACCATGAAGGGTGATGAAAAACCTGCTGAATACCTCAGCCGAGCACAGAAATATGCAACTGCCCTCGCCAATATAGGCGAACCAATGAAAGACAAAGATCTGGTTATGCTAACTCTTGCAGGACTTCGTGAAGAATACAATGGCCTCAAGGCAAACCTCTTGGCTCGTTCCCATCCTGTCAACTTCAATGAACTACATGGTTTATTAAGTGACCATGATTATATGATCACAAGAATCTTGGCAACCAATCCGCAAGTTCCTCAAGCCTTTCTGGCGACTGCCTCTCCTGCCCAGCAGCTCTTTCCGACTGCCTCTACACCCCTACCGCAACCTAGTCTCGACTCCATTCAGCAGCAGCTTCATAATCTTCAACTCATGGCCTCTCAATTGGGATATCAACTAAATCCTACATCTTCACCACGACCACAGGCTTACTTTGGATCACGGTCATTCAATAACAACCGTGGTGGTCGCGGCTCTCGTGGATCTTCACGTGGCAACTCACGAACTGCCTCCAACTCTCGCAATCGTGACAGTAATAGCACACGTCAATTCTCTTGGGCTTCTACCCAAAACATGGTCTATGGTCATTGTAACCGATGTGGGATTGGTCACCTACCTTCTCAGTGTCCTAACCAGCCTAACCAATCTCGTGCAGCGCCACAAGCTAACTATGCTACCTACTCCGATGCTGGTTCACAATCAGGATCCACTTGGAAGCCCGACACTGGCGCTAATCACCATGCCACTCCAGATCTATCTAGCCTTGACAACTCCGAGGCCTACTTCGGTAACGATTCTTTACTTGTTGGTAATGGTAACTCTATACCCATCTTTCATATTGGCTCCTCAAAACTTTACTCTCCTAACAAAACCTTTCAATTATCCCATATACTTCATGTCCCTGAACTAAAACAAAACCTTTTATCCGTTCAAAAATTGTGTAGACAATGATGTTTTCTTTGAATTTCACTCTTCTTATTTTGTTGTGAAGGACGAGTCTACACGCACTATCCTCCTAACGGGCCCCAGTGAACAGGGATTGTACTCCATCCGTCTTCCTAAGCTCAAGTCTCTACCTAAGGTTGCTTTCACTGTTGTCAAAGCTTCCTCGAACATTTGGCATCAACGCTTGGGACACCCTCATGCTCAAGTTTTTCGGTCAATTATTTCTCATTGTGCTTTACCTGTTTCGGACAAATTATCAAATAATTTATGTTCTTCTTGTCAACTAGGCAAATCTTCAAAATTATCTTTATTTGATTCTAATTTTCGTAGCAATAATTTTTTAGATCTAGTTTATTGTGATGTTTGGGGCCATTCGCATACACCATCCCTCGATGGTTATCGTTTTTTTTTGTTGTGTGTTGATCACCACTCTCGCTACATGTGGTTTTATCCTTTAGTCCAAAAATCTGATGTTTACACAGTCTTAACAAACTTCATTAAAATGGTTGAACGCCAATTTAACACCAAGTTAAAGTGCATCCAATCTGACGGGGGGGGGGGGGGGGGGGGGGGGGGGGAGAGTTTCGTCCTCTAACTACTTTTTGTCGCAACCTTGGCATTATTCATCGTCGTTCCTGTCCTCATACAAGTGAACAAAATGGGATTGTCGAACGTCGTCACCGTCATGTTGTGGAAACTGGACTTACCCTCCTGGCCCAATCCAGTCTTCCTCAACGCTTCTGGCAATTTGCCTTTGAAACAGCCGTGTACTTGATAAATCGACTACCTTCTCGTGTCTCCTCAAATAAATCTCCCTATGAACATGTTTTTAAACGCAAACCTGATTACTCCTTTCTTCGAGTTTTTGGATGTCAATGTTTTCCCTATCTTCGTCCGTATAACCGTCACAAGATTGATTTTCGCTCCACTCCATGTGTCTTCCTTGGCTACAGCCCTGTTCACCATGGTTACCGGTGCTTTGATCCTTCCACCGAACGGATATACATAGCCCGTCATGTTCGCTTCAATGAACATGTTTTTCCCTATTCTCCTTCCACCCCTACCCAATCCCCGTCACAACCTGATTCTCCATACACCTCTATTTTTCCTAACCCACCACCCGGTTTTCCAACCGAACCCAACTCACCACCATCACAACCCGGACCCACACCCCCACCCCCACCCTCACCCCCTACCATATCCACCTCAACCATCTCACCCACTCCTGCACCCACTCCCGGCCCCTCCCCTAATCCCGATTCCACCCCCACCCAAGCACCTCAAACCCCTCGACCTCGGCCTCCTCATCTTCGCCCCAATCCTAAACAAACCAACCGATATGATCCCGCTGCCTATACTGCCACCACTACCCCCACCTCGCCTATTGAACCTACCTCTTTTTCCGTTGCCAACAAGTACCTAGAATGGCGCCAAGCTATGGCCGACGAGTTGACTGCGCTTCATAGAAATGGTACGTGGACATTAGTTCCTCCTGTTCCCAATACTAACGTTGTTGATTGTAAATGGGTTTACAGGTTGAAAACAGATCAGAATGGCAAGATTAGCAGGTACAAGGCCCGACTCGTTGCCAAGGGCTTTCATCAACAGCATGGGGTTGACTATCACGAGACTTTCAGCCCAGTAATCAAACCTGCCACCATCAGAACTGTTCTCTCACTGGCCGTCACAAATAAATGGCCTTTGCGTCAGTTAGATATCCAGACTGCCTTTTTACATGGTGATCTTCAGGAGACGGTCTACATGCGACAACCTCCTGGTTTTACTGATCCTGACAGACCAGATCATGTGTGTTTACTGAATAAGTCTTTATATGGGCTCAAACAAGCTCCTCGTGCCTGGTTTACCAAATTGTCCACTGCTCTTCATCAGCTGGGTTTCTATGGGTCCAAAACTGACCCATCACTGTTTATTTTCAACTCCTCTGGCACGCTTGTATATCTCCTTGTGTATGTTGACGACATCATCATCACCGGTAATAACCCAGGCGCTATAAATACCATCATTGATCGTCTCAACTCTCTGTTTGCCCTTAAAGATCTGGGTCAACTCCATTATTTTTTGGGCATTGAAGTGGTGCATCATGGCTCTGATCTGGTTCTGTCTCAACGGAAATATGTTCTTGATATTCTTCAACGGGCTGGTCTTGCGGATTGCAAGCCTGTTTCATCTCCCATGAGCACTTCTCAAGTGTTCTTACCAGATGACAGCCCCCTACTTGACGATCCCTCTCGATATCGGCAAACAGTCGGTGCCCTTCAGTATGCCACTTTATCACGTCCTGACATTGCCTTTGCGGTCAATAAGGTGTGTCAGTTCATGCACGCTCCTACTGAAAATCACTGGGCTGGTGTCAAACGAATTCTACGTTATCTGAAAGGGACGATCAATCTCGGCTTACTGTTTCGTCATAACACGGGGTCTCAACTTCAAGCCTTTTCTGACTCTCACTTGGCTACTAATCTTAGAGCATTCTCAGATTCAGACTGGGTTGGCTGCCCTATCGATCGTCGCTCCACCGGGGGATATGCTATCTATTTGGGCTCCAATCTTATTTCATGGTCAGCTCGCAAACAACGAACTGTCTCTCGATCCTCAACCGAGTCTGAATACAAGGCTATCGCTGACACTGTCGCTGAACTGATTTGGTTACAGTCTCTTCTTCATGAGCTCGGCCTGAATAACACGGCACCAACACTTTGGTGTGATAACCTTGGTGCAACCTATCTTTCTGCAAATCCAGTCTTTCGTGCCCGCACAAAGCATGTTGAAGTTGATTACCACTTTGTTCGTGAACAAGTTTCTCAAGGAAAACTGAATGTCAAGTTCATCTCCACTGATGACCAAATTGCTGATGTGTTCACAAAGCCCTTGTCCTCACAAAGATTTGAGTTTCTACGGTCCAAGTTGCAGGTCGTTCCCCGCCCTCAACTTGCGGGGGAATGTTAGACTAGTCATTGTTAAGGGTGCTAATGTGTAATTACTTAGGGTATCTAAGTGTAATTATTTTCCCTATATATAGGGCTTGTATTTTCTCTCTTTAGTAATCAATAACAAAAACCCTTTACCCAAGGTTTGATTAGACAGGACCTGAGTGTCCTATCAAAATAGGTGGAACAAAAATATGGGAGATGACACAAGATTGGTAAATTACAAAACTACCCATATCTAAATAAAACCCTAGAAATTTTCACGCTTCTTTCATTTGTATACCTGTTACCCCCATCCAGTCCCGTGCATACCAAATGCACCCTGGGGAACCAAGTTGGAAAAAAAACGTGGGACAAAGGCATGACAGGCCTGTCCCAACTGAAAAAATACACAGGTTTGGAGAGACGCAACTTTCATCTTAATAAAAAGAAGGGAAAAAAAAACTACGTCAAGAACCACTAGATAATTTTACATGGCAAGTTCAAAAATGTAAGTCACCAATCATTGATCATGCAATTTATGTCGGTTATACCTCCATCCGAGCTTTCTGTGGAGCTAACTGAAGCTGGCTTTGAAAGACATATGACAGATTCATCACTGGCCTTCACTCTACATTGACCAGACTCCAAAGACAATGAACTGGGATTTTTTCTGACAGAATAGGCTCTGCAGAAAAAAAGCGCATAAGAGAAGTCAGATCAAGAATGAGACCGAGCTTGTGTCTTGCATTGTCCATGCACATGTTTATTGGCTATTGAACCTATTACTCATAGACCATAAATAGTCAACATTCATAAATGGCAAGGTTTGTTAAAATTGTTATTTCCCTGTTAGATGTCACTAGAAATTTGCAAGATACTCTCTCCAAAACAAACCAATCTGACCCAGTAAATTCCGCTTGAAAGTTGAAAGTAGGGAGAGATGTATGCAGAGCGGCTATTTCCGTGAAAACTAGGGGTGTCATAAATAACCGAAACCGAATAACCTACACGCATCGAATGAGATTTAGGTTTAACGGTTTCGGGTTATTCGGTTTTCAGGTTAAACGGTTCAGTTAACCGAATAAGAATCATTATTCGGTTCGGTTTTCGGTTACTTTTTTTCTAATTTGGTTAAACTTGAACAATACATTCTACTAATATTTTATATATTTCCCTTTTATAAAAATAAAGCCAAATACATATTATACTATTATTATAAAAATAAAGCAAAATACATATTTTATTGTATAAAATCCATGACCTTCAGGCCTATTAAAGAGAAGATAGTTTCATACTCATTAGAAGGTCATGGATTTAATTAATCTCATTTAAGGTTATATACATAAATATACCGTTTAAAAAGCACTTGTCGGGAGATCATTTAACTAAATAACCCTGCTTTAAGCACCCATGTAAGACACTCTTCTTCTACGGTCTCCAACAGTTATGAAAAGGAAACCAATATAGACAGACAACTCAGCAAGATTATCAAAAGTGAAAAAACTAAGGCATCACAAATAGAACTTATAAAGTTCAAGTACATGGTCATCACCTGTCATCCCAGCCTGATTTGATGTTATTGAAATGGTCAAAAACAGGCAACAAATCCTTTCTTCTAATTTCAACTTCATGACACGGAATGTTCTCAATCTGAGCCTCTCCACCTCCTTCCCCATTGACAGATCGCATCACATAAAAATGTACCTGGGGAAATGAAATACGAATCAATAGCAAATAGAGCCATAAAACTAGAAGATTCATTTTTTAAGTAATTGTGGGTGTCCGGGCCAGCTTGCATGCACCTCTACTAATCCCATGGGGTCCTGAAGATAATAGCAATGAAAAACCCCAGTGGCCCCGAGATTGAAACTACAAAATTTTCAACCTATGCTAAGATGTATACCTTGGCATTTTGCCATACTGGTAATCTCCCAGAGTTTATTTGGACTTCTGCATTCGACAGAAACCAATGGGCTCTATCATTTCGCTTTACTGAATCACTTTTCACCAGCTTTTGACCTCCCATGTGGATGTTAGCTTGGCTGTTATATGTTGACATTGCAGATTCTCGGCAGTTAAAGCTAGTCACTGAAATGCTTTCTTCCCTTTCCGGAGAATCTGATCTTCGGCAAACTTGCCACCATTGACGAGATTCAAATGTCACTCCTAATTCCTCAACTTGGCTTGGTTGATGTGAAACTGACTGAGTTCTTGAACCATGGTGGATCCCCATTGATGGCATAAGTTCGTATTGAATTACATATCCAGATGGAGTATAAACTAACAGATATTCCAAAGAATTAACCTTTGTAGAAACATCCTGATAACGGTAAGTCATGGAGTTGTGGAAAACAGAAGCAACAGCACCAGAGGGCAAGTGCGTCTTTCCCACTGCAGAAGAAGCAGCATTGCTAACTGAGTTAAGAAATCCAGAACTATTATTTTTTATCCTACCCACTACAGAAAGGGTAAGAGGAGATGGAGGTGGAAAAGGTTGCTCATCTATGACGAATGATGGAGTAGACCACCATGGCAAAGATTGAACTGGATTAATTGCCTGACTCTGGGATCCATGAGTCCGATAGTCTGCATCACCACCAAAAGGGGATAGAACAAAAACATGACAAGTAAGCTTGGATGAAACAATAGAAATCCACCGGCAGTAGTGACTAAAGCTAATGTCTTGAATAACCTGTCAAACAAATAAAGGGAAGGAAGTAGGAAGTTAGAAAATACAAACCAGTAAGGAGTGTAGGCGTTTGGTAGGCAGACAAGACAGGACGGGGAAGAGTCAGGTAGGTGGGTGAAATAATAGTGCGAGGTTTTAGGGTTTTAATTTGACATGTGTAGTTTAGTAATTTACCAATCTCATCCCATCCTCCTGATTATTGTTCCACCTACTTTGATGGGACAAAAAAAACATTTTTGTCCCATTCAGTCCTATCCTGTCCCGGTCTTAATGTCGCATCAAACGTGGACAAGTTTTTGTTCTGTTCTACCCGGTCCCAGGTACCAAACGCATTAAGAAAAATAAAAATAGAGGAATAGATGTATACTAACAGCTGTTGTTATGCCACGGTGCAGCTTGTAAAGAAGCACATGAGAGGAACTCCAATCATAGATTTGATTGCTAGAACCACTGCGGGTACAAGGCATAATTCGGAAGATATTAACATTATTACCATGTATCGAGGCTGTAACCAGAAGTGTCCCACTTGGATCAAAACATAATGCACACAACGGACTGGAATGAGCTTTAAACTGTGATATAACAGCTTCTGAAACAATATCCTTCACAATGACCTGCACCAACTATAAAAGTTAGGAAATCTCATCCATAAATTTATCCATCAATAATAAAGTAGATTTGCCTAATAATCTTTTGGCAGGTACCAACAATCATATCATCCTTGAGCCTCTATATGGATTGATTCATATAATCTGGTAGCACCATTAATATTCATATTGTAACAATTTATTGTCTGGACATGAAAAGATAAAAGGGAAATAGCTAATCCTAATACTCTTGACATGGATTGTAATGGTTTTAGATAGCTTCAACCAACCCCCCCCCCCTGGGGGACATAAAAATAAAACAAAAGGCAAGCAACATAGACAAACAAACAGCAACATAGACACAAAGGGAACAACGCTATCTATGCCTGTTAACTTAGGCAATAAAATGAAATTGGTCTATAAATTTTAAAAGGTGTGAAGAGCTCGTAGAACCGAAAAATCTTCGACTTGCAAAACTAAATTACCCATGTGCAAGACACATGACTCATTAAGAGCAACACGATCGCTTTGCTCTTTTCTAGCTGCCTTTTTTTATTTTTTGAAGTTTAAGAACTTAGGCCTAAGTGCAAAAAATCATACACTTGCAACTTGTTAACCATTTTGCACTTTCTAAATTTCGCAGTCCTATTTCTATCTTGACTTGAAATTCATAGGCCCAAATTCCCATGATGAAGGCTCAATTGTTTGAAAAAGTGGAAGCTCATATAGGATCAATTCCCAACCCACAGAGGTAAAGATAAACTAAATCCATGACTACAGGTCTATTTTCTCACTTGACTCTATTATCTCGTATACTTCTACCTCATGTATATAAAAACCAACATGGAAAAAGATCACCAGTCTTCATAAACTAATAACGACAGCGAGTACATGCCAAAACAAAGCCAGAAGAACTGACCATTCCTGCATTATCTACTTCTGAAGAAGTATTGCTAACTTTCCAGCCTGCATTTGATGGTGTCGGAGAAATAGGATGGTCTTGAAGCATCTCTGGATAGTATTTAGAGAAAGTTTTGTACCCCTTGTCACCGAGGGTGATTATTCCAGCAGCCAACTGCTTGCTTGATTCCATCGCATAACGAGCCACCAAAGAACCATTGCTGGGTGAGGTGGATGGGCTAATACCAGGAGTAAGGTTCTTTGGGCTTAAGCGGCCTGAATTTGATACAAGCAGTTTGTTTGAAGCATAAGCTAACCACCTTGGACCCACAGCCAGCGGACCATACCCAAAGTTAACTCCGACCATTCCTTGTCCTCCAAATCGAGGAACTGGATAGGTGGGAACAGTGAATTTATTCTCAAGTGTGACGGCATCTATGCAGTGTATCTATCACAAATCAGAGACATGTAAGTAAGCCATCAGCTATCAACTCATGGAAATAAAAGGAAGACAGGAGCGGAAAAGATCCACAAAGAAATTCTATTACAGGTTAGAGTACAATTATTTAACTTACATCATATTTATATACATATGCAATTACAAACGTGATGTATAATAATACATAAGTGCAATTTGCTCTTTGATATTCGTAAAGATGAGGACATATCACATGATATCATCCTGAAACATGGTATAACTGTCAAAAAACTTCCAAATGAGTTGGCATCTTACCTCCTTTTCAAGACCCACAGCTACTATCAGAGGGCTACATCTGACCATAAAAACAGTTGACCTGAACCTGAGAACCTTCACGTAACAGTTGGACTGAAAGGAATAGAACCGCACAGCAGTAGGACAATCCACAGAAGTTCCTAACTGAGCCACATTTGAACCATCCCTGCCAGGTGCACTCGAATAGCTTCGATTTTGACCTAGTGCGGACATGGTGGCTTCATCACCTGCAACGACCACTAGTAATGGATGTAATGATAGGAACTTCTCATTTCCAATAGACTTTGCAGGAATATGCAGCATCTGTAAGAAAGTGACAGGGCCATCACGCTTAGAAACAAGCTCAGTAAAATCAGACGCGTCCTCGACATCGATCACTTGAAAACCAGTCTGATAACCAAGCAATAGGATATGTCTGAAGGAAGCAGGACCAATTTCTAATCTGTCGAAGCCAGCCCATAATACCTGCTTACCATTGAAATCTAAGATAGGGGTCCTTCATCCATGTAAAAGTACAAACATAGAGAACAATTTCATGTTACTCACGAACGAGTAAGCCCTACAAAAAACATGAAACCAAGGCATTGCAATAATTTCAGATTTGTACTCACAAAGTTCGGTCTCGAAATTATCTGAAAGGTATCTAGCTGACTCCAAGATCGTAGGACAACATGGAAGACGTAGGTCTTTTCTAGTACAGGGGAGCACTCTTCAAGTGTCCAAATATTATGGCAGAACTGGCATCCATTAACACTGCTTTTAGAATCCATGAAGAATTATTTGGCATGCTTAGAGCTTGCTAAAATGTTACAGGATGAGATGCACTGAGCTTTTGGTCACAAGCATACCTCTGTTGACTTTAACCAGCATACAGAAACTATGTAATAGCCTCTAACCAGTATATGCACGAGTGACTTAAGATGACATAGGAGCTTTTTAACATCTTTTATCATGGAATTGTTGTAAACAACACATTTTCTGGAAGTAATCAATAGTTTTTATATAGCTAATTAATTTCGTTTTCTACAACATACTTCTCAAACGGTGAGAACTGGTCTCTCACAACTTACTCTATAAATTATTATGGCTTATTGTGGCCATGATGCCTTCTTTAGCAACGTTCAAGTTGCATTGTTTTCTCCCTAACACAATTTACAACAGAAGGTCAAAGCAAGCAAAAAAAATCATAAATCAGCACCCATGGTGATTGGTAGACGACCATTTATCTTTGTATTATACATTTATGGATTATATTACTTTCAGGCGTATATTATCCAGGCTCCAGAAGATACTAGATCATTCCGTTCCCCTGGTATACACGAACATCATAATATGAACTTGTAAGTTCTCAAAACAGCTAGTAATAGCACGCAATTAACAAACATAACGACGCTAAGAGCTGTTTCGTTTAATCATATTCCAGCATACTTCATTCAATCATACAACCAAAAAATACTCAGCAGACAGTTATCAACGTATAAAAAAAGTAGTATAAACTGATCAGAAAACACACAAGGTCAATTAAAACAAACAAAAACCTGATCTCTCTGATCATCTCCAGATGCAGCAATCGAAGCTGCGACGGACGCACCGGCGGAGCGGACGACGGTGCTAGCATTAGTAGACACAGTCTTAATACAAGAAGATATAATCTTCAAAGAATTAGGCAACAATCCGGCGTTCTTTCCCCTGGATTTCTTCATCCTTCTTCACCTCCAACCACCACCGACGACGACAACTCAACAATGAAAAATAGAAAACGTCCGTCACCGTCCTCCACCTCCACCGCCGTAGCTGACGACGACTCTTCAGAATCACCTATGATCATTCGAGAACGTAATCAAAATCAAAATGATTTGTTGAAGCGTAGAAGTAATCGTAAGTGTGTTCTTGGTTTAGGTTTGACTTGAAGATTTAATTGAAAAATGTGTGTGTTTGTGTGTGTGTTTTCTCCCAAAATTTTCTGCTCCTCAAAAGCCTCTGACTGTTGAATTGATTTCTTATAAAGTAAGATTACTTTCAATTTTAAACGAGGTGATTCAACATTCATTTATTAAAATTAAAATTAAAATTAAATAAACAATTTTATTTTCCAAATTGATTAAATTCAAAATAAGTTTTTTTAGAGTAAACTACGATTTTCGTCCCTATGGTTTGATGTTTATAACGATTTTCGTCCTGGTCTTTTAAAATTGCTTTTTTCATCCTTATGATTTTCAAATAATTGCTTTTTTCGTCCCTAAGAATACCTCTGTCAAAAAGGCCGTTAAATAAAGAATATTTGGGTCTTTTAATCATTTTATCTAATTTCCATAAAAAAAAATTAATAACAATATAATATCTTACATTATTTTAATATTATATATATATATATGTGTGTGTATGTGTGTAAGAGAGAGAGGTTCATACAAGAATGATAACGATTTAAAAGAATAAAGGGACAATTCTGGACCAATCATAATTAAGAAATTAATAATTTTTTATTTTAATAAAAAAGGGTATAAATGTCATTTTTCATTAGTAATTGTTTATTTTAAGAAATTAGTAATATTGATTAAGTTTAAAAGAAAAGGAAAAAAACAAACAAAAAGAACCCTAATCCTATTTACCTCTCCCTCGTCTCTCCCTTTTCTTTCAGTCACCATCCCCATCGCCACCACTCCACTCTCTTTCTCAACCGGCGACCACTACCACCATCGATCACCACCCTCATCAGTCTCTCGATCTGCAGCCACCGTGAGCCACACCACCACTACCATCGCTAATCAATTTCATCCCAATCCATATTTCACTCTCAACCCTTCAATCAAATCCGCCAGCCACCGTGAAGATATTCACCTGCTCCTCCATCAAATCCGCCAGCCCCCGCCCCAGGTCGTCGCAATGAATCGACGAAACGAAACACCGCAGACGGCTTCCAATCGGTGACCCAAAAGTAGGTGTTTTCGAGCGGGGTGAGCCAGATGGGTTGTGATTTTTGCGATTAGGGTTTCGTAATCGGAGATTCAAAATGTAACACCCTAGAAACTGCGGAAATAAAATTTCGAAGAAACAATTCGGCAATAGACTAACTTGCGGAATAAGGTGTGACAATTTCATTACACAAACAACCCAACGGGTATAGAGTAGTCAATATTGAGGTAGATAACTGAAGTATAAAACGACATCCTATTAATCTACAAAATATCTAGATTAGGGACGGGTGTCGCTATACTTCCAAAATGAATCTTCAAAAGAATCTCTCACGACCCCAAGGTCGCTCCCTCAGTCCCGACGAGCCCCACTGCTAAGATAACCTGCCAATATGACAACCAAGAGCAAGCGTTAGGCTAACGCCTAGTGAGAACAAGCCAAATAAAAGAGAGTACTAAACCCAATTGGTGCCACGCGGTAGTATAGCCATGAGCTAAGTCAAGAAATCCAATAAACCATTAGTGATTAAACATGGTATAAGTAATACCCAAAAATCACATAACGAGCTCAACCCCTCTAGATCTGTTGCTCAAAACATTCAAGTCAACCCCTCTGGATCTATCCTTGAGAGTTCCCAAAACAAGGGGAACTCAAGCACATAATGGGATTACACCTTACCGCACCATGAGACGCTGCCCGACCGTATAGGCCCACACCTTACTTATCATGGCAACCCGATGTCTATCCCGTGCTAAAACGTGAACCAAATGCCCAAAACAGGGGACATAGGAACACAGTGCCTATGGATCCATTGCACTAAGACTCAAATCCAAAACATGTCATTTTAGAGCATACTCACATTAAATCAGCTATACAGGCAATTCATATGAACAACAGTTCAATTCTATAAATCGTGATTCTTGAAAATGTGAGATCTTTAGAAGGTATTTCCCAACGACAACAAGTCACTTTGAAACCAGGTTTTCCACATTTCAAATAATACATTTATCACATAGCATTCGTATTGCAAACCGATTTAGCTTAAAGGACTCACCTCAGATTTCTCCCTGATTATAGCCTGCTTCCGACGATTGCTACCTTTGACAACACCGATACTCGGTAAGCCAAAAATAAAGACAACTTAATGACTTAAAACTTAGGAATAAGAACATAACACACTGCCAGAACACTGATCCGGCCGAGTACCCAATACGGTCGAACCCACACCGGTCGAACACAGTACCGGTCGAACAATCCATCCGGTCGAACGTCCCACCCCGGTCGAAGGTCACACCGGTCGAACCGAAATCCGGTCGAACCGATGTCCGATCGAACCCGATGTCCGGTCAAAGGACACATCGGTCGAATCGACCAACCGGTCGAAGGACACCTCGGTCGAACAACCTTTCGGTCAAAGGACCATCGTCTTGTTCATCAAGAACAGATCGATGCAGAACCCAGATCCAAAATGAGAAATACTCAGACCTCGAAATGGAACGGTTTAAAATCTTCACAACGAGATTCTACGCGGCTAAAAGCATTAAGATCGAAGCATTAAGCTAGATTCGTACCTCGATTTGGAGAAAACCCGAACGACTCTTTCTCCTGCTTCCTTCTCTTTCTCTCTCTGATTTCTCAAGAAATCTGATATTGTGATATTTTCTAAAATATCTAAAATCTGAATTATATTTATATAACCCAAGTTACATTTTATCCCCTGAACTTTGGGTAATAGTCAACTTTTCACCCAACCCCAAAATAGCGGGTGTTACACAAAAGATGATGGGGTAGGCAGAGATGGATTCATCGGAGGTAGTCACCGAAGATTTATGAGTCGAGGAAGGAGATTCAAAAGATGCATTCCATGGATGTGAAATCCAGTGATTAATCATGGTGATTTTTGTTTTCGTTTGGATCATTTATGATCTTAAATGGATGAACACATATGATTTAAAATTGCAAAGTTAGTAAAAACATTCTGTCCAAATTAGTTAGAACAAAATAACATATGATTTTGGTTTTAAGAATTATAGATAAGTATTTTGTTAATTCATTTATAGTCTAATCACACATGATTTTGGGTATAATCATATGTTATTTTGGGTTGTATATTATTTATTGTATAATCATATGTGATTTTGGGTTGTATAATATTATTTATGGTATAATCATACATGTGATTTTGGTGTCAAATATTATATCCAAATTATTTAGTACGAAATCACTTGTGATTAACATGATAAACCAATTTTGATTTCATCATAGTAGCGAATCACTTATGATTACCATTTCAAACGAAGTTTGAATTTTATAGCGGTAGATCAATTGTGATTAACATGATAAACCAAATTTGAATTTATTATAGCAGCGAATCACTTGTACTTACCATGATAAACAAATTTTGAATTTATTTTCAGAAAAAATGGGAGAGATTGAGACGTGTTGAGATAAATTAGGAAGAACTTTTTTTTTATTTGAATTAAATATTATAATCCCTTTTTTTTTTAAGTTAATAATGTCTTAAATTATCCAAAACGTAATATGATTTTATTGCCCTTTTACTCTTAATTTTAGAAATTATTATTTTTGGAATTAATTTAAAAAAAGATTGGATGAGAATTGTTCCTTTATTCTTTTAAACACATTATGTTCTCGTTTGAAATATATATATATATATATATGGGTAGTTTAATTTGCAACTCATGAAAATCTTACAACCCATGCAACCCACTTCTTAACCGTTGGATTAATGATCGACGGTTACAATACATGTGGGTCCAATATTTTCAATTAAAAAAATCAAAAAAATAAAAACAAAATAACCGTTTTTCATAAATCCAACGGTTAAGATGTGGGTTGCAAGGGTTGCAACCTTTTTAAGGGTTGCAAAATATCCTTCCAATATATATATATATATATATATATATATATATATATATATATAAACACAGTCCTAACCCATCGGTTTCATTACCATCTATGGTTATTTCCCCTCCGACAACCATCATCGCCGAGCAACCACCAGACAAGGATACCCCTTCTCCCCTCCATTTGCGTCTATCACCGAACTTCTTCCCCCACACGATGTCTCCTCTCTCTCTCTCTCTCTCTAACTCAAATTATCTTATTCTCCCCACACCCACCACTCTCACAACCACCCACCACGTCATAAACATTGGTGTGTTTTGGTAAGAAAAAAAATATCGAAGTTACGTAGATAGATAATGGATAGGTCTCCTTCCTTAATAATTTGTGTTTGATGGGGTTTTGTTTGTTACAATTGATTTAGGGGTTCTGCTTTTGTTTTTACATTATTATTTTGATGTTAGGGCTTCAGATGGGAGAAGAGATGGGTTGTTTTAGAGGGGCTGCCTGAGAAATGGTGTTTTTTTAAGGCGATTGCTTGGAAAAAAAAGGGAGGGGAGAAATAACTTCCAGCGCTGATATGGGAGGAGGGAGGAAGAAGATGGGTGGTGGGGAGGAAGGGGGTGGCTACGTAGGTTGGGGGCTAGAATATGATAGATTAGGTTTTAAGTTGTTTTTTTTTTCTTAAACAAATGCCCTAAAAATGTGTGCCCATTTATGATAATAATGCCCTATAATTTAATGAAAAGTAAGAAAAGAGTGAGTTGATCATATTATCCTCACGGTAACTAACTTTTTCTCACGTTGTTAGCTTTAGGGACGATAAAGGAAATGAAATAGAAACCACAAGGATGAGAAAAACAGTTTTTAAAGACCAGGGATGAAAATCGTTATAAATAACAAACCACAGGGACGAAAATCATAGTTTACTCTTTTTTTTTTATGTTGAGAGCATCGGATTCTTTAAAAATGGATAATTAAAAATCAAATTTAAAAAAAAAAGTATCCCTAACAAATTTTCCTATTTAAAAATGATAATATTACTTATATTACAAAAATATTTAATAAAATTTATAAAATATTATTTTTCTTGCTTAAACATTTAATTTCAAATATTCTCATTGGTAGAAATAATAATTAAAAAAAATCAATTCTTTTATCTAAGCAATCATTTTTTGAGAATTCTTCAAATTTGAAAAAAAACTATCATCTATTTTCTACTTTCTCTATTTAGATAACATTTTGGATGATCTGTTAGAGTAAAAATCCCCAAAATCTCTATTTTGGACAATTTGTCTAATATGGTCGGGTTTTATTAAAACATCTTCAATAGATTGTATAATAGTTTTCTAAAATGGAAAATGAAAATCCGAAATCTCTAAAAAAATTGCATTCAATTCCAACAAATTTTCCATTTTAGATATTACATCATTAATTATATTATTAAAATATTTAATGTATTTGATAAAATATTATTTCTTCCTATTAAACATTTCATTTTAAGGTTTTTGTTGGTGGAATATAACAAAAAATCTTTTATCTCCCATGGTATTCATTTTTGGAGAATTATCCAAATTCGGAGAAATTTACACTTTTTTACAACTTTCTCCATCTTGGATAAATTTTTAAAGAATTTATTGGAGCAAAAATTTATCCAGGATCCTCGTTTTCTCCCTTTTAGAGAAGCGGTTGAAGATGCTATTAACAAGATCTCCAAAACAAGGAATAAGATTTAATACCTCTAAAAAAATTACAGATTTTTTATTTTATATGTTCATATATTAATTATATTATTAAAATATTTAATATATTAATAAAATATTATTTTTCTATCTAAAACATTTAACATCAATGTTTTTATTATTAAATTTGGAAATTTTCACGCTCTGTCTCGTATTTTGAAATTTTTATTTGTTCAAAATCTTTTAATTTCTTCATTTTTGAAGAATTTGTTGGAAATATTTCTAGAGCATTTGATGGAAATTAAATTCCCTATAATTTCTCTAAAAGGTTAAAATATTAAAAATATTCAACTCCAACAGGATTTCTTATAATTTTATCATGTCAATATAATTTTTGAACAAATTATATATAAAATAATAATAATTTAATTTTATTAGTGGAAATGAATGCAAAAATCATTTTTCTGTCCTCATATTTAGTTTTAGAGAAATCTCTACATTTAGAGTTTTCTTTTGTTTTCTGCGTTCTAGAAAACTAGAAGCGTACTCACGCAGTGCAACGCGATACATATCGATATTAATGTTTCGTTTTACTTTTTATGTTTATCGATTTTATAATATGTTTTTGTGTAGTTTTGAGAAAGTGATAATGTTCTTTTTATAAAAAGATTTTTATTTAATTTTCAATTATAGTTTATTTTAAGTTTAATAATGTAATTTTTTTTATATAATAAACATTAAATATTTTGTTATATTTCAATGATTACCTTAATTATATTTTAGAATTTTTATATTTAAAATTTGATTTTTATCTTGTATTTAATTATGCGGCGAGTAATTTTAGGGATTTGAAGTGTTAGAGATAAGAATTGAAAGTTAAAAAATAACATTAAAAATAGTACATAAAGCTTTAATGGTTGTTTTTAAAAGATTTTAAGTAATTAACATTAAATAATGATAGATTAAACTTTATCAATTGTTTTTAAGAGTTTTTTTTCAAAAGTTTTATAATATAGTATAGATAGTATAGTGAATCTGTTGGAGCAAACAAGAAAACAAAAATTCATTTTTCTATTTTAAATAGTCTATTGGAGATGATCTTAGAACATCTCCAACAAATTCTCTATAATGGAAGATAGAGATTTTGAGCACATTTTTGTTTTAATACAATCTCCAAAATGGATAAAGCATGAGAGTGTGAGAGCATCTTCAACAACATTGCTAAAATTTATCTAAAATAGATAATGAAAAGTCAAAATCTCTAAAAATATTTTTTTCCAACTCCAACAGCTTTTCTACTTTAAAGAATCAATCATTACTTATATTATTAAAATATATTTTTTTCTCTCCTTTAGAGATTAAAATAATATTTTTCTCTCTCCTGAAAATGTTGTTCTTCTTAGGGGTGAGCAAAGGCGGGTCTGCCTAAAATTCCCGGAATCGGAACTGGCGGTTCCTGGAATGAAGGAACCGGAACCGGTTACATCGGTTCTTTATATTTGGGAAATGGAATCGGAACCGTTGGTTCCGGTACCAGGTACCCACTGTCTAATTTTTAATTTTTTTTAATAATTTATATTATAAAAAGATAAATATTAATTATATTACAAAGTCCAAACGTAAAGAAATAAATACCACAAACGTGAAAACTGATAAGATAAAAACTAAAAACTAATAAATTCTATAAACAATGCTTACAAAACAAATAAATATTACAAACGGTACATACAAAACAAATAAATACTACAAACGGTGTTTCCAAAACACTTCGCATCATTAAAATTAGTTGATGCTAATAAATACTACAAACAATGTTTCACTAAAAATGTAGTTTATTATTTTTTATAAATAAATAAAATATATTGGGGAGTGCTATTTGCACCAAAATTACGTCAAAATCAGGTCAATTCATGCATTGGAAATGTAATTTATACATTGGAAATGTAAAAAGCATATTTTGATGTTGATGTGTGTGAGGAGAAAATTAATCATATTGGTGCATTTAGCAAAATTAAAGGTTCAATTAGCCTCCCCCAATATATTTTATTAAAAAAATAGCGGGTACCCGCCGGTTCCGATTCTGGGTACCCAGCAGGACCGGGTACCCGGTCCCGGAACCGGTCCCGGCGGGTACCCAGCGGGTAACGGTTCAAAAAAAATGAGAACCGGAACCGGTCCCGATCGGTTCCATATTTTAGGAACCGAACCCGGACCCAATCACATCGGTTCCGGTTCTGGAACCGGCAGTTCCGAAGCGATTCCGGTTCCAAAGGCGGGTATCCGCTTCCGATGCTCACCCCTAGTTCTTCTCCCTAAATTTGGTAGGAAATAATTAAAATAATATATTTTCTCTTTCTTGTATAGAGATTATAGAGAATTCTCTATGGGGGTGTTTGGGATTGCTTATTTATTTGGAAAAATGCTTATTTGAAAAAGTGTTTATCAGCTTATGTGGTGCCAAATCGGAGTTTTTTAAAAAGTGTTTGGATTAGCTTATTGTGGTACCAAAACGTAATAAGCTAATAAGTTGTTATTTAAAGGTGTTTGGGATTGCTTATACATATAAAAGAACCAAAAAAGTCATAAGCACTTTTGAAATAAGTCATAAGTTACAACAAAATGACTTATCAAAAATGGCTTTTCAGCGGTTTGGCACCGCTATAAGCTGTTTTCTTTTTGTTCCATCCAAACACTCAAAATAGCTTATCTGCGGTGCCAAATCGCAATAAGCTAAAAAGCCCTTCAAATAAGCAATCCCAAACACCCCCTATATTTATTGATTTTTTGAAAATTCTCTATTTTAGCGAACCATATAGCAATGCTGATGGAGAAGAATAGCAAAACAAAAGTTTTTTTTTTTTTTTTAATTTTAGCAATGTTGTTGGATATGCTCTCAAGTTATCCAAATTTGGAAATTCTCATGTTTGAAAACTCCCCAAAATTGATTATCGTGATAGGGAAACAAATTTTTATTATAAACACATCAATAATGAATATTGATTTTAAATGTTTATGATAGACAAATAATGTTTTATTACACATATAAAATATCTAATGTATTTTGGTTATGGATCATACTAAACAAGCTTAAAGCACACAAATCCATAATGAATTCATACCAAACTTTGTTGAGAAACCCTAAAGTTTCGTTATTGTGCTCGAACTCGAATAAAGAAATCGGAGAAAGAGAGAGCAGTTCAGATCTCATCTATGTGCTTGAACTCGAAGAAATCCACAAATCGTTTTCGTCTTCGCACCTCCTTTTTGTCTATAAACTCAAAGAGTAAATTACACTTTTTGTCTTTATTCATTCTCAACCATGTCCTATTTTGAAATAATTACACTTTTGATAATTGTGGTTGTCATTTTGGTCATTGTGGTTGACACTTTGTTCCATTTTTGCTACCTCTAACTAACTTTTGTTTAAAAAAAATAGTGTTAACTAAGAGGTATTTTAGTATTTTAAAACTTTTTTTTAATTTTTATACTGTATAACTTTACAAAAGAATATATATTATAATTTTGTAAATAAAAACAATTCTTCTTTAAAAATAAAAAATATATTAAACATTCTTATTTGAGATGAATTGACGTATACAAATAATTGAACTTTTGATAATAGATTTCATAAAAAAATATCTTTCATTTTAGGCATTGTTTGACAAACTAGCTTATAAGCTAGCTAAGCTAGCTGGTAGCTAGCTTTTCAAAACGTTACTATGAGTAACTTTTCAATAAGCTAGCTTATGATCATCCAAACATGTACCAGGAAAAAAAAGCTAGTTGATTTTTTTTTTTGCCAAACATAGCCTAATACAACTTATTATTTTATAAACGATTTATAGTTTATACTATATTTATAAAAAAGTAAAATTAATTAAAATGTCCGTATTTCAATCTCGTATTACCTAAATGCCCAAAATCTTTTTTGGTTTGCCGAAATACCCAATTTGGCCGGGATATAGGGTTGGGATTTCACTATTCATCCCGGGGTTAACCTAATGTATCTATCGATCTCACCGTTCATTTGTTAATCGTAAGTCCATCGTATTGATCCTGGGATGGGCCCTGGATCCCAGCCAAATTGGGTATTTCAGCAAAACCATCGAGATTTTTGACATTTAGATAATACGAGATTGAAATACGGACATTTTAATTAATTTCCCTATAAAAAATATAATATTTATTTAAAAAAAATCCTAAAATTGTAATTGAGATTAAAAAAATAAAAAGTACAATGGAAGATGTCATGATAATGATTGCTTGGATAAATCAATGTGATATCCATCGTACTAAACAATATTTTATAAATTTTAAGTAATTAATGCTTCATGTATGTATATATAAAACGTGTATGTATGAAAATAAACCTTTTTATCAACAACTTGAGTATGTCAATTGTCTAAGAGTATACACCTTAAATGCAACAAATACAAATCAATAATAAACAGTTAAAAAGTATTATGTTATTAAATACAATAAATAGTAAATGCAGTATATTCATCTACCACCAAAATTGTTGCTAATTGTCTTTTACAGGGTAAACATCTCATTGGTCGTGTAAAGAAGTCGGCGTTGAGTAATGTATCAATGAAGATAAACTTGGAGCGTGTATGTAACACTATCTGAAGGTAATATTCGACTCTTTCACAACATTGGGTATCACGAAATCCACTTTTGAGTAATCAAATTCACACTATATAGAGCGTAAATACGCTCAGATTCCATTGTGTTTCGTATGTTGTATTTAGAGATCGAATCTTCTAAAAATAGAATTCCATCGACAATTGTTTTAACAGGAAGGTAATAATACCAAGAACTACCAATGAATAATAAGGAAAAACAGTTGTTGCAGATTATATCAGAGCCATTTCAAAAATTCACCTTCTGAATTTTTTCCTTCCCAAGGAAATCAATTACTTTTTTAAACTTCAGATGTCATATGAACTTTTGTTTTCTGAACAAATTACCCTTATGAAGATAAAGCTTATGAACAATCTTTCTGATCAAGCCTTGGCCTTATAAACTCCGTAATTTTGATCTTGAATTAGTGCATAACGTTTAGGTTTTAGGTCGTTGCCCCTAGACCCCCGCTTTTATGGGCAATCCCATATTTCAGTTCGCTTATACGAGTGTGCTCTCGGTTCATAACCTATATTATAGTTTAACTGAAAACCTATTTGACATTGTGTAAATCATAATTACATCAGATGATTGATGACGATAAAATCACCGACAGGTCGCTTACTCGGTCAAATATAAGTTTCAATAAGGGTTCCCTCTTACTAGATAATAGTCATTAAAGATATGAGTATACAACATCGTTTAAAGCATATAAAATGTGAATGTGGTTAGTATAAATCCTCTAATACTGATTATTGTAATAAAACCTCAAATCCAGTATGATATTTTTTAGTACGACCCAATAAGGCAATAAGGTATCGTAAAGTAACACATATTGTATTCTATCATGGAACACATACAAACATATTGGGCTATCATAATTAGGTTGTGTTAATTGTGACATGATTAAAAAGTAAAACTAGTAAAATAAAATAAAAGTAATGATGGTTGTTTATCATATTATCAAACAATACAAGTTTTGTAATATATTTTAGGGAAATTGATCGAAATAGTCAATCTCTCAAATCAAATTCATTTTTTAGCCACTTTTGTAACGGATTCCCCATTTTAGTCAGAGTTTATGCAAATGTCTTACGCATTTGCGTAAAGCCTATTTTTAGATTAAAAAATAGAAGGAAAAAATGCAGATAGGGATCCTTACGTAAATGAGTTACATAAATGGGGATCCTCTCACACACACATATATATATAATTGAGTTTACGCAAATACTATACACAAGGCATTTATGTACATTTCGGCTAAAATCAATATGATTGAAAAAAAGGACAAATAGTGAATTTGGGTATTGCAAACCAGTTGTCAACATCCACTGACAAATTTAATAGGATCAAAAGCATTTATTATATTCACTTTCAAAGGGAGTTTGGATGTTGATCCAACATTTATCACAACACTTGGAAAAAGACACGTTACAACGTCATAGATTATAACGTGACGAGTTTTTCACAGATGATGTTTCACATTTGATCAATACAAGATGTCAAAAAACAAAGACGTCTCAAGATTGATGTGGATTTTTAATCGATTTTGATTCCAATATCTTTCAGATTTTTTTTTGTATTAAAACAAATATAAAAATAAAAATAAAATACAAAAGAAATAGAGAAAATGACATATGTACCCATGATGGCATATTTTAATCATGCATATTATAAATACACACTGATTCTTTAAAAAATTTAGGTGGACATGTCACTTTAACCTAAAAGTAACCTTCACAATGAGGTGACAAACATACAAATTTAATTCCCATAAAAAATAAAGAAAATGAAATTGACATTAAAACTATAAATTTGGTTCCTATGGTTTGTTGATAATATCACTTTTCACCTTTGTAGTTTTGAAATTATAACATGGTCATCATGATTTAAAAAAACGTCTATATTTAGTCCCTCTCTTTAACAACCGTTAAAAAGTTTTGTTAAATGAGGGAAACATTCGTCATTTTATCGATTTTCATTTTCGTTTACCCAATCGAAATCGATTTTATGATTTTTGATCTCTGTGGTTTTCTATTGGGTAAAAGACATAAAATTGATAGAATGACGAAAATGCCCCTCAAATAACGAAAATTTTAACAATCGTTAGATGAAGGGACCAAATTCAGACGTTTCTACAAACCATGATGGTCATCTTGTAATTTTAAACTGCAAAGATGAAAAGTATTATCTTTGACAAACCATAAGGACCAAATTTGTAGTTTACTCGTATATAAAATACCCATAATATGTATAAATATAATAAACTTGCAACATAATTTAAAGATCAAGAACTCAACATAGTATTTAAAGATCAAGAACTCAACTTGCATACCCTGTAAATCTTTTTGTTGTATAAAAATTAAATATATAACACCATGAAACATGAACAACAACAAACAACTTTTTAAATTGTTTAATCTGTATATTTTTTCACAAACTAGCAGATATATATTCAATAAAATGCAAAACAAAATTACTTTATCAAACTAAGTGATTCTAAACCACTGTATTCGTAGTTTCGTTATCATCATTCAAAGTGAACTAACATTACTTAACTGTGTCATAGTATAATGTTATTTGTATTTTTCGATAAATAAAGTAATTATCGTACAACAAATTTATAAATACAACGGATAAAAGGGGTATTCCCCAAAATGACAAGAATACATCAACAAAGTCAAGTTTTTTTTTTCTTTTAATGTTTGCCAAAATGACCAGTCAAATCGTCTAAAGAATTCGCCATTGGTGTGACCTGTGCACTCTGTCATTCGTTTACGATTCCAGAAAATCATTAAGAACCTCACAAATTTGCATGGATTTATTTTTGGTACTTTTGTAAGAACGTGGGTCCTACCACTTAACGGGAAAATCACAAATGGCGAATTCATCTGGCAATTTAGCTCGTCATTTTGATAAACATAAAAAAAAACTTGATCATTTTCTTTCTTTTGGTATGTTGTTTTAGGAGATACCCTGAATTAAAACCAGGCCCGGCCCTGGGCACGTGTAACCCGTGCGGTCGCACAGGGCATCAAACCCCATAGGGGCATCAAATTTTTGTCATATGTTATATATATATATATATATATATATATATATATATATATGTGTTATTAGTTTAGGCCTTTTGGATTTTATAATTTAGGACTTAGGGCTTCAATCATGAAATGTTAAACACAATCCCAAGTTTTCAAGGACTTGTAAGACCTGAAGCGGTGAGAATATGTTGCACTTGATCTGATTTCTCGTGTTCGGTGTTCGAAAGACAAATGAGCATTTCGATTTTCAAAGATGGCAGATGGCGTTTCAGTTCCAGAGGAGAGGAGGAGGCAGACCGTAGACGATTAACGGTAAGTTCTCTACCCGTCATCGACTATATATCCAGTAAGTCCGAACTTCCAACTCTCAACTCTCAACCCTCAATCCTCACTGTTTCGACTTTCTGAGTTTCTAGTCTCAACCGATTGTGCGATTTTTGTGCCTCTGTCTTTGTGGAACAATTGATTTTTGTGTGATTTTCAAGTGTCAACTCTTTATCTAGGTTTTATCCTTTTATGCTCATTAAACATGTTTCCTATATCACAACCATCAGGTGCACAAAATAGAAAAAGAAAGAAAAGACAACAAGAAATTGCTCAATCTTTACATGGATCATTAAATATATATTTTGTTAGGAATGAAAATGTGCCTGAAATGTTAAGCCTAAAGTTGATAATTTTGTTGAAATTATTGAAAATGCCACTGAAGTTAGAGACGATGAAAATTCTTGTAATGATGAAGTTAATTTGAATATTTTTGATCCACGTGTTTGGGATGACTTAGATTAAAAAATGAAAGATATGTTTGGTGAAAAAAGACCTATAAGGGAAACCAACATCAATTTTCTCAAAGATAAAGTTGGTAGACATTTTTCTTGTGAACATTATGTCCGTAAGCTACGGAATGGTAATTCTTATGATAGAAAATGGTTGGTTTATTCAAAAGTTTTCGATAAACTTTTTTGTTTTTGCTGTATGATATTCAAAACTGATTGGTCTAGAAGTTTGTTAAAAGTTTTTTTTTGTTTTTCACAGTAGCATCCGCTGAAATAAGCTTTTGAAAGCTAAAGTTATTGAAGTCGTATTTACAGTCTACCATGAATCAAGAAAGGCTAAAAGGGTTAGCAATTTTGAGTCTTAAAAATAAATTTTTAGCGAATGTCGAATATGAAAAATTGATTGATATTTTTGCTTCAAGAAATGCACGGCGACATCGTTTTAGGTGATGTATTTTTGTAATTTGGGGTTTTGGTTTTTATGTCCCCCCATTTATATTTTTTATTAAATTAATAAAAATCGGCGTAGAGATTGTTGAGAATTAAAGAATTGCTTAAGTATGGTTAATGCTGCTAGCACAACTGATTACTACTGCTAGTAGATTTAATACTGCTTGACAAGTTAGTACTGCTATTTCAAAAGTTAGTACTGCTTGGAGAGTTAGTACTGCTGAAGTTAGTACTGTCAGATCAAAGTTAATACTGCTAAACACAATTACTACTGCTGAGGATTTTAATGCTGCTGAAGATGGTAAATACCTTTGAAGAAGGTTAGTGCTGCTTATGAGATGAAGATTAAGTATGGAATGAAGACAGTTGTATAGAAGACTTGCTAAAGTAAAGAAGATAATGATGGACTGAAGATCAATTATATTTTGATAATTATCTTGTAATATGTCTTGTATAAATAGTATAGAAGTCTATGATAGAATTAACTTTTGTTTTTAGAGAGAATTAACCTCAAGGTTTAGAACCCTAGTTCTAGAGAAGTAGAATTCGTATTGGTGAGCATGTTCATCAATATTGAGGTTTTGTTTAAAATCTTGTAGCTTTAATCATTCAATAAAGTTTACAAGATTGTGATTTCTGATTCACTGTTACATTGATTGTTGAATATTAAAGTGTTATTCCGCAACTTCTTTAATATTATTTTATGAGTTCATTATTCTTGTTAAGAATTAGATCCTGACAAGTGGTATCAGAGCAAGTATTCTCATAAACCTTCATTCATCATGGAAAACACAGTTGAATCAAACAATACTCTTGTCTCAAAGGTTCCAATGCTCATATCTAATGAGTTTGACATGTGGAAGATTAGGATCAAGCAATACATTCTCCTCACAGATTACTTTATGTGGGACATCATTGAGAATGACCCATCTGATGAAGGAAATATTGGTACAGATGGAAAAAGAATCCCACCAAAGACGGATGCAGAAAGGAAGACAAGGCAGACAGAGATGAAAGCCTTGAGCACACTGCTCTTGGCTATTCCCAATGAGTATCAACATCAATTCTGTAATTGCACTGATGCACAGATGCTTTGGAATGCTCTAGAGAAAAGATTCTCTGGTACCAAAAGTACCAAGAGAAATCAGAAGGCAATATTGAAGCAACTGTATGAAAACTTTATGTCAACTAAGAATGAGTCAATGACTCAAACTTTTGACAGGTTTAACAAGCTGATTGGTGAACTAGTTACTATGGGAGTACAGATTGATCAAGATGATGTAAACAGAAAGTTCTTAAGGTCCCTTGGAGATGAATGGACCATGTATATTGTTTCATTCAGACAGAATGATCAATTGGAAGAAAAGGAACTGGATGATCTGTACAATGATCTGAGAGTGTTTGAATATGAGGTGGAGGCAAAGAAGAAGCCTACTGGGTATGTTCATAATGCTGCACTCCTATCAGCATCAATTGATTCTACTGCTAACCCTGAATCAATTAATGCTGCTAATGGAGTAAATCAAGAAAAAGGCACTGAATCTGTTTTTGAAGCCTTTCTTTCCAGCCATGGAAACTCCTCTTTAATCAATGATGACTTGGAACAACTTCATCCTGATGATCTTGAAGAGATGGATATTAAATGGCAGATGGTCATGCTTTCTATGAGGGTGAAGAAGTTCATCAAGAGGACTGGGAGGAACAACTTCTCCCAAAGAAGAGAAGATGGAGCAGACTTTGATAAGTCAAAGGTGGAGTGCTATAAGTGTCATCTAAAGGGACACTTTGCCAGGGAATGCAGAAGTGGAGTGTCTCACAACAACCACCAACAAGCTCAGACTGGAAGCTTCAACCAGAACAGAAACTCTGCTCAAGCCCTTGTTTCTCAACAAGGAATGGGGTTTGACTGGAGTGATCAAGCAGAAGAGGCTATTCAAAATCAAGCTCTCATGGCAGAGGTATCTGATCTCCCAACTGAGGTACTTTCTAATCTCTGTTCTCAAACTTGCATTGACACTGTTAAAAGGTACAGGGATCACAACCAGAATATGAGTGATGACCTTAAGAGGTTAGAAAAAGATATAAAAGACTATGTGAGAATTGTTGAGAGGTTTGAGGAACAAATTAAAAGTTTCCAAGCCAATGAACTTCAACGCTCATATAATACAAATTACTGGAAGTGGGAGAAAAATGACCTAGAAATCCAACTGACCAAATCTAAAGAGGAGAATGAAAAATTGAGAGAAGAGCTAGCCAAGGTTAAGTTGGATGTAGAAAAGTTTTCCAATGCTTCTAAAGCAATGGACTCTTTACTACAAACTCAGTTTCATGACAAACTGAGAAGAGGAATTGGGTACAATACCACACCACCATACAACAACAACTACATTCCTCATATATCAGACTTGCTAGAGACCAAGGATAGGAAGGACTTACTTGAGGGAGTCACTAAGATAGATCCCTTAGATGGAGTAGTTGTTAAGGACAAGACTGAGAAAGAAGCTGGTAAGAGTAAGGAGAACAATGTGAGTGGTGAGATTCCTCTAGAGAATCACATTATTACCAATGAGGGTTATGGAAAGATTTGGGTAAAATCTAAGGACATAGAGAAGACTGAGGGAAAGTCTAAGAAGGTACATTACAAGCATACCACAATTGTGAATTCTGTTCCTTGCAAACAGTGTGCATGTAATAAGTCTGAGCCCCTTAAACATGATAAAAGGAGGGGAAATCAAAGAAATTGGAATAATCAATGGGCTCAGAAACAAGGAGTTGATCTGAGTAGAGTCATCAGACCAAAACCTTGTTTCATATGTGGCAAATTGAAGCATCTTGCCAAGTACTGTTACTTTAATCCTATTAACCAAATGATGAATTTTCAAAGATCTATGCAAAAAACCTTTGGTTATAGGAAGGATGAAAGGAACCATGTGGCTAAGAAACCTGTTAAATCTAAAAGCCACATGAAGAAAAAGATTGTGAAAGAAAGTGTCAAGATGTGGATTCCCAAAAGCACTAAAACTGTTAGTACTGCTACCACAAATAGTGTTGCTGACAATGATAGTGCTGCTAGAAGCAATACTACTGCTACCAATGTTAGTGCTGATAAGAGTATTAATACTTCTAAAACTAACATTGTTAGTACCTCTTCAAATGTTAATACTGCTATGTAACACCCTAGAAATCAGAGTGAAATAAAACTGCGGAAATATAGGCAATATGACATAGCATTTGGTATAAACCTTCCAAAAAGGGGGGTAAAGTACTAAACCTTTACAAAAACCCAAGAATGAATATGGAAATCAACAACAAACTAATCTAAATACATCTATCTAGATTACATCGGTTGTCGACCCAAATCACCAAAAGATGGGACTTAATCAACGCCCAACATTGACTATTAGTCATTCCAAAAATGTCTCTAAGACATGCTCGTCACTCACGACCTTGGCACCCCACCGCTAAGGGAACCTGTTATACATATCATTTGAGAAAAAGTGTTAGGCTTAAAGCCTAGTGAGAACATACAGTTTATAGAATTCAAGATATATAAACATTTGTAACATAGCTAAATCTTTACCAGACTTTTAGTTTACAAAAGAAGATCGTTATCAAGAAGGACAATCGGTCCAAAAGTTCATCTAGCGATGACGGGGGATACCCGATTTACCAAGGATGGTGGTGGAACACAAAAGTAGGCCACGACCCGAGTTGTGAGCTAAATACTTGAATCCATGGCCACGAACACTTCGGAACATACTAAGATGTGAGGGAGGGCCCCCGAGGAAACCAAGTCATACTCGTTCATTAGGACTACACTTGACCCATAGCTAGTAACCGGTCTCACATAACCGTACCAAACGCTCCCGAGGATCAAGTACATCCATAACTACAAAAAGGGGAAAAGACATCCCAATAATATAAGTCGACTCAAAACCTAGGGATCCACTAGTAATAGTCTAACTTGTCACAATAACACGTGTGACTAACCAAAGCTAAACGTATAGCTTCCACAAACATTTATAACCAAAATGCCTTTTTCAAGTTTAACTGCTGATAAGAATGAAAATCATAAAATGAGTTTATATACATTCTTCCAAGTAAATCACATAAATGTGCAAGTAAATCTCCATTTTACTCTCAATAAAATCAAACCCTTTACATTTCAAGAAAATGATTAGGAACCCTAAAATATCTCAAAAACTCAAGTTAGGTCAAAATGCCATAGAGTTAGATCCAAAACCATAGAGATATATAGGAGCTCAAAAATGTAACCTTTGATCTGTATAAAGTTTGTAAAATGATAGTAGGAACTCACCAAGTAGGTTTTAGAAGAAAACCCAAAAATGCTAGGTTGGACCTCTTGGAGAAGATGACAATGGAGGTGAAGCTTCAAACTCGAAACCTTAAATGGAACACTTGATTCAAGTAATAAATGGGATGATTGGTGGTTGGAGAAACCCTAGAGGAGTAAATAAGAAGGGAGGGAAAGGAGAACTTGGAAAGGAAGAAAGAAATGAGAATGGATGAGATTTGGGAATTAATTCAATAAAACCCACGTTGATGGAACCCCTGACACGACGCACGACCCGTGCGTTTTTGCTGAAGGGAAACGCACGACCCGTGCGTAACCCACTGTCAACCCCTGACCCTTGCGCACGACCCATGCGCTCTTTCTGAAGGAGGACGCACGACCCGTGCGCCCTGTAGACCAGCTATGCAACCCCTTTTTCCTTCTTTCAACACCACAAAACCAAACAAAACTTGGGGTGTTACAATCCTCCCCAACTTGGGAATGATTTCGTCCCCGAAATCTCAACTACTCGAAGAGATGAGGATATCTTCGCTCCATATCCTCCTCGGCTTCCCACGTCACATTGACTCCCCGATGATGCTTCCACTGCACCTTGACCATAGTGACTTCTTTGTGATGCAATTTTTTAGACTTTCTCTCTAAGATGGCATCGAGTTCTTCTACACAATGGTTACCTTCATCCACTCTCAATTCGGAGAGAGGTATGCCACTCTCTTCATCTGCCAAGCACTTCCGAAGGTAACAAATATGGAACGTGTTGTGGATTTTACACAACTCCGGCGGCAGTTCCAATTGGTAGGCTTGCATCCCCACTCGCTTAAGTACTTTAAAAGGTCCAAGGAAACGGGGACTCAGCTTCCCACGTTTTCCGAACCTGATAATGCCCTTCCACGGCGATACCTTGAGCATCACACGATCGCCCACCTGGAACTCCATCGGTCGCCTCTTCTTATCGGCATAGCTCTTTTGCCGATCTTGAGCCACTTTCAATCTTTCACGAATGCCCTTGACCTTATCGGCTGTCTCTTGCACGATTTCAGGTCCGACAAATTGCTTCTCTCCCGCTTCGAGCCAACATACGGGAGTTCGACACTTTCGCCCATACAACGCCTCAAACGGTGCCATCCTAATATTCGAGTGGTGGCTATTGTTGTAAGCAAATTCCACCAAAGGTAGGTGAGAGTCCCAACTACCCCCGAAATCGATGACACAAGACCTCAACATGTCTTCTAATGTTTGAATCGTTCTCTCGCTTTGCCCGTCGGTTTGTGGATGGTAAGCCGTACTCAACTTCACTCGCGTACCCAGCTCTTTCTGAAAACCATGCATCCCAAAAATTCGAAGTGAACCGACTATCGCGATCCGATACGATCGACAATGGTACACCATGCCTCGAGACCACTTCATCAATGTACAGTTTTACTAACTTGTCCATCGGTAAGGTCTCTCGCATGGCTAGAAAATGAGCGCTCTTTGTCAATCTATCGACAATAACCCAAATGGTATCGTGACCCCGAAGAGTTTTAGGCAACTTTGTCACGAAGTCCATGGTAATATGCTCCCACTTCCATTCAGGAATCTCTAAGGACTGAAGACTCCCATACGGTCGTTGGTGTTCGACCTTCACTTGTAAACACGTCACACATCGCTCTACGTAACGTGCCACATTGAGCTTCATCACCGGCCACCAATAATGCAACTTCAAGTCCCGGTACATCTTTGTACTCCCCGGATGAATGGAATACTTGGACTTGTGGGCATCTTCAAGAAGTAGCTCCCGACTGCCCCCAAACTTGGGCACCCACACACGACCATTGAACAGTTTGACTCTACGGCTATCTTCCGTCAGGAGCAACCGTTGTTTTGTCATGACTTCATCTTTAAGGTTCTCTTCCAACAATGCTTCAACCTGCGACGTCTTGATCTTATCAATAAGACTAGACACTAACTCGATTCTCGAATGGGCAACCCGAATATTTTCGCTATAGTCCTTCCGACTTAGCGCATCGACCACCACGTTCGCCTTACCGGGATGGTAAAGCAATTCACAATCGTAATCTTTGAGCAACTCGAGCCACTGCCTTTGCCTCATATTCAACTCTTTTTGATCAAAGACATACTTTAGGCTCTTGTGATATGTGAAGAGGGTACACTTCGTGCCATAGAGGTAGTGTCGCCAAAGCTTCAGGGCAAACACCACTGCCGCTAACTCCAGATCATGGGTAGGGTAATTATTTTCATGAATTTTAAGTTGTCTCAAGGCGTAAGCGATCACTTTGCATCTTTGCATTAATACACAACCCAAACCCATCTTCGAAGCATCGCTATAGACCACGAAGTCTTCCGACCCTTCGGGCAACGCCAAAATTGGAGCTTCGCACAACTTCCTTTGCAGAATCCGGAACGCCTTCTCTTATGTTTTGGTCCACTCGAACTTCACATTCTTCCAAGTTAAAGTCGTCAAGGAAGAAGCGATTTTCGAGAAGTCTTGAATAAATCTCCGGTAGTAACCCGCCAAACCCAAGAAACTTCGGATTTCAGACGGACTCTTGGGAGGCTCCCAATTCAATATGGCTTCAATCTTGGAGGGATCCATTTTCACCCCGTCACGAGTGACGACGTGGCCCAAGAATTGTACCTCATCAAGCCAAAAGTCGCATTTGGAGAACTTGGCGTACAATCTCTCTTCCCTCAACACTTCTAGAACTTCGCTAAGGTGTTGCTCGTGCTCTAACTCGCTCTTGGAGTACACGAGTATGTCATCAATGAATACAATGACCGACTTGTCGAGAAATGGTCGGCACACTCTATTCATCAAATCTATAAATACTGCTAGTGCGTTTGTGAGGTCAAAAGTCATTACAAGAAACTCGTAATGGCCATAATGTGTTCTAAAGGCCGTATTCGGAACGTCTTCTTCTCTCACATTCACCTGATGGTAACCTGAACGTAAGTCGATCTTGGAAAAATATCCTGTTCCTTGGAGTTGATCGAACAAGTCGTTTATCCTTGGAAGCGGGTACTTGTTCTTCACCGTTGCTTTGTTCAACTCACGGTAATCGATGCACATTCTCATCGTGCCATCCTTCTTCTTGACAAACAAGACCGGAGCTCCCCAAGGCGACGAGTTTGGTCTTATGAAACCCTTCTCCAAAAGCTCTTGGAGTTGTGCCATCATCTCTTGCATCTCCGATGGCGCCAAACGATAAGGAGCTCTAGCAATAGGAGCCGCTCCCGGTACGAGATCAATCCGAAATTCCACTTGCCGATCGGGTACTAGCCCGGGCAAGTCGTCTGGAAAGACGTCGGGATACTCCCGCACGATCTTCACATTTTCAAGCTTTGACTTCTCAAACTTGGCGTCGATCACGTAGGCTAGGAAAGACGAGCATCCTTTTACCAAACACTTGCGTGCCTTTGCCATCGTGATTAACGCCACTTCACCTTTCCTCTTCTCACCATAGATGACAATGACCTCGCCACATTGATTGGGAAGTCGAATTAACTTCTTGGAACATACGATCTCGGCATGATTGTTCGCTAACCAATCCATGCCGACCACCACATCAAAACCTCCGATAATCATCGGCATCAAATCAATTGGGAATTATCTGTAACACTTTAAATTTCAGAGTAAATTAAAACATTTAAAACCTGACAAATGACAAAGGTAAATCCATTAACTTCCCATAAATGGGTCAGTCCTTAAGACTATACAATTCTATACAAGGATTTCATCAAAAGAATGGGACCTAACAATGCCCAGCACCAATACTAAAACATCTCCAAAAACCTCGAGACTCAAAACTCGTCTCTCCAAAAACCCCGGCACCCATCGCTAATGGAAACCTGTTATACACGTCATTTGAGAAAAAAGTGTCAGACTATAAAGCCTGGTGAGAACATACAGTTTATAAAGCTCGTAAGATATAAACATCAATATCATAAAGAAATCTTTTCATAAAGGTTTAGTTCGTATAGATAACATTTCGCCACAATCGGGCCTCTTCGGTCCAAAACTCTTAAACGGTGATAAAAGGACCATTTTACCAAGGAGAGTGGTGTAACACAAAGTAGACCACAAATCCGAGTTATGAGCTAAATACATGGAACCATGGCCACGAACTCTTCAGTCCGTACTACGATGTGAGGGAGGGCCCCCAAGAAACCATGTCATACTCGTTCATTAGACTACATCTGAACCATGGCTAGGATCGGGTCTCACATAACCGTACCTAAGTTGCCCCCGAGGATCAAATGTAGCTAACTACAACGGAAGGAGCATATCCTTCCCAGCCATAACAACGGAAGGGGCATATCATTCCCAGCCATAAGTCGACTCGATACCTAGGGATCCACTAGTACAGTCAGGACTTGTCACAATATTTCATGTGACCAACAAAGCTAGATAAATAGCTATCAACACATTTATATTTCAAAATGCCATTTTCCAGACCAACTGCTGATAAGAAAGAAAATCATAAAATCAGTTTATATACATTCTTTCAATAAGCCACCAACATGGGCAAGTAAAACAACCTTTTACTTCTGATAAGGCGGAACCCGTTATTTTAGTCAAAACAGACCGGGAACCCCGAAAATCACCAAAAACTTCATTTATATCAAAATGTAGAGAACATGAAATCATACCGTAGAAATACTTCAGATTTCGCAAATAAGAGTTTTGACATGTATAAAGTTTGTAAAATGATAGTAAGAACTCACCGGTAGGTTTTCAGAATAAAACCCGGAAAATCAGATAATGACCACGATGTAGAGGTGAAGCTTAAACCACCGACCCCTCGCTAGAAACACCGAAAACTAGCAACCAAACGAGCCTTGAAGAACGAAGAAGAAAAAGAGAGAAAAAGAAGAGAGAGAGAGAGAGAGAAAGAAACTGATATTACAAAAGAATCTCAACAAAAATGAGATATTTAGCCAAGGCTTTGCACACCTCCCAACACAGCGCACGACCCGTGCGTTTTCCAAAGGGAAGGGCGCACGGCCCGTGCGTTTTCCACTGCCTCGCACACTATTTCATGCGCACGACCCGTGCGCATTTCCTGAAGGATGACGCATGACCCGTGCGCCCTGTAGACAGAAACATCATCCTCTTTTCTTCTTTAACAACCTCGCAAAACCAAACGAAAATTCGGGGTGTTACAATCCTCCCCAACTTGGGAATGATTTCGTCCCCGAAATCCCAACTACTCAAAAAGGTGAGGATATCTTCGCTTCATATCCTCCTCGGCTTCCCACGTCACATTTGCTCCTCGGTGATGCTTCCACTGCACTTTGACCAAGGTGACTTCTTTATGACGCAACTTCTTAGACTTTCTCTCTAAGATGGCGTCGGGTTCTTCCACACAACGGTTGCCTTCGTCAACCCTTAACTCTGAAAGGGGAATGACGCTGTCTTCTACCGCCAAAAATTTCCGGAGGTAGCAAACATGAAACGTGTTGTGTATTCTACTCAACTCCGGTGGCAGTTCCAACTGGTAGGCTTGCAAACCCACCCGTTTAAGCACTTTGAAAGGTCCGAGGAAACGGGGACTCAACTTCCCACATTTTTCGAACCGTATAATGCCTTTCTACGGCGACACTTTAAGCATAACACGGTCGCCTACTTGGAATTCCATCGGCCGCCTCTTCTTATCGGCATAACTCTTCTGACGATCTTGAGCCACTTTCATTCTTTCACGAATGCACTTGACCTTATCGGCAGTCTCTTGCACGATCTCAGGTCAGCGAACTGCTTTTCTCCCGCTTCAAGCCAGCATACGGGAGTCCGACACTTTCGCCCATACAAAGCCTCAAAGGGTGCCATTCCGATACTCGAGTGGTAGCTATTGTTATAGGCAAACTCCACCAAAGGCAGGTGAGTGTCCCAGCTCCCCCCGAAATCGATGACACAAGACCTCAACATGTCTTCCAAAGTTTGGATCGTTCGTTCGCTCTGCCCGTCGGTTTGCGGATGGTAATTCGTACTCAACTTCACTCGAGTACCAAGCTATTTCTGAAATCCATCCCAGAAGTTCGAAGTGAACCGACTGTCGCGATCCGACACGATCGACAATGGTATGCCGTGTCTCGAGACCACCTCATCGATATAAAGCTTTGCTAACTTATCCATCGGTAGAGTCTCGCGCATGGCCAAGAAATGAGCGCTCTTCGTTAATCTGTCAACTATCACCCAAATGGTATCGTGACCTCGAAGAGTTTTAGGCAACTTCGTCACGAAGTCCATGGTGATATGCTCCCATTTCCATTCGGGAATCTCTAAAGACTGAAGACTCCCATATGGTCTCTGATGTTCGGCCTTAACTTGCGAACACGTCACACAATGCTCAACGTAACGTGCCACATCAAGCTTCATTACCGGCCACCAATAGTGCAACTTCAAGTCCCTGTACATCTTTGTGCTTCCCGGATGTATGGAATACTTTGACTTGTGTGCATCTTCTAGCAACAGCTCATGGTTACCCCCTATCTTGGGCACCCACACACGACCGCTGAACAGTTTCACTCCACGGCTATCTTCCGTCAAGAGTAAACGCTGTTTTGTCATGACTTCTTCTTTGAGATTCTCTTCTAACAGTGCTTCCACCTGTGATGCCTTGATCTTCTCAACAAGGCTAGACACTAGCTCGATCCTTGAATGGGTAGCTTGAATACTCCCGCTATAGTCCTTCCGACTTAGCGCATCGGCCACCACGTTCGCCTTACCTGGATGGTAAAGCAATTCACAGTCGTAATCTTTCAGCAACTCAAGCCACCTCCTTTGTCTCGTATTCAGCTCTTTTTGATCAAAGACATACTTCAGGCTCTTGTGATCTGTGAAAAGAGTACACTTCGTGTCGTATAGGTAGTGTCGCCAAAGCTTCAAAGCGAACACCACCGCTGCTAATTCCAGATCATGGGTTGGATAATTCTGCTCGTGTATCTTAAGCTGCCTCGAGGCATAAGCGATCACCTTGCCTCGTTGCATCAACACACAACCCAATCCCATCTTTGAAGCGTCGCTGTAAACCACGAAATCTTCCGACCCTTCAGGTAACGTCAAGATCGGAGCTTCACACAATTTCTTTTGAAGGATCCGGAACGCCTTCTCTTGGGCTTCAGTCCATTCAAACTTCACATTCTTCCGAGTCAGAACTGTCAAGGAAGAAGCGATCTTTGAAAAGTCTTGGATAAATCTCCTGTAGTATCCCGCTAGATGGTTTCAAGTACCAACATAAGCATTTGTAGTCCCCATCATATTGTTCCCATTTTGGTTTCTCAAATTCTCGATGGTTTCAGCTGCTTGTCGAGCTTGAGTTGTTAAGGCGTCAATACGAGCACGAGCAGCTGTTAGCTCCATGTTCATTTGAGCTACGACATGATCTTGAGTTCCTTGGAATGCCATTATCCTGAACAACTGGACAAGAAAACACTAAGAGAAAACGTTAGTCTGTCGTGAGATTATTGAAGATTTCCTTTGGATGGGGCCCCACGGTGGGCGCCAAACTGTTTATGCCAAAAATCTCACAAGGAAAATTTAAGGTAAATGTGGAGCTTGATCCAACCAAAGAAAGTAACAACAATAATCGTACTACTATAATAAAAATAAAGTAAATGAAACAAGAGAATTGGTGACGCGGAAAACCCCTAAAGTGGGTAAAAACCGCGGACGAGTGTAAGTCGTCGTGCACTATGGACGTCAATCAGGGACGTCGTCCTTGTTAACAAGTGTTACAAATAAAATGTAATGTAAAATAATACAATAAGATAAAGTCGGTCGTGCGTCGGATGTATTCAGATTTCAGTCGTGCGTTGTACGACAAACAGCGGATGACTATGAACTTCAAGAGAGATTTAGCAAGCTTGAGAGTATAATTTGTGAGCTTCTAAGGTCTAAGAATCAGATGTCCCCGAGTGAGATTTCTTCTTCGTATTTATAGTGCATTTTTCCGTTTAGGATGTCTTTAATGTGTATCTTTCACATTAATGGGATGACCGTTTTGATATTGATGATAGCGTCCGTTATGTCCGTTGCTATTGATGAAGGTTTCCGTTATGATCTTTAGTCATAAATATCCTTGAATCCTGCATTAAAACATGGCATAATGTATATTGTAGGTTAGTAACTGAAATTATGTCGTACGATGGTATTCGTCGAATGGATGTTTGGTCGTGCGACATAGTAAGTTCTGACTGTTGGAATTCCTTACCTGTTGTCCAGTGTTAATCGTACGACAATGTACTATTAAAATTTTTACCCAAACAGTTTGCCCCCAAATTTAAAGTTCGAGCGACAACTTTTCGAATTTTAAATTAATAATAAAACACGTGTTGTAAAAGAAAACGCGAATCTTTCGATTAGGATCAAATCGGTTCATTTCTAACTAAATAATGACGTCATCACCTGCACAAGTAATCATCCAAACGGCTAATTAAGGACAGGTGTTGCATTTTGGAAGGACATACTCGAGTATTTCTTTTGATACAGGTGACACGTGTCAAACGACGACTGGCGATCTATTTTTTCGGTCGATTCAGTTTCCAAATTTATAATATAAATAAGGATTGTTGCTAATCCTTTCCTTCTTTACGCTTACAATTCTTTAGAAAACATATACTTCCGGCGAGATTTCCGAGCGATCAGAATCTTTTCCACTCTAAATTCGAGGTTTAGACTGTTATTTAAGGTACGATTTCCAGTCCTTCCTTTGTGTTTGATTTATGCATAGAAAATCTATAGCTAGAAAACCTAGGAAAGCTTGGGATATTTTGAGTTATTGGTGCGCGACTCTTAACATCCCTGACTTTCAGATGTCGAGTGAACCAGTGAGTTTGTTTAGAGAAGAAGAACATATAGATTTTTTCAAGAGTTTGGCTAAACTTCCAGATGAGATAAATCTAGTGTCGCCGGAAGATTTAAGGTCGGACGAGGTTCCGAGGGGATACTGTGTCTTGTACGAGTACCCCTTTAAGATAGGTTTCTCTTGGCCTTTTAGCCCTTTAGTCAGGGCGTTTTTAGATGCCTTCGATTTGACACCTGGACAATTAATGCCTCAATTCTGGCGTATTGTCCAAGTGATTGATCGTCTCACAGCCGAGTGGGAGGTACCGTTCAATGTGAACGACCTCTTGACAGCTTATAGCGTGCGACCAGATGGTTATCACCGTTATAGCTTATTCCCTCATTCAAAGGGGGATAACGTACTGATACTTAACACTGCGGTGAACGACCGTGGGTGGAAACATCGGTATGTCTTCCTTCAAGTGGCATCCGTAAGTGATGAAGACAGCCAATGGTTGTCATCAGGCTGGAATGAATCGGGTAGGTTTATTGTCGTGCGTTTTTGTCGTGCGTTTTTATTCGTGCGTTTGAGCTTAATGTTTTTCTTTGTTTTGCAGTGATCGATTTCAGTGTAGTGAAGCCAAAGAGGGATTCTCTCAATAAGGTTCAAAGAATCCTAGAGAGAAGTATTGCTGATCGTTCCTTCTCCCTTCGGTCGAACGACGAGGAGGACGAAGTCGTCCTAGTCAGTGAAGTTGCACCTACTGAGGATCCTTCGAAGGAAGGAGAGGATATAGAAGAAGAGAGAGAAGGAGAAAGAGAAGAAGAGATGACGGGTAAGTTTTTCAACAATACTTACTTCCTACGTATCATAAGTATTTTCTAACTTGCTCTTTTTCTGTCTCTCTTTTTATTTAGGAGATGCAACTGCCAAGTCAGCTGCTGCCAGGCGAGACGAGCAATTAGAGCTCGCTCGTCAAGGAAGGGAAAAATCGAGGAAAAGATTTGCCGCTTCCACAGAGGTAGATCCAAGACGGGTTCGAGGCAAGCAACCTCGATCTTCGCCTAAAAAGACGGGCGACGTTACTATGACGTCCCTTCCAGGGGCGTCACCGACGAAGGGAACCGTTTCTGGTGTCGAGCTCGGAGGCTCGACTCAGGTGACGAAGGACATTCCCCTGTCGGGGGTGTCGGGCGTTAATAAGCCCATCTCCGAAGTTCCTTCTTCTTCTTCAAATGAAGAGAAGAACAAGGAGAAGGTGGGAGAGACGACATTCAAAGTCACTCTCCCATCTAACTTCATGGCAAATGACGTTCTCGAAAGGGATGTCATTTTTCCTCACTTGGGAAAATTCCTTCTCCCGACCTTCTACGACCGATACAAGGAGTCTCGGGTCGAGGATACGGGAGCGCATGCTGCTGGTTTTTCCTTCATGGTACGTCTTTACTTATTTCTTACTCCGTTCATTTTTCTTACTACTAACTCTTTCTTTCTGTCGTACAGGCTTTCCAAGCTTGTTTGAGCTTCTTTGCTCAGACGGAAGGTCTTAGGGCGTCTTTCCCTGACGTTAAGAAAAGGGCTGACGAGGCTCTTGAGAGAGAGAAGGTCGCCTTAGAGGCGGTCGAAGCCGAGAAGAAGAAGGTCGAGAGTCTCAAGACCAAACTTGTCGAAGCTCAAAGTGAGACGATCAAGTTCAGGGACCATGTCCTTGAACTTGAGGCCTTAACGTCTAAGCTGGAGGTGGAGAAGATAAAGGCCACTACTGCTGCTGCTATCTCTGCTGATGAAGTCACGTCCCTCCTCAAGAAAGTCGAAAGTCTAGAGGGCGATGTCAAAGATTTAGAAGAGGAGAATAGGCAGATTGAAGCTTTCTCTCGTCTCACAGCCCGAGCTGCTTTGATGAGACGTCATCTGAGTGGGAAGAATCCCATGGTGTCGGCCGCCGAGGAGCTCAAAACTTATCTTGACACTGTGGGAACAGAAAGGGACCTCGACGAAGATGATGACCTTGAGGGGAGCGATGACGGAAAAGAGGCGGCAACAGCAAAGACCGACGTCGTGCAAGAACAACTTGACGCTCCTTCTTCTTAGATTATTTTCCTTTAGATTTACAAATAAGAGTCGGCCGTCTGTGGTCGTCTCTTATACTTGTAATTTTTTAGTAATGAAAAAAGTTTATTTTGTTTATCAATACTCGTCACTCGCTTTGTTTTTCCAAAAGCATGTCAAGTAAATTTAAGAAGATACAAAGTCACTATATATTATACATTCGACCAAACCATCATTCATTAACATTCTATAATGAAATCAACTGAGCTTTACAATCGAACGAGTGCAATCGTAATAATGGTTTCCGTATATATAAATATACATACTGGGAGTCAAGCGTAAAAGTTTAACCTTTAACAACAATTACAACCAACCATCTTCATGCGATCGCATGAGTATTACTTGATATGAAAATCTTAGTTAAGTCGTGCGTCCCTGCGAAGAACAACATTAGCGGGGTGGTCGTTGGTTTGACCAACGACCCTCCGATGCTTAAGTTAGTAATTTTTCTTAAAAAATAATCGAAGGAACTAAATATGAAATTTAAAAGAAATACCTCTTTAGATGAACTGCATTCCAACTTCGTGGGATATCTCGACCATCGGAGGTTTGGAGTCTATAAGCTCCTTTACCCACGATACCAGAGATTTGATAAGGCCCTTCCCACTTAGTGGAAAGTTTACCTGCATTAGGTTCTTGAGTGTTTTGAAACACACGTCGCAAGACGTAGTCGCCTTCTTGAAAAACTTTGACTTGGACATTTTTATTGAAATATCGCTCGACAGCTTGCTTTTGCGACGCCATGCGAATGTGAGCAGTTTCCCGAAGTTCTTCTAGGGCGTCGAGATCATAACTTAAATCGACTAAGTTATGTTCAATAGACGTATGTCTTGAAGTCGGTAGTCGTACTTCGATAGGTAACACAGCTTCACATCCATAGACTAAGGAAAAGGGAGTTTGTCCTGTGGACGTACGAGGTGCCGTTCGATTAGCCCATAGAACGGAAGGCAATTCTTCCACCCATTTTCCTTTGGCAGCTTTAAGTCGTTTTTAAGTGAATTAATGATAGTTTTATTGCTCGACTCAGCTAAACCATTCGACTGTGGATATCGAGGCGTCGATGTTACTAACTTGATATTTCTTTCTTCACAAAACCTTCGCGTTCGGTCACTGATGAATTGTGTCCCGTTGTCGCACGTTATTTCAGATGGAACTCCAAACCTGCAAATGATGTTAGTTTGGATAAAAGAAACGACTTCTTTATCCCGGACTTGGGAAAAAGCCGCTGCTTCGACCCATTTAGAGAAATAATCAGTTAAAACTAAAAGGAATACCTTTTGCCCGGGAGCAGGTGGTAGTTTCCCAACAATATCCATTCCCCATTTCATAAAGGGCCATGGGATCAAAGTCGAGTGCAAAGGTTCAGAAGGTTTATGAGACATACCTGCGTGTTTTTGACATGCGTCGCATAACTGTACATACCTAGTCGCATCTTGTCTTATCGTCGGCCAATAGTAACCTTGTCTCGATATCCGTTTAGCTAAACTGCGGCTTCCGGAGTGATTTCCACATTCACCATCGTGCATATCCTGTAAAATTTTGTGTACTTGTGCCTTGCTGGTGATACACCGCAGATTCAAACCAGTTGAAGATCGTCGATACAATTGTCCTCTGATCATAACGTACCTCGATGCTTTGAATCTAATTTTTCTCGCTTCCATTTTATCATCGGGCAATTGATCGTGCTCTAAGTAATTTCGAATGTCGTCCGACCAAGAATTTTCTTCTTCAATTGGTGCGACTGAAATATTATCATCCTCCTTGATGGAAGGGGTTGCAAGATGAACTATTGGGATATTGTCGAATGTCGTTCGACTAAGTGCTGACCCCAAATTGGCCAGTGCATCAGCTTGAGTGTTCTGATCTCTTGGTATTTGCTCGATTACAAAGTGACTGAACTTCTTTGCTTCTTCTTTGACTATTTTATAACAGGCAATCATCCTTGAATCTTTTGCTGCGAATTCTCCATTGATTTGGTTAACAACTAGGGATGAGTCACTTCGGACGTGCAAACGTGTTGCCCCCAATTCATGAGCAATTTTGATTCCTGCAATCAATGCTTCATACTCTGCTTCATTATTTGTTGCTTTGAAATCGCACCGTATGGAATATACCATTTTGCCCCCTTGTGGGGACTGTAGGACGACACCCAAGCCTGTGCCACGTATATTTGCCGAACCGTCAACGTCGAGCGTCCATGTAGTGTCGTGCAAAGTCGCCACAATTAATTTATCGGACGTCATCGTGCTTTCTAGTTCTGGACTAAAATCTGAGATGAAATCGGCTAAGACCTGCGACTTGATCGCTGTTTTGGGCTTGAAATCCAGGTCAAAATTGCTGAGGTAAATACTCCACTTAGCTAATCGTCCTGTTAATTCGGGCTTTCTTAACACAGATTTTAAAGGAAAATTAGTTACCACAATTATAGGATGTGACTCAAAATAATGTCGTAACTTTTTAGCAGCCATGACTAATGAAAGTAAAAGTTTTTCTATAGACGAATACCTGGTTTCAGCATCTAATAGAGTTTTACTTACATAGTAAATCGGCAGTTGTCGTCCGTCGGTTTCTCGTATAAGAACTGCACTTACTGAATTATTGCTGACGGCTAGGTAAAGTTGAAGGACTTCATCTTGCTCAGGTTTAGAGAGAAAAGGAGGTGACATCATGTATTTTTTTAGTTGCTGCAACGCTTCTTCATGTTTGTCCGTCCATTCGAACCCTTTATTCTTTCGTAGAACATTGTAGAATAAATGACACCTGTCGGACGACCGAGAAATGAACCGGTTCAGCGCTGCTACACGTCCTGTAAGACGTTGGACTTCTTTAAAATTTCTGGGTGATTTTAGCTCAACAATTGCTTTAATCTGTTCTGGATTAGCTTCGATTCCTCGTCGTGTGACCATATAACCGAGAAATTTTCCAGCTCGAACCCCAAAGGAACATTTCGTCGGATTTAACTTCATCTTGTATTCACGCAAGATGTCGAACGACTGCTTCAAATGTCCAATATGATCGTCCGCATGTTTTGATTTGACAAGCATGTCATCGATGTATACTTCCATAGTATCACCCAAATGTTCTTTGAACATCATATTCACCAATCGTTGATATGTCGAACCTGTATTTTTAAGACCAAAAGGCATTACTTTGTAACAATAAATACCTTTATCCGTCATGAAGGCTGTTTTTTCCTGGTCGTCTGAATGCATCAATATCTGGTTATACCCAGAATATGCATCCATGAATGTGAGTAGCTCATGTCCTGCTGTAGCGTCGACCATGGAGTCGATATGTGGTAATGGAAATGGATCTTTCGGACATGCTTTGTTAAGGTCTGTGAAATCGATGCAGACTCGCCATTTGCCATTTTTCTTTTGGACGACTACAACATTAGCGAGCCAATCTGGATACTTGACTTCCCGTATTTTTCCTGTTTTAAGTAAATTATCAACTTCGTCGTTGATAACCTTATTCCTCTCAGGAGCAAACTTTCGTCTTTTCTGTTGAACAGGTTTAAATGATGGATCAATGTTGAGTTTATGATAAATAATACTCGGATCAATACCCACCATGTCTTCGTGCGTCCAAGCAAAACAATCATAGTGGTCCTGCAAAAAAGAAATTAGTTGCTTTTTAAAAGAAGGGTCGAGCGTAGAACCTATGTAAACCATCTGGTCAGGCTTATCCTGGTTTAAGACGACAGCTTCCAAGCGATAATCGTCGTTAGTCCCAGGAACGTCCTGGTTCTGTAATTGCTATACTGTCTGCTTCGGAGACTTCAAGGAAACTTTGTAACATTCTCTAGCAACCTTTCTTTCGCCTTTGATTTCCTGTACTCCCCATTGCGTGGGAAATTTCAGGGTTTGATGATATGTCGAAGGCACAGCCTTCATGTCATGAATCCAAGGACGCCCAAGAATAACATTATAAGCTGATGAACAATCGACGACATTGAATTTCGTCTGTCTGTTGATTCCTTTAGCATATACTGGGAGTGTGATTTCCCCCATGGTGTTTGTCGCTCCACCATTAAACCCAACGAGTGTGGTCGAACGTCGTGTAATCTCGGATTTGTCGATGCCCATTGCTTTCACTGCATCAAAAAAGATAATGTTAGCTGAACTACCTCCATCGACGAGTATCCTTTTGGTCAGACAATTCCCAATGCTCAATTGAATAATTAGTCTGTCATGATGCTTCTGATGTACGTCATCGAGATCCGCCTGGTCGAACGTTAAGGGCATAGCCTCCAATTCTGCGTCCTCTTTGAGTCGTGCATCCTTTGGAATTGGTCGGTCATCGGGACCGCGACTGGCATGTCTTTTAGCAGCTGAATAGGTGGTCCCACAGATATCAGAACCTCCAGTGATACAATTAATCACCTTGGCATGCTCTGGGGATGTGGGACGTGCGTCTTTCTTTTCCTTCAATTCCTGCAAATAACCTTTCGAATTGAGCCAGGACAACTCTTTCTTTAAGGCGATACAATCTTCCGTTATATGACCGAAGTCATCATGGAAGTCGCACCATTTATTTTTATCCTTCTTGTCACTGTCTTTGTCACTTTTCTTTGGCCATCGTATGTTTTGCTGAAGTTGCTTCAAGGATATGACGACGTCTTTAGCTGATCCAGGGAAACCATAAGATGATACCTTAGGATACTGGACAGATTTAGAAGTCGTCAATCCTTTCTTTTCAAATCTGACGTTTGAAATCTGCCGAGTGGGCTCTGATCGATTGGTTGACTTTGGTTTGAAGTCTGGCTTTTTAACACTTAGGCTTTTTCGGTCGCTCGAGTGTTTATTTCTGAATGCAAGGTCATCCTCGACCCTCATATGGGCAAGTGTCCGTGCTCGTACGTCTTCAAAGGTTTCCGGAGGATATTTTGTAAGATCGAGATATAACCCGGAACTATCGTCCAGACCTCGTTTGTATGCTTCGATTGCTGTTTTTACATCACAGTTACGGATACTAATCATCTCCCCATTGAACCGATTAAAGTAGCTCCGGATGGACTCTCCACTCTTCTGCACGACGTAGTAGAGGTCGCTTGTTTGCTTCTCCATTTTTCGGCTGCTAGCGAATTGTTAAGTGAATTGATTCACCAGTTCTGCAAAAGACCCAATAGTTTTAGGTTTAAGATTTATTAACCATTGTAAAGCTGCCCCGGTCAAGGTCGCCCCAAAACTTTTGCACATGCAAACTTCTTGGAATTGGTGCGGTATTGAGACAGTCCACATAAGTTGCTTGTATTGAGCGACGTGTTCCGTTGGATCAGTGACGCCTGAGTACTTTGGACTGAAGGTTGGAATGCTATACTTCTTTGGGACGTCCACCAACGTGATCTCATCAACGAACGGCGACGCCTGAAACCCTGTACGAGGCTCGACATCGACTGGAACTGCTGCCCCCGGTAATTTGGCCAACATTGATAGGACACGTTCATTTTGCTCTTCCAGAAGTTTTAATCTTTGTGCAACGGGATCTAAGGGAACACCATTTGAAGTGCCCAATGGAACATAACCAGTCCCATTGAGGCTATTCTGCTGCGAGGCATCAGAAGCATATCCATTGAATGGAATAGAGGCCATAGGCATAGTTGGAATCATAAAAGTTGCAGGGTTAATTGATGGTGGACGAGGATAGTTTGGTAATGGAGGAGGCACATTCCAAGTACCAACATAAGCATTTTTGAAGCGTCGCTGTAAACCACGAAATCTTCCGACCCTTCAGGTAACGTCAAGATCGGAGCTTCACACAATTTCTTTTGAAGGATCCGGAACGCCTTCTCTTGGGCTTCAGTCCATTCAAACTTCACATTCTTCCGAGTCAGAACTGTCAAGGAAGAAGCGATCTTTGAAAAGTCTTGGATAAATCTCCTGTAGTATCCCGCTACATGGTTTCAAGTACCAACATAAGCATTTGTAGTCCCCATCATATTGTTCCCATTTTGGTTTCTCAAATTCTCGATGGTTTCAGCTGCTTGTCGAGCTTGAGTTGTTAAGGCGTCAATACGAGCACGAGCAGCTGTTAGCTCCATGTTCATTTGAGCTACGACATGATCTTGAGTTCCTTGGAATGCCATTATCCTGAACAACTGGACAAGAAAACACTAAGAGAAAACGTTAGTCTGTCGTGAGATTATTGAAGATTTCCTTTGGATGGGGCCCCACGGTGGGCGCCAAACTGTTTATGCCAAAAATCTCACAAGGAAAATTTAAGGTAAATGTGGAGCTTGATCCAACCAAAGAAAGTAACAACAATAATCGTACTACTATAATAAAAATAAAGTAAATGAAACAAGAGAATTGGTGACGCGGAAAACCCCTAAAGTGGGTAAAAACCGCGGACGAGTGTAAGTCGTCGTGCACTATGGACGTCAATCAGGGACGTCGTCCTTGTTAACAAGTGTTACAAATAAAATGTAATGTAAAATAATACAATAAGATAAAGTCGGTCGTGCGTCGGATGTATTCAGATTTCAGTCGTGCGTTGTACGACAAACAGCGGATGACTATGAACTTCAAGAGAGATTTAGCAAGCTTGAGAGTATAATTTGTGAGCTTCTAAGGTCTAAGAATCAGATGTCCCCGAGTGAGATTTCTTCTTCGTATTTATAGTGCATTTTTCCGTTTAGGATGTCTTTAATGTGTATCTTTCACATTAATGGGATGACCGTTTTGATATTGATGATAGCGTCCGTTATGTCCGTTGCTATTGATGAAGGTTTCCGTTATGATCTTTAGTCATAAATATCCTTGAATCCTGCATTAAAACATGGCATAATGTATATTGTAGGTTAGTAACTGAAATTATGTCGTACGATGGTATTCGTCGAATGGATGTTTGGTCGTGCGACATAGTAAGTTCTGACTGTTGGAATTCCTTACCTGTTGTCCAGTGTTAATCGTACGACAATGTACTATTGAAATTTTTACCCAAACAACAACTGAGCCAACACTTCAGGAGATAGAGTGGATTGGATAATATTCCACCAGATGAGTGTAGTGTCCCTCAGCAATTGGGTACCGAACCGCACCCTCTGATCATTACCACATTCGGAAGAGCCAAAAGCTTGCTCAACCGCTCGGATCCACTTCACACACAAGACCGGGTCGTCAGAACCAGAGAACTCTGGCGGTCCGCAACCCAAAAAGGATTTGTAGGAACAACTTTTCCTATCTCTCGGAGCACCAACAATCCTGTTCTCCTCAGCCCTGACCCCCGTACCAGCGCCTCCAGAACCTGCTACGATGTTTTCCACAACCGTCTCACTTCTACGATTGTTCACATCACGGTCCTCAATCACTTTTAGCAGAAACTCTTGCTGCTTTGCCATCTCTTCCCTCATTGCCAACATCATGCTGGCCATCATCTCAGACGGGGAACTAGCATCCCTGATTACTGGGTGGGACGAAGCCAGGTCCACACGCGGAATGACCTCTGGCCCCCCACCTAGTATTTGTGGAATAGGTGGACGCACGACAACCTCAACTCCTTCCGGCTGATCAGCTGTGGAGGCTGTCGCTTCCAGTCCGTCAACACGAGTACGCGGTCTACCACACGTATTCACCATACTGAACTGTTTCACAGAACAGAGACAGAGATAAGAGAGAGATTGAATAAACACAAAGGAAACGTACTACCACATTACCAATTGTCATATTAACAGTAATTCAAGCACTCTTACGTACAGTATCCTCATAATAACATTAGCTAAGTGAAATTATGAACATACAACACATAACGGTTCTTGTCACTACTACTACAACGCCTGATAAACGTATTTTCCGTCAACTCTAAGACTAACCCATCTTAAGAGCTCTACCCAAATCTCGCGGATCAATTCTTAGCATACACAGTCTAAGTCTAGACATCTTACATTCATGCCTAGTTCGCTTAAACTAGAGCTCTGATACCAACTTGTAACACTCTAAATTTCAGAGTAAATTAAAACATTTAAAACCTGACAAATGACAAAGGTAAATCCATTAACTTCCCATAAATGGGGTCAGTCCTTAAGACTATACAATTCTATACAAGGATTTCATCAAAAAAATGGGACTTAACAATGCCCAGCACCAATACTAAAACATCTCCAAAAACCTCGAGACTCAAAACTCGTCTCTCCAAAAACCCCGACACCCATCGCTAATGGAAACCTGTTATACACGTCATTTGAGAAAAAAGTGTCAGACTATAAAGCCTGGTGAGAACATACAGTTTATAAAGCTCGTAAGATATAAACATCAATATCATAAAGAAATCTTTTCATAAAGGTTTAGTTCGTATAGATAACATTTCGCCACAATCGGGCCTCTTCGGTCCAAAACTCTTAAACGGTGATAAAAGGACCATTTTACCAAGGAGAGTGGTGTAACACAAAGTAGACCACAAATCCGAGTTATGAGCTAAATACATGAAACCATGGCCACGAACTCTTCAGTCCGTACTACGATGTGAGGGAGGGCCCCCAAGGAACCATGTCATACTCGTTCATTAGACTACATCTGAACCATGGCTAGGATCGGGTCTCACATAACCGTACCTAAGTTGCCCCCGAGGATCAAATGTAGCTAACTACAACGGAAGGGGCATATCCTTCCCAGCCATAACAACGGAAGGGGCATATCCTTCCCAGCCATAAGTCGACTCGATACCTAGGGATCCACTAGTACAGTCAGGACTTGTCACAATATTTCATGTGACCAACAAAGCTAGATAAATAGCTATCAACACATTTATATTTCAAAATGCCATTTTCCAGACCAACTGTTATAAGAAATAAAATCATAAAATCAGTTTATATACATTCTTTCAATAAGCCACCAACATGGGCAAGTAAAACAACCTTTTACTTCTGATAAGGCGGAACCCGTTATTTTAGTCAAAACAAACCGGGAACCCCGAAAATCACCAAAAACTTCATTTATATCAAAATGTAGAGAACATGAAATCATACCGTAGAAATACTTCAGATTTCGCAAATAAAAGTTTTGACATGTATAAAGTTTGTAAAATGATAGTAGGAACTCACCGGTAGGTTTTCAGAATAAAACCCGGAAAATCAGATAATGACCACGATGTAGAGGTGAAGCTTAAACCACCGACCCCTCGCTAGAAACACCGAAAACTAGCAACCAAACGAGCCTTGAAGATCGAAGAAGAAAAAGAGAGAAAAAGAAGAGAGAGAGAGAAAGAAACTGAGATTACAAAAGAATCTCAACAAAAATGAGATATTTAGCCAAGGCTTTGCACACCTCCCAACACAGCGCACGGCCCGTGCGTTTTCCAAAGGGAAGGGCGCACGGCCCGTGCGTTTTCCACTGCCTCGCACACTGTTTCATGCGCACGACCCGTGCGCATTTCCTGAAGGATGGCGCACGACCCGTGCGCTCTGTAGACAGAAACATCATCCTCTTTTCTTCTTTAACAACCTCGCAAAACCAAACGAAAATTTGGGGTGTTACATTATTTCCCTTCGATACCGAGAGTACACTTCTTCAAAGCATCACAGATCAAAACTTGACTACCATTTTCTATTTCTACCACTAATGAATCCTCTAGACTAGTAGTGGGCATGGCAATCCTTTGACGAAATAACTCAGATATAAACGAGAAACTGGCACCAGAATCAAACAGCACACGAGCAGGTACGGAGTTTAGAATAAACGTACCCGATACCACATCGACGGATGCCTTGGCCTCATCGGTCGTCATCTGAAAAGCTCGCCCCGGAACCCTAGATGGGTTTACTCTCTTTTCCGGTGCGCTACCCGAACTGAGCTTCGAGCAATCTCTCTTCATGTGCCCCGGTGCCTTGCACTCGAAGCGGACCATCCCCTCGATAGAACAGTTGCGGGCAATGTGATCATTCTTACCACACTAGCCGCAAAATCGCGGAGTAGAGTTACAGTTACCACGATGCTTGAACCGGCAACTTTGGCACCACTTAGCCTCTTGATTGCTGTTGTTGGAGTTTCGGTTCCCGACAAAAGGTCGAGTCCTCTTAGGGGGAGCGGAATTGCTCTCCCATTTTCTCTTCTCAGGGACCACCACTGCTTTCTCGGCCTTGCTTCTTGCGAACAGTTCCTCCATGAATTGAGTTTCCTCAACCATTTCATGAAGATTGGAGGCCTTAGAATTGTGGACCATAAACAACAAGTCCGCTGGCAGGCCATTAAGATAAGCCTTCATCTTATCTTTCTCCGTTGGGGCCACATGCCCCACCAACCTCAGCTTCTCCATGAATTGACGGGTGTACTCTCTCACCGTCAAGCTTCCCTTCACTAGGGACCGAAACTCTTTTTCGATGCGGTCCATCGATCTTTCACTGCATAATTCTTCCATGAGCTTCCTTTTGAACTCGGCCCAAGACAACTGAGCCAGAACGGTAGGAGAGAGAGTGGACTGAGTAACATCCCACTAAATGAGTGCCGCATCTCTCAGCAACTGAGTGCCAAACCGCACTCTCTGATCATCACCACATTCGGCGGAGCCGAAAGCTTGCTCGACGGCTCTAATTCACTTCACGCACATAACGGGGTCATCAGAATCGGAGAATTCCGGCGGCCCGCACCCCAGAAAGGATTTATACGAGCAACTCTTCCCACCCCTTGGAGCACCAACCACTCTGTGTTCTTTAGTTCTAACCCCATTATCTGCGCCGCCCGAACCAAGAACAACAACATTCTCCGCGACCGTCTCATTTCTCTTGAGACTAGCATCGCGGTCCTCTAACACCTTCATAAACGCCTCTTGCTGCTTCTCCATAGCCGTCGATACCATCTGCATGATGCTGGCCATCATGTCGGTTTGCGGGTTCGCCACTTGCACAACTGGGTTGGTGGATGCCAACTCCACCCGAGGTACTTGCTCTACCTCCCATTAAATATTGGCGGCATACCGGGAGGAACAACCGCCGGTACTCTGACCACCTGGTTCCGCTCTGGCGAACTATCGTCACGAAGGTCTTCGACGTCTATGTGACGACTACGTGTGTTCACCATAACAGAGAAATGGCTACCACACAAGCACGAGAAAGAGGTAAGAGAAAGGTTAACGGAACAAACACAAAAGAAACGTACTACTACATCAACCAATTGTCATGACATTAGTAACTAAGTACACCTACGTGAAATATCCTCATAATAACATTAGCTAAGTGAGATTATGAACATATAGCACATAAGGGCTCTCGTCACCACCGTCATAACACTTGACGAACATAACTTCCGTCGACTCTAAGACTAACCCATCTTAGGAGTTATACCCAAACTCACGAATCAATGCTTAACATACTCAGTCTAAGTCTAGACATCTTACATTCATGCCTAGTTCACTTAAACTAGTGCTCTGATACCAACTTGTAACACCCTAGAAATCAGAGTGAAATAAAACTGCGGAAATATAGGCAATATGACATTGCATTTGGTATAAACCTTCCAAAAAGGGGGGTAAAGTACTAAACCTTTACAAAAACCCAAGAATGAATATGGAAATCAACAACAAACTAATCTAAATACATCTATCTAGATTACATCGGTTGTCGACCCAAAATCACCAAAAGATGGGACTTAATCAACGCCCAACATTGACTACTAGTCATTCCAAAAATGCCTCTAAGACATGCTCGTCACTCACGACCTTGGCACCCCACCGCTAAGGGAACCTGTTATACATATCATTTGAGAAAAAGTGTTAGGCTTAAAGCCTAGTGAGAACATACAGTTTATAGAATTCAAGATATATAAACATTTGTAACAAAGCTAAATCTTTACCAGACTTTTAGTTTACAAAAGAAGATCGTTATCAAGAAGGACAATCGGTCCAAAAGTTCATCTAGCGATGACGGGGGATACCCGATTTACCAAGGATGGTGACGGAACACAAAAGTAGGCCACGACCCGAGTTGTGAGATAAATACTTGAATCCATGGCCACGAACACTTCGGAACGTACTAAGATGTGAGGGAGGGCCCCCGAGGAAACCAAGTCATACTCGTTCACTAGGACTACACTTGACCCATAGCTAGTAACCGGTCTCACATAACCGTACCAAACGCTCCCGAGGATCAAGTGCATCCATAGCTACAAAAAGGGGAAAAGACATCCCAATAATATAAGTCGACTCAAAACCTAGGGATCCACTAGTAATAGTCTAACTTGTCACAATAACACGTGTGACTAACCAAAGCTAAACGTATAGCTTCCACAAACATTTATAACCAAAATGCCTTTTTCAAGTTTAACTGCTGATAAGAATGAAAATCATAAAATGAGTTTATATACATTCTTCCAAGTAAATCACATAAATGTGCAAGTAAATCTCCATTTTACTCTCAATAAAATCAAACCCTTTACATTTCAAGAAAATGATTAGGAACCCTAAAATATCCCAAAAACTCAAGTTAGGTCAAAATGCCATAGAGTTAGATCCAAAACCATAGAGATATATAGGAGCTCAAAAATGTAACCTTTGATATGTATAAAGTTTGTAAAATGATAGTAGGAACTCACCAAGTAGGTTTTAGAAGAAAATCCAAAAATGCTAGGTTGGACCTCTTGGAGAAGATAACAATGGAGGTGAAGCTTCAAACCCGAAACCTTGAATGGAACATTTGATTCAAGTAATAAATGGGATGATTGGTGGTTGGAGAAACCCTAGAGAAGTAAATGAGGAGGGAGGGAAAGGAGAACTTGGAAAGGAAGAAAGAAATGAGAATGGATGAGATTTGGGAATTAGTTCAATAAAACCTACGTTGATGGAACCCCTGACACGACGCACGACCCGTGCGTTTTTGCTGAAGGGAAACGCATGACCCGTGTGTAACCCACTGCCAACCCCTGACCCTTGCGCACGACCCGTGCGCTCTTTCTGAAGGAGGACGCACGACCCGTGTGCCCTGTAGACCAGCGCATGCAACCCCTTTTTCCTTCTTTCAACACCACAAAACCAAACAAAACTTGGGGTGTTACATGCTAACCCTGTTAGTGTTGCTAACTCTGTTAGTACTTCTAAAATTAGTACTGCTTCTAGTGTTTGTGCTGCTAGGCCTATTATCTTGACAAAGTACTCCAGTAATGAGTGCTCTGATTTTAAAAATCTCATCAAAAAGGAATGTAAATACTTTGATGAGAAAGGGAGACCCAAGACCACTTTGGCTTGGGTTCCCAATCAATACTAATTGTGTTATTCTATGTGCAGGGCAACCAGCAGCTCAAAGGAAAGAGCATCTGGCATGTTGATAGTGGTTGCTCTAGGCACATGACAGGGAACATGGCTTGCCTCAAGAATTTCAAGAAAATTGATGGAGGGCATGTTGCCTTTGGTAATACTCCAGATTGAGGTAAGATTAGTGGTAAGGGTGATGTAACAAAAGGTAAAATGACCTTTGAAGATGTTTTCTATGTTGAGCAGTTAAGGTACAACCTGTTAAGTGTATCACATGTTTGTGACAAAAAGCATAGTATATTGTTCACAGATACATAATGCATTATCCTTGCTCCTGGATTCAAGGTAGTTGATGAAAAGATGATACTACTAAGAACTCCCAGAAAGGATAATGTCTATTGTTTGGATATGGAAAAGGTTTCAACTGATTCATCCCTAAATTGTCTAGTTTCAAAAGCATCTTTGGATGAATCATCACTTTGGCACAGAAGGATGTGTCACATGAACTTTAAAACAATGAATAAACTTGTTAAAAACAACCTTGTAAAAGGTTTGCCTTCAAAAGTCTTTTCATGTGATGATCATTGTGTTGCCTGTCTCAAAGGCAAACAACACAAAACTTCTCATAAGTCCAAAGAGTTGAACACAATCTCTAATTCTCTTCAGTTGTTGCATATGGATCTGTTTGGTCCTACAAATGTTATGAGTATAGGCAAGAAATCATACCGCTTAGTTATTGTTGATGATTACTCTAGATTTACTTGGGTATATTTTCTAAGGACTAAGGATGAGACAAGTGGACTGATCAAATCCTTTATTCTAAGAATTGAAAACCAAACAAATCAAAAGGTAAAATTCATTAGGTCAGACAATGGTTCTGAATTTAAAAATCATGACCTAACACCTTTTGTGAGGAAAAAGGAATTGAGAGGCTATACAATGCTCCTAGGACTCCACAACAAAATGGTGTTGCTGAGAGAAGGAATAGGACACTGATTGAAGCTGCTAGATCTCTGTTAGCTGACTCAAAACTTCCAATTACTTTCTGGGCTGAAGTAGTTAATACTGCTTGTTATGTCCAAAACAGAGTTCTAGTAGTCAAGCCTAAAAACAAGACACCATATGAGCTTTTAAATAAAAGAAAACCATTTATTGGATTTTTCAAACCTTTTGGGTGTCCTTGTACCATTCTCAATACCAAAACTCACTTAGGAAAGTTTGATAGCAAGGCAGATGATGGTTTTCTTGTTGGTTACTCATCTCAGAGTAAGGCCTACAGAGTTTTTAATTCTTCTTCTAGAATAATTGAGGAAAGTGACAATGTTAAATGCAATGAGAACACACCAAATCCTATTGGTTCAGGTCCTCAGTGGTTGTTTGGCATTAATTTACTAACTAACTCTTTGGGTTTCAGTAGTGATGATCATGCAGATTCAGGAAGTGGAGGATCAGGGGATGTACAAGTACAAGACATTATTCCTCAGTCTGTGATCTTTCCCATACCTACAATGGAACCTGTTGAAATTTGTGAAAAGGAGACTGTTACTGAACCAATTCAGAGTGAAGAAGAAAGAAGAGATAAGGAGAATTCAGAGCATAAAGAACCAGAAGTAGCTGATGAGATCCCCTCAGCTGACTTAAATGATTCCAATCTAGAAGTGGGAATCAATGAAGAACCTAGTCACCAGACAAGAACTCAAAAGAATCATCCTCCAGAGCTGGTAATAGGAGACATCTCTTCTCCTATGGTAACTAGGAATCAAAGCAGACTTCAAGATATGCAGGATCAACAACATACAATACTCTCTTGCTTTCTATCTCAGATTGAGCCTAAGAAGGCCTATGATGCAATGAAAGATTCAAGTTGGATAGAAGCCATGCAAGAAGAGTTGCTACAGTTCAAATTGCAAGAAGTTTGGGACTTGGTGGACCTTCCAAAAGGTCATAGAGCTATTGGCACCAAATGGATTTTCAGAAATAAAAAGGATGAGAGAGGAATTGTAATAAGGAACAAAGCAAGGCTAGTGGCACAAGGGTACACTCAGGAAGAAGGCATAGATTATGAAGAAGTCTTTGCTCCAGTTGCAAGGGTAGAGACAATTAGGCTATTTCTAGCCTATGCCTCATACATGAAGTTCAAAGTATACCAAATGGATGTGAAGAGTGCCTTTCTTTATGGAACAATTGATGAAGAAGTATATGTTTGTCAGCCCCCTGGATTTGAGAATCCATCATATCCTGACAAAGTATACAAACTGAAGAAAGCTCTCTATGGTCTACATCAAGCCCCAAGAGCATGGTATGATACTCTGTCTACCTACCTCTTGGAAAATGGGTTTGAAAGAGGAATAATTGACAAAACCCTTTTCATTAGAAGAAGTAAGAAAGACATCCTACTGGTTCAGATCTATGTGGATGACATCATATTTGGATCTACAAAAGAACAGATGTGTAGAGACTTTGAAGAGTTGATGCACAATAGCTTCAAAATGAGTGCAATGGGTGAACTCACCTTCTTCTTTGGGCTTCAAGTGAAACAGCAGAAAGATGGGATCTTCATAAGTCAATCAAAGTATGTGAAAGACATCCTGGATAAGTATGGTTTAACAGACTCAAAGCCAGCAAACACACCAATGGAGACTCATAAACATATCACTGCTGATCTTGAGGGGGAGGATGTTGATGTCCATCTATATAGATCAATGATTGGATCTCTCATGTATCTCACAGCCTCAAGACCAGACATCATGTTTCCAGTGTGTGTGTGCCAGATTCCAAGTCAAGCCAAAGCAATCACATCTTCAAGCTGTTAAGAGGATTTTCAGATACTTAAGAGGGCAACCTAGATTAGGTCTTTGGTATCCTTATGAATCCAACTTTGACTTGATTGCATATTCAGACAGTGACTTGGGAGGTGCTAATATGGATAGAAAGTCTACCTCAGGGGGATGTCAGCTTTTGGGTGCAAGACTAGTATCTTGGCAGTGTAAGAAGCAAACCACAATGTCCTTATCAACAACAGAAGCCGAGTACATTGCTGCTGCAAGTTGCTGCTCTCAGGTTCTATGGTTTCAGAATCAAATGTTGGACTATGGGGTAACCTTTCTTCACACTCCAATCTTCATTGACAATAGCAGTGTTATAAGCATTGTTAACAATCCAGTCAAGCACTCCAAAACAAAGCACATTAAGATCATGTATCACTTTATTAGAGACTGTAATGAAAAGAAGCTTATTCAAGTTGTTAAAGTCCATACTGACAACCAGTTTGCTGATCTATTCACTAAAGCTTTTGATGTGGGAAGATTCACTTTCTTGGTTACAAGTGTGGGCATGATCAACTATGAATGAGCTCATATTTTAAAAAGTGATTGTATACCTGTTATTTTGTTTAAGTCTCATCCTTTAGTGAATTCTGGTTCGTCAAGTGTTGCAGTCTAGACGGTTATGTTTAGATTAGTATTGTTGATAAATTATATATCCGTATGAGTTTTGTATAGTCTTAAGGACTGATCCCCTTTATGGGAAGTTAATATCATCACGGATGTCTCGTTGCCTTATTTCCAGGTTTTAATTTACTCTGAAAATTTAGAGTGTTACAAGTTGGTATCAGAGCTCTAGTTTAAGCGAACTAGGCATGAATGTAAGATGTCTAGACTTAGACTGAGTTTGATAGGCATTGATTGTGAGATTGGGTAGAACTTCTAAGATGGGTAAGTCTTAGAATCGACGGATGTTATGTTAATCAAGCGTTATGATGACGGTAACAAGAACCCTTATGTGTTATATGTTCATAATCTCACTTAGCTAATGTGATTATGAGGATATTTTACGTGAGTGAAATTGGTTCGCTAATGTTGTGACAATTGGTAGACGTAGCGGTACGTTTCTTTCGTGCGTGTTTCAGTTAAACTCTTCCTTACCCTTTCTCGTGCTTGTGTTTGTCTGCTCTACCTTAGTATGTTGACCGTTAGAGTAGTGCGAAGGTTTATAAGCGAGTAAGCTAAGGAATGATTGTTGTTTGTAAGCAATGTCTCTTTGTAATTATAGTAAGTGCGTGGGACGCATTAAGTTAATCATCCTAAGCCAGATTCGTTGGTGGAGTTAGGATTATATCTTGTTAGATCGATTCCATATAGAGGAGATTTGTAAGTTAATTTAATAGGATGGTTGCCCTTTGATGCCTGAGGCATCCGGTAGATTATAGAACGTTGAGATATTGTGAAGCGTAGTATTAAGATGTGAGTGCCGACCGAATTCATGCATTTAATTTATTTCTAAAATAAGGTTGCCTAAATTGCTTTTCATGAGCGCCAACCATGAAGTAAATTACATTATAACGTTCTGGCAAGACATTTAGCACTCATCATATTTTAAACTATGAGCAGAAGCATGCTTATATTGGTTTTGTTGCACCTGATTTCAAATTATTATCAAAACTCTCCTTATTCAAGTCTAGTGTTTAAATGCTATTTTTGGATGTCGAAATAATTGTGTTTTAACGCTTGTGGAGTTAATGGGCAAATAGCTGTGGAATTTTGACCTTGACATTGGAGCTCTTCCACGTATGTCAATGGTTTAAAGGAAAAGTTATCCCCATACTTTTGAGTCGGAGTTCTTGGAAATTTTGGTTTGTGTGAGTCTTGTTGAATTGCATGGAGTATTGTTTTACGAATTCTTTTAACGCGTGCGTATATTTTGAGATGTGTAAGTTAATTTTAAATTGTGTGCAATTTATGAGTTCTTTGGAAATCGTGTCTCATCAGAATTTTGTCTGAATGGTCACCTTACCTTATATTGAAAAATAGAAATTTTGACACCACTTGATTGTTAGCGTAAATGAGTTTTATAAAATCCAGTTGGATTATGGTGTCTCATCTTACGACTTTTGCGTCGCGTAAATAATTTTGAGAGGCATGTGCGTGTGCATCATTATGTGTGTTAATCTCGGGGTTTTATTATCAAGTATCATATGTCGTGTACTATGTGCATTGGATTTAAGTATAACGTTGGTGTGAATGATTGCATAAACGATTTATTTATTTTTAAAAACAGGACTTTCGTTCTAATCGTATTCCATCATTAACTCTTACTGTTAAAATTTCTGCAAAGCATTTAGCCAATTAGCGGTATTTTTGTCGTTGTAGTTTCTATTCTGTCAAATGTGTTTATCTTTACAACGTGAAGCTTTAAACTCGATTTGAAATTTTATTTGCATCCCCGTTATTTTACCGCCTTTGGGAAATGAATTGTTACATATGTTGAAGTACAAGAACCTATTTTCACATTTATGATATAACTATTGCGTATGTTTTACTTGGTACTACTCAAGGTGCGAGTATTTTGTTAAGTTTTCGTATTCGGTAACTTGGATTGTTTTAACAGCATAAATTGCTCATGTCGAACTTGAATATTTCAACAAGTAAATAGTGTAATTTACATATTCTGGGTGATTTTGTACACGTAAAATCTACATTATGATTTATGCATCCTTGATGATTTTGTGCATCTTAGTATAATTGCATTCATAAACTTTTGGAAAATCTTTTGTCTCAATACGTGTTGAGTTTTGAGAAATCATGTCCTAGTGGTGTGTGTTTTCATAAACATTGTTTAAAGACATTTCATTATTTGGGGAAACGTTAAATGTCGGTTAAATATGTTTTAAGGGTTACGAGACTTTCGTTGGAAATTTACGTAAAGTGTCGGGCTTTTGGCTCGGGTTTTGACTAAATGAGTCGTGTGGACATTTTTCCGGATTTATAACCGCAATGAAGGATTTTAGCATGATGGGGTTTATTCGTGTTTTGTTAAGTTAAAGTTGAATTGTGAAAATAGTGTACATGCCAAAATGTTTATTTTAAAGTGTTTGTGTTTTACAATAAATTGTTAACTGCTTATAAGTTTTGGTTATTTTGGAATGTTTAATTTTATGAGCATGCGAGACACCCATTTTGGGATCTTTGATTATTTTAGTAAATAAATCATGTTGAAGTGTTTCTTTGATGATTTTACATATATAATTGGAATTCAATTGACGTAAGTGTCATTTGGTGTGTTTGATCTTATAAACCTTTTTCAGAAAATGCATATTATTGTGTTATGAGGCCTTTTGAAAACATAAGGATGTGAGTTTAATTAGAAAATGGTTTGTTTCAACCAACGACGAGAATTGAGTTAATAATGCTTTTGGTCGTGTTTGCATAATAGTTGGTCAAACGTGTTTCAATATTTATTTCGGCTTTCATTTGGGTATTTACGTAAACCGTTGGGTCGTTGGCTCAATTTTGACTAAATGGAGTCTTGAGGGCATTTGTACGATTTAAAAACAGTTGTGGAATTTTGGTGTATGATGGCGATTATTCTATGCCATTAGGAGTCACATGTTTTGGGAGCTTTGGTTTTTCAGTTGGAGTCATGTAATGTTAGACAGTCTGTCTATTTTGTAAAGCCTGAGGTTTTGGGTTGCACTTAGTGACCGCTCGGGTTGGCTAGCGAGTAGACAATAGGTGGCACGAGCCGCTGAGTTGAAACTCGTTTAGATTGGATAGGCACCCATGTTCGTAAGACTCTGGAGTGGAACTCGATGGAGTATAGCAAGGGGCAATAATAGGTCTGAGGATTGTGATGTCTTGTATGGCATGGGAACTAGGACCGGTATGTGTGGTGAAATCCAATAACATCACGGTTGGCTCCATTCATGTGTTCTCGCCACCCAAGATGGAAACGTTTAGAGGTCATGCGAGAAAGCTGTGTGGGCGGCCTACTTACGTGTTCTTCTATTCTCTTTATGTACGGGTCTCTCCGTCGTAGACCCGGGGTATTTTAAACACTAAATGTTATATTTTTACCGGCTTTGGTTATGTAGAGTCAACGGTAAATGATGGCTTTAATATTGGGTTTTCCCCCACGTATATTAAGGCTTGAATGAAATGTGTTATTCGTGCATGTTGATATTTAGTTCTCTTTTGTTTTTGGTCGTGTGAGTGTTGGGCCTAGTGTCCATGTTTTCGGACGTACGATGTGGATAGTGTTACTAATATTTCATACTTCGAGTTATACAAATTGTGTCAATTTATAAAACGTAATTGCAATGAAATATCCGTCTTTGAAAGTGCATGACTTTGAAAAGGAGTTGTTTTTATGTTTTAAGGTTCATTATTTTGAAAAGTTCTGATTGAAAGAGAAGTTCATCAATTTAAATGCTTTTACTTATGTAAAACTCTTGAGCTCTCTAGGCGTTAAGCTTAAACTTTTATTTATTTATTTATCTACATGTGCATCATTTCCTATCGGGGGTTCGGTTCTAGTAGTGCTTTAAGGAGTTGGGCCTTAGCCTTGAGCTAGAGTAAGTTGTTGGTAAAGTCTTCCACAGGTTGGAGTTAGTCTACACATGGGTTTCTGTAGCGCCCGTCCTTTATAAGTCCGAATGTGTAGATTGGTGGTATGTTTAGAGGTAAATCTTTATAAAGTAGTTGTAGACGAAGTATTTAGGGATGTATTAAGAAATTCTAATAAGGGCTATTTCCAGATTTGGAGTCGGATTGGAGTTGAGTGATAACAGAATCTATGTTAACCGTTCGCCGGAAAGACGCATTAGTGCGCCTTGTAAGAATATCTTTATTGATAATAGGAATGGATCAGTGAAATATGAGAGTTTTGGGAAGATTAGCGTCGACCGTTGGCTTTGAGTTCGGAACCGTGCAGTTTGAAAGAAATTGGTAGATGGAAAGTTGAGGTTGTGAATTTCCTGAAGTAGTAATTGTCACCTAAGGTTGGGAGGCAACCGTAACCTTATGAGTAAAGGTTACTTTAGAGTGTTGAGTGTTCGTTCGGTTAGGAGTGAATTGTGCTCAAGAAGGGTAGCTCATGTGGATGTCAGTATTAGGATCTCGTTAATGATTCTGGCATTTGGGTTGTGACGATCTTCTCTGCGGACAGTGTTCCATTGAGAAGAGTAGATTTCGAGGACGAAATCATTCTAAGGTTGGGAGGATTGTAACACCCCGAATTTCGTTATGTAACCTTGGTATTCTAGTGTTAAGCTTTTGTCGTTAGCACCGCGTTTGTTACCAAGTTTGAGTTTGGCCTTTGGTGGTTTTGGACAAACCACAGTGAACTACGCGAGTTATGCCGCGGGTTGAGGTCGCGGCATAACCCGCGAAACCCTCTGGATGTATTGGTTTTTAGGGACACGGGCGAGTTATGCCGCGAGTGGAAGTCGCGGCATAACCCGCGAAGCTCTCCTGGCCGACTTAAGGGTTTCCACCCAAAATATCTCTCATTTCTGAATCTCATTCTCTCTCTAAATCGTTTTTCTCTCTCTCTCTCTCTTCAAGTCTCTCTCTCTCTCTCTAAAGTTTATTTGGATATTCAAGGGTTCGTTAATCGCTAATATTAAGTGCATTGCTCGGGGTTTCGGTGTATAAAGCTTCACCTCTTCGTCGTGGTCGATATCTGGTTTTCGGGTTTTCGTATAAACCTGTTTGGTGAGTTCCTACTACCATTTTACAAATTTTATACATGTCAAAACTCTTATTTGCGAAATCTAAAGTATTTCTACGGTATGATTTTATGTTCTCTACATTTTGTTGTAAATGAAGTTTTTGGTGATTCTCGGGGTTCCCGGTCAGATTTGACCAAAATGACGGGTTCCGCCTTATTGAAGTAAAATGATGTTTTACTTGCACATTATGTGGTCGTTTGAAAAGGATGAATATGAACTCATTTTAATGGTTTTCATTCTTACCAGAAGTTGAACTGGAAGTAGCATTTTGTTTATAAAATGTACTTATTACCATATATTTATTTATGGTAGGTCACATATGTTGTTGTGACGAGTCCTTACCATTACTAGTGGATCCCTAGGTTTTGGAGTAGACTGTTTTGTTGGGAGGCTATATTCCCCAAATTGTAGCTATGGATCACATGTTCCGTGATGAGTTTATGGTACGGTTATGTGAGGCCGGTTACTAGCCATGGTTCATGGTGATCCTAGTGAAGGAGTATACATTGGTTTCCCTTGGGAGCGCGATCTCACCTCGTAGCACGGACTCTGGGTTCATTGCTGAGGACTCCAAGTGTTTAGCTCATAACTCGGATTTGTGGTCTACTTTGTGTTACACCACTATCCTTGGTAAAATGGTTCTTTTGTCATCGTATGATGAGTTTTGGACCGAAAAGGCCCGGTTGTGGCGAAATGTTATCTTTTATAAACTAAACCTTTATGAAAAGATTTCTTTATGATACTGATGTTTATATCTCTGATTTTGAATAAACTGTATGTTCTCACTAGGCTTTAAGCCTAACACTTTTTCTCAAATGATATGTATAACAGGTTTCCCTTAGCGGTGGGTTGCACAGGGTCTTTGAGAGTCGAGCGTGGACTCGAGGCATATTTTGAGATGTCTAGTATTTTGGTGTTGAGCATTGTTTAAGTCCCATCCTTTAGTGAATTCTGGTTCGTCAAGTGTTGCAGTCTAGACGGTTATGTTTAGATTAGTATTGTTGATAAATTATATATCCGTATGAGTTTTGTATAGTCTTAAGGACTGATCCCCTTTATGGGAAGTTAATATCATCACGGATGTCTCGTTGCCTTATTTCCAGGTTTTAATTTACACTGAAAATTTAGAGTGTTACATCATCCGACACTTCAACTCCTAAGGACTCCCTTAGCCCCTTAATTGCAACTCCTTTCCACAACAGGGGTTAAACCTATAGGCCTAATGAGTTCAAGGTTTTTCAAATAATGTGTCAATTTAAACTTTTATAAAACTTTCAAATACACAAGTTTTATAACGATTAACCGTACAGTGACTACAGGTTTCAAAACTGGTTACCAACACAACGCATATAAAACCATTTCCAAAACTCGTTCGATCAGTAATTACGTTAATAAAACGGTAACAAGAGATGCGCAACAAAATTTTCAAACGGACTACCATGGCCCTAGTAATGCATCAATTTATACTATGCATATGAAAGATAACTTTCCACACTATACCATGTGCAATAAAAGTTTGTACAATTCCCAGAAGAGACATTCACAAATTAATTTTTAAAGTTCTGACTTCCCAACCCAAAAGTCGTTGCGACATAAAATCATTAACAACTCCATATGCAACAGTTTATTCCCCAAAGTTCGGTGAAATGATAAGAATGCAAATAATTCTCAAATCGAGTTTAAAACTTTAAGTCGCCTCGATAAAACACATTTGACCAATATGGTAACTACAACGATATGCAATTCGAAAATTCATTTCATGTATTGCGGAAAATTTATAACAGCAAGGTCAACAAGCGAAGCATGCTTAGATTAAAACTTAATATAAGACAACATAAATATTTCGCATATTTACTCACGCGAGTGAAAATCGGATTCAACCCAAAAGTATGCACATATATTCGTATGAAACTTGAGATGCAATCATGCGACATTAAGATTTTCATGGTGCCTCTTACGGTTGCAAAAATGTAGATACAAGACTCGCATGAAGCAAGGTATTAAACAAAACTCGTAAATTAATGCACACAATAATGCAAGTCTACACGTTTCAAAAATCCATTTTTATTACGCGGTTCGAATGGTCATAAAATGAAACGCCATTAACACAACTAGACTTTCATAAACTCAACGACGGCAAAATCAAGCAGTGACAAAATCTCTGTTTCCCAACACAAAAGCGTAAAACGACTATAAGTCTAAAAAGGATAAAATTTTTAAAACCACCACGTAAGATAAAGTGACCCTTTTCAACAAAACTCTCATGGGATACGACACTCAAAAGCTCGTAAATTATACGACATAAAGTTAAAACTCACGCATCTCAAAATACACTTACGAACCCAAAAAGATCGCAAAACTATACCCCATAAAATTAAACACAACTCATACAGACTAAAATTACACCGAAAATCCCGACTCATGAACAGCGGGACAACTCTTCCTTTAAAACCTTAACATACGTGGAGGAGATCCAATGTCAAGGTTAAAAATTCTACAGTCACTTGCCCAATACCACATGTGGTATTAAAATACGGATTTTAAGATGTCTAAAGATAGCGTTAAACACAAAACAGGGACGAAGAGATTTTCAATATAAATTGCAACCACGTGTAACAAAACTATTTCATGCAAGATTAAGCTCACAGTTTAAAATCTGATGAGGGCTAAATGTTTTACTAAAACTTTATAATCCAAAACACTTTAAGTTTGGCGAACATGAGAAACAAGTTATGCAAACTCATTTTAGAAATAACTTTAGTGCATGAATTTGGTCGGCATTCACCCCTCTGGACTACGCTTCTCAACAACCCGACATACTGATGTCATCCGGGTGTATCAGGCATTTTAGGACAACAATCTCAATTTCCTACTGTCGTCATCCGGATACTCCACATCTTAAAGCAACACTCGGATATTTCATCGGTTCACCTTACAATCTCTCCTCGTATAACGTCGATTCCATAAGCTCAAGGTTCTACTCCAACCAATTATTCTTACTCAAGACGATCAACTTAATGAATTCTATGCATTTAACTATCACTTCAACGTGACATTGCTATAGACATCAACGTTTCCTTAGATTACTCACTTAGAAACCTTCTCACTACCCCAACGGTAATCATACCAAGGTAGTTCAAGTATACACATGTAGTATGTAGGTTCACCATAACACTGGCCATGTGTCATTATGAACGTACCGTACATGCTCATCCTTGCGACCCTCGACAAGTTTCCCGTTTCTAGTGACTCGATCAACTCCATAATATCTTATCTTAAGGTTCCTAATGTGCAACTTCACTTACAATTACGTATAAAGACGTTAGTTTGAGTCTAGGCATCCTACAATCAATACCTAATTCTCTCAAACTTATGCTCTGATACCAACTTGTAACACCCTCAAATCTGGAAATAGCAACTTATTTAAAATTTTCTAAATACATCAATAATGAATCATCTACAACCACAAATTCAGATTTAGCTACAATACACGTAAACCATCTTATATATATACAGACTATAAGGGACGGGTGCTACTAAAACCCAAACCATGTCACTATCTCCAACTCGCGGAAGACTTCACCAATTACTTACGATTGCAAGACTAAGGCTCAACTCTTCATAGCACCACTAGAACTGAACCCCCCGCTAGGAACCTGATGCACATGCCGACAAATAAAAGGGTTAGGCTTAACGCCTAGTGAGCTCAAGAGTGTTAACATAAACGAATATATCTTTAAAGAAAGGAAATCAGTTTAAATCAAGATTCTTCGAAATGTTATACTTCAAAATGGAAACGACACATTTTCCCATAATATACCTTTTTAAAGACAATGCTCCCAAAACACACGTTTCTTATAAAATGGTGCAACGCATAACTCACCCAAACGGGATCATAGTTCGACACTTATTCGGTAAAAACATGAATAACCATTTATAACCCAAAGTACCCAAAACATGGGCGGGACAGAGTTCTCGACCCATAAATTGCTATCAAAACCACATATACCGTACGTCTGAAAACATGGACACTTGGTCCAATACTCACGCGACCGTAAGGAACCAATGACAACAAAATAAGACGTTCTTATATTTAACATACTGATAATCAACAACGGGGGAAACCCGTATCCGTTGAGGGTGGAGGGAACACAAAAGTATACCACCCGAACAACGTTAATCGCATGATACCTCCCGACATTCCAGCCCGGTGTCCCTACGACTTCTTTACAAGTGTCACCCCAAGTCAGTTGACCTTGATGGATCATTCCGAAGAACTCCATCCCGAAGGCCCGACACACTTAAAGACTACCTCTCAGGCATTACTTCAAGCGGCGGAGGTCCTAGCGCCTACTACTCCGGTAGCATTAGCCGACTCAACCCTCCTAGCGATCACTTGTAAAGTTTCCGGTCATAAAACACGGGTACCGAAGTTCAACCCCGCAATACCCCATTTGACCATCCCAAAACAGACTGACTCACGTGCCTATGGATCCATTACACACTGTCTAACGTTACATGACTCCAATTGAAAGACCAAAGCTCCCAAAACATGTAACTCACCAATGACACAAATTAAGTGTCCTCATGCCCAAAACCCACAACGGTTTAAAAGTCCGGACAAATGTCCACACGACTCGTTTAAGCCAATACCGAGCTAAAGAGCTCAAAACCCGTTTGACCAATAATTACCGGTCTCCACAATAGTGAAATGTCTTTAAATACCGTTTATGAAGACACGTACTTCAAATACTAGATTTACCCAAAACTCCATACGAGATGGAACTCAAGATTTCCAAAGTGTTTATGAATGCAAATAGACAAAATGCATCTAACATGAATTAGACTTTACTTGTACAAAATCGTCAAAGACGTATAACTCATAAAATAGACCTTACTTGTACAAAATCACCAAGAATACGTAATTCATGTTATTTAGTTGTTGGAAACGTTCAAAAACCAATAGAAGCATTTTAATAGGTTAACACAATCCAAGTTTACCAAATATGAAAACTTATCAAAATACTCACACTTTGACAAATAACTAAGTAAAACCCATTTTACTTCTAGATACTCAAAACTTATCAGTAGTTAACCATTTCATGTAAAACACTTTAAAATACACATTTTGGCATGTACACCGTTTTCACAAATCAACTTGAACTCACCTTGCTAGATTTAGGCTAAATCTAGGTTTCACCCAACGAGCTCTTTTGAAGGCCGCTCGAATCCTCAAGCCGAAAACTTCCAAAACCTAGATCCATACAATCCAAACCATAAATAACCATATCCGACCATGTAGAAACATTCCCCTAACAATATACCAAGAAACCTAAAATAATAACAAAACCCTAGTTTCTCCAAAACTACCAAATCCGAGATTTGAGAAACCAAACACTAAGAAACCATCAAGGGAGCATTTATAACCTTAATACAAGAAAACTTACCCTTGAAGACGATGAGACTTCCGAGAACACCCAATCCAACACTTCAACCCGAGTTCCCAACCGTTGAACTTGATGAGGAAGATGAAGGTGGAGCTTCTAATCTTTGTTGGGTGGGGGAGAACACTTGGAACATGATAGGTTTGGTGCCATGGATACATAGAAACCGATTTTAGGGTTTGGGTTCGGTTTCTAGAGAGAAGAGGGTGAAATGGGGGAAGGTTGGAATGAAAGAGGGCTGAAGTTCGCTATTTTAAGCAGGTCTGCACCCGCCAGCGATAGTGCCACGCGACTATGCCCTTGGCATAGTCGCCCGAAGGGGGGTACCCATGGTACGTTCCTCGCGACAGTGCCCCGCGATAGTGACACCCTGTCACAGTCACGGGCACAATCGCCCAGGACGTACCGAGCATCAAACTTCCGACTTTTCAACGCCAAATCTCCCGACACTCCGAGGGACTTTAAACAATGCAATTCCCGACAAAACCCCATTGGTTATAAGTCACAGAATTGTCCCGGTGACATTTACTTATCGAAAATTACGGGTGTTACAGCTTTCAACAAGGGGGAGAATCAAGAGGCTGAAGCAGAAAAGGAAAGTACATCTGAGATGGGATTTGATTTTGAGGGGGAGAAAGAAGCAGAAACAGAACCACAAGCAGCAGAAACAAATGAGGTTCAAGCAGCAGTAGAAACAAAATCACAAGCAGCAGTAACAGAACAGGTGGCAGCAGTAACAGGGCTATCTGTTGAAGAATTGAAAATTGCAGAAACGTTGGTAAAAGCCAAGAATGACACTCCTAAGGCTACTCAAAAGGCCAAGGGAGTGGTCATTAAAGAAGGAGGCCTTGAAAAGAAAAGAAAAGAAATGAGTGAGGCAGATTTGAAGGATACAAAGGGAAAAGCTAAGATGGTTGAACCTGAACAACTTTCAAAGAAGAAGACTCAGATAGAGTTAGATGCAGAAGTGGCAAAGCAGCTTCAAGCAGAAATGGAAAATGAGGAACAACTCCAATCTGAAAAGGACAGAGAGCTTGCACTGGAGATGGCCAGAAAGCTCAATGAAGAGTATCAAAAGAGCATGAAAACTGCAGTTGAGGCCAAGAAAATACCAGTGAAAGCATCCAAGCAAAGAATGCCAGTCAAGAAGCAGAAAAGACAACCTTCCAAGACCTTTTTGGCCAATCAAGAAAGGAGAAAAATGATCAACTTTCTGAAAGGCTCAATTGGTGTAAAGGGAGAAATGTTTACTAACATGGCATACAACAAAGTTGAGGAGCTGTATAAGAAGGAAATGACAAAGCTTCAAGGGGATTCCTCTCAAAGGGAAGAAGCAGAAAGAAGGATGAAAGAGAGGCATGATCTCAACATCCAACAACCATTCCCTGAGGAAACCACACCTTCAAAGGAAAAGGTTGAAGAAAAGAAGGAAGAACAAGAGAATGTTGGAATGGAAATGAAATCTGCAAAGAGAGTAAAGACTATAGCTTCCAAGAAACAGTCCAAGAAGCCAAGGATTGAAGAAGCAGAAAGAGAGACATAATCTTCTGTTCCACCTTCAGCAGAACCAGAGCAGAACCCAGAACCATCTGTGGCAGATCATACAGAGCAACCTAGTCAAAGTGCACAGCAAACAAGTCAGTCTAATGAACATGTGGGGCTTTATATGACTTTAATTGAACCAGTACAGGTTGTTCCCATTTCTGTAAAAGCACCAAAAGTCATCTTTTGGGATATTCTGAGGGACAACAGAAAGGAGTACTTCAGGCTCAAAAGAGTTGGTGATGTGTTTGAAGTCTAATCAACTTGGGGCAAAGTGATTAGAAGTTGTTCCAGAGCTGATCTTGAAGAAATGCATAAAGTAGGAATGAAGTTATATGAGCCTGTTTTGAAAGGAGCTGAAGAAAGTCTACTCAAGATTGCTATGGAATACTTGTGTATGATGTTTGAACCAGAAAAGGTGGTGTACAAAATAAAGGATCTACATCATGAGTATGTGTTTAAGAAGATTGATAAGTGGATACTTTTTGAAAACTGTGGTGTATACATGATCACAATAGATAACTGTTATCATGAATACTACCTGGCGGACAGAGTATATGATCATAGCAAGGAGAAGCTGGAAGGGATGATGAAAGCTAAGCTAGTGTGTGAAAAGGAATCAGAAATGGCCAGAATTGTGGTAAGAAGGACAATCAATCAAAGTCTGGGTCTGAATCCAAGTTTGGGCAACTAAGTTGTAGTGTTGAAAGCATCTTGAAGACCATAATCGAAGAATTTGACTTCTCTTTCTAAAAGTCAAGTTAGGGGGAGATTGTTGGGAATTAAAGAATTGCTTAAGTATGGTTAATGTTGCTAACACAACTGATTACTACTACTAGTAGATTTAATACTGCTTGACAAGTTAGTACTGCTATTTCAAAAGTTAGTACTGCTAGTAGTTAGTACTGCTGAAGTTAGTACTGTCAGATCAAAGTTAATACTGCTGAACACAATTACTACTGCTGAGGATTTTAATGCTGCTGAGGATTTTAATGCTGCTGAAGATGGTTAATACCTTTGAAGAAGGTTAGTGCTGCTTATGAGATGAAGATTAAGTATGGAATGAAGACAACTGTATAGAAGACTTGCTAAAGTAAAGAAGATAATTATGGACTGAAGATCAATTATATTTTGATAATTATCTTGTAATATGTCTTGTATAAATAGTATAGAAGTCTATGATAGAATTAACTTTTGTTTTTAGAGAGAATTAACCTCAAGGTTTAGAACCCTAGTTCTAGAGAAGTAGAATTCGTATTGGTGAACATGTTCATCAATATTGAGGTTTTGTTTAAAATCTTGTAGCTTTAATCATTCAATAAAGTTTACAAGATTGTGATTTCTGATTCACTGTTACATTGATTGTTGAATATTAAAGTGTTATTCCGCAACTTCTTTAATATTGTTTTCTGAGTTCATTATTCTTGTTAAGAATTAGATCCTGACAGAGATGAGCCGTCTAGCTTGACTAGGTTTCAAACCCTTAAAAAATCATGTCTTTTGTCGTTTTATTTACTTGAAACCGCTTAGGGGCATTTTTTTAGCATCTTCGTACAGGGCATCAAAATCCTTAAGAACGACCCTGATTAAAACTCAAAACATATTAAAACACCATTATCATGTTCTTCCTTTTGTTCGTTTGATTTTTATCTGTTTTGCTTCTATATCTTGCAGTAGTAGCCCATGATGTGCTCTTTTTGTTTTTAATTTATTTGTTCTATCAATTTTTTTTTTTGTCAAATACCATTATTAGATATAGAAATTTTTAAACAAAAATATTAATTATCGTTCCTAGAAAGGATGAGAATATATTAATTTCAAGTCAATGATTGGTGTTAAGTGGATGATTATTGTTTAAGCATTAAAAAAAATGCTACATCACTATATTTATTTATTTATTTATTATGCATGCATTCAATTCCAACGATTATTAAAAGAGAAAAGCAAATAATAATTTAACAAAAAATATTTTTTTTATTAATCAGATTACAAGTCTCACTCTACATAAACATAAACTACAAAATTGGTACCTGTGGTATGTTGAAAATAACACTTTTTTTTTTGAAAGGGTATCCTGGGCCTATGACCCAGACTAATCCCTGACAAAGCAATCAATTGCGAAAGCATACAGCCCTGAGATTAAATCCAGTTGCCACAAGGCGAATGCAGGGAATCGAACCCGGGTTGAGCGCTATGAACTCCCCATATGATTACTGCTACACCACAAACCTTGTGGTTAGTTGAAAATAACACTTTCTGTCTTTGCAGTTGAGATATTACAAGATGACCATCGTGGATTGTAAAAATGTCTGGATTCAATTCCTCCTTCTAATGACAATTACAAATTTCCGTTAAATCAGGGATATTTAAGTTCATTTTATCCATTTTTTTGTCTTTTACTCAACCAAAAAACACATGGACCAAAATCATAAAATCGATTTTGATTGGGTAAAAAAATCGATGAAATGACAAAATTGGCCCTTATTTAACGGTGAAATGTTAACATCTTTTAAAAAGAAAGACCAATTCCGGACGTTTTTCGCAAATCATGATGACCATCTTGTAATTTCAAAACTATAAGAACGAAAAATGTCATTTTCAACAAACCATATGGACCAAATTTGTAGTTCACTCTAATATTTATTACAAACACTATGTATTGTTTAAATAGTCGAGTTGAAACAAAAATAATGATCAAATAAGAGAATATGAGAAACGGTTGTTAACCTTATGTGTGAAATTACATGTTATTACGTGCGACCTTGAGTCGCCCACACACCCTTGAATTAAACGTGTTTCATAATCGCATGTGATTTAATACAAAATCACATATAATTTACCTATTTCGTGTTCTTTTAACTTGACTTTGTTCTCCTGGATCCTCTTTCTAACCATAAAAGATATAAAGCTAAAAAAATATATCATAATATTTAAGATTGTTTGTATTTTATTACAACCAATTTGAAGTAAACAATAAGTCAAAAAAGGTATGCAAAAATAAGTCAATAACTTGTGGACAACCAATGCATTTTAACCTTTTATTCAAAGGAAGACTTTAAGTACTTATCTTGCTATAGAGTAAAGTTCACTTTTGGTCCCAAATATTTATAATTTTTAACAGATAGCGTTCTATTAGCACTTTGGAGTAGTGATGGTCAAATGGTCCTGACCCGATCAATTAACCGAAGCTCGACCCCACCAAAGCCCGACCCGGTAGTAAACCGGTTTAGAGCCCGAAAAACCAAATTGGTCTAGGATTTTGGAGAGGTTTTGCCGGCCCGGGACCGGTTCAAGGCCCGGTTTTTGGCCCGGCTCGGGCCGATTCGATGGTTTCAAAAAAATTAGCTGTTATAGATCCGTTAGCTAGCCGTTTTTGACCATTTTTTACCCCCCCCCAAACTCCTATAAATACTTTTGTTGATTACGGAGTTAGACACCAACTTACAAAACGCAAAAAACGCATACGACTGTTGAACGACTGGAAAAGTACGGAGCTCTTGAAAACTACAATCCATACAATTACAATCTATGGGGATGGGGGGAGGGTGGGAGTTCGGGAGCGAGACCTTCGGGTTCTTAAAATTTATGTATTGTAACTTAAAATTATATATAAAACGTATTTTTAAAGTGTATTTTAGTGATTCAATTATTCCAATCCAAATTTTATTTTTTAAAGTTTAATAATTGATATAATTAAGTTTTTAAAAGTTTATTAATTGATATAATTAAACCTATTTTTTAAAGTTTATTATATAAAGAAATTAAATAAAAAAAACAAAAAACGCATGGCCCGATCACGACCCGGTTTTTGGCCCGGCCCAGCCCGGTTTTCTAAGAACCGGTTTCTTCCAACATTAACCGGGCTATCAATATTTGGGTGAAACCTGGCCCGGGCCGGCCCAAAGCCCGCTTGGCTTTATTGTTTGGGCCCAAAGCCCGTTTTGACCGGCCCAGATCGGCTCAAGCTCGATATTTGGCCATCACTACTTTGGAGCAGAGTCCGGTGGTGTTTAGAGCCGATGGAGAGAGGGAGTGATGGTAGAAATAGGAGGCGACGGAGGAGAAAGTGGTGGTGGATGGCTAAGGAGGAAGTCGAGGGTCTATTTGGTAAAGATCTAGACGACAGGGTTGTTTTTTACCTTTTATACAATGTTTTAAAACCCGGATCGACCCGGCCGGTTCAACCGGTTGAACCGGGAACCGGTCGAGAGACCGGGTCAACTATCACCGGGTTTTTGGGGATTTATGAACCGGATCGAACCGCCGGGTTTTTGAGAAAACCGGTAAAAACCCGGGTTGACCCGGTTAAAAAAATAAAAAAAAATTTGTGTTTTTTTTTGGATTGATATAAAATTTGTCGTTATGTGTTTTTTTAATGTTTTTGGATTGATGTAAACTTTTTGTTATGTGTAATTTTAATGTTTTAACTTGTGGACATCAAATTATTGGTTTTATATATATACATATATAGAGGGAGGATCTTGCGAGAAGTTAAATATTTTGCGAGAAGGCAAGAAGTGTTTAATCATATATGATTACACGGCTTGTAAGTGTGTTTAATCATGTATTATTAAACGTTTATGTATTACCAATATAACATGTGTTTAATCATATATGATTAAGCTTGTGTATCATATATGATTACACTTATCGCCTTCTCGCAAAATGTTTAGCTTCTCGTTTGAACTTTTTTAAGGGTTGTAAAATATCCTTCCAATATATATATATATATATATATATATGCAAGAAAATGAAAAATACATAAAATTTCTTGAAACCGGGTCAACCACCCGGTTGAACCGGTTGGACCGGTTGGACCGTGACCCGATCACCACACCGGGTCAACCTTAAAATCGGGTTTTAAAATATTTGCTTTTATATCGTCTAAATTGAAAGTAGTCACTTGACAAAATGATTAAATCAAACTACTAATTTAACGGATAAAAAATAAAATATTATCAAAATCGAATATTTTTAAATAAAAAGGAGTTAAAACTAACATTAATCTAATCTTAACTTTTCACTATCTTGTCTTTATCACAAATTTTTTTGAAAAATTAATCAATGATAAAACATTTCAATTACATTATAATATTAATCAAATAATATTTTTATAAAATTAAAAAACTACTTTAAGATAAATCCAAATAAAAACAATATTTTTAAAAGGGAATTTAATTAAAATACCCTTATTTCAAAAGTGTATTACCGAAATACCCAAAGTCTCTCTTTTTTTACCAAAATACCCATTATTGTCGGGATCTTGATCCGGGATTTAAGCTATCCCGGGGTTAGCAATTTTTTTTGACCATAGTGGGGTTACCCCGGGATTTAGAGTGATATCCCGGGGTTAGGCCGGGATGAAGGGCTATATTTTGTGAATAATTATTTAGTTTTTCTTTTTGAATAAAACAATTTTATATTTGAATAAAACAATTAAAATATTTGAATAAAACAATTTTGGGCTGGGATTTAGTTTTTCATTTTGAATAAAACAATTAAAATATTTGAAATACTTATATGTTCCATAATAAATTTAATAATAACTATAAATTCAATTTTTATAAACTACACTTTTATCCGGGAAATCACTATTCATCCCGGACTAATGCCGGGATTTCACTGTTCATCCCGGACATAACTCCGGGAAATCACTATTCATGCCGTCGATTGAAGGTAAACCCGGGATGGGTGTCATCCCGGCCACGGATCCCGGACAAAAGGGGTATTTCGGCAAAATCAAAGAGATTTAGGGCATTTTGATAATACGAGATTGAAATACGGTCATTTTAATTAATTTTCCTTTTTAAAAATACCAATATTTAAATACGCCCTCATGTGAAATATACAAATAAATTATCCCGTGGGCTTTTTTTATACAAAAGGATGCAAATGAAAGAATTAATTATCCATAACGTGGGCCATCTCTATATTGCCACGTGTCATGCAAATGATCGTCCGATTTAATCCTCTGTTGCATGGCAGCTACCAATTTAGACCATATATAAAAAGTCAAAAACACCCCTCGTCATCAGAATCTTTATAATCCATCAATAAACCCATGCTTCACCACTAGTACATCACTCTTTACCACTTGTACCCTCCACTTCCGCCATGGCCGTCCACCGCCACTTCCTCCTCCGCCTCCTCCTCCTCCTCCTACCATCACTCCATCTCTCCACCAGCTCCGACCACCACCACCACCACCGGAATCTGCTCCAAAACGCCGACGTTTCATGTCCGCTGAATTTTGACTTGATTCGCCGGTTTGTTGGCTCACGCCGCCCTACATTCGATGCTCAAACCGCCTGCCGGTACGCTCAGCAAGGCCTCCGGTTAGTCGAAGCTGATTACCTCCGTCGTACGAACTCCTTCGTGCCGCCGCTCAACTCCGCCGAGTCGTGTTGGACTTCATACCAAACCATCGTCGATGGCTTCTTCCCTAATTTTGACCTCCGGCGGAACTGCGGCTTCGAAACAAGCTGGATCGCCGTCTCCGGTTGTATGAATATAACTAACCGACAACAATTCGAAGGCAACGTATCGAGATCGTCGCTGAACACCGCCGTTTCGGCTTGTAATCAGTCACTCTCCGGCTCCTCCTGTTCGGCGTGCACCGTCGCGCTTTCTAATCTCCAGGCGTCGTACTTGAACGGAGCTACCGTCGGAAACCTAACCGACTGCCGTGCTTATCCTTTCATCTACGCCGCCGCGTTCGCGAACAGATTCGGACCTACAGATCGAGGTACGGCTGTTTGTTTGTTCTCTCTTGATCTCGCTTTTGCAGATTCGAAAAACCGATCTAAAACAATCGTAATTGTGATCATCGTTGTAATCGTTGCGGTGTTTCTATCGGCAATTGCGATCGGATTTTGGTATTATCGGAGGAAAAAACTCGAGAATTTGAAGCTAAATCGAAGATCTAGAATACCTGAACGCAATTCGGTATCTGCTTTAGATTCGATCACCGGAAGCACAACGCTAATCCGATACACCATTGATGATGTCAAAGAAGCTACTAGAAACTTCTCGAGAGACAACATAATTGGTAAAGGAGGTTACGGAAACGTATACAAAGGTTTTCTAACAGACGGATCTGAAGTCGCATTGAAACGATTCAAAAACTGCTCCGCCGCCGGCGACGCCAGTTTCACACACGAAGTGGAGGTCATCGCCAGTGTCCGCCACGTGAATCTGGTGGCGTTGCGAGGCTACTGCACCGCCACCACCCCGTTCGAAGGCTACCAACGGATCATCGTTTGCGATTTGGTGAAAAACGGCAGCCTCCACGATCATCTTTTCGGGAATTCCGGAACTCGGAGCCGGCTCAATTGGCCGATTCGCCGGAGAATTGCATTAGGTACGGCCCGAGGATTGTCTTATTTGCACTACGGAGCGCAACCGGCGATCATCCATCGCGATATAAAAGCGAGCAACATATTGTTGGATGAGAACTTCGAGGCGAAAGTGGCCGATTTCGGGCTGGCAAAGTTCGCACCCGAGGGCGCGACCCATTTGAGCACTCGGGTTGCCGGAACAATGGGCTACGTGGCCCCGGAGTATGCGTTATATGGTCAATTAACCGAAAGGAGTGACGTTTATAGCTTTGGAGTCGTGCTTTTAGAGCTTTTAAGTGGGAAAAAGGCTCTTTTAGGGGTCGGGGATGGCCAACAACCGGTTCTTCTCGCCGATTGGGCTTGGTCGATGGTGCGAAAAGGTACACCGTTAGAAGTGATAGACGACGAGATGTCGGAATGTGGTTCGCCGGAGATCATGGAGAAGTATGTGTTAGCGGCGGTCCTCTCATCTCATCCTCAGTTGTACGCCCGACCGACGATGGACCAAGTGTTGAAAATGTTGGATACGGATTTGCCGGTTCCTTCCATACCCGAAAGACCGATACCACTAATAGCTGGGATCGAGGATATCGAGAAATCCGTTAGTAGTAACGGATCGGGTCAATTGTCTACTCCTAGAGGGTACCAGGCGTATACGTTTGAGGATGGGCGGCCCACCGCCAGGGAGGAGGTGGAGGAGGAGGAAGAAAAACGCCGGCATTCAAGTTGTCGGCCATCAGCCGCCCGAGAGGAGGTGGAGGAGGAGGAAGAAAAAGAAGAACGCCGTCTTTCAAGTTGCCGATAGCACCGGCTAGAGGTACCATTTCATGATTTTGTTCTTATTTTTGCCCGGATTGAATTCTTTTTCGTTGAAATTTTATTCATGTAACTTAAAAGTTTTGAGTTTAAATCTTACACTTGTATATTATTTGTAAAATATGCTCGTTGTCCAATAGCGCATCTTGCGAAAATCAACTAATAAAGATTGTCGATTTTCGGACAACGTTTTGGAGATATGGTCAAATTGCGTGCGTCGTGCTAAGTCTTTAAAAGCGGAATATATTTGATGTCGTTGGTATAAAGATGTACAAAAAGATTAATGGCTGTTTACCAAATCTTCCATTTAAGTCCTGTATGGATAAATGTGTCTGTTTGGATAAATTGATGTTGCTGTTTACTTTTTTATCAGAATGAATAGTCTGAATAACAGAAATGACCAATTTACCCCTGAATATGAATTTTAAGTTGTTTTATAAATTGCTGTTTATTTTTAAGCCATATAATCATAAATTTCCCCAATACTGCTTCTATCCCCCTTCTAGATAACTTTTATGTTCTTGAATAGCCAAAAAGAAATGAAATTAGGAGACAAACACCTAAATTATCCTTCATGAACATAATTCTAGTTGTATGATCAAAATTAATCAACCAATCAAATTCAAAACGTAAGTAGCAGATCAATCCTAAAAAACACGCCGTTCCCAATGTAATCTCCCAAAGCACCATTATTCCTCTCTGTACTCGATTTGTATGTAGCGAAACTGAAAAGGCAAAGGTTAATTTTTCGTGAAAGCTATGGAAATGTGTATGGAAACATCAGATGACGAACGTTGATTACTCCAATTACGTGACCATCAAGAATTTGATTCCGAGTACAAAAAAAAAAACAAGAAACTTCTTATTCTTATGTTCCGTCTGCTACCCCAACGTCGGCGATTCCAGGTTCGTCATCACAGGGCCTGAAAGCGTGGTCGATCTGCAGATTTATTTCGATGGAGGCGCTGGCCGAAGCGTGGTCGCGGTGATGGAGGCGCTGCCGGAGGTGTGGTCGCTGGTGATGGAAAATATGGCTGTGCGATTAAGCCATTAAGCCCCAAGTAAACACTCCATGTGTCTGTGCGAATAAGTCACTCACCCCATTAAGCCCAGTAAGCCCCAAGTAAATACCCCCTAAGGCATTGTTTGACAAACTAGTTTATAAGTTAACTAGTAGACTGATCTTTTCAAAACGTTACTATGAGTAGCTTTATCAGAAACTAGCTTATGTTCATCCAAACATGTATCAGGAAAAAAAAAGCTAGCTTATAAGCTAGTTTTTTTTTTTTTTGCCAAACATAGCCTAAAGACTACGGTATAGACCTCGGCCCCAAAAACCCAAAATCAATTGAATCTGGTTATGGATCGTTAGACACACGGGTACCAAGAGTGGTTTGGACCGTAGGATAGGATGAGATAAGACAGAACGGAAACTTGTTGTTCTACATTTGGCACAGTATTATTCTAGGACATGATAGGAGTAAGTAGGATCTCTGAAATAGGCGAAACAATCTATACTATATTATAAAGACGGAATAAAAAACTCTTAATTACTACTTATAAAACATAAGGTACTACCATTTTATGCATACATTTCAAAAATCTCTTAATTCACAACTTAGTATGCATAAGGTACAAATCATTTGAAAAAAATTCAAACTTTACTTTTTCACTACCTTCTATTTAGGGTTTCTCCAAAAGAAGAAAAGTTATTTACTTGCTCAAATTAACATATTTCTTTAATTATAATAGTACATGTATTTTCTTCATGTATACAAGTTTTTAAAGCCTTTTGAATTCTATAAAACTAACTAATAATGAATCTATATATACGTTTAGATACAAAATAATATTATCCAACATTATATTTGTTATTTTTATCTATTCTATATTTCAGTATTTTGAAAAAATATTATCATTCGTTAGATATCGTTGATTAATACATGTTTTTAAAATTCAAATATACATTTAACGATTACTTTAATATAATTTCTTAATGTTTCATGATTAAAAAAACTCAAGTTATGCGTTTATCACTACTAATGTCACATAAATTATAAATATATGATTTACAATTGCTCACCCCGATGCATTGCACGGGTACACTGTTAGTAATTAGAGAGATAGACAAGATTGGTAAATTACTAAACTATATATATTAAAGTTAAGATACTGAAATCTTTTACAATTCCTTCCCCCATCACCGATCCTTGATTGCATACAAAAATCAGAGCTATTTATTAGCAACTTAGTGAGTTTAATGAGACTCATAACTTATTCGATCAAATATAAATGATTGTTTGGTAGTGACTTAATGTTATAGAAAGTGATTTATCCCATAAGCTTCCAAGGCCTAAGGGGGGTTTATGCAGAAAGTCAAAATTTTCCAAACCTCCCACTCTCAATTAAAAACACGAATCTTTCATCTATGAAAAACCCCTCCTTATCAAAACATTCCTGATCTATAGACAGATTAATCACACATACATCTTTATTCGTACAGGACTTAATGGAAAACCTGTTAAACAGTCCGTTACTCATTAATACTCAGAGTTGGGCCATCGGGGGTAGGGACCAAAGTACTTCAAGAAAATCAATCCCAAAGTCCGAAGCCCAATTACATCTTCATCACCGGATCAAGCCTAATTGTTATTTTAGGATGACGGGGCTCAACGGTCGCTTCATCTCATCTTTTATGCAGTGTTCTCGACTCCGTTGTCACGAACGGAAGGTAGGAAAGAGAGAAAATAGTGGGAAAAGCAAAAACCTCGTCTTCTCGAATTTTTATAGGAGGGTAGTGAGAAAAAAATAATGCCGATTTTTCTCTCAAACGTTAGAAGAAAGAGAAAATAACTATAAATTATAATCCATGTAAATAAATAAAAGTATATTTATTTCTTTTTTTTTATTGTACATGTTAAAAAAATGGTTGAAAGAAGGATAAGTGTTTATAAATATTTTGTGAATAGAGTAGGTCGTTATCTTTTAATATGATTTATTTATTTATGGCCTGCAAGAATTGAGATCTAAAAGAGCATTAATATTAATCTAATGAAAATGACAAAAACTTCTTCAAAATTTGTATAAATATTTGATAATTTAAATGGTAAAAGATTTGATATTAACCATAATGACAAAAAAAACACAACTGGAAATAGAGTAATAAATTAATTGCAACTATCAACTAATCATTTTTAACTATCAACTAACCATATATGATTTTTTTTTTTTACGGCAACTGGGGCTATGCCCACACACACACGCACCCACGGTATCCGGGCATCCAATTGGGCAGCACCGACTAATCCGCAGCGACCTGCTCCAGCCTCAATTGACTGGATCCGCCCAGGTACGACTAAGTCCGGTCAAGATCGAGCCCGCATACCCATAGACTGGTATGCCCGTAAACCTGGACTTGAACCAACCCGAAGGCCGACTCAAGGTCTGGGTATCGCCAAAGTGCGTCCCCCCGTATTCGAACCCCGTAACCATATATGAAAATGAGACCCGTTTTAGGGGTGTTTGGGATTGTTTATTTAAAATAACATATGATTTTTTTTTTAAAAAGTGTTTATTAATTTATATGGTGATAAAAATAGTTTTATAAAAAGTGTTTGAATTAGATTATTGTGGTACCAAATCGTAATAAATTAATAAGTTGTTATTTAGGTGTGTTTGGGTTTGCATATACATGTAAAATAACCGAAAAGTCATAAGTTGTTTCAAATAAGTTGATAAGTTATAATGATTTAACTTATCAAAATTCTTTATTAGCGGTATGTAAAAGCTATAAAACCCTTTTATTTTTTTCCTACCTATTGAAAAACCTAGTAACTTATCCTGATTGGGGTCATGTAATTTTCCGTAAAACCGAGACCAAGGGGTTGTTTGTTTTAAAAAAAACCTCTTAACGACTCTTAAGTCTTAATCGTTCAGACCTTTTTACACATAATCTCTTATTAATCATAACTAAAATAAGACTTCAGACTTTAGACCTGTTAAAAAACAAACAACACCTAAAGATGGGGACGGGGATCCCAAAAGTTAAAAACCGGAGTCGGGGCTGGGTAATATGATCAACAACATGCCCCGTTCCAGTATATTTAATCAAAAGAGTGTAGCTCAAGTGGCAAAGGCTTGGGGCTAGTGGATGGTATCCATTGGTCTCAAGTTCGAACCACGGGGGAGGCACTTTGGCGATACCCAGACCTTGGGTCGGCCTTCGGGTCGGTTCGGGTCCAGGTAACGGGCATGCCAGTTTATGGGCATGCGGGTTCGGCCATAGGTCTGGCTTAGTCCTGGGCGGGTCCAGTCCTTGTGGCTGGGCCGGGTCGCCGCGGATTAGTCGGTGCTGCCCAATTGGATGCCCGGATACCGCGGGTGCGTGTGTGAGTTTAATGTCGTACAAAAAAAAAGTATATTTAATATATTATATATTTATTTTTCAATATATTATATTTCATATATTTTAAACTTAAAATACTCTTTCTAAATTTAAAAAAATATTAAATCTTTTTTTTAATTTAAATTTTTAATATTTTTTAGAATTTAGAAAGAGTATTTTGATCTTTCTTTTCCGATTTTGATTTTATACCATTTTGAATCACATTATTTTAATTATAATTTTATTTTTTCATTTTTGATTTTTTTTTAATATTGGTAAAGTTGATTTGTTTTTGTTTGAATTTGGGTTGGTAAACCAGTGTTGACACTTGACAACACCTATATTGTTTGCAAATTTGATTTTGAAAAAAAAATATTCGATTCGTTGTTGGGGAACTCTATTTCCATTTGGAAACGGGGATGAGGATGTGATCATATTCTTCGGTGGGGACAGGGATGAGGTGGTCCACCTCATCCTCGCCCTATTTCCGCGCCTATATCCAACATCTATGTTAATTAAAGATTTTACAAATTTAAGATATATTCCATGCACATTTTCATTTTCATTTCCATTTGTTCAGTTGTTTCGAGCGGTTTTTGTTACATTTTGATTCATTTTATCTTTCTTAATTAGCCTTGACGGAATCCGTCGCTATGTGCAGAAATCCGTCGCTAAAAGGTAAAAATCCGTTGCATAGTTTCCGATCAGGTAGTAAGTCTACAAGAGGGAGGTTCAAAACGGAACAGTAACAAAATAAGAAAAAAACAAGAAAACAGCCTAATCAAGTGCAAAACCATATGTGATTTTACAGTAACGATCAACACACAAGGGTGTGTGGACGACGTGTCATGCGAATCACATGTGATTTTAGTGTTCTATTTTCTTATTTAGGGGTTGTTTGTTTACCTCTTAATGGTTCCATTAAGAGACAACATCTGAATCGTTAAGAGGTAAATCTTGTTTGGCAAAAAAAATGTCTGCCTCTTAATGGTTCCAAAACCCTCTGAATGATTTTGTATCTTCACTCTGCCTTAACCATTAAGAGCCCTGATTTCATTTTGAACAATTAACAAACAACCATATTTCATTTCACACTATATCATAAGTGCCTCTTACATTATGACCATTTATTAATTCTGCACCAAACCATTCAGCAAGTGCTAATCAACCCCTTAGTTACTGATATCTTATTAACCTGATTTATATCTAGACAACTGCCATCGATGCATATAAGCCAAGATATTAACAACCCACGTGAGGATTTACAAACATCCATCGATCTAACCTTTAAAAATAGTAAGATGAGCATATATATATATATATACACACATAGATACTACTGGTTCGATGAAACACAACTAATTAACAGCTTAATTTCATTTGCAGATCTTTCTTGCATTCGATCCGGAATTCCTTTAGATATGGCGGAAAACGAGATCGCGATTCAAGACGAGATACGAGCCCCGCTCGTAGCTCGAACGATCGACGATTATAAACAAGAAAGCCACAAGCAGAACAACTTCATGGTTTATCTAAGCACATTTGTTGCTGTTTGTGGTTCTTTCGCCTTCGGATCATGCGTAAGTTCTAAACCCGAATCATATTCGTTAAAATCGTTAAAAACTTTAAACCGATAACGATCAATATTCGTTTTTCCAGGCGGGTTACTCGTCGCCTACCCAATCCGCCATCCGGGACGATTTAAATCTGTCGCTAGCCGAGGTTAGTATGGTAATTTCAGTTTCATCCCGATATAAATGTGATTTAAATGTTACTGTTAGAGTCCCACATCGGCTAAATGGCCGATTCTCATTTAATATATGTTGGAGGAACCTCAGTTTTGTTGTCAGACAGTTTTGGAGAGTAATCTGATGGGGTTCCAGATATTTTAACAGTTATCGAGTTTAAATTTGTATCGCTGTTTTTGTAGTACTCGTTGTTCGGCTCAATCTTGACGTTTGGTGCAATGATCGGGGCCGTCACGAGTGGACCAATTGCCGATTTCGTTGGTCGTAAAGGGGTAAGTTACGAGTACTCGGTTTAGTTTGAATCTTTTGATGTTATAAGCCATTTGTGCAACACGAAATCGGGTAATGGAGAATGTAAACAGGCGTTGAGGATATCGAGCGGTTTTTGTTTGGTCGGGTGGCTAGCGATTTACTTTGCTAAGGTATGTAAATATACTCTATTCTTTGTTGCGGATTCGTGTTATAATTGCACACAAATTGAAGAGGTTTTTCGTTTACGAAAGGGGCCCGTGGCGCTGGATATCGGAAGACTAGCAACGGGATACGGGATGGGAGTGTTTTCGTACGTTGTGCCGGTGTTCATTGCCGAAATCGCACCGAAAAACCTACGAGGGTCGTTGACAGCAGCAAATCAGGTTACGTTCGTAAATTAACCCTTATAAATGATACATCTTGTAGTTGGATTATATATTGGAACCTCATTTCTTTCCTTAAGGGCCTTTTTGGAAAAGTAATCTGAAGAGGTTTCACGTATCTTCAGTATATGGATCGTGCTAAAACTTGTGTTGAATTTGCCATCGGTATCTGCAGCTTATGATCGTTGCGGCCGTGTCGCTTGCCTTCGTGATCGGAACCATGACGCCGTGGAGGATCTTGGCGTTGACAGGTACCAACGGTTTGAAACACACACATAACCAGGGGGTCGTTGGCCTAGCGGTATTGGGTTACATGTAGATCCCAACCTCCCTGGAGGTCAAGGGTTCAAAACTCATCGACAGCGAGGAGCACGTTTGAGTTTTGCCATATATAACTATTATATATACATGGTTGAGTTTCAGTGAGAAGTTGAGGTTAACGTGAGAAGCGTGAGAAGTGGTTATCAACCATTGGATGAGAAATGGATGCACATTAGAATGAGATGAACCAAGATAAGATGCACCGAGATGCACCAGATCAATTCCTTTCTAAGCCACAATTCATGAGAGGGCATTTGATTAAAAGTGATCAACGGTTCAGATCCATTTCTCACGCTTCTCACGTTAACCTCAACTTCTAACACAATATTTCGTCTATATATACATAGGGTTGGGTTTCAATAAGAAGTTGAGTTAACGTGAGAAATGGTTATCAACCATTGGATGCACATTAGGATGATATGCATCGAGATAAGATGCACCTCATCAATTTCCTTATGAAGTGCGATTCATTGGTGGATTTTAGATTATAAGTGATCAAGGGTTCAAATCCACTTCTCACTCGATCTTTCGCTTATATTATATACATACATACATACATATATATGTATATATATATATATATATATATATATATATGGGTTGTTTTATTTGCAACCCTTAAAAATGTTGCAAATCTTGCAACTCACATCTTAACCGTCAGATTCATGATCGGCGGTTACAATAGATATGGGGTCCAATATTTTTAATTAAAAAAAACAGAAATATAAAAATAAAATAACCGTCGATCATGAATCCAACGGTTAAGATGTGGTTGCAAGGGTTGCAACCTTTTTCAGGGTTGCAAAATATCTTTCCAATATATATATATATATATATATATATATTAAGGCCAACGATAATTACAACTCATGTAAATCTTACAATCCAAGCAACCCACATCTTAACAGTTGAATTCATGATTATATATATATATATATATATATTAATATATATAGAGAGAGGTGGGTTCATACGAGAACATTTAGGAAAACACGAGAACAGCCAAATACATACAAAATCATATATGATTCACGCGACTTTGCGTGCGACCGCGTCCGATTTTTCGGGTTAATAAATCACATATGATTTTGTACATGATCTTCTGTTTTTTGTTGTTTTCTTAAATAGTTAGCGTTCTCGTTTGAACCTTCCCCCTCTTTCTTTCTCTCTCTCTATATATATTTAGAGAGAGAGGGGGGGATAATCATTTAGAAACCTTCTAAGGGGGTGTTTGGTTCGCGGATTTGGATGGAATTGGAATGTCCAAATCCATTGACCAAATTCCAAAGTTGTGTTTGGTTCACAGAATTTAAACAAAGGAATCCTTCCAATTCTGCCGGATTCCTTAAATGGTGATTTCAAAAATCCTCCGGATAACCCACGAAATTCATTTCTTTCCAACGGAATGTTCAATGTTTCCCTAATCTAAATCAGCACTCTCTCCAAAAAAAAAAAAAAAAAAAAAAAAGATTCCGATTCCAATTCCAATTACATCCAACCAAACGCGATGAAAATACGTGGTCAAATTCCATTCAAATTCCTTCAAAGTCAAATTTCTTGATGAATTCCAATTCCATCGAATTCCATTTCACGAACCAAACGCCACCTAAATGTTACAAACTATACAAACCCATCTAGGTCATCCAAATTTTTGATCAACGGTTGAGAAATTTTAGGACTTCAATTAATTTAAAAAATAGGAAGAAAATAGGGAAAGACTAGTTTAAAAATAGTTTTAGTTATTTTAAATTTAAATTTTATTAATTAATTTGAATTATCTAATTATGGTTACAAGATATCCTTAATTTTCTCCATATTTATCTTTTCTTCTATCTAAAAAATAATCCGGCCACCACCACCATCATCTCCATCGTCATCACTACGCCGGCGACTGAGAACCACCGCAGTTCTCCACTACTCCATCCGATGATTGTCGTGCGCCGCCGCCATCCGCCATCCGCCAGGAGCCTCCTTCGCCACCCCACGTATCGTGACCTCCTCCCCCGAATCTCCGACGAGTTTATGAAATTTCAAGTTCATACAATGTTTGTTCGAGTTTCATAAACTGTTTTTTTGAAATTTTATAGTTTCATATATTTTCATAAACGGTTTCATATATTTTTCTCCATATGAATAATCATATTTTAAAGTTTCATATATTTTTCTCTCATGAATATTCAGATTTTTTTCGAAATAATTATATATTTTTTAAGTTTCCTATATTTTTCTCCTATATGAATAATAAGATTTTTAATTTTCATACATTTATCCAATATGAATGATCAGATGATTAGACGTGAAAATTTCAAAAAAAACATTTTATGAAACCAAAAAAACTTGAAACTTTCGAAAAAACAGTTTATATATGAAAGTCGAAAAAATTATGAAACTTGCCGGAAATGGGGAGGTCGCTGGAGTGGGAGGAGGTCACCGGAAGTGGGAGGACGTCACCGAAAGTGGATGGTGACGGTGGATCGTGAGTGTGTGTGTGTGAGAGAGAGAGATGGAGAGATAATTAAGGAAGAGATAATTAAAGAATTTAATTTTTTCCTAAAATTACGAAATTTGTAAAAAGACATAAATACCCTAGTTTGTATTGTTTGTAACCTTTAGAAGGTTTGCAAATGAAAGTCTCTCTCTCTCTCTCTCTCTCTCTCTCTATATATATATATATATATATATATATATATATATATATAGGGGCCTAATCAAATGAGGTCCTATTAGATTGTGGTAACTATTAGATCCAATCTCATCTAATCATTTTAATTAATTTATTTTTTTAATTAATTAATAAAGGAGGATATATTAGTAATTTGATAAATTAATTAATATAACATTTTTTTTGTAACTGAAAAAAATCAAAGTCTCATCAATCAAATATTACGTTTCCTTTATTATCTCAACAAATTGATTTTGGGATAATATCCATATGGACCATGTGACATTGTGTTACATTGTGATAATATACACGAGGTTCGGGGAAAACCACCAAAAAACTGAAAAACTGATGAACACTCTGGTAACCGTTCTTCTGGACGACATCTGCATACAAGTAATTGAAACTATTTTTTGGTTTTTATACACATGTGCGGATGCACGTGTGCATATTACAAATTACTTTTATGCACTTGTGCATATTGTCCAGATGAACGGTTACCAGGGTGTTCCTCAGTTTTTCATTTTTTTTTTCTTCCTGAAACCGACCCTGTATATATATACTATGACTTAAAAAGGACTATAAAGACGACTTTAAGTTCGTCGCTGTAGATACCTGCGACGACCTATAATCGCTATAGCCCAGTTGGGTAGGACTCTAGTCGGAATGAATCCGGTTACTAGTCTAATCTTGAATAGTGACAGATCGAAGTTGTAACGGTTGCAGGAGTGGGTCCGTGCGTTGTTCTCGTAATCGGATTGTTTTTCATACCGGAATCGCCAAGATGGCTGGTAAGATCTACTTGTTTTCGCCGTCACATTTCGATAAAAAAAAGGATCAAGAAAACGGTGTTTGACACACATGCAGGCTAAGATCGGAAACCAAAAAGAGTTCGCAATCGCGCTTCGAAAACTTCGAGGGAAGGATGCCGATATATCCGAAGAAGCCGCCGAAATCCAGGTTCGTGTTTCACAAACTCTCGAAGTCAGCGTTTTCACAGAAACAGTCGCTCTACTCTTTGGGGTAAAGATCAGGTAGGATTGAACCCCTAACCTCATTGTATTCGTACATTACGTAATTGTTTTACAGGATTATATAGAATCGCTTGAAAAGCTCCCGAAAACCAGACTTCTCGATTTGTTTCAAAAAAGATACTCACGATCCGTCGTTGTAAGTTCATCGTGTTATCGAATACCGTTCCTACCTACGGAACGTTTCGTTTCATAACGTTTAATGTTTTCTGAAATTGTAACGTGAAGATAGGAGTCGGGCTAATGGTTTGCCAACAATTCGGAGGAATCAACGGTATATGTTTCTACACGAGTAGTATTTTCGAGACCGCAGGTATATATATATTATATAGCCCGTGATGAATTCAACCCGTCCGTCACATAAACCATATTAGCATTATATAACGCGTTTAATCAACTGGGTCGTCGACTCTTTCAGGATTTCCTGCTGATCTCGGAACGATAATCTACGCATTGTTACAGCTCGTGATTACGGCGTTAAACGCGCTCTTCATAGACAAAGCCGGTCGAAAACCGCTTTTATTGGTAACTAAAATACATCCAACGACACATTTGATGTTTAGCGACAATGTTTCTGTCGCAACACCATTAGCGACGGAGCAGCGTAACGTTTATTTGTATATTTCAAGGTTTCGGCAACGGGATTGGTTTTGGGATGTCTACTAACCGCACTTTCGTTCTACTTTAAGGTAGTATTTTCGTTCATGTATACCATTTTTCTCCGTTATCTAACCTTATCTTTTGTTATCAGACTTACGAAATAGGACTATCAGTAGCACCGGCACTTGCCATAACGGGCATTCTGGTAATTTCGAAGATCAATAAAAAACGAAACTATTTTGATATCGTCGTCGTATGTTTGAGTTCTGAATTCTTGACGTTTTCTTGAACACGTACAGTTGTATATCGGCTCGTTTTCAGCCGGAATGGGAGCAATTCCATGGGTTATAATGTCCGAGGTAATCCACGATCGACACTAGTCTCTCGTATCTAAATTTCTCGTTCATGGCAATAACCGAACGCCTGCTTTTTTGTTTAGATATTCCCGATTAACATAAAAGGAGCGGCCGGAAGCCTCGCGACTTTGGTGAATTGGTTCGGTGCGTGGGCGATTTCGTATACGTTCAATTTTCTCTTGAACTGGAGTTCGTACGGTAAGTTTACGCGACATTTCGTAGCTTTGTCCCACGAATTTGTTTTAGCAGGTAAGGAGGTGGACATCTTTATAGAATGAGTGGTTGGTCCGGAGTCCAACAACTATGCTAAAGTTTTTCTAAAATAGAGTAAAAAAAATCAAAATCTCTAAACATTTTTGCATCCAACTCCAACAGCTATGCTATTTTAGCAACTCTAGTATTAATACAAAAAGGCATAAGCTTTACATATAAAGTTGATAGATACAAAATGTGATTAGTACATCTATACAGTTTATGTTTCAGTTGGGGAATTGTTTTGGTTTGTGTTGGTACATATTTAGCAACAATCTGGAAATGAAATTAGTCATTATCTCTATTCTAAAATTTAACTATCAAATTAAGAATATCACTTTGCTATATCACTGTTCTTCCTGTAACCTAGCAATCTGCACCCTGTTTTCTTTATTTTTAATATTTTGAAATACGGATGATATATTTTAAGCCCAAGGTACAACTAATTAAAGTCAATTACTTAATTTACAAATTCTTAATGCTTTGGTACAACCTTTTCAAGCACAGTATCTCACATAATCATCTATTTGTGGAATGGATACTCATTTATTAATATAAATATTTGTTTTTTTGGTAGAGGATTTTATAAAATGAATTTTATATTAGCATAATCTATTTTAAATGTAGATTTTACATTTAAATCTATATTAATGAGATATAATATAAATTTTTTTTTCTTCCGTATTTATTTATATCACATCTCATAATGATTTTTCCATATTTTTTTTATAAAATCTTTTTTCATATTTTATTTTATAAAATCTTTTTACATAATGAAATGTAATATAAATTTTTTTTCTTCCGTATTTTTTTGCTAATATAAAATATATTTTATTTTATAAAATCTACACGTATTTTATATTAGCATAATATAAAATCTACACGTATTTTTTTGCTAATATAAAATTTACACGTATTTTTTCACGAGCATTAAAAGAAGAAAAAAAAAGGTTGATATGAATTAAAAATAAAAAATAACGAGATACACTAATAAATTATCGTATTCTTTAAAATAAAAATATTCCGCAATACTTTTCAAATTAACCAAGTGTAAAGAAAATAAAATAGAAACGATGTAGATATAAAAATTTTTTCCATATTTTTAATATATTTACATTTAAATGTAAAATCGAAAATAAAAATAAAAGATTTTAAAATATTCTCTACATTCAATATAAATATATATAGCTTCTCTATGTATCATCCGAGTACAAGAAGATGACGAACGGTCGGGTGTCAATGGCGGAACCTGCAACTGAACAAAAGATATTCCACTATATTTTTGTTTATTTGAAAAACTACTTTTTTATATTTTATTTTATTTACTGAGGATTTGTTTATATTTTTCAAAACCCACAATCATATTTTTCGAAGTAGGGGAATAAGATATATATACATATCTTTATTTTTATTGACTAATACTATGAGGTCATGAAGTCAATAGTCAGATAAATTTTCAAGTGGTACTGAGTGAATTTGAACTATACCAGTTGAGTTGTCAGTTACAAAAGATAGAAATCATTTATTTATTTTTTGTCATATTTGATGTGGGTTGAATGTTGTTAATTAATCTACAGATTTATATGTTCAAAGTGATTGTCAAGTGTTGTCGAGGAGATTTCAGAAAAATTGCAAAATCTGTAAAAACGTATGTTCATATTTATAATTATTTCAATAATAACGATATGTTGTGAGACATGTCGTTTGAGTTTTAAATAATATAATACAAAACTATTACCAATATTATTGCACAAACTCATAACAACAAACGATTAAGAATATATGTAAGTTAACCACTTATGAAAATACATTCGTTTTTCACATTATATTTCATTAACTGTTAACAGAGAAATTACGCTTCATTTTAACTCGGTTCAATATTCCAACAAAAAATTTATCCTCCCATGCAATGCACGGGCCCAACACTAGTAAATAATAATAATAAGATATACAACAATAATTTAAATTTTTTATAAGAAAATATGAAAAAAAGAGTAAAAGACCAAAATACCATAGATTTAATGGGGCTAAACTTAATGAAGTTAGAAGAGGTACCTAATCCATAACAAAATCAAAACCACAATCATCATATTTGTAATTATTTTGTTTAAGGGACTCAATCCAAAATTTTCAATAACCACAAGGACGAAATTTGTAATTTACTTTTAATTATATTATTAAAATATTCAATATATGGAAAGATGAGAGATGAAAAGTTTGATTTTTTGAGGTAATAATTAATTTTGGAAGGAAACTATCTATTTAGAGATTTCTCTAAATTTAAAGATTTTTACAATCTCTTTTCTCTATTTTAGCATAGAAGATAGCATAGTTGTTGGAGCAACAAAAATATTAAAATCCCAATTTTTTCCATTTTAGCATAACTGTTGGAGATGCTCTTGGGCACCAATGTCCATGAAACACATGATTTACCTTCCTCGTGATGGTTGTAGCCTGTGGGACCCGATGTGATGGGGGCGCTTTAGACACCACCATCCTGTCTTTGGGACATAATATTTACCTTCCCATGATGACAGTAGGACCGGTATGGCAGGTTTGGAGTTCTGCTCCAGGCACTACCAACCTGTCCCTGAAACAAATGATTTACCTTCCTCATGATGGTTGTGGGACTGGTATGGTGAGGAGCTTTAGGCATTGTTTGGCAAAAAAAAAAGCTACCTTATAAGCTAGCTTATTGAAAAGCTACTCATAGTAGCGTTTTGAAAAGCTAGCTTATCAGCTACCAGCTAGCTTATAAGCTAGTTTGCCAAACATAGCCTTAGACACCGCTATCTGTTTGTGGGACATAATATTTTCCTTCTCATGATGATAATTAAGGGTGTTCATCGGTTGAAATCCAATGGATTTAGGTGGATCTGATTCGATCCACTCATCCATTAGATGTTGGATTTTGTCATCCAATCTAATCCAACTAACATTGAACATCCGATCAAATCAAGTCCAATGGATGATTGGATCAGATCGGATCCATTGGATATTACTATTGATTATCCACATATCATATTATATTTATCCAATATTATGATCCAATTTTCGACAGATTAATATACCATTTCAACCAATTATTCATATATTGTCTTAAGTTATTAAAAAACACTCCACATAAATATCAACTAAAAAATAATATCATAAAATGTTAATAATTATATATAGTTATTAATTGGATGGTCATTGGATTGGGCCAATTCGGTTTTATTGGATGTTGTATCGTCATCCAAGAACCGACCGATCCAACTTGGATGTTGAAATTTTGGATCCGGTCCGATCTAATTACAATTAGATATCCAATTATCGTCGGTCAGTTCTAATTGGATCGAATGATTTTCTGCACATCCGTAATGATAGTGGGACTGGTATGTGGGGACACTCCAGAGGATAACGACATACCCTTTTTGCAGGGACGGATCCAGAAATTTTTTCATACGGTGACACCATATAATATAGACAAAAAATAATTACAAAAAACACGGTTTTTATCGACGTGTTTTCATCTTTTCACCGACGTTCAATATTACCCGATGTGTTTTTAGCCTAATTCGACAATTTCGAGGGATTTTTAAAGTTGTTTGCTTCATTTCGAGGGATTTTTAAGTTTTTTTTTATCGATTTCAAGAGATTTTTTCAGTTTTTTTGGTTGATTTCGATAGTTTCTTTTGGTTTTTTGGTTGATTATGAGGTACGTTTGCACCTTCTTGAAGTTTCCAAAATAACACGGTAGCACCTTCCAAAATGATACAGTTGCACCTTTCACGAACCTAATTTTTTTTACCTTTCATCAGAGAAATAATACGGTGGCACGTGCCACCGTATTCCATACATTAGATCCGTCCATGCCTTTTTGTAGAACATTCGTTTTGTATAATATTTGTCCTCTATATAATCAAAATCATGCTTTTATATCCAAGTATCCAACGGAACCCGATTGCAATGGATTTTTTCATCACGATTGATTTGATTTCGTGTGCGATTACAGGTACTTTCATCATTTACGCAGCGATAAATGCAGCTGCAATTGTGTTCGTGATCAAGATGGTGCCGGAAACAAAAGGAAGAACATTGGAACAGATTCAAGTTGCCATTAATGGCTAGAAATCGCTCGATCGAGTTTAGTTCTATAACTCGTTTGATGACGTTTATGTTTTTTTAGTTTTTGTATTTTTGAATGTATTAATGTCGTTTTTAGTTCAGGGTAAATTATATCAAAATGTAATGCCATCTACGCATACACGTGTGGCCATTGGGAGATTTATCTCAGGGTTGTGGGTGAAGCCTATAGTCGTAATTTGTCATTGGATTAGTTTGTGCGAAACCTGGGATCACCCATTCCCGGAAAAAAAAAAGATTTTCTTTTTCTCGGTCAGTGTAACAAACATTTTTTCACACGATCATTCGTCTACAAATTAATTGATGTTGTAGGATTATGTGCCATCATCAAAAGGAAGTGATTGATATAATATTTTCCTAGTATTAGAATTTACCATAATGAATGTTTCATTTTCTTTCTAAACTTCTCCCTATTTAAAGGGTTTATGATTAATGAGAATTACAGATACTAATTTTTTATTTTGGTTCAATATTTTTTTGGGTGTGACATCGTTTATAGTTTTGAAGTGTTATTGTTATTTATTTATGTTAATTCAATTAGTTTACAATATTAACTTGTTTAGATGATTGATTTAGTTATATTAATATGATTTACTTATTTAGATTACTAACTTGATCTAGACTAAAATATATTATTTTGAAATATTATAATCATTTATTATTTAAATTAAATTGTTAACTTATTTATTTGGGTTTGTCGTTTATTAATCTAATTATAAATTTAGTCTTTAAATTAATTCTCATGTTTAATAAATTGAAATACTTACCTTAAGAATGTCTATTTATAATGTACAATCTTATAAATAATAATTGGAAGTTACACTTTCACCCCTTATAGATTTTCATCTTTCATCAATAGCTTCCAAATACTATTAATATATTAAAAGTTTGACGTCAATTTTATGTCAAAACCAATATTTATTTGTCTCATGACAAAATCTTCCAAAATACCATTAAGGTATTAAAACATTGAAATTGACTTCATATGCCAAACTCATATCAATTTTTGGCGTTATGCCAAATGCTCTATAATTAACAATATTATATTTAAATTAAATAAATCACAAGATATTGACTGGATTTTGTCAAACGGGTGTAAACAACTCTAAGGTTTGTAAACTCTAAGGTTTGTAGGGACTTAAGAAATCCATGCGATTCCCCTACTACCTGGAAATCCAATAGATTGAGTGATTTCTTTTTCACAAACTGAAATATTGATGAAGTATTATCAACAAAATATAAGCATACAAAAATCCAATATTGTTTTGATAATGAAATTTCATAACCAGAATCCATTTTCTTATCAAAAAGAAAATCATATATTATTCTTTATATATGTAAATGGTTGAAACAATTCATCCCAAAATCAACGTCGTAAACCCAAAAGAATTTGAGTATCATAAATGAGTATATAAACCTCCTTTTGAAAAGGTACAAGAAAATACCTAAAGTCCATCAACTCCCCAATTGACTCTAAAACCAACCTCTTGAAAAGGTACAAGCAAATACCCTCATGTTTTGAAACGACATAGGAATACATTTACTAGTGTATGTAACACCCGAAAAATCTAAGATAAGTATTTCCCTCGTCCCTTGACTTGTGCTAAATTGAGAATCTCTTTGTACGCTTAATCGGTGTTTTATAAATCTGTTGTGAGGATGTTAAGTTGCCTAGTTAGCCTCGCTTTATCGAACCTCGGACAAGGCCAAGTTTTCGGGGTCTAAAGGGGTGGGCGCGATTGTGCCATCGCGATAGTGCCTTGGCACAATCGCTGGAATTTTACCGAGAGGTCGAGAGCGGACGCGATTGTGCCATCGCGATAGTACCCTTGGCACAATCGCCAAGCACTATTGCCTGAGATGTACCGAGGGTCGTGTGAATGGCGTGATTGTGCCCCTCGCGATAGTGCCATGGGCACAATCGTCGGGCACTATCGCTGACGATATCTGAGGGTATAAAATCCAACCTTGACCTATTTTGACTTCACTTCTCATCTCAAAACGTTTTGGAGCCGGTTTGGAGCTAGATTGGGCGATTCTCCTCTACTTCTAAACCTACCAAACATTTATTGAAACCCTAGATTAGTTGGGGCCATTTATTGGTGTTAAAGGGAGCTAGAGGATCATTCAAGGGAAGCATTCAAGTCTCATTCAAGTTTCACCTTCTCATCGTTCTAACCAAGTTTTCTAGGGTTTTGTATAAAACCCTAGATAGTGAGTCTTTCTTCTTATTTTTCAAACGAGATACATACTTTGTGCATTTACGTGTTTAACATTTCTTGTTTACATAAGAGTTGATCACCTGATAAGTTTGACCTAACTGTCACTCTTGAGACTTTTGAAGATATAGCCTTGGTTATTATCGTGGAGAATATGGTTATGATTATTATTGATATTTAAGCTTAATGATACGTGTGTTATGAGCCATGGGTAACATTGGAATACTTGCATGCTTTAGAGTTTTGTACCTAAACTATGCTTGGGAACGGTTGGAGTCTTATGCATGTATCTTATGAGTATGAAGTCATGTATAGAGATGGACATTGTACGTACATAGAACAAACTATGAGTAAGTGCTAGGAGGATGTAGTCTTAGGTGTCACCATAACGGTATACACCTAGACCTCCGCCACTTGGAGTAATGCCTGGGAGGTAGTCTTCAAGTGTGCCGGGCCTTCGGGATGTTGCTCAGACGAGTGAACATCAAGGTACATTGACTTGAGGTAAAACTCATTGGTGTGATGGGTCTCCCCCATGATTGACCCCGTATGGACTTTGGTGATTGAAGTGTCATAACTGTTCATAGCATGCTTTATATAATTATGCCATGTTTTATGCAACTCACTAGACCCGTTTGGTCTAACACTTGATTGTTGGTGTGTATCTCAGGTTCTTGCGGCGCAAGCGCCAATGATGCTTAATCGACTTTAGTGGTGAGCTTGGGAGCATTTTTGGGATGCCAATACTGAAGATTGTTCATTTGGACCTAGTTGACAACCTTTTTGTAATCTTATGTCTGGCTAGATTTAGATTAGAGAGTTGTCATCTAATGTCGCTTCTTATTACAAACTTGTAATTAACAGGCATTGTTGTTCCTTTTGTTTGAGCTCATTGTTTTGGCAATTATTATTATATACCATATTTCCATTTTCCGGAAATTTTGTTAGTCCCATTTTGGGGTGTTACAACTAGAAACCCCCAAAGAAATGTGGGATGTCCCAAAAGGGATAATCGGAGTACTCATGAATATGTACTTCACAAACTAATCGTACATTGGAATGAAACCCATTTACTCGATTACAAAAAGGTAACTGATTTCAAAAAATAAATGTTATATCAAAAACGCGTATCAATCTCTGTGGCAAGGAACTCACAGAAAATGACATGATTCTTAACATTATTTCCACCTTTCATATATAAAAAATATTAATGAACTAATATAAGTTGGAAAGTAACATTTAGACAAACTCATCAACCTACTGCAAGTGGTTGAGAGACATAACAAGGTTTTTTCGAATAACAACACCACATATGTCGTGACAAAGAAAATTCTCGAGATCAATAATGAAAGCATTAAAAGTGGAAACAACTCCAAAGAACAGAGAGTTAAAAACAATATCACGCATGTGACATTTCTACACCATGTGGACGAGACCCTATAAAGGGTCAGGGTCTTGGTAATGGTCGGGAAGGATTTTTCAACACGTGGAGTAGGGATACAACTACTACCCCAGGTGATAATGGACAATCAAATAAGAAATGCACTAAAAAGTGCTTCTACCAAAAAGGAAACACGTTGAAAATGAACTATAACATATTAACTTAATATTTAATATTGATTAAGCATATGTTTATTTGAAATTAATTTTAAGTATCAAAATAAATTTCTTTGCTAAAGTAAAATCGAATATGTAACCATTATATATGTAAAGAAATACATCTAAATATATAGCAAAAACTATCAATATTCTCCATTCCATGTAGGAATGTATCGAGGAGAACTTGAGTTTTTGTAGAATATTCCATACAATCTAATATGACAGACAAATACTTATTTTATAATACATCCAACCAAATTACTTAGACGATGGACTGTCACTTTCTTGTTGGTACAAGATTAATAGGAACCTTGTAAAGATATTCGTATCAAATGGAAATTATAATGGAAATGAGCATATATACATAAGTTCTAATGAATATGAAAGTAAACATATATCATAGAAACTATGTGTCAAACTAGCTAGTAGATTATTGAGTCATCGAAACATTTTTGTCACCAATAAAGAACTTTAGGGAAATGACACATATATGTTTCGACATGACCATGTGGGACACCATGGTTATGACATAGTGATCCGTGTATTGCAAAATACACATAGACACATTCTCTTTCGAGTGATAGGCAAAGTGAGGCAAATTGCAACTGTTGACTTCTACAGCATAAGAAACAACATTGTCATCATAATATGCCCTCTCGAATACCTAAAACTTTTGTATATACCCTAATCCTTAGCCAAGACAGGAATGAGATCATCCTAAAGCTAATGACATAATACAAAAATATTCCATTGTTACAACGAATACAAGGTGATATTTATGGACATAAACATCCAGAATACGGGCCATTAAAGTACTTTATGGTTCTGGTTTCGACACGATGAACACATGTCATATTATTGTACACATGAAATATTGCACTCTTAGCACTAGCTATACGTTTAAGGGCTCACCACCCTGATTATTTCATCAAGTCTACATGACTTAGAATGATGGAGAATTTACATCATAAGGATTTGATGTTAATTGCATATGTATTAGGATCAATGTAGAGTTTCTTATACCCCATGTGTATATATAAAATGGTCTCATATAAGTTGTTATCAAAAGAATATGATGACATCTAGGGTATTAGTAATGCACACCAATTTACCCACATCTACCTGGGATTATGGAATTATTATATGTAGTTTTTTTCTCGTTTTTAGACCCACTGCTTGCTAACCAGCCTCATGCGTACCAGTTGGTAACTGGATATAAGCCTGATACTTTACATTTATGTATGTTTGATTATATGTGCCAATTGCGCCCCCACAACGCATCGAAATGGGTCCTTAAAGATGATTTGGTATATGTTGGATATGAATCCCCAACAATTATCCGCTAATCAAAATATTTGACTAGTGATATCTTTACCGCTAGATTTGTGGGTTGTGACTTTCATGAGACAATCTTCCCGTCGTTAGGGGGAGATAGGAAAAAAGAATGTCCATGGGAACGACATGAAGTGTCATTGAATATTCCCACTATGTCTCATTTTGATCCCCAAAACTTCACAACGTAATGTTGAAGTCAAACGAATCAGACTCGATACCTGATACGTTTAATGTTATTCAAAAAGTGATAATATCACATATACGAGCTGCAAATATACTTGCAAGGTTAAAAAGTCCCCAACAGGGGCACAACACCATTGGAAAGTGCGTTGCAATCACACATAGTGGAGGTGTGGTTGAGGTCGTAGCTACCAAATGGAAGTGGTGGAAGCTACTTGGTTCGATGGATACTATTCTAAATGAAGAGAATAGTGAGGCACATCCATTTATCATCAATACACAAAACTCTCATGAGATTGTCTCTAGTTATAATTATGTCCATGAATCATCACTGGAGGACGCTCCGAAGTTAATATTGATTCTAGAGATGAAAAAAAAATCTCAAATAAACTATGAGAGTACATATGAGTCGATGGACAGATCATATATAACCATTGATGATTTATTCACATATACTATGGCTCATAAGATGATAGAGCACGACGACATCGAACCAGACTCAGTTGAATAAAATCAACAAAGAGTATATTGGCCTAAATATAAAGAAACAATCCATAAAATTTTCTATTCTTTGACAAAGGATCGGGTATTTGGTCAGGTAGTGCTAACCTACCAAGTGTAAAGCCCGTAGGACATAACTGAGTCTTTGTCAAAAAGCGTAACGAGAATAATGAAGTCCTAATATGTAAGGCTCTCCTTTGGCGCAAGGTTTCTCACAACGCCCTGGATTGACCACGAGGAGACTTAATCTCTCATAATGGATGTTATGACATCCGAATAGTTTGTTAGCCTAGTAGTTTTCGAAGGACTGGAAATGCAGCTCATAAATGTGGTTACCACATATCTCTACGGGGATCTAGATTTAGAGATATATAAAAGTGCTTGATGATATTACATTACCAAAATCAAGCAACTCTAAACCACGAAATGTGTTTGTAATAAAATTGAAACACCCACTTTATAGATTAAAGCAATCTAATATATAAAGGATATATAAGAACTAATGGAATACTTGATTGGGAAATGATATATAAGAACGATAAGTTGTTCCCTTGCGTATTTATTATGGAAAACAAATTCTAGATTTTCAAAGTAGCTCTATATGTCAATGTTATGAACATAATAGGCACTCTTGATGAAATAAGAGGAACCACAAGCTACTTGAAATCTGATTTTGAGAGAAAAGATCTTGGGAAAACTTGGTCTTGTCTAAATATTTGAGCTAGGACACCGAGTTTGTGAAATATAAACTCACTGATCGCATATGTCCAGAAAATAATCAGGCAATTTAATATGGACAAAGCGCATCCGGTTAGCACTCCCATGATCGTTCGAAGTGTCGGATATAAGGAAAGATCCATTTCGTCTAAAAGGATGATGACGAAAAATGTTGGGAGTTGGAATTCCCTATCTAAGTACAATATGTGCATTATTGTACTTAGCACAATATGTAACAACCTCAAAAATCAGAGTAAATTAAAACCTGGAAAACCTGACAATATGACGTAAGCAATTCCATTAACTTCCCATAAATGGGATTAGTCCTTAAGACTATACAATTCTATACAAGGATTTCGTCAAAAGAATGGGACTTAACAATGCCCAACAATAATACTTAAAACATCTCCAAAAACCCCGAGACTCAAAACTCGTCTCTCCAAAACCCCCCGGCACCCACCGCTAATGGAAACCTGTTATACACATCATTTGAGAAAAAGTGTCAGACTATAAAGCCTGGTGAGAACATACAGTTTATAAAGCTCAAAAGATAAAACATCAGTATCATAAAGGAATCTTTTCATAAAGGTTTAGTTCGTAAAGATAACATTTCGCCACAACCGGGCCTCTTCGGTCCAAAACTCTTAAACGGTGATAAAAGAACCATTTTACCAAGGAGAGTGGTGTAACACAAAGTAGACCACAAATCCGAGTTATGAGCTAAACACTTGGAGTCCTCAGCAATAAACCCAGAGTCCGTGCTACGAGGTGAGATCGCGCTCCCAAGGGAAACCAATGTATACTCCTTCACTAGGATCACCATGAACCATGGCTAGTAACCGGCCTCACATAACCGTACCATAAACTCATCACGGAACATGTGATCCATAGCTACATATTTGGGGAATATAGTCTCCCAACAAAACAGTCTACTCCAAAACCTAGGGATCCACTAGTAATGTTAATGACTCGTCACAACAACATATGTGACCAACCATAAATAAATATATGGTAATAAGTACATTTTATAAACAAAATGCTACTTCTAGTTCAACTTCTGGTAAGAATGAAAATCATTAAAATGAGTTCATAAACATTCTTTTTACATAATCACGTAATGTGCAAGTAAAACATCATTTTACTTCAATAGGGCGGAACCCGTCATTTTGGTCAGAACTGACCGGGAACCCCGAGAATCACCAAAAACTTCATTTACAACAAAATGTAGAGAACATAAAATCATACCGTAGAAATACTTTAGATTTCGCAAATAAGAGTTTTGACATGTATAAAGTTTGTAAAATGATAGTAGGAACTCACCGATAGGTTTTCGGAATAAAACCCGAAAAACCAGATAACGATCACGACGTAGAGGTGAAGCTTAAAACACCGACCCCTCGCTAGAAATACCGAAAACTAGCCGTCAAACGAACCTTAGAAGATTGAAAGAGAAAAGAGAGAAAAAGAAGAGAGAGAGAAAGATTTTGAGATTACTAAAAGAAATCTGACAATTGAGATATTTAGCCAAGGATTGACACACATCCCAACACAGCGCACACCCCGTGCGTTTTCCAAAGGGAAGGGCGCACGACCCGTGCGTTTTCTACTGTCTCGCACACTGTTTCATGCGCTTGACCCGTGCGCATTTCCTGAAGGATGACGCACGACCCGTGCGCCCTGTAGACAGAAGCATCCTCTTCATTTCTTCTTTACAACCTCTCAAAACCAAACCAAAATTCGGGGTGTTACAATCCTCCCCAACTTGGGAATGATTTCGTCCCCGAAATCCCAACTACTCAAAAAGGTGAGGATATCTTCGCTTCATATCCTCCTCGGCTTCCCACGTCACATTCGCTCCCCGGTGATGCTTCCACTGCATCTTGACCAAAGTGACTTCTTTATGACGCAACTTCTTAGACTTTCTCTCTAAGATGGCGTCGGGTTCTTCCACACAACGGCTGCCTTCGTCAACTCTTAACTCTGAAAGGGGAATGGCGCTGTCTTCCACCGCCAAACATTTCCGGAGGTAGCAAACATGAAACGTGTTTTGTATTCTACTCAACTCCGGTGGCAGTTCCAACTGGTAGGCTTGCAAACCCACCCGTTTAAGCACTTTGAAAGGTCCGAGGAAACGGGGACTCAGCTTCCCACGCTTTCCGAACCGTATAATACCTTTCCACGGCGACACCTTAAGCATAACGCGGTCGCCCACTTGAAATTCCATCGGTCGCCTCTTCTTATCGGCATAGCTTTTCTGACGATCCTGAGTTGCTTTCATTCTTTCACGAATGCACTTGACCTTATCGGCAGTCTCTTGCACGATCTCAGGTCCAGCGAACTGCTTTTCTCCAGCTTCAAGCCAGCATACGGGAGTCCGACACTTTCGCCCATACAAAGCCTCAAAGGGTGCCATTCCGATACTCGAGTGGTAGCTATTGTTATAGGCAAACTCCACCAAAGGCAGGTGAGTGTCCCAGCTACCCCCGAAATCGATGACACAAGACCTCAACATGTCTTCCAAAGTTTGGATCGTTCGTTCGCTCTGCCCGTCGGTTTGCGGATGGTAAGCCGTACTCAACTTCACTCGAGTACCAAGCTCTTTCTGAAATCCATCCCAGAAGTTCGAAGTGAACCGACTGTCGCGATCCGACACGATCGACAATGGTATGCCGTGTCTCGAGACCACCTCATCGATATAAAGCTTTGCTAACTTATCCATCGGTAGAGTCTCGTGCATGGCCAAGAAATGAGCGCTCTTCGTTAATCTGTCAACTATCACCCAAATGGTATCGTGACCTCGAAGAGTTTTAGGCAACTTCGTCACGAAGTCCATGGTGATATGCTCCCATTTCCATTCGGGAATCTCTAAAGACTGAAGACTCCCATATGGTCTCTGATGTTCGGCCTTAACTTGCGAACACGTCACACAACGCTCAACGTAACGTGCCACATCAAGCTTCATTATCGGCCACCAATAGTGCAACTTCAAGTCCCTGTACACCTTTGTGCTCCCCGGATGTATGGAATAATTTGACTTGTGTGCATCTTCTAGCAACAGCTCACGGTTACCCCCGATCTTGGGCACCCACACACGACCGCTGAACAGTTTCACTCCACGGCTATCTTCCGTCAAGAGTAAACGCTGTTTTGTCATGACTTCTTCTTTTAGATTCTCTTCTAATAGTGCTTCCACCTGTGATGCCTTGATCTTCTCAACAAGGCTAGACACTAGCTCGATCTTGAATGGGTAGCTCGAATGCTTCCGCTATAATCCTTCCGACTTAGCGCATCGGCCACCACGTTCGCCTTACCTGGATGGTAAAGCAATTCACAGTCGTAATCTTTAAGCAACTCGAGCCACCTTCTTTGTCTCATATTCAGCTCTTTCTGATCAAAGACATACTTCAGGCTCTTGTGATCTGTGTACAGAGTACATTTCGTACCGTATAGGTAGTATCGCTAAAGCTTCAAAGCGAACACCACCGTTGCTAATTCCAGATCATGGGTTGGATAATTCTGCTCGTGTATCTTAAGCTGCCTCGAGGCATAAGCGATCACCTTGCCTCGTTGCATCAACACACAACCCAATCCCATCTTTGAAGCGTCGCTGTAAACCACGAAATCTTCCGACCCTTCAGGTAACGTCAAGATCGGAGCTTCACACAATTTATTTTGAAGGATCCAGAACGCCTTCTCTTGGGCTTCAGTCCATTCAAACTTCACATTCTTCCGAGTCAGAACTGTCAAGGAAGAAGCGATCTTTGAAAAGTCTTGGATAAATCTCCTGTAGTATCCCGCTAGACCCAAGAAACTTCGGATCTCGGACGGACTCTTAGGAGGCTCCCAATTCATCATAACTTCAATCTTGGAGGGGTCAACCTTCACTCCGACCCGAGTGACTACGTGACCCAGAAACTGTACTTCTTTAAGTCAAAAGTCGCACTTGGAAAACTTGGCGTACAACCTTTCTTTTCTCAATACCTCCAGAACTTCACGTAAATGTTGTTCGTGCTCTGACTCACTCTTGGAGTACACGAGTATGTCATCAATGAATACAATAACCGACTTGTCGAGGAATGGTCGGCATACTCTATTCATTAAATCCATAAACACAGTTGGTGCGTTCGTTAGACCAAAAGGCATTACAAGAAATTCGTAATGGCCGTAACGCGTTCTGAAAGCTGTCTTCGGAACATCATCTTCTCTTACCTTCACTTGGTGATAACCGGAACGTAGGTCGATCTTGGAAAAACAACCCTCTCCTTGAAGTTGATCGAACAAGTCGTCTATTCTCGGAAGCGGATATCTGTTCTTCACTGTAGCTTTGTTCAACTCACGATAGTCAATGCACATTCTCATTGTGCCATCCTTCTTCTTGACAAATAAGACCGGAGCTCCCCAAGGTGACGAACTCGGTCTTATGAATCACTTCTCCAATAGCTCTTGGAGTTGTGCTACCATCTCTTGCATCTCCGATGGCGCTAAACGATAAGGTGCTTTAGCGATCGGTGCAGCGCCAGGCACAAGATCAATCCGAAACTCTACCTGACGATCGGGTGGCAACCCGGGCAAGTCGTCCGGAAAGATATCTGGAAACTCACGCATGATTTTCACATCTTCCAGCTTGGATTTCTTTAACTTAGCATCGATCACATAGGCTAGGAAAGACAAACATCCTTTTATCAAACACTTGCGTGCTCTTGCCATTGTGATTATTGCCACTTCACCCTTCCTCTTTTCACCATAGATGACCACGACCTCTCCAGAGGGGTTAGGAAGTCGAATCATCTTCTTGGAACACACGAACTCGGCCTGATTGTTTGACAACCAATCCATACCGATTACCACATCAAAACCCCCGATTAACATCGGTAATAGATCGATCGATAATTCTTTCCCTTCGATACTAAGAGTACACTGCCTCAGAACTTCGCGGATCAGAACTTGACTACCATCGGCTATTTCTACTACTAATGCATCCTCAAGACTAGTAGTGGGCATAGCAATTTTCTGACGGAACAATTCAGATACGAAAGAGAAACTAGCACCCGTATCGAACAAAATACGAGCAGGTACAGAGTTTATAAGAAAAGTACCCGATACCACATCAGCGGATGCTCTAGCCTCTTCGGCCGTCATCTGAAATGCTCGACCTGGAACCTTCGGAGGGTTCTCCTTCCTTGCTGGCGCGCTACCCGACACAAGCTTCGGGCAATCCTTCCTCAAGTGTCCCGGTGTCTTGCACTCAAAACAGATGATCCCTCTGACCGGGCAATCTTTGACAGTATGACCAGGCTTCCCACACTTGAAGCAAGTTTGAGAATTGTTGTAACAGTTACCGTGATGCTTGGTTCGACACCTCGGGCACCACTTAGCTTCCTGATAATTACTGAAGTTGCGGTTCCCAACAAAAGGTCGGGTCCGCTTGGGAGGTACTGAACTACTCTCCCACTTTATCTTATCAAACACTATCGTAGAATTCTCAGATTTTCTCTTCGCGAACATCTCTTCCATGAATTGAGCTTCCTCCACCATCTCTCGGAGGTTAGAAGCTTTGAAATTATGGACCATCGATTGCATGTTCGCAGGTAGGCCGTTGAGATAAGCTTTCATTTTATCTTTCTCTGTTGGGGCAGCGTGCCCCACCAGACCCAGCTTCTCCATAAACTGACGGGTGTACTCCCTCACCGTCAGGCTTCCCTTCACCAAGGACCGGAACTCTTTCTCAATTCGGTCCATCGTTCTCTCGTTGCAAAACTCTTCTAGCAACTTCTTCTTGAACTCGGCCCAAGACAACTGGGCCAACACTTCGGGAGATAGAGTGGATTGGATGATATTCCACCAGATGAGTGCAGTGTCCCTCAGCAATTGGGTACCGAACCGCACCTTCTGATCATCACCACATTTGGAAGAGCCAAAAGCTTGATCAACCGCTCGGATCCACTTCACACACAAGACCGGGTCGTCAGAACCAGAGAACTCTGGCGGTCCGCAACCCAAAAAGGATTTGTAGGAACAACTTTTCCTATCTCTCGGAGCACCAACAATCCTGTTCTCCTCAGCCCTGACCCCTGTACTAGCGCCTCCAGAACCTGCTACGATGTTTTCCACAACCGTCTCACTTTTACGATTGTTCACATCACGGTCCTCAATCACTTTTAGCAGAAACTCTTGCTGCTTTGCCATCTCTTCCCTCATTGCCAACATCATGCTGGCCATCATCTCAGACGGGGAACTAGCATCCCTGATTACTGGGTGGGACGAAGCCAGGTCCACGCGCGGAATGACCTCTGGCCCCCCACCTAGTATTTGTTGAACTGGCGGACACACGACAACCTCAACTCCTTCCGGCTGATCAGCTGTGGAGGTTGTCGCTTCCAGTCCGTCAACACGAGTACGCGGTCTACCACGCGTATTCACCATACTGAACTGTTTCACAGAACAGAGACAGAGATAAGAGAGAGATTGAATAAACACAAAGGAAAACGTACTACCACATTACCAATTGTTATATCAACAGCAAATCAAGGACTTTTACGTACAATATCCTCATAATAACATTAGCTAAGTGAAATTATGAACATACAACACATATCGGTTCTTGTCACCGCTATTACAACGCCTGATAATCGTACTTTCCGCTGACTCTAAGACTAACCCATCTCAGGAGCTCTACCCAAATCTCGCGGATCAATTCTTAGCATACGCAGTCTAAGTCTAGACATCTTACATTCATGCCTAGTTCGCTTAAACTAGAGCTCTGATACCAACTTGTAACAACCTCAAAAATCAGAGTAAATTAAAACCTGGAAAACCTAACAATATGACGTAAGCAATTCCATTAACTTCCCATAAATGGGATCAGTCCTTAAGACTATACAATTCTATACAAGGATTTCGTCAAAAGAATGGGACTTAACAATGCCCAGCAATAATACTTAAAACATCTCCAAAAACCCCGAGACTCAAAACTCGTCTCTCCAAAACCCCCCGGCACCCACCGCTAATGGAAACCTGTTATACACATCATTTGAGAAAAAATGTCAGACTATAAAGCTTGGTGAGAACATACAGTTTATAAAGCTCAAAAGATAAAACATCAGTATCATAAAGGAATCTTTTCATAAAGGTTTAGTTCGTAAAGATAATATTTCGCCACAACCGGGCCTCTTCGGTCCAAAACTTTTAAACGGTGATAAAAGGACCATTTTACCAAGGAGAGTGGTGTAACACAAAGTAGACCACAAATCCGAGTTATGAGCTAAACACTTGGAGTCCTCAGCAATGAACCCAAAGTCCGTGCTACGAGGTGAGATCGCGCTCCCAAGGGAAACCAGTGTATACTCCTTCACTAGGATCACCATGAACCATGGCTAGTAACCGGCCTCACATAACCGTACCATAAACTCATCACGGAACATGTGATCCATAGCTACATATTTGGGGAATACAGCCTCCCAACAAAACAGTCTACTCCAAAACCTAGGGATCCACTAGTAATGGTAAGGACTCGTCACAACAACATATGTGACCAACCATAAATAAATATATGGTAATAAGTACATTTTATAAACAAAATGCTACTTCTAGTTCAACTTCTGGTAAGAATGAAAATCATTAAAATGAGTTCATAAACATTCTTTTTACATAATCACGTAATGTGCAAGTAAAACATCATTTTACTTCAATAGGGCGGAACCCGTCATTTTGGTCAGAACTGACCGGGAACCCCGAGAATCACCAAAAACTTCATTTACAACAAAATGTAGAGAACATAAAATCATACCGTAGAAATACTTTTGATTTCGCAAATAAGAGTTTTGACATGTATAAAGTTTGTAAAATGATAGTAGGAACTCACCGATAGGTTTTTGGAATAAAACCCGAAAAACCAGATAACGATCACGACGTAGAGGTGAAGCTTAAAACACCGACCCCTCGCTAGAAATACCGAAAACTAGCCGTCAAACGAACCTTAGAAGATTGAAAGAGAAAAGAGAGAAAAAGAAGAGAGAGAGAAAGATTTTGAGATTTCTAAAAGAAATCTGACAATTGAGATATTTAGCCAAGGATTGACACACATCCCAACACAGCGCACGGCCCGTGCGTTTTCCAAAGGGAAGGGCGCACGACCCGTGCGTTTTCTACTGTCTCGCACACTGTTTCATGCGCACGACCCGTGCACATTTCCTGAAGGATGGCGCACGACCCGTGCGCCCTGTAGACAGAAGCATCCTCTTCATTTCTTCTTTACAACCTCTCAAAACCAAACCAAAATTCGGGGTGTTACACAATACACTTGACCGTATATTGTATTTCTCAGTGAATTTGTTAGCTAGATTTAGCTCAGCGCCAACGCAACGTCATTAATTAATCTTTTGAAACCATTGACATATGCTTATACTTTCCCTATAGAAAGAAAAATGGGGTTGATAATGAAACTTCAATACCTACTTAGAATGTAAGCAGCAAAAATACTAGCTCTTATAGAAAAACACCAAACAATGTCTTGACAGGTCTTTGCTGATATTAGGTATCTGTCTGACCCATACAAAGGTTGTTCCCAAACTGGATAAAGAATTACCACAAGGAACACGCCGATTGCTTGGAAGTGAATTAAGCAATCCTTTGTAACTACCCCCTTGAACTAATCCAATAATATTACTCCCCGTGGTAATTAAATAATGTATATGATTAAGGACTATCATTGCGTATATTAGAGGAGCTAGTAATTCTGGGTTCAAACAGTATCCTACTTGCATATATGGAAATAATGCATCATGTATCGAAGAAATGAAGATACATCGAATATTATGCTTAAGTCTTATACAATTAGCAATAAGAAAACTCTCATCGGGATTCAATTGAATCAAGTAAGATGTCAGGAGAACATGACACATTTTACAAAATCATTACCTAAACCCATATATTGGGAAACATGTAGAAAGCAAGTGCAAATGTTTTCCAAACTCCCTTGATTAATGCACAAATCAGGGGGAGTAATAGACAAAAGGGGGAGTCTACTATATTTGTGATATTGGTATGTTGTGCTCTTTCCTTCAACCAAGGTTTTATTTTCCCATTGGGTTTTGTTCCTTGGTGTAAGGTTTTAGTGAGGCAACTGTTTATATACCATCATGTTTTCCTAACTCTCATGATTAATGTACGAATCTAAGAGAAAACTAGACTGAAGGAAAAGTCTATGTATTGCAAATAAACTTGCGCGTTGTACTCTTTCCTTCGTCATATTTTTTTATCCCACTGGGTTTTTATTTTGGCGTAAGGTTTTAACGAGGCAATAATTGTGCACCATCACTTCTTTGACTCGGCACAAGGGGGAGTGTTGTAGGATTATGTGTCATCATCAAAAGGAAGTGATTGATATAATATTTTCCTAGTATTAGAATTTATCATAATGAATGTTTCATTTTCTTTGTAAACTTCTCCCTATTTAAAGGGCTTATGATTAATGAGAATTACAGATTTCATTGTCTCTCTGTTCTATTGTTATTCTATTCTGTTTTTCCTTTAACAATTGATGACTTTTACATGTATTTTAATAGATTGGAATGCAATTTTATAAAATGGACATATTGATTTTGTTGGAAATTATTAAAATTATAAATTAAAGCCAAAAACCGCCACAATTTCTTTAAAACAATATAAATATTCCAATATCAAAAGTAAATAAACTTCGATTCTAAAAATCCGAGTGAAAACGGAAATCATTGATTTCGGAAATTATTGAATTTCTTTAATTTCTCTCTCAACGATTTCTCTTCCATTGATGGATCTCTTGATCGAAATTCAACCAATCCCTACATATACTGAATCACCGAGTTCCATTACTAGCATCATCGATCGGTAAAGTTTGTTCGTGTTCAATCACCGGCGGAATTCATCATCATGAGTTCCACCGCCGGCGATTCACATCCACCACCGGAATCTGTTCACGACGACGAAAACGAAGAAGAACGATCCACTGATCACGATGATACGAAAATTGTTGTAGATCAGGACGAGAAGAGTACTATCGCATTGCAAAATTCCGTGATATTGACGAAAATCGATCTCCTAGGGCTTGAAAACTCCGGTACGGCGGTGAACGGCGGTGCTACTGACGTAACGACGGGAGGAAAATCGAAAGAGTCGGTTCAGATCTCGCCTGATCGGATGAGAGGAGGAGAGAATTATCGATACGAAGAGGTTTACGATTTCCCGCCAGATTTATCGACTTTGAACATCAACGGACGGCAGAGATTTGATCTGGTGACGGTTAGGGAGAATGGACGGTTACAGATCTTTATGGTGCCGAATCGGTGGCCTCAGTTGGTTAGGAGTCCTCTGAGAGACGGTCGACTGAGGATGTGGTTACTGGATGATGATGAACGTGGCGGAGAGCAAGTATCGCCGCCGTACGACGGTGAAGATGATCGGAAAGTTGACTAACTAACAACTGATGGAATCATTCACAAAATGTTATCGCCATTGATGCAAACATTTGGTACGTATATCTTCGAAGCTTTTATAGGTTTTCAAAGATGATAAAATATCTTATTTTTTTCTTAGAAAAAGTCTTTGCAGTTACTCATGGATTTATCGAAGAATCTTGAGAGTTTTGAATGAGGATTGAGTTTTTTTTCTTAGAGTATGAAATGTTATGGTTTTCGATTTTCGTATAATATTTCTTATAAAAATTAGTGGTGAATTTGGTACGATATCATTTTTTTCTTTCTATAATACCGTATACCATGGCTATGTTCGGTAAACTAACTTATAAGCTAGCTTTTTAAAAAGCTACTTTGAATAACTTTTCAATAAGCTAACTTTTGGTCATACTAAAGAAAAAAGTTAGCTTATAAGCTAGCTTTTTTTGCCAAACAATTCCCAAGTGATTAGTGTTTGGAATTGTTTATTTAAATGACTTATTTACTTATTTTATTTTGTGATCACAGATAAGTTATTTATAGTGTTTGGATTTATCCAACTACAAGGATGATTTCCACACGTATCAAATCTGTAATATTTTATTTCGAACCTAATTCGGGCATGCCCGATTGACCGATTAACATTTTTTGTTTTATTTTTTAAAAATAACTTTTATATATAAAAACATGTTATTAACATAGTAAATTACATTTTTAGTTTGTGTGGTTGTTACACACTATCACCTCTAATCCATCTTTTAAATTAATTACAGTTTTGGTCTCTATAGTTGTCAATCTGTTTCAAATTTGGTCCCTCTGGTTACTATTTTGTTTCAGATTTGGTTTATCATTTTAACTCTATTAAAGAGACCTAGTTAAGTTAAGGACATTTTTTATTTTTAACTATTTTTCCATTTTTGTTTTATCAAATTTTTTATTTTTTAAAGATCAATGTACTTCATCTAAACCCTACCCCCCCCCCCCCACCCCCACCCAGATATCTAAGGTTGTAAAAGAACCGACCGTTCAACGTGAAGTTTGTTTATTTAATAAATGAACGAATATAGACACATTTTTTTTGCTTGTTTAATTAAATGAACGAACATGAACAATGGTCTCGTTCGTTCATGTATGTTCATTTATATATATAAATATATTTATATATTATGACATTAATATGTGGAATTATTAATTAAACTAATTTTTTAGAATTCCTTTTTCATACTTTCTAAATTTACCCGGTTTTTCATTTCATTATGTTATTTTTACGAACGAAATGATGAGGAACGATGGTTGTTTTTTTTGATCATTTGTGTTTGTTCATTTATGTTTGTTCATTTATGTTGATTGGTTTACGTCCGTTTAGCTTTTAATAAATGAACATAAACGAATATATTTTCTTAACGAACGAATATATACACAAAAAATGTCGTTCATTTACCGTTCGTGTTTGTTCGTTTGTTTGGTTAAGTTAAACGAATAAACACGAATAAGCCTCCGTTCGTGTTCGTTCGATTCGTTTACGGCTCTATAAATACCGGCGACCCCCTCTGCCTGGAGTTAGTTAACTGACATCTTTAACTGGAGTTAGCTAGAGGGACTAAAAGTGAACAAAATGACAACCACAATGACTGAAAATGTAATTAATTTAAAAAAGAACTATACTACAACCACATGCACCAAAAATGAAATTTAGGTGGTGTTTGTTTTTTCAAAATAAGTTCTTAGTTGCCACTTATGTCTGATTCGGTCAGACATAAGATAATTCAAACCGTTTGTTTTTTCTTTCTTTTCAGAGTCTTTTAACCCTTAATGTTCTCTGAATAATTAAGTGATAACCTAACCACTTAATTACCTCTTATTTTCGTCCAACATCATTCTTTCGATTTCAACATCGGTTTTAGCCCAAATGCACCCCGAATTTACAAAAACGCAAAACATGAATATCGTAGATTTGTGTGTTGGCTTTTCAAAACATCTTGAATCGTTTAAATCGGCACTTCGGTGTTTGAGATATGATTAAAACTCCACAACCTCGCAAATTTGTTAGCATCTTTTTTTTTTCCGTTCCGTCCTTCGATCACCGATGCTCACTTGAATTGACGTATTTTAGTTGAATTTTTGAGGGATAAAATAGACAATTATATATATTCAAACGTTTGTCAACTTACAGAAACAAACAATCTTGTCGATTCAGATTTCAGACTTCAGCACATCTTAAAAAACAAACGTCCCTTACTCTTACTCAAACAATAACAAACTTTTTTGTAAATAAAGTCAACTTAAGCTGTGATATCATGTATGAATAATTTTTTTACTTTACTTTTTAGTTAAATTTTGTAATTTTACATATTAGACATAAAATGTAATCCAACTTGCTATGATAGCGAGTCACAATTGTTATTTCATTTGGACAGAAAATATATGAAAATTGATCTTTAAAATATATGAAGATTAAGATATATTGTTATTTATAAATTAGTTGTTAATCGAAAAATTAACTGGTAGTTAAAAGACTAATCACTTAGTTGATAATCTAGTTGAGAAATAAAAATAAAAATAGACATAATTTGTTTTTTTGTCAATTTTAAAGTTACATAATATAAATTAAAATAATAATCATCTATACTACTATATAAAAATTCTAAAACGTACAAACTTTTGTACAATAACATTTACCACCCTTACACTTACTTATTTAATTTACTTTATATTTCTTGTTTTTTTCATTTTACACCATTATCATATTCATATTAACACAAATAATCGTATATGAACAAAAATACAATGAAAAAATATGTTTTTTTTTATAAATTGTACCATTATAATCGTCTGGTCAATACCTTCAAAACGAGTCTAATATTGAATATTTTTTTAATTTAACCGTACTATTAAATATCATGAATATCTATGAATTAATTTATTTTCTATCAATACGTTTTATTTTTTTTCCACCGTTAGCACATTAAAAATACATAATCGTAAAATACGTTTCATTCTTATTATAAATTATATCATTATAATTTTTTTCGTCAATAATTGTAATATAAACTAATTATTGAATATATTTATGGGTTTAGGATTTCATAAGTTATGATTCTTAGGTCATGGTTGATTATTGATGACATGTCTATAAAAAAGTAACATTAATTGTTCGTTATTTACTTACATTCCGCTGTATCGCACGAGTATATGCCTAGTTAATATAATATATTAATTGATATAAACTTGATGGTAAGAATTTAAACAATTAATTTAAAAGTATAAAATGAATAACTAACGAAAATTTGAGTTTCTATGTTTAATAAGTACCCTTACAGCAAAAATATGCTCAATTATTGAACAATTACAGGAATATGCTCAACATTGAACAATTACAGGAATATGCTCATTTGTTGAACTATTACTAGAATATGCTTAAATGTTGAACTATTATAAGAATATGCTCAAATGTTGAACTATTACAACTTACAAGAATATGATCAATTTTCAAACTCTTACAGGAATATGCTCAATTATTGAACTATTACAATGATATGCTCACTTACTGAACTATTGCTAGAATATGCTCCATTGTTGAACTATTACAAGAAATTACAAGAATATACTCAGTTGTTTTAACTATTACAAGAATATGCTCAATTATTAAACTATTACAAGAATATGCCTACTCTTTCTTCCAAAATTTTCCCAAATTACCATTCCCTTCTTTTTCATGAAAAAAATCACATGTTTCCATTTTTCATGTTCCTCATCCTCCTCTATTACCAATTATTACAAGACACATAATTCTTTTTTATTTTCTCAATTAATTTTTAACATTTTATTTTAAATTGTTTGATAGAATAAATGATACATCTTACAATGATTGATTAAGGATGAAAATGCAAACAAATACTTCCTCCGTCCCAAAATAAGAGCATCTCCAGCAGTTTTCCTATAATTTCTCTAAAATAGAGAACCATAAGTAAAAATCTCTAAAAAAATATTACATTCAACTACAAAATATTTGCTATTTTAGAGATTTTAAAACAACTTATATTATTATAATATTCTCTAGTTTATCATCTCAATACACTTTTAAAAAAAACTTAGAATAAAATGATAAAAATTGAATCTCATTGGTAAGATTGAATAAAATAATCATTTCTCTATCCTACCATCAAGTTTTAGAGAATTATCTAAACTTAGAACATTTTTAAGTTTTTTTCAATTATAGCAAACAAGATAGCAAAGTTGTTGGAAAGGTTTAGAGCATCTCCAACAGCATTGCTATAATAGAAAAAAATGACATTTTCTTTGCTATTTCTCTCCAACAGCTTTGCTAAAAAGTTTGCTAAAATAGAGAAAGGGCAAAAAATCTCTAAATATAGAGAATTCTCTATAATCCCTAAAATAGAGAGAGAAACTATTTTTTTTTTACCAAAAGGGTGTTAGCCTAGTGGTAAGGCATGTGTACTAACTAGTAGCGGTCTCATGTTCGAACCCTGGGGGACGCATCATGGAGGTACGGGGGCTTCGACCCCGGGCTGCATGCTTTAGCAGTCGGACTTCGGCCCATATTGTCAGGGATTAGTCTGGGTCCAATGTGGTCTGGGATACCCTCTCCAAAAAGATTCAATTTTTAACATTTTATTTTAAGTTTTTTTTAAAAAATGTATTGGGATGATAAATTATGGAATATTATAATAATATAAATAGTGATTGATTCTCTAAAATAGAAAAGCTGTTGGAGTTAGAAAAAAATTGTTTTTAGAGATTTTGACTTTCCATTCTCTATTTTAGAAAAAATTTAGAAATGCTGTTGGAGATGCTCTTAGAGAACAAAAACACATTTTTTTCTACTTTAGCAAAACTATTGGAGATGCACTAAGGGGCCGTTTACCTAAATACTTACCCGATAAGTGCTTACCGTAGAAATCAATATTATAATTTCTTTTATCGGGTAAGATTGTATTACATCAAAATGGTATCAAATGCAACAATTTACCCGGTAAGCGCTTACCCGGGTAAGAGTCGTCACCATCACTTATCGGGTAAGACTCTCTATCCTTATCATTGCTCTTACTGGGTAAGATTTTTGGCTCTTGCCATGTTCATCCGGTGAGGAAAATTACCTGGTAAGCACTTACCGGGTAAGTGTTGAGTAAACGGCCCCTAAGTGTCTACAATTGACTTGGTACATAGTTTTAGACATGCATAATTATTACACATTTTGTTACCAAATGACATCTTTACCCTTATTTATTTTCTCTCTTTTCACGACTCTTATATATTTGCACATTAATTAAGGGTAAATACGAGAATTTAGTTATCTAATTTTTGAAAGTGGACACTTATTTTGGAACAAACATAAATAGAAATGTGGACACTTATTTTAGGACGGAGTAATTTTTTTCGTTGCTCATCAATTGTTACCTTCCGACCATTTTTGCACACAACTCCATGGCTCTCTTCAGCCATGCAACACCTGTATGAAAGCAACGACCTTTTTTTTTTTGGAAGGGTGTTCTAGACTATGTCTAGACTAATCTTTTGGCAAATTATGACCGTAAGACATCAATCCTGATTAAACCTCAGTGGCCACAATTGTTGTGTACGTCTGGATTCGAACCCTGGTCAGAAGGGATATTCCACCACATCCCCCTGGTCTTGACCAGTACGCCACAACCCTTGTGGTTACTGGTTAGCAACGACCTATTTGTTAACAACTTAATGAGCTTAAAGAGACTCACAATTTATTCGGCCAGCTATACATGAATGTTTGGTAGTGACTTAATGATATAGAAAATGACTTACCCGGTAAGCTTTTAAGGGGAGCTTTATGTGGAAAGCCAATTTTTTTTCCAAACCTGATCATTCCGATTAAAAAATACGCCCTTTCCATCTATGAAAAATTCTCCCAAACAAAAACTTTCACAATCTATACAGACCGATTAATCTACACAAACAACTTTATCCATACAAGACTTGACAAAAAATCAACTAAACAACCCCTAAATACTATCTCGTTCCCGTTAAGAGCATGTTTTCTTGTTCAAGTGTCAACGGCTGGTAGGTTTTGCATGTCAACAATTTCGTTGAACGGCTTTTCAGCTTTCTCAATATCCACTTCAAAGCATCAATTGCTTTTTCGGGAAAATGTGCATGCGCCGCTACCCGAACCAGTATCGACTTTGACAACGCATCTCCATCAAAATTCCAAGTCAAAATGGGAGTCCTCTTTTAACACTCTTTCAAGTTGCAAAGCCTTTCTTTAATAATGCATGGATTAACAAGTAAGAACATCTCCAACAGATAATCTATAATTTCTATAAAACTGAGAATCAAAAGTCAAACTCCCTAAAAGAAATTACACTTTAACTCCAAACAGTTTCTTTATTTTGAGAATTTCAACATCAATTGGAAGGGATAATGCATGCAATGCAACAAACTAAATACAAATGACTGGTGTAATCTAGATTACAAATTTAGTCCTCCCTATGAGCTGTGCTGATCAGTATATATACACTGCATATGTTGCAACATTATATAGAGGGAGGTTCAAGGTAAAACCTCAAAAAATGGAAAACTGAGGAACACCCTGGTAGCCCTTGATCTGGACGCTTGTGCATACAAGTAAATTAAGTTGTTTTTTGGTTTTTATGCATGTGTGCATTATGCACTTGTGCATATGCACGTGTGCATGTTACAAAACTTACTTGTATGCACAAGTGCATACCGTCCAGATTAAGGGTTACCCGATTCTAATCAACATACCCTAATATTTAAACATCAATTAATCAATCAATAAATCACTTTAATTCCTCTTAAAAAATGGAAATAAAACTTGCCTTGTGAGCTGTTTCAATCAGGGTTGGTGTATTCTAGCAGCATGTGTGGTGACCTGTATATTTTTACCAATGTCCAATATAAAACCTCCTCCACTACCAGCTCCCCCTCAGCTCTAGCAGCATAAATATCCTCACAAATCGCGATCAACCTACACACCAAAACCACCCATAAAAATGGTGAAAAATATTATAAAATATGACAAATTTGACATGTTGATTTTGTAAAATTTGATAACGTAGATGCCCGTTTACAAAGTGTTTACGACAAAGTGGACGATAGACTTACATAAACACCATTGAATGTTACATGATTCAACGGGTCAAAATGGATAAAATTAGAGAGTTTTAAAACTTTGCTAGTCCCTCTACCGCTAAACAAGTGTCCAAATTCTATTTTAGCTTGTCCCAAATAGATGTCCACTTTCAAAAATAAGTCTCTATTTTCCAATTCTACCATTAATTATGAACGGGATAAATTAATTACTCACTCCATTATATAGAATAAAATTGGCATTTAATTAACTAAAATGTGTAATAATTACACATTCCTACACACCTATGTGCATTCTTCATCGTGGACACTTATTTGGGATGGAGAAAGTACATCAAAATAATTATTTTGAAACATTATTACTTTGATCGAGAAAAAAAGATTATTTATTACAATAAAAATGAACTTGCGAAAGTACATTGAATTTTAATACATTTTGTCCAAGATATTATTGCGGTTTGTTTCTTAGAGCCATCCAGAATGAAGCTTTTTGGAGAGCTTTTTGGCCATATAAGCTTGTGAAAGAGCTCAAAAACAAAAAGTTTGTTTTGTTTTGGCTTGTGGGTCCCAATTTATTTTTGGAAAAAAGCAAATAATAAATTTTGCAGAGGGGAAATTTAATGTTGGAATTGTATGTATGGATGAGCAATGCTAATGACACCCTTGTTAATGTCAAAATCAGGTCAATTCATGCATTGGGAATGTAAAAAACAGGTTTTAATGTTGATGTATGTGAGGAGAAAATCATTTATAAGGGTGCCATTAGCCGTGTGGATTTGTTTAGAGAGGGTACCTGTCGCAAGAGGGAAGATTTTCAAATGGGATTCTCATCCTCAAGTCAGAGCACTGAAGCCTTATGAAGCGACCAACTGCTAACACAAACGTAATGTAGAGACCCCATATACTGGATTTGCTCAGTGTCTCACCAAGAAGCCCCTCTACATTCACAAAATAAAAAATCATCAATAATTAATTTGTTAATTATTTATAAATGTTACTACTATATATATATATATATGTATGTATAGGGTTAGGTTATGGGGAACCACAAAAAATGGAAAACGAAGGAACATACTAATAACCATTTGTTTGTCACGTATGCACATGTGCATAAAAGTAATATGTCCGGTTTGTACACATGCATAGAAACCAGGAAACATTTTCAGTTACTTTTGTGCACATGTGCATACCGGACAAATGAATGGTTATTAGGGCATTCCTCAATTTTCCATTTTTTTGTGGTTGTTCGCTTAACCCAACCCTATACATACATGTATACATATAGAGAACCATAATCATGTGTTGTTTCATAGTGTGAAACAATGTATGTAAAACTACAACGCTGTTTCACAATGTTAAACTAAAATTACACAACAAAAATAATCACATTTTGAATCAACCTTGCATTTTTTACATGCATTGTTTCACAATGTGAAAGAACACATGATTACTGGTTCTCACGGTTCTCAATTTTTTGTGGTTCTCATTTGATTATTTCCCTCTCTCTATATATACGCACACATATGCTTTCCATTTCGGGCAAGACTTACGTGGTGTTTCCTCTGAGACGACGATTGCCTTGGGACCCATCAAATCTCCACACACATTTGAATTGAACCAACTAATATCGAAAAAGGACCACCATTCTGAATCCCCACGACGATTTAGGAGAAGCTTTGCGTCCACACCACCTGCCTGTATGTAAAATAATAGCATTTGGCATTCTTAAAACTACACAGCCCAACTGCTGACTGATGGATCTTTTTAACAAGCGCAAAGTGCATCAAAAGTTTGTCTTAGTTCCTATTTATATATTTTTTCTATTTCAAAATTTTCTATTTTGTACCTATTTTGACCAATAACTTACTTATCTTGTAACATTTAATAACATGGATGCCAAGTTTATCCAACATAACCCTTTCATAAGCATTTAGCAAACCTTTCATAAATGGGTATCCACGTTATCAAATGTTACAAGATTAGTAGATTACCCATGAAAATGGGAACAAAATAGAAAATTTTGAAACAAGAAAAAAAATATTTGTTACACTAAATAGAACTAAACCAAACTTTGTTGTATTTTCATACAACTTTCCCTAATAACTTGTCACCATTTTGTGAGTTCCATTTATATGGTGTTGAAACTGTGGTTTGGTATGAAAATTTCAAACTTTATTACATTGATTGAGGAAAAAAGTTATTTGTTATTTTGTTGGATTTCTATGCATTTCCCCCTTTTAACAATCCCATAGAGAAAATGTCAGAAGAACACATGCTCACATGAGATGACATATGGCTCTATGTATTTATGTATAGTTGGATGTGGGTCATTTCCATTCCAAGCATATGGGAGTGTTAAAAAGTTCTAGAGGATTCTGGAAACTCATCGAAGATCATATTCATTTTCACCACTCTAAAACATGTGATGGAAATCCGCCCATTTAAGGGTATAAAAATCACCTGCCCCCAAACTCCATGTCCACCAATCATGTGAATACGCGTCATTACTTTATTGAAGAGTATGAATAAAATGATGAATGGCATAAAATAATAATGTGTTTCATATGATTGGTGGGACAGATAGGAGACATGGAGTTTGAGGACAAAAAGTGAGTTTTCTATCATCCAACAATGGTTGTGGATGAAATAGAGATTATATACAGATAAAACATGTAGAGGGAGGATCATGCGAGAAGTTGGTCAATTTGCGAGAACAAGATCAGTGACGATTACATGTGATACGAACATGTAATCATATAAGATTAAACACATGTTGAATTGACCGGCATATAGCTGGTAAACTTCCCCACGGAGTTCACCAAGTCACTTGCGTCTCTTTTGGGCGTGATATGATTACTTGTTCGCATCACATGTAATCATGTATGATCTTGGAACTTCTCGTCTTCTCGCAAATTGACCACCTTCTCGTTTGAACCTGGCCCAAAGCATGTATGTATGTACATACGTATATATACCTTTTGGTCGAAGAGTCTGACATCGCCAGAACCAGTTACCCGAAAGTACCTTGGAAAAGTGTTATTTATTCTAAAGCTGTCGCTGGAACCATTAAGAACATTCTCGAGTTCCGATGGTTCGGGAAGATCTGACCGTGGTATAGTTTGTTCGTATTTCACAACTTCTTTGTTCTTAGGCCGGTCTCGTGTGAGTACCCAAGAGAATTTCATATCCATGGCCATGTCAAGAGACTGAATGAACCTTCTTTGAATGGCATCAGGAACAAGCCACCAACTAATGGCATCAGCATGGCAACATATCATTTGGATATCATCCACATTATATGAATCAAGATAATTACTGGGATCAAGATCAACAAAAGGTCTCAACACATTCCATGGTGTAATTGCACATAGAGTCGTCTCATATAACATCAACCGTCCACCATTTGTCTTTATATGAAACTGAACGCTGGCATCGTTAATCGGGTTTGCTATGTTTGTCGGGTTACCACTACTATACATCTGCAAGGGAAAATACCAACAAAAATATTAGCAAATTGTTTAAGCTTAAGCAATCTCAAGTTCTTGAACTCTCCCTCCATGTCATTATTAACGCAATATTTTCCCTTATATTTCTAAAAGGCAAAACAAACCAAACGAACCCAGTATATCCCACCCAAAGATGGGGTCTGGGGATAGGTAGGATGTACGCAAACCTCATCTCAATCGCTAGGATTGAAAGGTTGTTTCTGTGAAGACCTCCGACTTGTTCACAACACAAGGTGTGTGCAACTAGGCAATAAGATAGGTAATATAACAGGTAATCAGGAAATATAACATGTAGAATAACGATTCCATTGGATGTGCACAATTCAATTATGTGCAAGTAGACAATGTAATAAGGTAAAAACATGTAATACAAATAGAACTAATGTATATAGCAACTTTTACATGTAGGTATGACCTGTAAGAAAGTCAAGCAAGAAAGTCAGGTCAGGTCTTTTTCTACCAAGCTTAAACCCAGACTTATCTACTGAGATGAAAACGACTGAATGAGAGCAATAGAGAAATATCTTACAAGCATAGGAGCCCAGATGACGCAGATTAATACAATGAATAAGCATAAGCCATTGCAAAATTTAGTAACTTTCTTCTGCTTCTCTCCTTGTCTATGATCTGCCCTGTTCAGAACTGCATCAGATTTGACAAGGTACAAACTTGCATTTATGTCCTCCAACTATAACCGGAAAATTAACAGATATCAGTTTATATACAGAAGACTCATTAACAGATACATGCAACTTGCACAGCAAAAGAAAATAGTTCGAATAGAGCATGCAGCTGATGAAACATAGCCACAAACCTTTTAATGCCATGGGAGATGGTGAAAACTCACTCATGCTCATGTAATGATGAAAATGAAAAATCCTTGGGATGGTTGAAACTTTTCTGGATGACTAATTCTTTTATTCTTCTGAGAGTACTTTTCTTCATAATGTCTTATTACTTTAAGTATAAGAACCAGCTAATCTACTCTTCAGTCTGAGAAATTGTGATGCTGGAGCCTTGATAATGACTAAATATTTTAACCAATTCATAAAACTGAAATTTCCAGCTGAATATTACATATCTAGATGGTGAACTAGTCAAAGGAAAGGAGCTGGGTTTGTAATTTAACCAACTGAATATGATGGGGTTTTTGTAACCTAGAGTTCCATCAATGCACCATCAAATACTAAATCCAAACATGAATAATTATTCTCTGTGTCAAGCATCCATCCAGAAAGCACCTATGGAATAAATCTTTCCAATCATATAGGAGCCCTGAGAAAAAAATTATCTTTTTCCCCTTCAAGAAATTCTATCAAGATTTACACATTTGACATGCTTTTTAGTTTTTTATTTCTTTATCCTTAACTAATGTTGCTAGATAAATAAAAACTTCTCTCATGGCTATAGATAACTTGTATGTTGTCACATAATCACAATGGAAGAAACATAAGGACCAATTTCTTGACCTACTGTACCAGCATTTTGTTTATGTAGTCGATGTATATGCCAGTAAAATATGCATATATATATATATATATAGAATCAGGATCATCTAAGAATTATTTTTGTAAGAACCGTAGGAACCACTTTGTTAGTAGAGAGGTTCACAAAAGTTAACATGCTCACATTCGTTCATACATGTTAACATGGACATTAGCATATGTTAACATGGAAATGTTATCATAAGTTAACATACACTAACATACCTTAATATGAAAGGTTAACATATGTGAACCTCCGCTAACAAAGTGGTTCCTACGAAATTTTGAATTCCTACAGGAACCAACCCTATACACACACACACATATATATAGGTGGAGGTTCAAACGAGAACCCATCTCTTTTATATGAGAGGATATCAAGGGTGTGCGCATGACCTAGGTCGCGGCCAAAGTCGCCAGGCTTTCTAATGTTGTATCACATGTGATGGTCTAAAGTATCACATGTGATATAGGCATTCTAGTGTTTTCGTAAAAGGGTGGTGTTCTTGTTTGAACCCTCCCTATATATAGATGTATCAAACAAAAAAATCCACTAACCATGATTTAGTTTGTCTAAAAATATAAGGTGTAGAACTCAGTAAAATATGCATAATAGCAAACACAAAAGAACCCACTAAACATGATTATTCTGTCTCTAAATATATAGGAATGTGTAGAGGTGGGGAAATACTAACCTTGAGCCAGTCATACATTGTCAAAGATGTGGTGGTGCATGACCAATCAAGAACACATCTTAATTCATAGAGGAATGGCAGTGCACGGTAGAGCCGGCAACCCAAATAATTAACTCTTGAAATACTGCTAGTCAGAAATTGCCTATATAAAGTGCTCTTATGTGGAACTCCTGCTCGTATTTGCATAGCTTGCAGGGTCAGAGAAACTGCTTTAGTAAGATATATTGCACGGAGTGCCAAACCTGCTGCATTGTGCTGTGAAGGTTCCATACTCCAGGCATACTCGGTGACCGAGTATGTGAAAATTATGAGGTTAAAGATGTAAAAGATCACTTTTCCCGTGGCGAATGAACGTAGATATATAACACGATCAACCACAATCAAGAAGAAGATAGCCTGCATAAACGCGATGGAACTTTAAAACGTGCTTAGCTTCCACCATAAAAAAGAGCAAAAAATAAAATGGGAAACGGAACTTGCCATCAACATGAAGACAAACTCCTTTGGAAACTGATCTTCCAGCTGATAAACGTCTAGAAATTCATTTTTGTTCTTTATAACAGATTGGTAGAAGATGGCAACCAAAAAGAAAACAGCCAAATCAGCACCGAATATATAGGCATATAGATCAATCTCTCTTTTGCCTCCCCCTATTATCGAGATAATAGAATATGGAAACCCTAGTTGTTTAGAAAGACCAGCATCTTGGGCTTCTGTTATCTCCTTTGCTACATCAGCTGCAGGAGTCAGAGACATGTACCTTTCTGCTAAAATACATTCCTCCCTTGGGGATGCATATGTCACTTCAAAAACAGCCAAAGCCACATTTGGGCTGTCTTTACTCTTTTCAATGCTGCGAACTACGACATTACTGGCACAAGGGCAAGTGTCAGGGTTTGATTCCTTGCATCTTGAATTATGAACACATCTAAGCAGTTCGTTTACTCCAGATTCAACCCTTGCTGGTTGAATTCCGTACTCCGGCCACGAATGAACATCTAGTGATATCTGGATAAAGTACGGGGGAGATTCTGCTTCTTGTGTCAGTGATTTCCAGTATCTAACACAATTTCCAATGATCAGTTTAGCAATATTTGTTGCAAGCTGAAGAATCCTTTGTGTATTTTCTCTCCAGCTTGAACTAAAAAGAATCTCCTTAGGGTTGACAATTTTCCCTGTAAGACTGCTGAACTCAGCTGAGAAAATATGTTCACTGTCTTTGGCAGTTATAGAGCTCTGAATGAGGGTAAATAGGTAGACTAGAAAAAGTGGCAACAAACTGACTACAAATGAAGAGGTTATTCTATTTGTAGGAAACCCCCACTCTGGAAGAGAGATCGATTCGATGGTGATACCACAATGCTGGATGATGATCTGATATACGTACTGAATCAGAATATAGAACTCTGTGTAGATCAGCATTACAACCCAAAAAATATAATTAGGTCCGGTGTTCACACATAGAGCATACAAGAAGAGAGCTGCAAGATACACCATAGAAAGCAGGCTAAAGTTCCAAAGAAATACAAGCAGGAAGCAACAATAGCACACGACATCATTATTTGATTGCATCTGGCCCCATATATGTTGAAAGATTTTCCCACAACTTGCTGAGTCAGAACTAGTTCTACTTTTTTCAGATTGAAGAGAAGAATGATTAGAAGCCATGCGACTCCCATTTTGGCTTTCTGTTTCACTATGTCTCCCAGTTGCGGCAAGTGAAGTAGGGTCATCTGAATCTAAATCTTCTGGAGGGATATTCAGGTAGTTTGCTATGTTGGAAACTGCCTGATTGCCAATTGACTGTACCTGAGAAACACCATCACCTATCAACTGTACAGCAGAAATCAATGTACTTTCTCTCCTAAGGCGTTTGTCTTTCTTTTCTATCTCTGTGTCATCCTCTTCAAACTCAGAGACTTCAATAAGATGTGAATGTTTTGGAGATCCAAGTGCTGAATAACTTTCAGTTCCATGAAATTCTAAAGGAAATGCAAAGTCCACATTACTATCTGACTCTTGTTTCTTAAAAATGTCTTCCTCTTTGTGGACATTCTGATTGGTATAATCTGTATTTAGAGAGACAGCTCTCCTTCTCCTTAAACCTTCACAATGAGGTGAATCATCACTACCATGCGCATGGACGGGACATGTAGCGTGAAGCTGAATCTGTAAGTTGAGCATTTCAGATTTCATCTTTTCGACTTGCATATTTCGCTGACGCTTCTTCTCCTCGTCTTCACGAATATGCTGTAACTGTTCAGTTTTCCATGCAGCCTTCTTCTCTTGTTCATGTACGATGGCACCAATTTGCTCAGCTTCAAGATATTGAAATACATAATTGAGCTCTGGAGAGGAAAACATGTACGACTGCAATGATACCAGAATGAAAATGATAATCTCAACCAAAGCTGACCTTGAGGTAATCCGAAATCCGTAGTCATACTTGTAAAATCCAATAACCTCGTAAACATAGTCTATGGTTTCACACTTCCCATCATTAAAAGCACCCACGAACGGGGATTGATACGCAAGAGAGAGAACAATGACTGCAAAGTTGTATATCCGCAACCACTTAAAGATCTTGTTTTTTTTCTTTAGGATCGTAAGCCTTAGTCGGAATAGGGTTAGAGCAAAAGCAAGATATCCAAGGTGTAGAATATCATACTCAAGAGTTCCAGTGATTAGGATCAAGGCAAACACAAGATCCAACAGATGGCAATAGCAGTATAGTCTCAAATAGTCAAGAAGAGTCCAAATGGTTTTGGTCTCCAAAGAGAGGTCTCGCCAAACAAAAGCATTCTTGCGTTGAGAAATCATTTGGCGGTATGTATATGATCCCGAGAAACTGCAAAATCTATCAGCTCGAAGCTTGAAACATGCAAACATGAAGACTAGAAAATAGCTGATCAGTACTCTTGGATCATCAACAGCAAGTCCTGCACGAAAAGGGAAAATGAGCAAAAATGAAGATTGCAAACCATCAAAATAGGCAGCCAGGATATAGGTATAAAGATAACAGTACCTAGCCAGCAGTATCGGCAGTAGCTGAAATGAGATTCTGAATTCCTCCAGCAATCATGGCAATGCAAGGTAGTCTCACCTGGAGCAAGTTCACTCAAAGATCTTTCAGTCTTCCAAATAGCAAAATATTCGAGTAAGAGAACACTAGCAAACAAGACGACGAATAACGACCATGATCTTTGTACTAATTGCCGGCCTAGAAGAACACAAGCAGCGAGTGATGCAATATACAACAAAGATATGGCATTAAGAAGAGCAAAGCTTGCAAGAAGCAACACGATCATGTTAATTTCAAGGCCGAAGAGGATGAACATGTTCTCCATCCAAAACTTCAAATATATCCTTAAGGAAGTCTTCTGCATTTCAAACCTCTCCTTTCTCAAGGAAAGAACTTGTTTTTTGTTCCATTTATGGTTCTCGTTAACCCTTCCCAAGAAAGATCCGAGCATATATCGTCTGCTGCTACTGTTGGATATTCCTGATGCCACACCTGCATCACTAGACAATTCTTGGATGTTTGGTGGCCATGAGCTGCTGGTTCTCAACCCTAATTTCTTAACAGATGGGGTGTTATCTCCATTTGAAATGGAGGCAATTGGTAACACATCTTCTTCAGAAAAAAACAACGGGCAAGGTTCTTCCCATTGACCTACACCTGAAAGCCAACTGGGCATCATCTCTAACCAATGGAAGACATTATATTGAAGGGTACATGCAGCAACCACCAGTACCTTAGCCCTTAAACCTGCTTCCAAACCCCAAGCTCCAGGCTCATATACCTTTAAACCTAGAAAGTTAGACAAAGCAGAGTACTTTTGCCCAGGAAACATCGCAGCTTGGTCCCCACATAACTGGAATAAATACTCTGATGACGCAAGAACTCCTGTGTAAACTAAAAATGATTTGGATGGTACCCTGGAAGCTTTTGGCAAAATCGAGCAGAAGACAGTTCCAAGAAGATAAAAGAAACCAAATGCACTTATTGGAGATATCGACGCGTAGAACATAGCAGCAAACAAAATCTTTTGGCTGTGCCATATAAGAAGCCTTCTAATAAACCCAATCACCCCAAATTGCAGCCGATTTGTGTCCTCTAAGTTAGGATACCTGTTTTGTCTCCTCTCGTAGCTATAAAGTTGCATTGCGATTGTTATTGCCAAGGATTCGGAAACATTTTCAAAGACTGATGCTTCTGAATTGTAGCCAATGTATGTATAAAGATCAACTTTTGTGGATATCCATGATTCAAAACTGGGGAAGATGCTCAAAATATATATGAGGATAAACATCACAATTGAATATACTTTTAATGGGAACCATAGACGCTTTCTTGTCTTCTCAACAAGTTGTCTACCACTTATCCAGAAAAGGAGAAGAAAGAGGTACCCAAATGACACATAATTGGGCCTTGTCATGTAAACTGTGATAAGTATAGTTACAAACGCGATGTAAGTGCCAAAGGAACGATACAATGACAGAAACTTCTGCCCTATCGCGCTTAGATATGAAGCCACTTTTCTCTCTGAAAGAACATATGTAAATACACAATCATTAGAAAGATTCATAATATAAGAATTAAGGGATAAACTAAAAGATTAGAGGGCATTGTATTGGGATATTTGGATCAATGTAAACCTTGGGAGGGGTTATCATCGTCTTCATTAGTTCCATTGGCATAAACAGACAACAAAACTGACTTGTTCAAACCAGCTTTCAAAATGCTAAATCCAATTGGTGGGCGAGGTGTGTGCTGCACAATTGCGGAGAACGAAAACAGAACTTTGTGACCATGCTTCTGAATGGCACAAAAACATGCAAGCAAAGCTATTTCCACAAAACTCCATGAGCTATCACATTCAAGGAGACCTGCATGCATGAATTTGGCTATAGGTCTTATTACCAGAACAGAAAAAATCTTAGGAAAAAGTGTGATAACAGTTATTAGTTAGAATTAACAGTTGCTTATAAGTCCTTGGCAATATACTACTAATAACTTTCCATCAACAATCTCTTGGGTGCTTTACAAACAAGGAACTACCATCTATTTATAGGCCTCTATGTAGTATGTAAAAGTCCATAATGTTCTACCTTGATATTTGTAACGCCCGGAATTTTCGGTATGTGTTTGCATCTTATGTTATATCTCAATGTCCCTCGTGTGTCAATTTTGTGTACCGTATGTCCTAATTATAGTTTGTATACGTCGGGATCTGTTTCGTATTCGAAAACATCGGAAATTTGGGGCCCAAAAGGCTTGGGCGACAGTGCCATCCGATAGTGACATGGTCACTGTCGCCGGTGTCACTATCGCTACCATCTAACAGGTTATGGTACAAAGGGGGCGACAGTGCCCAACGATTATGCCCGGGGGACTGTCGCGGTGTCAATCTCGCGGAACCTGTACCGAATGCTCTCCATAGCGGGCGACTATGCCCGGGGCATAGTCGCGGGTCACTGTCGCTGACGGACCCAAGGAGTTTAAAATATGATTCTTTCCACTTTCTCATTTATTACACTTATCAAATCCATTCAATACTCTTTCAAGAAATCTCTCTCTTCATCAATACCGCATTTAGGGTTTCTCCAAACCCTATTTCCTCCATTTATTGCTAAGATCAAAGTGTGTCAACCAAGGAATCAAGCTAGGAGCTTTTAGTCACTACCTCCATTGTCATCTTCTCCAAGAAAGAAGCTAGGGTTTTGGGTTTTCATCAAAAACCCACTTTGTGAGTTCATCTTTCATATTAAATTCTTATGTGCTTACATGAAAACCTTTTCTTTACATTACTTTAAAAACCTACATTTTTCTCCATTTTGTGCTTTTGAACTTTCTAGGTTAAAAACTAGGGTTTTGACACTATGGTAATTGTATGTGATATGATGACCTAAAAGGTTGGGGGAATGACAAACATGGTTTAGTTGTATACTATGAAACTTGTGAAATCAAATGGGTGAAATGATTTATTTGGGGTTATATTGGAAAGTTTGGTTTGGTGAAGTCTATGGTATAATGTGTTAATGAAACTTGTATGTAGAGAACATTTTGTTAATATGTTTCTTATGTTGGATAGAATGTGTTTACATGAAAAGAAATGTTATGCACGGATGATTGGATTTACCTTATTATGACATGGTGTTATATGAGATTCATGGGTTTGGAAGTTATAGCAAAATACAAATTGTCATAATGGTGAATCATGTTGGTTTGGAATTGTGAGGTCCCAAGGTAAAGATTCATGAATAAGGTTGAACTTGACTCTTTGGGGTAAGGCTCGGATAGAGTTTAACCCATATTTATATTGAACTAAAGATTCATGAATAGAGTTGATGTTCTAATGGCTAAAGATTCATGAATAGAGTTGATGCCGATAAATAACCATTCCAACTAAATGCTCCTCATGGGTTGTGGCCTACTTCTGTGTTCCGCCGCAGCCTATGGTGGAACGGGTCTCCCCCGTCTCGCATAAGGTTCAAATGTTGGAGAATTCGTTTATTATTGTCACTCTGTTTATTGTTAATTGTTCACCAATGTATTACACTTTATCGCACATATAGTTTTGGATGTACTCACTAGGCTCCAAGCCTAACACTTGTTTGTTTTGGTGTATATATCAGGTTGCATTAGTGGTGGGGTGGCGAAACCTTGAGCGGAGTGTTGGGACGACCTTTTTGGGAAATTAGCATTGGCAAGATATAGAGCATGTATTATACTTACCGTTATTTTGGGAATGATGACGACACCCAATTATAATCTAAACTAGAATTATTTTAGATTAAGTAGGTTGTCGGTCTTCGTTTCATTATTTGTTCAAATTTGTAAACGCTTATACTCTCCCCTTATTGGGATGATGTCATTGTGAAGTTTTATTTCATATTAAATGTTCCAGGTTTAAATCTTCGTCGTTTTATAAATGTCATATTGTGAAAATTTCAAGTTTTAAATTTACCCGATTTTAGGGTGTTACAATATTTGCATAGAAAGATTAGACGCGTATAAACCCTAGAAAGGTGTGGAGTTACCTAGAATGTGCTTGGTTCTTCTTGATTTCTCTTCAAGGTTCTCCATGATCTTGAAGGGTGTAGAAAACCATCTTACAGGACGGGTTGTTCTTCCCCACCTAAACTTACAAGCCCTCGTCGTCTCTTCTTTGCGTTACCAAATTTTGTTTGTGGCTTGTTGCTGTAAATCTTCGGTATCCCCAAGTTACTTTCCTGTTTCTCCACCCCTTTATCTTACACTTGTACTAGTAAATGGGACGCTTTCCCTCGTGAATCATTGCTACGGCATCAAGACTCATGGATTGTTATATAGCAACGTTCTTAGATGAACTTCGTCTTGGAGCCTCATGCTCTTTCTGCATTGTGCTTAATTTGAAAAGTGTGGTGACACTTGGACTCGGTGGTCTCTCATCTATTCCTTCATCACAAAACTCTCCACCTCTTCAAATATAGTATGATTGTGCTTATCCCTCGACTTTTGGGGTTTGACTATCATCTCAGACTCAGTCTTGCGATTCTCTTTGATATAGGACCTATTATTCCTTCCTCAAGTTGCATGGCCAATACAGTCTTGGTTATGACCTTAATGCTTTTTTTGGTCACCACCATATATGTCCCGCCTCCATCTAAAATACATAACGAGTTGGAAAAGGGCATGGGAAAAACTTTACCTTGTTTAAGAACTCCAACCCGAGTACGAGTTTGAAGTCATCCATTGGGATCACGAATAAGTGCATCATGCCTTTCCACTCGCCAATCTCCGCTCTCATATCTTTTGCAGCTCCCCAAATAGCTCATGCTTTCGAGTTTCATGGAACCTTATTTTCTTCAGCTATAAATCAAGGGTGGCCCTGGTGTCAACGAAAGCTTGAACAACCAACTCATTCATCTTCATGTCTTATTGAAGTCCTCTTGTTGATACCATTGGTGCTTTGAATTTTGTGTTGATAGCATTTAAAATCCTTATATAACTCATTCGCACTACTTCATTGAGCTTACATGGCATGGAACCTCATTTTCGCCGGGTAATTTTTTTTATTAAATGAGGTCCATCGCCTAGGAAGCATTTAACGACATTCAATGTTCATTCAAAATCCCTTGCTTTCCACTTGTTGATTAGAGGTTCTCCGTGGCTTCGTTTAACGTGGGTTCTTTTCTCTCCCTCACTTCTATGGTTGTACTTCTCTTCTTTGAAATTAAATTCCTATCCATTAAGTTCTACAATTAATTCTGCTTCGGCAATATCCATTGCAAGATCTCACACCCTGCATCCTCAAATCTCCATCTTTGCCCATGGTTGAAGTTCATTCAGAATTAAAATATGGCATCATCATCGGGGAGGTCCAAAATCTCAAGTGTAGGATAATGAACTCCTTTACATACTCATGAATTGATCCCAAATGCTTGAGTTTCCGAAGGACTTGTTGCCTCATAAATGGCATTCTCGGGATAAAATTCTTATTAACATGGAAACGAAATTATTCCAAGTAGTTATGGTACACACACCTCTTTCAATATCACCACGACGCCGTCATCACCACAACGTTGCCATGTCCTTCGAATACATCATGATGGTGTGGGTCTTCGTTGTATCATCATGATTCCCATAGCTTTAGAGTACCTCGTAACTTTCCAAAGGAAATCGGCTATAATCCATGTTTTTTTTTGGAAAATAATCCATGTTTCTATCTTGCCTACGAAGATTGTCGGTCCACGAACTTTCACGGTGTCCAAGACTCTCTTGCAAACCCCCATATCCATATGAACTTCTCAAGATGGTTGCGGGTAATGCATTGTTCTTCTTCAATTCCTCAAAGATCTTCAACTTCTTTCCGAAAATCTCTACTTAAGATATCAAGCATGCTCTTGAAATCTTCTCGAACTCCCATGTTTTATGCCTCCAACTATAGGTGATCATTTGCAGGTCTGGTGTAACACCCGGAAAATTAAAAGGTAAGTTTTCGCTCCCTTAAATTCGTTAAATGTGTTATTTGAGATTATAAGACCTATTATGTGCACATGCTCACTTTTATAATGCCGTAATATTATTTGAACCGGTTATCCTTGTACCCGTTTGAACCTCGCGCTCGTAATCGATTTTGGTCAAGTTTTCGGGCAGATCTGGGTGTGGCGCGACAGTGCCACGCGACTGTGACATTGTCACTATCGCCGGTCACTGTCGCGTGGAGTGTACCGTAAGTGTTGAGCCTCGCGCGATTGTGACACGCGACAGTGACAATGTCACTGTCGCCGGGCAAGGTCGCGAGCGGGCACTGAGGGTTAAATGAGTTCCTTAGCCGATTTTGTTCTCATTTCTCACCTCTCCTTTTTTCTCTTTGGCGATTTTGGAGCAACCAAAGCCAACCCTTTCACCCAAACACTAACCCACATTTATTGCAAATCATTTTGGTGGTTGAATCTCGTTGGGTGCATTAAATCATCTCAAGGAAGATTTCTAGGGTTTCTCCAAGTCAACCTCTTCTTCTTCACATCTCATCTCTTCAAACTAGGGTTTCATCTTTTCTAGGTTTTGGTCAAAAACCTAGATTGTGAGTTTACTAACCTTTGTTAAAACTAGATACACATCATTATCTTCTACTTGTTGATATTAATGCATCTCTCAAATGTTCATATTTAATGTTTCAAGTATTTGGGGGTTTTTACCCATGGTTTTATGTATATGAAAGTACCATGTTCTATATGTGTATATCTTGGTATGTTGATGATTCCTTCTTGGAATGCCTTTTTGGCGACCTTATATTCTCATGAAGTATTTGGATGGAGATTATGTTATATGTTGGATTTGCATGAGTAGGATGGTAATAGTGTGTTCCTAGTGGATGTCCGAAATGTTACGGATGGAATTACATCTTGAGACCTCCTAAATGCATTATGTGGACGAACCAAGTCTGTGATTCACTATAAGAATGTAGGTGGGTGACATTTGGAGAATTTCCTAAGGCGGTAGTCTCCTATGTACCTAGACCTCCGCCGTCGGGGAATTTCCAAAGGCGGTAGTCCCCGGTGCGTGTCGGACCTTTGGGTTGCCAGAGAAAGTGGCTTCAAGGTGCATTGCCTCTTTGGGTGAACCGGATTGGAGATATGGGTCGCTCCCGTTGACTCCACATCTACGTGATTATTTGTTAACTGCTGATAAGAACTGTAACTGTTTCTGGCATGATTTTACTTGTTCAACTCACTAGGCTTTTTGGCCTAACACTTGTTTGGTGTCGATGTGTATCTCAGGTGTTAGCAGCGCGGCTCCTAGGCAGGTATAGATGCTTTGGGCGAGAGCTTGGGGATATGGCACTTGGACTATTTTGAGAAGCCTTGGGTTTATAGATGACACCCCTTTTTGTAATCTCTTTTCTAGTTGTAGAAATTAGATTAGTTGGTTGTTGTTTATTTATCCGTTAAATTACAATTGTGATTAAACAGGTTTATTTGTATTATTCCCCTTTTCGGGAGGCTCTTGCTATGGCAATTCTAGTATACCTCCTGTCCGTTTTTAGGATTTTTGTTATCCCTATTTTTAGGGTGTTACATCTGGGTTGGGCTTAACATATTTTTTTTGTCCAACAAGCCTAATATAGCAAACCTAAGCCCATTTTTGCGATCTTAAGAACTTGCCCATACCCACCCTAAAAATGGGCCGAGATTGCCCACGGGCTAATGGGCCTAATCTGTTTTTCACATTTGAAAAGAGAAAATTATATAAAATCATACGTTATGTAAAATTATTCAAATTACTCAATTTTCTTTCTAATATAAAATAGGACGTAAAAGACACCAATGTACACAACGTGAGAAAAAAATAGTTTCACAAAATATGAAGTATGGACATTTCCTCTCCAATGATTTATCAACGTTTGAATCTTGGGTTTTTTAACAATAAAATATTTAACCCACCTAATATTTCAAGATCATGATTTGAGACATACTATATGACATATGACATATGACATATAATAAATATATGGGAGGCGGTTGTTACTAAGTAGAGGGAGTCCAATCCAAAGCCACTTCTAAATTTTTTAATAAAAAAAGAATAAAGTATAAACTATATATAAAATTTGATTAACTGTAATAATATAACAGGTCGGGCGGGCTTGTTTGATTTCTTTTTTTATCGCCCGATCCCACCCATTAACCTTAGCAGTCAGCCCGAGCCTGCCCATTTTTTCGAGAATGGTTGTCTAAGCCCGCTTTTTAAATGGGCTGGGCAGGATGGGTCTAATGGATTGTACCACCTGTGAACAACTCTACCTCCAACACACCAAGTTGTTGGTGGAAACTCTCAAGATGATGATCAATATCAACTTGTTTCGCAATTCTCCGGTTGAAGTGCAACTTCAACAACTCTAGTATTCAAGTTAGTTATCAACTTCTTTGAATGGCCTTTTTCTTCGAGTTGTGGGAGCTTCATGACGAGTCTCATCTCGTCTAGGGTCTCCTCACTTCCAACCACAACACTCACTTCTTCAATGCTAATTTGCCATCGTTTTGGGTCAAAATGTGCTCTGATATTACTTGTCACGAGTTATCTCTGCAAGCTCGTGTGTAGCCCTTATTACTTGTACTAAGGCAGGCAACCAAACTCGGGAACACAAAGCTAAATTACCAAACAAGAACACTAGAAAGATGGGGAAGAACTCAATACTTCTATTACTCTTGCTTCTCTTTGGTGCTTTACAAATGAGGAACTACCAATTATTTATAGGCCTTCATGTACAAGTCTATATCTAGATATTTACATAGAAGGATTCGGATACATAAACACTAGAAAGGTAAGGAGTCTTCTAGAATGTGCTTGGTTTTTCTTAATTCCTCAATGATAGTAGAAAAATACATAAATAACATATTTTTACATATTTATCTACTATCACTCAAGGTTCCCCATGATCTTGAAGGGTCTATAATGATGTGGCTTCTCAAGGAACATTCTTGCGGGACGTGACAAGTGGTTTTCTCAAGATGTAGTGGGTTGGACTCATACATCTCATGATAGTATTGATTATGAGTCGTTTGAGTATTATATAGATCTAACAAGGACGTATGGAATTTAAGTGTGAGAGTTTGCGACAATTCCTCGCTACATCGGTTATGAGTTAGAATTATGAGTCTTATAAATCCTTAGTAAGGTGATTTGAAAATTATTTGGAAAATCTGTTGTTTTTTGAACTAGTGATGTCACAAAAGTCTACTAAGAAAATGAAAACCCGTAGCTTGCCATGTTACTGAATTATTTTAAAGTGAACCAATTAGAAATAGACAATACCTAATTGAGATAAAATTTCCCAACTTGTGGTCTCACTTTTCTTCATGACTCCAGAGATCAGATTTATCTGGAGAGTGTACAAGATCGCGAAATGAATCTCACACAGAAGAAGTAGGGAGCGTTGCACTCTCGTGCTGATGCGGTGGCTCAATAAATATAGGAAAAAGAATATCACTGAAGCACAGATAAATATTAGCACTTATAAGAAGCTTGTTCCATAACCGGATTAGAAAGTAAATGACATCGTTAGAAAACGTACTATATACAGCATGGATGAAACCTGGCTTCATTGCAATGAGAAATATCTGCACCAGCATGATAGCTCGATTACATTTCCGCAGTACCCAAGCAATTGTGGCAACAATCAGTACTTTTGTTTCTTCTTCAACTGCAATTAGGATGATTCAAGAGAGGGCATGTGCTTTTAATAAGAATAACAATCTGATCAAGTATAATGTTCCACATTCAGTGAGAAATGAGAAACTATTGATGACAAGAAGGAAAGTATAAAGCACAGAACGAAAGGCATGCACGTCTCCAACATCTACTTTAAGAAAATAAGGATTCAGCTCACCGCTGTTTTGTGTAAGAAGAAAGTTGAAATCACATAGAACTGCAAACAAACTAGAAAAATATTCCTTATGAATCTACAACAGCATGATGGTAGCAAAATGGGAAAGTTATACATCTCTTAGTCCCTCCCTCCCCCCTCCCCCCCACGCCCCCCCCAAGAAAAAAAATGCAGGCCGTGTGAATGTGATAAAGAGGCTTAACTATTCTTTCAGTATCGAACCTAGAAGGAAAAATTATCAGTTACCAATTAGTAAAACGTAAGCATATACTCACCTTCTGGAGCAGGATCCCCATCGTCAGTTTGGTGGACCTCATCAGAGATGTACAGGAAAACAGAGTTGTTCACAAGATTAACAAGGGAAACTAAAACTCCAAGACAAAACTGAGCAAGGATAAAGAACCCAGGAAAAGGATAATTCCACAACCCCACCATTTCCCAAATCTCTGTGTCCTGCTTATGCAATTTAGGACAAGAAAAAAGATGGTATGGGTCAGATTTTTTCACAAAAGGGAACAATAAACCTCAAGAAAAGAGGCAGCACTTGAGTTAAACTTACCTTTCCGACTTCCCAGTTCAGGCATGAAAAGACTATATTGAAAATATATGTGCTGACAGCCCACAGAAGAATGAAGACAAGGAGCAGCCCATTTAGCCGGTGCAAATGAAACAAGGATGGGAAAGAAAACATAATGTAGCCGACATATCCAAGTAATCCAAACGCACATATGCTTGCAAAATAGAAGCTCCATAAAGCAAGAGCAAACAAGGAGACCTGTCAATTTCATCACTGAAAATTTAACAAATAAGCCGAAAGATAATTGACATGCTCAACTCAACCTGAAACCAAAATACAGTATCTAGACCAAGGAAGCAAAAATCATTGGAGAAATTGGTACAATTACAAAATATAAAGATTCACATATGATATTAAGGCAAGCCCATTGTCTGTTAGACAGTATAAATCCAAAGAAGTTGATACTGCATTTGTAGAAGAAAATCTTAACATCATAAAATACTGTAGAAGCACATCGAAATATGTGACCGTAACAGTTTTTAACGGTGAAGATGGAGGTGTAAGCCAAAGAGTTGATTGGAGTAGATGCAATATCTTAAATGAATGCATCACAAACTTTACCTACTTCTGAGTTGGATTTTGCAGAGAAAATGTTAGACTTTACCTAGATTAGGATCAAGCCATCAAGTAACCTCCTTGAACCCTTTCTTTTTGGTAGAACTACCACAAGAAATTTGCATTTTTTTTGCAGCTATAGTCTGTTCAGAAGATTTAGCTGCGTAGTGATTACCAGACTCACTCAGATCATGTCATTGACCTCCAAACATACCATGTGGATTTTATTGGTCAATCACTTATTAATGAGGTAGTTTTAAATTCTTGTTTTGCAAGATTAGTCTAGTGATGATTTTAGGACCGAACCTTTTGTCTATCGTTTTGTTTATTGTAGAACTTTACATCATAGTAGTACATAAGAGTATTTGAGACCTCCCAGAAACAGAATTTGGTTCTGTTTTATGAAATTTTAAGAAGATAGAATGGCCATGTCAATGTAGTACTCAGATTAACTAGGTCCAATTTTAAATTCTTGTTTTGCAAGCCAGCTTAGTGATTAATTTAGGACCAAACCTTCTTTCTAATGTTTATTATAAAACTTTACATTGCAGTAGTACGTAAGAGCATTTGATACTTCCCAAAAACAGGATTTGGTTCTGTTATATGAAATTTTGAGAAGTTACTAAAATGGCCATGCCAAAAACTAGGGGAAATATTTGTTAAATAACCAATTAGATATAAATATATTCAAACACTTGTCTGCTATATATCTAAAGATAATGAGTATGTGCAGTTAAGGATATGTACCGGGCCACCATAGGTAAAGAAGTTGATGCTGAATGTACGAAAAACTGCACCCCTTAACAGAAGATTGGTGTCTCGTTCACCAGATCTACAAATGACATTGCATTAAATCATATCTCTAGAAAACCTTGATAGATCTGTGACTGTGAGCAAATAATTTGACATGTTCACATTCTTAAGTAGAAGCTGGGATTGGAGAAACAAGTAACACGAATTGCAGTTATCTCAATTGAGATGACTTCAGACGTGAATCTCAATGATGCATACATAATTTTGTAGTTGCACAAAATTTGGGCAGCAGTCATCCAAATGGTGTTTTGTTGACAAAAATTGAAATTGTAATTGACCGTACATCTCATAGAGATTTAAAATGACAATACGATTGGGGAGGCAAGATGCCTCTACATAGAGATTTCACACCAACTGGAAATAAACCCCATGAACCCTACTTCACCATTTAAACAGCGAGGATGACTTGAAAATTCACAAAGGGTGCTTTCTGCACGAATGTATATAGTGTAATAGTGACTTTTTTTCTCTCTCCAGATTTTATAATTAATGACTCAGGACATCTACATTGTAATAGCTGTTCAACAAAAACTTATTGCAGTGCATTTCAATGTAATAATGCAAATTTTTAATGCTAACCCCAACAATTGGCTGGTAACCTATGCCTCTAGAAAATGCACTATTGATGACAAGGAAATATATTCATTATGATGATGAAATAGACGAATTTTGCATCATATTTCAAATCAGTTACCTTGATTCATGAATGAAAAAAGAATTCATTGATGGCAGAAGATGTTCAGTCAAGCTGCCTTCTCTCATGGACATGATGAAATTCACTTCCTCCAAGTCAAGCTTGACAAAAGATAACTGCGTAAATGCTGCACAAATTTATAAACTATACCAAAGCTTGGTACGATAAAGTAGCATAACTTCCAGTCCTCTACACGGGTAGTTAAGTAGAAATACACCAAACAATACAAACTTATATACTGGAAAAATGTGTAGCACAAAGTAAAATGTTGAACAAATTGAAAACTAAAAAAATACCCTACAAGTTCCTGGAAAAAGGGTGTACCCCGAAGAAAAATATGATCAGCGAAAGACCAGAACAAATTTGTGTCCAATCAGATGCTGAAGAAATTCTGTATAGACCGATGAAATCACCTATCACATTCAAGAACTTAGGTAATCGTGTGGGGAGCTGATAGACGTAGAGAAAGAAAATATTGACGCCCGCGTACAGCCAAAGAAATCTCCACCATCTTCATGACAGTGTAAACAAATGCAAGCAAATTAATATATGATACTTGATACAACAAGATTGTACTAGGATTATCAAGAACTACTATAAAGTCACCTGAAGAGACCGTGAAAGTTGCTTGTTAAGGACCAATCCACAAGACCCACACAACTAGAAACGAAAAATGGCAAAGAAACCCAAGAAGTGTTGCTGATACCCACAACCAACTGAACGGCTGGCAACAGCAAGAAGAAAGCAACCTTCACATGTGAACCTTCCATACGCGCCAAATGGGAACAGAAAAATTCCAGTCAATTTACGACATCAAAACCTAAGAACTCAAGTTATGTCAAACACAAAACTAGTATCATTTTTTTAATCTTGATATATCCGAATTCAGATATTGATATATGCAAGTATACAACCACCACAGAAATTTAACAAGGAAAAGCAAACCATGGACTACTCTTGTCTCAAAACAAGACCCATATCGTTCTCTATTTTTCAGCTTACGCAACAACTATGGAAGGTAAAGCATAGAGGATTGTCAATGTGTTTAAGTGTCCGTGAAGAAAGTAATTAATGTAGCAGAATATAGACTACATGCTAGCTTTGAGGGTACAATTTCGTAACAAAGTTGAGCACAGCAACATCCTTCTGGAATATGTCAAATTAGCAATATAATAAACCAGATGAATGACAAAAACAAAGAAGTTCTACCATCTGGTGCCCCATAATCAGTTAAGTATCCAATAACAGAATTTTCTAATTGATAAATAGACTGTTGAAGCACCTGAGTGACAGCAGTATTAGAGAAGGGTCATATCTCAGTGCCCTCCAAATTTACACCTTTACCAGCAGGGTAAACCACAGTAAACAGGCAAATTATCTTCTAATCACAGATGAGTAGATGACAATTCTTAATGGCATACTAATAATGCAATAGGCACTCCACGGTTCAGTTCTCATGTGTCAAAATTAATGGAGATCAAGATGTGTTAAAGAAATGTAAAGTTGAGGCTCGGTATGTCAGAGAGAAATCATCAAGCAAAGCTTTGAATTTATCAAGGTGTACCAACCTATTCGCTCTACAGCTGCTGCTAGACTTTCCAAAAACGAAGATGCCCATGTAAACAAATGTAATCTGATTTCATGGAGTTCAGTAAAAGCACTGAAAGCCGCTAATAGTTGCAAGATCAAAAGATAAATTATTATTGGTGATCGCCATGTTTGGACTCTGCAAAAACGTACTTCATCAGCATGCATAACAGATTAAACATAGCAAGAGCTGCTGAAGCTGACGAGATTGAAATTTCAGCAAGAGTACATGATGTTTAAAATAGTATTGAGATAGAAACTAAAATCTCACATCTTGAATCCTATTAGCTTTGCCCACAGAGGTTCTTCTGCACCGCATCTTCCACACCAAATGGCCCATGCAATAAGAAAAGTCACTCGTGAAAGGATAGCAACAAGTGAGAAAACAACAATAAACCACAGCACTGTTCTCTCCCTTGAGTGAAATCCTACAAAAGCAAAATAATCTAAGTAAGCTTGACATCGTATCAATTGCTAAACAGATACACTATAATGCTTAAAGAATGCAGTTAGAAACTGGAGCTTGCCTTCATACAATTTAAAGAATTTAAAGCAATCCTAATGTATCTGATTATCCAGAAATAACAGGAATATGAGATAAATCTTGCTTGGCTTTTATTGTAGGTGTGGTTCCTAATACGAAACATGGGGCCATAGATTTTACGCAAGCTACTGTTGAGCTCCAACCGATCCAATTGACAACACATCTTTACTGTTCAACATATAATCTTTGGGGAAATAGTTGACTAAGAAAACTATTAAGAAGTAATTGTTGGGATCAAAAAACTTTGTGTCCCAATGATTAGATAGAAGAACCAACCCAACAACAAATACGGAAACAAAATTTGATCGAATCTAACGTGAACAAACAAAATGCCTAATACAAAAGCGAAACAAATGCAACCACACGACGAAAATGACAGTAAGAAACACAAATATGACAGACTTACGTGGTTCCACTATCGGTGTGATAGTGTATGGCCATACGGAAAGGAGGCCAATTGTATTTCATGAATCAAACGAGGATTACAAATCAGAGAGAACCAAAACTAACAATCAATAATCTCACAAACGATCACACAAAGGGCTTAGAAATTTGTTCATCTATCTTTACAAACGTATGCTTCAATCCTCACAAAAGCAACAGCGATAAATTAGACCTAGAAGTCTAATTTATCGTTCCGGAGCTCGTAAACTTCGGACGCAACTTGGAAGTCGCCTTGGATCTCGCTCGATTCCTCAACTGCCCATTGGCGACTTCGTAAACCTAACAAGCCTCTAGGTACCCAGTCGAACATGACATCAAACGCAAACGAAATCACCTAACATGACGCATATAATGTACCTAGAGCTATTCCAACATCCATGCCTAGAGTATACCAAGAGTTGATCCATCTTTCACGCAACTTCAAATGCCAGCTTAAGCTTGCTTATGCAAGTTACATACAACAGCAGTATGTGATGGTTTTGTGTCACAAATTTCAACACTGCACCTTGGTGCAAAAACACCTCCAAATGCAAAGTGAACCGGTTTTTCACCTTGAACAAATTTCTCAAAGCCAAAGATGATCTTGAACTGCACTGTGAGCAAATATCCCAAATGGATATATAAAACAAACGAGGATCAAATCCTTTAAGCTTCAAAGTCCTCCCTCTTCGACAATATGCCACTTTGTGAAACCACCAAGTGAGCATCATGACAAGTCAAGTTCGAGCAATGCTTGCACGGGCATTACTGTGGATCCAAATGTTCGTATGAACCTCATCGATCATCTTATCCGAAATGTGCTCAACAACCAAATGGTACTATTTCAGCTTGCTCAACAAGTTGTCAGAATATCGGTCCAAATTGCTAAAGTCGTCACCACAAATCAGCCGATGTTGATGGAATCCTAGAATTGTTACCTAAACACGCATCGAATGTCACTGTCTGACCTATCTAGAATAACATATTCTTTGCAGACTTCGTTCTTTTCATCACAATCATAATGCCCCTAAAAACCTTCAACCATTGCCTTCGCAAAGTTTCTTTGCTACCGTGCAATGCTAGTTGTCCAATAGAGATCAAAGACATAGACATAGCCAAAACATATCTCGCATCTGAGATGGTATGAATGCACCCATCGAACACCCTAATACTTGCATATCCGATCCCCATACACTTGCACTCAGTGTCATTCTCCATCCAAATGTTGTTTCCCTCATCTTCAACAAACATTGACTAACAAATCCTATTAGGCATCATGTGAATAACGCACCCTAATATATCACCCATAGATTATCATAATTTGGATAATATACTATAGCCAAAAGGATATTGTCATTCATTGTGCGGGGTGCTCTTCGCCTATGTCTTCCTCTTAGCTTTGGACAATCCCTCACCCAATGGTCGGGTTTCTTGCAATAATTGCACGATCCCTTTTCCTTAGACTTGTTTCAAACAGCGCTTCTGGGAGTTAAAATACCCAAGAACGGTCTCATCATGGTCTCTCTCCACAAGCAACCCTGGTTGTTTGTGCTATTGTCACCCAAAGTCTTCATTCCATCCTACTCTTCACTAAAAAAATTAATCTTGACATCAAAGTGATGTCACATCCATAAATCAGAATCGATTGGTAAGAGAGCACAAAAGGGTCATCGCCAGTTGATCCTCTTCAATTTTCAAATCTACCGCCCTCATCACAACTAAATCATCAAAGGTTGTTAGATGACTCTTGATTGAAGCACCCTCATTCATTTTGTAGACAGGTGAACATTTTTAGCAAAATCAAACGATTTGTAATAGACTTCTTCAAAAAAAAGTTCCTTGAGCTTCAAACAGATGACATTTGTAGTCCTCTGAGCACTAGCTTTAGGTATCACATTTCCCATAGCCAACTAAATTGTAGTGAAGGCTCGTTCTTCCATCTTTTCCAACTCTTTTATAAAGATATTAGAGAGAAGTCTCTTCAAGTTGTAAACAACTATGTGTAATCGATTTCTCCTCGAAACGACTTTCATCTTGTTGAATTTTGTGATATATGCTCCCAGCAGTATAGGCAACTTGTACACAACTTATACCTCACCTTGCAAGTCATGCAAATTGGAAGACAACTCTCTGTACATTGCATGTGATATGCAAGTGGGCTAGAAGTCGCATATGCAAGTCATTTAGTCTATGCGACTTGTGCAAGCCACTTCGTAGTTGCGTTCCAAAGTCACCATCACTTGGCGTAGGCTACATGAAGACGCATACCCTTAATTTAGATGAGAGTTTGACCGAGCGAATAGTGCAGACGACTTCGTGCTCCCCCGGAAGTCGCGTATAGGTATCAAACGAGATTTATAGTGAATTAGGTCAAAAGAATGTTTAGAACAAGATAATACATTTTGCACACATATTCTCCTGTCTCCACTTTCAAAGTAGAAGGTGTTTTGACTACCATTTGAGTGTGTATTGTATCATGATTCATGTGGTAAGCATTTGTTGTAGCCCTCTACTTATTAGTGAAATACTCATCTCATGTTTGTTGTGGATATTTACTATCGTACCGATAATGAACCACATTATATTTTGTGTTGATTTGTATTGTTTAGTTGCTTTCCATATTAGATTGTTACTATATAAATTGATCTTCTGTTGGTTGTATTCAGCATAGGTATTGTACAACACGTTGGGATCCTATGTATTTTGTATGGGTTATTGGGTTGTTCACCATTACACTTGATTGTTATGGGACCCATGATTTGTTATTAGAGGTGAACATAAATTGTCCTATTTTCATACTTTTACACATCACCCATTATCTTCACATATTCGTAGATAAACACAAATTTACTGTACTGTTCAACTGTTTCCTAATTCTCAAGCATAATTAAAAATATGTCATCTGAACATTAAAGATGAATTTGTGGGAGAACTTGTTGTATTTGTTAATTAGAGTAAACTGCAATTCGTATCGTAGAGCATCACTAGCATAATGATATAATGTACACCTGGAATCACCATCCATGGAAAGGGTACACCATGCTAGAATCCTGGAATAGTTGAGCATTCTTTTTTCCCGGAAAGACATCCAAGACTACATACTTTATACCCATGTGGCTAGTCAGTGAAAACAAAAACCAACATAAAAATGGTTCTTTCCTGACCTAATCCACCCAAGTTTCCACAATGTTGCACCAACACGACTATATAAACAGTCAAAATTAACAGCTATAAGAAACACCCTTCTTTTCCAATGGTTAACTTTAAACAAAAAATTTAAATGCCTAAATCCTTGAAATAGAAATAATGCATGTTAGATTTAATGCAACATTGAATGATGCATTTCGATGCACTACCTATTTACAATGTGAGACTGATGATAACAATGTAGCAGCACTTCAACATACTTGATACTATGGCAAACGATCAAGGTTATATTTAAAATACATACTAGTACCTTTTTCCAGATGAACGAATAGAATAAGTAGAGAAGCTAGCAAGTTCCCAAGAGATATCAAACTCCAATTCATTAAAGCGGCTGCAGAAACAGAAAGGATGAGCATATATATAGAAAGTTAATTACTATAAGGTCAAATAAACCTTATAATACGAAGATTTGAACATCACACGGTTAGAATTCCATAAACATTTACCCCTTCGCTAACTCACGGTTAATTGTACCAATAATCTAAATCAATTGAACTCAATGATCATTGTCACATGAACCGACAATAACTTAACATAATCACTAAAAATGCCGCAGCTACAGAGATGATTGAGACGTATTATCACTTAAATCTCCAAAACTGAAGCTAATTAGGTTCTCAGGTGTCCATGCTTGCCAGTAATCTCATAATATAAGCTTAGACAAGAGAAAACAAATAACTATTATGTGCATTTTGATGATAAACACGAGAAATCTAGATTAATTCAAGTAATGAAATCAAACGCCGTGCATGCACAATACACATTGTTTGTCACTTTCAGATGATCTTCAAATAAAACTTGCTCGATTAAGATAACGAAGAAACAAAAATGTTACCTGTAAATAGTAGCAAAGACAACAGAAATCCACCGAATAATACCCTCATTGTTGACTCGTAAGGTCGAAACCAGATCGTTCATATCATCAGTTGATTATATAATCAGCTTTCAGTGGAATTTTTCTTGGCGGGCTGAAAATTCGACAAAATTGAATCGAGAAGAAGAACGTATTTGATTTGATTTCTCTAAACTAACACTACTAAGAACTCAAATTCAAAAGAAAATTGAGATCTCGAATGGAAGATTTACGTAAATTCGCAAACTCCATGTTCATCTACGATTACTGTGATATGGGGAGATGATTATTACATTTAGTTACGACTTGCGAAAAATAAAATTAAATTTAATTGATATAATAATAAAAAAATCAATAATTATAACTGTTCTAGTTGCACAGTATTTTTAATGGGATATTTGGTTTTTCTTTATGTTTTTAATGTTTTATTTATAAGTTTTTAATATATATATATATATAACCTAATTTAACTTATTTATTACAATTGATTTAGTAACACAACAAAACATATGTTTTTATATATAATATTATATATAAATTAAAAATTCGACGCTATAAGTCACACCTTAAAAATGTCATGGCTTTTCCAAGGATCCTAAAGTTTGAGGTTTGGTCACGCCACCACGTCATTTAGAACCTTGATAATTATGTGATGTTTGGTTCGTTAAAATTAGACATAATTTGAAATTGGTTCGTTAAAGTGGGAACAAACAAAAGTCACTTCTCTATCGAATGTATTTTAAAACGTGATTTAAGATGTGAACAAAGTGGACAATATTTAATACGGTTAATCTTTAATATTACAATTAAAATCATTTTTTTAACATAATTTGTAATTGGTTCGTTGAAATTCTTATGGAATTGAAACGATCAATTCCATTCGTGCATTTGATTGTTTTGGTAAAAAATTCGAATTCACATGGGTATTTTTTTTTGGGGGGGGGGGGGTTTATCAGAAATTCCGAATCTTTTTCATTTCTTCTATTTTGTATTTAACGAGGTGGGATTAATGCCCGCGCGTTGCTGCGGATGGAAAGAAATATTAAGACCATAAATTTGAGCATCACCAATTATGAGAACAAAACATTTTGTGTCTGTTAGCAGCATCACTATAATTTACAAAATTCCCTATGAGGATGATGTGTGTGTATGATAGGAAGCGAAAATAAATTGGCAAATGGTACATTATATCATTAAACTTAAAAAAAAGTTACATTGTTATTAAACCTAAATTAAATTATAATAAAAATATGAATTAAACAAATTTTACATAGGTTTTGGGTTGGAGAAGACACAGTGATTGAGATGCGATGCATGTTAAGGGATCTTTATTTTATGCTTATATAATAAAAATAATTTTTATAATATAACTTTTATTTATTTAAATTAGAAAATGAAAAGGTTATAAATGATCGAAATGTCATTTACTTAACGGTCAGGAGCTAACAACTTTTAGTTTCGAGGACCAAAACGTTACGCAAATGCAAAATCGAAAGTCTATTTTGGAATCAACAAATTATGGGGACTAAATCCAAGAGGAAAATAAAACTATAGGGACCAAATCTGTAACTCTACAAACATAGAAAAAAAAATTAAAAGCTCAAGGACCAAATTTGTAAGTTACTAAAAACCTGAAGGACCAAAGCTGTAAATAATGTATTGAAGGGTATTTTTGTAATTTACCTTTCCTGGTAAATGTTAGTACTATAATTAATCAAAATAATCATTTTTAAAAATTATAACAACCTTAGGTGTCATTTTTAAAACCCAATGTTCAAATTGGAATCAAAATAAATATATATTTCCTTTCATGTAACAAATACCATAAGTCCATAATTAATTGTCAACAAAACTATAAATATGATACTAGGGAAACAATTTATTTTGAGATTTAATGGAAGAGGTTAATTAGCAATCTTCTCAAACCATAGGGGCCTCATTGTAAAAAAAGTAAATTATGTTTTTGGTCCTTATGGTTGTCATTCACTGTAAGTATCGTCCATAATTTAAATTAATTACACTTTAGATCATTGTGGTTCTTCCTTTCTTACACTATTAGTCACTATCTTTGTCCTTTTGTTATATTTTTTGTTCCTCTAACTAACTTTCATGAAGAAAAAAAGTCGGTTAAGTTTTTTGTTTTTTTATTAGTTTTTGTCTTGTTTCCTTATTTTCCTTATACTGAATTTATGTCATTAATGCACCTCCATCCCTTACCAAGTTGTCTAAATTTCCAAGTTGGCCAAGATTTAAATTTGATGTTCTTAGGTTATCCTAACTTTCAAGTTGGCCCAAATTGATTCAACTTCGATTTTATGTTCCCATGTTGGCCCTTCTGCTCGATTTTGCCTTTGTTGTTGCTTCTCCTTTTGCCTCCATCAATTTAGGAACTCAATTAGAGCATCAATGGGGTTTTGCATGTGAAAAGCTTATGTTATGTCACACAAAGATGATGGTTAAGACACATCTGCACATGTGTATATGTGTTTGCTTCGATGGAGGTGCATATCAGGTGCAATGGTGGTGGAGGGTGAGTGTGTGTAAGAGGGTTGTTGTAGGTGTTCATTGGAAGTGGAAGGGGAGGGGTAAGGTGGGGGCACAGGCACGTAGAAGGTAAAGAGAAGAAGGGTAGGGTGGTCTTTTTGTTATATGTTAAATATTAATATATATATATATATATATATATATATAGAGAGAGAGAGAGAGAGAGAGAGAGATGGGGGGAGTTGGGTTCAAACGAGAACATTACCTATTTAAGAGAATACGAAAACGGTCAAATCACATGTGATTTTACACTCACATCACATACAAAATCACAAGTGATTTTACGCGACTTTGTGTGGGGCCGGGCTAGCCTTGACTTCAACTGGTCATTGGTTCAGGTTAAGCCGGATAATAGAGAGAGACATGATTGGATTGAAATTGAAATTGAGTACTTGCACGTATGGCCAAAAACCTGGCATCCCGACCAAAGTTTTACCTTCGCCGATCCTAGAAGGAAACACTGATTACCCCCTAAGATAAGAGGAGGATATAGAAGCAAAATTAGTTACACTGGGGGGTGTACTAATCAATGACCTCCTGAAACCTACTTGACAAAATCAACCAAGCCTAACCAGTCACGACATATTGTTATATATTGATTGAGTTGGATGGACTTTCGATTACTGAATCCATCCATAAACCTAGACCCCGATAACCTTCGTAACAAAAGGGTCACGACGACATTGATAGAACACATGGTCAAGCCAAGCCCTTACACAGGGTCTGGTCGAGAAGGGAGAAAGTTCGTGCTCCCTTACTTGAAGACGTAGGCAAAGTCGTCTGCATACATTTTTTTGCCCATTAATGTAAAATCACATATGATTTTGCATGTGATTTGGCTGGTTCGTATTCTCTTAAATAGTTAACATTCTCATTTGATCCCTCTCTCTCTCTCTATATATATAATACTACATATTTCTATTTTTGATAACACACTCTTAACGAAAGTCCGTTAAGGAGACCAAAAGTGTAACAAACCAACAACCACGATCACCAAAAGTGTAATTATTTCAAAACAGTGACAATATTCGACACTGAGTATCAACCAAAGGGACCAAATATATAACTTTATCTTCCAAAAACCAATCCGACGTCGTTTCATCCATGAACCCTTTTCGAACTACACACATCCTCCTCCTTCCCTTCCTTATCTTCCCCCCATTTCTTCTCCATTGAAGAAGAACATGAATTCTTTATTGCAGACGTCCGTCTACAAACCGCCGTTGTCCAATTTCTTCTCGATCAATCCTCCAATTCCTAGATTAAGTCATCGATTTCGCGGCAAAACCTGCTTCAATGTCAATTCATCTTCAAATGAATTAGATACGAAAACGGTGGAGGATGAAGGTAAAGAAGAGTACCAGGAATCGATCGGAGTGACGAACAAGAGTTCAGTCGGAGGAACATCGAGCGGTGGAGCAATCGAGAAAGACCTAAAAAAGGTAATACAAATCTCTCTAGCTTACGATTTGTTTCGAATCTTATACGAACTGGTTATAAATTCGTAAATAGAAGAGTTGATCGACGGTATATTAACAATTATAGATTTATATAGATTGTAATCAGTATTCAGTAGTGAAAGAAGCTGTTTGGTTGCAGAAATCCTACAAAAATAACATTACATGATCAGTGTGCTTGCTTCGATTTAAGATGTTAGATGATAATTAAATTTTGGAGGTACTTTTTTTTGGAAAAATTTGTAACGAGAATGGCTGAAACCTAAAATTAAGTACATAGGTCACCGTGAAAGTCGAAAACAGTTAACATTCGAAGTTCCAAAACTGTGTACTGTTCTTTAAACACAATATGAGTATTTTGTTGATTGAAAAATTATTACACATGGTCAAACTTGAGAAAACAAGTTTTGTTCTGTGTTTGTCCGAATTTTTTGTGTTCATGTTTGTTCGTTATGATAATATGTTTTTTCGTGTCCATTTATGTTCGTTCATTAAGATGTTAAACAAATGTAAGCGAACGAACATAAATGAACATAAAGAAACGTAAATGAACATAAAAGAACAAATACAAATGACCAAAAAACAACCCTTACTCATTATTTCGTTTCTAAAAAATAACAAAACAAAATGAAAAACTGTGTAAACTTAGGAGGGATAGAAACGGAATTCTAAAAATTTAATTTAATTAATGATTTACATATTAATATCATAATATCTAAATAGATTTATATACATAAACGAACATAAATGAATGAACGTTCACGAACGTAAATGAACGAACAAGACCATTGTTCATGTTTGTTCACGAACAAAAAAATGTGTTCATGTTCGTTCATTTAATTATTAAATGGACGAACATAAACGAACTTCCAACCGAACGGTTCATGACAGTTTGCTGAACGTCCAGTTCATTTACAACCCTACCCATAGGAAACACGATTCAGGGTGTTTATGCAAGTGTACCACTTGGAAGTCCGGAACCAACCATGCTTTAAGTTGGGTGTTAAGATCACATAGCCAACACCTGCACAAAAGTCTTATCTGCTCCGTGCACATACGATGATTCTTGCATAAATCACATATGCAATGATGAGTAGTGTCTTATATCGGGTTTTCTCCCCGTCTTAACAGGTCGTCCAGAAAACCGCTGCAACGTTTGCACCCAGGGCGTCCACGGCTTCAAAGAACCCAGCGGTACCTGGATCAACATTATACAGTGTTTTTGAGGTTCAAGCCTATGCATCAATGTTGGTGGGTGGAGCTCTATCTTTTAACCTCATATTCCCTTCAAATGAACCTGATATATGGAGATTAATGGGGATGTGGTCAATCTGGATGTTCAGTAAGTACCACCATTCTCTGGTCTCATCATAATATCTGCACCAAAATGGTTCTTTTTATATGCAAACAAGGTTTTAGTGCTTTTTTTTGGAAACCATGGGTGTTTGGACCAGCTTGTGGGCCTCGACTAATCCCTCGAGTCCCTAAAGTTAACAGTCAAGGAGGCCTTTTGAGGAGACTTGAATTGGAGACATCCGGTTGAGCTAGTTTTTTGGTAACCATGGGTGTCTAGACCAACTTGTGGGGCCTCAAGTAATCCCGTTGAGGCCCTGAAATTAACAGTCATGCAAACTTCTTAGGCCCAAGGAGACTTGAATTCATGACCTCCGGTTGAGCTAGTTCTTTTTGGTAACCGTGGGTTTCTAGACCAACTTGTGGGGCCTCAAGTAATCCTATCGAGGCCCTGAAATTAACAGTCATGCAAACTTCTTAGGCCCAAGGAGACTTGAATTCATGACCCCCGGTTGAGCTAATTCTTTTTGGTAACCGTGGGTGTCTAAACCAACTTGTGGGCCCCGATTAATCCCTGAGGCCCCTGAAGTTAACAGTCATGCAAACCCATCATGGTGTTGGCCTCGAAGAGGCTTGAATTGGTGACTTACAGTTGAGCTACCCCCTAAAGGTTATAGTTTAATAGGATCGTTGTTTTAAAAATGTTGTTCGACTGTTCTACAGCAATTCCTTCCCTTCGTGCACGAGACTGCTCAAAGAATGAAAAGGAAGCTCTCAATTATCTGTTTCTTCTTGTCCCGTTGCTGAATGTCACAATCCCGTTTTTCTTGAAGTCGTTTGCACTCGTCTGGTCTGCAGATACCGTGGCTTTTTTCGCTATGTATGCATGGAAGGTAGTATTTCTTGCACGTCATCGGCCTTGCTTCTCTTAGGCTATGTTTGGCAAACTAGCTATAAGTAGCTTTTCAATAAGCTAGTTTATGGTCATCCAAACATGTATCCCAAAAAAAAACTAGCTTATAAGCTAGCTTTTTTTTGCCAAACAATGCCTTAGTTAACTTGTACAGTTGTCTATATAAAACAAAGAACTTGCACTAGTTGGGTACCCGTGCTTAGAGATGCACAAAAAAGCCTAAATCCCGGGCCTAGTGAGCCCGAAGTCCGGTCCACGCTGGTCTCAAAACCCAATTAGGCTGAAATTTTGGGGGCAGCTCGGCCCTAGGCCCAGCCTGTAAAAGCGTGAAAAAGCCTAATCGGTACCTTTTTTCAACCCCAAAGCCTGAACCTTTTTTCGCTCAAACGGAGTTTGAAGGCCCAAGCCTTGTGCATCTCTTTTCGTGCTATATAGTGGGATGTTAAACTAGAGATGCACAAAGCTTAGACCTTCCGAATCCGTTTTCAGTAAGAAAAACTTCTTGTCCGTTTTCTGGGCCCGAAAATAAGGTTAGGCTTTTCAGGATTCGTTAGACCCAGGCTTTTGGAAAAAGAAAAACTTGGCCCGTTCAGGCTTTTAGGCATGACTTGGGCCTGGGCTTTGAACTTGCTAGGGCCGGGCTTCGGGTCTTTTTTGCATGTAAAACAAAGATTTAACTCATCTTTCTGTACTCCATTACAAAAAAAGGAAAAAAAAATCAAATACTTAAAGTGCATTTAATTGGGGCATTATGAGTAGGGCTGTAAACGAACCGAACGTTCAGCGAACGGTTCGTGAACCGTTCGGCGGGAAGTTCGGTTATGTTCGTTTATTTAATAAACGAACGAACATGAACAAGTTTTTTCGTTCGTTTAATTAAATGAACGAACATGAACAAATGTGTCGTTCGTTCATTTATGTTCGTGAACGTTCGTTTACTTGTGTTCGTTTATGTGTTCATTTATGTGTTCGTTTTTGTTCGTTTACATTAATTAACAATTAAATTTATTTTATATTTTATATTTTAATTTATAATTATATTATATATTATATTTTAATTTAAAAGGATAAACAATAATATTTTAATTTAAAAGGATAAACAATAAAAGATTTCCTTGTTTTCAAAAATATGATTTAATGAAAACTGATGTTCTAAGGCTTTCACATCCCTTCCTTTATATACTTGCTTCCACACCTCTTTTTTCTTCTTAAATTTCGATGTGGGACAAGTAAATTTTGGCTCTTTACTCGGTTGAGAAGATAGAAGAGAAAAGGGAGATTTCTCCCATCCAACATCGGCTCCTCAAGTCATTTTTGCCTCTTTACTCCACTATAAATATGAAGAGCCCTCATCCCTTTGAATTGCATACCTCCGAAGACTTTTATTAGTTTCTTTGCTTATGCCTTGGTTCTCTTAGCCAATGGCTTGAGCTAGTTGAAAGGTTTCTTGGGAACACCCTACTGAATGTGGGTGCACCTTCTCTTGGTTCGAGTTTGTTGCGTTTGTTTTTCAGTTTAACCGAACGAACACAAACATATTTGTTTCCTTAATGAACGAACACGAACCAATTTTTTTTTGTTCGTTTAATGTTCGTGTTCGTTTGTTCGTCTAACTTAAATGAACGAACATGAACAAACCTTTGTTCGTGTTCGTTCGGTTCGTTTACAGGCCTAATTATGAGACCAAATCCTTGTGCTCCTATTATAGGCATGAAACCTACTCGAGCTTATATTGTTCCACCAACATGAGACATGTTTTTAGCCAAAATATTTTAAGGGGCTATCTATACTATATTATAAAACACGGATAAAAAACTCTTAAATACAAATTATTAGGCACAAGGTACTATCATTTTATGTAAGATTTTAAAAATCTCTTAATTTACAAGTATCAAAGTACAAGATACATATTACTATTGCAGGTTTCTAACACCCACCAATTTGGTATGTACAGGGCTTTCATTTTATGCAGACTCTTTCATGTATCACTATTAATTAATATATTATATACTATAAATTTGTTTTAATTATATTACTAGAAGCGTACTCGCGCAATGCAGCGAGATACATCACGATTTTAATCTTTCATTTTATTTTTTGTTTTTTTGTCGATTTACAGTACAATTTTGGATGGTTTTGAGAAAGTGATAATGTTTTTTTTAATAAATTTGTTTAATTTAGGCTTAATAATATAATGTTTTTTATATAAAAAATTAAGTATTTTGTTATAATTCAATGATTATCTTATATATTTTAATGCATAAAATGAAAGTCATGCACATACCAAATTGATGGGTGTTAGAAGTCTATAGTAGTAATATGTATCTTGTGATTTGATACCTGTAAATTAAGAGATTTTTAAAATCTTACATAAAATGATGGTACCTTGTGCCTAATAATTTGTATTTAAGAGTTTTTTTATTCGTTATTTATAATATAGTATAGATAGATTAAATATGTAATTGGTTATTTTTTCTAGATGTCATTAAAATATATAAGATAATCATTGAATTCTAACAAAGTACTTATTTTTTTTAATATAAAAAACATTATATTATTAAGCCTAAATTAAACAAATTTATAAAAAAAACATCATCACTTTCTCAAAATCGTACTGTAAATCGACAAAAAAAACAAAAAATAAAATGAAACATTAAAATCGTGATGTATTTCGCTACATTGTGTGAGTACGCTCCTAGTAACTCTTAATACATCACTGATTTGTACTTAAATGTTTGTACTCTTGAAGTTTAAATGATTTAGCTAAGTGCCTGTTTGGTTTGTGGGATTTGATGGGATGGATTCCATTCCAATTGTGTGTTTGTTTCAAAGCAATGTCCGGAATTGAAATTCAACAAACATTGGGTTTAGAAATCACATGAGGGTAGTTGGTATTTCACGGGATGTCATATGGTTTGTTTGTAATAATGTTTTAAGATATGTTGAAAAAAAATACTTGTTGTAATAATCAGTTAATAAAAAGTGAATTAATTATTTTTATAATTATATATAATTTGTTTTTATAAATTATGTATAAAGAATGGAATCTAATTCTATTCCAAATCCTTCTAGCCAAACACACCAAAGATTCCAAATCCTTTCACTTTCAAATCTCTAAAAAACATTCCGCCAATCAAACTGGCTCTAAATATTTTATAAGAGCATCTCCAACAGCTATGCTATAATTTTTCTAAAATAGAGTAGAAAAACTTAAAATCTCTAAAAAAAATTACATCCAACTCCAACAGCTACTCTATTTTAGCAATTTTATCATCAATTATATTAATAAAATATTATTTCTCTCCTAAACACACAACTTTATTGATGGAAAAGAATCTCTCTTAAATATGGAGTTTTAGAGATTTCTCCAAATTTGGAGATTTTTGCCTTTCGCTCTCTTCTTTTCTCTATTTTAGCATACGATATAACATAGCTGTTGGAGTAAAAAAGTTGTTAAAATCTCATTTTTTTCCTATTTTAGCATAGTTGTTGGAGATGCTCTAAAATTTCCATACCCGGTCAAATTGGGGAGAATGAAAATTCTATTTATGTTTTCATTCTCATGCATTTTCATTTCCATTTTTCATTCGTATTCCTTTAAATGAACCAAACACCTTGTTTATGCAGCTTGGGTGGCTACAGAAAACTGAGTGAGTAGATCTGTGTGAAGATCTTTCTGCAGAATGCCAAATGGGGTTTTGGAATTTTATAGTTTATTCAAGTACACAATAGGTAGGAAGATGTATATCCTATGTGATGTATGGTTGTATTGTAGTTGAATAGGTTTTGAATGTATGAATGTTTACAATGTGTTTAAAATTAGGGATGAAATGTATACCTTTTGTGATTCACAAATGAATATGAATTCTTTGGATTTAAAGACATAGAAGAACCAAATGGCTTTTGATGTACCATTTGTTCGCGAGTTCGACATGGAATTGATCGTCTTTTCTCTTTTACTGTTACCTCCCGGGTTGATGGTCATGGGACTGGTGTGGTGAGGGTGTTCCAAAGGGTAATGTACAACGGTTGACTCAAGATCTTCGCCAAGCAGTTCAACCTCTAAGGTGGATTAAAGACCTGCAAGGTCGAACCGAATTCCACGGTTTCAAGGAATGTCAAGTTTTTTTTTTTTGTTGATTCAAGTGACTATTTCGGGTTTTTTTTTTTTTATTTCGAGAGATTTTTTCGATTTTTTGGTTGATTTTGAGACTTTTTGGTTTTTAGTTGATATATATCCTTTGTATTTTCTAATATCGTGAAACACCCCTCAAAATATATAATATATGCATTTTTCATACCCTAAAAAGAATCTACTTGCTGAAAATCGATTGAGCGGGTGCACGGGTCTTCACCGGCCCTTCATAGGTTCGCCCCTGCTGGCGTATACCCTTTTTTAAGGTTTGGAATATCAAGAGGAGTAAAAGATAACTGTGGAGGCCATTAATCTCAATAAATCAAAAATGCCCATAGTAGAAGTTGTCATACATCCTCGGTTTTACTCTCGGAGGAATCATGCTCTTGTCAAAGCTAAATTCACGAGAATGACGGTTTTTTGGAACCTGATCGTTAGGATAGGATACCAATACGATGCAGATTGAATGTTCGAGACTTGGAAGTCACGAAAAATGGGCTAAAAGTCTCAAGCCTACAAATTGCAAGGTTGCAATGAGAAGCTTCAAAGTTCAACCTAAAGCCCAACATTCGGGACGTGTCTGGAGCAACAAGTTGTTCATGGCCAAATAAAGGCGAGGCCTTGAGGCTCCTCTCCATGAGTCGCTGATTCGAGTCTATTCAGGCCCAATACGATTAGTAGAGATGCGTCTAAGTTGTCCCGGACAACGACAATTACCCAAGAAAATACTCGGATCACCTATAACAAACGAGAATATCATGTTGTCCCTAACTGACTCCTAACGAGGGTCTTTGGTAAGAGACAATCGGACTAAAAGGTTGTTTACCGACACAAATTGGGTAAAAGTTAACCGGGTAATAGTATGGTCTAGGTAGCAGGTTTTGTCTGGGTAAGCACTGATCGAAAATGGTTGTTTATTTCGTAGTAAGTTCTTAACGAAATAATTACCCAAACAAGCACCAAACTTCCTTCATAAACTAGCGAATAATACTCACCATTCTCCATCGATGACCGATCAGAAACCATCTAAAAGTACATAACTAAGGGGTTGTTTGTTTTTTTTAAAAAACCTCTTAATGACTCTTAAGTTTGAATCGTTCAGACCTTTTTACACACAACCTCTTATTATTCATAACTAAAATAAGACTTCAGACTTTAGACCTCTTAAAAAACAAACGGCACCTAAGATTGCTTCAAATTTTCACTAGCAGTAGAAGTCTCTCTTCTTTGAATTTATGAACTGTCTACCATATTGTATTTAGTTCTAGAGATGGGGATGGACCGGTCCTGAAAATCTGGTTTGGTCAAAGGTCTGGACTGGTCTTGGTCTGGTCCGTTCGGTCTGATTTTTTAACTTCCATAAAAGTCCTTATACCTTTTAACTGCTTTAGGATCAGTGGTCTGGTCTGGTTCAGCCTGATTACGTCATGGTCTGGTCCGGGACCGGTCCTGAAAATCTGGTTTGGTCAATGGTCTGGACTGGTCTTGGCCTGGTCCGTTTGTTCTGAATTTTTAGTTTTTATAAAAATCCTTGTACCGCTTAACTACTTAAGGACCGGTGGTCTGGTCCAGTTCAGCCTGATGACGATGACATCATGGTCTGGGGCCGGTCCAGTTGTAACATCTCAGGCCAACTGTACCAGATATTGTCCGTTTTGTCCATACCTGGACTCGCGGTTTTAATATCCGTCTGATAGATGAGTTATCCAGTCCCTTATAAGGCATCTTATCTTAATTCCCTCCCCAACCGACGTGGGATCTTACAATCCACCCACCTTGGGAGCCCAGCGTCCTCGGGCACACCAGTCCGGTTCCCGGCTCTGATACCATTTGTAACATCCCAGGCCAAACGTACCAAATATTGTCCGTTTGTCTAGACTGGAGTCACAATTTTAAAACATATCTTAGGAGGTATCCAGTCCTTATAAGGCAACCTTAATTCCCCTCCCCAACCGATCTGAGATCTTGCACCGGTCTAGACCAAAAGGTCTGATCTTTTTTCCCATCTCTAGTATTTATACATATGGTTCTCATCATTTGCCTAAAGGGTATCCTTCCATTGATATTATGTAAATACTTGGGATAAAAAAAAGTCTTACCAAGTAATAGTATAAACTGGGAGCCAAGAAAATATATACAGAAACACCAGTGCAAACTTAACTTCTTCAACCTGTTTTTGGCATTGACTTGCATGTTTGGTTGCTAATTGCTACGTAATCATTCTTTTTGTCATCAAATTATGCAAACTAATACATGACAGATAAAAGTTTACTGGTTTAGTGTAGAATGTATTAGCTAACCTGATTGTAATTTGCTTGTGGAGGCTCCATTTTACAACAAAACTCCGCCTTGTGCTGGCATGATCGATGCTACAAGTACTCTTCATCACTGTCCTCATCGTAATCAGAATCCGATTCTTCATTTCTGGGTTCCGTCAGAGTATTCATGTCGAATGATGAATCATCTTCCATTTCCTCCATGTCTATCGTGTCATAATTCATCCTTTGCTCAAATTTCGCATCAGAACAGTTAAGAAGCCATGCAAGAGAGCATTTAAGCCCCTTCTTTGCAACCATCCGATGCCTTGGTCTTATGGTTGACTCCAAACCATAAGTAAAGAACGCAGGGAAATCAACTAACTCCTCCAACTCCCTTCCCATCTTGCTTTGGAAATAATCGAAGTTGAGTTTCATTATATCCATATTCAAAGCAAGCAATTGTGGACACCCAACAACCATCTTTCTCACTTGATCTAATGAGAATCCACAACTTTTCAAAAAGTCCACATGCTTCACGACGGGTGTGTTGCTCAGACTCACAATCTGTGGCATTTTTTCTACAACTTTCCCAAAATCTTCAGGGCTGAAATCAACTACAGAGTTGAGGAAGCTTTGCTGTTTAAGTAGCCTTGCTCCAAGATCCAGTCCTATAATTTCAGGATACTGTGCAATTACAGATGAAATAGATGTCATTCTGACACCAAATTCTGTTAAAGACTTGACATTTGGTTTAACTTTCTCTTCCAATCCAAACCCAAGAATGTGAGGTCGTTGTTCTATCAATCTGGCCACAGCTAGCGTCGGTATTCCCAAACCTTCCAGATATTCAACGAAAGGTTTGATCACTCTCCCCACTCTCATTCCCAGAATTTCGGGATATCTAGTTAAAATCCCACCAATTTCCCTTCTTGCCACTCCAATTCCAACCAAATAAGCCACAGATGTGCTCATGGTCCCTTCAAGCTTATATCCCAATACCTCTGGATACTTCTCAAGAACTCGAGGAATGTCGTTTGGTTTGATATCCATGCCTTCGAGATGTTTAACAACGGGTGCAAGGTCCACAACAACACTGGCATGAAGCACTTGAGGGTATCGTCTCAAGAACTCTGTCAAAGTGGATTTCCTAACACCCAATTTACCCAGATAATCAAGGACGGGAATCATGTTTTTCTTGACACTACAGCCAAGAACAAGAGGATAATTATTTATGTCTTCAATTGTTAACCCTAGGCTGTGAAGAAAATCCACACGCTCCTTCATAACATCAACTGTCACCGGAAGCTCCAAACCATCAAGCTCATCTGGTTCAATACCAATACCTCTCAAAAAATCATAAACACGGGCTCGATTTGCAATCCTCTCATTCTTCATCTCTAGTAAGCTAGCACGACCATATAATGATGAAGATCCTCCTCGTTTTCTACTCGTACGAACAGATTCTGATTTTGAAGTGGACGAACCTACTGAATTAGATGCATATGGTCTACTGGCAACAGAACATTGCAATTTCCCGACTAAATTAATCCTCTTCTGGTAATGACTAGAAACCACTAAGGTTGATGCAGTAGCTGTTAGGGTTTTACAGAACATAATGGCAGATATATCGTGATTCACAAGCAATATACTTGATTTTGGAATAAAATTATAGCCTATGATCTTCATATTTGCTGAATCTTGCACATCCAAAATAATCTGCACCCTAAAAAATTGCAAAATTAGAAGCGATGAGCTTCAAACGAGTACATCAAAACCATCTTGCTAGCTTGTAACCAATATACGAACAAGAAACAGATGAATTCAAGGTCAATTGTGCACAACAAACATGGAAATGCAACAATTTACAACAACAATTACTATAACACCTGTAAGTACGTTACAGTTATGCTTTTCATTATTTTCTATTTCTCTTCCAAATTGCTAATAAACGGAGATATTAAGAACAAATTCAATATAAACAGAAAAAACAAAACCCTAGGGATAATCACTGGACAAGACAACAGGATGAGAAAATCGAACTGCACATTGAACATACAGAATAAGTTTAGAAATTGAGCTACAAAATGAAAACAGGTGAAATCAAGGTCCATTGTGTACAATAAACATGGAAATGCAACAATTTACAACAACAATTACGATAATACCTGTAAGTACGTTACAGTTACGTTTTTCATTTTTTTCTGTTTCTCTTCCAGATTGCTAATACACGAAGATATTAAGAACAAATTCAATATAAACAGAAAAAACAAAATCCTAGGGATAATCACCGGACAAAAGGATGAGAAAATCGAACTGCGCATTGAACATACAGAAATCTACGATTATTTTGCTCATACATGAATAAGTTTAGAAATTGAGCTACAAAACGAAAAGAGATTGAAAATCATGAGAAGGAATTACCGATTAGAATGGAAGAAAACGCCGGTGAGCGGAGGAGCGCGGCGGACGCTGCTGGTTGGATTTGCGATACTTCAAGTGTGTTGGTCTGTTGGATACCGGATATTTCCACCGCATTATAGTGCGACATAATTGTGGATTGAGTCCCTCTTCTATATTTGTATGCTATTTTAGCCCCTATTCTATGGTTGTATGCTATTTTAGCCCCTATTTTATGGTTGTATGCTATTTTAGCCCCTATTTTATGATTGTATACTATTTTAGCCCATTTTATATGGTTGTAACTTGTAAGCTATTTTAACCCATAATTTATGGTTATATGTTGTTTTAGCCTCCATAAAATAACTTTGTCCATGTTCGGTCCTCCTATAATTTAGGCTATGTTTGACAAACTAGCTGGTAGCTGATAAACTAGCTTTTCAAAACGCTATTATAAGTAGTTTTTCAATAAGCTAGCTTATGATCATCCAAACATGTAAAAAAAAACCCAGCTTATAAGCTTTTTTTTTTTTTTGCCAAACAATGCCTTAACCCCTTTTATATGGTTGTACGCTTTTTTAGTCCATTTTATATGGTTGTAAGCTATTTTAGCCCCCATAGAATAACTTTGCCTATGTTCGGTCCTCCTATAATTTAGCTATATGGTTGTAACCTATTTTAGCCCCTACTCTAATGTTGTAAGCTATTTTATCCCCCATAAAATAACTTTGCCCATGTTCGGTCCTCCTATAATTTAGCCCCTTTTATATTGTTGTGAGCTATTTTAGCCCCTATTCTACGGTTATATGCTATTTTAGCCCCTATTCTACGGTCATATGCTATTTTAGCCCCTATTCTATGATTATATGCAATTTTAGCCCCCATAAAATAGCTTTGCCCATGTTCGATCCTCTTATAATTTAGCTCCTTTTATATGGTTGTAAGCTATTTTAGCCCCCATAAAATAACTTTGCCATTGTTCGGTCCTACTTCAATTTCCTTCATGTTTTTACCTATGTTTACCCATAAGATCCCAATAACTCCAATTTTTCATATTTTGTCCTCTAACAATCGTTTATTCCTTCATGTTTTTATCTATGGTTTACCAATAAAAGGGCAATGTTAATGACATTCTTATTAATGTCAAAATCAAGTCAATTCATGCATTGGAAATGTAAAAAACAGGTTTTGATGTTGATGTATGTGAGGAGAAAATCATTTATAAGGGTGTCATTAGCCTCCCCTCCAATAAAATCCCAATTATTCAAAACTTTCATACTTTTGTCTTCTAAGATGCACAAAAAACCCAAAGCACGAAGCAACCCATCCGAAAAAACCTCAGCCTAGCAAACCCAAAGCCGGGCTCAAACCATGCCTAAAGCGCAAGGCAATGTTGTTTTTCGAAAGTTTTTTTTTTGGGAAGGGTATCCTACGCTATGCCTAGACTAATCTCTTGGCAAATTATGACCAATGTTCTAAAAAACTCGCCGCACAGCCGCCATGGCGCGCCATGGCACCAAGGCTTGTGTGTCACGCCACGTTAAGCCCATGGCATGCCATGGCCTAATGTGTAATTATCATATTGAGATATTTGATTTTTCTTTACGTTTTTAATATATATAACCTAATTTAACTTGCTTATTACAATTAACTTATTGAGTAATACTACAAAACATACGTTTTTATATCTAATATTATATATGAAATAAATTATTGACGCTATAAGTCACGCCTTGAAAACGTCATGGCTTCGTCGTGGCTCTTAAGGCTTGAGGCTTGGCCTCGCCGCCACGCCATGCCTCACGCCATTTAGAACCTTGATTATGACCGTAAGACATCAGCCCTGATTAAACCTCAGTGGCCATAATCGTTGTGTACGCCTGGATTCAAATTCGAACCCTGAACAAATGAGATATTTCACCACACCCCCCAAAATTTTAACCAGTACGTCACAACCCTTGTGGTTTGTTTTTCGAAAGCTTAAAACCCCCAGAAAAAAGAATATGACTTTGAGAAGCCCAATTGAGTCTATTTTCACACCTAAATCGGGCCCCCAAAAAACCCAGACCCTTTGTTTCCTTACTTAAAAACAGGCACATATCTAGTCGAGTCCAAGTACCAAACCCGAAAAACATGTTTTATTTCTTTTGGTATCATAAATAGGACCAACCACAAATCACTAAATCGAATGATAGATTTTTTTTATTTAACCATGTGTGTCCAAATCAGTTTGTACGCACCTCGATTAATCCAAGGGTCCTGAAGAACAAACAGAAAAATCCTTCGAGCCGGTGACTACTAAGACATTGTTTGGCAAAAATAAGCTAACTTATTTTCTGGGTAAATGTTTGAATGACCATAAGCTAGTTGGAGTAGCTTATAAGAAGTTTTTTGTGATTATTCCAATTATGCCCCTCATTAATATTCATAATTATATATTAACTTTTTTTTTGAACGACAAGTTAATACACGCACACGTTCCATGGGTATCTGGGCTCCCACTTAAGGGTGCCACCCGACTAATCCCCGTCGACCACGACCCAACCCAATTAAGGGTACCACTATGTGGCAGACCCATGATCATGGATGTCACAGGATGCTCACCACGAGGTTCGAACCTGGATAGTCAGGGATACCATCCACTGACCCCCCAGGATGTTACCTTACCACTAGGCTACAACATGAAAGACAATTATATATTAACTTTTAATTATAAATAAATAATTAATGTCCTTTTTAGTAATTTAAATGTTTATAAGCTAGTTTTTGCCAAACATGATTTTTTTCATCAGCTAACTTATCAGTCACCAGCTAGCTTATCGGCTAGTTTGCCAAACATAGCCTAAGGATGACCCCCAAAGACCCAAAGCCTTATTACCAGTTAAACTAACCCCATAAAAAGGGGAAAGAAAAAGTGTTGTGATTTATGGAAGCACAAAACAAAATTACTAAACCAACTAAAATTCAAAGTTTATCCAACATAACTCAACAAATTCCTCACTTCTAATACAAAATCCCTTTCTTCTATCATGACTACAAACTATCTTCACTTTTGTGGCCAAATACAAATACATTTGAGCTACCAAATCTTGAATTTACCTTTTCCTTCGAGTCGACGAGTTTCTTCGTTCGGCTTCCCGTTCAGCAACCAAAACGTAAAATTCAGCACCGAGCATCTCGTGTATATCGATACCCTTAGAGCTGCTCAGATCCACAACATCGAGAATCACATCAATGGTGATACTAAATCCCAATGTAGACAAAACCCGAATAGCATTCGCAATCCTGCATATATTTTGTCGGGTTTCGAATGGGGTGTAAGTTTCTTCTTCTTCTTCTTCAAGGCTCATTGAGGTTTTGGATTTGTCGTTTTGTGGGTCGGGTTTAACGGGTTCGTCTTCTATCATGTTATCTTTGGTTTCAACGTGTTCGCCAACCCAGATGAAACCGTTACAGCCAAGTATCAAGTCGATTCCGTACTGATCTAGGTGGTGGAAATGTTGTTTGCGCCTCTTTATTAGATACGGAGATATTGTGAGCATTTGACCCCTTTCTAGCTGCGTAATGGAGCTTAGTATCATTAATAAAACGGAACTAAACAAACCCATTATATCCCACACAAAACCTATAGCATCACAAATAAAAACCAGAGGTTCTAAATGGTGTGAGGCGTGGCGTGCGGCGAGGCCAAGCCTCAAGCCTTAAGACCATGGCGATGCCACGACGTTTTTCAAGGCGTGACTTATAGCGGCAAATCTCTATATCATATATAATATATATAAATATATGTTTTGTACTGTTACTCAACCAGTCAATAATAATATATGTTAAAAAACTAGCAAATAAGACATAAAAAATGTAAAGAAAAATCTAATATTGTGTTAGGAAAACCGCGCATTAGGCCATGGTGGCTGTTGCGGCGAGCCTTTTAGAACAATTACCAGACCAAACAGACCGAGAATATCCCACCCGAAGGTAGGGTGAAAATGAGGTCGGCGGGTAAATTACTTATATGGGTAGTTTAGTAAATTACCAATCTTGTCCCGTCTCCCTATTTTTGTTTCACCTATTTTGCTGGGCCAACAAAAAAAACATTTTTGTCCCACTCTAATGTTGCACCAAACGTGGGAGAACAAGTTATTTGTCATGTCACATCCTGTCTCGCGTACCATTGATTTACATTTACGACAATATGCAAGTCCGTATACGTAAGTGATAAGAAAATACCACATAAGCACAACGTGAAGAAACATAGGTTAGAGTAAAGCAAGCCAAACCTTTCCATACTTCTGGCTCCTTGCTTGCAGTTGCAGACTCCCATCACGCATGAAATCACGGACTTCAGCCTAGAAGAACAAAATGGAGCACATGACTTTTGCAGTATAAATATTGTTTCAACATTGGCGTGTGATCCAAGGAATACTAAACTAGTTTCGAGAAACGCAAGAGGTTATGAACTTACACAGATGACATCATCATCTTCAAAAATGCTACGCATATTGAGCTCATCAACTGCAGTTCGCCGCCTCTAGCAATTTAAGGAATAAAATGAGATGAAAAAGCACAAGTTTAGAGATAACAATGAATCAAAGTTAATAGGTCCTCCTCATGAACAGTTAATCCACATAACATGCACCTTACTGATAATTTACAATAGATGAATAAATAAATAAGCAGAAAGCACAGAAGGACAACATGCCTGACTGCTCGCTCATTCAAGGTCAACACTCTGCATTCAAGTGGTTGCAATTTAACACTTCATATGTATCGATTTTTTCCATTACAGAAGTTATTTCATTGTTCAAAGAGTATTTGGAACAATAACATTACAGAAGTTATTCAAAGAATCCATGTACAATTCTTCTTAGTTAAAGCAGACTTTTACAGCTGAACTAAAGAGCATCTCCAACAGATTCTCCAATACCCCCTCCATCCCAAAAGAATAGACCACTTTCTATTTTCGGTTGTCCTCAAACAAACCTCTTTCAAAATCACTACTAGAAATGTGAGGATATATATATATATATATGTGTGTGTGTGTGTGTGTGTGTCCCCTTCGAGTAAGGCAAAGTATGGTGGCACTAAAAATAATGTGCCAACTAAATCCTAATATCCTATGCTATATATAAATCAGAACTTTATGTTAGCTTTTATACATTTTGAGAATTTTGTTCTTTGGAATAGCCTGTAAAATAGCATACATGAATCAAAGATATCAATGCAAGTATGCAACTGATTGGAAGCTAAAAGTTGGCAACACAGCTAGTGTTTTAAATGCGACCCCAACTAACCATCCAGCTCAGAGTTGTATTATTGATAAGAATCCATCGTCGGCATACGAGTCATTTATTAATACGGCATGGTGAGAGATATACCTGGATGCCATCAGGCAAATTCATTGAAGAAAGCATCAACACCGCATCTTGGCTGAAATTAATCTCCAACCTCCACCGCTTCGGAGCAACCTTCATATATATCAAAAAGAAACTCCCTTCATTATAACAAATCTTAGCTACCAACCAACTAGTAGTCACTGATCAAATTAGCAAAAATGATTACCACATTCCTCGCTTGTATAAAACTTTTTTAAGTACATAATATTTATATATGACGAGGTTTGGGGTATCATCAGGCCAATGACCCTTTCTAAGCTCACAAAATGTTTAAGATAACGAATAAATAACTTCCTCTTTCCACTTCAGAAGAAGTACATATACAGCCATTGGTATAGCTATATCATAAACGTGAAGAGAATTAAGAAATCCAGTTGTGACTTGCCTCGATAACGCGGCCTACGATGATATCACCAACCTCAGGTTTATACCTACATCATTTTCAAATCCAGAATTTAGCTTCAACTCCATCAAGATCACTTTAGATCGATATTATGAAAACACACATTCATATAAAAGAAATGGCCAATGACCTGGCTCTCAAAGTGCGAACATAGACCAGTTTATTTACACGCTCGATTACTCCACACACAGTTGCCACAACTTCACCCTCAAGCTCCGTTGTCCCATGGCCCCTAAAAGATTACAACATTACTAGAAATTGGAAACAGAAAAACACAATTACCAAATTCTGGAACTAGAATCGTAGCCAAATTGGTTCAAAACTTACACCTAACGATCCTATTTCAAAACTTGAATCACATTACGATCATTACAAATGGAAATGGATAGGATTTTTCATCACAAATTCGGTTCTCCTTGCTAATAATTTTCTACATCGTTACTCGAAGTTCAGAAAACAAAAAAACACATACAATATACGCATATTTCAAGGTAATTAGGGTTTAGGATTACTTGAGGACGCCGTCTTCTTGATTAACGGGAATGGTATCGGCGACGGTGACGGAAGCATTAGAATTAGTTACCGATGAGAGAGATTCCAATAGTTCGAGTGCTCTTTGCAGCCTCAATTTTTGCGTTTGATTCAATGGTGGCTCCGTATCTCTCATTTCTGTAATTTTTCTTCGAATCTGAAGAAGAGAGATGCATAAACCCTAAACCTTGTTTTACAGAAAACCCTAATATTTAAAAGCTATTTGGTAGCGACCCGTATCCGTATCCGTATCCGGATTCCTGATAAAATGATTTTTTTTTATTATTTTCCTCCACAATCACATAAATGGAGTAATTTACCCAAAAAAAAGAAAAAAATGGTTGGGGTTGAGTCACCATTGTTTGACAAAAATAAGAACTTCCTAATTATTGAGATCCACATATAATTTAATTTAAAATTTGTTATTTTTCCTCTCTTCATAACATATACGCACATATACATAAGGTAAATATATTGTGAACTTTTTTTCAGAAATACTATTATAACTTGTGAACATTTTTTCAGAAATATACTATTAAACTTTGTGAACACACTATAAATCTATGAGATCGGGTATAACTTGCCAACATATTGTAAACACCAACTAAAATAACAAAACTAAATCTAAACCTACCACTTGTGAACACTTTAGTACGAAATTTCTCTAAGGGTTTTTTTTTAAACATCTTAATGGCTCTTAAGTCTGAATTGTTCAGACCATTTTACACACCACCTCTTATTAATCATAACTAAAATAAGATTTCAGACTTCAGACCTCTTATAAAACAAACAACACCTAAATCATTTTTATTATGTTCACAAACATGTGTACCTTATGTACATTTTTAATTGTGAATGCGTATGCCATATGCGTATATGTCATAGTAGAAATGATAGAAATATATATATATATATATATATATTGAATTTTTCCTTAAAAATACATTACTTATTTCATTAATTATTTTAAATAAGTAACTTATGAATCAAAATCTCATAAGTTACAAGATTTCTAAATTATTCGATTGATATGAAAGTGGGCTTTGCAATATTTTAATGGGCCAAACATACTGGCTTTAAATGATGAAGGCCCAATTCGTGCCATAAAAATGGCGGTAGTTATCTAGCAACTGTCTCTCATTTCCAACCCCTTTCTGATCATCTTCTTTCGTAACGTGAACTTTGACAACAATCTGTTTCAATCACACGCATTCTTTACCAAACTTTGACAACAATCTGCTTCAATCACTTGAATTACAGATGGATTTCTTCAAATCTATGTTATCCGACGATCCCGAACCGGAAAATATGGATGTTCACCGGAAGTCCGACACCGATCGTCGCCCAAATCAATCTCCAAAGCATCAAGAAGTAGGAGGAGCTGAAGAGGAGTTCACGAATTTAAATTTGACTTCTTCCGTAGAGGTTACCGGCGGCGGCAGTGGTAGCGGTGTCGATGGCGGTGGTGGTGGTGGTTTGTGGAGCTTCGGAGATCTGGTGAAGACTATAACGACCAGATCGGAATCAGTACTGGAGACATACCGTCGAGATCTGAAGGAATTCGGATCTGGTTTGAGGAAAGAATCCGATTTGTTCCGTGAAGTCGCGAGTCGAGCAGTGAAGGAGTTACCATCTTCGATCGAGGTCGGAGCTTCGGCGATCGACGGAGTGTTGAAATCGACGGCGGATATCATCTCACAAGGTAAGGAAGCTCTTCTCGAACCTTCGGATTTTGATGATTCTGATGCTTCGGAATCAGTACAGAATCATAGTAGTTTGAATTCGAGAGGGTACAGCCGTTTCGATTCTCAATTGAATGCGATCCAAACTGATGCTCGAACTTACTGCGTAGATCCAGACGACATAGATGATTATAGTAACTGGAAATTAGGGTTTCTGATTGATGAGAAGGAAAGCGAGATTGAGAAACTGATTGGAGATAATGGATCTATGGATTCAATTTATAGAAAACTTGTTCCTAATGAGGTCGATGATGGAAGCTTTTGGTGCAGGTATTTCTATAGGGTTCATAAACTTAAACAGCAAGAGGACATGAGAGCTAATCTAGTGAGGAGATCCTTAACTGCTGATGATGAAGAAGAATTGAGTTGGGATGTTGATGAAGATGAAGATGAAGAAAAACAAGAACCTAATCAAGTGAAATCGAACGTCTCAAACATCACCGATTCGTCACAAATTGAAAAGAAACAAAACCCTATCCATGAATCCGAAACCATAAGTTCTAATGTCGCTGCTGCTGCTGCTGCTGATGATGATCTGGAGAAGAAAACTGATTCTGTCGGTGTTAACAAGAACAACACAGAGGATTCAGGACCAAGTGGTGATCACAAAGTCGAATCGATGCCACGATCCGATGAAAAAGACCTTGATCGTAGCGAAAATGGTGTTGGTGAAGATCTGGAGAAGAACCCTGGTGTTGCTAGTGCTGACAAGAACATTAATGTAGACGATCTGAAACATATCGGAGATGTGTCCGATGAGAACGTCGAATCGGTTCCAAAAGCCAACGAAAATCGTGGATCTTCGTTGCAGGAGGATGAAGATATTGAGTGGGATGAGATCGAGGATCTTGGCGAACATAATGAAAAGAAAATTTCTCAAGATGATACCCCAAAGAAAGGTGATTTGTTTAAACAGTTGAATGGTGTTGAAGATGATGAAGATTTGAGTTGGGATATAGAAGATGATGATGAACCTGTGAAAGCTGGTAAGCAGTAAGTAGATTTGATTTCACCAAAGGTATTTTTTGCATAATGGCATATTGGTTGTTGTGGGTTAGTAACAGATTTGTTGTTGTTATGTTTGGATTTACATTTGGATCCAGTCGTTTTAGAAAGCAGGTGTTTTTATGTGATTTGTGTTGGTATAATTGGAACAGTAATCATGTCTTGTTGATAAGGATATCAGTCTCCATTTGTTGTATCACTAGTTGCATATAGGTTGTAAACGAGTCGAATGAACACGAATCAAGGCTTGGACTAGATTGAACGGGACAGGATGACATGACAAGTTGTTTGTCTGGTCTGGATAGAACAAAACTAGGCAAATTGCCCTTGTCCGCTGAACGTGGGACTGTGAGTTTTTGTTCTATCATGTCCAATGTACCACACGGCCTAATCAAATGAATGTGAAGGGTAAACGAACGAAATTTTTGTGTTCATGTTCATTCGTTAAGAAAATGTGTTTGTTTGTGTTCATTCATGTTTGTTGGTTAAGATGCTAAACGAACCTAAGTGACCAAGCTTAAAGAAACATAAATGAACATAAACAAATACAAATGAACAAAATACAACAACCACTACTACGGGTGCTCACGGGTTGGGTTTGAGTTAATTGGGTTGAAGGCTTTTTAACAACTCAACCCAATATAGGCGGTTTGAAAATTTTACAACCCAACCCAATCTAAAGTGCAACTCAACCCAAACCGTTCGGGTTGGTCGGGTTGTGTTTAAACAAGATGAAATCAAATTTAGAAATATAAACATAAAGGAAACATTTCTTTGAAATACAACCGAATGACCGATAATTCATGAGAGTATGAAAGTTCATAAAAAATATTACAATATAACATATAAAAATGTCTAAACCAAATGATAATATGTCAATCAACAACAATCGTTTTAGACGTCTCCAACCCCAATGCTTTCGCTTTCTTGGCCTTAAAGTTGGTCTTGTCATCATCAACCATTTGGTACAACTTATCCATACTTCTTAAATGTTTTTTATATAACACATTTAGTTAATTTTTTAGTTTGCACACACACACACACATATATATATATGTGTGTGTGTGTTTACATTTATTAAACATATATACAAATGAGTTATATAGAGATGAATAATAGATTGAAAATACATGTAAATGAAGAGGGTATGCAATAGTGTAATGGTCTAATTTACATATTAATAGAGACATAATAATCATATTAGGGCTTTGTTTGGCAAACTAGCTTATAAGCTAGCTTGTAGCTGACAATAAGCTAGCTTGTAGCTGACAATAAGCTAGTTTATGGTCATCTAAACGTGTACGCTAGCTTTTTTTTGTCAAACATAGCCTAAATCCACAAAATAAAAGGATCGGGTTCATTGGGTTGGGTTGAGTTTAAATAAAAGTAACCCGATATCAACCCAATACCTACGGTTTGAAGATTTTACAACTCGATTAGACATCGGGTTGCTTCGGTTTGAGTTATTTCGCGTTGGATTGGGTTGGGTTGATCGGGTTTTTGAGCACTACTCATCATTTTGTTCCTCTAAGATAACAAATTACGTTCAACATTTATTGTTAATTTGTAGGCACTATAAAAATTATAGGCGATATGGGCGTGACTATAAAATTCTTAATTTTTTTTATAGCCTGTCTAATTCATTTTTTTTTTTATCAGAGTTCAACTATTTTATCTATATCTATACTATATTATAAAGATGGCATAAAAAACTCTTAATTACAACTCACTAAGCTTTATGTACTATCATTTAAAGCTATCTACTTAAAATATTTTAAAAATAACTACTAAAGCCTAATGTACTACCTGTAAAACTTTTAAGCCTAATTAATATATTTCATCCTTATCTCTAATCCTCAAACCCTAAAATTATGAAATTTGAATTATGATAAACATAATCAAAACAGGATAAACATCTCAATTTAAATATAAAAATTTAAAATATATAAGATAATTAATGAATTTTAACAAACTACTTAATTTTTTTTTATATAAAAAACATTATCTTGTTAAGCCTAAATTAAACAAATTTATATATAAAAAACCATTATCACTCAATAAAAACCATCCAAAATCGTACTGTAATCAATAAAAAACAAAAAATAAAAATAAACATTAAAATCGTGATGTATTAAGCATTATGTACTATTATTTAATGTTAATCTACTTAAAATCTCTTAAAAACAATTAATGAAGCAATATGTACTACTTTTAAATGTTTTTAACCCTAATTAATAAATTTCATCCTTATCCTTCAAAATCCTTATCTCTAATCCCTAAATCCTAAAATTATGAAATTTGAATTCTGATAAACATAATCAAAACAGGATAAACATCTCAATTTAAATATAAAAAATATAAAATATATAAGATAATTAATGAATTTTAACAAACTACTTCATTTTTTTTATATAAAAAACATTATATTGTTAAGCCTAAATTAAACAAATTTATATATAAAAAAACCATTATCACTCAATAAAAACCATCCAAAATCGTACTGTAAATCAATAAAAAACAAAAAAGAAAAATAAACATTAAAATCGTGATTTATCTCGCTGCATTGCGCGAGTACGTTTCTAGTTTAAATATAAATATGTAATTTATTTTAGTTTTACGAATGTCGTTTTCTTGTAAAGATAATGATAACTTTCTTCTTGAAGATTTTAAATTTTAATTTTCCATTTGAAAAAAAAAATCTGAAGAATGTGTTGGGATGCTATTTTTGGTTCATAAGCAATAACGTTCTTTTGACTTGTAATAAAACTCATCAAACCCCTTAATCTTGAATTTAATTACTTATATTACTTAATAATTATAATAATAATTCACAATTTTAAGCTTACACTTTTACTAATTTCTAAACCACTCAGGTGATACTGATATCCAAAGGAAAGTCTAATCACCGATGTTGAACCCTAGTTAATTTCCTGCTTAAACTGATTTAAGAAAATGTAACATTGCCTATTTGTAGACCAAGTAAGGGCCGTTTACCAAACGCTAAACGGGTAAGCATTTATCGGACAAGTACTTACCGAGTCACTTACTTTACCAGGTCGGCATAGCCAAGACAAGGATCGAGAGTCTTACGCGGTAAGTGAGGGTGGTGATTCTTACCCAATAAGCGTTTATCGGGTAATAGACACTTACCAACAATCCATTTTGATGATCGGAAATATTACCCGATAAGATAAGTGTGGATGGTGACTCTTGCAATAAGTGTTTAACCGGTAAGAGCTTGGTAAATGACCCCTAAACCTGACCTGAATAGGCTATGGTCTAACCAGAGGTGGGGTCCACTTTGTGTGGTTCAGCAGGGGCTGGAGGAAGTGCGAAAACCCGCCCTCTTTGGGCACGAGGAGGTACACGTTTTGCAGGTTTTCTCGATCCAACGTTCCATGGAAAGAAAACACCGGTGCCACCACGAGGTAATCTTCTCGGGCTCATGACCATTGGCCGAACCGGGGCTAACATAAGCAGTTGTGGTGCACCCCATTTGGAGACCACGTTCATTGAGTCATGACCGTTAAGGGTGGTTCTGTTTGGTGTCGGAACACCGGGCTGCCACACTGTCATGGCACCACCCGTTGCTGATGAGGTCTTGTCGTTGGAGTCTATCTGGACTCGGAAAAATGAGATGTTGATTCGTTTAGTCGGTGATTGACACATGACGTTTCTAGCAATATCGGCACTGTTTCCCCTCATCACTAAGAGTGACCTGTGGATCGAGGAACAAAAGGTTATTTTCGTCATAAACGCAAATTTATAGATCCCACTGAAAAAATCATGGATGCAGCGTTAAGGATATGCTTGACAACCATAAGCTAACTTATTTTTTTGAACTCGTTGAAATAGTCGTGTTTAGTTAGCCATACACTAGCTTTTTGAAATGTTACTTCAAGCAACATTTCAACAAGTTCTAGGGGACGTTTCCACTTTTTTCCAATTATGCCTAGTTTTTGAGCTTATCAGTTGTTTTTTTACCAAACATGACCAGCTCATTAGCTGTTAGCCAACAGCTAGCTTATCAGCTAGATATTACCAAACATGACCAACTTATAAGCCAACAGCTAGCTCATTTTTGAGCTTATTGAAATAGTCATGTTTGGTTAGTATTAAGCTAGCTTTTTGAAATGCTACTTTAGCTCGTGTTTCAATAAATTCTAGGGGATTTTTTCATTTTTTTTCCCAATCATACCCTTTTTTTTAGCATATCAACTGATTTTTACCAAACATGACTAGCTTATTACTCAAACAGCTAGCTTTTTAAAATGGTATTTCAAGCAACTTTTTGAAATGCTACTTTAAATAGTGTTTCAATAAACTTAAGGGGAACTTTTCATTTCTTTTTCCAATCATGCCCCTTTTTTGATCTTATGAACTGATTTTTAACAAAGATGACTAGCTTCTTTGTCAACAACTAATTGTTCTAGCTTATCAGCAAAGAGCTAGTTTGCCGAACATAGCCTAAGAGTCTGTCTCTTTAAACTCTTTGAAATTTGAATATTTGAATTGAAAAAGGGACTTAAGAAGTTTGATCATACTGAAAGAACAGTTTATGCTTATTACCCTTCCTTGAGAGAAAGCATGAGTGGTCCTCTATAGTTTCCATCCTTATCGCAGGCTAGAGTACGCCCGAAAGCCATTGTTGATTCCGACAGAAAAAGGGCGGAAATGGGTTGGTCGAGATGAGGCGGCTTCAAGAAAGGCTGCGAAAACTCCCCCTACATGAAACGTAAACGGGCTTCAGTTTGCGCGTTATTTTAAATCACAGGCATACGTTCGAATGAAAGCTTGTATACCTCATCAAAAAAGTTTATGATGCAGCTGTTCGGTCGTCTGTTTTCGGTAATTAGATGGTACTTAATCAGATGATCAATGACACCTTCAAGAGGAGCTGGAATTGGCTCGATATTGCCTGTAGATCGCATTAGTAACCAAAGGAAAAATTTAGGTTACAATAAGAGAAGAAGGTTCCAACATATATTATTGAGAAGAAATGGTCCAAGTGTAGCTGATGGGCATAGATTGTCCTAGAGGATAGAGAGGGGTGCCTCAAATGTCGAGTCCCTGGTAGACCTTGACTCTGATACCATGTCAAAATATGTGGAACCTTATCAGATTACTCTCCAAAAGAGCCATTGAAGATAGAAGGTTTCAACATATATTGAGAAGAAATCGTCCAAGTGTAGCCGCCCCAAATGTCAAGTTATGTCAGAATATGCCCCATCAGATTACTCTAAAAAAAAAACGCTTGAAGAGAGAAGGGGTTCAAACATACATTAAGGAGAAATTGTCCAAGTCTAAGCCAATGGGCATTGTCCCTGAGGGTCGAGGAGGGGTTAGATGGGTGCCCTAGTAAGAATATGTGGAACCCCATCAGATCACTTTATAAAAGATCCCTTGAGGAGAGAAGGGGGTTTCATCATATATTAAGGAGAAATGTTCCAAGTCTAGCTAATATGGGACTTCAAGAATAGTTTTCGTCCGTTTCAAGAAATCTAAGCAACTATTAGTTGACGGTTACTTACTATCTTGGTAAAAACCTGTAGCTTCGTTTCTTATCCGTCCAAATATCGGAGTTCCAAACTGAATAGCCTCCCTCTTGCTCGTCTTCGATTGTTGGTTGTACATGATAAACGTCTCACCTAATAACATTTGAATGTCGAGAAAAAATATTTATGGACCGGAAATAATTAGTACTTTGTATTTGGATGTTTACTTAAAACATAAAATGAAACAAGCATGAGAATAATATGTCATAATAACCTTCTACAGAAGGGGTTGAAATCATCGAATATAGAATGGGTATGGAGTTGTCTTAAGTTTCTTTAAACATCATTAATGCCACATGAATGCCATTTTGATATTATTTAAGAACTTTTGGGCCGGTTCAAACAAGGAGGCTAAATATCGTGATAATATAAGAAGAGAATGCTAAAGAAAAATTCATGAATCATTGAAAAAATCCGAAAAATATCTATTTAAAGATGCATATTTAGACCGATATTACAGATTTTCATATGGGTTCACTTCTGCATCTTCAAATGGATTTTTCAGTGATTCATTTATGAACCTCTTTTAACATTCCCTTCTTAGCCTAAACCTTGAGGGTCAGGCAAATAAAAGCCAAGTCCTCGGTTCCTCCTGTAGGTTGTCAGTTCGAGTTTCTTAAAGGCCACTAAGGATAAAGTGACAAAGCGTAAACATCGAGGGCCAGCTCAACCCGCAAACAAAGATTTTACTGGCTGTTATCTTCAGGGTCTCGTTACTGTTATCCCGGATACCCACGGTTACCAAAAAAGAAACCAACTGAAGCCTATGATTGAAGTAAAGCTAAATTTAGTTGTCAAACCTGTTCAGTCCCTTACTATGTCAAAACTTCAGTCGCAAAGGAAATGAACTAGTTTTAACTATAAAAGCATCAGGAAGCATGGGATCCACCTGAGAGTTCTCCATTTTTGCCAGCAACTCGGAGTTTATGCACATAGTCGATTAACCGAGTTAACTCGGTATCACTAAGTATGTTCTCATACAACTTCAAACCTCTTACAACGTTCACCTGTCAATCAATGGAAGTCCAAATTCTTATATTCATAGCGAAAAAAACAGGGGTCAATCAACTAATTTTCCAAAATGGAGGAAATTGAGATTTTAGAGTTTTTAAGCTATTTTTTTCTCCCACAGATCCTCCAAAATTTACTCCATGATGGAGAAAGTAGGAGAAAGATGATAAATATTCCAAAACTTGTGAGAACTCAATGGCCACAATTGCCGTGGACGCCTGTAATCGAAATTGAACCCAGGGCAGAGGGATATTCCACCACATCCCCTGGGCCTCGGTCACTACGCCACCAAATAAGAAAACTATATATCGTGTGGTAAAAAGGGAAGATTCTTAAATGAATCATTGAAAAGCTCCATTTCAAGATGCATACGTGAACTCGTATGAATAATCTGTAACATCGGTTCACATATGTATCTAATTTTCCCTTTTGGCCTTCTTTTCTTATCATTTCATATAAAGTTTATTTGAAGTTTGTTGAGAAATTGCTTTATTAAATATCTTTATAGTATAATTAATATTGAAATATCCAAAATGGAGAAATTATTTGAGTTGAATGTAATTTTTTTTTTGCAGGATTTTAGAGAAATTATAGAGAATGTGTTGGAGATGCTATTATCAATCCAATCTTGTGTTCAAGAACAGAAATTTTCAAAATGAGAAAGAAAGAACTTGCCATATGCCCTTTTACAGTCTCCTTGGCTACAAACCCTTTTGTAATCTTGATCTGAGCTAGCCAGGCCTCCAAATCTTCTTGGTTTGAGCATATCTTAACAGTTTCTACCAGTGTCTGCACTTCTTCAGATCCTGCAGTTAAAAAGAGGAATAAGAAATCAAATTCTTATCCTTTAAAGAATCATATATCATCGAAAGAGAGACGTATAAAGACAGATAGGGTACAATTTCTAAGATATGTCAATTAGGTAAAGCTAACCAAAGGTAACCATGACCTTAGGGCCTGTTTGTTAGCAACCTAATGGACTCGTACTTATTCGGTCAGCTATACATGACTATTTGGTAGTGGCTTAATGACATGAAACAAACTTATTTAGTAGGCTTCTAGGAGGAGCTTTATGCAGAAATCGAAAAAAAATTCAAATAAAAAAACACACTCCTTTCCATCTATGAAAAAGTTAAAAAAAAAAAAACTTCCAAACAAAAATATTCCCATTCTATACAAACAGATAAATCCACACAGACATCTTTATCCATACAGAACTTGATAGGAAACCAACCAAACAACGCCTAAATGAGGGCCTAGGCCTAGGAGGATGGCCAGTAGTTCGAGTCTTCTCAAGGCCACTAGGGATTTTCAACTAATATCTTTGGGGTCTCATGGAATTAGTTGAAGTACGCACAATCTAGCCCGTACTGCCGTACACCCATAGTTACCTTATAGACAGTGAATAGATTACATATGGGATATTTTCTTACTAACAAAGATATAAAAGAGCAACAGTTATGAGTAAAAATAGATTACATAAGGGATATTTTCTTACTAACAAAGATATAAAAGAGCAACAGTTATGAATAAAACGTTGATGTATATTAATACCCATGATACATTATCCATTACAAGAAGATAAGGAGGTTTGGAGAGAAATTTACAAGAAAAACTTTTTCAACCGTAAAAAATGAACGATGATTAGCCCGTCGGAATAATATCGACTACCAATAGAGACAAAATATAGATAGCATATATGATATTTTGTTACTAACAAAGATATAAAAGAGCAATAGTAAGGAGTAACACACTGATATACAGTTGCGCCAGAATAAATTATCCAGAACAAGAAGATAAGTCAGTTTGGATGAAATTTTCAAGATAAGCTTTTTCAAAAGTTAAAAATGAACGGTGATTGACCCATCTAGCATATGTGATGTTTTATTAATAACCAAGATATAAAAGAACAAAAGTAACTAGTAATGCACCGATGGAATTTTCAAGAAGAGCTTTTTCGACTGTTAAAATGAACAAGTGATTAGCCCGTCGGAACAATATCAGGTATGAATGGATATAGACAAGATATAGATAGCATATGTGATATTTTGTTACTAATAAAGTTATAAAAGAGCAACATATAGGAGTAATACATTGATATACACTTATGTCATGATACATTGTCCACCACAAGTAGATAAGGCAGTTAAGTTTGGATGGAATTTTCAATTAAAACATCTTTAGCAGCTAAAAGTGAACGGTGATTAGCCGTCGGAATAATATCATCTAACAATGGATAGGGACGAGATATAGATAGCATATGTGATATTTTGTTACTAACAAAGATATAAAAAACAACAATATCGAGTAACACAATGATACATTATCCACTACAAGAAGATACGACAGTTTGGATAGAATTTCATGAAAAGCTTTTTCAACTGCTAAAAATGGACTGGGATTAGCCCGTCGGAATAATATCATCTACCAATAGTAGAGATAAGATATAAATAGTATATAAGAGTCTATTTGTTAGCAGCTTAATGAGTTTAATTAGACTTGCAACTTATTCAATCAACTATACATGATTGTTTAGTAGTAACTTAATGATACAAAAAGTGGCTTAATGATGTAAACTGCGATTTATTCAGTAAGCTTCTAGGGGAGACTTTATGCAAAATATCAAGTTTATTCCAAACAGGTCCCTCCCAAAAAAAAACACGCTCCTTCCATTTATAAAAAAAACCATACCAAACAAAAAACTTCTCAATTTTTACAAACAAAGTAATCTATACATACAGTTTTACCTATTCAGGATTTAAGAAAAAAACAATCAAACAACCCCTAATTCAATTTGACCAATATAAATCTCTAATTTGATTTAACATCCACCAAATAAGCATTAGAAATTTCAAATTAAACTCATTGCAATTGAAACAAAAAGGTTAAAAATTCAGACAATTAATAGTGAGAGTTGACTTTGTCAATTCAATGGAGCGGAGGTCACAAAATCCAACCACCAAATGTCAACAGCTCCGGCCAACAAACAAGACACAGGTGGTGCAATCCGTTCGTCCTGCAGCTCAGACAAAACCATGTGCCACCAAATTCTATTTCATTTTAATGCATGCAATCACGAATCTTATTATTAAATTCGAGCGAATTACGTTTTTCGTCCCAGTGGTTAGTGAAAATAGCAGATTTAGTCCCTGTAGTTTTGGAATTGCAGTATTCATCCCTATAATTTGCAGATCAGTGCTATTAATTCGTCTCTAAGCTAATTCTGGTATCAAACACTTACCAGGTAAATGTTTACCAGCAAGAGTCATCATCAAGTCATCATCAGAATCTTATATTATTAGATAGCATTCTTAGCCATCAAAACGGATTGTGGTAAGCGTCTTTTACCCGGTAAGCGCTTACCGGGTAAGAGTCTTCTCTCTTACTTACAGGGTAAGATGCTTAGTCCTTGCTATGCGTCTTACAGGGTAAGATTCTCGATTTTTGTCATGCTTACCAGTAAGATAAGTAAAACTCGATAAACGCTTACCCAATAAGAATTTAGTAACGACTACTAAGTATGAGAGGATAAAATAGTAATGAAATGTAAACCATATAGACGAAAACAACATTAAAGTTTAAATCATAAGGACCTAAAAAAATACATTGTAAACTTAGAATGAAAATCGTAGTCTCAAAATCACAAGGACAAAAATAGCAATTTTCTACAAATCATAGAGAAGTTTAAATTTGTAGTTTTTCCTTTTATTTCTTTTTTCCTCGAATAAGATGCAATTATAATAAGAAAACAATCTACCAACAAACTTTAATTAATTACAAGATTTTTATAAGTTTAATAACATATTTGATTGTTTAGAATATTTCCAAGAATCTTCAAACTCAAAAAAAAATTAATAACAATTAAAGAAAATTTTCTATATTTTATAGGAAGAGAGAAGAATTCTTTAAGATTAAATTTTGGTTGAGAGTAAGGATAAAATTAATATTTCATTAAAAAAATTGAAATATTAAATGTATTTAATAATCTAATAATTTAATAATTAATTAATATTAGAATCTTTAATATTTTTATTATTTTAAAGGAGAGAAAAAATAGAGAATATAAATTTAGTACTTTATAAAAAGTTTGTTATATATTAAATGTATTAAATAATTAAATAATATAATTAATGTTATAAATTTTAATATTATTTGTTATTTTAAAAGAAAAAATCAGAGCGGTATAAACTTAACAATTTATAAAATTAAAATTTTATAAATATGAGATAATATAATAATATAATTAATACTAGAATCTTTATATATTTTTTTATTTTTATAAGATTGATAATATAAATATATATTTAATATTTATTAAAATATTGTTAAAATATTAAATATTTTAATAATATCTATGTTATATTATAAAACATCTATAAAAAAACTTTTAAAAACAATTGCTAAATATTAATGTACCGTTATTTAATGTTAATTACTTAAAACTTAAATAAATAATGAAAACTTAAAATCTCTTTCTATTTAATCTTTATCTCTAACAACTTTAACTCCCCTAAAATCACTTCTCACTTCAACTTCCTTAAAATCACTCCCTGCATAATTAAATACAGAATAAAAATCAAATTTTAAATATAAAAAATCTAACAGAATTTTTAATGTTTATTTTATAAAAAAACATTATTTTATTAAACCTAAAATAAATTACATTATTATTAAGAAACTCTTAAAAACAAACTTTTATGCATTAAGTATTTTTATTGATACACATTACTTAAAATTCAAGATTACAAGTTATGATGCATGAGTACAAATTTCTAAAGATATATGTTTTAATTCATAACTAACCGATAAACATAATCAAAACAGAATAAATATCTTAATTTAAATACAAAGAATTTAAAATGTATAAGATAAAAATAAAATAAAAACAAAAAAGAAAAGAAAAAAAATAAAATCGTGATATATCTCGCTGTATTGCTCAAGTTCGCTTCTAGTAAACTCTAATATTATAATCTTAAAAAAAACCTATAATATTATAATAGGGTCCTATTATTTACACCCAACCTTGTATGTAAATTATATTGGAAACATAAAAAATTACATTCGAAACATAAAAAGTCAAACATATGGAATTAAGTATGAGAGGTGGGGTGGGTATAGGGGGTGGGATGGGGTGTATATAAGGATTTTAGGTTGGCAATAAGTTTTCCCTTGTAATAACATAGTTAACATAAGAATCTTCAACATAAACAAACTGTTTTTTTATTTATTTTGAGTTCTTATTCTCAATTTTAAAGAAATTAGAAAAATATGTTGGGGAAAAACGGAATATATAGAGCATTTCCAACAGTTTTACTAAAATAGAAAAAAATGATTTTTGTTCTCTAAACATCTACAACAGTTTTGCTATCTTCTTTGTTATAATAGAAAAAACTTGAAATTTTTTCAAGTTTAGAGAAATTCTCTAAAAGTTAATGGTAGGAAACATAAATGATTATTTTATTCAATTCCACCAATGAGATTTAATTTTTTATCATTTTATATTAAAAAAAATTTAAAGTGTATAGGGATTATAAATTAAAGAATATTATAATAAGTTATTTTAAAATCTTTAAAATAACAAATCGGTTGGAGTTGAATGTGATACTTTTTAGAGATTTTCACTTTTGTTTTTATATTTTAGAAAAATTATAAAAAAGCTGTTTAAGATGCTATTAGAACTATGAAACCCACACACATCTTGAGAATAACGAACTGCCTTGCAGCTATACTAATATCAAAGGCACTTTTTATTAAAATCGAACCTCGGCAATCTCATTCTAACTGAAAGTCCTGGAAAAATGTCAACAGAGCTAAATTTTCGCTTTTACTGATTCCTCTATATGTCCAATGAGAGACAAAAGGCCAGGGGACAAAAAATTGGGGAAATTACAGGTTACAGGAACTCACTCAACGTCCACGGAGTAGTTTGGTAAAAACGATGGACATGAAACTGTTCTTTCCAAAAATCCAGATCCCGATTGAAAAAATAACATTATTTCTTAAAACATGGATTTTAGGTAAATGAATATATAAAATCCAGCAAATCAATGGAGTTCCCGAACACCTGCAACTAGAGATTGAAGCACATTTCCCGGGAGGTGACAATTTCTGGACCAAATGTTCCATGTAATACACAACAAATAAATACAAATATCATGTACGGAATATGAAAAACAGAGAAGGAGATCTGAAAATATGGCAGAATTTAAGCAACTTGACAAAAACCAGTATAGAGATCATATGATATGAGACCGATAATTTGTTGTCAGCCAAATACCAAAAATAACAACGACGAAAAACGTAACGAATATAATCATTGTTACCTGTATCAGTTATCTCACTCGTTGGTGAATTAAGCCTGGTAAAATCATCGTCAACAGCCTCCGCACCACCATTTCCATTGCTATCAGTGGACTCCATTTCCAAAATTTCAGGTTGCTTCTCCAATTTCACTGGCGAAGAAGAAACATTGACTTCTTCAATCTTCTCTAAGCCTCTCAATTTTGTCTTCTCCTCTATCACTTTTTGGAGCTCGAGAGTGACGTCAGCGATGGAAAAATACTTCTGCATCTGAAGAATCGGGATCCAATTCAGCCGCCGGCGGTGTATAGCAGCAAACACCGATTCGTACTCGCACCTTCCGCCATCTAACCGAGACAGATGTCCACACAGCGAGTCAATAATCGCGTTCGCCGCCGCGAACTCGCCTCGGAACCAGGAGATGGTCGCGTCCTTAGCGAACTTCTCCGACATCGCTGAAGCATGTACCGCCGGAGCTAGATCGGTAGCGGAAGAAACGCCGGCTGCCGGCGACATGATATTCTCCTCTAAATTAGGTTTTCGCAAATCGGAAACCTGCTTCCGATTCCGGCAAGAGGAAATGGCGTACCACGGTCAGTCAGAAATCGAGAGTTCCCGCCGGCTGAGATCTCGGAGATTTAGAGAGAGAAAGAGGAGAGAGAGAAATATATGCATACAGTGATGTGTATGTATAGATTCGTGCATGTGCTTATATAGTGAGTGAAAATTGAAAATGTAAAAATAAAATAAAATAATCAGGTGGGGGTTGAAAGGGAGGGTTAGGTTTTGAAGACTGTATAGGGTTATGTCCGTACGTGTGGCCTGATATGCTGACTTGGCAACTTTTGATTGGTTAATTTCATCAATTTTTATTAGGTAAACGAGTTTATATAAGATAAACAATTTTTAATTCATATTGTGAGTGTTGAAAATAGTGATGACTAAAAATCGGGTTCGAGTTGAGCCGGGCCGGCCAAAAAGGGCTTCGGGGCCAAACAGTGAAAGCAAAAATCGGGTCAATCGGGCTTCGGGCTGGGCCGGGTCAGGTTTCAACCGAAAATGTGTGGCCCGGTTAAGCTTGGGTTAAACCAGTTTTTAAAAAACGGGCTGGGTCGGGCCAAGATCGGGCCTCGTATATATATATATATATATATATATATATATATATATATATATATATATATATATATATATATATATATAGTGGAAGTATATTTTGTAACCCTTGCAACCCACATCTTAACCGTCGGATTCATGATCGACGGTTATTTTATTTTTATTTTTCTATTTTTTTTAATTAAAAATATTGGGCCCCATATCTATTTATAACCGTCGATCATGAATCCGACGGTTAAGATGTGGGTTGCAAGAGTTGCAACCTTTTTAAGACTTGCAAATTAAACAACCCCTATATATATTAATAATTTCTTTAAAAATACGTTTATTTATAATAAATCTCTAAAATACACTTTCTTAGCTCGACAATAAATTGGTAATTTTATTCAGCCATTTTGAAAATAGAGATTTCAAGTAGAGAACTAGAAATATTAGACTAGAACTTGCGAGAAATGAATATAGCGAGAGCCGATAAATGAGAATTGTATGTGTTTTTTGCGTTGTAAGTTGGTGTCACTATCCATAACCAACACAAGTATTTATGGGGGTTTGGAGGGGTAAAAAATACAAAAAAGGGGTCAAAAACGGTCACAAACGGTAACATAACGGCTAGTTTTTTGAATTATTGAGAATCGGGTTGGGCCTGGCCAAAAACCGGGTCGTGAACCGGTTTCGGGGCGACAAATTCTCCAAATACCCATCCCGGTTCATGTTTTCGAGCTTCAAACCGGTTTCCCACCGGACCGGACCAAGATGGCCATCACTAGTTGAAAACGAGAGTCATATCATCTCCAACAAATTCTCAATAATTATTTTAAAATATAAAATTAAATATCAAAATCTTATAAAAAAAAGTTATATTTAAAGTCAACAGATTCTTTATTTTAAAATTTTCAATATTCATTATATTATTAAAATGTCTTATAAATTTTATAAAATCTTTTAAGGATTAGTATATAATTATTAAAATATTTCATAAATTCAATAAAATATTTTCTCTCTTCCAAACATTTATTTTCTAAACATTTTTCTTTCATAATAATCATTTTTGGGACTTCTCCAATTTGGAGAATTTCGCAAGTTGGTTTTTTCATTATATATAAAGTTCTTCGAAAATCTGTTGTAGCAAAAAGTTTGCATATAATCCTTAAAATCTCAATTTTTTTTCTATTTTGATAATGTTGTAAGTATGCTAATGATTAATAAATATATATATATATATATATATATATATATATATTAATCATAGTGACAACAAGAGGAGTCTTCATTTGAGAACCTATAGAATTGTGATAATCTTGAGAATCGGTGCATGATATGCTATTTCACATTACCTTTTTCGATCTACGACTTGGATTTAATATATTGATTAACATATATTTGTTTTATAATGTAAACATTTTTTGTGTTTTTGTAAAACAAAAAAAAAATACAACTAAAAAGTTTCACATTATAAACCGAATCATATGAAACAAATACATTAATAAATAAATACATATAAATACCTTATATATTATTGTCACAATTATCACAATATATAAGTTTCTTAAATGATTAATTCCCATCATAATTACTATGGTTAAACAACGCGATTAAATAATGTTTTTTAAGTTTATATATTTGGTTGGTTTGTGCACATAAAATAAATATTTAGAATATTATTTACTCGATCATCAATTAAAAGTTTATACGATAATTGTTGTGTGTATAAAAATTGTAATGTTTTATTATTATTGTCAGGGGATAATGAAATACATTAAATATTATGGTAAATACTATTGACATATTTATTCAAAGGACTATGTTAACATCTCCAACTTAGTACTAAAAATAATAAAAACATAAAAATGGTGATTTTTTCATCTCTAACCTAACACTAATTAAAACACACACAAAAAACGGAGGTCAATAAAATAGAACACTAAAATCAAATATTTCTTTTTTATTCAATATTTATAATTATATATATATATATAGTTTAATAGTAGTTTATTACATTAAGTAATATTATTTTATTATTATTATAATATTAAATATGTTTTTAGTGTTGTTTTTTAAATTTCTCTTTGAGTTGTTTTTTTTAGTGCTCAAGAGACCTACCATTTTGAGTGTTCTTTTTTTAGTGGTTGTGTTGGAGATGTCCTTACGTGTATTATATATTATATGTATAACAAATATATATCACAATTGATAAACTCTCTATTCTTGAGAGTTATTTACTTTCTTTTTCTATTTGTTTTTATCACTTTCTTGCCCATTTTGCCCTCTTCCTCCTTCATTTGGTCTAATATATTCCAACATAGTGATAAAGTTTCAAGAATTCAAAAATTCGTTTTTTTTTACTTTTTGTGCAGCAAAGTGACCACTTTTGTCACCACAGTGGCGACAGTGGGTTGGAAGTTTGGATAAGCCTTGGATATTTATGGTAATGTGATTTTTGAAGTAGAATAAAGGATAAATTGAGCTTTCATATGAATAATCAAGGAAAAAGACAAATATTGGAAGTCAAATGAAACTTCAACACTTTTCCTTAAAGTAACTTTTTAGGATTTGTCATATCACCATTTTCTCTTCAAAAGCACGATATAAGGAGGCTTTGGGCACCATTGAAGATCATCAATTCCAGGAGAAGTCTCTCGTATCTGGAGCTTTAACATTTAGTTCATATTCTCTCATTAAGTTTTTAGTTGTAGTTGCATTTAATTTTCTTGTAACTTCCATTTCTTGTAACAACGTCATCGCTGTGGCGACATAAGTGGTGACAACTTTCTACTTTCGTTTATGCAAGTTATGTTTATGTATTATTCTTCTTCTTCCATGTCTTTTACTTTTATCATGAACTAAACACCCATTTGGGTGTGGGTATGAGCTAAAACTAGTAGGCAACACTTGGGTGTTGTCATCGTTGCTATTTGCTAGCTCTTAGACTTGGTCACTTGAGTTGGGACTTCAACTCAACGCGGACAAGGCGATCACTTAAGTGTTAATATTAGATCTTAGACCCAGAGATGGGCGGATTCGAAAATACAGCTTGAGTGATGCAAAAAGGTTTGAGAGAGTTTTTTATAACCACGTAAAGATACGGGTTTTTGCATTATTCTAACTAAGGTTTAAAATGTCAGTCGATATAGGTGTCACAAAAAGATTCAGGCATCTATATCCATACTGGTGGAACTGAAATCCTTAGAGGTTTATTTAGTTAAGTCGACAAATCTTGAGTCGGCAATAGTGACAACTTGGGTACAAGTGGCCACTATATGTGGAAATTCACTTTCGAGAGAAAGGGGTTTTTATAGATGTTTTGTGTCACTTGTTTCTGACCATAATGTTACTACATATGTCTTAGTTAATGTTTGTATCCACATCCTCTCTTTTAAATATTTAATTATTTTAATCGTTGCTTAGCATAACTTAAAACTCACAAATATTGATATTGTTCTCAAAAATCAAACAAGTACTAGAAGTTTATGAATGTCTTTGATTCTTAGTTGACTAGTCCTTGTGGAAACGATCTTGGTACTCTACCACTTTATTACTTAATAGCGATCATAGAGTCTGGTGTGCACTTGCACCGCCACTGTGGCAACACAGGTGGCCACTTATGTGGACCTATACGATTTTCCGATATCAACAATCATCATATATTTTATGTATAACAAACATATAAATTATAAAAAATAACTTTTTTCAAAATTGTATAAAGCTATTTTATTCAAAATTGAATTTTTTATGTAATATATATATATATATATATGTGTGTGTGTGTGTGTGTGTGTGTTTGTAAGATTGTATAGTACCTTTTTTTGTGAAAACCATATGAAACTATTTTGTTATTAGAGATTTACACAAATTAACATCATCACATGCCTTAACATAGAAATGTCAACATGACATGTCAAATACAACCTATTCTATTTGTACAACAAATGCAACATAATCATTTGAGATATTTATAGAAATGGTAATGGTTCATTTATTTATGATTTGAATATTTGTAGAAGATGATCAACTATCTATACTATATTATAAAAACGGTATAAAAAACTCTTAATTACAACATTTTAAACACAAATTACAACTAATTAAAGTCAATTACTTAATTTACAACTTCTTAATTCTTTGGTACAACATTTCCAAGAACAGTATCTCACATAATCATCTATTTATGGAATGAATACTCATTTTTTAATATAACTATTTATTTTTTTGGTGGAGGATTTTATAAAATAGATTTTATATTAACATAATCTATTTTAAATGCATAATCTATTTTAAATGTAGATTTTACATTTAAATCTATATTAATGAGATGTAATATAAAATCTTTTTTCTTCCGTATTTTTTTATATTACATCTCATAATGATTTTTCCATATTTTATTTTATAAAATCTTTTTACATAATGAGATGTAATATAAACTCTTTTTTCTTCCGTATTTTTTTTGCTGATATAAAATCTATTTTATTTTATAAAATCTACACGTATTTTATATTAGCATAATATAAAATCTACACGTATTTTTTTTCACGAGCATTAAAAGAAGAAAAAAGAAAGATTGATATGAATAAAAAATAAAAAATAACGAGATACATTAATAAATTATCGTATTCTTTAAAATAAAAATATTCCGCAATAATTTCCAAATTAACCAAGTGTAAAGAAAATAAAATAGAAACGATGTAGATATAAAAATATTCTTCCATATTTTTAATATATTTACATTTAAATGTAAAATCGAAAATGAAAATAAAAGATTTTAAAATATTCTCTACATTCACCATAAATATATATATCTTCTCTATGTATCATCCGAGTACAAGAAGAAGACGAACGGTCGGGTGTCAATGGCGGAACCTGCAACTGAACAAAATGTATTCCATTATATTTTTGTTAATTTGAAAAACTACTTTTTTATATTTTATTTTATTTACTGAAGATTTGTTTATATTTTTCAAAACTCACAATCATATTTTTCGAAGTAGGGGAATAAGATATATATACATATCTTTATTTTTATCGACTAATAATACTATGAGGTTTTGAAGTCAATAGTCAGATAAATATGTTGTGAGACATGTCGTTTGAGTTTTAAATAATATAATACAAAACTATTAACAATATTATTGCACAAACTCATAACAACAAACGATTAAGAATATATGCAAGTTAACCACTTATGAAAATACATTCGTTTTTCACATTGTATTTCATTAACTGTTAACAGAGAAATTACGTTTCATTTTAACTCGGTTCAATATTCCAACAAAAATTTTATCCTCCCGTGCAATGCACGGGCCCAACATTAGTAGTTCATTAATTATGATAAACACTTAATATTAAGAAACAATCAAGATATTTACAAAGCCACATATTCACTAGATTAAATGTACAGTTGAGATTAAGTTGCAATTATTGTACAAATAGAATAGGTTGTATAATAAACAACATCTATAATATTATCTAGAAAAATTGGTTCAAATAGCCTTAATTACATTTGTAATTTCACCTCCTAGTCATTCTTTCCTAATTTTTGCAAAAATAGTCACAGGTCCGCAATTCATAGGTCCTCAACCCGCAATACCTCCATAAAAAGAAGAAAAAAAACATGGATTGTGGCAAGTCCACAACGGGTCCACGTGTTACCTAGGTCCACAATTGCGGATGTGGACCTAGGTCCGCAATTGCGGTAGTATACATGCCTAGTTGGATTATGTTGTGTATCAGTGAGCGACACAGAGGATGTCACGTGTCCCCTAGGACCGCAATTGCGGATGTGGACCTGGGGCTATTTTTACAAAAATCAGATAAGAATTGCTAGGAGGTGAAATTACAAATGTGATTAGGCTATTTGAGCCAATTTCTCTATTATCTATATCATTTACTTTAGGACTATTAATGTACAAATTTATATTAATATTAATAAACTCATTTTAATGCATTTATCATTTAGATAAAAATTTACTTTTACCAAATACAATAACAAAAATGATTTAATCATTCTTAAACCTTTTAAGCATGCCCAATAGCAAACTATCACGTTTTTAACATGTAAATTTTATCCTAAATCATTGCAAACACTTTCTAATATCCAAAAGAGTAAAATATAAATTTGGTAATTCCAACTGCACATTTAATTTAATGAATATATAATATAATAAATATTTTGATTGGTTTTTAATCTAAAACATTAATGATAATAACTGAATTATGAGCATCTTTCCTAAGTATTGAGATAATAACAAATGAACTCTTATCAACTTCAGTAAAAAAATAAGACTTTTTAACCCTATGATTTTATAATTCACCAAACTAGTACAAACTATATAAACTAATTTCAACCGCGCATTTAATTTAATTAATATATGATTTAATAAATATTTTGATTGGTTTTTAATCTAATACATTAATGATAATAAATGAATTATGAGGATCTTCCCTCTAAGTATTGAGATAATAACAAATTAACTCTTATCAACTTCAGTAAATAACACCCCCCCTCCCCACCCACCCCATCCCATATAGAGAGGCGTTCAAATGCAACTCATTTTACATGATGAAACACATGCAACCCCTCTATCCATCACCTATTTTATTTTCATTTTTTTCTTTTTTTTAATTACATAAAATGAGTGGTGGATAGAGGAGTTCCATGAGTTGCATCATGTAAATAAGTTGCATAATAACCCCTAAAACCATGCATAATTTTAAAGAGAGTTCTTGTAACATTTTTTATGTAGTACATGATGAGTAAATGTCAAATTAAAAATTTGTTGTCTCGTGTTTTGTAACAACCCAACCAGAAATCAACAACAGAATAATTTTTAATAATAAAATACCACCATTAGATAATAATCCATCCAAAGAAAAGGGTCCCAAGCTTTACAATAGCTAAATCAAGGTTTGATATACAAATCGACCTACACAACTGAGATGTCTAATAATAGCAAAAATGACGGTCTTCTATTCGCCCCGCTAGACCTTCTCCTTGCCTTTAGCCGCACCACCTAACTCACGACGGCCTGAAAAGAGTTTTTAGTTTTGAAAGAGCGAGGGTTAGACCATGGGTCTAGTGAGTTCCCTCAAATAGTTAAGCAATAAATAACTTTCCAGAAATAAAACAACATTTGACAATGGCACATAAGTGAAACACGTTATGGACCACACGACCGTCAAAGACGATGTGTCTAACTCGTGCTGCCTTAATGTTGGGACACGCCCCCAACGACATAAACGGGTCACACTCCCCGGCACGAGTAGGCGGGCCACACTCCCCGACTTAGGTCACGTAACCCACAAATAATGTATGCATACATTTAAACCACAACAATTTATAACATACTTGAACAATTTAATCAAATCATGCCATCATAAATAAATCAAAGTTTAAAATAAACTTCACATGCTTTCATCATCAAAAGGTTTAGCTTAGAAAGACTCACTTGGTGTCCTTAGCTCGAGGCTCGCGTCTATTCTTACCGATTGATTCAAGGCCTATAAAGGAAACATCGACTGGTGAACACCCGTTCCTTTCTAATTCGTAATGTTTGACAACACTCTTATCCCGAAGGCATCTACCCTCTACCCGACTTAATCTCACGCCTTCTTATAATATAATTAATTAACTTGCAGAATTATCTAAGGTATAATCTTAGATTAAACTAATTAACTAGAATAAACATTTCCTCTAACTAGGCCCACCATAAACATATGGAGGAGATGGGCCTTGGCCCAAACTGCACAATTCGGGAAGACCGAGATGGCCGACCGGAATTCATCCCTTCGACCGGGACATCTCTAAATAGCTTCGACCGGTATAATTCGACCGAGACTCCCCTTGAACGACATAGGTTCGATCGGGAATGAGTTCGACCGGTAACAGGTCGACCTCGACCGATACTCCCGTTTTTCAACAAACGACCGGTATTGAATTCGCCCGGAGGTGATTTGGAGTTCTCGAACTCCCAGAATACACAGACTGATAACAATCTTTTCCCCCTTCTAGATCGATTACCTCCTATGCTTAGTTTATCGATTAACCTCCCAATACAACATAATCATTGACAATTTTCCAAGAATCAATCACCCAATTAGAAATTATTAGCTTCAGTTCTCTAACTCAGATTTAATTCCAACAGACTCCAACATTAGAAATGGTACTGTAGCAATTATGAGATTTTGGAGAGTTGGTAAATTAGAGATGATACCTTAGAAGAAAATTCCCAACAGGTTCCCTTGCTCTTCTCCGATCACCAATACTGAAATCCTCTCCCGTTTTCTCTTAGTCGCCACAATGAAATGCACAAAAACCCTATGATATCCTATATAGTCAATATTTACACTTAACCTCCCAACAATAATAGATTTTGACTACTTACTTCCCCAACTTTAAGATTATTAACTTTATTTCATTCCGGTTATTACAATATCCCCTCCTCACAAGAATTCCGTCCCCGGAATTCCCTCGCCAAATAAACCAGGATATTGACTCCTCATCACCGACTCCGTCTCCCATGTCGCTTCCTGTCCTTTGTGGAATTGCCACTGAACTTTTACCAAGGGAATTTCCTTATTCCTTAACTTTTTCACTTTACGATCCAAAATTGCTATTGGTTCCTCTACGAAGCTTATCTTTTCGTCAATTTGGACATCTTCTAGCGGTATTACCACGTCACTTTCCGCTAAACACTTTCTTAGGTTGGATACATGGAAAACGGGATGAACTCCTTGCAAATCCGCCGGTAGATCCAACTTATAAGCTACCTCCCCAACACGTTTCGTTATAGGAAACGGGCCTACATATCTTGGTCTCAACTTGCCTTTCTTGCCAAAACGAACGACTCCCTTCCATGGTGAGACCTTTAGCATCACCATGTCTCCTACTTGAAATTCTATCGGCTTCCTTCGCTTGTTTGCATACGTTTTCTGGCGATCTTGAGCCATCTTCAATCGCTCTTGAATCTGATTAACCTTGTCAGTCGTCACTTGCACGATCTCTGGTCCGACTAGCTGCTTCTCACCCACTTTATTCCAACATAGAGGTGTTCTACACTTCCGCCCATACAATGCTTCAAACGGAGCAGCTTGGATACTGGCGTGATAACTATTGTTATAGGAGAACTCTATCAGAGGTAAATGAGTCTCCCACGAACCCTTGAAATCGATCACACATGCTCGGAGCATGTCTTCTAACGTCTGGATAGTTCTTTCACTCTGCCCGTCTGTCTGAGGGTGATACACGGTACTCAACTTAAGCTGCGATCCCAACTCTCTTTGAAAGCTTTTCCAAAACATTGACGTGAAACGAGCATCTCGATTTGACACAATTGAAGACGGTACTCCATGCCTGGATACTATCTCATCGATATACAATTTAGCTAACTTCTCCAACGGATAAGTCTCTTTGATTGGGAGAAAGTGAGCAGATTTCGTGAGTCGATCCACTATCACCCAAATAGCATCATGCCCCTTAGATGATCGCGGAAATCCCGTCAAGAAATCCATTGTTATATCATCCTACTTCCATACCGGTATCTCCAACGGCTGCAGTACTCCGCATGGTCTTTGATGCTCTACTTTCACCTTCAAACATGTTAGGCATCTCTCCATAAAATACGCGATATATTTCTTCAAGCCTGGCCACCAATAATTCTGCTTCAAATCTCGATACATCTTATTGGTTCCCGGATGTATCGAGTATCGCGACTTGTGAGCTTCTTCCAATAATTTCTTCCGTAGATCTCCCCGCCTCGGGATCCACACTTTTTGCTTGTAACATCTGACACCGCGATTGTCCACAGTTAATAAGTCAACGATTCCCACGATTCTTTCGCTTTTCAAATTTTCACTTGATACGGCTTCCTCTTGATATTGCTTGACTTCCTCTAGAAAGCTTGAAATCACCTCCACCCGATACGCCACTACTTTGGACACCGAACTATGCTCTTTCCGACTTAGAGCGTCCGCTACCACATTAGCCTTACCTGGGTGATATAAAATCTCACAGTCATAATCACTCAGCAATTCCATCCACCTTCGCTGCCTCATATTTAATTCCTTTTTATTGAATAGATGCTGAAGACTCTTATGATCGGTATAAATTTGACATTTAACTCCATACAAGTAGTGCCTCCAGATCTTCAAGGCGAAAACTACGGCTGCCAGTTCCAGATCATGCGTCGGATAATTCCTTTTGTGGTCTTTCAATTGTCGAGACGCATAGGCTATTACCTTTCCATCTTGTATCAACACACATCCCAGACCAAACTTTGAAGCGTCGCTGAAAATCACAAATCGATCAGTACCTTTGGGTAACGACAGGATTGGTGCACTACTCAATCTTTTCTTCAATTCGCTGAACGCATCCTCCTGAGTTTCCTTCCATGCGAACTTAACATTTTTCCTTGTTAAAGCAGTCAAGGGCATGGCTATTCTCGAGAAATCATGAATGAACCTCCGATAGTAGCCCGCCAAACCAAGGAAGCTTCTTACTTCAGACGGCGTCTTTGGCACCTCCCACTCTTCTATTGCCTTTACCTTTGCTGGGTCCACCTTGATCCCGTCTTCCGACACCACGTGTCCTAAAAACTGCACTTCCCTTAGCCAAAATTCGCACTTCGAGAATTTGGCATACAATTTTTCCCGCTTAAGCAACTCCAACACAGCCCTCAGGTGAACTTCATTATCACTCACGGACTGTGAATAAATCAGTATGTCATCAATGAAGACAATGACACACTTGTCCAAGAAGGGACTACATACTCTATTCATCAGGTCCATGAACGCTGTCGGTGCGTTTGTCAGCCCAAATGGCATGACTAGAAACTCGTAGTGTCCGTATCTCGTACGAAAAACAGTCTTGGGTACATCCTCCTCCCTCACTTTCAGCTGATGATATCCCGAGCGCAGATCTATCTTTGAGAAGTAACTCGCTCCTTGCAATTGATCAAAAAGATCATCAATCCTAGGGAGAGGATACTTATTCTTAACTGTTAACTTGTTGAGCTCTCGATAATCTATACACATCCTCATCGACCCGTCCTTCTTCTTGACGAAAAGTACCGGTGCTCCCCACGGCGACGTACTGGGTCGGATAAAACCCTTATCCAACAATTCCTTCAGTTGAGTCATCATCTCCTTCATCTCGGCCGGAGCCAAACGATAAGAAGCCCTTGCTATTGGTGCCACTCCCGGCATCAAATCTATCCTGAACTCCACTTGCCTATCCGGTGGCAGAGTGGTTAAATCTTCTGGAAACACTTCCGGGTACTCACACACTATCGGAACAGATTCTAATCCCTTCTTCTCTTTCTTAGTGTCCATCACATACGTTAAAAACCCCACACATCCTTTCACCAAACAACGCCTAGCCTTGATCATCGAGATCAAGCATGACTTCCTATCCCGACGATCTCCATAAACTATGACTTCCTTCCGATCCGGCAAGGCTATGCGGATTAATTTCGTATTACAAACGATATTGGCATCGTTAGACGTTAACCAATCCATCCCCACAATGACGTCAAATTCCCCCATACCCATTGGATATAACCGCAATGGGAAGGTATGACCGTCAATGTCTATACTACACCCGTCATATACTTCTCCCACTAAGACTCGACTATCATCGGCTACTTCTACTTCGAACCCTTGACTAAGCTTCTTGGGTTTCACTAGCAATTTGTGCACAAAATCCGGTGACACAAACGATCGATTTGCACCCGAATCAAACAATACTTTAGCAAAAATCAAGTCTATGGGAAAGGTACCTGTTACCACATCTGGCGTCTCCACCGCCTCCTCAGCTATCATGTTAAAAGCCCTTGCTCTCGCACGTGCTGGCTCCGCCTTCTTCTCGGTTCCTTTATCCCCAAGTACTCCAGCAGTTCCCTTCTTCAGCTGAAGGCAATCAGTCCTGATATGCTCAGGAGACCCACATTGGTAACAAGACCTCGACCCGCGACAGTCCCGAGCAATATGACCAGTTTTCCCACACTTGTAGCACCCTTCACGCTCTAACAGACACTCCCCCTTGTGAACGCGATTGCACTTGATACATGACTTAATCTCAAACTTCGGATTACCCCGATGGTCAGGTTTTGCCAATTTGAACGATTTGGGATCACGATTCGGCCCCTCCCATTTTCGTTTATCTCCGCTTCTCTCGGTGGCCTGACGATTCCTTTCCTTTTCCCGCAACTCAGCTGCATTTACCGCTGCCTGGAACGTAGTTGGATCCTTGTTTGACACAAACTCCCGGATATTACCTCGTAACCCATAAATGTAACGTTCCACCCACCTTTCTTCGTTAGGCAGAAAATCTCTGCAAATCGAGACTTCTCAATGAACTTGGTTGTATACTCTCTAACTGACATATCCCTCTGCTCTAGACTTAAAAATTCCTTTTTTAACTTCTTAATTGCCGCCAGAGGGAAAAATTGCGCCTTGAATCTCTTTACAAACCCCGCCCAAGACATTTCTCTAGCGGCTGTCGAACCCTGACCACTAGACTCTACATCCCACCACATGACTGCTTCATCCTTCAACATGGCCAAAGCGTAAACAACTCTATCCCCTTCAGAACACTTGCTGGTGTCGAATGCCAATTCCATTCCTCTTATCCACTTCATTGCTAGAACTGGGCCGCACTCTCCTTTGTATGTAGGAGGTTTGCAAGCAGCAAACTCCTTGAAGCTACATCCTTTCTCATCCATTGATTTGATCTTTACAACAGAAGTTGACTGTGAGTGATCCCCTACCCCAGTCACCGGTGAATCCGCCACTTCAGTTGCCCCTTTGCTCTCACTCTTCTCTCTACTTACCGACGCCTCATTAGATCGTTGCGTCAACAATGCGTTCAATGTTTCTTGCAGTTTCCCCATTTCCGCCGCAAAGGTCTCTTGCGTGACAAATCCCTGCGTTCGACCCCCGCCACGATTTCTATTCTGCCTTCGACCCCTCACCGAAGCTGAACTTTCCTGGTGTGAGGTTTCTAGTTCCGGTCCCGCATCCATGCTTCTAGCTCGACGCGCAACCCTAGTAGTTTTTCCACCTCTAGCCCCCACGGCTGTTTCATCAACTTGCATGGTTGATTTCTTTGTTGTCTTACCTTTGGGTCGTCCGCGACCCTTCCCTCGGTTAGCCGCTGCATGAGGAGGAGCGACAGGTCCATCCTCAACCACTTCATTAATAGGTGCCACCTCTACTGCCGGCACCGATCTGCTCTAGTAACTCTTTCCGACATAACTACAAATAAAACACCAATATAACCCCATTAAGGTAACCCCCAAAGCAATAAAGCAAGTTAAGCACGCACATGTACCTGTAAATTTACAATTACACTGGCCATATGTAATTCTAAATTTACCTTACATGTTAGTCCTCACTTCTCTATTACCCGACTCCCTATGGACATCCTATTATCTCAGTTGTGATTCACGCACTAAGTTTAAGTCGAAGCCCAACTGGTCGCCTAGATCCATTAAACTATGACTCTGATACTAACTGTAACAACCCAACCAGAAATCAACAACAAAATAATTTTTAATAATAAAATACCGCCATTAGATAATAATCCATCCAAAGAAAAGGGTCCCAAGCTTTATAATAGCTAAATCAAGGTTTGATATACAAATCGACCTACACAACTGAGATGTCTAATAATAGCAAAAACGACGGTCTTCTATTCACCCCGCTAGACCTTCTCCTTGCCTTTAGCCGCACCACCTAACTCACGACGTCCTGAAAAGGGTTTTTAGTTTTGAAAGAGCGAGGATTAGACCATGGGTCTAGTGAGTTCCCTCAAACAGTTAAGCAATAAATAACTTTCCAGAAATAAAACAACATTTGACAATGGCACATAAGTGAAACACGTTACGGACCAAACGACCGTCAAAGACGATGTGTCTAACTCGCGCTGCCTTAATGTTGGGACACGCCCCCAACGACATAAACGGGCCACACTCCCCGAATTAGGTCACGTAACCCACAAATAATGTATGCATACATTTAAACCACAACAATTTATAACATACTTGAACAATTTAATCAAATCATGCCATCATAAATAAATCAAAGTTTAAAATAAACTTCACATGCTTTCATCATCAAAAGGTTTAGCTTAGAAAGACTCACCTGGTGTCCTTAGCTCGAGGCTCGCGTCTATTCTTACCGATTGATTCAAGACCTATAAAGGAAACATCGACTGGTGAACACCCGTTCCTTTCTAATTCGTAATGTTTGACAACACTCTTATCCCGAAGGCATCTACCCTCTACCCGACTTAATCTCACGCCTTCTTATAATATAATTAATTAACTTACAGAATTATCTAAGGTATAATCTTAGATTAAACTAATTAAATAGAATCAACATTTCCTCTAACTAGGCCCACCATAAACATATGGAGGATATGGGCCTCGGCCCAAACTGCACAATTCGGGAAGACCGAGATGGCCAACCGAAATTCATCCCTTCGACCGGGACATCTCTAAATAGCTTCGACCGGGACTCCTCTTGACCGACATAGGTTCGATCGGGAAGGAGTTCGACCGGGAATGAGTTCGACCGGTAACAGGTCGACCTCGATCGATACTCCCGTCTTTCAACAAACGACCAGTATTACATTCGCCCGGAGGCGATTTGGAGTTCTCGAACTCCCAGAATACACATACTGATAACAATCTTTTCCCCCTTCTAGATCGATTACCTCCTATGCTTAGTTTATCGATTAACCTCCCAATACAACATAATCATTGACAATTTTCCAAGAATCAATCACCCAATTAGAAATTATTAGCTTCAGTTCTCTAACTCAGATTTACTTCCAACATTAGAAATGGTATTGTAGCAATTATGAGATTTTGGAGAGTTGGTAAATTAGAGATGATACCTTAGAAGAAAATTCCCAACAGGTTCCCTTGCTCTTCTCCGATCACCAATACTGAAATCCTCTCCCATTTTCTCTTAGCCGCCACAATGAAATGCACAAAAAACCTATGATATCCTATATAGTCAATATTTACACTTAACCCCCCAACAATAATAGATTTTGACTACTTACCTCCCCAACTTTAAGATTATTAACTTTATTTCATTCCGGTTATTACATGTTTGGCGCCCCATTTAGATTGGGACACAACGGAACTTGTTGACATAATTTTTTTTTCACCAAAATAGGTTGGAGTAGAAAGCAGGGAGATAAAACAAGATTGATAAATTTGAGCAAACGGTTAACTATTGACAATCCGGACCATACACCCTAGGAATCACATGTGAGTAGGCATTTTAGAGCTGACTCAACGGCGCACTGCAACAAAACTGGTTTTATAGGAAACCAAAAATATTTAAGTGTCTTAAAGGGTGTTTGGGATAGCTTATTTGAGGTGTTTTTTAACTTATTGCGGTGTGGCACCGGAGATAAACACTTTTTCATAAGTCATTTTATTCTAACTTATGAATTTTTTGGTTATTTTATATGTATGTTTTTTTTGGTTATTTTATATGTATAAGCAATCCCAAATACCTTTAAATAACAACTTATTAGCTTATTACGTTTTGGTACCACAATTTTTCGGTTTGTTTTTTCAAAAATCAGGACTTATTCCTCACTTATCACTTTTTCGGTCAGACCTTCACCATTTAATACTGTTTGTTTTTTCATTCATTTCAGATCCACTTATCACTTTTTTTATCTGACCGAAAAAGTGAAAAACCTATCACTGTAACACCCTAAAAATAGGGATAACAAAAATCCGAAAAACGGACATGCGGTATTTAAAATTGCCAAAGCAAGAGCCTCCCAACAATGGGAAAATACACCACCCTGTTTAAATACAGTCGTAAATAAACGGACAATAAATAACCATCAACTAATCTAATTCCCATAACTAGAAAAGAGATTACAAATAAGGGAGTCATTTATAGACCCAAAGGTCCTCCTACCAAAAGTAAGTCCAATTGCAATATTTCCAAATCTCTCATCCAAGCACTACACCTGCTTAGATCCGGTGCCGCTAAAACCTGAGATACACATCGACAGCAAACAAGTGTTAGGCCAAAAATCCTAGTGAGTTGAACAATAAATAGCATGGTAGAACATATACAATTCTTATCAGCAGTTAACCAATTTTTCACATGTATGGAGTCAACGGGGGAGACCCATAGCACCAATCAATTCCACCCCAGAGTCGATGTACCTTGATGCCCTTCGGAAGTTCCACCTTATCCAAGAGGAGCATCCCAAAGGCCCGACACACCCGAAAATTCCACCTTATCCGAGTGGCGGAGGTCTAAGCACATACCATCACGGTGGTGCCTCCGACTACATCCTCCTTGTGTCCTTGACTTGGTTCGTCCAACATAAAGCATATAGGAGGTCCTTATGTATATTTCAACCAAATATATTCCGGTACCAACCACGGGTACGATAACATCCTCCTAATAACATGAGTCCAATATAAGACTTAAATATCCACATAACCACGTAGTAGATACAATAACACCAAGAGTGTATCCCGAATGGAAATCATCATGTTATACCAAACATATATTCCATAATCATATCAAATACCCATTGTGGGCACACATATGTAAATTTCCCAAATAATTACACAACATAGAGTAAATCATAGTATGATACTTCATATACATATATCTCACATAATCTCATGGAAATACCATCAAATACATAAGCCCGTAAAGATGACCATTTTGAGCAATATGTGATAATAACAACAATTAAGCAAATATGATGTGTATCCAGTTTTAACAAAAGTTTAGTAAACTCACCTTGCTAGATTTAAGCTAAATCTAGTATTTACCCACTTATATCCTTCTTTGAAGAAACTTGGTCCTTCAAACCAAATCTTCCAAAAAACCTAGATTCACAAGGTTTCAACCACAAATATACATTATCTACCATAAATAATTGATTCCCAAACACTTAATTAACGAGATCTCTATTTTGGGCAAAACCCTAATTTTGACCCAAAACTTCCAACAAAGATCTAAACCGAAATCTAGAGAAATCAAGTACTTGAAAACCATCAATGAAGCTTTTATAACTTATTCCATGGTTTAGAAATGGTTAGAATGACTTACAAGTAGGTTTATTGGAAAACCTCCAAATTTGGCCAACAATGGTAAAGAACACTTGGAGAAGATGAAGATGAGGTTGGTGATGAAACTTCTAAACCGAAACCTTGGGTGAAGATCCTCACTCTAGCAACAAATCTAACCTTTTTCTTTTTCTGACCAGACAGTTCTCTCCCCTGCTTAAGGGTCAAGAGCTCCAAATAATCTCAGCTGTTGAAGCTGATGACCAAATAATCCCAATCTCTGTCAGAGAGATTGATGAAGAGGATGAAGAAAAAGAAGAGTCCCTGCAACATCATGGAAGGCCCTCTAGACCATCTCACTGGTCAGAGGAAGAGAGAAAGAAAAGAACAGAGATGATCTCTCATCTGGAGAGTCAACGACGAAAGGTCCCCTCTCAATCATCAGATCTGAGATTCCTGACTGAAGCTGAAATTGAAGAATCCGTCAGGGCTGAGAAGTTGATTGCTGACTGTCAAATAGATGCCTCTCTGGCTCTCAAAATTCAGTCTTCTCAAGTCAAAGACAAGAAGATGAAACCCAAACCAGTAGAAGTCCAGGCAGCTCTGTTGAAAGAGATTGAAGAGGAACGCTCCAAAGAAAAAGCGGTGAGCGATAATACAATAGATTGGTGCAAGCACAAAATCGACTATCGCTCTGACCCACTGAAGATCGTAGCGGTTGCTATCTCTGGAAGAAAGAAGAAGGATAAACTCTCTGTCACCATGGAGATTACCAGAGAGGATGGAAGCTGCAAGGCTATGTTCATTTCAAATCTGGAAGACTTCGACTACATGGAGTGGCTTGAGTTCAAAGATGCGCTGAAGAAATCAAAGTCTACATACAGAGGCTACGTTGAAAGGGTGAATGATGCTCTCATCAACAAAGTCGCTGCAATACTAAAGGTGCCATCTACTCTTCCCTCAAAATCCATGCAAGTCAAGAGAAATCCCGTCTCCTCCACGTCTGATAATGTCGCAGTGATAAGGAATGAAACCTCCATCAAATTCTCCAGAGAAGCTCTATTCGGTCCTCCTCCTGATCTTTCAGTTCTAGATCTCTCTCTGCCTCCTGGCGGACCATATGCTGTAGGACAAGTTCTTGAAGAACCTTTTGGAATCTTCTTCAGAGATGACGAGGAACAACTCAGATTTCAAAGGGTCTCTGCAAACCCTATCTGTCCCCTCGCTCTTCTCAAGGATCTCATGTGCCTATGGTGTACTCTCTCTCCTGCTGCTGAGCCAATCATAGCGATTATCTGCAAAGAATCTTTAGAGCGAAGGCAAAAAGGAGAAGAAATACCTGAGTGTTAGACCACAGTCTCATTGGATTCAAGATCATCCAAACTGAAGATCTCAATCTGAAGCTAAAGCCGGAACGTCGACTCTCGATATAAAAGTCTATGTCTATTTGTAATAAATGTCAATGTAATTGTTTGTTATTGTAATAGTTAACTTAATATCTAGTTTGTTAGATATTTAGTTAACTTAGTTATTATTTAGTTATATAATATCTATTTGTTAGATATTATGTAGGTTTATAGTTTTATAATGCAACTTGTTGTTGCAAGTTGATTAGGTAGTGTGTTAGACACACTAGCTAGATATCTTTGTGATATCTCTCTATTATATCTAACAAGATCAGTTTAAGATTCACACACACAAACACACACGTAAAGGTGTATTTGAGAGAAAACATAGAGAACACATCAAAAGCTTAATCGATCAACCTTGTAATCGTTTGATATATTCAATACAGGTTGGTAATCGTTATTGTGTCGTTGTTTCTATAAACTTGATAAGTATTGTTGGACCGACACTGAGTATTTGATTAATCCTCCTAAACCCTCTTTAGATAGCTGATAGATTAGCTTTCTTACTTGTAATCTATTAGTTTAACTTACAGTAGTTAGTACATCACTTGTACTTGTAATTTTCATTCCTTGTAATTCTTTTCTTGGATTAATGAAAATTTCAGTGCTGTAAAAGATCCCTCAAAATAGTAATTGGGACATGTATGTTATGAGTCCTGATTATTCCATCATTTTGAACTATAAAGTAATTTTCTTCAGTTACTTTGTCATTATCAAATAGGGGGAGATTGTTGATCCAAACTCTCTCAGTGATTTGATAATGACCCTCTTCTATACTTAGTGAAAATTACGTTTTAATATGTATTAGTGTTTTACCATCAGCGATCAGACTGAGTATGTTCAGTTATCGCTGATAGTCTCTCTCATAAACATTTCTATGTATTTGTGTTTCACTATCAGTGATCAGACTAAGTCTGTTCAGTTATCACTGATAGTTTCTGAAGTAAACGGCCAACGTAATCCCTGAAGACAAGTCTCGCGTCAACATATGTTCACAGCTAAATCGAAGACGAAGCTACTGAACAAAGAGAAGTCTACTAGTGACCTGATGTGGATATCAGTGAAGCAAAGACAACTCTACATATACACGAAGGAACTTAAAGAAAAGCTTCAGCGATAGTTGAACCTCTACTCAGCGATCAATCGATCACAAAGCTTATGCCTCAAGTTTCCTTTTGTCTATCCTTGCACAACCTAGTACAATGGGTCATAACGGACATGTTTCTGCAACCATTCGTACAACAACTCTGTCAACTACACTGTTCATGACCCGGCCGAAAGCATGTCTCCCAAAAGTCAGACTCCCAAAGCCAATCAGTGAACGCCACGTGTAAAGTGCCCTGCCATGCATTTAATGCAAAGGGTATAAATAGGACGTTCACCCTTTCATCTGAAAAGTGTGCTCAATTCCTTGAACCCATATAGAAACCCTTGCTTTCTATATCTCTAAATTCCCCATTCTCTGAATTTCTAGTGCAACCATCTTAGTGTTTCTTAAATTTGTTTAGATTGAGTCTGTCTTAATCTTATTCCGCAACAAACTTGTAAATTGTATTTGATTTATCAATAAACAATTTATTAAACTTTAATTTCTGTGTTTGTATTCAACCCCCCCTTTCTACAAACTTGTTAAGCACCTTCACTACAAAATTGCATGCGACCGTTTATATCACAAAGCTAGCAGATTGACATGTGTATGCACCCGGTTAAAACATGAAATAATTTATGTCATTTTCGAGTTCAAAGCCAAATATAAACATGCTCTCATCATTCTAAAACATTGGCTAAAATACCACGACGGAAGTTTCCAATAAGATATGCATACATGACCAAAAGTATAATTAACTAAAATCTCATTGCTGGTTGAGACAACCATTTTTCAAAGGAACTCGTATTCTTATGTTTTTAAAATGCCTCCTAACACAATAATATGTATTTCCTGGCAATGGTTCATAAGATCAAATACACGAAATGACACTTACGTCAATTGAATTCCAATTACATATGTAAAATCATCGAGGAAACATCTCAACATGATTTATTTACCAAAATACCCAAAGATTCCAAAATGGATGACTCGCCATGTTCATAAAACTAAACATTTCAAATAATCAAAACTTCCCATTGGTTGCAACAAAATGTTTTTCAAATGAACTCTTTCTCTTCATGTTTCCAAAACGACTCCTATTCCAATGACATGGATTTTCCAACGGTTTATAAAATCGTATGCACCAAATGGATAATTAAATATCCAAAATACAGCGACCAATAACGGGGATACCCGTATCCGTTGAGAGCGGAAGAGAACGAAGTATGCTACTCCTACAACGTTCATCGTATGACACCTAACGACATGAAAGCCCAAGTGTCCCTACGAACCCTTGACAAGTTCCACCCAAGAGACGAGATACCTTGATGCCACAAAGGACACCCGAAAGACCCGGCACGTCCGAGGACTACAACTGAGGAAATTCCCCTACGGCGAAGATCTAGGCGCACACCCACACAGTGTCGCCCAAGACTACCTCATCCTAGTGCCTACTTTTCAAGTTTTGGTCATAAAACATGAGTCCCGGAGTCCAACCCCGTACTACCCAATTGACCATCCAATAAGACTGACTCACGTGCCTATGGATCCAATGCAACACAGCCCAAAAATACGCGACTACACATGAATGACAAAAGCACTCGAGCGTGTAATGATTATGCATATGCAATGAAATGCATTAAGATGTACGTCATTAATTGGATTATACATCGAGCCATTAAAACCGGACAAATGTCCACAAGACTCTTTTAAGCCAACACCGAGCTAAAATGCTCAAAATCCATTTGACCAATAATTATCGGTCCCCCCAAATAATGAAATGTCTTTAAGCGACGTTTATAAAGACACATGCCTCAAAAACGTGATTAACCCAAAACTCGACACGTATTGGGACCAAAGGGTTTCAAAAGAGTTTATGAATGCGAGTACGCCAAAATGCATATTACATATAATTGACTTCATTTGTACCAAAATTACCATGATGCATAAGTCATGAAATGGACTCTATTTGTACGAAATTCCAAAATGCTATAATCATGCTACTACTTATCAAGATGTCCAAATTCCAAACATGAGTATTTTAAGGAACTAAAATAAGCCAAGTATATCAAATACGAAAACTCATTAAAATACTCACACTTTGACAAGTACCAAGTAAAATACATTTTTACTTCAAAATACTCAAAACTTACCAGCAATTAACCATTTCATGCAAAACACTTTAAAATAACCATTTTGGCATGTAAACCGTTTTAACAAATCAACTTGAACTCACGCTTCTCAATTTCTATAGTTACACTATCGTCATCCAGATATTCAACATCTTAAAGAAAAACCACGGGCTTCATAGGTTCACCTTACAATTCTCCTCGAATACATCGATTCAAAAAGTCTATGGTTCTAATCCAACCAATTAATCCGACTCGAAACTGTCCACTTAATACAATCACCATACTTACCGTTACTCCAAGTGACGAATAATAAACTCATCAACTTTTTCTAATGGTTACCCATTTAGAAACTTTCTTACCGCCCCAACGGTCGACAAGGTCGTTCATACAAGCACGGGGATGAGTAAGAAAGAGATTAACAAAATTGAACACGAAGGAAACGTACTACTACGTCTACCAAATATTATAACATTAGAAAACCAAGCACAAGAGAACGTATTACTACCTTACCAATTGTCACGGTAACGGCATTTCAAGTATCATCACGTATAAATATCCTCATAATCACATTATCTAGGTGAGATTATGAACATATAATACATAAAGGTTCTCGTTACCATCGCCACAACGCTTGATAAACATAGTTTCCGTCGACTCTAAGAATAACCCATCTTAGAAATTCTACCCATCTCACAATCATTGCTTAACATACTCAGTCTAAGTCTAGACATCTTACGTTCATGCCTAGTTTACTTAAACTAGAGCTCTGATACCAACTTGTAACACCCTAAAAATAGGGATAACAAAAATCCGTCAAACGGACATGCGGTATTTAAAATTGCCAAAGCAAGAGTCTCCCAACAATGGGAAAATACACCACCCTCTTTAAGTACAGTCGTAAATAAACGGACAATAAATAACCATCAACTAATCTAATTCCCATAACTAGAAAAGAGATTACAAATAAGGGAGTCATTTATAGACCCAAAGGTCCTCCTACCAAAAGTAAGTCCAATTGCAATATTTCCAAATCTCTCACCCAAGCACTACACCCGCTTAGATCCGGTGCCGCTAAAACCTGAGATACACATCGACACCAAACAAGTGTTAGACCAAGGCCTAGTGAGTTGAACAATAAATAGCATGGTAGAACATATACAATTCTTATCAGCAGTTAACCAATTTTCCACATGTATGGAGTCAATGGGGGAGACTCATAGCACCAATCAATTCCACCCCAGAGTCGATGTACCTTGATGCCCTCCGAAAGTTCCACCTTATCCAAGAGGCGCATCCCAAAGGCCCGGCACACCCGAAAATTCCACCTTATCCGAGTGGCGGAGGTCTAAGCACATACCATCATGGTGGTGCCTCCGACTACATCCTCCTTGAGTCCTTGACTTGGTTCGTCCAACATAAAGCATATAGGAGGTCCTTAGGTATATTTCAACCAAATATATTCTGGTACCAACCACGGGTACGATAACACCCTCCTAATAGCATGAGTCCAATATAAGACTTAAATATCCACATAACCACGTAGTAGATACAATAACACCAAAAGTGTATCCCGAATGGAAATCATCATGTTATACCAAACATATATTCCATAATCATATCAAATACCCATTGTGGGCACACATATGTAAATTTCCCAAATAATTACACAACATAGAGTAAATCATAGTACGATACTTCATATACATATATCTCACATAATCTCATGGAAATACCATCAAATACATAAGCCCGTAAAGATGACCATTTTGAGCAATATGTGATAATAACAACAATTAAGCAAATATGATGTGTATCCAGTTTTAACAAAAGTTTAGTAAACTCACCTTGCTAGATTTAAGCTAAATCTAGTATTTACCCACTTATATCCTTCTTTGAAGAAACTTGGTCCTTCAAACCAAATCTTCCAAAAAACCTAGATTCACAAGGTTCCAACCACAAATATACATTATCTACCATAAATAATTGATTCCCAAACACTTAATTAACGGGATCTCTATTTTGGGCAAAACCCTAATTTTGACCCAAAACTTCCAACAAAGATCTAAACCGAAATCTAGAGAAATCAAGTACTTGAAAACCATCAATGAAGCTTTTATAACTTATTCCATGGTTTAGAAATGGTTAGAATGACTTACAAGTAGGTTTATTGGAAAACCTCCAAATTTGGCCAACAATGGTAAAGAACACTTGGAGAAGATGAAGATGAGGTTGGTGATGAAGCTTCTAAACCGAAACCTTGGGTGAAGATCCTCACTCTAGCAACAAATGGTGATGATTTGGTGTTTGGTAGGAGTTTAGATGAGGTAGGTTGAGAGGAAGGGTTGGGAGAGAATGAGAGAAATGAGAAAGATGAGAAATGAGGATATTTGGGGTTAAAGTCTTTTAATGCCCGAATAAGAGCTCTGCACCATGCGTACGACCCGTGCGCTATTTGCGAAGGGAGGGCGCACGGGTCATGCGCCACACCCAGTGGCACACTCACCCTTCACAAATGTTCAAATCTCGTTTTGTTCATAACTTCTTCGTTATAGCTCCGTTTTTGCTCCGGAAAGAACCGTTGGACTCGTAATTGAATCCTTCATCCATCTAGACTATAAAACCAAGGATTCAAGTCCAAAATCAAAAATCTTATTTTTCCTTTATATCACGGTTTCTGTATTAACTTGGAATGATACCTTTCAAAAATCGGGGTGTTACAATCACTTATTTCAAACTTTTACGCCTCCAGCCCCTCTCCCAAAATCAACCAGCCTCCTTGATCGTTGCTCCTCACAAAATCGACCGAAGAATCCATTGTTCATCTCAACATTGATCAATCGTTGCTCTGAAAATCGACTCCTCTCCATCGATTTTATCAGTTTATCAACTCCTCTCCATCGATCTCATCCAGCATCGGCCATCGATCTCATACAGCAAACCCGATATCCTCTCTACTTCTCGTAAGTCGGTATGTTCATATGCTCTTCTCCATCGATCTCCTCTCTGCTTCTCTAAAATCGATTTCATACGCTTCTCTACATCGATCTCAAATCGACTCCAGATTTCTTACTTGTTTATTTACTGTTGGAAATTGTTGGAGACGTACTCAAAATCGACTCCTCTACTTGGTTGGATTTCTTTACTGTTGGAAATTACTTGGTTAGATTTCTAATACATTCCAACAATTGGAAAGTTTCATCAGTTTGTTAGATTTCTTAACAAAATTTCCAACAATTTGATTTGTTGGAAATTGTTGGAATGAATTAGATTTGTTGGAAATTGTTGGAAATTTAACAATTTCTTTATTGTTGTTTACCCATAATGGGTCGATCGGTTTTCAGTTTGGCTCGTCGGTCGACAGACAAGTCCTGCGATGTGAGCTGATTTTGATGTTGTCCAGATGGTGGGAGAATCGTGGGTTTTTATTCGATGTTCGAGGACGGCGTCGGCTATGTAACAGGTGGGGGTTTTATTTGATGTTCGAGTAACAGGTGATCATTTGGGCCTGTTGCAGAGGCTGTTGAATCTGACAAAGGTGGGAGTTGCGCTTCGATGAGACCGAGATTCTGCCTGTGGTTGTTTCGGTCATGCTCAGAACGGTTCGGGGCTGAAATCGATCGGTTCTCGGTGATCCTTTGGTCAATCGCGGTTGTTTGCTGCTCGCAACCCGGGCTAAGGTAGGAAGATTCAAAAATAGAAGATTGTGAGCTGCTGTTTATTTGCTGCAAGTTTCGATTCGGTGTCCTAACAGCTACTGGACCGGCTACTTCCGCTGGTGTGCCTGGATTTGGCTTGGCGACGGGAAGAGGTCATGGCCTGGCGATGCAGACTACGGGTTGACTACTGTTGTGGTTGGTTCAGTGGTTTCTGCTCTATGGTAATTTTGCGTTGGTTCTCCATTTGTGTGGGGCTGCTGCGTCTTTTTTGCGTTGGGTGCCGGTGTTTCGTCGGGCTGTTCTTTCTTCCATTTGATCCTCGCAAACGGTTTTTTTTTAATGTTTTTTATACATTGGGCTCGGTTTCGTTCGGTGCCCTGTTTTGTTTTGCCTTTGTACTATTTATGGTTGATTTGGTAATAAAACTGTTCCTATGTTGTTGTTAAAAAATGTGTTTAGGCAGTACAAGATCATCATCTAATCCATTTGTTAGATTTCTTACTTGGAATGCATAATATATGTATATGTGTGTACATATATATATATATATATATATATATATATATATATATATACATGGGTTTAAAGATTAGCATGTGTTTAGGCAGTACAAGTATCATAGAAATTTATGAGGTTAGTCATGTATTTATTGCAACTCAAACATGTTACAGAATGAACATAGTAAGATCACTGGATGTATTGGATATGACAGAAAGTCTTTATTATTCAGATTTCAGACTTCAGCATCACCACTTAAAAAACAAACAATCTTTTTTTATTCAGACTTCAGCACCACCACTTAAAAATCATAATTGAAATCAGACTTCAGCACCACTTAAAAAACAAACGACACCTAAGATAATCCAAACACTTTTTAGAAAACTCCGATTTGGCACCACATAAGTTGATAAACACTTTTCAAAATAAGCATAAGTTGTTTTAAATAAGCAATCCCAAACACCCCCTTAATAGACCACTTTATAAGATTTGGAGTAAACTACGATTTTCGTCCTTGTGGTTTGTTGTTTATAACCATTTTCGTCCCTTACTTTAAAAGTTGTTTTTTTGGTCATTATTGTTTGCAATTCATTTCCCTTTTCGTCCCTGAAACTAATATTCTCAGGGACTAAAAGCGAAAAGAATTGCAAACCACAATGATCAAAAAAGCAATTTTTAAAAATCAGGGACGAAAATAGTTATAAACAACAAACCACAAGGACGAAAATAGTAGTTTACTCTAAGATTTGATTTATAGGATCAATAATATATAAAGGCATTGTAATAAGTTTATAGGATATTTTTGGACGTTGTAACAAGATTTTTAAGACATTTATAAAAACAAGTGTTCTATAAAAAATATGAGTTTATAGGTCATTTCTCAAAAAATGTCACATAAAATAGGTTAATTTGATGCTTTGTATTAAAAATATCCTAAAAAACTTGTTTAGACGACCAAAAGTGTCTTATAAACTTGTTACAACGTCTTTAGATATAAACATTATTTTGTTCTATAAATAAGTTTTATAAAGCAATCTATTAGAACAATTAGAAATTGTTAGCGTCCTATAAACCCAATTTTATTGTAGTGGTTGAAGCTATCTGAGGGGGTTCAAGCCTGTCCCAGACTCCCAGTATTCGAACAAAGTAGCGTTGTGTAGTTAAACAAAGTCATTCCATTCTTTTGTCAACCGAGCTACACGAGCAAGGACAAGATTTACAAACTATTCATGTCAAAATAATACTCTTAGGGGGTGTTTGGTTCGTGGAATTGGAATGACCAATTCCATTGATCAAATTCCAAACTCATGTTTGGTTCACGGAATGAAAGTGATGGAATCCTTCCAATTCCATTGAATTCCACAATTTAAGGAATTAATCATTTTTTGGCTTAAGTGAAAGAATTGAATTTCTACCAACTAAACGTGTGATCAAATTTTATTCCAATTCATTTTAAAGTTAAATCCGTTCGATGGATTCCAATTCCATCAAAAAATACGTTATGTGAACCAAACGCCCCTAAAATTTTGCACAATTCTTTCAACCGCCTACCTAATTATCATATGTCCAATTTTACACTGTCTAATCCAGTCTTATACTATTTAGTCCAGTCCAATATCACCTTACCAATATACCAAATGAAAATAATATTCAACTTTTGTTCATTCTTTCAAAACAAAATCACATTTAAAAGAAGCATGACAAAGTGATAACATAATTGGGCCCTTCAAACACCATGGGTTTTGTGACTATTTCCCTTTAGGAAAAGGGCAAAGGAACATGAGAGACCCCTTCACTTGAAAATGGGTACCCTTAAAAGTCCTTTCAAAATCCTCATACATCCCACCCAATTTTAGGTCATGTTTGTATATTTATAGAAGTTTATTTATTTTTTATTATTTAAAAGGGTTCAAAGGATTCAAGAAAAAAAAAGATTAAATAGTTTTTTTTATTTAATACTAATTGGTTGGTGCTTTTGTTGAATTCAGTTTACTCTTACTATTTCTTATTTCCATTTTAAAACTTTATTTTTTTTATCAATTATCCAAACTCATTTAATATTTTAATTAAAAACTTATATATATATATAGTATATTAAATGATTGTAAAGAAAGAAAGAAAAATATAAAAGGAGTAAAGTACAAATTTGGTCCTTGTGGTTTTTAATTGGGTAAATGACAAAGAAATCAATAGAAGAACAAAAATATTTCTCATTTAACGAAATTTTTTAATGACAGTTAGAGGAGGGGATGGGGAGAACAAATTCTAACGTTTTCTCAAAACACGATGAGCATCTTGTAATTTCGATAAAGTAGGGACTGAAGGTCGTGGCCTACTTGCGGATTTTGATGCTTGGTTGTCTCGGCTAAGGATGTTTTGGTTTACTATTTTCTTTGCTAGCCTTGTTGTTTCGGTTTGTCTTTGTCTTTTTTGGCTGACTGTTGTTTGGTACGGCCTTGTAACCAAGTTCTTTTGCTTTGTTTGAGCATTTGCCTTCGTCTGAAATTTCCTCTAAAACTGTAATTTTTGACAAACCACAGACCAGATTTGTAGATTACTCTCGATATTTATAGCTAATGAATGATTTGGTTGTATCAACTTCGTTCAAATGCAATCGGGTGAACACCCCTAATGCAAACCATGTCAAAAGACTAAAATGCCCCCCAAATGACCGAAGGGGCTAGAATAATATTTCCTACCAGACAACATTAATTTATGGACAAATATGTAATTCAACTATTCAAGATCGCAACTCCAAGGGTTGTGGCATACGGGTTAAAACTCTGGGGGATGTGGTGAAATATTCAATCTGCCTAGGGTTCGAATCCAGACGTACACAACAATTGTGGCCACAGAGGTTTAATCAGGGTTGATGTCTTACCGTCACAATTTGACAAAGGATTAGTTTATGTATAACCTAGGACACTCTTAAAAAAAACTATTCAAGATCGCAAATTCGCAATACATGCTAAAAGAAGGTTAATTCAAGGACAAATAGGTAATTTCAAATTGGAATTATGCTAAAAGAGGGTTGATTGAAGGACAAATAGGTAATTTCTAATTGCAAATATGTTAAAAATATTTGCAAAAAGTATATGCAACATATCTTTTGTAAACGGAAGGTTTTCACGAATCCAAATGTTCTACTTCTTTCATCGCAAAACAAATATCCATGATGAAAATGGAACACTATTTATGGAATTGTGTATTATTACACCTTTTAATTAACTAAATGACACATTTACCCTTGATAATGGAAAGAAAAACATTCTTCACCTCATAATTAACGGTAGAATTGGAAAATAAAAAACTTACTTTTAAAAATGGAAATCTATTTTGGAATAAACTAAAATAGAAATGTGGACACTTAATTTGGATCGGATGGAGTATTTTCTAAAGTAGATGTCTCATCAATGTGCATACCACCTTTCAGAACCCCATTGAACTCGTTTGTTTTGGTTTCGTTTGATTATTGTTATTATTATTATTATTGCAAAAAGTATATACTACCGAATGATTTTTTAATTGAACGGATAATTTTATATCGGAAAACTGTCAAAAAAAAAAAGAAACGAGCGTATTTAGATGATATTTGCAAGAGTATATACTTCAAATAGCGTACAAAATATAAAATGACGAAATCAAGTGAACGGAACACACATATTAAGTTTCGAACAAATGGTCACACCACCATATGCAACTGTGGTGCACCCCGACCTTATTCTCGTGGTTCGTAAATTGTTGATCGTTCAACTCATTTCGAGGATACAGTCTTCCCGTCATTATCGACACTAGACGTAGTTCGCAACCTCATCTTTGTTCGGGTGATATAACTAGAAAACATGTCGTTGAAGGTTTCACGTCTTGAGATGGTCCGCCCGCCACCGGAAACGGTCGACGGAGCTCTCATCTTCATCTTCGTGTGATCGATATAACTATTGTACTTCTCTTCACTAAACGTTTTCTGGCCAGCGATCTCCTTGCCACCGCCACCACCACTGTCGGTTTTCTTGACGTCAGAGGACGAGAAGCGCACAAACTTTTTAAACGGTTTTGGTCCGAGAGGACGAAACGACTCACTCGTGGTCGGATCGGGTACGGGGATCGAGGCCGGGATCACTTCACCTGAAGCGGGCCCGGTGGCTGACGGTGGACGATTTGGAATGTTGTTGTTTTTGGGATACCGTGAAATCCGAAGGAAAGAACCGAATGTGACTTTCGATATCTTTTCGTATGAACTCCTAGCAAGGCTTTTGCTCGAATGATCTTTCGCCATCGAGTTCAAGCTAATCTAAGCCTTGAAACGTATCGAAGAGAATGTGTGTCTATTTAATAGGATAGTGGCAAGGAATAAATTAAAGGGGAAATGTATTAAAATGTAACAAAGTTGGTTTATTTTTTATTTAAGGTAAAAGAAAATATTATTTTACATCGATTAATTTAATGAAGTTTCAAATTTTCTAATTAAACGTGACAAAATTCAAAAAAAAAATCCTATTTTTATCCCGATCTTGTAATATTCAGTGATGTGGATGTCAAATTTACCGTAAACAGGTATTCACGTCATCAAACTTTACAAGATTAACAGATTACTGGGGTACATAATATAAATTTTTAAAAAGTTTGTTGCATCGATTGAAAAAATAAATATACATTGCATTTTCATGCATTTTTTCCAATAATTTAGGAGTATGATTGATGAGTATTAACGATTTAAGCATTTAACGATTTACTTAGTTCAAACTTAGTAATTCTTGAGCTCAAGTCGATCTCAGACACAAAATAAAATCCAATTAATTTGACAAATCAAGTTCTGTAACACCAATGTTTGACTCAGTTTGTTCGAAAACTCGGTTAAATTTTCGAGTCGAGTCGAGCATACACTTTTTTCGAACCGAACATGTTCATATGTCCATAAATCATACAATCATGTTCGAGTCCTACAAGGCCACCGAGAATATTTTCCTGCTATTCTTCAGGACCCATGGAATTAGTCGAAGTGAGCGCAAGTTGACCCAAACACCACAGTTAACAAATAAAAATCATACAATCAAAATAAAAAATTAAAAATTAAAAAAAAGTTGTTAGAGCCATGAGCGTGTTTTTAATTGGGAGGGGCAGATTTGGATAAAAATCGACTTTCTACATAAAGTTCCCCCTAGAAGTTTACTGAATAAGTCACTTTCTACATCATTAAGCCACTACCTAACATTCATGTATAGTTGGTTGAATAAGTTGTGAATCTCATTAAACTCATTAAACTGCTAACAAACAGGCTCTAACAACATGTACTATATATATATATATATATATATATATATATTCTACGTTTAAACTCCTCAAATTAATATTTCTATAATTGGTAATGATAGGGGATCGTATTCCATGTTTTATTAAGCTACAACCAGTTAATAATCAAATCATCAAGTGTGTAGAATCAGATTCTAGGAAGGCTTTCAAAGTCTTAAAAGAACCACAGCTGGAGGAATAATCAGAAAAGGTTAGGTTCAATAGTTAAAATGCTATTAAACCGAAATAAATACAGTATATCTTATTCGGATGTGAAGTCTGATATGGAATGTATACAGATCTAACATTTATCTCAAAAGGTGGAGGATAATTGTTTCTGTGAAACCATGACTTAGGGGTTGTTTGGCAGTTGCTGAATGGTTTGGTGCAGAATGATTAGTGTGAAATGAAATATGGTTGTTCATAAATTGTTCAGAATGAAATCATTATACAAAATCATTCAGAGGATTTTGGAACCATTAAGAGGCAGATCTTTTTTTACCAAACAAGATTTATCTCTTAACGATTCAGATGTTGTCTCTTAATAAAACCATTAAGAGGTAAACAAACAATCATCTCAAAAGGTGGAGGATAATTGTTTCTGTGAATGATTCAGATGTTGTCTCTTTTAATAATACAGTTAATGTTAGAATTGCTAAAACGAATTAGCTATTGAAGTTAAATGTAATTTTTTAGAGATTTTCATACTCTATTACAGAGAAATAAAGTATCAAAAGTAAAAATCTCTAAAAATAAGTACTAAAAGTAAAAACCTTTAAAAATAATTACATCCAACTCCAACAACTACTCTATTTTAGAAATTCTAGCATTAATTATATTACTTCATCCGTCCCAAAATAAGTGTCCACAATTCTATTTATGTTTGTCCCAAAATAAGTGTCCACTTTTAAAAGTAGAAAACTAAATTCTCAAATTTACCCTTAATTAATGCATAAATATTTAAGAGTTGTGAAGAGAAATACATTAAATAAGGGTAAATATGTCTTTTGGTTAACAAAAAAGTGTAATTATTATGTATGTTTAAAACTGTGTGTCATTTCAATTGTGGACACTTAATTTGGGACGGAGGGAGTATTGAAATATTCATTACATTTAATAAATATTATCTCTCTCCTAAACATTTGATGGAAGATAATTAAAATATTAGAGCATCTCCGACAACTTCTCCAAAATAGAAAAAATGGAGATTTTGAGCAACTTTTTGCTCCAACAACTTCTCCAAAATAGAGAAAACAAGAGAGAGAATGTAATTTTCGCCAAATTTGGAGATATCCCAAAAAATGATTACCAAGAGAGATAAATTATATTTTATTATATCCCACCAATAAGAAGCTTTGAAATGAAATGTTTAGGTGAGAGAAATAATATTTTATTAAATATATAGAATATTTTAATAATATAATCAATGATTTATCTCCAAAATTGGGAATCTGTTGGAGATTGATGTAATTTTTTTTGGAGATTTTAACTTTTGGTTCTCCATTTTGGAGAAATTTTGGGGAAACTGTTGGAGATGCTCTTATATATCTATCCTATATAGAGTTTTAGAGATTTCTCCAAATATGGAGTTTTTCACCATATTTATCTTCTGTTTTTTTTAATATACGTTATAGCATAGCTATTTAAGCAAAAATGCCTTCTAAATCTCCAAAAATCTCAATTTTAACATAGTTGTTAAAAATACATATTAAAATAGACATACAGACACCTATTTTACAGTGATGAATAATGTACCTACTATATTATAAAATTATTTTTTTTTTAATAGTGGACACCACCAAATTCAAATTTCAGGATCTCATAACATATCATGTGTATGTATAGATGGATAGATAGATGCCAAATCATCCAATGCAAAACTAGATTTCACCATCACCAGTACTAAAAACATGTGCAAAATTATAGCAGATTCTAGGTTGACAAATATGGAAGGATGAATAGTGGTGAAAAGTGGTGGGATGTATGATACTACAAAAAGGACACACTAAAGTGACATTACATTTAGTAAAACCAAATTAAAAAAAAAAAACTGTACATTTTATAAGAGGTATGACATATGTAAATTTAAGGGGGTGTTTGGTTCATGGATTTTGAAGGAATTTGAAGAAATTGGAATGGAAAATTCTTTTAACCAAATTCAAAAACCTATGTTTGGTTCAAATAATGAAGATGATGGAATTCTTTGAATTCCATTGAGTTCCACAAATTAAGGTATTCACCACTTGACTTAAGTGAAAAATTGAATTTCATCCAATTCCTACCAACCAAACTCGTAATCAAATTACATTCCAATTCCTTCAATTTGCGAACCAAACACACCGTAACTTTCCTAAACTCCTATCATCCTATCCATATTAAGGGGAGGGGTTGTTTGATTTTTTATTCAATAAGTTCTGAATCTATTAAATTGTATTTAAGCATAATCTATCTGGATAAATCAAGATAAGTTGTTTGATTTTTCTTCTGAATGAATAGGTTGAACAACTAAAATGACCATTTTAACCTTATATCTACATAAGTGTTGAATGAAAATAAATTGTTTGATTAATATTTAAAATGACAAAATTTTATAATAATATGGATTACTTAAAATAACATAAATAAAATAATAACTCAATACTTAATACCTTCAAATATATTTAAAACAATAAAGTATTATTGTTTTATTATAATTTTTTTTAATTTATGTATGTTGGTAAACTATTTAATTTTTAATGGGTCGTGTAGTTAAAAATTGTAGGACGGGTAATTTTGAAAAAAATCTAACTTATATTTTTATTGTATGACTTGTGAATGTTTGAACATGTTTGGCTCAAAAAAGTGTATGGTTAAATAGCTCGGCTAGACCCGACTCGAAAAATTTAATCGAGTTTTCAAACGAGCCGAGTCGAACATTGGTGTTATGAAGTTTAACTCGTTAAGTTAAACAAGTTTTATTTTGTATTCGAGATCGACTCGAGCTTGACCATTATCAAGCACGAGTAACTCGTTAAAAACTCGATTCGTTTACACCCCTATACACAGACCAAACAAACCCACACCTTATCTCTACCCAAAGGGTTGAGAGGTTGCTTCTCTGAACCCAACCCACCCCACCTTGCAAAACAAATATTAATCCAAGGGGTTGTTTGGCAGTTGCAGAATGATTAAATATTCAGAATGATTAAGAGGCTCCTATAATATAGTGCAAAATGAAATATGGTCTTTTGATAATTGTTCAGAATGAAATTGGGGTGCTGAATGGTTAAGGGAGGTCCAAGATACAAAATCGTTCAGAGGGTTTTGAAACCATTAAAAGCAGACCCTTTTTTTTCCTAAACAAGATTCATCTGTTAACGATTCAAATGTTGCCTCTTAACGAAACCATTAAGAGGTAAACAAACAGCCCCTTAATCTAAAAGGAAACAGGTGAGCATAATATACAAGGTGAAATATGCATTTACACCTTTGGGTAAAAGAGAAGAATAAAAATGTAACTTTTAATATACAACTAATGCTAAATGTAGATTCTAGTTATTGAGAAAAAGGAAGAATTGGGTTCTCCAGTAATATCTGTTGAAAGAGAAGGCAAACACTAAACTTGCAAGACCAAGCATTCATGGCCACCGGTTTGACTTCGATATTGCAACGAGCAGTCAATTTGTCAATGACGGAAGGTCTTCACCACCTGCCCGATTCGAGTTCGACATAGTGGACAATACGTCAACTTTGAAGAGCATGTCATACAACAGCACATATGACCACACCTGAAAACCGATGACGTTTGTTCATTTCATATTTTTGAAAAATTCAAGCATCGTAAACAACAACAAAAGTTAATAACCAACCAAAGAAGGTCAAAAGTTCAAACCTCACCAAAGGTGAAAAGTGTGTGTGAGTATGTCGTGTGTGTGTATATATATATATATAGGGTGTGGTTCGAGAGAACCATAAATGAATTAAAATTTAAGGATCACCCTAATAATCATATGGTATACACATGTGCATACAAGTAATTTGTCTGCTACATACATGTGCATGTTACATGTGCGTAGAAACCAGGAAATGTCTTCAATTACTTGTATGCACGTGTACTATACCGTGCAGATGAATGGTTACTAGAGCGTTCCTCAGTTTTTCTTTTTGGGGGTTTTCCCCTGAACCCCTCTCTCTCTCTCCACCCCCCCCCCCCCCCCTCTCTCTCTCTTTTTCTTAAGAACCATATGCTAATAATATCAAGGGGAGCCTTCTCTTCATACATAAAACCAAACCAAACTAACCCAGTAAATTTTACTCGAAAGTAGGGTCTGGTGTGAGAAAAACAACAATGGATGTTTTTAGAAAACTTACGGGACAAAAACAGAATTGTACTCCTGCTCAAGGCATATGACACATATATCAGGCATTTGCACATCCTTTCGGGTGCCGTTGCCTCCATTTTCTGCTTCACCATTTAAACCTGAAGTTTTTTGGTTGTGTGGAGGAGGGAACCTTGTTGTTAGAACATACTCACATGGCAATGTAGTTCTAAAGAAACTATATTGATGAATAACGAAACAGAGTAACTGACCTTCATTATACGGAGTTGGTCTTCTGGCTGCAGCATCAAGAACTCTGCAAAGAAAATGTGTAACACGAAACAGTTCACTTCATCGGGAAATAACATGGGAGAGCAAAAATGCTAAGGATGAATAATACTTGTGGCGGAGAGGAATCGGGGGCGGACCTACGAAGGCCCCATCGGGGGTCCCGTACACCCACTCAATTAAATATGTTTTTAGGCATGAACACATTGATTTTTTGTAGGTGCGAACGTGTCAAGTTTTGTTTACAGTACACACATCGGGAGAAATTTTGTATTGTTGGTTTCTAGATGCTTTTCATATTGACTATTTCCATGCAATTCAAAGTGAACTCGAATTGCATGAAAAGCTTGACATAAACCAATGCATTACTATGGTCTAGATACCGTGTATTGTAAACAAAAGAGCCTAACATAACATTCATGTCAACCATTCATGTACTCCCTCCGTCCGAAATAACATATTTGAACACGTTGATTTAACTTTCCGTCCCAAAAGAAACTAAAATAACACTTGATTGGATTTTATGGCCTTAAAGTAAGCAATGCTCAAATAAATATGTTTATGCTTGGCCGACGTATTTTAGTAGCCTTATTGGGATTTAGCTGATCATGCATGTGTCCTTAAGAAACCATTTCAAGTTCTAAATAAAAGCTGGATTAGGGGTCGTTTACCAACACAAATTGAGTAAGCACTAATTGGTTAAGAGTGCGGTTTGGGTAAGAGGTTCGGTTTGACTGACAAAGCACCTTGATGTACAATCGATGATTTTAGAGTATTAATTTTCTGTATTAGTCGGATGATTGAAAAGAAAATAAAGGAATCCCAGTGATCCGAGAGTACTGGAGCTCTCCTAGGTGAAACTAACTTTCTCAAAACAGATTTGATTCCCTCCCACGACTCTACCAAAACGCTATTTAATCCTTCTCTCGCCTCTAACAGAAACGAAAATAACAGAGCCCCAAAATGCCCCTGACGAACTTATTAGAAAATAGAATCACTTTTTTATATTCTAAAACTAGTACCAAAAGTTACTCCTGGTCCCCCTTGCAACTCCTTGCATACGTGAATCTCAAAGCGGGTTTATCACACATATATACATTTTCATCTTCTAGGTCCATTAAGCACGGGGAAAACTTACAAATTAAGATCAAGGATAACGCTAAAAGTTTCACAACACCTAAAAGATATCATGTGTAATCCCAATTCAACTATCCGACGCAATGAGAAACATGTCTATATATATTAACCGGAATAAACTGCAAACTTGTATATTGGTCATATGAATCTTTTCATTAATTTGCTGGCTAAGGACCTGTTGTTAGCAGCTTGATTTGCTTAATGAGACTTACAGCTTATCCGGTCAGCTATATATGATTGTTTGGTAGCGGCTTAATGATATAGAAAATGACTTATTAAGTAAGCTTCTAGGGGGGACTTAATGCAGAAAGCCAAGTTTTTTCCAAACATGCCCCTCCCAATAAAAAAATGTGCTCCTTCCATCTATGAAAAAACCCTCCCAAACAAAAATCTTCCCAATCTTTACAGACAGATTGATCCACATAGACAGCTTTATCCATACAAGACTTAATGAAAAACCAACCAAACAACCCCTAAAACTAGTCCTAACTTAAAGGCATCAATCATTTGACAAGCATCCACACTAAGAAGTGTGAGCTAAGGACTACCCGACAATATATGGATACTTCATACTTGTTTCAATAAACAGTAACAAACTGGGGGGGAAAATTGTACTTAAATGCCTACTAGTTCATAAGCAACCATTATAAGCATTAGAAACAAAATACTACTACCCGTACCTTCTCTTCAATTCCCAATGACGTTTTCTTTCCATTATGTATCGAAAAGCGTGCTTAGCAATCAGATAAACACCAAATGCTGTAAAACCCAATGAGGCATACTTGTACCATCTGAAAAAGGAGCAACATTCAGTAAGGAGATGATGTAGAAAAGAAATGTTCATGCTATTGAAATATGGACGAGCTTGTTGCAATTTTTTTTTGTAACCATGGGTGTCCGTCCATGCCAGCTTGCGCACACCTCGACTAATCCCATGAGACCCTCAAGATACCAGGAAATCCCCAGTGGCCCTGAGGAGACTCAAATTGGCGACAACGTAAGGTGAAATGAAAATTTGGGCTTGTGGGGAATGGGCCATTATATCATATAAGACCAAACACTTCCTTTTATTTTCAATCTCATTAATTACTACTTAATACCTCTAACCAAACACCCCATTAGTTTTCACATGCCTATAACTCTTTCCCCCGAGTCCAGTGCATATTTTAAAAGCAACCCAAGAAGGATAAAGCAGCATATAACCAGTATGGAAACAAACTAAATATGCTCCGATTGCTAGTAGATAACCTGGCCCATTTCCCAAGATTTGCGATGAGTTGATCAATGGTTTTGTGAGAGACATAAAATGGGCCTTTGAGGGGTCGCTGAATCCGAACTGTTCCAACGTCATCTTTAATAGCCTGCATTTCAGGGGAAGACTCGAAATGAAGTTGAAGAAATAGATGAATGGAACCAAAAATCAACATAAAATCTCATATAAAAGACATTAACAAAATTCAGAATTAACAAATAGAGTTAGAATGTTATGGAAAAGGAAGGCATGTTTACTTATTACTCTATTTGGACTAGTAGAGAGGTCATTTACATAAAAACAGTCGGTCAGAATGATTAATTACTTCAATTGAAACTTCACTTTTGAGTTCTTATCAATTGTTGAAGAAATCAAATGAAAAGGATTCTATTTTTGCGTCTTAAATGAAATCAACAGGCTACAATCGGCGCTATTCTATGAGATCTGAGAGTGTGGTAAAAAAGAAATGTAATTCTGACCAGGGGCGGACCCAGTGTATAAGATACGCTGAGATACGATGGCACAGGCCACCGCTTCGTTTCTCCGTTGTAAGGTAAAAAAAAAATAGGGTCGTGAAAGGTGTCACGGTATTATAATGTTGAGTGCCACCATATATATTTTTGAAACTATAATAATAACACAAGTTTGTCTTGGCTTGGATGGCTTTTCTCCCATCCCAGATGCAGGTTCGAATCTCGTTTCAATCATTTTCTTAGTTTATAGCTGTTAATTTCAAGTTTATTATGTTTCTGTAAAAAAATTGCGACAAAAGACTTGAACACACGACTTCACGTACGAAAAGTAAAGAACTAACCAACAGACCAATGATCATTTTTTGAAAATATCCTTAGCTTTGTTTCTTATAGTCAAATGATGCCACCACTCTAAAAAATTCCTAGATCCGCCTCTGATCCTGACTACCGCATTCATGATTGTGACCCAAATCCAAATATGGTATTTCAGATTATCCAAATATGATAACCTCTTCCATTACTTTTAGTTGATGGTTAGTCCACATTGCAGCTTAAGTGACTATATAAGAAAATGTTGTCATCAATTTGTAAGCAACTAGGTAATTTATTTATGTAAAAGATCAAACTGATAATTATGCTCTTCGGTAGTGCATGGACATGTTACACAAGAACCCTGTGCTCCCTTCATCCACTTACAATTCTTTACAGAGCACTTGAAAGATTTCTTTTAATTTGGTTTTTATTGGCTGTCACGTGAACATAGTGTACAAGTCAAACAAAAGAGACAACGGTTCCTTTCTGACTTGTATAAAAGAATGAAATAATGCAAAACAACATACCTCACCAACTACAGTCAACGGAGTGCCCGTTGGAAGAACACGCTCAATTCGCTTGACTCCAAGCATCTTCAGAACAATGAAAGTGTTACATAAGCCATAATTAATAGCAATAACTCATTGGCACACATCAATGCACCAAGTTGATGCATTCCATACCTTGAGACCTTGCAGGTAGTCTAATGTTCCACGAACAAGTGACCGTCCAGACTCCTCAAACACTTCACTTCCAACAGTTAACACCAAACCAGCAGCGCCACGAGCTCCAACAACATATACACGAGCACTTCCATCATCCTAGCACAAAGAAGTCAAGAATTAGCCTAGACAATTTCGTCTCAATGAATTCCAATTCCGTTTTTGGTAACCGTGGGTGTCCGGGCCAACTTGCGCGCACCTCGACTAATTTCATGGGGCCCTGAACATAAAATCCATCAAAATCCCGAGTGGCCCTCAGGAGACTCGAACTATGGAGAGAAGCCCCATGGCCTAGCATTTATTTGCCAGTTGTGCTGGCCCTCGAGGTTAATGAATTCCAATTTATGCCAGGGGATCCAGGCATTAAGATTAATGAAAATAGAAACAGTTAAGTAAACGATAAGCATTTTACTCACCAAGTACCATGGAACCTCTTTACACATGGATAGCATCAGCGCAGAATCTTGAATCCACGAACCAGCATCATTATGTTTCAAAAAGTGTTGCTCTGCCTGAAAATAGTAAAAGAGTGTGCCATGCTATCAACATTCTCATAAAACATTGAAGATATACATGAAATGAAGAAATAAGAGAACACAATTTGAGTGCACTTTGAAAGACTCATTACCGTCTCCTCAACAATAACTCCTCGCAACCCACTATATTCACAATTAATTGGGGTGTCTGAACTGACTCTGCCAGATATTGTCACAACGAAAGGCAACACTTTGTTTGCAGCATCTAATAATTGTGCTGAAATGTAAAAGAGCATGGTACTCGTCAATTAAAAAGCACAATCTCTTGGATCACTCTACTATAATGTTTGTAGGCATTTCTGTTACACTTTTGTGTATTATGGGTGATTAAAGAGAACTGTTTTGCAGCTACATTGGCTTAAATGCATGGGATGAATTTTATCATTGAAGACTCTGATTAAAAAGGAATAAGTTTTCTCCTAATGGTTATTAAATTTTAAATCAATACAAATATGTTCAAGAAAAAATAGGGCAAAATGCAACAAAGTTTGGTTTGGGGTCGTTTACTAAATGCTTACGGCAGGTAAGCGCTTATCAATATCATTTACCTTATTGATTTAGCATGGAAATGACCTAGAAGCTTACCCGGTAAGAGATAAGGCAAGGACCATGAAGCTTACCCGGTAAGAGATAAGGCAAGGACCAAGAGTCTTGCCTGGTAAGTGTTGGAAACGACTCTTACCCGGTAAGCGCCTATAGGGTTTTAAATGCTTACCAACAATCTATTTTCATGGCCAAAGATGTTACACGATAAGGTAGATGAAGGTGAATATCTTGCTCGTAAGCGCTTAACAACTGCCCCTTAGTTACCAAAAAAAAAAACTCACTCGATGTAACGAAGTCTCAAATTTATCTATTTTGTAGTCATTTTGATGTGGATACCCATTTATGAAGTGTTTACGAAAGGGTTACGAGGAAATAGACAGTAAGTATACAAGAAAAACTAGAAAATTGACACTTTGTTACATTGATTGAGAAAAAAAAATATTCTTTGTTACTGAATTGGAAGAAACAGAGGCAAAATTAGTTGCATTTTGATGAATTTTTCCCATGCATTTGCCCAAAACAATTAAAAAAAAAACATAATTTAACCATAACAAAACATGAAGAAAACTGCACTAGAAGATTATGACACATTAAGCATACAATTTCGAAGTTTCCAAATAAATCCTAGTTACAATCTCTTTGTTTATAACATGAGTAAGAAAAATGGAAGGGGAATTGAATGACTAACCCAAATCTTTCAGCTGATTAACTCGAGTTACTGATTTGAGAACTTCTGCATCCCTACAAATCGAACAAACACAAGTTAAAAAAAAACACTAAAATCAAATAGAGAAAACATAGATTTTAGAGATGAATCAAATTACTTTCCGCTATTTCGTCCAAGAAGATAAAGAGCAGCGGCACTCAAACAACAAGTGACTCCTCCCCATGGAACCATCGCCGATGAGGAAAACTTATCAAAATTGATCAACAAATCAACAGCTTCAATTCAACCTCCAAACATTGAAGAACAAAAATAGGGCAAAATGGAGAATGAAGTGAATTTACAAGTTGTGGATCGAAATACGACAAATTGGCGATGCAATTACGGGAAGATTGAAGTGGAAATTGTGGCGATTGATCGAAAAAAGGCAAAAGGGGAAGGAATCCGATGCTAATAGGGGATGGAGGGAAGGAACTACAGGAACTCGTGGAGTTGGGAAAAATCCAATTTACAAGACTCTTTGTATGTTGGGGAAAATGCAGGAGTGGAGGGGATGCAGAACCCAATTTAATATCCACGTCGACTCAATTTTTGTCGATTTTTATATGATTTTAGATAGTAAAATTAGCAGAAATGGCGAAATCTAGGAGAGGGATTGGTCTCTTAGCCATCCCTCTCCCTTACTTGCAAAAATGTCCAAAAGAACGCAAATGGAGTCCCAAGGGCGTAAATGGAGCCCAAGGGCGCAAATTTCGTCCAAGATTCCAAGGGGAGTCTTGGACGCAATTTGCGCCCTTGGGACTCCATTTGCGCCCTTGGGACTCCATTTGCGTCCCTTTGGACATTTTTGCAAATCAGTGAGAAGGATGGCTAAGAGGCCAATCCCTCTCCGTGATTTGGCCATTTATGTCAAGCTCTCTTTTAGATATGGTTAATGTTTTTATCAATATACTAGACACATACCCGTGCGATGCAGCGAAATGTAAGTAAAAAATGAACAATTAATTTTATTTCCTTATAGACATGTCATCAACAATCAACCATGACCTAAGAATCACAACTTATGAAATCATAAACCCATAAAAATATTCAATAATTAATTTATATTACAATTATTGACGAAAAAAATTATAATGATATATTTTATAATAAGAATGAAACGTATTTTACGATTACGTATTTTTAATGTGCTAACGGTGGAAAAAAGTAAAACGTATGGATAGAAAACAAATTAGTTCGTAGATATTCATGATATTTAATAGTAAGGTTAAATTAAAAAAATATTCAATATTGTATTCGTTTTAAAGATATTGATGAGACGATTATAATGATATATTTTGTAAAAAGAAGAAACGTATTGTTTATTCCATTCTTGTCCGTATATGATTATTTATGTTAACATTATAGGTATGTAAAATAGAAAATAAGAAAACAAGAGATATAAAATAAATTAAATAACTAATTGTAAGGGTGATAAACGTAACATTTAATTGAATTATGGAGTGAAACATTGGGAAATTTTTTTTGCCTTTCAAAGGTTTGTAAAAAACTGTATTAGAATTTTTATAATATAGTAAAAATTACCGTGATTTATTTATAATAAGAATGAAACGTATTTTTAATATATTTTACGATTATGTATTTTTAATGTGTTAACGCTGAAAAAAATAAAATGTATGGACATAAAACAATTTAATTCGTAGATATTCACGATATTTAATAGTATGGTTAAATTAAAAAATATTCAATATTGGGCTCGTTTTGAAGGTATTGACGAGACGATTATAATGGTATAATTTGTAAAAAAAGTAACGTATTTTTTCATTGTATTTTTGTTCACATACAATTATGTGTGTTAATATGATAAGGGTGTAAAATGAAAAATGAAAAAATAAGGGATATAAAGTAAATTAAATAATTAATTATAAGGATGGTAAATGTAATATTTTTACAAAAACCGTTTTTTCCAAAAACTACCTTTTTCAATAACCGTAATAGAATTTTAATATATAGTATATAGTATATATATATATATATATATATATATATATATATATATATATATATATATATATATACTAGTCAAATACCCGCGCGATGCAGCGGAATGTAAACATTTTTTTTTTTGAAAAATGCCATTCATGTATACAATTGTTATATACAATGAAACAAACCATTGGATAAAGATTACCAAAACAATAATATTCTCGAAAGTCTAAATACACTATTAGTAAAATTATACATAGATTTGTGTTACATAATTAGAATTTAAAAGAAAGACCTAACACTCTATACCCAATCCATATAATCCCTTCAAAATGGCTCACAGGCATTGCAACCAAATGGTCCAAATCATCCCCACTTCTAGAAAACGTAACTTTATACTTTGACGATCCACTGTTGTGCCAGACTTGGGAAATGAAAATAAAGCTAACAACCAAAATTATTCCCCTATGGTCATCCCTCTAGTAAAGCAAATAGCTGGACTGAAATAGAAGGATCCCAAGACTGAATTTGAAATTGGATCTAAACCAAACAGTAACAGAAAGAGCTTTATGAACAGGTCTAAAACTGAGGTTAGTATAGCACCAAGACAGAGGTTGCTGATCATGGGACCCTTTATACACCTTGGGTTCGTTTTGATCGAATTCTGAAGATTTGGAGTGGGGTTCGTCGTAGACCCTCATTTTGTTGAATGATCGCAGGACATATGTGATCCATGTTTATTTCCCACCTGTGATCACATCACATCACATCGGCGGAGTTAAACATATATATATATATATATATATATATATATATATATAATCTCCGAGAACTTTGTTTGTGGATGGTAAGTACCTTCGTAGGATCAGTACTTTTGTTTGATGGTTCGCTGGAGACATGGCCGTTGTCGGATTAGGGGCACTTGGATCCTACACCATGCCAGTTGATTTTGTAATGCCACCCCTAAACTGTTCCTGTTTAAGTATTGATCAAATCCATGTTGGCCAACTTAAGACCGATCTGTTCCATGAATTAATTCTGGTATCAAAATAAATAAATAATCTCCAACGACTTATAGAACATTGTACTTGGTGCTATATCCAGATAGTACCGGTGTCTATTGACAACATAAAAGCCCCCAACTTATGAAAGCTTCAGAGGTCAGAAAAATTGGATCTCGGCTAATTCTATTGTTATAAACTGCTTTAGTTGTTTCAAGGTCATATACGAATAGAAGGCCCAACTTGGTTATTATTTAGATTAAACCACACTTGTGAGATATTCAAAAAGTCAATAATAAATATGTTTAGAAATATTTAAGCAATAAAAAGTTCCATAAACATGAATGGAGAAGAAGTACCCGCATGGCAACTTGAAAATCATCTGCAAAATTCGGAGGGAATAAGAGGTATGCTTTTCTTGGTAAAAGAGGGTTTCCCTGCATTTATATTTGCAAAAAAAGAAAAATCAACAAATTAAATGTAGGCATGTAGTACATAAGAAGACACAATAAAAATAGAAACCACATATATATATATTCACAAAATATGGAAGGCCACGTACCTCGTTCCATATTATCTTCATCAAAAGCTCCTGCGCACCTGCAAGTGTAACAAAATGGGTACCAAATTTTCAGAAATCCATAAAAACAAAACCTAAACCTTATTTCCCAATGTTGGTAGCTATAAACATGTAAATTATGCTCGTCTTTTCAGTAAGCAACTTCCATTTCCATTAAAAAAACCATGAAATAAGGTGCTACTTTCTTTCAATTTCTTGTATTGGTGATTCATTGATGAATCCTAACACCCCCCCCCAACCAATTGTTGATTTCCACATGGAGCAAGGCATTCATGAGCTTCACTCTCTAATTCACAGATTGTTCTGGTGAGAACTCTTCATAACAGTGGATTGATAGGGTACAAATCTTGACCCAACGCAACCACAAGAATGTTGTTCTTCCCCCAATCCATTATATTTCAATTCTTTTCTCAAACTAATGCTAGGAGTCAGTTATTTGATTGTCTTGCATGCATCCTGTGTGTCCATAGGTTTGCTTGGTGGCGTTCGGGCTGGGGCATATTCAGAGTCGAGGGGTCTATCCTGACCCTTGGCCTTTACATCGTAACTTTAATGTAAGCCTTCCAGATATGGTTGTACATGTGGGGTTCGTTTAATATAGGAAATGAACTTCAAATATGCAATTTTATAGATTATATATTTTACTTCTAATCAGTGATTAATGCTAGTTATTGTTTAAAAAAACCTAACAAAATGGTGACATGATGCTTATGTGTTAATTATTTTCTCAAATTAATCCTAGAAGGCAGTTGTGTTTATTACAAAATCTCTTGCATCTTTTGTTGATTTGTAGCAATCGCCATATCCATAACAGAAGACTACATAATTTCTATTTTTGGGAGGACAAGTGTTCTATAGGCTCAGTACATAAATGGAGTCCAATTCTTCTTAAAGCGAGAAGCTACAGATAGTGGGACATAAATACATAATCACATAATATAAACTTACAGCAAGTAATGTTGCAACATAATGTTCATCAGGTATACAATTGTGCTCCTTTGAATTATCAGCAGACTGCAAAAGAAATAAAAAGATCTATTCCCCCAATCCATTACGTTCATGTAGAGATCGTCCTTTAGATATGGAGCATCGAGTATTCTGCTCTCTTTCTGAAGAGATGAACAAGAAAATCGGTGTTAAAACATAACATAAAAAGATCTCAAAAGCAAATTCCATAAAAAAATACCTTGGGGAATTTTCTTTGCTGGCTTGGGTTGTTGTTGTTATGGTTGAATAATTATTCATCACTGTTACAAAGTTCATCGATATACCAGATCGATTTTCTACTCGATTCCGGGCATCCTCTGAAAACAAGCATTCTGAAGGGTCTGCCTTTCCAATCCAAAGTCAGATTTTCCTCAATTATTCTACGGTATCTAGCATGTTACAACGAAGATCGATTAGAAATATGAAAAAAAAAACTTTCAAGATTTGTACCACCCAACCCAACCACCAAGAACACGCAAAATGTGGAATGCCCACCATCAAATTTGAATCAAGAACCAAGGATATACGCAAGAAGAAACTAAAACAAAAAATCTTTCAAGACAATTCTATGCAAACATTAATACATTAATTCATCTCACATATGCAAAATGATTTGTTATTTGGGGGTACATGACATCACTTGTTTTCACTCATGCACTTTTCATAAGCCATCACTCTACATGAGGGTCCTGTGTAAATTTTTATATATTTTGAATGGCGTGTAATATTTGAACCAAAAATCCCAATTTCAGGTCGTATACAAACACTACAACACCAAACACCATATCAACCTTAAAAGAAATAACAAACTAATTTAGAAAGGCCGACGAACTTCAGGTAATCATATCTGTCAATAAATTATCCATTTCTTATGCACACAGCCATATTGAATCTACATATATACTCCCTCAAAGCCAATAATACAAGATACATAAATTGATCAAGTATTTTAAAATCTGGAAGTTGGTAACAACATAACTTACCACATAACTCTTAGTAAGTTTAAACCCAAATATGTGCAGAAAACACAAAAGGCTTTCCAACTTTCTACTGCAGTCTTCACATTTCCAAAAACTCTAGAGAACCCATGCACGAACAACCACTACAAAAAAATATTGATCTGCATTTAGAATGATTTTCCGAGCCTGAAAACAAGTTTTGGTTAAAAGCTCTATCTGCAAAGTGTTTAAATAAATACCAAAAGTTTCCTTTAATTCATGAAAAACTAACATATTACATACCTTATAAGAAATCTACCAAAACTTCTTCGCATATTCAAGGAAGCAAGACTTGGTTGAATTAAAGTCAAAAGTAACATAGTAATATCAAATAATAGAACAATGTATTTGAACTAAACCCTATAACTACAAGGATGACCATTCATAGAGTGCTAAAAAGGATGGAAAATGGTATATTTCAAAACTTCGAATTTTCCAGCAAAGAAACTATTAACATAAGCATTTACTTACATGTTCCACCAAGTTCCACCAATTTTCAGCTTCAAATAATAAAAAGCAAACGAATTTCCACATTTAGCTTTAACTCCTTAGTTCCTTGACCCAAAAGTCAAAATGGGAAGTGAAATTTGTACTCTTGAACGATCCCACAAAACCCATAATCCATTTATTGTACATGTGAATGCTTGACAAACCATTACAAACTTGACTCATTAGTTTACATTAAATATTAGAATTGGATGAAACGAAAGAAAGATCAAATACTTTAAATACCAAGATGAAAAGCTTGACTTCCTTACCCTTCACTTCCTTACCACAGAAAGTCAAATGAAGTGATTCAACAGTGTTTTATCAATAGTGATTCAACAGTGGTTTATGAAAACATTACCAACAAAGTAGCAAATCAACTAATCAACATTACCATCAAAATCAAAGCCATAGAAATCAAATTGCAAGTACCAACAGTGGTTTGCAGAAGCAAATCAACAATGATTCAGCAAAATCAAGTAATCATAACTATCAACAAAATGAGATTACCACATTACCAAGTAACAACATTGGTTTATCAAATGGATAACATTATAGCAAAGAAAATCAGAGAAATCAGACTCTGAAATCAATATAAACAAGAACTGGAAAGGTGAAGACCACTCAGCCCAGCAGTAACAAAAAGTGTTTGATAAAAACCAACCCAGTAGAAAGCTAGATAAAACCCAATTAAAAACCACCAAAGCTTCAGATTCTGTTAGCAACTGTAAACCAAATCGATTTGTGGTTCTTGTGGAAAAATCATATTATGTCCCCAAATCGATTTGAAACCTCCAAACCACCAAAAAAACAGAAATTGATGCAAAACGGGAGGTGATGGATATTTAAGCCTGAATCGATAAACGGGAGTAGCCTGAATCAGAGAAAAGAGGAGGAACAGAAAACCAACACAAATAAAACCTAACCTGGTTTGCCACATGAGGAACAAAGGCGGATGAGTAGACGACTGTCGAGAGAGCGGTGGGAGAAGGAGAAGAAGCAGATGCCATTTAACAGAAGATGCAGACACGATTTGAGAGAATCGATCTCGTTTCTTGTTGGGTGAGGGCGAGAGAGGGAGATATTATGGGAAGTTTGATGATGAGAAGTGGAAGATGTTATTAATATATTAAGGAGAAACCCTAAATTGGTGCAGAACGTGGGCATAAAGAGGGATAGGGAGTGATTGCAGGAAAGTGGGGGAGGAAGCATGAGCGGAGAAGAAGGGCTTTCAAAGAAACTGTTTTGTACAAACAACCGCTTTGTACAAGAAACCGTAATAGAATTTTCATTAGAGAGTATATATATATATATATATATATATATATATATATATATATATATCTACTAGATATGGTGAATCGCAATTCTGGAGCAACAACTTAGCCTTTGATCATGTTTTTCCGTTCATCTCAATTTGTTTAATGAGTTTGTGTGAAGAGGTTTTTGTCATAGATCGTAATTGTACTACATGTTTTTTTCAAATTTTCGTATTTAATAAGTTTTAATTTTGTAGAATTTTATAAAAGTTTCATATTTAATCGGTTTTTATTTATTAATCGGTTTTGTTTATTAATATATTTAAAGAAATCATATTTAAATAAATAATATAAAATAAACACATAATTAAAGTAACTATCTTTTTTATATATTTAAATTGATGTCTCAAATTTGACATTTTATACAAATTTTTCAAAATTTTACAGGTTTCTTAATAATCCAATTTTTTTTTTTACTTTTTAGTAATAATTTTAAATTAACTTTTAAATTTTTATCGTACATACTTTTTATATCGTTTTTTATACAAATTTATAAATTTTAGGGTGTTTTGAAAATAAGTTTGTACATTTTTTAAAGTTTGAAAAAACTATAAAAAAAAAGTTTGGATGGGTTTTTTTTTTATGTTAAGGTTTTTAAATTTATAAATTTTCAATTGTGTAATGTGTATGGAAAGAAAAAAGAAAGTTTGATTCTTTTATTATATTTGGCAACCTAAATTTTTTGAAAAAACTATAAAAAAAAAAAAAAAAAACTTAGATAAGGTTTTTTACATGTAAGTATATTAAGATTTATAAACTTTTAAGTTGTTTATAGAAAGAAATAAAAAAATGGATTCTTTTTCAATGCAATATTTTGTTATCTATACTACTATATCTAGCAAATTGAGGTAGGAAACGGTTTCTTGGGCAAAAATCACGGGGGCATACTCATCACGGTGAGGCAAAGCATGGACGGATTTAGTGTAGGGAATACGGTGGCACGTGCCACCGTATTATTTCTCCGTCGAAGGGTTAAAAATTTTACGATTATGAAAGGTGCAACCGTATTGTTTTAAAAGGAACTACCGTATGATATTCAAAAGTTCAAGAAAGGTGCAACAACCGTACCTTGTAATCAACCAAAAACCCAAAAAAACTCTAGAAATCAACCCAAAAAACCCTTTAAATCAACCCAAAAAACCGAAAAAAACCCTTCGAAATCGATAAAAAAAACTTAAAAATCTCTCGAAATCAAATAAAAAACTATAAAAATCGCTTGAAACAGTGGAATTAGACCAAAAACACGTCGGACGATATTAAACGTTGGTAACATGTCGATAAAAACCCTGCTTATTGTAAATATTTTTTATTATATTATATAGTGTCACCGTATGAAAAAATTTATGGATCCGTCCTTGGGCGAAGGCTCCTTTGCCATTGTTCTTATCGTCCCGCCATGTTGACTCTCGAATCCTTCCCTCTCGAAATTCATCACCCTTTGTGCATACGCCACTCCGCTCAATAGAGGTCTCTCGAATGTTGTTCTTGTTGTATACTCTGCAAATGTTTCCTGCATCACCCAAATACGAACTTCTTCGATGAAAATTCACAAAAAGATTCAGAAACAAGGCCGATAGTCCGATTCCATCAAAACCCGAATGAAAATTTACAAAAAGATACAGAATCAAGGCCGGTAATCCGATTCCAACAAAACCCGAATACCAAAATTAGCTAAAATTTCTAATAAAACCAAAACAAGATGTTTCTCCAGAAAAAGAGATACAGAGTCATGTACAAAAATCCTATTATGTTTCCCATTTCACTTTGACTTTTGAGGGTCAAACGAACTAATTTTCCAACTTCACATTTGACATGAATTCTGTTGGGGGGGTTTGTTTGGGGTTGCAGAAATCGATGGGTAGAGAGAGATGAGAGATGATCGAAACTTGGATAGAATGTGAGATCGCATGAGAGCTCGCTTTCCTTAAGTGTTATTTCGACCCTATTCTGCCTGGGTATCATGAAATACACTCGAGGATAATCTCCAATTCACCGTATCGATTCTGGCAGAAATCGACACTATTTAAACACCAAGAGAATGTAACCGATGTCATAATATTAATGATAATAATCATTCATTTTAATGGAATTGATTGTTAATTGGTCAATTGGTGTAGGTTATAAATCAATTGGGAGTTACAAAGAACAAATTGGGAGTTACAAAAAGAGATTTTGGAGGTTACAAAACTGCACTTGCAACAGTGGCTCACGTGGGTAGTCGCGCGGGTCAACCCGCGGGATCCTCTGTCTGTCCCCAAAATCCAGTGCATCACGCGGGTAGCCGCGCGGGGTTAATCCGCGGCACAAACCGCGTAATCCACTGTCTCCCACACGAAACAGTGCACCACGTGGGTAGCCGCGCGGGTTAACCCGCGGCACAACCCGCGTGAGCCACTGTTTCGTCTCACAAACACCAATTAACTGTCCTAACAATCCCGGGTCATAGTTAGCTTACACGAGTGTGCACTCCACACCTTCTAACTCTTGTTATAGCTTAACTACCAACCCCATTATTATCTTTGTGAATCCAATTACACAAAATGATCGATGATTTCACTAAAATCACCAACAAATTCTAAATATTTTCAAGAAACAATTGATAACCAGATTCAACATCAAAAACAAGTATTACAAACAGAGAACAACATATGTTAGATCTGTAACAATGCACATCAATTTTGTAGTGAAGTCTGTAATATTAAGTTTTGAATAAAAGGTCTTCTCATTGCAGTTTTTTTTATTTGGAAGGGAGTGATAATTTCTTGTTTTGTATCTCTTTTAGGGAAAGATATGTTTCTTGCACCACCCACAATTTGATAAAAAGAAAAACACAGAAGAACACACAACTGAAGCTAAATAATCTTTAAAAAAGGTAACATAAAAAGATTACAGTAATTCTTGTTCAAATTGTTGTTAAATTACCCTCAAATTGAATCAAGGAAAAAAAGTAAAAAACCCACAAGAAAACACAAACTCAAGCTCCATAAATTACAATAGTTGGTTCAAGAACAGGGAAGAAAAGTTGAAATGTTGAGAAAAATCAATATTTAAAAAGAAAAAGGTTCAAACCTGATCAATTACTGATGGGTTCTTGTAATAATGGAAAGTAGAAACCAAAACAGCAAGAGCATGAACATAATTAACACTAACACTAAACTGATCTTGCAACATTCTTGCCCTTTGATCACACATACTCACTAAAACCTCTTCAATTCTCTCTTGATGTACAACATCTATACATCTGTAAACATGTACAGCCACAAACCCAAAAGCAATGATCCACAATGCCAAGTATTTGCCTTGATTCAAACTCACTGCCACCAAATGATGGTGGCCTTGCATTTTCAAACCCATTTTTTTTCTTTAACCTTGTAGTTGCACCTTGTGTTCTTGATGTTGTTTTGTTTCCAAGTTTATTCTCGACATTTTTCTTCTTCACTCCCAAGCTGCTCAAATCCACGGGTTAAGTAGGGCATGGTGAGCAATATTTGAAAATTTGAATTTTGAATTTGGGGTGGGGTGAGAGATTTCATTTGATTGGTATTAATTTTTATAAAAGGAAAAGTCAGAGAGCTGATACATGCTCTGGAAGTATGAACCTGCATCTTTTTATGTAAACATTAATTGGAACCATAAACATGAACTTTGACTTCATAAAAGTATGCATCAACAACGTGTACAATATGCATATCAATATGTAATTACGAGATTTTTAAAATTCATGCACATATGTAAAAGGTTTGAAATTTGAATATGCACATAAACCCAAGCTGAATTGTTGTACTGGAAAGAAAGCTGGAATTAGTGGAGAAAAAAGCTGGAAGTAAGAAAGTTAGTCTGAAAATTCCAATTTGGGTGGTTTAGGTGGAAGTGCAGGTTTGGGGAATGTAACACCCTAAAAATTAGCGAAATAAAAATTCGAAATTTCTGCAATATGACTGCTATAATTATAGATAAAAACCTGGATATAAAACCTGCTAAAATCAATCCCAAAGTATCATCCCGAACCAAATTCCCCCCCCCCCCTTCCTTTGACTTTTTCCTACATCCTATATTTTTTATTATATTCCCTTTCCCCCTTTCTCTTTCCTTCTTCCCAAGAATTCCCACTCCTCACCTTTCCTTTCCCATCCCCCTTCTTACACCACCTACTATCTCCTACCTTTTCATCTTTTTCTTCCATTTTCTCTCCTCCCATTTTTACTTCTCTCCCATCCTCCTCAAAAAAATTTACCCACTTCCACATCTTCAACACCTCTCACCCTTCACTCTCCCTACCCTACCCCTCACATTTTTGTTACCTCCCTCCCTCTCATCTTTTCTCCTCCTTATTACTCGTCCTTTTTTTTACCCTCTTCAAATCTTACAACTATCTCAACTCTCCTCTCCCACCTCTCTTCCCGTATTTCTTCCTTTTCCCCCATTACCTCTCTCAACAAGGGCCTCTATCCACCAATCGAGATCTCAGCCAAGGTATGTTTTCCTTCATAAATTATCCCGATCTACAATGGGTTGATGCTCTCTACACTCCAGTGTCCAAGGCTCTCTCATTTGTAGTAGCCTCATCTGTCCCATCCCAAGTGAAGCCGTCTAGCGAAAAAAAAATCCTCAAAAGCTTTTGGCACCTCCGCACTAGCTAAGATGACCATACGACCGAAAGAACCTTCGGTTGTTGCCCCGGTCACACATCTCTCTTCAAAGCGGAGGCACTCACCTTCTTCCCCTCCCTCTCCTCTCAAGAGGTTGAGGAAGGTTTCAAGGGCCTAGCCACAAACTCCACCCACCGATTCTCCACAATCGGTAGGTGTTGAACTTTTCCCATCCGGGCCCGGGGACTCTGCTAAACCCAAAACCACCTCCTTTGTATCCTCACAAAAGGATACAATTGTAAAATTGGTGACCCCTATTATTCCCTCATCAACCTTTTCCTTGGTTAATAAGGATGACTTGGACTCCTTCCCTATCCAAGGTGCCTCTTCTCCACCTCACAGGCTATCACCCAGGATTCTCAGTCCTGATGCTTCTGCACGATCCAAGGATGAATCTGTCCTTCCAGGAGCAGGTTCGGAGGATCCCAAAAATCTTCTGACTTCTTAGTTAAGCGGGAGTATGAGTTGAGGGGGAGCATCTTACCACTCAAGCTTAAACTCTGCTGAAACTAATTTTGCAATGGATTATGTGATTGAAGCCATCTGACATTAGTTGAGGGGGAGTATGAATTGAGGGGGAGCAACCAACCACTCAAGTTCAAACAATCCCGGCTATTGTCTTCTGTATCTTTGTATATATTTTTTCTTTCTCATTCTTTATTCATTGTATTCATTTATTCGTATGTATAGCTATACTTTTCATTCTCTTGTAAATGTCAGTATACCAAAAAAAATGGTCTATGTGAAAAGAACCCAAAAAGAGTAAAGATGGGTCAAAATGAATTTATTCAGTACACTCTTTGTTCTATTCTTTAGTATGGATGCCATCCTCAAATAGGGGGAGATTGTTGGGTCATCTGAAGATTTGAAGATGACCTCCTGATCTTCCATCTTATATCACCCTACTTAGAATATGTCTGAGGTTCTTTTAGCAGCTTGGTTTCTATACAAATGTTCGGTGAAGTCGAAGATCAGCCGAAGAAGACAAAGAAGGAGTACATCTCTCAAAGCGGATTGAAGATAGTCTCCTCAGCCTAAAGCCAAGCATGCGCAAGTGATCAACACCATCGGCCAGGATGGTGTCAATCACATATCTTCAGGAGTATGAAGGTGTTCTCACATCTTCAGGAGCCGAAGATCTCTCAAATCTTCGGAAGCCGATGATCTCTCCTATCTCTCAAGTCTTCGGCAGCCGATGATCTCTCCTTAGAAGCTGAAGATGTTCTCACATCTTCAGGAGCCGAAGATGCCTGGAGATTTCTTTCAAACACATTATACTTTTCTGACAAAGTATATATGTGATATCTTGCATTGACGTGGACCTCATCCCAAGATCAGAAAAAGTAAGTTTGTCTCTTACACTCTTTTAAGGAAAGGTCCACACCATCCCTGCAGGTCAACACTTCAAGACAAAGTCACTCCAAGCCAAAAGGTACATCATGTACCATGCAGAAGATATGTGTCCATCCCTTGCTCAACAGGTGTCTCATGCATTAAATGCATGAGGCACTATAAATATGATGGATGTTTCAACATGCAAGATCAACCAGCTCTACTACCTTCAAGTTCTCTAAGTTCCTGACAACTTTCTCTCTACGAAGATCTTATTGTTTTCTAAGTGTTTTACAATTGTTCTTCATTCTCTATGTGTAAGATTGTTTGAACATATCTCATATGTTCTCTTCCGCAACAATCAAAGTTTTCTATGTGTAATTCGTGATTCAAATCAATAAGAATTAAATTAAGTGAAAAATTGTGTGTATTGTATTCAACCCCCCTTCTACAATACTTTTCTTATTTACTTACTGCTATTTGGGACCAACAGAAATATAACCAATACCTCTTGGGTTAACGGGGGAGACCCGCCTACTAACCCGAATGACGGAACACAAAAGTAAGCCATTTGATGGGTCAGTAAAGCCAATAAACACATAAAGTACACGCAAGGGATGCCAGACTCAGTAGCTTTAAACGTACACCCACGGAAACTCGAGTTCAACCCCGTCGGGTTCCTATGTCGAGCTTCTCATCCAATATCGTAATACTTGAGCACGAAGGACTTATACCGCACCCGGTACCTAACGTGTAACACGAAGGACTTATACCGCACCCGGTACCTAACGTGCCTCGACGTGGAAAACTAGTCGTCCCAACGCCGGAACAATAATAACCAAATACGGGGTCATGACTCCCAATGCATCAATTAAACCAAATAATGCACATAAGGCTCAATAAATAATTCCAACAATGATTAGTGGGTAATAAATGATATAAAGGGTATTTCCCACCAAAACCACTCATATTATTTACCAAGAGACCACTTGGTCAAAATATAGATAATTTCTCTTTATTTCCAAATCCCCAAAATATGAAGTGAGTTTAGCATGAAACTTATCAGCAGTTACCACAATACCCATATTTTCAAATCCATAAGTTTTGCATAGCAATGCCATCCACATAAAGGTATAACCCAAGTAAAAATAAGCTAAAGAGCATTGATAGAGTTCATAAATCACCATTTCCCTAAAAATCATCACAAATACTAATATCCCCAAAAGGCTAGGTTTAGCACAATGTCTTAAAATTCAAATATGTGAAAGAGGAGATATTAGGTATTCAAAATCCACCTTTTGACGCGTATAATGTTTAATAAAAGTGTAAGAACTCACCTTAGTAGTTTTCTTACAAGAAAACTAAGTACTTGGAAATGGAGGAGATGAGGAACCACTTGAGAGCTCACCAAACACACCTCCTAAATGTTAAGGACCACCATTAATGACCTAGAATTACCATAAATGATGAAAGAGGTTGTAGGGAAGGCTTACTGTAACACCCGGTTTTTCGTAAAGCAAGTTCCATCCTTCGTTGGTTATCTCTCCGTCTTCCGTCTATCTTTTGAGTGGTAAATGTTGTGCTTTCGAACCTTGAGTCGACCCATGCGAGAATCTTGAGTTTCGACCTTTTTCGGAGCTCAGTACGTGTGGCGCGATTGTGACTCGCGATAGTGACCTGTGTCACTATCGCGTGGCACAATCGCCGGGGGTGTACCACCCGCGGTACATTCCCCGCGAGAGTGCCCTCGCGATAGTGACAATGTCACTATCGCGTGGCAAGGTCGCCCGCGGCCCCTGTCTCATAAAATGTCCGAATTCTCACCTTTTCTCCTCATTTCTCACTTCCATCTTCTTCTCTTTTCTCTCCCAAACACTAAAACCGAACCCTAACCCATTTTGATGGATTTCCCCCCTTGAACCACATGATTTTTCATCATCTAACTAGTTGGAACCTTAAACCACAAAATGCAACACCCTTAAATCTGGAAATAGCAACTTATTAAAAATTCACTAAATACATCAATAAATAAATCACCATCGACCACAAATTATGACTTAACCTCAATACAACCATTCATTCTATACAAAAGTCTATGATAAGGACGGGTGCTACTAAAACCCCATAATAGTTACTATCTCCAACGTTGCGGAAGACTTCACCAACTACTTACATTTGCACAAAGTTAAGGCTCCACTCTTCATAGGATTGCTAGGACCAACTCCCAACCTTGAAACCTGATGCACATGCCAACAAATAAAAAGGTTAGGCTTAACGCCTAGTGAGCTCAAGAGTTTTTAACATATATAAAATAATCGTTTAAAAGAAAGGATGCGGCTAAAATCGTAGTCCTTCAATATGATACGTCTTACATGTGAAAACGACTCATTTTCCAATACTATGCATTTTAAACAACGAACACAAATTTGGACGCTTTCCAAACCCAACCACTACAAAGATGATAATACCAATGTAAGTCGCCCATTTATAAATTAGCTTTAACCCAAAACTCACTCAAAGCGTAAATATAACGTGAACTCTCCATTTATGAAGATACGGTTAAACCTTATATCCCAAGACACCCAAAATGCGGGTGGGGCATAATACTCATCCCACAAAATCAAGGGTAACCCAATAATACAAAACGTCACCGAAAACTTGGATAATAAAACTCAATACCCAAAAACAACACCTTTCGGTGACGGGGGATTCCCGATTCCATAAAATGTGACGGTCCACAAAGTAAGCCCATTTTATGTTGTTATGACTAGTCATATAAACGAAAGTACATGCAAGAGATGTCAGGCTCAGTAGCTTTAAACGTACACCCACGGAAACTCGAGTTCAACCCCGTCGGGTTCCTATGTTGAGTCCCTCATCAAATATCGTAGTACTTGAGCATGAAGGACTTATACCCACATCCGGTACCTTAACGTGCAGCACGAAGGTCTTACACCCACATCCGGTGCCTAACGTGCCTCGACGTGGAAAACTAATCGTCCCAACGTCGGACAATAATAAACCAAATACGGGATCATGACTCCCAATGCATCAACTGAGCCAAATAATACACATAAGACCCAACAAGGCTCGAAGTCGAGCTACCAAAACTGGACAATTGTCCAAAACCCCATCAAAATAACAATGCCAAGCCGCAGGCTTAGCAACCCAATTGACTCATTGATAAATGAAAATAACAATACGATAAAACGCACTCGACCAACGGATATGTCAACACCACGACCGAAAGTAAGATTAGTTCAAAACTCAACATTAGTTGAGACTACCCATTTTCCAAATGAACTTATACCCTTATAATTTTTCCAAATATCTCGTAACACAAAATATGCATTTTCCAACTTTAACTGCTGATAAGAATGAAAATCATAAAATGAGACTATAAACATTCTTTCAAGTACCTCGCATAAATGTGTAATTAACACTTTACAAAACATTCCATTTCATGAATGATGCATAAGACCCGACAACCATTTAAAAGTGTATTTCTTTGACCAAGAATTTATTTATGCAATGAGACCTCAAAACACATTCATTTGTGACACATTTATCAAAATACCCAAAAATCTCAAATATGGGTATTATACAAAGTTTGTAAAGATTAAATACGTCAAATAATCAAATATTAGCAATTAACCCAACATTTGATAATTTCATGAAAAACACATAAAACACTTTAAAATAGACATTTTGGCATGTACAACGTTTTCACAAATCAACTTGAAACTCACCTTGCTAGATTTAGGCTAAATCTAGATTTCACCCAACGAGCTCTTTTGAAGGCCGCTTGAATCCTCAAGCCGAAATCTTTTGAAACCTAGATCCGAACATTTTATCCCATAAATACCCATAATCAATCATAAGAAAACGTTCTCCAAACATAAAAATACCAAGATCTCAAACAAGATCAAAACCCTAATTTCTCCAAAACCATCAAATCCGAGATTTGAGATATTGAACCTTAAGAAATCACCAATGGAGCATTTATAACCTTATTACAAGAAAACTTACCCTTGAAGACAAAGAGACTTCCGAGAACACCCAATCCAACACTCCAACCCGAGCTCCCAACCGAAAGAACTTGATGAGGAAGATGAAGATGGAGGTTTTGTGGTTTAAGGTTCCAACTAGTTAGATGATGAAGAATCATGTGGTTCAAGGGGGAAAACCATCAAAAAGGGTTAGGGTTCGGTTTTAGTGTTTGGGAGAGAAAAGAGAAGAAGATGTAAGTGAGAAATGAGGAGAAAGGGTGAGAATTCGGACATTTTATGAGACAGGGGCCGCGGGCGACCTTGCCACGCGATAGTGACATTGTCACTATCGCGAGGGCACTCTCGCGGGGAATGTACCGCGGGTGGTACACCCCCGGCGATTGTGCCACGCGATAGTGACACATGTCACTATCGCGAGTCACAATCGCGCCACACGTACCGGGCCCCGAAAAAGTCGAAACTCAAGATTCTCGCATGGGTCGACTCAAGTTTCGAAAGCACAACATTTACCACTCAAAAGATAGGCGGAAGGCGGAGAGATAACCAACGAAGGATGGAACTTGCTTTACGAAAAAACGGGTGTTACACAAAACCTCCATCTTCATCTTCCTCGTCAAGTTCATCGGTTGGGAGCTCGAGTTGAAGTGTTGGATTGGGTGTTCTCGGAAGCCTTCTTGTCTTCAAGGGTAAGTTTTCTTCTATTAAGGTTATAAATGTTCCATTAGTGGTTTCTTAAGGTTCGATATCTCAAATCTCGGATTTGGTGGTTTTGAAGAAATTAGGGTTTTGATCTTGTTTGGGATCTTGGTATTTTTATGTTTGGAGAATGTTTACTTATGGTTGAAAATGGTTATTTATGGGTTGGAACTTTGGATCTAGGTTTTGGAAGTTTCGGCTTGAGGATCCAACTGGTCTTCAAAAGAGCTCGTAGGGAAAATCTAGATTTAGCCTAAATCTATCAAGGTGAGTTCAAGTTGATTTGTGAAAACGTTGTATATGCCAAAATGTCTATTTTAAAGTGTTTGTGTGTTCTACATGAAATTATCAAATGTTGGGTTAATTGCTAATGTTTGATTATATGACGTAAGTAATCTTTACAAACTTTGTATAATACCCATATTTGGGATTTTTGGGTATTTTGATAAATGTGTCACAAATGAATGTGTTTGAGGTCTCATTACATAAATAAATTCTTGGTCAAAGAAATACACTTTTAAATGGTTGTCGGGTCTTATGCATCATTCATGAAATGGAATGTTTTGTAAAGTATTAATTGCACATTTGTGCGAGGTACTTGAAATAATGCTTATAGTCTCATTTTATGATTTTCATTCTTATCAGCAGTTAAAGTGGGAAAATGCATATTTTGTGCTATGAGACATTTGGAAAAATTATAAGGATATAAGTTCATTTGGAAAATGGGTTGTCTCAATTAATGTTAAGTTTTGAACTAATCTTACTTTTGGTCGTGATGTTGCATATCCGTTGGGTGAGTGCGTTTCATCGTGTTTTTATTTCATTTATTAACAAGTCAATGGGTTGCTAAGTCTGCGGCTTGGCATTGTTATTTTGATGGGGTTTTTGGACAATGGTCCAGTTTTGGTAGCTCGACTTCGAGCCTTGTTAGGCCTTATGTGTATTATTTGGCTTATTTGACGCATTGGGAGTCGTGATCCCGTATTTGGTTTATTATTGTCCGGCGTTGGGACGATTTGTTTTCCACGTCGAGGCACGTTAGGCACCGGATGTGGGTGTAAGACTTTCGTGCTGCACGTTAAGGTACCGGATGTGGGTATAAGTCCTTCGTGCTCAAGTACTACGATATTAGATGAGGGGCTCGACATAGGAACCCGACGGGGTTGAACTCGAGTTTCCGTGGGTGTACGTTTAAAGCTACTGAGCCTGACATCTCTTGCGTGTACTTTCGTTTATATGAATAGTCATAACAACATAAAATGGGCTTACTTTGTGAACCGTCACATTTTATGGAATCGGGAATCCCCCGTCATCGAAAGGTGTTGTTTTTGGGTATTGAGTTTTATTATCCAAGTTTCGGTGACGTCTCATGTATTTGGGTTTTACCCTTGATTTATGGGTTGAGTATTATGCCCCACCCGAGTTTTGGGTGTTTTGTAATATAAGGTTTAACTGTACCCTCTTAAATGGAGAGTTCAATTTATATTTACGCTTTGAGTGAGTTTTGGGTTAAAGTTAATTTATGAAGGGGCGGTTTACATCGGTATCATCATTTTGTAGTAGTTTGATTTGGAAAATGTCCAAATTGGTGTTCTCCGTCTAAAATGCATATTATTGGAAAACGAGTCGTTTGCATATTCAAAGCCTACCTTTTGAAAGATTATGAATTAAACTGCATTATCTATTTTCACAAACAGCTTTATATATGTTGAAAACTCTTGAGCTCACTAGGCGTTAAGGCTAACCTTTTTGTTTGTCGGCATGTGTAACATCCCGCCTGCTTGTAACACCTTAAGCATATCCCATATCGGCCGTGGACAGGAGTGATGCTGGGTGTTATAAGTAATATCTTGACCTTCCTAACAACAACGCATTTTGGGGCCACAAGCACGTCAGGTTATGGGAACTCTGAGGTTAAGCGTGCTTGGGTGGGAGTAGTCCCAGGATGGGTGACCCCTGGGAAGTTTCTCACCAGGTTGCCAGAAACAAATCCGTGCGCTACACGTTGGTTAAATTCAGGGGCAAAGCAGACAATATTGTTGTCGAGGCAGGCGGGATGTTACAGATGGTATCAGAGCCACTCCTGTGCCGTTCGGGATATGGGGCAAACCTCATCGAGGACGATGAGTCCCAAGGGGGGGTGTTTGTAACACCTTAGGCATATCCCATATCGGCCGTGGACAGGAGTGATGCTGGGTGTTATAAGTAATATCTTGACCTTCCTAACAACAACGCGTTTTGGGGCCACAAGCACGTCAGGTTCTGGGAACTCTGAGGTTAAGCATGCTTGGGTGGGAGTAGTCCCAGGATGGGTGACCCCCTGGGAAGTTTCTCACCAGGTCGCCAGAAACAAATCTGTGCGCTACACGTTGGTTAAATTCAGGGGCAAAGCGGACAATATTGTTGTCGAGGCAGGCGGGATGTTACAGCATGTGCATCAGGTTTCAAGGTTGGGAGTTGGTCCTAGCAATCCTATGAAGAGTCGAGCCTTAGCTTTGTGCAAATGTAAGTAGTTGGTGAAGTCTTCCGCAACATTGGAGATAGTAACTATTATAGGGTTTTAGTAGCACCCGTCCTTATCATAGACTTTTGTATAGAATGAATGTTTGTATTGAGGTTAAATCTTAATTTGTGGTTGTAGATAATTCCTTTATTGATGTATTTAGAAAATTTTAAATAAGTTGCTATTTCTAGATTTGAGGGTGTTACAAGTTGGTATCAGAGCTTAAGTTTGAGGGAATTAGGTATTGATTGCAGGATGCCTAGACTCAAATTAGTGTTTTTATAAGTGATTGTAAGTGAAGTTGCACATTAGGAACCTTAAGATAAGATATTATAGAGTTGATCGAGTCACTAGAAACGGGAAACTTGTCGAAGGTCGCAAGGATGAGCATGTGCGGTACGTTCATAATGGCACCTGACCAGTGTTATGGTGAACCTACATACTACATGTGTATACTTGAACTACCTTGGTATGATTACCGTTGGGGTAGTGAGAAGGTTTCTAAAGGAGTAATCTAAGGAAAACGTTGATGTCTATAGCAATGTCACGTTGAAGTGATAGTTAAGTGCGTTGAATGCATTAAGTTGATCGTCTTGAGTAAGAATAATTGGTTGGAGTAGAACCTTGAGCTTATGGAATTGACGGCATACGAGGAGAGACTGTAAGGTGAACGATGAAATATCTGAGTGACGCTTTAAGATGTGGAGTATCCGGATGACCATAGTAGGAAATTGAGATTGTTGTCCTAAAATGCTTAATACACCTCGATGGTAGCAGTATGTCGGGTTGTTGAGAAGCGTGGTCTAGAGGGGTGAATGCCGACCAAATTCATGCACCAAAATTTATCTCTGAAATAAATTTGCATAAATTGTTTTTTTTTGTGTTCGTAAAACAGAAAGTGGTTTATATCATAAAGTTTTGGTAAAGCACTTAACACGCATCAGATTTTAAACTGTGAGCTTAAGCATGCATAAATTGTTTTGTTGCACGTAGTTGCAAAATTGTTATAAAAAATCTCTTTATTCACGTCTCTTGTTTAACGCTATTTACGGATATTGTAATATCCATGTTTTAATGTCATTCGAGTATTGGGCAAGTAGCTATGAGATTAACCTAGGCATTGGATCTCCTCCACATATGTCAACGGTTTTAATGGAAAAGTTATTCCCACGCGTTGAGTCGGAATTTCTTGAGAATTTTAGTTTGTGTGAGTTTTGTTGGAATTTCATGGAGTTTGTTTTATACGATGTCTTTCCATGTGTAAGTTTTAATTTTGCTTCTTTTAAGCTTACGAGTTAGTTGGTGTCGTGTCCCATGTGAATTTTGTTAAAGGTGTCATTTTACCTTTCTTTGCATTAAAAGAGGAAGCTCTTAAAGGCTTAGTGTCTTAACCATATTGCCGTCTTGCATGCTTGTTGAGAAATGAAAACTTGTCACTGCATGATTTTAGCATTTCTGAGTTTTGCGAAAATTCAGTTGGGTTTAGGGTGCCCCGTCTTACGTCATTTTGCGTTGCGTAAAATAATTTTGAGAACATGTGCATATGCATCATTGTGTGCGCTAATTTACGAGTTGTGTTCAATACTTTGTTTCATACAAGTCTTGCATCGACACTTTTGCAACCGTAAGAGGCACCTTGAAAAAAAAAACTAAATGTCGTATGATTGCATCTTGAGTTTCACACGAGCTGATGTGCATACTTTTGGGTTGAATCCGACTTTCACTCGCGTGAGTAAATATGCGAAATATTTATATTGCCTTAAATTAAATTTTAATCTAAGCGTGCTTCGCTTGTTGACCTTGCTGTTATAAATTTTCCGCAATACATGAAATGAATTTTCGAATTGCATATCGTTGTAATTATCGTCTTGGTCAAATGTGTCTTATCGAGGAAACTTAAAGTTTTAAACTCGATTTGAGAATTATTTGCATTCTTATCATTTCATCGAACTTTGGAGAATAAACGGTTGCATATGGAGTGGTTAATAATTTTATGTCGCAACGACTTTTGGGTTGGGAAGTCAGAACCTTAAAATTAATTTGTGAATGTTTCTTTTGGGAATTGTACAAACTTTTATTGCACATGTTATAGTGCGGAAGGTTATCTTTCACATGCATAGTATAAATTGATGTATTACTAGAACCATGGTAGTCCGTTTGAAAATTTTGTTGCACATCTCTTGTTACCGTTTTATTAACGTAATTACTAATCAAACGAGTTTTTAGAAATGGTTTTATATGCGTAGAGTTGGTAACCAGTTTTGAAACCTATCGGATGGGCGATAGTGTGTAGTCACCGTACGGTTAATCGTTATAAAACTTGTGTATTTGAAAGTTTTATAAAAGTTTAAATTGGCATATTATTTGAAAAACCTTGAACTCATTAGGCCTATAGGTTTAACCTCTGTCGTGGAAATGAGTTGCAATTAAGAGGCTAAGGGAGTCCTTAGGAGTTGAAGCGTCGAATGACCTGGCTTGCGGTCAGTCTTGGATTTTGGACTTGGGTTTTCGAATCTGCGCGTTTATGTTAATGAAATTAGTAGACTTAAGTCTTCCCGGGTATTTAAGGGGCGACTTTATGCTCCGGTGATCATGCGAGTTAAAGCGCCAGGTAACTATTGGCAATCAGATTTGGTTTCGCTTTGGTGGTTGCTAGTTGGTGTCACATCATGGGCTATGTTGTCAGTATACCGTATTAGCGGGTTTCACGATTAAAGGAAATTTTGGTGATCTGTCTGCTAGAGTTGTAGGATTTGAAAATTTAACTCTCTGATTTGGTGTCAACCTTAGTGCGACTATCTGTCTAGAATGGGATTTTGGACGAAATGTCCATGTTTTCGAGGTCACCGTTTAGCCCTAGGTGTCGACTTGTTTCTTGGAGTCAGTGGAGCTGGGAATGTTTGGACGTATCACGGTCGAACCATGAGAAACATTGACCTTTCAATGATGGAATTTGGAAGGAGTTTGGGTGTTGAGGATTAAGTATCGATGTGTTTAAGCATTTCCGTGGTGGTAAAGCTTGTATTAAAGGATTGTAGTGGGGTTTGGTGTTGGAACGAAGTTGAGTGTTGACCGAATATGGGCTAATCAGTATCCGAAGAACGTTTTGGTGCGCCTTAGAATAATATATTTATCGATATTAAAGATAGATCAGTTGAAATCTGAGGAACTTGGAAGTTTGGTTGCGATCTTTGACGTTGTGTTCGGAACCGTAGATCCGAAGGAAAGTTTGGTCAGCAAGAATTTGGGGTCACTAACTACCTGGAGGTAGTAATTGCCAACCAAGGTTGGGAGACGACCGTAACGTTGTGAGTAAAACTTACCTGGGTGAGTTAAGTATTCGCTCGGTCATAAGTGTAATGTGCCCATGAAGGGCAGTTGGCGTGTGTTTCAGTACAAATGGCATGTTAGAGGTGTTGGATTAAGGGTTGAGAGAAATCCTTCTATGAACAAGGCTACATGAGAACCTAGATTTCGAGGACGAAATCATTCCAAGGTTGGGAGGATTGTAACACCCGGTTTTTCGTAAAGCAAGTTCCATCCTTCGTTGGTTATCTCTCTGCCTTCCGTCTATTTTTTGAGTGGTAAATGTTGTGCTTTTGAACCTTGAGTCGACCCATGCGAGAATCTTGAGTTTCGACCTTTTTCGAAGCTCAGTACGTGTGGCGCGATTGTGACTCGCGATAGTGACCTGTGTCACTATCGCGTGGCACAATCGCCGGGGGTGTACCACCCGCGGTACATTCCCCGCGAGAGTGCCCTCGCGATAGTGACAATGTCACTATCGCGTGGCAAGGTCGCCCGCGGCCCCTGCCTCATAAAATGTCCGAATTCTCACCTTTTCTCCTCATTTCTCACTTCCATCTTCTTCTCTTTTCTCTCCCAAACACTAAAACCGAACCCTAACCCATTTTGATGGATTTTCCCCCTTGAACCACATGATTCTTCATCATCTAACTAGTTGGAACCTTAAACCACAAAACCTCCATCTTCATCTTCCTCATCAAGTTCATCGGTTGGGAGCTCGGGTTGAAGTGTTGGATTGGGTGTTCTCGGAAGCCTCCTTGTCTTCAAGGGTAAGTTTTCTTGTATTAAGGTTATAAATGCTCCATTAGTGGTTTCTTAAGGTTCGATATCTCAAATCTCGGACTTGGTGGTTTTGAATAAATTAGGGTTTTGATCTTTTTTGGGATCTTGGTATTTTTATGTTTGGAGAACGTTTCTTTATGGTTGAAAATGGTTATTTATGGGTTGGAACTTTGGATCTAGGTTTTGGAAGTTTCGGCTTGAGGATCCAACTGGTCTTCAAAAGAGCTCGTAGGGAAAAATCTAGATTTAGCCTAAATCTAGCAAGGTGAGTTTAAGTTGATTTGTGAAAACGTTGTATATGCCAAAATGTCTATTTTAAAGTGTTTGTGTGTTCTACATGAAATTATCAAATGTTGGGTTAATTGCTAATCTTTGATTATTTGACGTATTTAATCTTTACAAACTTTGTATAATACCCATATTTGGGATTTTTGGGTATTTTGATAAATGTGTCACAAATGAATATGTTTGAGGTCTCATTACATAAATAAATTATTGGTCAAAGAAATACGCTTTTAAATGGTTGTCGGGTCTTATGCATCATTCATGAAATGGAATGTTTTGTAAAGTATTAATTGCACATTTGTGCGAGGTACTTGAAATAATGCTTATAGTCTCATTTTATTATTTTCATTCTTATCGGCAGTTAAAGTGGGAAAATGCATATTTTGTGTTATGAGACATTTGGAAAAATTATAAGGATATAAGTTCATTTGGAAAATGGGTTGTCTCAATTAATGTTAAGTTTTGAACTAATCTTACTTTTGGTCGTGATGTTGCATATCCGTTGGGTGAGTGTGTTTCATCATGTTTTTATTTCATTTATTAACAAGTCAATGGGTTGCTAAGTCTGCGGCTTGACATTGTTATTTTGATGGGGTTTTTGGACAATGGTCTAGTTTTGGTAGCTCGACTTCGAGCCTTGTTAGGCCTTATGTGTATTATTTGGCTTATTTGACGCATTGGGAGTCATGATCCCGTATTTGGTTTATTATTGTCCGGCGTTGGGACGATTAGTTTTTCACGTCGAGGCACGTTAGGCACCGGATGTGGGTGTAAGACCTTCGTGTTGCACGTTAAGGTACCGGATGTGGGTATAAGTCATTCGTGCTCAAGTACTACGATATTAGATGAGGGGCTCGACATAGGAACCCGACGGGTTTGAACTCGAGTTTCCGTGGGTGTACGTTTAAAGCTACTGAGTCTGAGATCTCTTGTGTGTACTTTCGTTTATATGACTAGTCATAACAACATAAAATGGGCTTACTTTGTGGACCGTCACATTTTATGGAATCGGGAATCCCCCGTCACCGAAAGGTGTTGTTTTTGGGTATTGAGTTTTATTATCCAAGTTTTGGTGACGTCTCATGTATTTGGGTTTTACCCTTGATTTATGGGTTGAGTATTATGCCCCACCCGAGTTTTGGGTGTTTTGTAATATAAGGTTTAACTGTACCCTCTTAAATGGAGAGTTCAATTTATATTTACGCTTTGAGTGAGTTTTAGGTTAAAGCTAATTTATGAAGGGGCGGTTTACATCGGTATCATCATTTTGTAGTAGTTTGATTTGGAAAATGTCCAAATTGGTGTTCTCCGTCTAAAATGCATATTATTGGAAAACGAGTCGTTTGCATATTCAAAGCCTACCTTTTGAAAGATTATGAATTAAACTGCATTATCTATTTTCACAAACATCTTTATATATGTTGAAAACTCTTGAGCTCACTAGGCGTTAAGCCTAACCTTTTTGTTTGTCGACATGTGTATCAAATTTCAAGGTTGGGAGTTGGTCCTAGCAATCCTATGAAGAGTCGAGTCTTAGCTTTGTGCAAATGTAAGTAGTTGGTGAAGTCTTCCGCAATGATACACGTTGCTTTATCAATGCGAAAACGCCTATTTTTATCTTTATTTTAGTTTATTTTACCATTTATATCCCAACTTTGAGTCTTTTATTATCTTGTTTTGCATTTATTATTTTAGGGGAGCTAAAGTTATGATTTGATTGTTTTACAACAATAAATGGGCTAATGTGGACTTGTTGGAATTGAACTTTGGTACTTACAGGAATGTTGCAGCATTCAGATCAGTGGTATTGGCAGTTTCGGCTTAATCATGGAAGGATGGGATTAACTAGAAGACATAGTGAAGTTTTCTAGAAGTTTTGAAGGAAAAATCCTTTGAAGAAAATCAGATCTAGTTTAGTTAGATAACTAATTGTAGTTGTGGCTATTATCTTTTGGTTTAAGGTTTATGTACTTTGTTAACTAGTGGGTAAAGCCTTTATCTTATTCCCTTTTTAATTACCATTTTGCCACTCCTTCTAGTATAAAAGGATGTGTTGGGTAAGGGTTTATAACACATATCATATATCATAGAACAATATCATCTCTCTCCCTCTCTCTCTAAAAGCTTGAAGTTTAATATATGCATTTTTAGTTAATCTTTTATATTTTGTCATTTACTTTCAGTAATTTAATTTCTGTCATTTACTTTCAGTAATTTAATTTCAGTTATTTATTTTCAGTCATTTAATTTTATGCATTTACTTTATGTCATTTATTTTATATTTGCAAGTCATTTTTATTATGTGTAGCTAATCTTTAGTAGTTTGGGTGTGAGATAAGGTGAGATTTTAAACCGAAGGAAGGTAGCCAACGTTTTACAAAATTATATTTTATTATTTTCATTCAAGTTTTATAAAGCCAAGATACTTTTTGACAAGTTGATCACTCGAAGAGTGTTAAAGAGCCGTGGACTTAGAGATAAGCCACTCAAAGGCACATCAACTTGGAGGATATAGAAAGTAGACTTGAGAGGGTTGCTAACAAAGAGATTTGTTACCTATATTTTCCAAAATGATTTATTCTCGACGGGTTGGTCGCTTGTCAAAGTGTTAAAGTGTAGTGGATTCAGAGATGAACCACTTGGAACACACCAACTTGAATGATATGGGAATCGACCCGAGAGGGTGATTTTTAGCAAAGAGATTTGTTATTCCATACGTTTTAAGAACACCATTGTTGCTACCTCGTTAACTAAGGTACCGTATAAGAGATTATGCATATCTTAGAAGACGAATGTTGATACAAGGGTCAAAATCCGAGAGGACTGTTCTTGAAACAAATGGTGAAATTCAATGCTGTAAAACAATGTTGTAGCATTACTGCAGCATTGGCTACTGGAATTCGTGTTTAAGTCTCACCAAACATCTTGCACCCATTCTATTTCCTTTATATTCTGTTATATTCAGTGTTAACCTTGAGGTAACTCAAACGAAAACAAAAGTCTTCAAAATCGCCATCTGAAATCATCTCTTTCTATTACTTGTTAAACCACTTTTACTCTAATCCCTGTGGACGATATTCGGTATTTTACTATTGTATTAGTTGAAAGAAGATATAGTCCAAATCAGTATACTTGCTCTTTGGTTCTATTATTTCCACGTCTATAGGTGTATTCAAGGCACTATCAAGTTTTTGGCGCCGTTGCCGGGGATTGGCAAGCTAAAAGTTTTAAGAAGTCGTAAAAAGATTTTATTTTTCTAACACCGTTTGGATCTCAAATTTTTTGGAAAGTGGTTTATGCCAAGAATACCACGTGGGGAGTTATTCCAATTTGACTCGGACATTGAAAGAACGTTTCGTAATAGGAGGAGAGCACAAAGAATTTGATTGAATTTAGATCCTCCCATCATGGAACCACCCCCGCCAGGTTTTGAAAATAGGGTACCTAGACTAGAAAATCCACCACGACCACCACCTATTTTCCACGATGCACCACCCATTTTTGGAAATCCACCCGAAATCCCTTTTCAACAAAAAGGACCAAATAATAGAAATAATGAAGATGATACAGAATCCAATGGTAACAATGACAATAGGGATGAAGTTCCGAACATCATAAATCTTGCAAATTCCAAAGAGAGAAAAATTATGGACTACGCTATCCCTGATTTTGAGCAATTGAACTCATGAATAGTTAGACCCCATATTAATACACTCCATTTTGAGCTAAAACCCATCATGTTTCAAATGTTGCAAACAAACGGACAATTTGCCGGAATGCCATCGGAGGATCCACATTCTCATTTAAAATCTTTTATGGAGATCACTGATGCATTCCTGATCCCTGGGGTATCTAACGATGCCTTGAGACTCATGTTATTTTCTTTTTCTCTAAGGGATCGGGCAAAGTCTTGGTTTAATTCTTTGGCACTTGGCTCTGTGCCATCATGGAGCAACATGGCTGAATTTTTTTTGAGAAAGTATTTTCCACCTACCCGTAATGCTAAGTCCAGAAACGAAATTTGCGTGTTTAAACAAATGGACGATGAAGCAATTCCCGATGCTTGGGAAAGGTTTAAAGAGTTGTTAAGGAAATGCCCACACCATGGCATTCCCTAATGTATTCAACTCGAGACGTTTTACAATGGGTTAAACCCCATGGCAAAACAAATGTTCGACGCGACATCAGGAGGGGCCTTTACATCCAATACCTACAATGACGGGTATGAAATTCTTGAAAAAAATTCCACAAACAATGGACATTGGGCTGATCCACGTGCTCAACCGCAAAAGAAAACTGTTGGGATTCATGATGTGGATGCATATACTGCATTAACAGCACAACTTGCTTTCATGGCTTCAATGCTCAAAAACTTATCTTCAAACCAAGTAACACAACAAGTTGCTGCTACATCAACCCAGTCAGTCCTTTCTGTTCAATGTGTTTGTTGTGGTGGGGAACATTCCTATGAACATTGTCCTCAAAACTCTGAATCAGTAAACTATGTTCAAAACAGGAATGCTCCCTATGGCAACAACTACAATGCGAGTTGGAGGCTATGGCCCAGTGATTACTAGCTATAACACATTTAGATTGACACAAACACTTTTATTAGATCAAACATATGAATTACAACTAATCACAGATCTAACATTTACACAGATCTCACGTATGTGTGTGTTCTTTGTGTGTGTGTGTTCTTACTCTCTCTCAACAACCACCAATATTACACCTTCACTTTCACATACTTAATCTCTTGCTTACACAAGTCTTACTTGAAACAATACAAGGACTTGATTATATATAGGTCAACATGACCAAGCAAGGTCAAACCATCTAAGCTCTCTTACAACACACACAAACAACTATTACAACAATTACAATAATGACCCTCATTTAATCTTGAATACAATTATAGTCTAACAATCTCCCCCTTTGGATTCAAGATTAAAAAAAATTTGGCAATAATCTTCAGGTCTTCATATCTTCAAAATTAACTTCAATTTCAAATCTTTTCTGGCTTTGACATCTTGAAAACTTTTACAATTCTTCAAACTTGTCTCCCTTTGAATCAACTTTTGCATAAACTCTGACTTTCTTTCAAACTCTGACTTTCTTTCACTTTCTCTTTGATAAGCTTTCTTTAACCTTTGACTTCAATCAACTGAAAACTTTATCTCCTCTGAAATCTTTAAAACTTCAATCTGATTTTGAACTTTGATTATTCTCCCCCTTTTTAATGATTTGTAAGAATCAAAATCATTAAAACACTTCCAGGTCAGATCCGTCATTGAATGAACTTCCCATCATCTGATAAGCACAATCTTCATGAACTGTTGTCTCCTCCTTTGGATAATAGACAATCTTCCCCATATAGGAAAATCATTCTCACATCTGATATGGATTTGGATTGGCCTTTGATTCACGAACATATTCATTTGAATCTTTTCAAATTCAAACGAAATAAGAATGGTAACCCTGAATCAACATATGAAACAGTTAGAAGTGTCTGTCAGTAACACGAAGTTACTGTGTACAACGAATGTACAATATAAGGAGCTTGTTTGATATTGACTCCCCAGGACTTCCATTCAATCATTGAAAAACACAAGGTAATTCTATGAATGTTCTGACAGAAAAACATATTCTCTGTGTGCTCGTGCTTGTGTTTTGAAAGAATTATCACAATGATTGTGTTCCATAAGGCTCAAAGTATGTAAATCACTGAGACAACAATGATTATACATGGACTCAACGTGCATGAGAAAGGGTCGAAGGTGGGGCAACTTTCCTTCTTTTTCAATATCAGCATCTTCCAAGTGAAGATCCGATAGATTATGTGTTGCTTCCCCAGAAAATGTGAAACATTCTCTTTTTAAGAAAAGAATGAGTAGCTAGTGGGGTTGTATGCAAGAGATGGCATGGGCTATTTGCCTATTTCAATGATGGTCACCAAAGAAATGTGAACCAATCAGTAATGTGGCTGCCCGACTCAGAAAGATGTTTGGTACAGAGTTCTAATATCCTTTTAACTCTGTTCTCACACCCTCTTTCTTTTAAACATTTAAGCTCACATCTAACCAATCTCTCATTTCCATTTTACCTCAGCTCAATCCCACACTCAATTCTTTTAGACCCCTCTCCCCTCAATCACTCAAAGGATTTCTTCCGGGGTCAGAAACACTGGTTATTGTGAATCCATGGAAGATCTAATAAGCACTCACACTGAATCCCATGTTCCTAAAAGTACATGTTGTACAATGATTTTCTTGACAAGTAAAGCACAAGAAATCATATGTCAATGTTTGTATGCTCATTCAAAAATCAGAAATGAAATTTGAGCATTTGAACATTTAAAGATGTCTCAAAACTTTATATGAATGAAAAGAATAGAAATGTTTTGAGAATCTGACAATGATTAAGATCAGATCAAATTATCATGAAGAAAAAATATTTGGGAATTCAAAGACGTATGTTGTTTATATGAACAATATATAAACATATTATCAATGAAAGCACATTTAAAAATGAAATGACGTTTGATTCAAACAATTATGAATACCAAACGACGGGAGTATTACCATAAAAAGATATATCATTTGATACATGGTAATAACAAAGTCAATTTGAAAATACTAAGCCAGTGTGTGTATGAATACTTGACAAAGTATATAGAAAAGAAAATACACAAGTATTATTCTTTAAAGAACACACGGCCAGATAAGCAATTATGTAACCAAAAATCATTTAAAATTCACACTTCTCAAATCAGAAAAACATTTTAAGATCGTGAAGTGGTTTGAACATTTTTAAAAAACATTTTTCACAAGTAAAAGTTGTTCATCTTTCACAAGTGTTAGAGTATAAGGATTAGAATGATATACCTGTAAATCAGAATCCTTAACTCCCCCTGGAATGAATATAGAAATTAAAATATCCTTGACTAGATATCCTCCCCCTTGATATCTGTAAAACATCAATCTTTTTAGAGATATTTTTATAAAATATATAGCAATATAATTTCCAAACTCCCTTTCAAACGAAAAACTTCCTGAAAAGATGTAATCTTGAAAGCATCCTTCAGAATAAAACATTTGAATACGGGTTTTGAACTGAATTGTCCAAAAGCCATTATGCTTTGAAGCACGGGTTCTGAACAAATTTGTTCAGAAGCCTTTGTCACATAACATATCCTGCAAGAAAAAGATTTTGGTAATCATTATAAAAATGATTCCGCTTTAGTCAGTCAACATATGATGAAATATCCAAAATATATTCAAATAAAGCACAAGATTAGAAAACTCCCCCTAGAATCATGAATTGGCGTTTAACATACCAAGTTTGCTAACTAAAAAGGTAAACCTCTTTTCATCCAATGGCTTGGTGAAAATGTCAGCCAACTGGTAGTCTGTAGTCACAAAGTGCATCTCGATATCACCCTTTTCGACATGATCCTTTATAAAATGATAACGCACATCGATGTGTTTCGTCTTGGAATGTTGTACTGGATTAGCTGTTATCGCAATCGCACTCTTAGAATCACAGTAGATAGGAACTCGTTGGTAAGTATATCCGAAATCTTTTAACTGTGTTTTCATCCAGAGGACTTGTGAACAGCAGCTTGCGGCAGCTACGTATTCAACCTCGGCGGTGGATGTAGAAACACAATTGTGTTTCTTAGATGTCCAACTAACCAACTTATCACCTAAGAACTGACAAGAACCAGAGGTGCTCTTTCTATCCAGTTTGCAACCTGCATGATCAACATCAGTATAGGCAGTTAAATCAAAAGACGAACCCTTAGGATACCAAAGGCCTAACTCAGTAGTTTCTTTAAGATACCTAAGAATCCGTTTTACAACGACCAGGTGTGATTCCTTCGGATTAGCTTGATATATCGCACAGAAACATGTAGCAAACATAATATCCGGTCTACTTGCCGTTAAATACAGCAGTGAACCAATCATGCTACGGTACACTTTTTGATCTACTGATTTTCCAGAAAGATCTGCATCTAAAAGTGTGCCTGTTGCCATCGTTGTTTTCATCACTGAACTGTCAGTCATGTTAAATTTCTTTAAAATATCTCGAATATATTTTGACTGATTAACGAAAATGCCTTCGGGTAACTGTTTTACTTGAAGACCAAGGAAAAAATTCAGTTCGCCCATCATTGACATTTCAAATCGAGATTCCATGATTCTTGAAATTTTTTTATAAAACTTTGGATTTGTAGAACCGAAAATTATATCATCTACATAAATCTGGATCAGAATCATATCATCACCTTGCTTTTTCAGAAAGAGAGTAGTATCAATTGTACCTTTCTTGAATCCCGAAGCGAGTAAAAATTGAGTTAAAGTTTCGTACCAAGCTCTTGGTGCCTGTTTGAGTCCATACAAGGCTTTGTCTAAGACATAGACATAATCAGGGTTCTTTGGATCAACGAATCCTTCTGGTTGAGCAACATATACTTCTTCATGCAATATCCCATTTAAGAATGCTGATTTTACGTCCATTTGGAAGACCGTAAAATTTTTATGCGCTGCATAGGATAAGAAGATTCGTATCGCTTCCAGTCGTGCCACATGAGCAAATGTTTCTTCATAATCAAACCCCTCCTGTTGACAATAACCCTTTGCAACAAGACGAGCTTTGTTTCGAACTAAAACTCCAGATTCATCTCTCTTATTTCTGAAAACCCACTTTGTTCCAATAACAGATTTTCCTTTTGGAAGTGGTATAAGTCGCCAAACTTTGTTCCTCTCAAATTGCAGAAGTTCATCTTGCATCGCCAGTATCTAATCTGGATCGCGCAAGGCTTCTGAAGCTTTCTTTGGCTCGATGGAACTTAAAAAACTTGAATACAGACAAAAATTAGCCGATGTTGCACGCGTTTGTACACCCGACTGTGCATCACCTATGATATTATGAAGTGGGTGATCTCTTGTCCATTTCATTGTACATGGAATCGGATGAATTTCAGCTTGAGTATTATCTTCCTCATATTCATCATATACTGCAGGTAAGTCTTTATCAATCCCAGATGTGCTCGGGACATCTTGTACATCCTCTTCTAAAGTAAATATTTCCGGAGCAATAGAAGAATCACTCGGAACTTCTGTTGCAGAATTTGAATCTGCATGCACAAAATCAACATTAGTATCTTCAGAATGTATATGTGTAGATGTACCTGATGTGGTTGATATTGTGACATTTTCAGAAGGTCCTGAAATATCTTCTATTATAATTGGAACCTCTGAAGTTGATGCGGATATGCTTGATTTTTCAAAATCTGCACAAATATCCATAAAAGCATCAAAAAATAATAAGTCTAATTCAGCTGTAATTTTATTTGAATTAGAAGACTTATTCTGTTTGACTTCAGGTTCTATTCCGTCTTGAATAGAAACTTTCTGTTTAAGCTTGAGTTCTGAACTGTTGTGTTCAGAAGTCAACGTTGATGATTCATCGAATGACACATTAATGCTCTCCATGATCGTCTTGGTTCGTCTATTATAGATCCGATAGGCTTTAGATGTTAATGAATAACCAATGAAATAGCCTTCGTCAGCCTTCTTGTCAAATTTACCAAGATTGTCTCGATAATTGAGAATGTAACACCTGCAACCAAAAGTACGAAAAAATTTAATATTCGGTTTTCGATGATTAATAGGTTCATACGTTGTCTTTTTATGTCTTTTGATGACAATCGTGCGGTTTTGTGTGAAACACGCAGTGGCTACGGCTTCAGCCCACAGAAACATTGGCAATTCAGAATAGGCTAACATTGTCCTTGCAGCTTCCACCAGTGTTCGATTCTTCCTTTCAACTACACCGTTTTGCTGAGGAGTGTAGGCAGTAGAAAAGTTGTGAGAGATCCCAACAGATATGAGATAACTCTGAAGCTTTTCATTCTTGAATTCCATGCCATTGTCACTTCTCAAAGATATAATCGGTAGTTGTAGTCGAACCTGAATCTTCTTTAAAAACTCAATGATCAGCTCTGCTGCATCTTATTTGTTCCTTAAGAATTCCAGCCAAGTATATCTGGAGTACTCATCTATCATGACCAAAATATATTTCTTACCATTGATAGACTGAGTCCTCATCGGGCCGCAAAGGTCCATATGTATCAATTCAAGAGGTGTTGAAGATGAGAATTCTGTCTTTGCTTTATGAGATGTTCGCTTCGTCTTTCCCATTTCACAAGTGGGACAAAGAGAATTCTTTTCAAACCTTAGTTCTGGTAGACCTTTGACAATACCTTGTCTCGCCAACTGATTAATCGCATCAAAGTTTTGATGAGACAGACGCCGATGCCATATCCAACTTTCAGCTCGTGAAGCTTTTGCAATCAGACAAACAGGTCTTGATGCAGAAAGTGTTGGAAAATTCACAGAATAAAGATTTGCATTCCGCTTAGCTTTAAAAACTGCACGACCATCTTTATCTTCAATGTAACAACATTTATCCGTAAACCGAACTTGAAATTTACTATCGCATAATTGACTTGTACTGAAAAGATTATGATCAATTCCTTCTACGTATAGTACTCTTTTGATCGTCACGATGCCATTTGTTAACGATCCGTGTCCTCGAATGTATCCAGTAACCTCAGAATTAGCATAACTTACAGTATCGGCAGGTTTCTCAACATAATTGTGAAGTAGATGCTTAAATCCTGTCATATGGCGCGAGCATCATGAATCTATATACCATGTATGTGAGGCCTGCAAAAAGAACAACTCATTTCTGTTTAGGTACCCATATCCAGATGGGTCCTTTCTTGTTAGCTTTTCGCAACTCATCAACATCATCTACCTTAGCCTTAACCCGCCACTCATAGCGAGACTTAGGTACCCATTTCCATACCATTTTAACATTAAGCTCATGAAATGTTTTCTTTTTCAAAAAAATGATCAAACTTAGCATGAAAAATTTTAGCCTGATGAGTTAAGGATTTTGAAACTGATTTGACATGAGATGTTTTTCTGGCAACTTTAGATTTAGGATGAATAGAAGGAGTGATAAATGCATTATCATGACAGTGTTTGCAAATAAAATTCTTACGTGCAAATGTCAAAAGCTTCAATTTATCCAATGAAGTACAATCATTCATACAACTTTGACATTTGGAAATGTTTGAATTTTTACACATCAAACTACCACTATCACTGATTTTACATTTATTTATAGCAACTTTATTTTCCTTCACATTCTTCACCCTTTCTCCTTTTACCATTTTGCCTTTTTACATCTGAAACAGGAAACAGAATCTTGTTAGTGTTCTTTGAAGAAGATGATTTTGCCTTTGAATTACAAGATGTTTCTCCTTTTTCAAAAATACTCGGAGGATATTCAGGAGTAGAAGTATAAACAACTAAAGATTTAGAATTAACAGTATCAAACTCTAGATTAGAATGAACATTCCAGTTTGTAGAGTCAAACATATTTTTCTCCTTTAGATTTTGTTGAAACAAATCATTTTTTAAAATATTTAACTCTTTAGAGAGTTCTTTGTTTTCTTCAAAAGACTTGTCAAGTTTGAATTTGAGATCAACATTCTCATCTTCTAACTCTTCAATTGTCTTTTGAAGATCTGTGATTTGCTTCTCAAAATTAGATGTTTGATTTACCTCAGAGTTTGATTCCATTTTATCTATAATAGGAACAGGATCTGAAGCATTCATCATTTCTGTAAAACTCTCCTCAGTCATAATTTTTGAAAAATCAGAAGTAAGGTTTTGATTCATGATATTTTCACTTTCTGAACCATTTGAGGAATTTGACGTGAATAAATCAGATGATAACACTTGATTCTCAACATCAGTTTCTAAATCAGATTCATCAAACTGACACTGAGATTCAGTATTATTTTCTTCAACCTTGGCTGATTCTGTTGGTAAACAAGGAGAAAATAGAGAAGTAAATTCACTAAATTCTATCTTTCTTGTTTTGTAACTTTCATTTAAATCTTTATAAGCAAAACCAACAGATTTTAAACTTGAAATAGAATCAGCGCAAGATGAAATGTCATCATCATTCACAACTTTACCTTTTACAAAAGTATCATGAATATCAGGTTTTGTAGAATTAGAGCCCATTTTATCAAAATTATACAAATTTTCTGGTGCTTTTTTCAAAACAGTATTTGGTTCAAAACCTAAACCTTTTTTAACATTATAAAATCTGACATCTTGGAGTTTGTTTGTTAAAAGATTTAATGTTTGCTCAGTCTGTCCTCTTTTCAGATTTAAATCCTCCAGTTGCTTCATTTTACAATATGCCTCATTTTTTTCTTGAAAGCATGCTTCAAATTTTAGTTGAAAATCACCTTTTTCAGCATTTAAGTTTACAAGATATTTTTCAAGCTCAGATATCTTTGAATTTAAAACATCTTTGTCCTTTTTCAAACAATCTTTTTCAGATTCCTTTTCCTTAACCACATCTTTCAATATTGAATTTTCATCACGAAAATTCAACATTGTTTGTCTTTCATGACTAAGTTTGCTTTTTAAAGTTTTAAACTCTTCTTTCATGAACTTAACTTGAGCCTTTAAGGATTGAATACGTACCTCGGAACCACAGTCAGAATGATCAGAAGATGATCCAATGTCCTCATCTACTTTGGCCATCATACACACCTGAGTAAAATGTGCAGATTCGTCATCAGAACTCTTGTACAACCAATTCTCTTCTTCCGCCATTAAGTTCTGACCTTCTTCCACCTTCTTTGCTAACAGTGTTTTCCGAGCATAATATTCAGAATTCTTTGTACGCTTAAACTTGCAATCCTTGGAAAAATGACATGGTTTTCCACAGTTATAGCATCTACCATATTTCGGCTCAGTCTCTTCTTTCTTTCCTTCTCTCTTCTCTTCTCGTTTTTCATCTCTTTTCTCTCCTCTTTTCTCATACTTCTTTTCAGATCTCGGTTTGTACTTGTCTTTCTTGTAACTCTCATATTTCGGCTTGTACTTGTTCTTTCCAAAACTTTTAAACTGCATTGTGAGAAGAGCCAGATTTTCAACGAATCGTTGCATATCCTCATCTGAATATTCTTCACTTTCAGTAGAAGATTGATCAGTGCTTGAATCAGTAACTTCAGTTAGAAGAGCTTTGGATTTCCTTGACTTTGACTTGTAAGAAGAACTAGACTTGGAACTTGACCCTTTCTTACGTTCAGACATTAAGGCTAAAGAATCTTTGACCATCTTCTTTTCAGCACCAAGTTGCTTTACTTCATCCTCATGCTGAGATAAAGTTGTGAAGATATCATTGACGTCTTCTTGTGCCATGTCCTTGGTCATCTGAATGTTGATAGCATAGCTTTTCCATTCTGGGTTCAAGTTCTTGATGAACTTATAATTGATCTCTGATTTTGACTTGTTCATCCCATTTCTCCTTAGATCATTCAGTATCACATTGAAACGATTGTATGTTTCCAACAAAGTCTCTCCTTCTTTCGCATGGAAACCTTCATATGCATTTATACTCTGATTCAACTTTGTCTGAATTGACTTCTTTGATCCTTGAAACTGTCTCTCCAATTCATCCCATAAATCTTTTGCAGATTCCCTACTATCTACACGATTGTAGATGTCATTAGGAATTGTCATAGTAAGATAGATAAGTGCCTCTTCATCTATCTTGTGTATTGCCTTTTCCACATCAGTAAAGAATTGATATGGTTTTGGCACGTATTGATCTGCGATTGCTGGAGATGTAGCTGTGGCTGCTTGTCCAGGTACAAACGATTGTGGATTTCCCGGACCATCTATGATAGATGTCATATAATCTCTGTTCTTTAGATTTAAGAACTGAATCATTCTTTTCTTCCATTGTGAATAATCTTCAAGACTTCAACAGATAAGACCGGAGGCTTTATATGAGATCCCATAGAGAGAAATTCATTTGCCATGATTGAAAGATGTATATACCTTCACAAGATGAAAAATATTAGCTAGTAAAGATCTTTAAATCCAATCAAATCAAGAAAATTACAGAAATCTTTAAAAAAATTCAGAGATTTTGATCACAGAAAGAACTTTTGTCCCCCTCTGCAGACTTAGCACGGGGGTCCCGCTACCCGGTTAGCGGGTGGGGTCAAGGGGCAACGCCCTTGCGGGGGTATGGAGGCAGCGCCCCTAGAGAATTTTTTTTTTGACATTTAAAGGGCGTGTTATAGTTTTGAAAATTTCTTAGAAAAAAAATTCTAAGTATGCCAAGCTTTGCGTGTCAAGTGTGTAACGCAAACCAGACTTTGCGTTTGTAGTGTGAACCGTAAACCTTAGCTTTGCGTTTGTGCTGTGAAACACAAATGATACTTTGCGTTTGTGATGTGGTTTACTTTGCGTGTTCAGTTTGTGAAACGCAAATGCCACTTTGCGTTTATAGAGTGGAACGCAAACGACACTTTGCGTTTGTGTCGAGAAGTGCAAACCTACACTTTGTATGTGTAGTGTGGAACGCAAACACCACTTTGCATTTGTGCCGTGAATCGCAAGACTCAGTTTGCGTTTGTGCCGTGAAACGCAAATGATACTTTGCGTTTGTGAAGTGATACGCAAAATACAAATCAAGCACAAAGAAACTTTTGATGAATAATACGCAAACTAGTATGAATCACACGCAAACCAAGATGAACATCCATAAACTCTGATGAACACACGCAAACCTGGATGAATGAAACGCAAACTTCAGATGAATGAAACGCAAACCTGATGAATGAAACGCAAACCTATAAAACCAACAAATTTGCACCAAAAACTCATCTAGACCTCGAATTTCGATCTGAAAGTTTTACAATTCATTCACAAACACATTTCGAATACAATCATAACAAGCAATTTCGATTAACAACACACAAATCATCATATTTAATTCAAGAACAGTACGTGAAACTCAAGAACTCGAAAAACACCAAATCTTCAAATTGATGATCAAATCACATGGATTTCAAGAATTAAAAGATACTAACTCGATCGATTTCACAAAATGAACATAACCTAATCGATTTCAACTCAGAATTTCCACTAAAACTCAAAATCGATTTGAACTTTTATGAACAGTGACGTCAACAGTACAACTTGAAACATTTTCTTGATTTTCAAACGGATTTGGCTCTGATACCAATTGTGGCCCAGTGATTACTAGCTATAACACATTTAGATTGACACAAACACTTTTATTAGATCAAACATATGAATTACAATTAATCACAGATCTAACATTTACACATATCTCACGTATGTGTGTGTTCTTTTTGTGTGTGTGTTCTTACTCTCTCTCAACAACCACCAATATTACACCTTCACTTTCACACACTTAATCTCTTGCTTACACAAGTCTTACTTGAAACAATACAAGGACTTTCTTATATATAGGTCAACATGACCAAGCAAGGTCAAACCATCAAAGCTCTCTTACAACACACACAAACAACTATTACAACAATTACAATAATGACCCTCATTTAATCTTGAATACAATTATAGTCTAACAGAGGCAACATCCAAATATTTCCTGGAACAGTCCATGTCTAAATCAGCCAGCTCCTAAGCCACAAGAAACTCAATTTTTTCAAACACAACATCACTCTAGTAGTTCACATCATCAAAACCAAGGTTCTCAACATCAGCATAACCAAAGTTCACAGCATCATCAGAACAGGAATTTTCAAAATAACCAACAACATTTTCAAAACAAACCACCTCCACAGGCTGAACAATCATCTTCTTTGGAAGCTATGATAAAAAGCCTTGTGGCTCAATCACAAGCTCAACAGCAACTTTTGAGCCAAAATCAAGCTCTTTTTAATCAACAGAGTGCAGCCATCAGAAATTTGGAAACACAAGTGAGTCAAATTGCACTTAATCAGAACAGTAGGGCTAATGGCATGTTACCTAGTGACACATAAGTCCCAAGAGCCCCTGGAAAGGAACGTGTGAAGGCTGTGACACTTAGGAGTGGTAAGGATTTGACAAAAACAGTGCTGGAAGAATTTGGACCAATGACCAAATCAGATTTTGAAAAAACCATAAGGTCAGAACCCAATGCTACAAAATCACCCCCTGTTGATGAAACACCAACCAATCCTCTAGGAGACCAAGAATCTAGGGAAACCAACCCTGTAACACCCGCTATTTTGGGGTTGGGTGAAAAGTTGACTATTACCCAAAGTTCAGGGGGGTAAAATGTAACTTGGGTTATATAAATATAAATCAGATTTTAGATATTTTGGAAATATCACAATATACCATTTTGGTTTTGAGAAGTCAGAGAGAAAGAAGGAGCAGGTTGAGGTCTTCGGGTTTTCTCCAAATCAAGGTACGAATCTAGCTTAATGCTTTGATCTGAATGCTTTTAGCCGCGTATAATCTCGTTGTGAAGGTTTTAAACCGTTCCATTGTGAGATCCGAGTATTTCTCATTTTGGATCTGGGTTCTGCATCGATCTGTTCTTGATGTTCTTGATGAACAAGACGATGGTCTTTCGATCGAAGTCATGTTCGACCGATGGTCATGTTCGACCAAATGTCATGTTCGACCGAAGTCATGTTCGACCGATGGTCTTTCGACCTATGGTCATGTTCGACCGAAGGTCATGTTTGACCGAAGTCCTGTTCGACCGGGTGGTTGTTCGACCGGTGGGGTCGTTCGACCGGGGGGGGTCGTTCGACCGGGTAGTTCCTTCGACCGGGGTGTCCTGCGACCGGACCCTGTTCGATCGGAACTGTTGTTCGACCGGTTTTTGGTTCTCGACCGGATCAGTGTTTTGGCAGTGTGTTGTGTTCTTATTCCTGAGTTTTAAGTCATTAAGTTATCTTTATTTTGACTTACCGATTATCGGTGTTGTCATAGGTAGCAATCGTCAGAAGCAGGATATAATCAAGAAGAAATCTGAGGTGAGTCCTTTAAGCTAAATCGGTCTGTATTACGAAATGCTATGTGATAAATGTATTATTTGAAATGTGGAAAACATGGTTTCAAAGTGACTTATTGTCGTTGGGAAATACCTTCTAAATATCTCACATTTTCAAGAATCACGATTTATAGAATTGAACCGTTGTTCATATGAATTGCCTGCATATCTGATTTAATATGAGTATGCTCTGAAATGACATGTTTTGGCTTTGAGTCTTAGTTCAATGGATCCATAGGCACGGTGTTCCTGTGTCCCCTGTTTTGGGCATTTGGTTCACATTTAGCACGGGATAGGCATCGGGTTGCCATGATAAGTAAGGTGTGGACCTATACGGTCGGGCAGCGTCTCATGGTGCAGTAAGGTGTAATCCCATTATGTGCTTGGGTTCCCCCTGTTTTGGGAACTCTCAAGGATAGATCCAGAGGGGTTGACTTGAATTTTTTGAGCAATAGATCTAGAGGGGTTGAGCTCGTTATGTGATTTTGGGTATTACTTATACCATGTTTAATCACTAATGGTTTATTGGATTTCTTGACTTAGCTCATGGCTATACTACCGCGTGGCACCACTTGGGTTTAGTACTCTCTTTTTATTTGGCTTGTTCTCACTAGGCTTTAGCCTAACGCTTGCTCTTGGTTGTCATGTTGGCAGGTTATCCTAGCGGTGGGGCTCGTCGGGGCTGAGGGAGCGACCTTGGGGTCGAGAGAGATTCTTTTGAAGTTTTATTTTGGAAGTATAGCGACACCCGTCCCAAATCTAATTATAATTGTAGATTAATAGGTTGTCGTTTTATGCTTCATTTATATACCACATTAATATCTACTCTGTACCCCATTGGATTAATATGTATTTTGAAATTGTTACACCTTATTCCGCAAGTTAGTCTTTTGCCGAATTGTTTCTTTGAAATTTTAGTTCCGTTATTTTGAGGTGTTACAAGTTGGTATCAGAGCCTTGGTTTAAGTGAACTAGGTATGACTGTAAGATGCCTAGACTTAAGCTGAGACTATTAAGTTACGACTCGTGAGATGGGGTAGATCTTATAAGATAGGATGGTCTTAGGGTCAACGGAAACTTGCACAGGTTGAAAGTTGTAACGATGGTAATAAGCACTCTTGCGTATTATACGTTCATAATTTCACTTAGCTAACGTTATTATGAAAATGTCTTACGTGAGCATACTTAAATTACTGTCGTTATAATGATTGATAAGTGTAGTAGTACGTTTTCTGTGTTTTCCGTAATCCTTATCCTGTTCTTTTGCAATTGCGTTCAGCAGAACCATGGTTAATACCAGAAACCGTCCGGAAGGCCAAGAGGCCGACATACCTACGGCCGACCATCCGCTGGCGACCGTAGTGGGGGAAACAGTGCGTGTGAGTAATGTGCTGGGTGGAGGACCCGAGCATATTCCTCGACGAAATTTGGAGGCTAATGAGCCTATTATCGAAGAAGTGACGGCCGAAACAAGAATGATGGATCGTATGATGTTGGCCATGAATAGGGCCATGGCACAACAACAGGAAGTGTTCTTGAAACTCCTCGAGGACCGAGACACTAACAACCGTAGGCCCGAAACGGTTGGCGAGAATGTGATTGTTGTCGGATCCAGGGGTACCGGACCTGTAATTTCCCCTGTGGTAACTGCAACCCTGGGCGTTAGTCGAGCGGCGCGGACTTGCACGTTCAAGACTTTTCTGGGTTGCCGACCACCAGAATTTAAAGGCTCGGACAATCCGCTAGATTGTATGGCCTGGGTTCGGGAGATGGAACAAGCTTTTCGCTCAAGCAAATGTGGGGAAGAGCAGAGGGTAATTTTTGGTTCCCGAATGTTGCGGGGAATAGCTCTTACATGGTGGGATGTGTACTCCGCTTCGCTTTAGCTGACTGTTCTAGACCAATTGTCTTGGTCTACCTTCAAGGAGAAACCGCTAGAGGAGTACTGTAACGAGAGGTCGTTGGACCGAATCAAGGATGAATTCCAAAACTTAAAGAAGGGAGGTATGTCTGTGAGGGAGTATAGCTGTCTCTTCATGGACAAGCTGGGCTTTGTGGGACATCTGGTCCCGACAGAGAAGGATAAAATCAAGGCTTACATCAAAGGTCTCCCATCGGACATGATGTCGATGGTTCGTGTGACAAAGACCTCCACCCTTCGGGAGGCAATGGAAGAAGCTCAACTCATGGAAGATGCTTACAATCTCGGACGGGAGCAAGGTGTTCGCCAAGTCGAGAAGCGGAAATGGGAGGGAAGTTCAATGCCCTCGAAGAAACCCTTTTATGCCAACAGCAGCACTCAGCGAGGAGCTGATCCTAGACGTGATGCTAGGTGGTGTTCCAAGTGCCGAAGCAAGCATTTCGGCCCTTGCAACTTTGTTCCCGGGACGTGCTACAAATGCGGGAAGACGGGTCACACGTTCCGAGATTGCCCTCATAAGGGGCAAATGTGTTTTGAGTGTAAGAAACCAGGGCATGTAAGGGCGGAATGCCCGAAGCTCAAGACTGGGGGAGTTAGCGGGAAGAAGATGGAACCTCCGCGGTCGACTGGAAGGGCTTTCCAGATGTCGTCATAGGAAGCTAAAGCATCGACCGATGTGGTGTCGGGTACGTTTCTTCTAAATTTCGTACCTACACGTGTGTTATTTGATTCTGGTGCTAGCTACTCGTTCATATCTGATTTGTTCTGTCAAAGGCTTGCTATGTCTAAGAGTATGCTAGAGATTGCTGTTGTGGTAGAAATAGCAAATGGAGGTCAAGTTCTAATTCATAATATCCTTAAGGATTGCATCTTAGAGCTTAAGGGGAGGAAATTTCCCATTAACCTGTTACCTATGCAAATTGGCGGTTTCGACGTGGTGGTGGGTATGGACTGGTTATCTAAGAACCAGGCTGAGATTGTGTGTTCCAAGAAAAAGATCCGTTTACCGGTGGCAAACAGAGAAGAGACTATAATCTACGGCGAAGGAAGGAAAGGCGATGTGGCGATTATTTCAGTAATCAAAGCTAGGAAGTGTTTGGTGAAAGGATGTGTATCTTTCTTGGCTTATGCCATCGACACCAAACTCGACCAACGGAAGTTGGAAGAGGTTAGGGTGGTACGCGAGTTTCCCGATGTGTTTCCAGAAGACTTGCTCGGGTTGCCGCCCGATCGTGTTGTGGACTTTCGTATTGACCTCATTCCAGGAGCGGCTCCGATCGCTCGAGCTCCTTATCGTTTGGCTCCTACCGAAATGCAAGAGATGGTGGTTCAACTTCAAGACCTTCTCGAGAAAGGTTTCATCCGACCAAGCTCGTCACCATGGGGAGCTCCGGTTCTATTTGTTAAGAAAAAGGACGGCGCAATGAGAATGTGCATCGACTACAGGGAACTGAACAAAGTGACGGTGAAGAACAGGTATCCACTTCCAAGAATCGACGACCTGTTCGATCAACTTCAAGGAGCGGGTTGTTTCTCAAAGATCGACCTTCGATCGGGGTATTATCAAGTAAAGGTAGCAAAGAGCGACATCCCAAAGACGACATTTAGAACTCGCTATGGGCACTACGAGTTTCTGGTGATGCCATTTGGCCTAACCAACGCACCGGCGATATTTATGGACTTGATGAACCGAGTGTGCCGACCGTTCCTCGACAAATCGGTAATCGTGTTCATCGACGACATCCTAGTTTACTCCAAGAATGAAGAAGGGCACGAGCAGCATCTCCGTGAAGTGTTGGATGTGTTAAGGCGAGAAAGACTCTACGCGAAGTTTTCAAAGTGCGACTTTTGGCTTCCAGAAGTTCAATTTTTGGGGCATATAGTTTCAAAGGAAGGAGTAAAAGTGGATCCCGCAAAGATTGAGGCAATGACAAATTGGGAACCTCCCAAGAATCCGTCTGAAATCCGAAGTTTCCTAGGTTTGGCAGGATACTACCGGAGATTCATTCAAGATTTCTCGAAGATAGCCTCGTCGTTGACTATCTTGACCCGGAAGAACGTGAAATTTGTGTGGACCGAGAAGCAAGAAGAGGCGTTCTGCACCTTACAGAAGAAGCTTTGTGAAGCTCCTATCCTATCCTTACCAGACGGGACGGAAGATTTTGTGGTGTACAGCGATGCGTCGAAGATGGGTTTGGGTTGTGTCCTGATGCAAAGAGGGAAGGTGATCGCTTACGCATCAAGGCAACTTAAAGTGCACGAAGTCAACTACCCTACTCATGACTTGGAATTGGCAGCAGTGGTGTTTGCACTGAAGTTGTGGCGGCACTACCTTTACGGTACGAAGTGCACCCTTTATACTGATCACAAGAGTCTGAAGCATATCTTTGATCAGAAAGAACTAAACATGAGGCAGCGAAGATGGTTGGAGTTGTTGAAGGATTATGACTGCGAGTTGCTCTACCATCCGGGTAAGGCAAACGTGGTTGCCGACGCCTTGAGTCGGAAAGTCTGCGGAGGAAATTCTCGTGCTACCTTTGCACGGATTGAAGTAACTTCAACGCTTATTGATAGAATCAAGGAATCGAAAGCCGAAGCCCTGCTAGAGGAAAACCTCAAAGGAGAAGTCATGGCGAAACGACATCTTTTGTTGACTGAAGATAGTCGAGGGGTGAAGCTTTTCAATGGGCGAGTCTGGGTGCCCAAGATTGGGGGTAATAGAGAACTTCTTCTCGAAGATACCCACAAGTCAAAATACTCCATTCACCCGGGAAACACGAAAATGTACAGAGATTTGAAATTGCTTTATTGGTGGCCAGTCATGAAGCTCGATGTGGCGCGCTACGTAGAACAGTGTGTGACTTGCTTGCAAGTGAAGGCTGAACACCAAAAACCCTACGGAAGTTTGCAATCCTTGGAAATTCCGGAATGGAAATGGGAACACATCACGATGGATTTCGTGACAAAGCTACCAAAGACCTTGAAAGGTCACGACGCCATTTGGGTTATAGTTGACCGCTTGACCAAAAGCGCTCACTTCTTGGCCATGCGGGAGACGTTACCAATGGATAAATTGGCGAAGTTGTACATCGATGAAGTAATTTCCCGGCACGGCGTGCCGCTATCTATAGTCTCTGATCGGGATAGTCGGTTCACGTCGCATTTTTGGGATGGCTTACAAAAGGAATTGGGTACACGCGTGAAGTTGAGCACAGCCTACCATCCTCAAACCGACGGACAAAGTGAGAGGACAATCCAGACGCTAGAAGATATGTTAAGATCATGCGTGATCGACTTTGGGGGTAGTTGGGATACGCACCTGCCTTTGGTAGAGTTCGCGTACAATAATAGCTACCACTCAAGTATAGGGATGGCACCGTTTGAAGCATTATACGGTCGCAAGTGTCGAACTCCCGTATGTTGGCTCGAGGCGGGGGAAAAGCAGTTCGCCGGACCAGAAGTTGTACAAGAAACGGCGGACAAGGTCAAGGGCATCCGCGAACGTTTGAAGGCGGCCCAAGATCGACAGAAAAGTTACGCCGATAAGAAAAGACGGCCAATGGAATTCCAAGTAGGAGACCGGGTTATGTTGAAGGTGTCCCCTTGGAAGGGAATTATTAGATTTGGGAAGCGTGGGAAGTTAAGCCCCCGTTTCCTTGGACCGTTCCGACTAAGCGGGTAGGACTTCAAGCTTATCAGTTGGAACTTCCTCCGGAGATGAGGGGCATTCATAACACGTTTCACGTGTGCTATCTTCGGAAGTGTCTAGCAAAGGAGGAGAGTGTTATTCCACTCTCCGAGATCAGAGTGGATGAGGGAAATCGTTGCGTTGAAGAACCTGAGGCAATATTAGAAAGGAAGACGAAGAAGCTTCGTCACCGGGAAGTCACAATGGTCAAGGTTCAGTGGAAGCACCATCAAGGTGCCAATGTGACTTGGGAAGCGGAAGAGGACTTGAGGTGGCGGTACCCTCACCTCTTCCCATAGCCGAGATTTCGAGGACGAAATCTTCTCCAAGTTGGGGAGGATTGTAACACCCGCTATTTTGGGGTTGGGTGAAAAGTTGACTATTACCCAAAGTTCAGGGGGGTAAAATGTAACTTGGGTTATATAAATATAAATCAGATTTTAGATATTTTGGAAATATCACAATATACCATTTTGGTTTTGAGAAGTCAGAGAGAAAGAAGGAGCAGGTTGAGGTCTTCGGGTTTTCTCCAAATCAAGGTACGAATCTAGCTTAATGCTTTGATCTGAATGCTTTTAGCCGCGTATAATCTCGTTGTGAAGGTTTTAAACCGTTCCATTGTGAGATCCGAGTATTTCTCATTTTGGATATGGGTTCTGCATCGATCTGTTCTTGATGTTCTTGATGAACAAGACGATGGTCTTTCGACCGAAGTCATGTTCGACCGATGGTCTTTCGACCGAAGGTCATGTTCGACCGATGGTCTTTCGACCGATGGTCATGTTCGACCGAAGGTCATGTTTGACCGAAGTCTTGTTCGACCGGGTGGTTGTTCGACCGGTGGGGTCGTTCGACCGGGGGGGGGGTCGTTCGACCGGGTAGTTCCTTCGACCGGGGTGTCCTGCGACCGGACCCTGTTCGACCGGTTTTTGGTTCTCGACCGGATCAGTGTTTTGGCAGTGTGTTGTGTTCTTATTCCTGAGTTTTAAGTCATTAAGTTGTCTTTATTTTGACTTACCGATTATCGGTGTTGTCATAGGTAGCAATCGTCAGAAGCAGGATATAATCAGGAAGAAATCTGAGGTGAGTCCTTTAAGCTAAATCGGTCTGTATTACGAAATGCTATGTGATAAATGTATTATTTGAAATGTGGAAAACATGGTTTCAAAGTGACTTATTGTCGTTGGGAAATACCTTCTAAATACTCACATTTTCAAGAATCACGATTTATAGAATTGAACCGTTGTTCATATGAATTGCCTGCATATCTGATTTAATATGAGTATGCTCTGAAATGACATGTTTTGGCTTTGAGTCTTAGTTCAATGGATCCATAGGCACGATGTTCCTGTGTCCCCTGTTTTGGGCATTTGGTTCACATTTAGCACGGGATAGGCATCGGGTTGCCATGATAAGTAAGGTGTGGACCTATACGGTCGGGCAGCGTCTCATGGTGCAGTAAGGTGTAATCCCATTATGTGCTTGGGTTCCCCCTGTTTTGGGAACTCTCAAGGATAGATCCAGAGGGGTTGAGCTCGTTATGTGATTTTGGGTATTACTTATACCATGTTTAATCACTAATGGTTTATTGGATTTCTTGACTTAGCTCATGGCTATACTACCGCGTGGCACCACTTGGGTTTAGTACTCTCTTTTTATTTGGCTTGTTCTCACTAGGCTTTAGCCTAACGCTTGCTCTTGGTTGTCATGTTGGCAGGTTATCCTAGCGGTGGGGCTCGTCGGGGCTGAGGGAGCGACCTTGGGGTCGAGAGAGATTCTTTTGAAGTTTTATTTTGGAAGTATAGCGACACCCATCCCAAATCTAATTATAATTGTAGATTAATGGGTTGTCGTTTTATGCTTCATTTATATACCACATTAATATCTACTCTGTACCCCATTGGATTAATATGTATTTTGAAATTGTTACACCTTATTCCGCAAGTTAGTCTTTTGCCGAATTGTTTCTTTGAAATTTTAGTTCCGCTATTTTGAGGTGTTACAAACCCTATCCCTCAAAGGTTTGAATACCTATTCCCAGAAGAACCTCTTAAGAAAAAGACAGTAGACAATAATGTTCCAACCACATCACAAGAGAGTGCACCAAAAGGCATAAAGGATCCATCTTGCTCAACACATCTAAACAAACCAATCATAAAACTAGTTCCTCCTTATGTACCTTATCCCCAAAGGTTGAGGAATCAAAAGGAAGAATTGCACTTTAAGAAATTTTTGGATGTGTTCAAAGAATTGCATATCAACATACCCATTGTTGAAGCAATCGAGCAAATGCCTAGTTATGCCAAATTCCTCAAAGACATTTTAAGTAAGAAGAAGAAGTTGAATGAATATGAAATCGTTGCTCTTACTGAAGGATGTAGTGCTCTCTTGACCAATAGAATACCTCCTAAGCTTAAAGACCCAGGAAGTTTTACCATTCCTTGTTCAATAGGTGGAAAAGAAGTTGGAAAAGCCTTATGTGATTTGGGTGCCAATATCAATCTCATGCCTTTGTCTGTTTTCAACAACTTAGGAATTGAAGAGGCCAGACCTACCACAGTTACACTCCAGTTAGCTGACAAGACCATTGCCTACCCGAAAGGAAAAATTGAGGATGTCTTAGTTCAGGTTGATAAGTTCATTTTTTCGGCAGATTTTATTATCTTAGATTTTGAAGCTGATAAGGATATTCCTATTCTTTTAGGAAGACCTTCTCTCGCTACCGGAAGAACTTTGATAGATGTCCAAAAAGGAGAGTTGACTATGAGACTCCAAGACCAAAAGGTCACATTCAATGCTTTCAATTCCTTGAAATACCCTGATGAAGTAGAGGATTGTTCAAACCTGAGTATAATTGAATCAATGTGTCATGATGAGGGATTTAGAAAAGCCTGTAAGTTGGAAGAAGAGGATGATGAGGATTTAGACCTAAGTGATATTGATGAATTACCCTTAGAAGAAGAAATTGTCCTTGTGAATGCAATATCCTTTGAACCTTTGGAAAATACTGAGCAAAAGCCATTCACACCATCCATAGTTTCACCACCTGACCTGGAGTTGAAACAACTCCCATCTCACCTGAAGTATGCTTTTCTAGGAGAAGCAGGCAAATTGCCTGTCATCATCTCATCTACCCTAGAATTGCATCAAGAAAAGATACTTGTGGATATGTTGAAGTTGCACACAAAAGCCATATGATGGACCATTGCTGACCTAAAGGGGATTAGTCCTTCTATTTGTCAACATAAAATCATTCTAGAAGACCAGAACTTCACATCCATAGAACCACAAAGAAGATTAAACCCTGTCATGAAAGAGGTAGTGAAAAAGGAATTTTTGAAATGGTTAGATGCAGGAATTATTTTCCCAATAGCCAGTAGTTCTTGGGTAAGCCCAGTCCAATGTGTTCCAAAGAAAGGGGGTAACAGTTGTCACCAATGACAAAAATGAACTCATCCCCACCAGAGTAGTCTCCGGATGGAGAATTCGCATGGACTATCGTAGACTCAACAAGGCTACACAAAAGGACCATTTTCCATTACCTTTTGTAGATCAAATGCTAGACAGGTTAGCCGGCAAGGAATACTACTGTTTCTTGGATGGATACTCCGGATACAATCAGATAGCCATAGCACCCCAGGACCAAGAAAACACCACATTCACTTGTCCCTATGGAACTTTTGCTTTTAAAAGAATGCCATTCGGACTTTGCAATGCTCCAGCCACTTTTCAAAGATGCATGATGTCCATATTTTCTGATATGCTTGAAAAATCAATTGAAATTTTTATGGATGATTTTTCAGTGTACGGGTCATCTTTTGATAACTGTTTGGAAAACTTAAAAAGGAGTCTTGAAAGATGTGAAGAAACTGACTTGGTTCTCAACTGGGAAAAGTGTCATTTCATGGTTAAAGAATGAATTGTTCTCGGACATATTGTTTCAAAAAGAGGAGTCGAGGTAGATAAAGCAAAAATTGAAATCATTGAAAAACTACCTGAACCAACCACTGTTAAAGGAATCAGAAGCTTTCTCGGTCATGCTAGATTTTATAGACGGTTCGTCAAAGATTTTTCCAAAATTTCAAAACCGTTGTGTTTACTCTTACAGCATGACCAAAAATTTGATTTCAATGAAGAATGTAGAAATGCATTCCTCACATTGAAGAAAGCTTTGATAACTGCACCAGTAGTTGTCACTCCAGAGTGGGACAAACCTTTTGAAATCATGTGTGATGCAAGTGATTGGGCTGTAGGAGCAGTGTTAGGTCAAAGAAAAGAAAAGATTTTTTATTCAATTTATTACGCAAGTAAGACTTTGAATGAAGCACAAGTTAATTACACCACAACTGAGAAAGAATTATTGGCTGTAGTGTTCGCTTTCGAAAAGTTTAGATCGTATCTAATGGGGGCAAAAGTCATTGTACATACGGACCATGCTGCCATCAAATATTTGATCTAAAAAAGGGACGCTAAACCAAGACTGATAAGATGGGTGTTGTTACTACAAGAATTTGGCCTAGAGATTGTGGATAGGAAGGGAGTAGACAACCATGTTGCAGATCATTTGTCTAGGTTAGAGAGACCTAAAGAGGACACAAAAGAAGGAGACATTACTGAAACCTTCCCTGATGAGAGGATTTTGATGATACAACATTCTGCTATACCTTGGTATGCAGACATAGCCAATTACCTGGCTTGTGGTATCAAACCCGCTGACTACACCAACCATATGCTTAAAAAGTTTCTCCATGATGCCAGATTCTATCTTTGGGATGACCCTTTTTTGTTCAAAATCGGAACAGATCAAATCTTGAGAAGGTGCATCCCAGAAAATGAGGTGGCAGCAGTGCTGCAACATTGCCACCAGTCTGCATATGGAGGACATTTTGGAGGTCAAAGAACTGTAGCAAAAGTATTGCAATCTGGTTTTTATTGGCCCATTCTCTTCCAAGACGCTCACAATTTTTCAAAAAGGTGTAATGAATGTTAAAGAAGTGGTTCCATTTCTCAAAAAATGAATTACCTTTAAATGGGATTTTGGAAGTAGAGTTGTTTGATGTGTGGGGAATTGATTTTATGGGACCCTTCCCACCATCTAACAATTGCCAATATATACTTGTTGCTATAGATTATGTGTCAAAATGGGTGGAAGCTTTGGCATGTGCTTCCAATGATGCTAAGACGGTGATTAAGTTTCTCCACAAACAGATTTTCACACGGTTTGGTACCCCCCGGGCACTGATAAGTGATGAGGGTACCCACTTTGTGAATAACCTGTTACATGGAGTGCTTGAGAAGTACAATATTAAGCATAGGATTGCAACCGCCAACCACCCACAGATAAACGGATTAGCTGAACTCTCGAATAGAGAGATAAAAGGAATTCTTGAAAAGGTGGTCAAGCCAAATAGAAAAGATTGGGCTTTCAAGTTAGATGACGCTTTATGGGCCTACCGAACTGCCTTTAAAACACCAATTGGTATGTCCCCATACAAGCTAGTCTTTGGTAAGGCTTGTCACCTCCCTTTGGAATTAGATCACAAAGCCTATTGGGCAATAAAAGAATTGAACATGTGTTTAAACACGACCGGTGAAAAAAGGAAATTACAGATGTGTGAACTTGAGGAACATAGACATATGTCCTATGAAAACGTCAAACCCTACAAAGAAAAAACAAAAAAAATGGCATGACAATAGGATTAAACACAGAGAGTTTCACGTCGGCCAGAAAGTCCTCTTGTTTAATTCAAGGTTGAGATTGTTCCCGGGAAAGCTTAAGACCCGATGGTCTGGACCTTTCCTCGTTCATAAAGTTTACCCTTATGGAGCAATCGACCTTATTAACCCTGAGGACAACACAATGTTCAAAGTGAATGGACAGAGAGTTAAGTTGTATCATGACGCGGTAGAAATTCCACAGAATTGCTTTGTGGATCTTTCTACGCCTCGTTAAAATCAGTGAAAACTCGTGGACAGTTCCAAGTCCACGAGGTTTGTTTGTAAATATGTTGGTGTTTTTCTTTAGTTAATATTAGGTAAGTTTGTTGATTTTTGCAGCCAAGAAGGAAAATGTTGAATGCTGCACCATCCAATTGTGATTTCAGGAAGTTTGTCAGCCATCAGATTTTAAGTGTTGAAGAGATGAGATAAGTTGGATTTTTAGCCAATGGAACTAAAAGATTTATTTCTAACTGAAAGTACAAAAGTTTTTTGTTAAAAAAAAGTGTTCCAAGTACAAATAGGAGTCATCATTAAATTTTTAATGAAGGTACCAAAAGATACCCTTTTTGGGTACATGTCTTACACAAGAAAAGAAAAAAAAAAAGAATAAAATGATAACCTGGTACCTGTCAACCGATTTTTGCAAAAAAGAAAAAAAAAGTTTTTTTTTTTGAAAAAGGTGGAATCTTGTACTTCCTAGTTAGATTTCAAATAAAAACAAACACTTATGGTTGCAAATAAACTTTTCAGTTAGAAACAAAAAGGTTTATTAACTTTAGTTAATAACCTTTGGAATGCATTGGTTTTATGATCTTTTAAAAAAACCCAACAGTCTTCTCATCTTCTTCAGTAAGAAAACCCACTCTTCTCTCATCCCTCTCGTCACCATCACCACAAACCATCGCCGGATATGGCTCGAATGAAACAAAAAGTGCGCAGAACTGATGCAGATTTCGTCCCCCGACGAACACGACGACAGTCAACCACCGCTGTGGTCGAGGCCCCCGCCGTCGCCGCTGTAGTCGAGGCCCTCGTCGTCACCGCTGTAGTCGACGCTCCCATCGCCGCCGTCGTCCAATCACACACCACCTGTGTGCAACCTTCTGTCGAGAACACCATCGAATCCCCCATTATCGAAGACCCACCAACAGTGCCATCGACCACCCTACCGTCGGACCCTTCTTCTTCGGCACCAAACCATGAGGTACTTTCTCACACTACTCTAAACACATCCACAACCTCAGTTACTGCTGATGAGATTGGGGTTGTAACCGAAAACCCTGTTTCGGGACACTCTAAGAAACCCCCTGTACCATTGACAACCGGTGATGCAAGGACCGATATTCCCGATCTAAACAAAGAATTTGTTTGTAGGAGTCGATCGCCTTCTCCCACCACCGTGACCAAAACTAAACACAAGCGAGTTTTTACGAAAACACGATTTGAGTTTGTTCCAAAATTGGGTGTTGAGAAAACCTTAAGAAAGAAAAAGTGGGTTTCACGAAACATAGTTAGTACGGACCCAGATGACTACCCCACTAACCCAACCGTAACCCGTCGGTCCTCCCGAACCAAAAACAAAGTTCCCTCACCCATGCACCAGTCTAACCGTGTAACCTCTAGTAATCCCACTTTATCCTTTATCCCACGACCAAAGCTACCATTTGATGGTTTTAGTTGTCGGGAAGCCCGTGTTATGCTTTCTCGTTTTAAATGTAAAGAAGGACTCGTAGACAAGGGTTTTGATGCACTTAGTCTTAAGGGAATTTCACTTCATTCAAAAAGTGGTTGAACACCATAAACTGCACAAGCTGTGTGAAATCCCAACCTCTTACAACTTGACTTTGTTACGAGAATTTTATGCGGAAGTTGCGGTGACCACCGAGGATAAGGTGAGGGTTAGAGGTCGAATGGTATCTTTTTCGGCACAAAGGATAAACAAGTTTTTAGGCCTCCCGAATATTCAAAACCCGGATTTTCTGTTTTTGTTAAGTTCGGCCACTGAAGACGGTCTTGATGAAGTGGTTGAGCTTTTGGGGAAACCCAACACTACCTGGGAGTATCACAGAAACCCTATGCTCCGCGTTTTTAAAGCTCAAAACCTCACACCCAATGCTAATGTTTGGGTGAATTTTGTGAAACATTCCATATCACCCACCACCCACGATCACTCCATAGCCATGGAGCGGATGCTTTTGTTATTTTGTCTAATCGCAGGTAAAAGCATCAACTTTGGGGAGGTCATTGTCAAGAGCATACGGTTCTGTTCGGGGCGAGCCAAAGGGAAGCTTTACTTTCCCGGGTTGATCACAAGTTTGCTGTTGGAGAGGGAGGTACCGCAGTACAAGGAGGATATACTGATCAAGGAAAATGGAGATGGGTGGAAAATCGACATGAAGACAGTTTCGCGGTTGCGTGAAAACAAAGAAAAAGGACCAGCAGGGGCTGGTATGATTGGTTTAATGCAGGACATGATGGCGCAAAATAGCACACTGATGGATACCGTTTTGAAGCAACGAACCGAGTTCATGAGCAAGATAAACTCGATGAAGACCAAGGTCTTGACAAAAATCAAGAAGGCGCATTTAAAGACAAGGAGGGAAGTTGTTGCTTTACACACTGAGATGGACGAGGCGGGGAACGAACATAGGTTCATGAAAGCACGTTTGAAGGATCTGAAGGCACAAAACCGAGAGTTGAAGGAGGCACTTGCAGCAGCCAATGCTGCAGCATTGGCCTCAGCATCCACATCCCCGATGGGTTAACAGCCTACTCTGTTGGAGTAGGACAGGTTTTATCATACTTCTTTAGCTCCTTTTTATTTATTTGCAGTTTTTGAGTCAGGGATATTACTTCATATTTTTTAGGTTTCTTTTATGCAAGATTTGATCATATGTGTTTATCTCATGCATGTATAGCCCGAGTAATTCATCAAGTATGGCGTCCATATTTCATGACATGTGGGTTTGGCTAGAACTAGCATTACACTTCTTAACACACTTTTTACACACGTGTTATTGGGCTAAGATGTTGGCATTTGTTTCATTTCTCTCCATTAGCCATTTGAACCCATTTCTTTATACCTTTCTTTCCTTCCAATGAGGACATTGTCAAATACAAAGTTTGGAGGTGGGGGTATCTTCATGGCTAATATGATCAAAACACATGCACATAAATCATTGAACCCCATCATGTTTTGAGTCATAAGCACTACAAATGTCCCATAGGGGCAAAGTGCAAGTTATCAACAAAGTACAAAAAGTGCCTAAAAATTGAAAAGAAAAAAAAATTCCATTGTTGATACAAAGTGAGAGAAAAGGCAAAGAGAGGTAAAAATATGCCAAAGAGTGACCCAAGCCTTATTAATCTCAATGATATGGTGTGTTGTGCATAAGAAATAGAAGGTAATGCTAGCCTATGGTCCATACTACCGTTTATGACATAATATTCACTTGGGAATTATGATAGGCTATGTTATGCATCCTTGGGTATGATCACTATATGCATGCACTTAATGCTTTCAAAGTTTGCAGACTTTTTGATTGAGTCAATTTTATTTTTAGTCTTTTTGTTGTTTGGGGACAAACAACGTTTTAAGTTTGGAGGTGTGATACGCGTTGCTTTATCAATGCGAAAACGCCTATTTTTATCTTTATTTTAGTTTATTTTACCATTTATATCCCAACTTTGAGTCTTTTATTATCTTATTTTGCATTTATTATTTTAGGGGAGCTAAAGTTATGATTTGCTTGTTTTACAACAATAAATGGGCTAATGTGGACTTGTTGGAATTGAACTTTGGTACTTACAGGAATGCTGCAGCATTCGGATCAGTGGTATTGGCAGTTTCGGCTTAATCATGGAAGGATGGGATTAACTAGAAGACATAGTGAAGTTTTCTAGAAGTTTTGAAGGAAAAATCCCTTGAAGAAAATCATATCTAGTTTAGTTAGATAACTAATTGTAGTTGTGGCTATTATCTTTTGGTTTAAGGTTTATGTACTTTGTTAACTAGTGGGTAAAATCTTTATCTTATTCCCTTTTTAATTACCATTTTGCCACTCCTTCTAGTATAAAAGGATGTGTTGGGTAAGGGTTTATAACACATATCATATATCATAGAACAATATCATCTCTCTCTCTCTCTAAAAGCTTGAAATTTTAATATATGCATTTTTAGTTAATCTTTTATATTTTGTCATTTACTTTCAGTAATTTAATTTCAGTCATTTACTTTCAGTAATTTAATTTCAGTTATTTATTTTCAGTCATTTAATTTTATGCATTTACTTTATGTCATTTATTTTATATTTGCAAGTCATTTTTATTATGTGTAGCTAATCTTTAGTAGTTTGGGTGTGAGATAAGGTGAGATTTTAAACTGAAGGAAGGTAGCCAACGTTTTACAAGATTATATTTTATTATTTTCATTCAAGTTTTATAAAGCCAAGATACTTTTTGACAAGTTGATCACTCGAAGAGTGTTAAAGAGCCGTGAACTTAGAGATAAGCCACTCAAAGGCACATCAACTTGGAGGATATAGAAAGTAGACTTGAGAGGGTTGCTAACAAAGAGATTTGTTACCTATATTTTCCAAAATGATTTATTCTCGACGGGTTGGTCGTTTGTCAAAGTGTTAAAGTGTAGTGGATTCAGAAATGAACCACTTGGAACACACCAACTTTAATGATATGGGAATCGACCCGAGAGGGTGATTTTTAGCAAAGAGATTTGTTATTCCATACGTTTTAAGAACACCATTGTTGCTACCTCGTTAACTAAGGTACCGTATAAAAGATTATGCATATCTTAGAAGACGAATGTTGATACAAGGGTCAAAATCCGAGAGGACTGTTCTTGAAACAAATGGTGAAATTCAATGCTGTAAAACAATGTTGTAGCATTACTGCAGCATTGGCTACTGGAATTCGTGTTTAGGTCTCACCAAACATCTTGCACCCATTCTATTTCCTTTATATTCTGTTATATTAAGTGTTAACCTTGAGGTAACTCAAACCAAAACAAAAGTCTTCAAAATCGCCATCTGAAATCATCTCTTTCTATTACTTGTTAAACCACTTTTACTCTAATCCCTGTGGACGATATTCGGTATTTTACTATTGTATTACTTGAAAGACGATATAGTCTCAATCAATATACTTGCTCTTTGGTTCTATTATTTCCACGTCTATAGGTGTATTCAAGGCACTATCACGCAACGTTGGAGATAGTAACTATTATGGGGTTTTAGTAGCACCCGTCCTTATCATAGGCTTTTGTATAGAATGAATGTTTGTATTGAGGTTAAATCTTAATTTGTGGTTGTAGATAATTCCTTTATTGATGTATTTAGAAAATTTTAAATAAGTTGCTATTTCTAGATTTGAGGGTGTTACACTTACCTATTAATTTTCGGCAGAGAAGATCGCACACCAAACCCTAGAATCAGATATAAATGACTGAAATCGCGACCTGCCTAATTTATACCCCGAAGGGTTCGGCGAGAGTGACATAGCGATAGTGACATTTGTCACTATCGCCGGGCATAATCGCCCAAAACGTACCGCAGCTCATCTAGTCCCCCGCGAGAGTGACTTGGCGAGAGTGACAATTGTCACAATCGCCGGGCACTTTCGCCCAAATTGTACCGAGACCAAACCATCACCGGCGATTGTGCCCTCACGAGAGTGACACCCTGTCACTATCGCGGGCACTATCGCGAACAGCCCAATTTTCCCAATTTTCGACATTTCAACTCCCACGAAGATTAAATCCGAAAGGCTCTATAATAACTAATAATCCATATAATTAGAAGGTTCCAAAATGAGAAAGAATACATAGGTTCTCATAATTCGGGGTGTTACAATCCTCCCCAACTTGGGAATGATTTCGTCCCCGAAATCCTACTAACTAAACAAATTAGGGTACCTACGCCTCATGTCTTCTTCCGCCTCCCAAATCACGTTGGTACCTCGATGGTGCTTCCATTGAATCTTCACCATTTCCACTTCTTTGTGCCGAAGCTTCTTGATTACTCTTTCCAAAATAGCTTCGGGCTCTTCAACACAACGATTATCTTCTACTCGGATCTCGGACAATGAAATAACGCTTTCTTCTTCCGCTAAGCACTTCCGTAAATAGCACACGTGGAATGTGGGATGAATCCCGTCCATCTCCGGCGGTAAGTCCAACTTGTAAGCTTGGAATCCGATACGCTCAAGAATAGCAAACGGTCTAAGGAAACGGAGAATTAGCTTCCCTCGCTTCCCAAATCGAATCAATCCCTTCCAAGGGGATACCTTTAGCATCACACGATCTCCCACTTGAAACTCTACCGGTCTCCTATTTTTGTCGGCGTAACTTTTCTGCCGATCTTGCGCCGCTTTCAAACGTTCCCGAATAGACTTGACTTTGTCGGGCATTTCTTGCACAATTTCCGGGCCGGAAAACTGCTTCTCCCCTGTTTTAAGGACTTGTAAGTTGTCCATAACATGTTGTAATTCATAGTTTTTTGAAAATCATGTTTAAAATTATTGTACCTCATGCTTGAAGAGTTGTCTTTAAGAGTTTGATATGAATGTATTATAAAGTAGTATAGATATCTATATTATATTATAAAAGAGACATAAAAAATTCTTAATTACAACATTTTAAACACAAAATACAACTAATTAAAGTCAATTACTTAATTTACAATTTCATAATACATTGGTACAACTTATCCAAGCACAATATCTCACATCATCATCTATTTGTGGAATGAATATTCATTTATTAATATAAATATTTGTTTTTTATATTTAATGGACGATTTGATCAATATTATCTACTATTATCAATATTTATTTTTTATATTCATTGGACGATTTGATCAATATTACTATTATCAATATTTATTTTTTATTTTATGATTTGCTATTAATATATCTATATCTATATAGTTATAATCTCATAACTAATATATCTATAAGCCAATTACTTAATTTACAATTTCATAATACATTGGTACAACTTATCCAAGCACAATATCTCACATCATCATCTATTTGTGGAATAGATAATCATTTATTAAATAAATATTTTTTTTATAATTAATGGACGATTTGATTAATATTATCTACTATTATCAATATTTATTTTTTATATTTATTGGACGATTTGATCAATATTACTATTATCAATATTTATTTTTTATTTTATGACTTGCTCTTAATATTTCTATATCTATATTAGTTATAATCTCATAACTAATATATCTATACTATATTATAAAAACATGCATTGATCTAATAAATAGATTTAAAAAAAAATAAAACAGGTATTTATCTCATAGTGTTTATCATGTATTTAATATGTTTATTTGCAGTTAGTTATACAAATAAAAACATGAGACTTTAATAAGTTATAATTATGTTTCATTAACTTGTAATTTTGAATTTTAACTAATATATCTATACTATATTATAAAGCATTTAAGCTAAACTCTTAAAAACTATTTTTTATGCCTTAGGTACCATTTATTAATGCATATTACTTAAAATCCAAAATTACAAATTGATTAAACATAAGTACAATTTATAAAAGCTAAATGTTTGAATTCGTGTAACTAACTGCAGATAAAGACTTATTTTTATTTTTATAAAATATCTAAATTTTTTAACTATTGATATAACTAACTGATAAATATAAGAAAATTCGAGACAAAACACCTTATTTTTATTTTTTATTGAAGTATGTTATCTTTTTAATTTTAAATATAAAATATCTTAAATATAGTTATCATTTAAATTAAACATTTTTTGACCCGTAACAAAAGTTATTATTATTATTTTTTATAAAAAAACCATAATTAAACTAAACTAAAATATATTTTTGTTTTAAATCTAGGTTTTCAAAATCGTAAAATAAAATAAAAAAGATTAACAAAAAATATGAATAATGATCGAGAATTTGAGTTTTAGATTTCAGAAACCCGTTGCATTGTGATGGTACATTTCTAGTATATTATAAAAGACGGATAAAAAATTCTCAAATACAAATTATTAGACATAAGGTACCATCATTTTATACAATATTTTAAAAATCTCTTAATTTACAAGTATCAAAGCACATGATACATATTACTACTGCAAACTTCTAACACCCACCAATTTGGTATGTGTAGGGTATTCCTTTTATTTAAACATTTACATGTATCATTATTAATTAATATATTATTTTACTATACTTTTGTTTTAATTATATTATTAAATATGTAATTGGTTATTTTTTCTATATGTCATTAAAATATATAAGATAATCATTGGATTCTAACAAAATACTTAATTTTTTTATACAAAAAACATTATATTATTAAGCCTAAATTAAACAAATTTATAAAAAAACATTATCACCTTCTCAAACAATCCAAAATCGTACTGTAAATCGACAAAAAAATAAAATGAAACATTAAAATCGTGATGTATCTCATTACATTGCGCGAGTACGCTTCTAGTGTTCAAATAAAATATAAATTTGAATATCTTATAAAATTAAAAAAATATTAATATTATTATCAAATTAACTATTTAACTTTTTTTAATTTCATTTTTTATTATAATTTAATTTATGTTCAATAATAATGTTACTTTATTTTAAGTTTAATGTAGTGTTTTTTTCATAAGTATAGTAGTTAAGTATTCTTTTAGAACAAAAAAAGATTATCCTAGTTATATTTTAGATTCTTTATATTTAAAATAAGATGTTTGTCATGTAGTTTATTATGTTTGTCAGTTAGTTATATGAATTTGAATATGCAGGTTTAAAAAATTGTACTCGTGCATCAATTACTTGTGATTATGAATTTTAAGTAATATGTATCGATAAACATTACTTAATGCATGAAAAATAATTTGTAATACTTTGTCTCAAATGCTATATAATATGGTATAGATTTTGGGGTTGGTTGACAGTTGCTGGATGGTTTAGTGTAGGATGATTAAGTGGTCATACTGATTAAAAAAATCTTATGATATAGTGCAAAATGAAATACGAGTTTTTCTAATTGTTCAGTATGAAATTAGGGCACTGGATGGTCAAGGGAGGTCAGGATACTAAGGTGTCGTTTGTTTTTTAAGAGGCCTAAAGTCTAAAATCTTATTTTAGTTATGTTTAATAAGAGTTTGTGTATAAAAAGGTCTGAACGATTCAGACTTAAGAGTCATTAAGAGATTAAAAAAAACCTGAATCATTCAAAGGGATTTAGAAACCATTAAGAGACATTTTTTTTGTCAAACAAGATTCACCTCTTAATGAGTCAAATGTTGCCTTTTAAATTTTAATAGAACTATTAAGAGGTAAACAAACAACCCCCGGATAATTGATTAATTCCTCCATAAGCACTTTCACAAGTGAATTGAATGATTCTTCCCCCGAGGGTGACATCACTACATGGGTCCCCTTCTCTTGAACTCGTTATGGCAACTCGAGATCGTAAATGGATTCAAGTACCATTTTGATTGCCTCTTTCACGATCCTTTCCACATAAGGGTCAATGGTTGCTCAACTGTTTGAGCTCTCCCTATTGTGGCTAAGTGTCTTTTTATAACTTCGGTAAGACTTGGACGCAGGAAGCCCCTCAAGGGGGAGTACTTATCGCCAACAAGAAGTTTAGTCAACGGGTAAAAACTTCTTCCTGACTTGCTTCGTGTTTTGTATTTGCGTATGAGATCAATGAAACTGCTTTACAAAGTTTCTCCGGTTCCATTTATGGATGCTTGGAGGGTGAGGGGACTTTGCTATGTTATAGAAAGGGAAGACAGAGGTATTGAATGGTGAAGAAAGGTGACTCAGAGTCAAATAGTGAAGGATATTCGATTAGAAATGAAAAGAAGGGTGGAGGGGATCCGTATATGTTGTTCAGGTCGATCAGAAGGTGCAAAAATAGCTAGAACTAGATGTGGAGAGTATGGAAAAACAATTGTTAATGTATTTAAATGCTCTGGTGGAGGTAGTGAGCCCACCATGAGCACGCAATCGAACAACGTGACCCCATACCTTGTAGTTTGGGTAAGGTGGATGATTAATTTCAATTAACTTTCATCTTACCTACATTTGACTCCCAGATTAAACCAAATGAATGAAAACGACCACTTTCATTCATCTGTGTAAACCAAATAGCCCTTAAAATATAATCATGTGTTTAACCATGTGTATTCAGGTCACCTTATGCATACCGACTAATCGTTTGGACGACATGAATGGCTTAGAGTGATTGTAAGAGAATCTCTATGACCGTAAGGACTTTGGCAATGTATGAATTTGAACTAGAGGAATACGAGTTTTCCACTGTATCTTTTCTGTCTCCTTATAACATTAAACAAACTTAGTTCAAACACAAATATCTCAACTACAATAATTAATAATTGAATTTTTACATAACAACGTTATATCGTATTTTTTCCACGAACAACTAAACCATTAACTGTAATTTGTTTTATAAGTTTCATCATATTGTACGTTACATATACTTATTGGGTCTCCAATTTATTATTATTATATATATATATGTACTAAGTTCGACCCCGTGTGTTACACGGGGTAATTAAAAAAATTAAATCATGTTAGAGTTGTTGTTTTTTGCAATTGGTTACAAAATGTCATTGTTTTAGGCAGTTTTCACAAACGATGTTTTGCAAAAAATTAATAAAAAATATGAATAAATATTAAGAATTTATAAAACAAAATTTATAATATAACGTAAATGAAATTATGGAAAAGTACATAGTTAAAATTGATATGAAATTGCAAAAAGAAAATCACGACAATTTAGTGAGTATTTGTATCAAATCTTATACTAATTTAACAAATCTCATATTAATCACGACACATTAATTCGTATATATTTATGATATTTAATAATATAATTAAATCCAAAAGTATTCAATATTGGACTCATTTCGAAGGTATTGACGAAGCGATTACAATGGTATAATTTGTAAAAAATAAAAATGTTTTTTAATGCATTTTAGTTCATATATATGATTTATGTTTATATGATAAGAGTCTAAAATGAAAAATAAAAAAGTAAGAGATTAAAAGTAAATTACATACCTAATTATAAGGGTAGTAATATAAGATATAAATTAAAAAAATTGAATTAAGAAAAAATTTAAGAAGGAATGAATGTAGATGTGCTAAATGAACTTATAATGTAAAATGCGTCCAAATATATGTTTAGGCGGAAAAATAAAAAAATGGACTCATCAGAATGCGACACGTGTCATTCTAGTTACTTATTTATTATATGTATAGATTTTTACATAAAAACTTATTATTATTTATCGGGGTTGGGGTCGAGGGGTATTCCCATTCCTCGTTTATAAGGGCATCCGCAATGGTCAAGTTTTTTAAAGACTTGATCTATTTGCCACGTAACCAAAAATTCATCTTCAAATTACTACTCCAATGATCAAGTCTTTCAAATTTTTTTTTTGCATTTTTAATATATATACATAAACTATCCTCATCTATTTGAAATGTTTTATAAAATTCTTTCCATTATTTGTCATTATTTAAAGCACAAATACATGAGAATGAGATGATGATATAAGAATAGGATATGAGTGTGCACAAATAATGTATTTTATTAATAATAATAATTTATATATTTAATAAATGAATTATTATTGAATGAAAGTGTAAAATTAAAAATATAAACTTATGATTGTTGAGGGATCAAATATAAACATTTTATAAATCCTCAAACACTTGACATCCACCAAGTCATTGGATGTCAAACTATTCTTCAAGTTTTTGTTCCAATAGTAAAATTTGACATCAAGTTTTTATCAAGCCATTCATCAAGCTATTAAATTTACCATTGGAGATGCTCTAAGTTCGGGAATTCCATCAACGATTCCCTTGTGAAAGTGTTATTTCCCCTATAGCAATTTTAAAGGAAGAAAATACAAAATTTGATTCTAGAGGGACTAAAATGACAAAACTTGATAAACAGGTGTGAACGTGGACAATGCAAAATTACGAAAATACCCTTGATTGCGGCACCTCACATCTAATCATGCATTCCATCACACCTTATAAAAACCCAAACCCATCGGCAAACTGCTTTCTATTTTAAAGCCTTCTTGTTCGTCTTTTCGCACTTTCGAAAGCCCTTTTGAGTTTATTATTCTCCAACGGAAAGAAATCGCAACCCAAACCCTAGATCTCCTCAAAACATCTGATCTGATCTCCAAAACCCCTCATATAATCTTCAATTTCACCTTTAAAACCCTAGATCTGACCAACAATTTCACGTTTCTCGAATCTCACCGGTCGAATTCGTCAGATTTGACTGTTTTTTCAACAATTCCGAATCGAAATTTTTGTGAATTTAGGGGTGTTTCTTTCGTCTTAAATCTGGTGGATAATTGGGGATGGGAAGACCGTGTATCGAAACATTGAGAACATCTTCGTCGTCGTCTTCGGCATCACCGCCGGCGGTGACAACGACGTCTACGTCGGTGACGGAGACGGTGAACGGAGAACATGATTTTAGGATTTCGGGTTACTCGCTATCGAAAGGGATTGGGATTGGGAAGTATGTAGCGTCTGATACGTTCATGGTTGGTGGGTATTCGTGGGCGATCTACTTTTATCCTGATGGGAAAAGCCTTGAGGATAATGCAACATATGTTTCTTTGTTTATTGCGTTAGCTAGCGAAGGATCCGATGTTCGGGCGCTTTTCGAACTGACTCTTTTGGATCAGAGTGGTAGAGAGAGGCATAAGGTTCATAGCCATTTTGGGAGAGCATTGGAGAGTGGGCCGTATACTCTGAAATACCGGGGTAGCATGTGGTAAGTTAACCCTTGTTCTTGTTACATGATCATGATTGTTAATCTATCTATATATAGTCAAAATTTATGAGATCTTGTTGATCTATTTGCTTAACACTTATATGTTGGTTTGCCAAATATAAATAGTTTCATCATCATGTATCTATTTGTTTGTTTAGTGTATAATGTGGTTGGGGATAGGGGTGTAAACGATTTGAGCTTTGATGAGCTACTCGAGAGCTCGTTTATCTCGAGCTCGAGCTTAATAATTATCGAGCTCTTATCGAGCCGGGCCTTGTAACACTTTTCTGAGTCGAGCTATTCGAGCATACATTTTTTCGAGTCATATAGTAAAAATGTAAAAATTATTGAGCTCGAGCCAATAAACGAGATAATCGATAGCGAGTTTGAGCCCATAAACGAGCATCGAGCTCGAGAATTCAAAAGATATTCGAGCTCGAGCCCTACTTTCAAAAAGATATAGTTTAGCTCGAGCCTGGTATAATTTTTTCGAGCCGAGCTCGAATAACCTACTATTTGACTCATCGGCTCGTTTACACCCCTACTTGGGGATGGTCATTAATGTTTGGTTTTCTTTATGGATGAAATATAACTGAAGATTGTAATTTGATTTAGGGGGTGTTTGAATGCACATTTTCAAAGTAAGTAGTACAATTTGAAGAAGAATCAAATAATTAGTTAATGAAGTCAAGAATAGTTAGATAATTTTATTTATTTATCTAACTAATCACTTTGAGGCAGGTTCATTTAGTAACGTTAAATATTTTAGGAACCTGAGAACCACCTATTTTGTGAGTATTCATGATGAATATTATTTATCACGACATTCATCATGATTATGTTATCACGTTATTCATCAGGAATACTCACAAAAAGGGTGCTTCTTGAGTTACTAAAATATTGAAGGTTCATATTTGAACCTCCCTCTAATAACCTTTTCAGCAACTCATTGTTTCTTCAAATCTAATTATTTTGATCTCAAATAATCAGAAAATCAGGATCCGTTTTTGCCAAACAATCTAAACCAAAGTCGTAATAATCACTTTAGGCGCACATCCAAACAATCCTTTACTATACCCTTTTTTATTCTTCTTCATGATACACACAAACTTGAATCTTCAGGCAAGGAAATGCATATAAGTTTGTAGCGGTGGCATCAAAGTGGTACTTTTAGTAATGATCAAATCTGGATACATTATTATTTGTATATGCATTATAGAAAGGTGAAAATGTTTATATATTCTGCTGATTTCGGGTGAACGATGTTTCACATCCATTTTTCGGGTGTTTTTCTTTCATGCCAATGCCTAAAAGCGTGCAAATTTCTGGTTCCTTTCATATTACATACATTTACCTATTTATGGCAGGAGTACGACTGCTAAAACTGCTAATATATGCTTATTTTTTGGGTACCTCGTGAATCATAATTTAAGAAATTAAGACTTAGGGGCCGTTTACTAAATGCTTACCGATATCACTTTCCTTATTGATTGAGCATGTCATGGACCAAAAATCTTACTCAATAAGAGGCATAATAAGGACCGAGAGCCTTACCCGGTAAGTGATGAAAAAGATTCTTACCTGGTAAGCGCTTACCAACAATCCATTTTGATCGAGAATATTACATGATAAGGTAACTGAGGGCAATTTCTCTTGCCGGCAAGTGCTTACCTGGTAAGCATTTGGTAAACGACCCCTTAGAGTGTGAGGAAATTGTTGCTCAGGCAAGTTACTATGGTTTTCTAGCCATGAACATGTTTAAAGCTTTTAAATTGTTACATACTTACATTAAGTTCAAGCTTTCGTCTTCTTCAAAGTTAGTATTTAAACATCTTTTTATCAAATAAAGGTGGGCATTTAGAGGAACTAATGTATATGCGGATAACCTTCAATCTAGAGCTATTTTAATGTGTTTTCTAGGTTTTCATCAAGTTTCCCTGAAATCCAATAGCTATTTGCTGTCACAATAATAGCTGTTATAGTTCCCCAAAAGTACTCATTGTTGTGTTGGTTATGGTGATGAATGCCTCGTTTTGCAAGAACTGTTAGGAATTGAGCTCCTTGCTATTTCCTTAGAAGCGACGCCAATTTATTCTCATGCAGGTCATCTGAATAGGATCATTAAAAGCCATAAGCTTAACTTGATAGGGGTTACCCCTTGAGAGCGATCTAACTAAGGTGCCGTTTGTTGTTTAAGAGGTCTAAAGTCTGAAGTCTTAATTTAGTTATGATTAATAAGAGGTGGTGAGTAAAAAGGTCTGAACGATTTAGAATTAAGAGAGATTAAGAGATTTAAAAAAAAACAAACAACCCCTTAATGGTGGGAAGTCTGACTAATAGGTGTTAAGAGGTAATCAGATGTTTTTTTTAAAACAAACAGACCCTAAGTTTTAGGCGCAGTTTGTTTTGTAAGAGGTGCCAAAGTCTGAAGTCTTATTTCTCTTATTGAAAAGAGGTGGTACGGTACGGAAGTCTGAAAACTGAATAAAAAATAATGTTTGTTTTCCTAAACTGATAAATATATGAATGTGTGTAATTGTTTATTTTGCTCCTTAGAATATTATAAATATTTAAAATATCATCAACAGTATCTTTTTTTATAAGTTAAAAATAACTAATAGTACATTTGTAATGAAATTTTATAATAAAATAAATGACACTTATTCTGGAAGCTATTGAAAATAAAATTATTTTTATTTAATTTAGAAAGAAAAGAAAGAATATATTTTTTTATGAATACATACATATACATACAGAGACACAGACACATACACACATATATATGTATGTATGTATGTATATATATAAGTAATTAATTGTTTATGGAAAAAGAATAAAAGAATGATGAAGCTTGAAGTCAATAGGAGGAAGATAAGAGGTGGATTAACCTCTTCTCTAATAAGAGGACCTAAGTGGTTTTAAGCTCTTGTCGCAGGAAAAAAAACTATCTTATAACTGTAACCTCTTATCTGGTAAGACATAAGTGGTAAATAAGATGTAAAAATTCAAAAAACAAATGACACCATTCGAACATGGATCTTGGGAGCAAAGTGTTCTTCTTGAGTTTGAAAGTATTATAATGTGCTCTTTGGCTTTTCACACAAACTGGATATCGCCTTTTGTTGTGCTTGGCAAATGCTTTCTAGTTATTTTCTAGCTCATTAATTGTTTGGTCAAAAGATCTATCTTTATCGGCTATTCTTGTTTAAGGATTTTATGCGAGAGGGCATCGTTGTTAACTATTGTTGTTTGTTTGTGGCATGCTACAGGGGTTATAAGCGGTTTTTCAAAAGACCTGCATTGGAGACATCGGACTACTTGAAAGATGATTGTCTTCAGGTTCATTGTTGTGTTGGGGTGGTCAAGTCTCATACAGAAGGCCCCAAGACGTACTCTATCCACGTACCACCTTCAGATATCGGCCAACACTTTGGGCAGCTCCTCGAGTGTGGAAAGGGCACCGATGTTTCTTTTGATGTAAAAGGCGAAACATTTCCCGCTCATAAATTGGTACTTGCGGCCCGCTCACCGGTTTTCAGAGCTCAACTTTTTGGTCCAATGAAAGATCAAAGTAGCCGATGCATTGAAGTTGAAGATATAGAGCCCTCGGTTTTCAAGGTTTGCCTTATTGTTTCTGAATGTTAGCATCAAATTACACCATCCGTTCTAAAGTAGAGTGTTCACGTTTCCATTTTCATTTGTCCCACATTAAGTGCCCACTTTTAAAAGTAAGGGTGCACGCAGACAGGATTGGACGGGACTGAGAGGTAGGTGGGTGAAAGAATTGCGGAAGGTGTTAGGGTTTTAATTTGACATGGGTAGTTTAGTAATTTACAATCTTGTCCCATCTCCCATATATTTGTTCCACCACATTTGGTGGGACAAAGAAAATGCATTTTTCTTCCACTCAGTCTCAGTCTGATGTCGTGCGGTCTAGACCACATGGTGTTTGTAATTTGCATGCACGTTAATTATGCCTACTTCTTTGTTCTACCCTTAATTATGCTTAATTATGAGACAAAGAAATTTATTACTCCCTCTATTAAGGGTGCTATTGTCTTTTAGTTAATTGAAAAGTGTAAATTACACATTTCAAAAACTGTCTTTTTATTGTGGACATTTATTTTGGACGGAAGGAGTAAAATCCATGATGGCTGCTACACGCCTACACCTTATAGTGTTTGTGATATGCATACGTTAATTATGCCTCCTTTCCGATTCTACCCTTGATTATGAGATGGAGAAATTCATTATTCTCTCTATTATTAAGGGTAAAACTGTCATTTAGTTAATTGAAAAGTGTAATAATTACATATTTATAAAACTGTTACTTTTTCACCATGGACATATTTTGGGACGGATGGAGTATCCATGATGGCTACTAGACCTTACGGTGTTTGTGATGTACAAACGTTAATTATGCTTGTTTTTTGATTCTACCCTTAATTATGCTTGCTTTTTGATTCTACCCTTTATTATGCTTAATTATGAGATGGAGAAATTCATTATCCCCTCTATTATTAGGGTAAATTTGTCATTTACTTTCAAATTCTACTCTTAATTATGCTTAACTGTGAGATAGAGATTCGTTATTCTCTTTATTATTACGGTAAAATTGTCATTTAGTTGATTAAAAAGTATAATAGTTATACATTTCTACTACTGTGTGCCTTAATATTGTGGACATTTATTTTGGAATTGGAGGGAGTACAATCCATGATGGCTACTAGACCTCATGGTGTTTGTGATATGCAGATGTTAATCATGCCTCCTTTCCGATTCTACCCTTGATTATGAGTCGGAGAAATTCATTATTCCCTCTATCATTAGGGTAAAGTTGTCTTTTTCTAGACCTCATGGTGTTTGGGACTTGCAGGCGTTGCTTCATTTTATGTACTGGGATAGCCTCCCTGACATGGAAGAGCTAACCGGTCTGAACACGAAATGGGCATCGACATTGATGTCTCAGCATCTGCTTGCAGCTGCCGACCGCTATGGTTTAGATAGGCTTCAACTGCTCTGTGAGGCTAATCTTTGTCAAGACGTCGCCATAAACACCGTTGCAACCACATTAGCGTTGGCTGAGCAGCATCATTGTCTCCGGTTGAAAGCCGTGTGTCTCAAATTCGTAGCCATGCCCGAAAATCTCCGAGGTAAAACGCGTACCCTGCTGTTTATCCGTACTCTATTGTAAAGTGTTTTGGTTGAAGCCTTGAGAACAGATTATTATGCATCGTGTATCGTTAATTAATGCACATCCCGTAAAATTTGGGGTTTTTTCATAAAAATAGCACAAAATAGCCACCGTGTTTTGCAGATTTTTTCCGCAAAATCCCCATTTATTTTCTTCGCAAAATCTGGTGTTATGAAGCTCTGCTCGTAGTTAAACGAGTTTTATTTTGTGTTCGAGATCGATTCGAGCTCGAGTAGCTTGTTGAAAACTCGAGTCATTTACACACCCGTAAACTTAAACGACTCTTGTTGTTTGTTTATCAGCGGTGATGCAGACCGACGGGTTTGATTACTTACGAGAAAGCTGTCCGCACGTTTTGACCGAGCTTTTGGAGTACGTAGCTAGGATCAGCGAGCATTCTCCCGCCATTAGCAAACGGTTGAACGAGGTTATACCCGATGCACTTGATGTTCATGGTAGAAGGGTAAAACAGAGATTGTAACCTTCATTAACCCCTCAAAAGATGAAGTATAGGCTCATGTAGAATTAGGAAGTATGTATGAAGTGAAAATGTATATCTAGTGTTGTAATGAATCTCTATGCTAATCACTCCATATTTTAACTGTGTATGTGGAGTGTGTGGACTTCTTTCTTTCTTTTTTTTTTTCTTTTCTTGTTTTAGAATTCATATACTATTTCAAAGCATATTGGCTCTGAATGAGAGGTTGTTTCTGATTCAGTCAGAGGTGGGTGTTGTTTGTTGTTTGGTAAAATGTCATTTTGATAATCAAGGGTTTGCTTAATGATTCAGTGTATGTTAGTTATTGTTCCATTTTTACACTTTTTTGATGTACATTTCGGGTCGACAAATTGGTTAACTGGCGTTTTGATCATTGGCCATCCTACCTGTCTGAAAATCCAAAATAATATACATATATATTTTATATATTACATAATATATTTATTTGTCTAATTATCTTTTGAAAATAGTAAATTTTAGTTGATCGAAATGTTTTCTAATTTAAAAACTTACTATCGATTTCTTCAATATCTCAATCAATTGAATTGATCCTCAAAATTGATTGAATTTATATATATTTTTTACATTATAATAATATCCGAACCTGACATACATCAATCCGAACCCGAAACAATCCAAAATCCAAAACCTAAAATTTTGGTCTTAATTTCCATATCCGAAATCCGATCTGGTTTTTGGTTGCCCACCTGAACCCCCCCCCCCCCCCCCCTTCTTTCTAACTCTAAACCCTAAATGACAGGGATCGAAACAACAATAAATTATATATCAAAAGAATGAAAATAATAATAAATTACAAATCATAAGAATAAAAACTGTAATTTTAAAACCATAGGGACGAAAATCGCATTTTTTAACAAACCGTAAGAATTAAAAACATAATTTACTCGTTGAAATAAAATATAAACTCCTTAATTTACCCAATTTATTTAAAATTTAAAAATAAATGGAGATAAATACATGGACTCGGCTCGCAACATGTGAGACGCATCACACAGACTTGTTTGCATATTGTTTACTCCTCGTGACGTCATTTCACAGCGGGAAACGAAAAAACCCTAGAAAATGGTACGAATCGATCTGTTTGATCTTCTGATTTTCGAAAGTTATATGCGGATTTCATACACATTTTTGTGATGAATATATCTTGTGGTTTGATTGTTGCAGTTGTTCTTTTCGTACTTCAAGGATTTGGTGGGAAGAGAAGTTACTGTGGAACTGAAGAACGATTTGGCGATACGAGGAACTCTTCATTCCGTCGATCAGTATCTTAATATTAAGCTCGAGAACACCAGAGTTGTTGATCAAGAAAAGTACCCTCACATGGTATGGTTTTTCTAAAATTCGATAATTATTTGGTAGGGGGTTTTTAGCTGAACATGAAATTCGCTTTGATTTCAATCGTCAGAGGCCATTAAGATATGTCGAATTTAGGAATTTCAAATTAATACGTAATATGTCCAGTACGAATAGTCGGTTCTGTCTGTTGAGATTGCCTGTATTTCAAATTTAGTACTATTTGAATGCAAAATTGATACTGGTTTTATAATTTAAAGGAAATTTCAGTACTTGACAGTAGAATTTATAAGAATTACTTCAAATAGAATAATCTGGAGTTAAGATTGCAGTAACATCTGTATTAAGTTTACATTTGAACAGTAGGCTCTAATTTAGGAGTCCAAGATGACAATGTAGCCCTTTGCTGGGAAAGGAGGCAGTAGTATCTTAATATTTTTACCCAGGATGAATGGAGGATTTTCTTCTATGTGGCCAGAAAGATGTAATTCACATACAACATGCAATGGCAGAACCGGATTTCGTCCTCCACGTGAAAGACTAAAATCTAGGGTTAGGGTTTATTTGACAAGCTATTGCTTTAGTGGAGCATTGCCTGCTTCTGGTTCTAGGAAGGGCTTGGCTTCTTACTGTGCGTTTGATACACATGACAGTACAAAAACGTGTTCCTTGTTTGGCACAGCATTAGACTAGAACATGACAAGGCCTGAATGGGACAAAAATGCATTTTCTCTGTCCCACGCCCACCAAAATCGGTGGAACAAAAATAAGGAAGATGAGAGAAGATTAGTAAATTACTAATCTATCTATGTCAAATTAAAACCCTAAAATCTTCCAGAATTCTTTTACCCACCTACCTCACTCAGAGTGAGTCACTCTCGCCTGTCCAGTCTCGTGGAAAAGTGAGGATTGCTAAGCTCTTTACTACATGGCGGATGTGCTAACCTACTGAAATGCCAATCGGCATGCTAAGCATTACGAGATTTGTTTTTCTCAAAGCCTACCTTTCTTCTCTTAAACTATTTGATATTCACGTATAATTCTTTTCTACCTGTAGAGACATGATAAAAAAGTAAAAAGCACTATGCTTATTGCCAAAACTATCAACTAGTAGTGTCTTTTACTCGTTACTCTAATTTTCATTTGCAATCCTTCCGAGTTCCGACAATTCATTGTAGTTGCTTTGAAATAATTAGGAGACTCTTTTGCATCATGCTATTGGGTTGGTATCCATGTCCATATTTTGTGAAGCAGATACTATGTTTATATGGTATTTATGAAATAACTAATTGATCCTGGTTCAAGCAGATGAGGGATCATGTGACATCTCATCCCACGGTTGTGAGTGTGAATAGTTAGTTTTTTCTTCAAGTCCTTGCCTTAGTATTACTAATAACTTTTCACCATGATTTTTAGTTGATTTATAGGCTATTGGGTAAGTCTGTCGTTAGATACCATTTCAAATGTTATGACCAGTTGAGGTGTTGAAGTGATGCATCTCCTTGGATAATGATTCAGCGCTTCATGATCAGATTTAAACCTAGAAAATGATTTTGAAAATGAATTGTTTGTTTTATAACCAAAAAAAACCCTTCTCTGGCATCTTCGACTTCGATATTAGTAATAAAAAAGTACCCTTCAAATCTTCATCTTCATGTACAAATTTAAAAAAAAAAAAAAAAGAACAAAACAACAACTCTTGATGCATCTGATTGGACAAAACCTAGAAACTATCGATGTTGAAGTGCTATTGTCGTTATCTAAAAGCAAATCTTGATACATATAGTTGAACAAAACCCCAAAACCATGCATGTTTCCGGTTGAACAGAACCAAGAAATCATCGATGTGAGGTTGAAGATACCTAAAAATCCCTGTTATAGAGGTGATGGCTGAACCATCAAGATGTTGAAGTAGTATTGGCATTATCATATACCTTCTTTCTTTATATTGAGCTTTTCATCAATCCATGAAGGCTGTGAAAGGGGAGACAAACCAGTGAAAACTAGGCTTGCATTGGGCTTTATATATTTTTTGTTTTTATTTTATTCTGTAAAAACTGGAGAAAACTAGGTATTTGCGTTAGACCTTCTTTCTTACATAGGGCTTTTGTTAGATTTATGCCTCTTGAATCAATCATGCTGTTATTTTAAAGATGAAGATGAACATGATTCTTGAAGTGGGCGTTTATTGGGCTCTGAATTTATTTTTCCGCTGTTGTTTTTCATATTGAAGATGAATATGATAGGTATATTAGTCAATTTACTTTGTTATAAAGTCTTTAATTTCTTTAAATATCACCAAGAGTTTTGTCGTCCAAACACATAATGTTGAAGCTGGTTTGTATGTTATAAATGCGTTCTATTTGAGCCGTGATTTTTGTGCATAATTGTAGTAATGAATTTGTTTGGAGATGTGTCTATTGGGCCATCATTAGCTTCTGTTGCCACCAATCGATCTTTAGCTAAATTTTGATGATATGACAGCTTTCGGTGAGGAACTGTTTCATCAGAGGATCAGTAGTGAGATATGTGCAGTTACCACCAGAGGGAGTAGATATCGAGCTGCTCCATGACGCCACGAGAAGAGAAGCTCGAGGTGGTTAGATGATGGTTCAGTGTATCTTACTAGCATTTCTACTAGATACTCTTCTTTTGCTTGAATTGTGAGTGAATCTTATGATTTTACCCTTTAGGAAATGCTTCTAATCCCCCCCCCCCTCCCCCCACGGTCTGGACTAGGGATGGTAACGGGGCGGGGATCCCCTTACCCGGCCCCGGTTTCGTGGAGAGGTACCCGGCCCCGGTCAAATCCCCGGTCAATACCCGGTCTCATTTAGCCTTTTTTTTTAAAAACCTTTTTTTGGGTATTTTGGATTGGTTTTTGGGTTGATTTTGGGCCATTTTACTACAACTAATAAGTTGAAAAAATGCATAAACATTAAACAATGTCATCAAATTTCAACGTCTTCATCGTATGCAACCGTTTGATCAAATCCTTGCGGTTCTCCGTCCTTTTTATCTAAATTTAAAAATAATACAAGTTAGAAAAATAGTATATACACCACGTATCATATAACAATAAATATAATTATTACCTAATTTCAATTTTGGGAAAACTTTAGTAATTAGTATATTAATATATATATATATATTTAAAAAATAAAAATTATATTATTATTACCGGGTACCGGGTGGGTCGGGGGGTGGTCTACCTGGCCCCGGCCCCGGCCCCGGCCCCGGCCCCGGTTTGTGTGTACCGGGTTCCCCAACGGGTCGGGTCAGATTCCCATGCCTAGTCTGGACCCACGTGCGCTTTTATACAGGTGTGGTTCAGCTTGTTCTATATGGGTATTGCTTCGCCTTACCTTTTGTATGTGTCCAATGTACCTATTAGTCACTTTTGCTTGCTTATTTTTCACGTGCTTTTTCATTCACCATATGCCAATCTTTATTCCTGCTACTTGTTGCCTCACACTTTTGCATAAGTTGGGGTCATCACGAAACAACCGCTATGCTCTTTGAGATAGAGATGTACAAGGCCTGGGCTTTTCGGGTCTGGGCTCCGGCCTTCCACGCCTGTTTTCAATGAGCAAAAAAGAGGCCCGGGAACTTTTAGGCCCAAACTGGGCTTTGGGGTTGAAAAAGACCCGATCGACATTTTTTCTAGCTTTGTTGGGCTTAACAAGACTTTTCCAGGTCAGGCTTTTTGCGCCAGGCCTAGGTCCAGGCTTGCCCTCAAAATTTCGGCCTGACGTGGGATTTTTCCGGCCGGGCTCGGGCCAGGCCTAGGCCAGGGTTCGGGATTGGGCTTTTTTTTGTGCATCTCTACGTCGGGGTTGGTTTGGTTTTGGTGTGGTTCAGCTGACAATTTATTTGATACCAATACCATTTAACCATGAGCTTTTTGGCACTTTAAGGCTATGTTTGGCAAAAAAAGCTAGCTTATAAGCTAGCTTTTTTTTTCCTGTTACATGTTTGGATGACCATAAGCTAGCTTATTGAAAAGCTACTCATAGTAGCGTTTTAAAAAGCTAGTTTATCAGCTACCAGCTAGCTTATAAACTTGTTTGTCAAACAATGCCTAAGATGTAGTGGTGGTCTTTGTTGATGTTTTTGACTAGATGAAGCATCAAGAATTTTATTTCAGTCGATGTAACAAATCTTCCATCTTTTTTATTTTATACCAATTTTGACCGGGTAACATACAAATTTTGTAACATTTGATGGCATGTGTATATCAATTTGTCACTTATATTGGAAAACCGATTACGTGGATTACCTAGTGAACTTATGGTTTTCGTCCCTATGATCTACAGCTCATTGTTGTTTACGTTCCTAAGGTTAATTTTGTTAGGTGGTTAATTGTCAAGTATAAAGGACAAAAATAACCATGAATCGTAAACCATAGGACTAAAAAGTTATAAATCGTAAACTATAAGGACTAAAACAATAATTCAAAAAGTACAAGGACAAAAATAGCAATTTCAACAAACCATAGTCCAAGCATCTCCAATAGCTTCTCCATAATGGGGATTTGTGGGATTTTTTGTTGCAACAGATTCCCCAAAAACCTTTTTTAAAATGGAGAAAGTAGGAGAAATATGATGAAAATCTCCAAATTTGAAGATGTTTCTAAAAATGATTACTTATGAGAGAGAAATAATTTTTTATTTCTTCTACCAATGAAATTATTATAAGTTAAATATTTATAAGAGAGAAATAATTTTTTATGATATGTATTGAATATTTTAATAATATAATTAATAGTGTAATCTTCAAATTGAGAATCTGTTGGAGGTGAAAGTGATTTTTTTTTTGAAGATTTTGACCTTTTATTTTGAAAAAGCTTTTGGAGATACTCTAAAAACAAGTTGACTCTTACTTTGACCGCTACTTATAAAAAAATTGACCAACATAGTCAATTTAATCAATCAAAATTCATAGCCATTTTAAGAATATTTTCCCAAAATAACCAATATTTACATAGAAATTTAAATCCTTACACAAATTTGAAATTTGAAATAAAAAAAAAAGTTCTTACGAATAAATTTGAATTCTTAAACAAAAATTTAAATTTTATACGAAATCTTCTACATAAAACTTAGTTAAAATTGAAATATGTTAAACGAAAAACATAATAGAACAATAGTAAATAAAAAGAATATTAATCATAAGATTTTAAATTGGGAGGAGTTTACAAAGAAAATGAAATATTGATTATGATAAATTTTAATATTAGATAAATTGTTTTTAAATCATTTTTTTTTAATGGTAACACATAATTCTTCAACAAAATAAAATTTAGTTAAAATTGAAATTCAATTAAAAAAATATTATAAAGTGAACTTGATCGAAAATATTAGCTATTTTGTTCAATTTAAAAAAGAAAAAGAAAAAAAGAAGTAAAAAAGTCCACCTCTCCTCTCACAATCAATGCAACACACCATCACCAACCAAACCTCTTCGTTGATCAAACCCTAATTCAACACAGGGAGCCAACAGTAACTACTGTTCGCATTGTTTACAGCCATTTAAGGGGCTCATTCATTTCAGTTTTGAGCTGTTTCGCAATGGATGAGTTCGAACCAAACCCTCTAAAAACCCTAACGGTTCCTACAAGGTATTTATTGCTCTTCTTCTCTGACTTTCTTCTGTTAGTAGCAATACTTTACTCTTCAGTTCTGATTATACGCTTTTATGAATTATGAATCACATTGGAAGCACACAGCAATTCGTTTGGTTCCCTACGTAAAACTGAAGAGAAAACAGAGGGATATCACAGAAATTAGGACCTAATTTAACAGATCCCTTCACATTTCTGCTGAAATTTGTTTATTTGTTATATTTTCCCTCTTTTCCGTATGTATGTGTGTGTTTATGTTTTTAGTAATGATCGATGAAGTTCATTTGGTTTAATTTGCTTGATGAGCTAAGGCATAATGAATCGTCCAAAAGAGGTGCTTATGAATGTAGGGAGAGGTTCAAATGCGAAATACATAAGTGATCCCAACCATTCATCTAGTCAACATTGCGGCTTTGACTTTGAAGCACGAGATAATTCCTTGCATGGTCTGCAGAAGATAGAGGGGTAGTTTCGTAACTTTTACAAATAGATGGCAAACAAGTTCAACCCGTATTCACATATGAACTATATGTGAACATGTTGATTAGCTCACATGTGAACTGTTTAACTGATTCACATATGAACCTACAGTTAATTAGTTCATATATGAATCACAAATGTTCATATGTGAATCAGTTAAAAAGAGTTATATGTGAATTACACGGGTTCACATATGTGAATCACACATGTTCACATATGAACTCGTTTGCCGTCTATTTGTTAAAGTTACAAACTGTCCCTCTATTTTTGGAATAGCCGCAATTTTTGACCCGTCAAAGCCGCAATTCTCGACCAGTCAAATCCGATTACGATTACTTCTCTATTTCTTATACATTTAGCATTTCTCATTTGAACCTATGACTATGAAGGTAAATATATTGAGTATTGAAGAAGTGTTATTTAATGCGTTTAATCCCTTTAAATTCTGCAAGTTTTTTGTCTAAGATTCTCTATGTTACAATTTGCAGTCCACACCATAATAACTTATGCCATAAATATAATCTATATGTCTTTCGAGTTCTGTATCATGGTTATCTTAATGGATGTTGTCTCCAGGCATAAATGTGCAGCTTGTTTCCGGCAATTCAAAAGAAAAGAGCACCTTGTTGCGCACATGAAGATTTCCCATCACTCGGTGCATCAGCCTAGATGTGGTGTTTGTCATAAGTATTGCAAATCATTTGAATCGCTAAGGGAACATATATCAGGTGTGATATCATTTGATACTTAAGGGTGCGTTTGTTATGCGGACATGACCGGACTTGCAAGAGTGAGGTAGACAAGTGAAAGAATTGTGGAAGGTTTTAAATTGAAATGGGTAGTTCAGTAATTTACCTATCCTTTCTCATCTCTCTGATTTTTGTTCCACCTATTTTGGTGGGACAAAAAAACTGCATTTTTGTCCCACTCAAACCTGTCATATTTGAACGTGGGACAACAAGTTTCTATTTTGTTCCGTCCTGTCGAATGTACCAAACAAACCCTAACGTAATTTATCCCACCTTTTTGCAAACACTTTTTCGCAAGCTGGGGTCTTTAAAAAACAACTGCTATACTATTTGGGGTAGAGGACAAGTCTGCATACATGTCACCCTCCCAGACTCTACTTTCAAGTGGGACATGTTGAGCGTGTTTTATTTTGTTTTACGTAACATAATTTATGCCTTAAAGCGTGATTGTTATTTTTTTTGATGGATCATGTAGGCCCATTAGCTAAAGCTCATTGTTCAAGTGTATTTGCTCAAAAAGGCTGCCACATTTGTATGAATGTTTTTGGGAGCCCTGTATCTCTTGTTGAACATAAAGAGTTATGTCTTCTAACTGCCTCTACTCCCCTCGTAAGTTGATGCAGATTCTAACTTGCTGCTAGTGTGTTTAATTGATGATAAGAAGTTACTAATGTAGTAATGTTATGCACTTAAGATACTTTTCCGTACATTTTTGGTAACTCATTGCAGGGAACAACCAATATTCCATACAAGGAATATGAAGCATTAGAAAATGAAAACTACATTGGTAGATGTCCAGAAGCAGTTGCGATCGACTGCCAAATGGTTGGGGGTGGTAGTGATGGATCACTTGACTTATTAGCTCGTGTTTGCCTTGTTGATGAAGAAGAGAAGATGATATTTCACACCTTTGTGGAACCTCAGATATCTGTGACTGATTATAGGTACTTCTATGCTGCATGTTGTGTTCTTTTCTTCTAGAATTCCATGCGTTTGGTGCGTGAGATAGGACGGGATAAGACAGTACAAAAACTTGCCGTCCCACGTGTGGCTCGACATTAGACCAAAATAGGGGGAACAAATATATGGGAGATGGGACATGATAGATAAATTACTAAACTACCCATGTCATATTAAAACTCTAAAACCTTCCATAATTCTTTAAACCTGACTACCTCACTCACTCTCGCCCGTCAACTCCTGTCTGCATACCAAACGCACGCAGACCGGATGGGCGAGACCGCGAGAGTGAGGTAGGTGGGTGAAAGAATTGTTAAAGGTTCTAGGGATTTAATTTGACATGGGTAGTTTGGTAATTTACCAATCTTGTCCCATCTTCCTGATATTTGTCCCTCCCTATTTTGCTGATTTTTTCCCACTCTGTTTTGTCGATGTCTAAATGTCACACCAAACGTGAGACAACAAGTTTTTGTTCTGTCATGTCAAGTGTACCAAATGCACCCTGAGCGGCAAACAGGTTATATATCACTGATGCTGCACGAACTCTGCTTCAGATACGAACTAACTGGCTTAACAGAGGTGCACCTAAGAGATGCTATACCACTCAGGGAAGTGCAAGAAAAGATTTCTCGAATTTTATACAATGGAGAATCAATAGGAAAAGCACGGTTGGATGGTGGAAAAGCTAAACTTCTTGTGGGTCATAACCTGGATTGCAAATTGGATTGCTTGTTAATGAGCTACCCTGAGCCATTGTTGAGGTCCGTTCTTTTCAAAGTAGTTTTACAACGACTCACAAAAATCAGTCCCACAACTTGTGTTTCATCTGGTCAATGTTAAACTTGTTCATCTATCAAGTAAAGCCATTTTACCACACCTTCAAAAGTGGTTTATCAAGATATCACTAATGCACTGCACCACTAATACCAGAAGTTGGTTACTCACAAGAGAAGGAAAAAATGCAAAGAAGTTTGCGTTAGTTCCTATTTAGTGTAACTCAATCAATATAACAAAGTTTCAAATTATCCCATTTTTACCCATTTTGACGGGTAACCTGTTGGTTACTCTTTTGTAAATATTTCGTAAATGGGTATCAACGTCATCAAATGTTACAAGATCAACAGGTTACCGTTAAAATGGGTACAAAATAGGAAAATTTGCATCAATCGAGAAAAAAAATTGTTATACTAAATAGGAAATAAACCAAGCTGTTACATTTTGCCCCATAGAAAAGGATACTTTTTCAAGTTTACGGGGAAACAACACAATATGGTCTCACCTTAATGTCAGAAATAGGTTGATAACTGGGAGCCCTGCAATTCATTTTACTTTTTTGCTTCATTTTAACATGTTGTATTGATTGAGGTGAAGAATACTGCTTATAGATTCTGCATCTTTCAGTTTTAACAACTGCTTTTATCTCTTTGTAGGGATACTGCAACATATCCTCCACTAATGAAAACTAATTTTTCCAGTCACTCTCTCAAGTACCTCACTAAGACATATCTAGGGTAAGCTGCTTGATTTTGGGTTCTTTATTTTCGCCCTTTTGCTCTTGCTCTATGAATCATCACATATATAGGGGTCATTTCAAATAGGAAGGCTAAATATCGTGAGAAGGTAAGAATGAAATGTTCATATGTGAATCATTGAAAAAATCCATTTGAATATCCATATGTAAACCCATATGACTAAACTATAATGTCGGTTCACATATACATATGCATCTTCAAATAGATTTTTTCAATGATTCACATATGCATCTTCAAATAGATTTTTTCAATAATTCACATATGAACCTTCCATTTGTATCTTCTCACGATATTAATCAAAATATATAAACAACTCATTAATGATAAATTTGTCATCTTATCTGTTCTGCCTTGTCCAGTTCTGTCTTACCAAACGTTGAACAACTGTTTTGTTTTGTTCTGTTATGTCCTGTCCTGTCTTGTCTGGATACCAAAAGCACCCTTAAAGATATACAAATAAGATAGGCATCAATCGATATTCTCAAGAAAATTGCTCATTTTGTAAGCTTTACCTAAGCTATTTCTCACTTTCCTTAGGAAATCACCCTGGTTAGCTTTTATGCTCTGCTGCTGTAGTAAACTCTGAACCCACAAGTTTTTGCTTTCTCTGATACATATTTGAAGTGGTGGTGGATCCTGGAATTGCAGCCTAGGCATGGACTAGGAACCTTTTTGGGGGATGCACTACAATAACAATTTTTTTTCTTAAAATTACAATTTTTTTGCAAATACCCGCTTGCCTTAATAGATCCGCCGCATGGGCAGATTTAAGGAGGGAGGGACCGCTCTATCGTGCCAACATAGTGGAAATGTTTTTGGAGTCTTAAAAGGTGCTCTACTTCCCTAAAAGTTAATAAAAAGTGGTTGCAGCCTACTTGTAGTGTCATTGCATGTGATACTACAGGTTGCAAGTTCGAATCCCAATGGCTTTGTTTTAACTTTTTGGTAACAACAACAGAAAAGAAAGAAAAAGACCATTTGTTTGTCATTTTTAGTGAAACCATACTTTTTATAATTAAATTTTGTTTTATTTTATATTATACTAATTAGTTTGTGCCCGCGCTATTTCTGGATCCGCCTCCCGCCCCTAATGTGAAGTTGAATTTTCTTCCATTTATTTTTCGAGCAGTAGTTTGTTAAAAGGACCGGATGTATGTTTCTGAAACTCATTTGGTATCAAGTTTACACCACCTTTTTTGCTTCTTGAGATTTGGAACCATAGGAATCATAGTTCCCAAATGCACCAGTGAGGAGGATAGAAAGTGTGACGGTTGAGGGGGCGAGGAGGAGGGGCGGGCCGAGGAGGAAAAGGGGTGAGCAACTTAGGTTGGACATGGCAGTATTAGGTATTTCCGTGGACATGACCTCAGATAGGAGCTCTTGGAGACGCAAAATTAGGGTAGCAGGCTAGGAGTGGGGAGCTATAGCTAGCGTAGTTTCTCGTGTATCTGCTTCTATTTGTTAATATTTTTGCACATCTGCTTTTCTCGCTTTTGCACAATTTTCACAAGTTGGGGGGGCTTAACGGAAACAATCGCTCTACCCTTTTGAGTAGAGGTTAGGTCTACAACTCTACATATACCCCCCCCCCCCCCCCAAAAAAAAAAAAAACAGACCAACCCAAACAGACCCTACCTCCATGTGGGACATACCGGGTTCTTTTGATTTAGTTCCCAAATGCACCCTAAAGCAACCATCTACGACTATTTTATGAACTCCCTCAAACCAATTTTGGGTCTTCAGGTACGATATTAGGTTAGGGACTTACGACACATTTCAAGATTGTGTGTCCGTTATGAGACTGTACAAACGCATGCGTGCTCAAGAACATCAAGAAGGAAAGACCGGAACATCATATACTTATGATACCAAACGGAACTTCACTTTGGCTGCTCAGGATCTTGAGAACATGTCCCCGGATGAACTCTTTCAGATTTCCGAATCAAATTACCATTGCTGGTGCTTGGACTCTTGACCACACAATCCAACGAGAGATTAGAGCTCGGGAGTTTGACTGTGTCTCGAGAAACCATAATGTGTGTGGTAAAAAAGGAAAGCAGTTTGTTTCATAAGCCAGAGGTTTTCATTGAAACAGTCTCTCTACCCACGGTATCTGTACCTATGGGTAGGTTTGGTTTTTTGGTTTGTTAGATTGAGATCTCTAGTTTCATTGGTCAAGTTTTTCTTGAATGTAAATATATATGGTGACATGAAAAGGCCCTTTTTAGGTCATTGGAGAGACTTTCTTAATTGTTCACATTGTAAATTTAGGGGTGTGCATCGGGCGGGTTTGGGTAGGCAAAACCAAAACCCGATCGGATTTTAGAGATGGAAATCAAGACCCGAATTTTAGGTTTCGGATTTCGGATTGCTTCGGGTTCGGGTTGGTCGGGTTTATATCGTTCGAGTATTATTATAAAGCAAAAAATACATATAAGTTCTATCGATTTTGTGGATGAATTCAATCGGTTGGGAAATCGATGAAATCGATTATAAGTTTATAAATTAGAAAACATTTCAACCGACTAGAATTTACGATTTTCAAATGATAATTAGAAAAAATATATATATTTATATAATATATAAAATATATATGTATATTATTTCGGGTTTTCGGACGGGTCGGGTGGCTAAAGATCAGACCCAACCCGAACCCAAATATCCTCACAAAAGTCGGGTTTCGGATTTTCGGATTTCGGGGTATTCGAGTTTTGCAAAAACACTTTATTTTCAGTTCGGGTTTGGATTTCGAATTATTCGGATTTTGCGCACCCCTAATTGTAATTTCTTTTATCTTTTTAGGTGCTTAGGGCATCTACAAAATATTTTTTTAGGAATGGAAATTTTGGTGATATTTGTGCTCAAACGAATTCTTCAAGGTCTCATTTGGTTTGCAGTATTGGATGGGATTTGGAATTTAATTTCATTTCAATCTCATGTTTTGTTTGAAAGATTTTCAGGATTTGAGATCACGGGATTTCATTGAAATCCCACAATATTTTGAAATCCCATAGGGAGGGCTAAGCTGTTAATATCGGCGATATATCGTGTATCGTTCCTATAAGTTATATCGGTGTGAAAATATCGGTCATTATATCGGCCACCGATATATCGGCGATATTAACCGATATATCGGCGATATATTGACCAAAATATCGGCCGATATATACCGATATTTTTTTGGATCCTGTTTTGGGCCTTTTTTTGCAATTCTATTACCAATAGGCTTTTGTGATCCTGTTTTGGGTCCTTTTTTTTTTTAGTTATATGGGCCTTTGTTTTTTTTAATTTTGCAAGACATCTAAGTTAGGTTTTTTCTCTGTTTTTTTTACCATATACGGCTTCTTCTTCTTCATTGTTCTTTCATCAGACTTAGAATACTAGAAAAGTGGTCGACTGTTCTTCTCTTCTTCAACAATCAACAGTTGTCGACTTCAACTTCTTATCTGGTCGACTTCTTCTCTTCTTCAACAGTGCCACAGTGGTCGACTTCTGCTATGGTATTTCTTCTCTGTTTTTTCTGCTATTTCTTAATCGAGTTCTTCTGTATTTATTCTCTGTTTCGACTTCTTCTGCCCCTTCTGTTCAATGTTCATCTGCTGTTTCTTCTATTCCAACACATAAGGTACTTGATTACTTGATTGATTTGTTTTTAGTTATAAACTTATAATCTGTTTTTAGTTATATAGCCTTATAGGTTATAATCTGTTTTTAGTTATAACTTATAATATGTTTTTTAGTTATAATTTGTTTTCAGAAACAAATAGCACTTATAATCTGTTTTTAGTACTAATGTTTTTAGATTTAGGTTATAATATTAATCTGTTTTTAGTTGATTAGAATTATAGCACTGAATTATTGATATAAATATATATATAATTATATATATATATATATATATATATATATATATATAATTCTGAGAAATATTATATGAACCGATATTACCGATATATCATCGATATTTCCGATATATCGTGTATCGGTCCCTGACCGATACACCACCGATATCCGATATTAAAAGCATAGAGGGAGGGTTGGTATTTCGGTAGATTTAATAGGATTTGTTTGTAATAAAATTTTATAATATGTTAAAAACACTTTTTTAAAACAATCATTTAATAAAAAGGTAATTTAATTTTTTTATAATTTATTTTTATAGATTATTTATAAAAAATGAATTCAATATCATTTCAAGTTTTACAAACCAAGCATATTAAAAATTATAAATCCAAATCGAAACACGTGGAACAACATGGGATAATAATATGGGGTTGTTCGGTAATGGCTTAATGGGCTGTATAACAGATATGGCTTATTCGCTCAGTCATACTTGGTTGTTCGGTAGGAGCTTAATCGTTCAGCCGATGGTTGAGCGAATCAGCTACAAAAACCAACTCCTTTACACTCGGCCATTAAATTACATTAACTTTCCCCCAACAACCCTTTCTCTCCAACCTTCTTCTTCCTTTTCCAGACTTCCATGGTTTCAAGATGAAAAACCCCTCTCCATCTCTTTTAAAAAAACTCTTGATTTTTGTTGGTTTCTGTGTTTTTTTTCTCTCCATCGTAGTAGCTTGGGCCTTGCCATATTTGTTGGTTTCTTTCTTTCCCTCTCACTTGAAGTGGGATTCCCGTTTCCTTTTCCGTCCTTCCCTCTCAATCGAGGTTTCCATGGAAGATGTATTTAAGTTTTTTTTTGTTTTTTTATTCATCAGCTTCCCTCATATGTATCAATAGTTTATTATTTTAGGATTAATGTATTTTGGTTTTTTTATTTGTGGTTCATAAATTTGGGTTTTTTTTTTCTTTTCATATTTGAGGTTTTATTTGATTTTATTATTGTAATATGTAATAAAATTGATCTATAGAAATTTGTTGTAAATGAATTGTTTTACTATCTTTTTGTTATTGTTTAATCTACATTTTGTTGTTGTTTTGTAAAATTTCATCAACAAATGTTTAATGTAAACCAAAAGGGTAAAATGGTCATTTCTGACATTCAGACTGTTTATTCAGCACAACAACCGAACAACAACTTAGTTGTTAACACACAGACAACTATATTCATACAGACAGCTATATCCACACAGGTCTTACCAGAAAATGAACCGAACAACACCATAATTAAAAGAATTACGAGTCTATCCTCATTTGATATACATAACTCTATATGGTATTTGTTTTAATGGTCATCACTGTCTATCATTACCACCACCGCCTCCTGCAGCTACATGCACTACAACAACCTTCTCTACAACCAACGTCGGCCTTCGCCCACCACCACCAATACCTCCAGAACATCGACCACAACTATCTCTTCCACTCATTGTCAATCGTCACCACCACCACCTGTGTTCACCATCTTCACGCCCTCCATAGTCACTGTCGTCCACTAGCCACCACCACCACCTCTACATCCACCACCATTGTCGTTACAATAACCTTAACTGTGCCTCCACAAATTCTCAAGGATTTTCCAAACCGAATAAAACATAATTTTTTTATTTGTACGGAACAAGTTTTTTCGAACCACCATCGATTATATCAAAATTTTCATTCAAACATGATACTATTATATATGTGTGTGTATATATATATATATATATATATACATATATATATATATACATACATATATATATACATACATATATATATATACTAGTCGTTTACCCGCGCGATGCAGCACGGGTGAATCACAATTCTGAAGCAAATAACTGTTCTGGCACCAATATTTTATGTTCGTATTATTCTCATTTTCTCCCAAATTTTTTATAGATTAATATGATTTAATTGCAAAACAGTTATTACCATAAAATATGTTTATTAATAAGATATCTAGGAAAATAATCACAAAAGTATCGAGTTTTCAAATCCATATATTCACAACTCGTTAAAAAATTTAAAATTAATGACTAAACAAAACAGACATTACAATCATATGTAAAAATCCACATTCGTAGATCCATAATATGATAAAATAAAAAAAAAACGAGAAACGTCAATCTGTAAGCATGTCCTGCAAAAATAACATAATTATTTTAAATAGAAACATATTATACCAGATGTGTAATAACAGTTAGGGGTTGTTTGTTTTTTTAAAAATACCTCTTAGTAGCTCTTAAGTCTGAATCATTTAGACCTTTTGACATTTAGACTATTTGTTTTTTTTTCCAATCTTCAAAACTTCTTAATGGCTCTTAAATACTATCCCGCCTCATTTCATATGCTCCTCATTCTCTCAAGACGCCTCCAGACGTTACAAAAACAAACAGTCTTATTGATTCAAGTTTAAGACTTCGGCGCCATCTCTTATTAATCAGAAGTGAAATAAGACTTCAGACCTCTTAAAAAACAAACGCCACCTTAGTTGATTGTACTTTATTCATCACTTAAAAAAAAACTCTAAAAATACCAACTTTGATGGATTCATTAACACCATAAAAAAATTAACTTCAACCACATTTCAAAAAGACATCAAATTTATAATCAGTTAACTCAAGGGCACTTTCGTCTTTTTATAATCGTTGTCGGTAGACGCCACCACCATCGTAGTTAGCATTTAGCATCTTTCTTCCTCTCCTTCACTCCCTCCACTATAACAAAACCATCATTGGCTCCCCCAAGCCGTAAACCCCTCATCCGGCCACCTATAAACTTTCACAACCATAAACCTATCGCTGGCTGCAAACCCGATCTGCATCTTCTTGCCGCCCACCTGCAAACCCTCACCACCTAATTTTTTGTGATTAGGGAAAGGAGTGGTAGATTGAAGGAGGCTGTGAGGAAATTGAATATGGTCACGATTTTAGGTGATAGAGTCTGTAAATGCCAAGAGTTAAGGTCTAGAAACAAGAAATCGGAAGGTACACAAGTATAAATAGATTGCGATGTTGACTATATTGCATGTCGTCTTTGGATGGGTGAAGTGATCAATTTGCAGTAGTGTGAAAGAGAAGATACGTGGATTCGTTTTCGAGTTGTTTCTGTCACATACGTGGATTCGTTTTCGAGTTGGCGGTGGTAACAACGGTGACTTTCCAGCCACTTGAAACTCAAATAAAAAAAACGAATGGACTTGAAATTCGATTCTAATATATAACAATGTCCTATGATTTCGAAAATAAGGTCAAGTTTTACCTATGAATATGGAACCCGAAAATTCATGTTAAAACTCCGATAACATGGAAATGACTTTAGTATTGAGTATGGCAGTGGTGGGAGGAAAGCTTTGAAGATGAGGAGAGCGCCAAAGGAGAGTGAGACAATGGAGGATTTGAATTTTAATTGGGATTGTAGAATACACAATGGTATGCAGGAAAGCTTTGAAGATGAGCATCCTTTGAATTGGGATTGCATAATACAAAATGGTATGGGTGAATTTGAATTTGAGCATTCTTTAAGTTAAATTTTGAAATTTAAATTTGAACTGGGATTGCAGAATACAAAATGGTATGGAGCACGGAATTAGATTCAAAAAGGAAAATTCGTACATGAAGATGGAAAGGGAGACTTTTACACAAGCGAAAGAAGACTATTCAGATACCACTCTCGGCAGCGATGGTGTGGGGTTAAAAAGGCAGCGATAGTTGTACCCAATGCATTAGAAGTGGTAATTAAGATAGATATAGATATCTTATTAGCAGGAATACTGAAATTAGGTTGTACAATGTTTCTTGATGGAAAGGCATGCTTTTGTAGGACATAAAGCAATATCTGCACGTTACCAAAATTGGTGGAGGAGGTGGTATAGGTTAAAAAAGCTTGTACATTGTGCTTATTTACTTGTAATTCATAGTTTTTTGAAATTTCACCAAAAAATAGCAGTACTTTGTGCTTTATGGTTTGTAATTAAGAGTTTCGGTGTAAATGTATTATAAGGTAGTATATATATATATATAGAGAGAGAGAGAGGTTCATACGAGAATGGTAACGATTTAAAGGAATAAAGGGACAATTTTGGACCAATCATAATTATTAAAAAAATAATTAATTTTATAAATAAAGAAATTTATAAAAGGGTATTTTGGTCTTTTTTTACTCCTGATTATTTTAGGATTATTTCAACTACTAAATATAACTTACTTCCTAATTAGTAGCTCTATCTCTATCTATATCTCTATCTATCTATCTCTCTCTCTCTATCTCCATTTAATCACAAAACAATCACGCCGACGTGAGGGAGTTGGCCGGAGTTTTCCGTAGATCGTTCCTGAAGGGGATTGAATACGGCGAAGTTCGCAAAGTCGCCGGAAAATCGAAGACGGCAGCGGGTTATTGAAGAAAAATCAGTCATGAATCCTTCTTCTCCAGTGGAATATTCTTGTAAATGCGACCTCCGACAGCCACCTCCACCGCCATCGTCAACAGAAGAAGCATTATCACCGGCAACACCATTGTTCCGGCGTTTGCCGCCGGTCTCCTCCTCCACCTCGGTTGCCGTAGGCGGTATCATGTTCACATCGATCCCCTTCAGGAACGATCTCTTCTCCACTCTAAACGCATCACCGTTGTTCCGATCTGCATGTAACAGATCCGGTAAGAAAATCAGATCTAAGATCTAAAAAATGTTTAAGTGTGTTTTTTTTCAATCCAAAATCATCTATGGTTCAAATGGTTTTAGTTGTGTTTTGTTCATTCTATAATCATATATTTAAGTTGAATGAAGTATTGACATTTCATGTCTTCCAGATTTCATATGGTTATTACTAACAAGATCACCTGTGATGTTGTATTGTACATCGATGGTAATTACTTATTTTAGTTTGTCTTCTTTCAGATGCATTAAATTTACAATGATAATACTAGTAGATTACTTGTGATTACCTTGATAAACCAATTTAGAATTCATTATACCAGGGATCACTTGTGATTACACCATGATAAACGAATTTTGAATTCATTATACCAGCAGATCACTTGTGATTAACATGATAAACCAATTTAGAATTCATTATACCAGGGATCACTTGTGATTACACCATGATAAACGAATTTTGAATTCATTATACCAGCAGATCACTTGTGATTAACATGATAAACCAATTTTGAATTTATTATAGCAGGGAATCACTTATGATTACCATGATAAACGAATTTTGAATTTTATAGCAGCCGGTCACTTGTGATTAACATGATAAACCAAATTTGAATTCATTATATCAGCGAATCACTTGTGCTTACCATGATAAACGAATTTTGAATTTATTTTCAGAAAAAAATAGGGAGGGATTGAGACGTGTTGAGATGAATTAGGAATGGATTTTTTTATTTGAATTAAATATTATAATCCCTGTTTTTTGGAAGTTAATACTATCCTAATATATCCATAACATAATATGACTTTATTGCCCTTTTACTCTTAATTTTAGAAACTATTATTTTTGGAATTAATTTAAAAAATGATTGGCTGAGAATCGTCCCTTTATTCTTTTAAATACACTATGTTCTCGTTTGAACCCACCCCTATATATATATATGTGTGTGTGTGTGTGTGTGTGTGTGTGTGTGTGTTGATTTGATCTAAAGGGTTTGTTTAACGCCTTTCTAATAACATCATAATGCATAAGGATGGCGAAATTAGACCCTGCCGGGACTGATTGAGTTTGAGACCTATTGGTCGGTGGATTATGTAACCCGAAAATCACAAATGGAGTCCCATGCAAGTATACATGTAAGACCACTATCGTTTGAACAAGTAATAAAGTGGTACTAAGTACCAAGTATCGATCCCACAAGGACAATAAAACAAGCCGTGATTCTTAAGTCAATCTTAAAAGTTGATTTCAGAAAGAGATTTGGAAGGAATGATCTTTGAGTGTTGTTGACAGTAAATTAAAGTGCTTTAAACAGATTAAAAGAAAGCAAGGGTGCAAGATCCAGCTGGAGTTGTAAGCAACTAAATAATAGGACTGATGATGCAGCAGATGCTGCAGCACTAGTTTCTCAACTTCAATATCGGTTCACAAAACCCTTTTACAAGGTTCATATTAGAATAGGTTTACCAACAACGACTAATTAGGAGACCCAACCGGTTCCGCACAGATATTATTATGATCCCCGTATAGTTTACAATCAATAAAGATTGAGAGGGTTTGTTACAACCCCTGTAACACTTCAGTGTTCTGAAGAATATGCTAGCTTGCAAACAAGCCTCTCACTCAAGTGAAACAATGTATGTCACCTCATCAAGAAGCACTTGGTCGAAACTCAGAAACAAGGAGTGAATAGTGAAATTGATAGCTAGTAGCAAAACATTAATCCATACCACATAGGCTTTTATCTCCCAACCCTCACTTACACCCAAGCTAGGGACTTACCCCATCATCGCTTGACACATGGTGTACGGAATTATTGGAAAGATAAAAAACAAATGCATGAAAGTAAATGACTGGAATTGGACAACGTAAATGTAAAGAACAGAAATGTAAAGCATAAATGTAAAGCCGAATTGTAAATGACAAGAAATGTAAAGATGCTGTGAACGGTGTTGTGACACTGAACAGTAGCTTGCTGAATTTAAAGACTTAATATTAAAAGGCTTAAAGTAACAAGTTGAGATAGCTATGTGAGCTATCCAACCGAGAGAACATGTCTAAATTACTGGAATGAGCCCTCTATTTATACATAGAGGAGCTCCTACAAAGCATCTAAGGAGAGCATCAAAAGTATAAAGTACATGGTCCCCACCACTAATAGGAATCAAAATGTCAATCCTAAGTACAACAAGCATCTTTAAGGAATCAAATTTTGTCAAATGAGCATATATTCCCTGCTCCATGTCTTCTCTTCACCGAAATCTCTAAGTATTCCTCAAAGATCTAGTTGCACCAACCAAAAAGTTTATGAAGCTTCGTCTATGACTGCAGTCCTCTTGTTGTGGCTCCTGTTGTAGCATCATCCATTAGTAAATTGACATAAAAGCATAAAAGTAAGGTCAATTTCCACCACTTAGCTCCCAACTCAACAAATGATAAAACTAAGAATAAAAGACTCAAATATTGTGATTTGGGAAATAAAAGTGCTAGAAAATCCTACTAAAAAGTGATGGGAAATGTGATAAGTTATCCACTCATCACCTATTATGGCCCCACGGTCGAGGACCGGTGATAGCGGAAAATCGTATAGGTCCACAAAGTGGCCACTATATTGCCACAGTGGCGGTGCAAGTGCACACCGGACACTATGATCGCTATAAGTAATAAAGTGGTATAGTACCAAGATCGTTTCCACAGGGACTAGTCAACTAAGAATCGGAGACTTTTTCATGAACTTCTAGTGCTTGGGTGAGTTGAGAGAACCAAATCAATATTTGAGGGTTTTAAGCGAATTAAACAACGATTAAACGGAATTAACAGTATTAAAGGCAGGATGTGGGTACAAGCATTAACTAAGACTGATGTAGTAACAACTTGTTCGGAAACAAAATGACACACGACAACCTTAAAAACTTTTTTCTCTCGAAAATAAGTTTCCTCGGAACGTGGCCACATTGCACCCACTTTGTCACCACGTTGGCCAACTCAAGACTTGCCGACTTAACTAAGTAAACCTCTAAGGATTTCAGTTCCACCAGTATAGATATAGACGCCCAAATCTCTTTGTGACATCCATATCGACCGACATTTGAACCTTAGTTAAAATCATGCAAAAACCCGTATCTCTACGTGGTTATAAAAGACTTTCTCAAATCTTCTTGCATCACTCAAGCCGTATTTCGGATCTGCCCCTCTTGAGGTCTAAGATCTAATATTAACACTAACAAGTGACCGACTTGTCCGCGTTGAGTTGAAGTCTCGACTCGAGTGACCAAGTCTAAGAGTTAGCAACGATGGCAACACCCAAGTGTTGCCTACTAGTCTTAGCATTGGCTTATACCCACACCCAAAGGGGTGTTTAGCATGATGGAAGAAGGAGATAACATAACTTAAATTGCATAAAAGAAACTAAAGAGCTGCTGCCAAAGTGGTGACAAGGTGGCCACTTTGGTGACATCTATTACAAGAAATTTAAACTTACAACAATTAAATGCAAATAAACTATAAGGAATAAAAACTAAATGTTGTTGTTCCAGATGGTGTTTAATGCTCCTGCCAATGATGATCTCAAATGGTTCCTCCAAGCTCCAATTTATAGTCCAAGGAAGAAGAAAATGTTGATGTGACCAAACATAAAAGTAGCCTTTTAGGAAGAGTATAGCACCTTCCTTTGACTTACATCTCTTGTCCTCTTCCTTGTTTATTCTTATGAATGAGCAGAATGGTCTTTCACTTTCTTCAGAAGGCAGACTTCCCGAATTGGTAAAATCTTATCCAAGCAATTTTTGGCCAGTGCCCCAACGTGGTGACAACGTGGGTGCAACGTGGCCACGTTCTGCACAAAAGTTAGTAAAACCGGATTTTTTGCATTTTTGGGATTTCATCACAATGTTTGAACAATTAAGACCAAATGAAGGAGATGAGGAGCAAATTGGGTGAAAATGTGGTAAAATAAATATAACAAGAGAGGAATTAACTCTCAAAATTTGAGAGTTATCACACCCCCAAACTTGAGTAATTACTTGTCCTCAAGTAAAAGAAAAAAAGAAAACAAAACGAACACGGAACTCGAGCGATGACCAAACAGGGCTGACGAACTTGCTTTAGAAAGGAAAACTCATGCCGAAAAAAATTTCGTCGCTCCTTGTTTTGAGTGAAGCGAACTCTTCTTGTTTGGAAAAAATACCGCTTCCTTTCATGTTTCCCATGAATTCGACTTTAATCAGTAGGGCTTGCTTTGGGTTTGTGTGTTTGGGTTTTCGATTTGTATTTTTCGTAACGACCCCCAAACTTGAATTTTTGTGCGGCTCCCATTCTCTTTGGTGTTTGACTGTTTATTTTTTGTATTGTCTTCACCTTTTTACTTTTGACTAATCCCAATTGGAGTTTTTCGTTTATTGCTGCCAAAGTAGTGACAACGTGGCCACTTTGTGTAGATCCCAGTACAGTGCAATCACAGCAAGTTATATCAAAGATGAACAGAGTATTAGTCACAACAACTAGTCATATGATTGATATTGAATCAAAGGGTTACAGGTTTACAGAAAGGATTTCTGATCAATTCTTATCATACTCGGTCTAAGTCTAGACATCTTACATTCATGCCTAGTTCACTTAGACTAGGGCTCTGATACCAACTTGAAACACCCTAAAAATCATTGTAAATTAAAACCTGAAAAACCTGGCAACATGACATTCGTATTGATATAAACCTCCCGAAAAGGGGATCAGTCCTTAAGACTTTACAAAACCTGTACAGATATAGGGTTCATCAACAAACTAATCTAAACACCTATATCAAGATTACATCAGTTGACAATCCTTAATGTACCAAAAGAATGGGACTTAACAAATGCCCAGATACAATACTAGTCATTTCAAAATGCCTCGAGACCAAACCCGTCTCTCAAAACCCCGACAACCCACCGCTAAGGGAAACCTGTTATACACATCATTTGAGAAAAAGTGTCAGACTTAAAGCCTGGCGAGAACATACAGTTTATAAAGCTCTAAAGATATAAACACTTGCATCAAAAGATAATATTTCCAAAAAGGTTAACTTTTACAATTGAAACCTTTGCCACAACCGGGCTTTTCCGTTATAAACATATTATCAAATGACCAATGACAAAACATTTTACCAAGGATTGTGGCGTAACACTAAGTAAGCCAAAATCCGAGTTATGAGCTAAACAATTGGAATCCGAGGATACGAACACATAAGTCCGTGCTACAACGTGAGATCTAGCCCCAAGCAAAACCAATGTATACTCCTTCACTAGGATCACTATGAACCATGGCTAGTATCCGGTCTCACAAAACCGTACCAAGTTGCCCCCGAGGATCATATGCATCCATAGCTACAAAATGGGGAATATGACATCCCAATAATACAGTCGACTCAAAACCTAGGGATCCACTAGTAATGGTACAGACTAGTCACAACAACATATGTGACCAACCATAAATAAACATATGGTATAAACACATTTTATAAACAAAATATAATTTCCAGTTCAACTTCTGGTAAGAATGAAAATCATTAAAATGAGTCCTTAAACATTCTTTTTACATATCCACATAATGTGCAAGTAAAATATCATTTTACTTTAATAAGGCGGAACCAGTCATTTTAATCAAAACTGATCGGGAACCCCGAAAATCACCAAAAACTTCATTTATATCAAAATGTAGAGAACATGAAATCATACCGTAGAAATACTTCGGATTTCACAAATAAGAGTTTTGACATGTATAAAGTTTGTAAAATGGTAGTAGGAACTCACCGGTAGGTTTTTAGAATAAAACCCGGAAAACCAGTTAACGATCACGACGTAGAGGTGAAGCTTAGAACACCGACCCCTTGCTAGAAACACCGCAAACTAGCAACCAACGAAGCCTTGAAGATCAAAAGAAGAAAAAGAGAAAAAGAAGAGAGAGAGAACTGAGATTGAGATAAAAAAGAAATCCAACAAAATGAGATATTTAACCAAATATCTCACTCTTCCCAACACAGCGCACGACCCGTGCGATTTCAAAGAAGGGAGGGCGCACGGCCCGTGCGAAAGCCACTGCCGGCCCCTGACCCTTGCGCACGACCCGTGCGAATTTCCTGAAGGAGGGCGCATGGGTTACAGTATCTAACCGATTTAAGCGGTTGGGTTAACTGATTATGAGAGTCTGATTTTGAGGGGTAAGAAGTACTCTGAAGAAGATAATGTGAGATGGAGGATTATAGAAAAAACATAGCACAAAAATGAAGCAAGACAACATTTTTTTGGTTGGGGGGGGGGGGTTGTCAGGAGGAAGACAGAGCAAGAAAGGGAGAAACAGGGTAAGGGAAGGCCGAAATGAAGGTAGGGATGACCGTTCCAGCCTTTGGTTCTGGTTACAGGAAAGTTTATAGAGACCTGTTGTAGACCATATTGGCTTTCGAATGGCTTAACTGGTTATGAGTTACGTAAGTTGCCTGTCGATTAAGGCCATAGCCCTTTAACTGGTTCCTTTGCCCATTTCTATGCATAATTGCATAAGCAACACACTTACATGTATTCTAAATGTGTAAATGTATGTAGTAATAATTATACTTATAATAATTCATGAAAAGGCTATCTTCCCCAAGCATGTTGTCCATATGATAAGGTTATGTTCTGCCAAGAAGTTCACTCGATACCTCCTGTAATCATTTAATATGTCGTGTCCCATCAATCACGTGGATATACGTCATTAGTTTATTTAATATACAAATATGTTCAAAAGTTATTCGAGATAACCTCTAGATTAACACCCTTACTACTTTATCACATAATTCAATCAACAAAAAGCGATAGCTAAAAAGACAATTATTACCTCAACATATAAGCAACTTCATCTTTTAATACAGTTTCAAGCAACTTCATTAGGAAATCAACTTCAACCTACCAGAAACAACCACACATTCAGATTTAATTTAACCCACAAAATAAGATATTATTGGTATCTACTATTTTGGATTTTAGGCACAATTACTTTGGGTCTCAACCAGTTATCGGATGAGAATGCGAATACCGTAAGGATTTGTATTCCCCACTTACTGCACAAATCCACCACCGCCTTCAATGCTCCGACACCGGCCAAGTAACCAGCCGCATGCATCAATCCTTGCGACCGAGCCCACCGCCTGTTTCCGTCCATCACCACTGCCACGTGCTTTGGCATTAACTCATGCTGGAGAGCAATACGTTCCTCCGAGGACATATTAAATAAAATTTTAGCATTTGATATCTATATCAGAATTCAATTTGGCCATTGAAACTGATTTCTCCCATGCAAGCCCAAATTAAGTATTTAATGAACAATCTTGACAGAACAATTCACTAACAAATGCACATTATTTTCTGCACATACATGTAAGAACTTCATGTATTCCACTGCGAGTGGTGCAAACAAATGTCCATAAGCTTGTGCATACATATCGAGATCCCTGTTTGGTAAATAACATTAGATATAATAGGAGCAATTATCAAATCTCACTAAAACTTGAGAAATTTCATGAACTGAGTTTATTTTAAATCAAAATATAACTTGTGATGAGCAAATATAAGAAATTTAAGGAAATATGAGAATAATGCAAACAATTTGTAGAGGCACTTCAATCCATTTCAACAAATGTACGAATAAGTCATGTTTTGTAGGGCCTTTATATGGGAATACAAAGAACATAACCAACTGTAAGTTTCAAATGTTATAGTTAATCATTTTGTGATTCACTTTCTCTAAAGATAAAAAACAGAACCTTGTTAATAATAAACTCCACACCATTCAAAAGATAAGAGATACCCGTTTTCATCGGTGGAACTCTAACTCCTTGCTTCACAAGATAAGAGATAACTATTTTCAAAACCTCGAGGCGAGTATATAAGTATCATAAGGCATATAAAATGTTGTAAATGCAAAGATAAATACCCAAAGAGACAGAGATGGCAAACAAGAACAACATGCTCAGTTATAACATGTAACACTTTTGGCTAACATCAAACAAGTTTAGAAGTAACATTTAATGAAAAACTAAAAGTTGCCCGGAAAAGGTTGACTGTAACATGCACGGGTAGAACTTTTTGCTACTGCCATTATTACATATTTAGAAACAAATAGAAGCCGTTAAAACTCACCATTTACAAACAAAGAGAAGCACTTGAGCTCACCATTTAGAATCAAATATAAGCATTTTGTACTATTTATTTAGAAACAAATAGAAGAGAACTGGTTATATTTGGAAACTAGTAAGGAAAATGATTGGAGAGGTAATCATCAAAAGCATTGAACAGGAATTATGTTAGAAGAGATGATCAAACCTGGAAAGTGGAGAAACCTAAATTTGTATGAAATTCCCACATAGTATCATCCTAATTGATTTGAGAAATTAAGGTAGATATAAGAACACTCAAACCAATGGTTCATTCGATGGAAATTTATATCAATGCAACAGAAGTGTAACAAATGGTGAATCACTTACAAAAACTCAAGAAGGCAGAACGATGATGGGAGATTGCCTCTTCCCGAACACTAATCGTATGAGTAGCGAATGGAATCAGGAGAAGAATATACATAAAACCAAAAATTAAAGAGAGCATTTACTGTAATATCATCATTTGGGGAAAAAAATCATAAATCAAGCATAGTAAAGAGAACAAATATAGGGTTTGGGAGAAAAATATAACCCATTTAAGAACAGATGGAAACAAACCTTCTCAGAGATAACATATCTAGGGTTTTAAATGGAGAAATTCAAATCGGAGTGGGAGATAGAGATAGAGATAGAGAAATACAAATATATCTTTTGAAGGTCTTGACTCTTGAAGGTGTTTGAAATTTGAATATGAGGATATCTGAAAATGCAGAGTTTATTTTGGAAAGTCAGGTTTTGTGGAAGAAAAAATCATAAATCATATACATAAAAGTGAAAGGTTACAACAATCTGCATTGATATTTTGTCTTTAAGGGTTGTACTTTTAAAGAAGAAATTTGAATTTATGAAAAGAGAAGAATGAAGTAACCCAATTACGTGGTGGTAGTGGTTGCATTAAAAGCTTGTACCTTATGCATATAGAGTAGTAATTCATAGTTTTTGGGCTTTTATGCATAAAATGGTAGTACCATATGCATTGTGGCTTGTGTTTAAGAGTTATGCTTGAATGCATTATAAGGTAGTATATATATATATAGGGGCAAGTTCAAACGAGAAGCTAAATATTTTGCGAGAAGGCGAGAAGTGTTTAATCATATATGATACACAAACTTAATCAGATATGATTAAACACATGTTATATTGGCAATACATAGACGTTTAATCATATATGATAAAGCACACCCACAGGCCGTGATATCATATATGATTAAACACTTATCGCCTTCTCGCAAAATGTTTAACTTCTCGCATGATTCTTCCTCTCTCTCTCTCTCTCTCTCTCTCTATATATATATATATATATATATCGAGGTTCAGGGAAAACCTTAAAAAAAATAGAAAACTGAGAACACCCTGGTGTGTGTATATATATATATATATATATATGCATTTATGTAAACATATTTTATAAATAAAATTTTTAAATATTTACTTTATTTATGTCATTTATAACTATTATATATAAAATAATCAAATAACTTTTAGAGACAACCTGTCTAGTCTTATCATATCTAGTCTTAGCCGTATCAAATACCAGACATACACTTGACCTGTCAAGTCCTACCATATTGTCTTGTTCTGTCATGACCAGTTCAGTCCAATCCAACGCATCTCACGTTAACCTCAACTTCCAACACGTTTAGTCAATTTCCTTAGAGCATCTCCAACAACTTTGCTAAAATAGAAAAAAATTGGCTTTTGTTCTCTAAACATCTCCAACAACTTTGCTATCTTGTTTGCTATAATAGAAAAAACTTGAAAATTTTCCGAGAATTCTCTAAAAGTTGATGGTAGGAGAGAAAAATAATTATTTTATTTAATCCCACCAATGAGATTACATTTTTATCATTTTATATTATTTTTATTTTAAAAAGTGTATTAAGATTATAAATTAAATAATATTATAATAATATAAGTTTTTTTAAAATCTCTAAAATAACAGATCTGTTGGAATTAAATATAATACTTTTTAGGGATTTTCACTCTCGTCCTTTGTGAAAATTATAGCAATGTGGCTTGGCGATGCTCTTAATAATTACTTTTGGAATTTATGACATAGCAGACGAGAAAATGGTACACGCAACCGGCACCACCGGTCGTCGCCATTTTTCCATTTAATCCCCCCCCCTCCCCCCCCTCCATGTGGTCGCTCCTCCGCCACGGTTCCGGTGGTCACCGCGCATGGTTCTCGTGGCCTTACTACTTTCACCTTCTAACCGCCTTTCACCTTCTTCACTCTGTTGACTGCGTGTAACAATCTCTCACTTCAAAAGTTTTTCGATTAAACCCTAAGCCTGCTTACTGCGCAGACGACGACGACGACGCGACGACCATGGCGGTGACTGTACCGGCGGTGAGTACGAGCATCATGTGGGACGGTGTGACGGAAATGATAAAATCTGCTCAAAATAAAGGCGTTGATCCATTGATGTGGGCGGTTGAGCTCTCCTCGACGCTTTTGTCGGCAGGTGTATCCATGCCGTCGATTGAGGTTGCTGAATTACTCGTTTCTCACATCTGTTGGTCGAATAACGTGCCAATTGCTTGGAAATTTCTTGAGAAAGCGCTTTCGATTAGGATTGTTCCGCCAATGCTTGTTCTCGCGCTTCTCTCTAACAGGTGTTGTTTATCTTGACTGATAACTGATTTAATTGATTTTCCTACTCGTAGACTGTAATATCGTGTTAATAATCGAAATTAGAGCTGAAATAGATCGTGTTTTTGATTCCGGGAGGATGAATGGAGTGGCGATTGAGTGTTTGAGGTTTAATTTGAGTGTAACGTACATGGACGTATAGATACTTTAGTGTTTCCATTTGAATTTTGTACTAAACTCGTTAGTACTGCCATGAAAACATGCTTCTGATGTTTTGAATGCTTGTTTACCACAAGCATATAATGTTGAAAAGTGGAAGAAAAAGGAAAAAAAGGTAATCCAATTTTGAAAGTAAGGTTTGGAGAAGAACATTTAGGTAATTGTTAAGAGATAGAGGTTTATAATTGTTAAGAGATAGAGGTTTTTTAATGTGTTTGTAGTAGGATGTTCTTGTACAATTTATTTTTTGTAATATTATTATTGTTTGACTCAAGTGGATATTGGTTATTGTAGAGTAATCCCAAGTAGAAGAAGCTACCCTGCTGCATACAGGCTTTATTTGGAGCTATTTAAAAGGCACATTTTTCCTTTGGCTTCTGAAGTTAATGGTCCAAACTATCACAAGTAAGATTCTTATCTTCTTTTGGTTTGGAAGAACCTCTGCTTTTGGAATATAGCTGCTTTGGAGTCCTTTTTTGTAAATTGATATGGTTATTGACCATTGCATTGCTCTTGTATCATTGTTATGCAACTGAACTGAACTGTGAGGTCGTTTTCCCTCGATATGTATGTAGCTTGAAAATATACTTGCAGGAATCTTTTGTTTATGCTAATTGATTTGATGCTTTGTTATAAGCCTGAAGCCTGAACAATAGCTTTCTTTTCATGCCATCTTGAATGCTCCATACCTATAATTGAGTGAATTCTCTGTAGTTCCGAGTTCCGACCTGTTATGTGTCATGTAACTTCACATGTCGATAGCATTCTGTGGTATGCCCATATTTTTTAGCACATGTTTGGTAGCAAAAACGTCTACCATTGATCGGGCGTGCTCATTGCTCAAACATTGACATTGTTAACATGTAATTGCAGGATCATGGAATCTATAGATGAAGCTCTTCACCTCCACCAGATATTTGGTTTTCAGTCCAGTGAGCCTGGGATTCTTTTGGTTGAATTTATATTTTCAGTAGTTTGGGAGTTACTTGATGCCTCACTGGATGATGAAAACTTGCTGGAACTTGTGCCGGAAAAGAAGTCTATATGGCCAATCAAATCACAGGACATGGAAACCAATGATCATAATAATTTTGGAGAACATAAAATTGACTTTCACCAAGGACTGTACAAATCAAATACCATAATGGCCATTGAAATCATTGGAGAACTTTTCCGTAATAAAGTAACTTCCAGAATTCTGCACTTGGCACGTCGGAATATGTAAGTAACAAGAGCTATTATCTGTTACTATATTTGTCCATTAGGGTGTTGTACATTCTCAGTGTTAGTCCATTAGCTATGGTTGGCATTAATCATCTTTGATCTGTTATTTTGATTTGTTTATTTCTAATCCTGGTTTGCTAATTTATGCTTTTAGGCCTGTGCATTGGGGATCTTTCATTCATCATTTGAGGCTGCTTGTAGCAAACTCAACGGCTTTGAGAACTTCAAAAGCTATTACCCCTGAGGCTCTTTTGCAGTTAACATCTGATAGCCGTGTACTACTGTCCAGGGAGTGCAAAACAATATCTCTGCAACAGTTCCATGCAGTAATGGCTTGTGGATCACTTATATCATCTGCAGGACAAAGTCATGGTGCTAGTCGTTCGTCTATTTGGCTTCCAATTGATTTATTCCTTGAAGACACTATGGATGGATATGTAGTGGCTACTACCAGTGCAGCTGAAACTCTTACTGGTATAATTTATTTTTCTCTTATGGAAGTGCTTAGTTTTATGAGTTTCACATAAAAGACATCATTTTTAAGGCCATCTAAACAAATGCATATGTGTGTTTAGGTCTGCTGAAAGCTCATCAGGCAATTACTCAAGCCTCTTGGCAGGACGCTCTTCTTGGCTTATGGATTGCAGCTTTGCGGCTTGTTCAAAGGGTAAAAACCTATAACAATGGCTAGATTAATTGTTCACATTGGAGAAAACTTTCTCTAACAGAAGGTCTAAAATCATTTTAAACTAACCTTTTACTCCTATAATTGTGCATCAGGTTTTAGAATTCAAATTGCAACAAGTTTTTTATTTGTATAATTGGTATTGGGACTAAGAAGTTAAATGGATATGAGCTGTCTATTGGATTGAAATTATGGTCCTTTTGTTAGAGTTCTGGGAAAAGGGGTGCCAGTGTGCTGACCAGTTACTTAGGTCAAGTCATTCCAATAATTTTGCTCGATGGCCCAAATGTTGGGTCAGCGATATCACTGGAAATGTAGTTTAGTTGGAACTGGCCATACCAGTTACATAACTCATACTTGGGAACGTGTAGCTTCTCATTGACAGCTGATATTGCTTGGAAGTTTCTGTCTCATGTATGTTATCTCGTTTTTTCTTTTTTAACTTTTGGGTTTCTTAGGAAGACGAAGCTGTTGAGGGTCCAGTACCTCGCCTTGATACATGTTTATGCCTACTATTATGTACGACAACTCTTGCAGTTGCTAATATTATTGAAGAAGAGGAGAATGCTCTGCTTGAGGAAGATGATCATAAACGTGTACATCAAGGGAGTGAAGCACAGGTTCTTGGAAACTGTCGCAAGAGCCTAGTTTCTAGTCTACAACAATTGGGTGATTACGAAGGCTTACTGACCCCACCACTATCAGTGACATCCATAGCGAATCAAGCGGCTGCAAAAGCTATCATGTTTTTCTCGGGTATATCAGTTGGAAGTGGTTACCTAGATGGTGTGAGCTTAAATGACATGCCAGTCACTTGTGGTGTGTAATCTGTTTTACCTACTTTGTTCATTTTGAGGCATTTATATTTCATCAAGAAAGATGCTATTATAAGTGGTTTGGTTTAAATTGAGATAAATATATGACTTCCTGTGCCGAGTCTTTGGACTGACTGGTACTTGTAATTCTTAATTTTGCTGACATCTCCATAACTTATTTTATTTCTATCATTCATCATTGTATTGGTGGGTCATGATTGGATCTTTGTGGACCATTCCTTTCATGGAGCTGTTATGATATGCAAGTTCAGAAAAGGGTAGTCAAAGATATGCCTGCCTTGCCTATGTAGTTTCTCTAATTTGCACATGATCTACCTAAATAGAACCTTTTTTGGGGCTTGTGTCATTTTTCTTGTTGTGGGAGTCTGGATGGTCAAATACACCGTGCTAAATCGGGTACTTTCTTGTATGCAGCCGGAAACATGAGACATCTGATTGTTGAGGCCTGTATTGCGAGGAATCTCTTAGACACATCAGCATATTTATGGCCTGGCTATGTCAAGGGGCATAGCAATCAAATAGCTCGCACCATTTCTGGCCAGATGCCTGGCTGGTCATCATTGATGAAGGGGTCTTCTTTGACTCCTTCAATGATGCATACTTTGGTTTCAACTCCAGCTTCAAGGTATGCTCGTCTCAGTGGGTTTGAAAGTCTTGACGTTATGTTTTCTAACTTTATGCTCGCCAACAAGATTTCTATTTGAATTGCATGGAGTTAGATCAATTAGCATTGGGTCCATTTGTGGGTATTGTGAATGTTATAACCTTTAACAAGTTTGAACTATGAAGTTCTTGCTGTGAATATACTTTATCAAGGGGTTTCATGGTACTCTCGTTTAATTAAGTGGTATTTTACATGAAAGAAGTTAGCTTAGCTAATTGCTTTGGGATATTTTTAGTTGGTAACTGTTTTAGTTCATTCCATAGATAAATGTTTTTATCAGAGTCTGACGATCTTTATTTCCATCTTTTATGCATATAAGAAATTCCTTCAGTTTTTATGTTACTATTCATGGTTTATTGTTCCTTGTTCCTTGTCTCTTTAGATCTTAATGTCAGTTGAAATTGATCATCCCACTGAGTTAAATAAAGTTTGTAATAATGGAAGGTCTAAAAGTTAAAATTGCAAAAAAATGGTGGATGGTTTCATGATTTGACTTGTCTAGGAGGTAGAAGAACAGATATCCGACTTCTTGTATCTGGAAACCCGACTCTATATTCCTTCTTGCATGGTTTGTATAATACTAGACTTGGTTATAATCAAGCTTTAGCTCAACACCTTGGACTTATTTCTTTTTTTGGGGGGTTGCACATGTGCAACTTTTTTTTTGTTCCCTACCTCTAGTTTTTATTCACCGTTAGTAAATCATTAACCGGTTGCGACCTGGTCTTTTACTAGTCCATGTTTAATGTCCAATTCATCTTGGTGAATTTTCTCATTTTATTCTATATCTAAGCTACTTCTACAGTTTTACCATCATCCTACAGGTTTATTTATCCTTATAATCTTATATGGTTTTTTAATCTTATCATTTCAATATAAGTTCCTGGTGGCCACTTGCAAATATCTATCGCAGACAAAGGCAGTGGAGCAAGTCTAAATTTTCTCCATTGGCATTAGCTACTCTTGTAGTCCCATACAATGCTGAAGGACTTCTAGCCACATAGCACAAATGATTTGCTTTTATGGTGTACACTAACTCTGCCATTGCGATAGGCATGCCATTTTGATTAGTTGAGCTTTTCTTGTTCCATATTACCTGTGATCTCTCTCTTCTATGGCCATGTTTGGCAACCATAAGCTAGCTTATTTTTTGAGCTTATTGCAAAAGCCCCGTTTGGATAAAGCCAGCTCATTGAAACGCCAATAAGCTCCAGGAGCTTTTTGTCACTTTCTTCCAAATATACCCCTGATTAATATGAATTGTTATTAGTTATTAATAAATACTAATTGTAAATTATTAATTACTATTAATTATTTAGAATTATTATTGATCATATTATTATTATTCAATATATTTAGTTCCCAAAAAGCAAATATAACAATTTTAAAAATATTTTTGTAAGTTACATAAAGATTAAAGTTATACTTCTTTTTCATAAAAGAATAAAACTTTGATAAATGATTTTAATAACATCTTTAATTTAATTATTAATTATTATTTTTTGAAGAGTTATTGATTAATTAAGATATGTAAGGTTGGCAAACTTTGTTTTTATTCATATTAATTTAATTTTTTTCTAAAATACACAAATCCAAATCTATAATATTATATATACAATTAATAATTAAATTTGAAATTTTATTAATTACCATATTATATTATTAGTGATTTGTCTTAATTGTATTATGAAGTTATCATGACTAATTCTTTAACATGTCTTTTTTGGTCAATTGACATTTCTCAACTAGCTTGTCAGCTAGTTTTTGGCTTTTTGGCAAACATGATTAGTTCATCAGCTAGACTATTGGCTACCGGCTAGTTTATAAGCTGGTTTTTCAAACATAGCCTATAAGTTTCAAATATTTACTGGCACTAAAACATGGTTCAATCATCTGTGGATATCTTCATACTTGTGCAGATCCTTTCACCAGATATTCTGCTTGCATTGTTTTTGACTGCAATTCTTTTCAGTTTTTGGTTTTTATCTGTGGATGGTGTGAAACTCCACCCTATGTCATTACCTAGGAATGGGGGAGGGTCTGACTACTGACTTGCCACCTTGGTTTCTATTTGGCTGGATTGTGTGCATAGATAAGTGTATCTGTTATATAGTTTTTTGTTGTTATGACTTACGAGCAAGATCAAAAGATTTCTATTACCTTGTCTTATACCATGTTGATGCATTATCAGTATGCAGACCTTCGAAATCTTCTGAGGCAGTGCACACATATTGGCATGACTTCCATGTAAATATGTTAGAGCATCTCCAACAGATTAAACTAAATGGAGAAAGTTGAGATTTTGGGAAAATTTTTGCTTGAATAGATTCTCCAAAATGGAGAAAGCATGAGAGAGAGTGTGAAATTCTCCAAATTTGTAGAACACCCCAAAAATGATTACTATGAGAGAGAAACAAATTTATATTATATTCCCACCAATAGAAAACTTAGATTTTAAATATTTATGAATTATGAGAGAAATAATATTTTATTACATGTACAAAATTTCTTTAATAATATCTCCTAAATAGAAAATCTGTTAGAGTTGAATGTATTTCTTTTTGGAGATTCTGAGTCTTGATTCTCCATTTTGGAGAAATTTTGGAGAATCTGTTGGAGATTAGGATTGTAATTGCTAGAAATGGCTTTGAATTACTGTCCACAGAAATGGCTTGGTTGGTCTTCAGTTGTTCCCTTTTCTCCCATTTAGCAGATTATACAAGATGCTTTTGTTAATCATTATTTTGTGGTGTTCATATTTTAAGCTGTCGTCTGGTAACTGAATTTAAGCTCTTGGATTTAATGGAAGCTTAGCAGAGATTGAGAAGATATACGGAATTGCAACCACTGGTTCTGACGAGGAGAAAATTTCTGCTGCAACTGTCCTATGTGGGGCATCACTAACTCGTGGTTGGAATATACAGGTGATTTTATTCATTCATATGGAATTTTGTCTCCTTGAACTCTTACTCATGCAATTCTAAACCATTTGTGGGTGGCTTTTACAGGAACATACTGGATATTTCATCATTAAGCTGTTGGCACCACCAGTTCCCGTGGATTATTCTGGGAGCGAGAGCCATTTGATAGTTTATGCTCCTCTTCTAAATGTTCTTCTTGTGGGGATATCATCTATTGATTGTGTTCAGATTTTTTCCTTACATGGCTTGGTAAGTAAACTATGGATTGTGCTCTCTTTTACGTTTGATGTAACATGGAGATGGCCAAAAACACTTACGCCTTAGGGGCCGTTTACCAAACGCTTACCAGATAAGTGCTTACGGATATGACTTACCTTACCGGGTGAGCATGGCAAGGACTGAGAATCATACTCGGTAAGAGGCATAGCAAGGTCTGAAAGTATTACCCCGTGAGAGAGAAGTCTCTTACCCGGTCAACGCGTACCTGGTAAGAGATGCTTACCAACAATCCCTTTTGATGGCTGATAATGTTACGTTATAAGATAAGTGAGGGTGGTCTCTTGCCCTTATGCCCTTACCCGGTAAGTTTTTGGTAAACGGTCCCTTCCATATATTGGTGACGACTTTGGGCTGCTACCAATTACCCTTTTGTCTTGGTTGCCGTCAAAACTTTGGAATAAGGCAAGAAAAAAGAATGATATGTAAATTCGTTTTATACTACCACTTTGGATTTGTGTTGATGTTGATATGTTATTTTTTTCAGGCACCACATCTTGCTGGTGTATTGATGCCCATCTGTGAGGTCTTTGGATCATGTTCTCCGACAGTATCTTGGACTCTCTCAAACGGGGAACGTCTATGCCCCCTTGCTGTATTCTCAAATGCGTTTACTCTTCTGCTGAAGCTATGGAGGTTTCATCAACCAGCTCTTGAACATGTGTTGGGTGATGTAACTCCCGTAGGATCCCAGCTAACCCCAGAATTCCTCTTGCTGGCACGCAATTCACAGTTAGCGTCACGTGGCAATTCACTTGACCAAAAAACCCGAAGGGGGCATTTTAGGAGGTGTAATATGTCGTCTTGGGAGCCAATATTCTTGGATTCTTTTCCAAAACTGACATTTTGGTACAGACAACATCAAGCCTGCATTGCTTCGACCCTATCTGATCTTAAACCTGGAACTTCTGTGTACCAAATTTTTGATGCCCTTCTGAACATGATGTTTAGAAAAATGAATAGAGGTGGTCAGTCGTTGACTCCTTCGACATCTGGAAGTAGCAGTTCTTCTGGACCGATACCTGAGGACTGTACTCTTCGACTTAAACTTCCTGCTTGGGATATTCTGGAAGCTGTTCCCTTTGTGCTTGATGCTGCTTTGACGGCATGTGCCCATGGAAGATTGTCTCCCCGTGAACTCACTACAGGTTAGTGTTTTCTGAGAAAATTATCCAAGTGCTTCATAAACGTTTATTTTCTTTTATGAAACTTTTCATCGATTAGTCTGCAGTCGGTGACTAAAGCCCTCAACTCTTATAAAGCCTTGAAGTTGCATTTGTTTAAGATTTTCCATCTTGATAAACTATTTACTCAGCAATAATCGTAATTATATATGCATATATGATACCCAGTCCGTCCCAAAATAAATATCTCAAGTCTTATAAAGCCTTGAAGTTGTATTTGTTTAATATTTTCCATCTTGATAAATTAGTTACTCAACAAATAATCGTAATTATATATGATAGTTGATATCCACCTGGTTTTGGTGAGGAGTTGCTTCAGGTTTTTCTTTTTCTGATAAACATTGTACTCGGTCCGTCCCAAAGTAACACATTTCTATTTTAGTTTTTCGCATAAGAAGTGTCCCCTTTCAAAAGTAAGTGCCTACGTTCTAATTCTACCATTAATTATGAGATTGGAAAATTAATTATTCCTCTATTATTAAGGGTAAATTGTCATTTAGTGAATTAACAAGTGTAATAAACTAATAATTACACATTATTAAAACCGTGCCTTTTTCGTTGTGGACATTTATTTTGGAATGGAGTGAGTATATAGTAGCTACTAGTGGTCGCACTAAGCAAATAAAACTGTACTGAAATCACACAACTAATCCTCCTCTTTATAGGGTGTTTTTAGTTAAAAATAAATAATTTCCACTTTCCAATCTTACCCTTAATTATGGGGTGGAGAAAATTTCTCTCTCCATAACTAAGGATAAAATTCGTCTTTTGTTAATTAAAAAGTGTAATAATTACACATTCTTAAAACTGTATGCATATTTCATTGTGGGCATTTATTTTGGGATGGAGGGACTAAATGTTTACTTTCCAGTTCTACCCTCTACCCTTGATTATGAGATGGTGAAAGTCATTACTCCCTCTTATTATTAAGGGTAAAATTGTCATTTAGTTAATTAAAAAGTGTAATAATTACACATTTTTAAAACCGTGTGCCTTTTTATTGTGGGAATTTATTTTGGGACAGGGGGGGGGGGTATTATTGCAGTTTTATGTGTGGAAAATGTAGTTTTATCATTTATGTTTGGAATGTTTCTTTTCTTTGTAGAAATAAATGATTGCTTCTGCAAGTTTGTTATTCCTAAAACCAATAGTAAAAAATGTCAATTTTTTTGCTTACATCACATCAGTCAACATGTTACTCCCTTCGTCACAAATTAAGGGCCCACATTTCTATTTCAGTTTGTTCCAGATTCATTTTCAAAATTAAGTGTGTACTTTACTATTCGACCCTTAATTATGTGATGGAGAAAACTCTCTCTACTATGAAGGGTAAAGTGTCATTTAGTTACTTAAAAAGTGTAATAATTACACACTTCTAAAACTGTTCGCCATTTTCATTGTGGACATTTATTTTGGGACCGAGGGAGTATGATGTACATGAAAAAAAATCTGGAGTTGCTTTTTCTGAAACATAGGCAACCAGCGTTCCAAAATAGAATCCATGTGCCTCATTATGATTCCGGAATGAATTTAACAACTTTTGTTTGTATCATGTGTACTCGGTGGTGATATTCCGTTATCAATATTTATGGCAGGGCTTAAAGATCTTGCCGACTTCCTTCCTGCATCTATGGCGACTATCGTAAGTTATCTTTCAGCTGAAACAACACGGGGTCTGTGGAAGCCTGCATCTATGAACGGGACGGATTGGCCAAGCCCTGCCGCAAGTTTGGCCATGCTGGAGAAAAACATGAACAAAATATTGTCTGCCACGGGAGTCGATGTTCCAAGCCTTTCTGCAGGTATGGCTTGTTGAAAGTTTTACCTTTTTGCTGTTCAAACCTCATAGTTTGTCTTTAAAAACTAAACCAATAAACGAACCCAGTTAATCCCACACAAAGTAGGGTATGGGAGGGGTAGGACGTACGCAGCCTTTTGTCTATAACAGAGGGGATCCAGAAATATTAGAAAATTTTCCAACTGGGGGCACAAAATAATTAACATAATATAAGTATATAACATAAAACAAAAATTTAATTATAAAAAGTAGAGTTTAATAGAAATGACATACAAGTGATTTTTTGTAACACCCAAGTGGTTTTTTCGTTCCATTCTGTTGCTTTGCTATTACCAAAAAATAAAACTAAGGGGCTGCTTGACAGTTGCTGAATGGTTTAGTGCAGAATGATTAAGGGGTTGTTTGTTTTCTTTTAAAAACCTCTTAATGCCTCTTAAGTCTGAATCGTTCAGACCTTTTTACACACTACCTCTTATTAATCATAACTAAAATAAGATTTCAGACTTTAAACCCCTTAAAAAACAAACGGCACCTAAGTGATCTGAATGATTAAGAGGTTTTTATGATATAGTATAAAATGAAATAGGGTTGTTTGCTAATTGTTCATAATGACATCAGGGCTCTTAATGGTTAAGGGGGGGTTAGGATACAAAATCATTAAGAGGATTTTGGAACCATTAAGAGGCAACCTTTTTTTTTGCCAAACAAGATTTACCTCTTAGCGATTCAGATATTGCCTCTTAATGGAACCATTAAGAGGTAAACAAACAACCCCTAAAAAGGCAAAGGGATTCAAACTTGCAATCTGTAATGCCACATGCAACGACTCTCTACCAGTGGGCTGCAACCACTTTTTGTTAACTTAGGGGAGCATACATCAAATTGAAGCCGATGAACCTTTAAGACTCCTACAAAACTTTCCACTACGTTGGCACGATAGAGGGGTAGCACGGGCACCCCCTCCGTCCTTAAATCAGCCCTTTGTAGAGAAGTCGTTTATGTGAAGACCCCTGATTGTAGTAAACAAATTGAAAGAAAAGGGAACAAAAGAGCACACTACAGGTGAGAGTGTATATCACAAAAAGTGTACATTAATAAAAAAGGTAGCAGGGACATTTATGAAGAAAAATAGCTTAAAAAGACGCGAGGAAACAAAAAGCACAATACTGACAACTGCTAACGCAATCAAATCGTGTACATTAATAGAAAAGGTATCAGAGACAAATATGCGTAAATAGGTTTAACACAAGGAAACAATAATGTAATGCCGACAACTACTAGTACAAGAAGAAAAGTCAAGGCACCAAAGGGCTTTGGTCTAGTGGTATCCGGGCCTTTGGAGGTCTGAGTTTCCATCCTCGGTAGGGTGTGTGAGTTTATTTGTTGTATATAAAAATTAGAATAAATGCATTTGATCCTTGTGGTATGCGAGTTTCTCCAAAATTGGTCACATTTTCACGGTTTTGGTTCCTGGACCAAACGACCGTCCGAAAAGTCCAGTAAACTCAAGGGTAAAATCATCTTTTTGTCTTTTCCTTGTCTTTTAATTATTTTTTTCTCTTTCTTTGATATCATTATCTCCACAAAAGAAACTTCAAGAACACAAGAGAACAAAATTTAAACTTCAACTAAAAACAAACTCTGAACCTAATAAAAAACAAATTCTAAATATAAATGTAACGTACACATAACCAAAATAAAATCCTAGAGGACCAAATCCAAGAAAAAGTGCATACTACCAGGTTATCTACGTATTCAATGAAGTCTAAGGACTAATTTCCTAAAAATCCGCATACTACAAGGACCTAATTCGGATTTTACTCTAAATATTATATACTTCAAAGAAATTAAACGTTTACTAAATGCTTACCGGGTAAGCTCTTACGTCGTTTACCCAAACGCTTACCCGGTAAGTGCTTACGGTGAGAGTCTACACTATTATTTAACTTACCGGGTAAGATTCTAGTCAATCGAAACGGTATCGTATGTAATAATTTATCCGGTAAGCGCTAACCGGGTAAGAGTCATCACCCTCACTTAACTGGTAAGACTCTCGGTCCTTGCCATCGCTCTTACCGGGTAAGATTTTAGGTCCTTGTCATGTACATCTAGTAAAGTAATTGACCCGGTAAGCACTTACCGGTAAGCGTTTCGTAAACGGCCCCCGGTAAAAGGTCTTACTCTATTCCTTATCAGGAATAGCGGCCTGAAACCTCTGATCCATTCTAGATAGCTAGTTTTTCTCCTCGATCGGCCACCGTAAACCGACGCGAAGTATATCCTGTTCAGATCGATTTGTTTGGGGCTTGAACAAGATCCCGGCATAACATCATTATACCCCAACCGTAACACAAAGCCATTTTGTGCTCGATCTCTTCTGTCATGCATCATGGCTGGGTGAGTTGTCCCGAGGAATAGCATTCACCGGCACTTACCTTCCCATTTGAGCATGTCACGGACCAAGAATCTTACACGATAAAGGGGCATAACAAGGACCAAGAGTCTTACGGGCGTAAGTGAGGAAAAAGACTCTTGCCCAGTAAGTGAGTTAAAAGACTCTTACCCGGTAAGCGCTTACTGAGTTTAGGACCCTTAGAAACAATCCATTTTGATGACGGGGAATATTACATGATAAGGTAAGTAAGGGTAATTTCGTTTTCCGGTAAACGCTTACCAGGTAAGTAGAAACAATCCATTTTGATGACGGGGAATATTACATGATAAGGTAAGTAAGGGTAATTTCGTTTTCCGGTAAGCGCTTACCTGGTAAGCGTTTGGTAAACGGCCAAGGCTAATGAACTGTACAAAGGTAACACAAGAAGAAAAGCTTTATTTTAACTGCTTATTCATGAAAAAAAACCAATCTCTTCCTTGCAGGAGGAACCACTCAAGCAACCCTTCCTTTACCTCTTGCTGCCCTAGTGAGCCTCACGATAACCTACAAAGTCGATAGAGACTCCGAGTCGGTCCTGAACCTGGCTGCCCCAGCCTTGAATACCCTTGGTGCTGGCTGCCCGTATCCATGCATGGCCATCATTTCCGCTCTTTGGATTCAAAAGGCCAAGCGTTGGACCGACTATCTAGTTTTTTCCGCTTCTCGGACCGTATTCCATCATAACAGTAATGCCGTAGTTCAGCTTCTTAGAGTTTGTTTCCAATCAACCGTCGGCCTATCCTCGCCGTTTGCTGTCGCAACTGGTGGTGGGATCGGTAATCTTCTCGGTCATGGTTTCGGGTCCCACTGTTCCGGTGGGATTTCTCCGGTGGCCCCTGGAATACTCTACCTACGGGTTCATCGTAGTATTAGAGACGTCATGTTCATGACCGAAGAAATCGTCACTCTGTTGATGCATACGGTTAGAGAGATCGTTTCGACACATTTACCGATGGAAAAAATGAGGAAGGCCAAGAACGGGATGGTGATGAGATACGGTGAGGTTTCTTTGTCTGCAGCCATGACTCGTATCAAGCTAGCCGCCTCCCTTGGGGCATCGCTAGTTTGGATAACCGGTCGGTTAAATTTGATACAATCTTTGATCAAGGAAACCTTGCCCTCTTGGTTTATATCCGGCCACAAATCCGATCTGAGTAAAGGTGAATCAGGTGGGATGGTAGGAATGCTCATGGGTTACGCTCTAGCGTACTTTGCCGTGCTTTCTGGTGCGTTTGCTTGGGGCGTGGACGCGGCATCTTCTGCGTCCAAGAAACGGCCGATAATCCTCGGGGCCCACTTGGAGTTCATGGCCCGGGCGCTTGATGGGAAGATTTCGCTCGGTTGTAATAAGGCCACGTGGCGAGCATACGCGTCGGGTTTCGTGAGCTTGATGGTCTCGTGTGCTCCAAAGTGGGCAAGTGAGGTTGATGTGGAGGTTTTGAAGAGCCTAAGCAAGGGTCTAAGGAAGTGGGATGAGGAAGAGCTGGCTTTAGCGCTGCTCGGTATTTCCGGGGTGAATGCAATGGGTGCAGCTGCTGAAATGATCATCGAATCTTCGGTTTAACACCATCAGGTTCGTGCTTATGTTTTTTTTTAAAATACTCCATCCGTCCCAAAATAAATGTCTGCAATGAAAAATGCACAGTTTTACAAATGTGTAATTATTACACTTTTTAATCAACAAAAGGACAATTTTACCTCTAATTATAGAAAAAGAAAATCTCTCATAAATAAGGGTATAATTGGAAAGTAGACACTTATTTTGGGACAGGTGGAGTATATAATATTTATTATACGGAATACTCACGCACAGGCCTCACCGAACCCTTAACCTCTACGGAGGCTGGGCTCCGTAGGTAACCCGGGTTTCGCAGGGCCAACGACCCTTTGGTGGCTATGTTCTATTGCTTGTTACTTGTTCTTTCGATTTTCCTAACCTGCTTTTCTACCATATTTTTATCTCTTTCAAGCTATTGTCTAGCTTTTAGAACCAAAATTTTCTCGCAAATTCTTGCTCCCTCCGTCCCGTGTCCACTTTCAAAAACTTTCAAAAGTAAGAGTCTACTTTCCGTTTGTACCATTAATCATGAAACGGTGAAATTCATTATTCCCAGGGTAAAATCGTCATTTGATTGATTAAAATTGTAATAATTACACATTTATGAAATTGCACTTTTTTCATCATGGACGTTTTGTATTGGGACAGGAGAGTATTTTAAACAACATTTTACAAATTACAAGCCTGGGGGTATTTAAGGAAACATCTCTACTCCTCGGGTAGAGACAAGGCTTGTATACATTTTACCCTTTCCAAACCTTATTCTTCTGTGTGGGTTTGTTTTCAGGTTTGTGGTGGCTATGTTCAGTTTAGATCGGGTAATCAACGATTCTGGAGCTAGGGCTAGTTTGTGTACATATAAAAAGGAGGGTCGTAACCAGCTGAAGTGTACGGTAAGCAAGCAGATATCTTCTCGGCAGTATGGAAATATTTCGGCTACATTTTTCGCCACCGGATGTTTGTGGTCATTTGGGACTTCAATCCTGAAATAGCCTAAAGATTTTTATGATTTTTGTGATCAATGCCCTTGCGTAAGGGCAATTTTATGCTCTTTATTTTTATAAAATTTCATATATTTCTTATAGAACTATCATAAAAATTCAAAAATACAAAAATTGCACAAGGGAAATTTGTTTTAAATTTCATATTTTTTTTATTATGTTGAATCACCTATCAGTCTATGACCCAAAGATATAGACGATTGAGAAGAAAAAGAAAAGATGTTAAGAGCTCCTAACAACTATGAAAAGATAATAGATCCTCCATTTTTATATCACATATCCTATTTTGACACCAAGAAATGAATTCTAGAAATAGAAAAGAACGTTCAGAAATTCAAATGAAGTTGAAATTTGTAATAAGAGTCTTTGATTACCGCAAATCACTTTCATACCCACAATTAGATATTGTAAGGGACCCTAACCTAATAAGGTCTTTCGCCAGAAAAAAGCCACTTTTTATATTATTAAAACACTACCAAAGAGTCATATATATATATATATATATATATATATATCTTATTAAATAAGCTGTGAGTCATATTAAACTCATTAAGTTGCTAACAAATATATACTAAATATGCTTATGGATAGCAATGTTATTTGTATGAGAATGTAACCTTTTTTTTCCGAGTATCCATGGGTTTTTAGGCCAGATTAAGCACACCGACTAATCCCCTGGGCGATCACGAATGACCTACATTGCAGGTGAACCTCCATAACTAAAAGTTAACATATATGGATAGATCTCTAACTATTTGTCTATAAAATAAAAATGTCTATAAAATAAAAACGCAACAATAAAAATCTGCAAGGAAAAAAATTACTTTCAATTCTAACAATTTTATTATTATGTTACAATATTAATTATATAATTAAAATATTTAATACATTTGATATTCCAACAAAATCTCAAACAATTTTTATAATTTCCAACAAACTTTTTAAAAAACCATAATTTTAAATGGAGAAAACACTAAAACTCGTCAATAACTAGTTGATTCCATAAGATGTTTTGACTGATATAATCAAAGAATGAAAAAGAAATTAATTTAAACGCATTCTTTTATTGGAAAAAAGTTTAAAAAAGATCGATTAATTTACCTTCTTTCTCCAAATATGGACAAACTCTCCTTCTCTCCTCTTTTGTATATTTCGGAGAGCAAGAAAAACTCCAAAATCTTCACGTACTTCATTTTGGAGATGCTCTAACCATCAATGCTCCTTGCTTCAAGCAAGACGCAGCTGTGTGGTCCCATATCGTAAACCGGTGATCCCGGTATCTTCTCAGGAACCGGATCACCGGCCGTGGAAAAGAATCGTGGATACGGAAGAGCCGTGTCGACCAACCGAACCCATACCATGTTCGAACCAGGCGGTGGCACAGCGGCGATCACTGGATCATCTCCGCCATTGAACGCAACAAAAATGTCACCGTTCGATTGGTTTTCATCATCTTCATCGACCTTTAAACTCATGGCTAGAAACCTGCTTGTTGGATCCTCCCAATCGGGCGGAGACAGATTCGGCCCGTGCCAATCGATATTCTCCACCTTCAAGAACTCCCGGCTCTGAAGAAGATCGCTTCGCCGGATTTTGAGCGCACTCAAGAAAGAAACAAACTGTGTCGTTTGAATACCGAAACCAGTTTGTAAGGCTTTCCAATTGAACGATTTTCGATCACTTTGTTCTAACGAACCACCGGATGATCGACCACATTCGTCTCCCATATTGAGAACCGGAACACCCAAAGAAACGTACAAGATGAAGAGAAAGTTACGGATTTGTTTGAGTCGGGTTTCGAGAACACTTTTCTTTTTGGTGGCACCTTCTTCGCCACAGTTCCAACTTAACTCCGTGGTGCTACTAAAGCTCACCAAGTCTACAAGCGAAAACCCGTGGTTTCTGGTGACGAAATTGAAAGAAAAAGCAGGGCCACGACCGTTCAAAAAGATATCGCCGCTCCCACATAACCGTGTTGCAAGATTACTAAGGAGACTCTCACCTCTAAGATAATTTCTAGCATCCTTACAGAAGTTTGTATTCATTTCAGCCCATCTCTTCCAATGAGGAAACCGGATTTCCTTTGCGGATTTGGGAAACGGGTTGAAAGAATCCGCGATAAGTTTGGTCTTCGAGAGTATAGGATCAAAAGCGATCGCTTCAATCAAAGGTGGGCGAGAAAGATTTTCGCCATTAAACCCTCGTAACATCGAAGAAGCGTTAACGAAACAGAAACCATCAATATGGTATTCGATCACCCAATGTCGAAGACTATCTAGGATTAGCTGTTGAACAACAGGGTGGGCACAGTTTAGTGTGTTTTTCGTTCCAAGATCAGCTCCTTCTTTGACAAAATAGTAGGACAAATTATCGATCTTGGTCGACGAAGCATTTTGACTAGTATGGGTGAGGACAACTTCCAGTAAAATCTCGATCCCATCGGCATGCAATCTCTTTACCATCTCCTTCATAGACGTAATGGTCGACATAGAGCCACCGGGAGGTCCAAACGAGTCGTGTGGTGAAAAGAAATGGAGCGGGAAATATGGTCCTACTTGCTTATCGAATGGAACTATTGGCTCTAATAAGATCGCATTAATACCCAGATCCTTAAAGTGATGCAACTTCTCGGAAACACCTAAAAAGGTTCCTCCAATCTCATTAGGTAAGTTGCTAGATGTATCTTTTGTGAAATCCGTTACATTTAACCGATAAACCATTAGTTTCTCCATGGATAAGCAAGGGTGGACATCACCGCTCCAATCAAAAGCAGGTTCGCTGCAAATTTCCCCAAGAAAATTCTCTCCTATGACTTTAGCATATGGATCTAATAAAATGCGTTTCACCTGAGACTTATCTTGAGCGCCATTTCTGCATCGATATCCATAAGACACGAAGTTCATGGCACTGTCCATTGAAGCATGCCATATGTCACCTGATCGATTGACATAAGGATCTAGATCAATCTCTAAAGCGGGTTCTTCTTTTGAACTGTCATCAAATAAGCACAAAACTACACTTTTGGCGTTTCTGGAGAAGAGAGCAAAATTGATGAAACCGTCAGGTGTATATGAAAGGCCAAGTGGAGCAGGATACCCTGATCTTATACCTACTGGGAAACAGAAATTTGTCTTTCTATGGCTTCTGATCTCGATCTTTTCACCACTTAGTTGAGACTTCAATAAGAATGAAACATAGAAAGGAGCTAAACTTGCATCAAACTCCAATTCAACAGAAAGCTTGTTCAAAGATTTATTCACAAAAGGGGTTTCAAAGATTCCTGAATCGCTTGATTGCAAAGGCATTAGGGATGATGAATCAGATCTGAATATGCCCCAACTCATAATTAAATCACCATCATTGCCGCTAAGCTGCAAATAGGAAACCTCAACATCCACCCCATACTTGTCATTTTTTAACCGAGTAATAACCTTCACATGGCCACCCTTCTCTGTCCTAAACAAATAAGTGGATAATTTCTCATCGGTTTGAATTACAGGAAGAGTTGAAGCAGCCAAAACTCCTACTCTAAGATTGTCGCAAGAACCTTTTATCATGTTCTTTGCAACTTCTCCAAAAACTAGGTTCCGCTCCATATCTAATCTTCCTAAACTTTGTGTCACTCTTCTACCATATTTGCAACTATCAGCAACAATCAACTTGGAGAGTTTAGTGGTTCCACAGGTTAGGTAACGAGGCTGAGTTGCAGAAGATAATGAAAGCATTGCCATCGATATGTCTGAATGAAACACAACCCAAGAGCGCAGACATATAACTTGCAGAAACCACTATTACTCTACATAATCCTCAATCTCCCGCTGCTTAAAGTGAGAAGAATCAGCACCCTAAACAAACAATTTTAATAATTCATATAGGAAAGTTACGTTCAAGTGCTGATTACATTTACAAATGGTACTTGACCGAAACCAAGACTCCATGAGTATCATCCTGTCTACCAGTGAAATATAACAATAAAAACATAAGATATTCGATGAGATTAATAATTACCTAAACCTATTACCTTCTCCCTCCATTTCATAAACTACAGTCAACTCCATTTTTGCAAAGATCAAGAGTTGTAAGAATGTGATCTCACACATTTCAATTTGAATCCTAACTTCTTCTGGTTAAAAGTTCACCAGCATACAATTGAATGATTCACGAAAAAAAATCATCTACCACAACAATCGATCAATATCCAATCCAGAAAACCTAGGACTAATCCAAATCCGAGATGCTGAGCAGCTATGAAATCATTTAACATCAAGTATGCATATTCAAATCGGAAAATGAAGAATCGAATAGATTCAAACATAATCAAAACATATGCTAAGAACTTCAACAAAATAACGGGAATAAAGTAAGTAAAACGCAAAAAACTCACAGCATTTAGATTGATGAGCATCATAAGTTAATGAGATTAATCATAACTTAACCTATTACCTGCTCCGTCCATTTTTTTTTGCAAAATCAAGAGTTGTAAGAATGTGATCTCACACATTTCAATTTGAATCCTAACTAATTCTCGTTAAAATTTCACCAGCATAAAATTGAATGATTCACAAAGAAATTCATTAATATACACACAACAATCGATCAATATCCAGTCGAGAAAACCTAGGACTAATCAAAATCCGAGATGCTGAGAGCAGCTATGAAATCATTTAGCATCAAGTATGCTGTATGCATATTCAAATCGCACAATGAAGAACCGAAGAGATTCAGACATAATCAAAACATATGCTAAGAAATTCAACGAAATAACTGAAAATAAATTACGTAAAACGCAAAAACTCACATCATTCAGATTGATGAGCACATGAAAAGCTGCAATTCAACTGAATCTCCGTGAAGATTGACGAGGAACTATTGCAATTCGATTGGAATGCGTAGCGATTTTGGAGTTTAGTGAAGAAGGGGAAGATGGTGAGAATGTGCGAGATTCGAAGTTATATCTCTGTTTCTGATTTCGTGACGCCTTTGGATGTGCGATTTAAAAAATTCGGATAAAATAATCATTTAATTAAAGTTTTAAATAATTTAATATTTCTTTTTTTATTACATTTTTTTGGTCGGTGCTTTTTAAGACCGGGCCCGGGCTTCCCGTTTTCAGTGAGCAAAAATAAGGCTCGAGCCTAAACCTCACCGGGCTTTGGGCTAAAAGAAAGGCTTGATCGTGTTTTTTTAGATCGGACTTTTTTAGGCTTTTCTGGCTTAGTTGTTTTTTTCAGTCCGACTTTTTCGAACCCTACCCGCCCCTGAAATTCCGGCTTGATCGTGCTTTGAGGCTTGGATCGGACCGGAACTTCGGACCCACGAGGCCTGGGCTTCTTCAGGTTGGGCTCAGACGGGGCCGTTTGTTTACCTTTTAATGGTTCCATTAAGAGACAACCTCTGAATCGTTAAGAGCTAAATCTTGTTTGACAAAAAAAAAGGTCTGTCTCTTAATGGTTCCAAAACCCTCTGAATGATTTTGTATCCTGACTCATCTGCCAACACTAACAAGATCTTCGCTAGAAGTCAATGAGTGCAGCATGCCTTTGGCATTTAAATGCACTCCATGGGATTCGAACCCGTGACCTGCTCTGATACCACATGTTAGGATCAAGCGCTTACCACTACGCCAAAAGCAATTGTTGATGGAGAAGGCGCAACCTTATTTCCTTATAGCGTAGCAACCAGCGCCACGTTTCGATTTAGGAAGATGCTGGTCAATACCCAACATCTACTCTCCTCACCAACACCGCCACCAAAACATGTCAACCACCGCAGTGGTCTCTCTCTCTCAACTCCGTCCAAAAGACTTCAGTATCCTGTCTAACATGGTCCGACCCATGGGCTTTCCTGGTCACCCAACAGCCGATTTATACAACTTGATTGGTCTGATGGCTACCCTGTACAATTTGCTCTTCAATTTTTGTGGGAACTTCTAGTCACACAACACACACATGACAACTCTTCATGCATACCATAGGTGAATATGGTCACTAGTCAAATAAACTGATTTTACAAATTTACCCCTTACTTTTTGAAAATGTGGGAAGTCATATTGTTCAATGTTCACAAAGAAACCATTAAGATGTACAGAATAGATGCAGAAGCAAAAGAATGGTTAATAGATCAGCTGAACAACTAGTTTTCCTGTACACACACATGCCATGTCTTTGACTCGCTCTTGACTCGGTTCCGATTTTACACACATTCTTTGACTCATTACATACAAAACTCACAGGTTGTCCTCGGTCGTTATCACTCTCGGAGCTGCTTTAGAACCACCCTTGGACGTCTCTGAAATAAATTCAAAACGATTTAGATCATGGGAATCAAGAAACCGGGCCAATTCAAACTGCGGAAATACCGATTCTGTCCTGAGAAGTGCCTTCTTGAGTTCCTTGTACATGATCTCTATGCAAACTCCTCCTTGTCGCGACTAGCCGATTTTCCTCTTCTACTTCATCAACCATCGGTCGTCGCTCAAACTCTACCGCACCCTTGAAAACCGGATGTACGTATGCATCTTGGAGATACAGTTTTAAGTTAAGTTGTGGTTCGGTTGCCCTTTCTAGTGTGTCTTTTCTCATTGCATCCTGTAATCAAGTGAAATCATGTTACCATCATTTATCATACAAAAGGGTAATATTGTCTTTTCACATGCACAGGATATGGTTAGTAATATCCCTGAAAGAGCCCTTATAGAGAGAGGGGAGGAACCTACATATATACAGGTTTGATTTGATTATCCATGTTTAGCCGATTTGGTGCACCAACACGCCCCATTAGGCGGAGGTTAGTCAGTGACCCCAAGAACAGAGGCAAAAGAGTGTTGAATCCGTAGGTAATACTAGACACGGACCATCAAACTTCTTTGAATATGTGGAACCTCTTTGAATGTCTTTCTAAAAGAACCCTTATAAAATAAGTTTTTATGTGAAACGTTTTTTAAGCTCTCTCGAAAAGAGTTGTTATACAGATAGGTGAGGTTCCTATATATATATATATATATATATATATATATATATACAGGTCTGATGGTCCTTGTCTAGCCGATGTGGGACTTAACACGCCCCTTCAAATGGAGGCTAGACAGTGCCCCCACGAACATAGGCGAAAGAGTGTTGAATCCCTAGGTGACGCTAGACCCTGCTCTGATACCATCTTAGGATATGTGGAACCTTTTTTAATTTCTCTATAAAAGAGTCCTTATAAGATCACTTTCATGTGGAACTTTTTGTCTCTCTCTAAATAAGCCCTTTATAGAGAGAGGGGAGATTCCAACATATATACAGATTTGATAGCTCATGTCTAGCCTATGTGGGACTCAACACACCCCCTCAAACAGAGGCTAGACAGTGCCCCCAAACGCGAGTGTTGAATCCCTAGGTGATGCTAGACCCTGCTCTGATACCATGTTAGGATATGTGGAACCTTTTTGAATCTCTCTCTAAAAGAGCCCTTATAAAATCACACTTTCATGTGGAACATTTTTTCAATCTCTCTCTAAAAAAGTCCTTATGAGGAGAGGTTCCTACATAAACACAGATTTAATGGTCCGTGTCTAACCGATGTGGGACTCCAACACGTCCCCTCAAACAGAGGCTAAACAGTGCCCCCAAGAACAGAGGCGAAAGAGAGTGTTGAGTCCCTAGGTGGTGCTAAACCCCAGTTCTGATACCATGTTAGGATATGTGGAACCTCATTGAATCTCTCTCTTAAAGAGCCCTTGTAGAGAAAGGGTATGTTCCTACATACATATATACATATAGTATATATAAAAGTTTGATGGTCTGTGTCTAGCCGATAACACTAACCACTAATGGGAATCGTCTGAATGCTGATTCAAACCGGCCCTTGCAGACTCTAAAGAACCAGAATGTCAGGATAGGAAGAGGAATCAGGAAAGGTGTTGCATTAGATGCCTTTTTTGTGTTCAGCAATCCTAAGAACAGAATATGTGAAATCATCAATCCAATGATTATACGCCGATGAACATCTGGCCAAAACGTTGCACCGCTCTCGTACTTCTGATCGTACACATTGATAATCTAACACCCATAAACAAAAATACCCAAAAATATCAGATAAATAATGACTTTTTTCAATTGGGATATTCCCATTTGAATTCAGGTTTCAAATAAATGCACATACCAGTAAACAGGTTACCTGATGGCGAAAAACCAGATAGGAGAAGGCGAAAAATACAACGATGAAAGGGAGGAGTAAAGGGGTGACAGTTGAGTACACTAGTCCAAGCAAGAAGTACAACTGTATCCGAGGCTCGGATATTGCCCAACTCAAGGAACCAGCATCCATCGCCTGCTCTCGGTCCTTTTCTGTTTTCACCAGAAATGCGTTTTTCAAGTGAAAAATGATTAACGGAACCAATCTGAGGATCTCTGCAGCAATGCCCGACCAACCATCTACCATGACGTATGTTATAAAGAATGTGGCTTTCATCGGGATCGACACACCCACGGTTTTAGGAATCCTGCATTGATTAACGAGCTAATAAGAAGGGGAAAATGTTAACGGTTAAAGGTGTGTTTGGTACACGGGATAGGACAGGACAGGACAAAACATGTTTTCTCACATTTGGTGCGTTTAAGACTGAGTGGGACAAAAATGATTTTTTTGGTAAATTACTAAACCACTCATGACAAATTACAACCCTAAAACCTTGCACTATTCTTTCACCTGCCTACCTCACTCGCCCGTCCAGTCATGTGTCGTCCCGACCCGTCTCGTCCGGTCTGCGTACCAAACGCACCCTTATAAATATGCGAAAAAAGATAACGTCATACTCCGTTGGGGACTGATTCATGAATTCTTTAAGTTGCTGAAAAGCGGTTCCTGTAATGATGCTTCCAAGAAACACATTCACAAGCAAAAATAAGTGATATTTCCCAGCCGAATGTGTCTCCAAAGCTGATAGTGCAGTATATCCCTCGATTTTCGACATTGTCATTATAATTGTTGGAAGAAGAATGAGGAATATCTTTAGTATAATCCCAGGAAGATAACCTTGAATAAGAGACTTGACTGATCCCCTGCAACAGAAAGCCCATCGAAAGAATCAATATTATACGAACAAAAATACTCCCTCTCTTCCAAGACGAATGTCCACAATGAAAAAGGCACACAGTTTTAGAAATGTGTAATTATTACACTTTTTGATTAAGACAACTTTACCCTTAATAATAGAGGGTGTAAGGAATTTCTCCAAGGGTAGAATTGGAAAGTAGGCATTTACTTTTGAAAGTGGACACTTATTTTGGGACAAACTAAGATAGAAATGTGGACACCTGTTTTGGAACGGAGGGAGAAATAGATTTGGCGCTCAGAAGTTCACTCACATTTCAATAACAGGTTTCAAAGCAGGAAAAACTTTCTGAATTGACTCGATATTGGCCAGGGTTTGAACAAATGCTATAGGGATCATAAAACAGAAAGTAAGACCAAATAAAGCAACAGCCATGAGCAATCTTCGCAAGTTTAGTTCCACGAATGGTATGGCGAGATTGTCCCAGTAAACATCACGCGGTTCAGGAGCCCAATCTGTGAGCCAAATGGTGGGATTGTGTGATTGCTGTGTTTGAGCACAAACAGCTGCACCCCATCGTGATTTGAATGAAACAAATGCTGCCGGGATAATGGCTTTTGGGTCATTTAACACCCTTTCTCTTTCTGCTTCCTCCTAATGTACCCAATCATATGAAAAAGACAATTATTAAGTAATAAAGTTTGTACCATATAAGCATTTTGGTGAATGAGGAAATCAATTATTCTTGACTCTGCATACTTACTTCTTTGCTTAGAGTCTCGATTTTTTCCGTATAAAAATCAATTGCATCAACGTTTTTTCCCCAAAGACCCCAAAAACCTGTCTATATAGTTAACTAGACGTAAAATGACATGAAAAAAGGGAAAATAGCAAATCCAATATGTCAACTGGATGGTGTGTAGCCAAATACCTTGGTAGTTGGCCTTTTATTAGGATGTCTCTCGAACTTGTTGGTGTAGTAGGTAAGCCAATTTTGTAAACTCTTCTTTGTTGCCACCATACCCGCAAGAGCATTTGCATTGTACACTACCTACAACTCCAGAATTACACATGTGGATTACTACACAAATTTTTTGTAATAACCGGATCTAAAGTTATCAATCTCAAAGTTAGAGTGGGGAGTGGTCAAAACCCATTTTTTTGAGGGGGCCTAAGTGTAAATGCTAATTATAAGAAAGTAACCTAGGGTCTTGTGCAAACATCTCTTTTGAGAGGCGGCTATTTTGAGAAACCTGGGAGCGATTTTGGAGAAAGAGACCTAGAAGGAGAAAAGTTTGCAAGGAGTTCCAGATTTTTGGGTCGTTTGCATTGAAGGTAAGCTTCTTTGTTATTCAAAAACTCTTCAAGATATTAGTAATTTCATCTTTATAGTCGTAGTTGGGGGTGGAGTGGAATCTGAGTTTTTAGTTTTCTGGGTTTGAAATTGATCGAGAAGTTATATAAGGGTATCGTAATGATTAATGGAGTCTTGGTAAAATCAATTATGTGTTTGCTATGGAACCTGTTCTAAGTCGCAACGATTCCAAGTATTGAGCGAGAATTTCAGTCTTGAGTTATAATTTTCTGGGTTTATTCGTTCTTGGAGTATCGGTCGATTTGTTGGATACCGGTCGATCCTTTTCATACAGGTCGATTCTTTTATCCCGGTCGACCTGCAGATATCGGTCAAGTTTTGATCCCGATCGACCTGCAAATACCGGTCGAATATGAATCGTAATCTCCGGTCGATACTGTTTGAATCTCGATCGTCTTGCGATTTGGAATAATTTAAGGGGAGAGAGAGAGAGAGAGTCCATAGCATGAAATGATGCTTTTAATTTTGTGGTGGGCCAGCCCATGTGGCTTGGTCGGTTTTAGATGTTAGGTGGGTTTTATTTTATTTATTGGTGGGCCCATTGAGTTTTAATTCAATTATTGTGTTAATTGTTGGTTAATAAGTTAGAGATTAAGTCGGCGTTGGGGGTTCGATGTCAAGGTCAACTTTTTATAAATTAGAAAGTTGAGAGAGTTCACCAATCGATATTTCCTTTATAGGTTTCAATTCGAATCTTAGAGGTAGACGAAGAGTTTGAGCTAAGGGACGCCAGGTGAGTTTTTCTAAACTAAACCTTTTGATGATGAAAGCATGTGAAGTTTATTTTAAACTTTGATTTATTTATGATGGCATGATTTTATTAAATTGTTCAAGTGTGTTATAAATTGTTGTTGTGTAAATGTATGCATACATTATACGTGGGTTACGTGACCTAAGTCGGGGAGTGTGGCCCGTCTACTCGTGCCGGGGGGTGTGGCCCGTTCATGTCGTTGGGGGGAGTGTCCCAACATTAAGGCAGCGCGAGTTAGACACATCGTCTTTGACGGTCGTGTGGTCCGTAACGTGTTTTATTTTTGTGCCATTATAAAATGTTAAAATTCTGGAAAGTATTTTGTTGCTTATCTGTTAGAGGGATCTCACTAGACCTATGGTCTAACCCTCGCTCTTTCAAAAACTAAAAATCTTTTCAGGCCGTCGTGAAATAAGCAATGCAACTAAAGGCAAGGAGAAGGTTTAGCTGGAGCGGAAAGAAGACTGTCATATAGTTATTATTCTGTATCTCAGTTGTGTATAGGTTGTTTATTACAAACCTTGATTTAACTATTGTAAGTTTGGGACCGTGTTGGCATGGATTATTATTAATCGTTGTGTAACACCCGTAAATTCTTAAGGTAAGTATTTTGTGGTATTAAATGCATTTAATTCGCTTTTGTGAGAATATGTGTCCTTGTGTACGTCTTATTATCATGTTCAAATCTAAACAACATATAATTAAGTTACCTTCGTTAATCGTTCAAACCTTGTGCTCGTTATAGTTTTCGGTTGAGTTTTGGGCCATTTTTGGGTGACTCGCGATTGTGCCCCGCGATTGTGTCCTGACACTATCGCGGAGGGCACTATCGCCCAAGTTGTACCGAGAAAGGGGTGTGTCACGCAATAGTGACACGCGATAGTGACCATTGTCACTATCGCCGGGCATACTTGCGGAAGACGTACCGCGGGTGCGTGTGTGTTCGCGATTGTGACTCGCGATAGTGCCCTTTGGCACTATCGCCCGCGACATCTGAAGGGTTTAAATTACCTTGGCAGTCTCATTTTCTCACAAGATCACTTTACAAAAACGGGAGAGCTCTTCTTAGAGGCGATTTTTAGGGTTTCTTCATCTACCACATTTACTTCTAAGCTTTTGGGTGGTTGGGAGCATTAAGTGGTCATCAAGCTCCATCCAAGTGTTCTCATTGAAGTGTTCTTCAAGAATCTCACTCCTCATCTTCAAGCCTCATTTTCTCCAACTTCTAGGGTTTCCATATTTTCTAGGTTTTGGGTTCAAAACCTAGATTGTGAGTTTACTAAACCTTTGTTAAAACTAGATACACATCATAATCTTCTATTTGTTACTTTATCTCTATATGCTCAATGTTTGGGGATTTCTTCCCAAAAATAGTTGAAAGATGTATATATGTATATGGGTGATATGCCTTGGATATTGTTATGTATCATTGTTTGGGACTTGTCTCATGGATATATGATGTGAGCATCTTGATATGTTAAGGGTATGCATAAATGAGCATTATGATGATTCTATTTGGAGTACCATTTGGATGACATGTTTATATGCATGATGATGTATGATTTGCATTGGGTCTTTTGTTAGACATCACAAGGATAAGGTGGTAATATTGTACCTATAGTTGGTATTGAATTATGTGGATTGAAATATATCTAAGGGACCCCTTATAATAGTTATGTGGACGAACCAAGTCAGTACACTAGGAGGATATAGTCTTGGGCGCCACTGTGATGGTATATGCCTAGACCTCCGCCACTCGGGGAATTTTCTGAGCGATAGTCTTCGGGTGGGCCAGGCCTTTGGGGTGTTCCTTGTTAAGGGCATCAAGGTATATCGACTCTTGGGTGGGACTTGATTGGTGCTTTGGGTCTCCCCTAATGACTCCACATTTGTTGAACACTGGTTAACTGAACTGCTGATAAGAATTGTATTTATTCCTGCATGCTTATTATTGTTCGACTCACTAGGCTTTTTGGCCTAACACTTGTTTGATGTCGATATGTATCTCTGGTTCTAGCGGCGGCGGTCTTAAGCAAGTTTAGTCGCTTTGGGGAGATAGCTTGGGGAAGTGCACATGGACGCGTTATACTTTTGGATATAGACTTTTGGGTCTATAGATGACAACCCTTTTTGTAATCTCTTTTCTAGTCGTAGAAATTAGATTAGTTGGTTGTTGTTTATTGTCTGTTAAATTACAAATTGTGATTAAACAGGTTATTCGAATATATTCCCCACTTTTGGGAGGCTCTTGCTATGGCAATTTTTGGTATACCTCATGTCCGTTTTTCGGATTTTTGTTATCCCTATTTTTAGGGTGTTACAAGTTGGTATCAGAGCTTTAGTTTAAGTGAACTAGGTATTGTTTAGCATATCTAGGCTTAAGCTTTAGACTTTTGACCTCACTGTCCAATTGGGGTAGAAATCCTAGGTGGGGAGAGCGTTAGGATTACGGAATTACTTTAATTAAAAGTTGTGATGATGGTGACAAGAATTCTTGTGTATGGTTCGTTCATAATTTCACTTAGCTACTGCTATTATGAATGCATTGTTACGTGGGCATACTTGGTTTACTATTATTATGATAATTGATGACGGTATTAGTACGTACAATGAGTTCAACTCGTGTAGTCTTTTCTCAATCAATTTCTCGTACGTTCATGGCAGATTTTTAATGGTGAACACTCGTAGTAGATTACCGGATATGCCAGAAGGGCAACCCGAAGTGGAATCTGCAGCGGCACGACCCCCGGTGGGAGCAACCTCTGATGACATTCCCATACCCAGAATATTGGGAGGAGGGCCTGAGCATATTCCGCGCCGGAACCTCAACACAGGTAACGCCATCTTGGAGGAAGTTACCATGGAGACCCGGCTTCGGGATAACATGATGTTGGCTATGAATGCGGCTTTGGCTCAACAACAGTTGGCCAAGACTTCGGCCATGACCCAACAACAAGAGTTTTTCATGAAGCTTCTAGAAGATCGTGACGTCAGTAACCGTCAGCCCGAGACTATAGCTGAAAATGTTATTGTGGGGTCGGGAGGACCGAATGTGGTGACGGTCGAAGAGCCATCCGCCGAGGGAGTCAGAACAAAGACAAAAGGGTGCACCTACAAGACGTTTTTGGGGTGTCATCCTAAGGAGTTTGCAGGTTCCGATAGCCCAGTTGCTTGTATGTACTGGCTCAAGGAGATGGAAATGGCTTTCGAGGCAAGTGAGTGTGATCCCTCTCAACGGGTCAAATTTGCTTCTCAACTACTTCGGGGAGAGGCTCTGATTTGGTGGAATCTCACTCGATCTGCCCTCACCCCGGAAGTTCTGGCTAAGTTAACTTGGCCGGTGTTCAAGGAGAAGATGATGGACAAGTATTGCAGTGAGCGTTCGTTGGACAAGTTGGAGCGAGAGTTCCGAAATCTGAAGAAAGGGAATACGTCGATTGTTGTCTACTCCAAACTCTTTTTGGAGAAATTAAACTTGGTGGGACATCTAGTTCCCGACGAAAGGTCAAAGATTAAAGCTTATCATCAAGGATTACCGGCCGAGATGCGAACGACGGTGAGAAATGCAAAGTGTTCGACTTTACAAGAAGTTATCGAGGAGTCCTTACTTGTGGAGGACGACATCAATTCGGAAAGGGATGAGAGGAGGTACGTTGGGGAGAAACGAAAGTGGGAGGGGCCATCTGGGCCCGTTCGTCAATCAAGACCCCTTGTGAGCGGGAGGTCGGGTGATCAACGCCGTGAAGATCGGTGGTGCCACAGGTGCAAGTCAAAGCACTCGGGACCGTGCGCTACAAGAACTCACTTCGGTCCAACCGGGTGTACCAAGTGTGGTAAGAAAAACCACACGACCCGAGAATGTTCCCTCCGTGGGTCAGTATGTTATGAATGCGGAGAGCCGGGGCACATGAAGCGGGAGTGCCCGAGACTAGTTAGAGGAAATGGCGGAAATTCTGTGGGTTCGACGGCTAGAGTCGAGCAACCACCAAGAGCACCGAGTCGAGCTTTCCGGATGACTACCGAGGAGGCGAAGGAGACCGCAGATGTCGTTTCGGGTACGTTTCTAGTAAACTTCATGCCTGCTCGCGTCTTGTTTGATTCGGGTGCTACCTGTTCCTTTGTGTCTGATACCTTCTGTAAACAATTCTCCACTCCTGTTAGTGTTCTTCCCGATGCGTTAGTAGTAGAAATAGCTAATGGAGATCAAGTGATCATTCGTGACCGCTTTCGTGATTGCACTCTAGAAATCGATGGAAATTCTTTTGGATTAGATTTGTTACCTATGGCTATAGGAGGGTTCGATGTAGTCATAGGCATGGATTGGTTAGTAAGGCATAAAGCGGACATCTTTTGCTCCAAAAAGATGATCCAAGTTCCATTGCCGGAAAATGGAGTGGCTATCATTTATGGAGAGAAAGGAAGGAGGAATAATCCTATCATCTCCTCTCTAAAAGCTCGCAAGTTCTTAGCGAAGGGTTACCCTTCGTACTTGGCCTACATTGTGGACGCAAAGAAAGAAAAGAAGTCGGTAGGAAATGTGGAAGTGGTACAAGATTATCCGGACGTCTTTCCGGAAGACTTACCCGGATTACCGCCGGAGCGGCAAGTAGAGTTTCAGATCGATCTCACACCGGGAGCGGCTCCGATAGCACGTGTTCCATATCGTTTGGCACCGACAGAAATGAAGGAGATGATGGCGCAACTTCAAGAGTTGTTGGAGAAGGGCTTCATTCGACCGAGTTCGTCACCTTGGGGAGCACCAGTACTGTTCGTGAAGAAGAAGGATGGATCTATGCGGATGTGCATAGATTATCGGGAGCTAAATAAAGTCACGGTGAAGAATAAGTATCCTCTACCTCGTATCGACGATCTTTTTGACCAACTCCAAGGAGCGGGATGCTTCTCGAAGATTGATCTTCGGTCCGGTTATCACCAAGTGAGAGTGAAGAACGAAGATATTCCGAAAACGGCTTTCCGGACGAGATACGGTCACTATGAGTTTTTGGTGATGCCTTTCGGCTTAACCAATGCTCCGGCCGTATTCATGGATCTAATGAACCGTGTGTGTCGCCCATTCTTGGATAAATCCGTGATCGTCTTCATCGACGATATTTTAATATATTCAAAGGATGAGTCCGAGCATGGAAGACACTTACGGGAAGTATTGGAAGTTCTAAGGAAGGAAAAATTGTTCGCGAAGTTCTCAAAGTGCGAATTTTGGCTCCAAGAGGTTCAATTCTTGGGGCACGTGGTATCAAAGGACGGGGTAAAGGTGGATCCGGCAAAGATCGAGGCAATGTTGAGTTGGGAACCCCCAACAAGTCCGACGGAGATCCGAAGCTTCTTGGGTCTAGCGGGTTACTACCGGCGTTTCATTCAAGATTTCTCAAAGACGGCTACACCGCTCACTTCTCTTACGAGGAAGAACGTCAAGTTTCTTTGGACCGATGCACAAGAGCAAGCGTTTCAGACGCTCAAGAGGAAATTGTGTGAAGCTCCGATCTTGTCCTTACCCGAAGGATCGGAAGACTTTGTGGTGTATAGCGACGCTTCCAAGATGGGGCTTGGGTGCGTGCTAATGCAAAGAGGGAAAGTAATAGCCTACGCGTCGCGACAATTAAAGGATCATGAGAAGAACTATCCGACTCATGATTTGGAGTTGGCGGCGGTGGTTTTCGCGTTAAAGTTGTGGCGACACTACTTGTATGGGACCAAGTGTACTCTTTTCACGGATCACAAAAGTCTCAAGTACATCTTCGACCAAAAGGAACTCAACATGCGGCAAAGGAGATGGCTAGAGCTTTTGAAGGATTACGATTGTGACCTACTCTATCACCCCGGTAAGGCCAATGTGGTGGCGGATGCATTGAGCCGAAGGAGTCATGGTGATGGTGTCAAAATGTCCCTTGCAAGGATCGATGTGGTGTCAAGTTGGTTGGAGAATGTTAAAGCAAGTCAAGAGGAAGCACTTAAGGAAGAAAACCTCAAAGACGAGGTCATGGTGAAACAAAGGGAGCTCTTAACGGAAGACAGTCGTGGACTCAAACTATTTCAAGGACGGATTTGGGTACCGAAGTTGGGAGGAAACCGGAAGCTACTCCTCGAAGAAGCGCATAAGTCGAAATACTCTATACATCCCGGTAGCACCAAGATGTATAGAGATTTAAAGTTAATGTATTGGTGGCCGGTGATGAAGCTAGATGTAGCTAGCTATGTGGAGAAGTGTGTCACGTGCCTTCAAGTCAAGGCGGAACATCAAAGACCGTATGGAAGTTTACAACCCTTGTCCATTCCCGAGTGGAAATGGGACAATATCACTATGGATTTCGTGACCAAGTTACCAAAGACCTTGCGTGGTCACGACACCATTTGGGTAATCGTTGACCGGTTGACCAAGAGCGCGCATTTCCTGGCGATGCGGGAGACCTTGCCAATGGAGAAATTGGCCAAGCTTTATATTGATGAGGTGGTATCGAGGCACGGAGTTCCGCAACCTATTGTGTCGGATCGGGACAGTCGATTTACTTCGAACTTTTGGGCTTGTCTGCAAAAGGAGTTGGGTACTCGACTAAATTTGAGCACGGCTTACCATCCTCAAACGGATGGCCAAAGTGAGAGGACAATCCAGACCTTAGAAGATATGTTGAGGTCGTGTGTGATAGACTTCGGGGGAAGTTGGGATTCACATCTACCGTTGGTGGAGTTCGCGTACAACAACAGCTACCATTCTAGTATCGGAATGGCACCGTTCGAAGCTTTGTATGGAAGGAAGTGCCGAACCCCGGTTTGTTGGTTAGAAGCGGGCGAAAAGCAATTCGCCGGACCGGAAATAGTTCAAGAGACGGCCGACAAGGTGAAAGAAATCCGGGAAAGGCTAAAGGCGGCACAAGATCGACAAAAGAGTTATGCGGACAAGAAGAGAAGACCGGTGGAGTTTCAAGTGGGTGATCGGGTTATGTTGAAGGTGTCTCCGTGGAAGGGGATCATACGTTTCGGGAAGCGTGGGAAGCTTAGTCCTCGTTTCCTTGGACCGTTTGTCATTTTGGAAAAGATTGGCTTGCAGGCCTATCGGTTGGAATTACCGCCGGAAATGGATGGGATACATCCTACATTTCACGTTTGTTATCTTCGGAAATGTCTAGCCGAAGAGGAAAGCGTGATCCCTTTGTCGGAAATTTGGGTGGACAATGGGAATCGTTGTGTGAAAGAACCGGAGTCGATTTTAGAATCGAAAGTGAAGAAGTTGAGGCATAAAGACGTGGTCGTGGTTAAAGTCCAATGGAAGCACCATCGGGGTGCCAACATTACTTGGGAATCGGAAGATGATATGAAGAAGCGTTATCCTCACTTGTTTGCTTAGGGTAAGATTTCGGGGACGAAATTTCGGGGACGAAATCTCTGTTAGGTGGGGAGGATTGTAACACCCGTAAATTCTTAAGGTAAGTATTTTGTGGTATTAAATGCATTTAATTCGCTTTTGTGAGAATGTGTCCTTGTGTACGTCTTATTATCATGTTCAAATCTAAACAGCATATAATTAAGTTACCTTCGTTAATCGTTCAAACCTTGTGCTCGTTATAGTTTTCGGTTGAGTTTTGGGCCATTTTTGGGTGACTCGCGATTGTGCCCCGCGATTGTGTCCTGGCACTATCGCGGAGGGCACTATCGCCCAAGTTGTATCGAGAAAGGGGTGTGTCACGCGATAGTGACACGCGATAGTGACACGCGATAGTGACCATTGTCACTATCGCCGGGCATACTTGCGGAAGACGTACCGCGGGTGCGTGTGTGTTCGCGATTGTGACTCGCGATAGTGCCCTTTGGCACTATCGCCCGCGACATCTGAAGGGTTTAAATTACCTTGGCAGTCTCATTTTCTCACAAGATCACTTTACAAAAACGGGAGAGCTCTTCTTAGAGGCGATTTTTAGGGTTTCTTCATCTACCACATTTACTTCTAAGCTTTTGGGTGGTTGGGAGCATTAAGTGGTCATCAAGCTCCATCCAAGTGTTCTCATTGAAGTGTTCTTCAAGAATCTCACTCCTCATCTTCTCCAACTTCTAGAGTTTCCATATTTTCTAGGTTTTGGGTTCAAAACCTAGATTGTGAGTTTACTAAACCTTTGTTAAAACTAGATACACATCATAATCTTCTATTTGTTACTTTATCTCTATATGCTCAATGTTTGGGGATTTCTTCCCAAAAATAGTTGAAAGATGTATATATGTATATGGGTGATATGCCTTGGATATTGTTATGTATCATTGTTTGGGACTTGTCTCATGGATATATGATGTGAGCATCTTGATATGTTAAGGGTATGCATAAATGAGCATTATGATGATTCTATTTGGAGTACCATTTGGATGACATGTTTATATGCATGATGATGTATGATTTACATTGGGTCTTTTGTTAGACATCACAAGGATAAGGTGGTAATATTGTACCTATAGTTGGTATTGAATTATGTGGATTGAAATATATCTAAGGGACCCCTTATAATAGTTATGTGGACGAACCAAGTCAGTACACTAGGAGGATATAGTCTTGGGCGCCACTGTGATGGTTTGTGCCTAGACCTCCGCCACTCGGGGAATTTTCTGAGCGATAGTCTTCGGGTGGGCCGGGCCTTTGGGGTGTTCCTTGTTAAGGGCATCAAGGTATATCGACTCTTGGGTGGGACTTGATTGGTGCTTTGGGTCTCCCCTAATGACTCCACATTTGTTGAACACTGGTTAACTGAACTGCTGATAAGAATTGTATTTATTCCTGCATGCTTATTATTGTTCGACTCACTAGGCTTTTTGGCCTAACACTTGTTTGGTGTCGATGTGTATCTCAGGTTCTAGCGGCGGCGGTCTTAAGCAAGTTTAGTCGCTTTGGGGAGATAGCTTGGGGAAGTGCACATAGACGCGTTATACTTTTGGATATAGACTTTTGGGTCTATAGATGACAACCCTTTTTGTAATCTCTTTTCTAGTCGTAGAAATTAGATTAGTTGGTTGTTGTTTATTGTCCGTTAAATTACAAATTGTGATTAAACAGGTTATTCGAATATATTCCCCACTTTTGGGAGGCTCTTGCTATGGCAATTTTTGGTATACCTCATGTCCGTTTTTCGGATTTTTGTTATCCCTATTTTTAGGGTGTTACACGTTGAGTTTTTATTTTAAGAATTGATCCGCTTGTTATATTTTGGTTGGGTTGTTACATTTTTATCATAGTTTTCTGCTCAAACAAGCGATAAAAACCAAACGAAACCAAACAAACCCAGTGAGTCCCACACAGAATAGGGTCTGGGATAGTAAGATGTATGTGGACCTTACCTCTACCCCGAGGGGTACAGAAGATGTTTCCATTAGAAAAAATGGCTTGTAAGAAGTTAAAGAAAACATGATTTTGCGAGAAACATTTGGTTCTAAAAAGTTTGGAAAAGAGGAAAGAGAGAAAAACATAAATGGTAGAAAATCAGGTTAGGAAAGTCGAAGAAAAAGTAACAAGCGCGTGATTAAAAGCTTCACCAAATAGGACGCATTGTACCATATGCTCCTCAACGGGGAAGCTCACCTGATGTAAAAGATAATGATCGGGGTGATTAACACAAAAGAAATGTTCAACATGCTCGCTAACTGATTCATCATCATCTGGAGGGATGTTCCTCACAAGAACCTGCAGGAGCAATTATAAATGATCAGTGCCACGTAACTTTTTTCATAAAAATCATATCTTTGGCCATTGGACACTCACGGTAAATTGATCAGGACGACGTCTTTCAGCAGCAAGAAAATGCAGCCTCATTTTTGTTACAATCATGTATTCGTTGTAAAGAGCGTAGAATGTCCAAAATGTGAAGGCGTAAGCCATTACTATATGCGCGAATAACCTGATAGACAACACTAAATGCATATACTTAACTGTGGTTATTAAAATCATCAACGAAGGTATGTAAACAGAAACTCTTTGACACCTTTTTGATCCAGCAGGGACATTGGATATTGAGAGCTTGTCAATATTACTGAAGGTTAGATCTTTCATAGTCTCTTTCATTTGCTCGAAATTCTCCCCAGTATAATTGACAGGCACCAACACAGCAAATGCAAGTAGAGTGATAGGGCAAAATATTTTCAAGCTGCAACAACATTTTAACATTAATAGAACTGGAAAAACTAGCAACCAAGTCAACCAAATGGACCTAGTAAATCCCACGCGGAGTTAGGGTGGGGATCCTTGGATAAATAACCTTAAATGAATTTTCAATTGGGAACATGATCTAAAATAATTTAGCTCAATGACCTTCATTTGACGTGCCGCAGGTTCAAAACAACATGCCCCTGGTTTAAAACAGTTTGCTCCCGTAAAAACTTATAAATACACTAGAGGGTCATTTTGCAAAACAGATTTTTGGAGAAGGTCATTCAGCTAAATAGCCTGGTCTGGGGTAGGATGTATGACGTACGTAGACCATGCATATACCCCAAGGGGTAGAGAAACTGTTTCATGAAGACTGCAACTTGCAGATAAAACTAGCAATCAAGTCAACCAAACGGACCTAGAAAATCCCACGCGGAGGTAGGGTGGGGGTCCTTGGATAAATGACCTTAAATGAATTTTCAATGCGGAGCATGACCTAAATTTTTTTAGCTCAATGACTTTCATTTGACCTACCGCATGTTCAAAACAGGGGCGGATCTAGTATGTTAAAGGTTGGGGGGATGGGCCCCCATTAAAAAGAATTCTCTTTTACCTAGGTTAAAAGCAAAATTTTTTAACTTTCTACCATAGTTCCCGCCAGTAATTTCCTGCCTGTGCCCCCACCAACCAAAAAAAGTACCTCGAAATCAACCAAAAAAGTCTCTCAAAATCAACCAAAAAACCCGAAAAAAGTCCCTCAAAATCGACCAAAAAATCCCTCGAAAGCAACCAAAAAACTTTAAAAATCCCTCGAAGCGGTGGAATTAGGCTAAAAACACATCGGGAGACTTTGCGGACCTTTTATCTACCTTAAAGGTGCCCCCACTAGGCAAAAATCCTGAATTTGCCACTGGACGTCAAAACAAGATGCCCCTGATTTAAAACAGTTTTCTCCCGTAAAAACTTATAAATACACTAGCAGGTCATTTTGCAATACAGGGTTTTAGAGAAGGTCATTGAGCTAAATAGCCTGGTCTGGGGTAGGATGTATGGCGTATGTAGACATGCATATACCCCAAGGGGTAGAAAAATTGTTTCCATGAAGACCCCAACTTGCAAATCAAACTAACAATCAAGTGACAAGTAGAATTCAATTTAGGCTACTCAGACTCCTAAAAGTACTCACCCAAGAAGGTAGATTCGAATATACACAGCAGAATCAAGTCCCGCATGTTGGATTAGCTCAGGTTCCGGCATTCTTAACGCAGCAGGCATCCAATTCAAAAACTTTAGGTACATTTTGACATCCACATTCACATATTTCTTTACAGCATTTCCAGAACTAGTTGGACTGTCTCTTATTCCCTTGAGGTACCATTTTGGGAAGTAAACTCTATCGTTAATTGGTTGAAGCCGTAAAATTGCAAATGCCACCAGAAATAGTAACGCGGATGAACTATTAATTGCAGCAGACACAACAATATCTGAAAGAGTAGCCATGTTCTTTCTCGAAGATCAAACAACACCTACAGTTTCAATCAAAAACCATTTGATAAGCATTATCTTCATTTGTATCAACCAATTGGGACTTTTTGAGCTTCAGGTAAAATCCAATACATAATCCCAACAATACAAATTCAAAAGGTTTTTTCTGTTATCTCTTACAATCTACATTCTAAATATCTACCAAACTTACAAAAAAAAAAATTTAGAAATCACATTCGTTTCGTGTAAAGCTAAAACCTGAACATCTGAAAACAATTTGTTAACCTATTTACCGCAACGCAACACATTCACTAACAACGATCAAGGGGAAAATAGCAGAAAATCATCGAATTGAACCATACAATGGGATAAAAATCCAAAAATTAACTTAAAAGCAAGAGTCAAATTCATTAAACTCATACCAATGCGATTATATTTGCTCATGAAGCAAGATTTTAGACGGCTTCACAAATTGTGATCACGATAGATGAAATATTGAGAGCTTTACACCATTTCCTCAGCAAATTGATTGGTGTCAACAATAAGAGGAATGCAGGAAACAGATTGAATTTCAATATTGTTGATTGATTGATGTCAAAAGTATGAACAATTTTGAGGGTTTGAAATTGGGGGAAAATGTGAGGGTTTGGAGGGAAGGTGAAAAAACAGGAGGGGAGCGGCATATGTCTTGATAGTTAATCACGTTATATAAGTATGGGTGTACACGTGGCAATTCGCATTTTGTTTATTCTTTAAAAATCTTAAACTTTTAATAAGAAAATATTTATAAAGTATTAATTACTCCTTTTCATTTACAAATTATTAAATGAAAAGGGGTAGACCTACAACCACGGGAGGGGTCCCGTGCACCCGCTCACTTGATTGCCGTAAAGAAAAAAATATATAAGCGTTTTAAAGGTGCACCCGCTTGATTTTAAGGGTGCACTGAAATATTTTAAATCTGAATTTAGAATATTAATAAGCAACTGGTGGGATGTTTTGTGGTGATCAAGTTAAAGTTTAATTTAGTGGAGGTTTGGGGTTCAATCCTAACCCTCTGGTAGGGGTGTACAAGGAATCGTCAACTCGCAAAACATGTCCAACCTAACCCGCTAGCAACCCAATTAAACCTGACTCGTCAACCCGCTAAACTGCCAACCCGTTAATTAGGAGGGTTGAAATTGGGTTAGCATAACTCAACTCAACCCAAACCGCCACTAATATATATTATTTTGATATATATATATATATATAATATTTACAACCACTATAATTTACAACCCAAAAAATATATACATATTATATTAGTCTAATTAACAACCCAAAATATATATACAAATATTAGTCTGATTATGATTTACAGCCCGAAACCCAAAATTAATCCAACTACGTCGCCCAAATTAATTCAACTACGTCGATCGATATGTCTCAATAAGCACGACTGCATGAGTACATTGAAACACCGAGATCGACGTTGTTGTTTTCATTGCATAAATAAACATATGAAGTATGTTTCAAACAATAGATTTCAAATTAAAAGTATAAATATAAATGAATATAAGAAGTATGTTTTAAAATAGAAGTTCAAACCATGAATTTTTGTTTTTACTACATTGATGTTGTTAAAAGTTTGATTTTTATTGTGTAAAAAAATATCATATGTTTTTTTTGTAGGTTGTAACTTTGTACTTTTATATCATATTTCCTATGTATACGAACAATGGAAAAAAAATTCTAAGTCTCCAAAAATCGAAGACAATGATGAATCAAACACGTCTAAGAAAAGGGGATCTAGAACCTCAAACATTTGTAATAACTAATAACTTTGTTGGCTACATTTTTAGTATTATTTATCGTATTTTAATCGTCAACTTTATGTATATTTCTAACCCGCCAACTCAACCCAGCCCGCCCTAACCCACAAGGGTTGGATTGGGTTAGGTTATACTTTTGAATGGGTTGGGTTGGGTTGGGTTGGGTTGGGTTGAGAATTTTCAAACCGCCGTAATTGGGTTGGGCTGTAAAAATATCAAAAACCACCCAACCCAACCCGCGTACACCCGTACCCTCTGGCACATGCTTGGGTTTTTAGTTACTTTTGAAACTAGTGCAAGGAGGGAGTAACGCACAAATAATGTAAATAGAAAAAAAAAACAAGAAATACATATTAAATGAACCGAAACTTTTTTGGGTTTCAATATTTTTTATAAATGAAACAGAAAAATTCTCTAAAAACTGAAAAATTCTTTCGAAATTAACCCAAAAACTCTCTCGAAATCAGGAAACAAAAACTTAAAATGCTTTGAAATCGACCAAAATACTTTAAAAAATCACCCGAAGGCTCAAATTCGGCTGAAAACATATCGAGCGACATTGCCGACACTTGATCAAATTTTAAGGTGCATCCGCTTGACCCAAAATCCTGGGTCCGCCACTAATGTACTTGTAGAATCCAAGATCTATTTTAACTTGTATAGTATTTTTTTTGTTTTTTTGAAAGGACTTGCAAATTATTAAATGTTGTGTATATCTATATACCATTAGTTTAAAGATGTTTTATAGATATCTTTTGGGTTTTTATTTGTATTATTTATTATTTTCTCCGTCCTAAAATAAGTGTTCACATTTTTATTTATGTTTGTCCCAAAATAAGTGTTAACTTTCAAAAAATAGATAACTAAATTATCACATTTACCATTAATTAAGGGTAATCTTATTCCGACTCTCAAAAACTTATTTACACCCTATCCCACCCCACCCCACCCCACCCCCCATACCCATCCTACCTACTATAATTATTAATATAATCATTATTATTTTTTATTAATATAATTATAATCATTACATAATAATTACTTGTTTATTTTGCTCAAAGAGCCACATTACAAACGAATATTGGTCTCCTAGTCATTTCTCTTTCAATTTGACGAAAATAGACCTAGGTCCGCCATTACGGACCTACAGGTCCGCTACCTGCCACAAAACGACAAAAAAGCCACGTTCCGAGCTAGATCCGCAATCGGGTCGGTTCAAGACAGGTCCGCAACGGTAGAGGACCTGCAGGTAGAGGAATGGTAGAGGACCTGCAGGTAAAGGACGTAGAGGAAGTAGAGGACCTGCAGGTAGAGGACCTGCATGGTAGAGGACCTAGGTACGCCATTGCGGACCTAGGTCTATTTTGGTAAATCATGAAGAGAAATGGCTAGGAGACCAATATGTCAATGTAATGTGGCTATTTGAGCCAATTTCCCTTAAAATAATTATAATCATTCCATATTTATTTTTTAATTTTAATATAATTATGAAGTATTTATTCATTATTTTAGTTTTAGTTATATTTTAGTTTAATGTAATTATATATTATTTTTAAACCTACAAAGATAAAATAATTTAATATAAAAAAATATCAAAATAACATAATTGATAAAGTAACAAAAAATTACTAAAAACTAAAAATATTACAACTCAATCAAGTGAAATAAAATCCGGAGTACGATTACTAGATAACAGTTGCTCGTACATATTTATTCGACTCATGTAATGAGTAGCCCATCCGGTTGCGCAATCATATTTGAAATGGTACCATTGTTGCATGATACGAGGCATCGGGTACCCTTCGGCCAGTGATATTTTAACATAATGATTACCATTAGCGTGCCCGATTGCAATAGCGACATGTTCAAACCATGGTGGCGGACTAGATCGAAGTGCTAAGAATGTCATGCTACCTGCAGTTGTTAAAGAATGTAGTATCACATTATACCTTGAAGCAACCAACACACCCGTTTCAGGAATATCAATCCACTTCTCGTAGGGTGCAAATTTGTCTAGCTTAAAAAAGTTCAAAGAGTTGTAAACCTGACACCATCTTTCAATACCAAACATCTCAACATATTCTGTCTTGTACATGTCCAACTCCTCCATTAAATTATATCGAATAGATGGCCATTCATCTTCGTGAAGGTTGAGACAGGCAGTTATCGCTCGAAAACCACAATTTCCATCAGATGCTACATCTTGTACATGCTTGATGTAAGGATGAAACATATATGAAAACTGGTTCATGTATGGATGTAAATAGTAACTATGTCTTGTTGGTTCCGATGAGTAACAACTATATCTTATCGGTTCCTTGTAATCGTCAACTTTTGGTGCAGATGAACAACTACGTCCACGACGTTCTTGAGGTTGTGGAGGTAGCTCAACAGGTGTTTTTCTGAAAGATTGCGTTTTTAAGGAATGACGCCTACGAGTAGCGGTGTAAGTCTTCTTTCCAACTTGTCATTTCAAGTATTGAAAAATGTAGAAACGAGAGAGAGAGAGAGAGATACGAATGTTTGATGATTGTGGTATGATGTAGATTGGGGAGAGATAGTCAATTTATATAGATGAAATAGTGTTGGTAGTTAATAAAGTATATACGTTATAGAAAAACGATATTTGTATAAAAACGAGATGTATATAAAAACGAGGTTTGTATAGAAACAAGATGTGTATAAAAACGAGAATTATATAAAAACGAGATTTGTAAAAAAATGAGATATATCTTAGTAAAAAAATGATTTTTTTTGTATAAAAAAATGAGATATATATAAAAAATGAGATATATAAAAAAAAATGAGATATATCTTTAAAAAAATGATTTTTTTGTTTTTTAGACATCCTAGTAAAAAGTGTTGTCTTGCATGAATTTTTTTTATTTTTTATATATATTTTTGTCTTTTCCCGTAAATAAAAGTTTTATGTATATATATTTTTTAATTTTTCATATGCTTTTTACATATCCTAGAAAAAAGTGTTGTCAGAAAAGTTATTGGAATAAGATTACCTTTTCAATTATATCTCTTTTTCAATGTTTGACTTTTATTTTAACAATTCTCAATGCAATTTAGACCCAAGGTTGGGTGTAAATAATAGGACCCTTAATTAATACATAAATATATAATAGTTGTGAAGAGAGAGAAAAATTTAACAAGGATAAAGATGTTATTTAGTAACAAAAATATATAATAATTGCATGTTTAAAACTATATGTCAAATTAATTGTAGACACGGTATAAATAATTAATAGACGTAACTATCATTTATAAGTATTTAATGAAGTCAAAAACAACTAAAATTCATATAAATTCATTCCACTTGCAATCATGGCTCCATTCAATTTTTAAATAAATGATTGGACTTATCTCACATTAAATTTAGAGTAAATTAAGTTTTTTTTCTCCTTGTCGTTTGTGAAAAATGTTTATTTTGTATCTATTGTTATTTTTATATCTATACTTTAAAACTATAACTTTTTTTTTTTATAAAAAAAAAACATTTTTATAAGTTAAAATTGATTTTTTACATTTTCTTTCCATTCCTCATACTTAAAAATTAGGGTCTGTTTGTTTTTTGAAAAAAAAAAACTTTCAAATTTGAATCGATTAGACCTTTCTACATTCAGATTGTTTATTTTTTTTTTTCCAGTTTTTAGAATTTCTTAATTTTTAAATACATCTGAAATCGGTTAGACCTTTCTACATTCAGATTGTTTGTTTTTTCCAGTTTTTAGAATTTCTTAATTTTTAAATACATCTGAAAGAAGTGGTGATCCAACTTCTTAAAACAATTTATCGTCGTCTCAGTCCATATGCTCTTTTTTCTTTCAAAACACCTCCAGACGTTACAAATACAAACAATCTTATTGTTTCATATTTCAGACTTCAACACCACCTCTTATTAATCAGAAGTGAAATAATACTTCAGACATATGTCCTTCATGTTGTAACCCAGTGGTAAGGTAACATCCTAGGGGGTCAGTGGATGGTATCCCTGACTACCCAGGTTCGAACCCCGCGGTGAGCATCCTGTGACATCCATGATCATGGGTCTGCCACATAGTGGTACCCTTAATTGGGCTGGGTCGTGGTTGACGGGGATTAGTCGGGTGACACCTTTAAGTGGGAGCCCGAATACCTCAGGAACGTGTATGTGTGTTAACCTGCCGTTCAAAAAAAAACATTCAGACATCTTATAAAAAACAAATGCCACCTAAAAGTTATCTAGGAAGCCAAAAAGGCTTAAATATCAATCGATCACATACAAGAAGGATGTAAAACAACAATATCAAAACCATAGAGACCGAATTCGTAATATTTAACATAACTTGCTCTTAAATTTATCAAACATGATATGTCCAAAAAGAGGTACAATCAGTATACAAGGGAACTAGAAAGTATGGTACAAATGGTATAAGCATGGGGATGCATCACATTCCCTGGTCTCCACCTCATAATAACACAACCCAAACAAGTCAAAACTCCACTGTACAAACTGTTAACAAAATTCTGTTGTACCGTACAACCAATAACAGCTGCCGCTTGCAAATCACAAATTTGTAAAACTTCCTTTTCCAGAGAAATAATGGCTAAAACCAGATAAACGATACTGAACGTCTGAACTGACTTCTACATCGATATAAGTTGCTCTGAAATAGAAATTTCAGCCCTGGAAAAGGTACAGTTGGAAATGATCCAGTGGACCGAAAGAATTCTCATCTACTTGTACAACCATTATCAACCAACCTACTTGAACCCATTTCCAACCGTTGGATCATCAGAAAACCCATCAGTGACCCCACCAGAACTATTTCCGGTCCCATCACTGCCGTCCATTTCATACTCTTCATCCTCACCGTTCACTCCTTCATCAGACGACAAAGGTGCCAACCAGCACGTGCCATGCAGGTGCCCATTCACACAAACGAAATAATCCAGTGCACCGTCGTGTGAGCCAAGCCGTTTAGCCGCGTTTCTAGGAACTAATCCGGCTGTCGTCATACTCCAAACACGGGCCCCACAATAAGGACACCTGTCCCTATCTTCCAACGCCACTTGTCTCGCTATCAAACAAGCACGTGTCTTCGATTCGCGAAATCCCCGAAATACCCCTCGGAAAACCCCTAAATCATCCTCTCGATCCCCCATCCGATGCTCACACGGATCGCTCACAAACAACAAGTCGCCACGACACCGTTTCGTCAAAAAGCTTCGGCCGGAGGTTTTCGAAAACCGTGACTCCATCACGAAGTGGCCCGGCTTCGGCCGGCTCAACGCGAAGTTCCGACTCGATTCGCAGCCGCCGCAGAAGAACAGAAGCTTAGCAAGCGCCGGCCAACCGCCGCCCATCCGGCTGCTGTGAACGCCGTTGGACAATGTCTCCGTTATCCCCGGTGCGCGGAACAAACACAGCTCACGCCACAACAACCGCCTCGCCATGGCGCGAAGCCGCCGGCAGACGGAAGCCGTCCGGCAAACCACCTGAACGTCCCATTTCATCGACTCCATAACTAACAAAAGCACTCTCTCGTTGAAAATAACCGATTCGTGTGAACCCGAGCCGCCGCTCGACGCCGTGTTCAGCCGCACCCTCTGGTTATCGCTCATTTTTAATTTTTTTTTTTCCAATTTCAGGCGAGAAAAGGGGTTTTGTACTCTATATATAGTCGCACGGTACCTACAATAGTCGTACACACGTGGTGGGTGATTAGTGGTGGATCAGTTTCTTTATTGGAGTTGTGCTCGTGGAATTATGATCGTGGAGGGTTGTGATGGATGGAAAATGGCACGTGGAGGTTAGGAGATGTTGCTTAAAAGGAAGAAAATGAATGATGAGGTGAGAGGCTGCCACGCGTCCAGAGAGATTATGTTAAAAGTTGGTTTAGTGGAAAATATCTTTTGAGGGGGGTAACGTGGCGGTCTAGGAGGGATGTGGTTGCCACGTGTGAATAAAATATCTGATGATGGTGGACACGTGACGGGAAATGGTGGCGGCACGTGGGGTAGGTGACCTGTTAAGGACAAAAAAAAAGGTGAAAAAGAGGAATATTTTTTTAACGGAATTGTTTTGTTATTTGGAAATGTGTTTGTTGGTTGTTTGGATGTTTGAGATATTTTCACTTTTTGAATGTTTTCTAGATTGATGTATTTATTTTTCTTTATTTATATATATATATGTATATATATATATATATATATAGATGAAGGAAGTATAAGAAGGGAGTGAGTGTTGATATATAATAGTTTAAAGAGTAAATTATAGGTTTGGTCCATGTGGTTTTATGTGTTTTAATAATTTGGGTCTCTAATTTGAAATATCTATGAATTGTGTCTCCATGGTTTGCATTTACAACGCGTTGGGAAAAAAATTCATTGTTATTCTTCTACGTAAAACACTATTCCTACCGGAAGTCAACTATATATATAGGCGAAAGATCGTGTGAGAAGTTAACTTAACGTGAGAAGTGAATCTAAACCGTTGATCACTTTTAATCTCAAATCACCCATGAATCGCACTTGATACGGGAAATGATCTGGTGCATCTCAGCCTAATGTGCATCAAACGGTCGATAACCACTTCTCATGCTTCTCACCCTAACTCAACATTCGGTTAAGATCGGATTTGACCGGTCAAATATTGCGTTTTTGACTGGTCAACAATTACGACTTTGACTGGTCAAAAGTTGCGACTATTCCAAAAATAGAAGAACAATTTCGTAATTTTTACAAATACACGAGACGAGTTCATATATGAACCTGTAGGATTCACATATGAACTAAATGTTCATATGTAAACAGTGTAATTTATATATGAACTATTTTAATTGATTCATATATGAACCAATTAACTGAGTCACATATGAACTAATTAACTATAGGTTCATATGTGAATCAGTTGAACTAATTAACAAATTCATATATGAACATTTGTGATTCTCATATGAACTAATTAACTGATTCATATATGAATCACAAAGGTTCATATATGAATCACTAGTTCATATATGAACTCGTCCCGCATATTTTACGAAACTACCCCTTTATCTTCTACAGACCACACAAGGAATTATCCGGTGCTTCACGGTCAAAGCCGTAAATGTTGACCGGATAAAGGGCTAGGATCATTTCTTTATTTATCATATTTTTAGCATTTATCAAATGTGTAACACCCGTAATTTTCAATAAGTATAGAGCCACCCAGGCGTTTCTGTACCTCGTGTTTAGTGGGATTCATGTTGGGAAAACACTTCTAAAAGTCCCAAAGAGTGTCGAGGGCCTTAGTGTCGAAAAAGATCGGATTTTCGGGCTTCGGAGAGTCTGGGCGAAAGTGACATGTGTCACAATCTAGTGTCCTCTCGCGGAGGGCATTGTTGCCCGCGGTACAATCTCAGCGAGAGTGGCAAGCGAGGCACTATCGCTGTCGGCCTCTGGTTGTTTTAAATCCCGAATTTTCAGCCTTTTCATTTGTTATCTTCACCCACTTTACTATTCTCTCCCAAGAACCGAGCCTCACCCTCCCCTTACAAACCTTAACTCGTTTTTGGGTGTTTTTGTCATAAAACCAAGTGTTCTTTCATCTCCTAACGATGTTATGGAAGCTAGATTTATTATCCTTTCATCTTCACCTTCTTCACCCAAGCTTTCTAGGGTTTCATCCAACTCTCCCCCATTTTGAAGATTTGGAGTTTGTGGCTTGTGTTGGTGACCTAGAAGTGTTTGATTGATGGATTCAAGTTGTGGTTGAGGTAATCATCTATTTTCTTCATTTATGGAAATTAGGGTTTTGGGTATATGATGAGATCTTTGTGTAAAATGTTTGGGGAACAATTATTTATGGTGGAATAAGTATATTTATGGTTGAAACTTGTGGATCTAGGTTTTGCAAGAATGTTGCTTGTGGATTCAAGTTTTTTCAAAGGAGCTCGAAGTGGGGTAAAAATCTAGATTTAGCCTAAATCTAACAAGGTGAGTTCAAGTTAATTTGTGAAAACGGTGTACATGCCAAAATGTTTATCTTAAAATGTTTGTGTTTTACCTCAAATTGTTAATTGCTGAATGTTTAGTTTTATAAACATGTTGAGACACCCCTTTTTGGGATATTTGGGTATTTTGGTAAATAAATCATGTTGAAACGTTTCTTTGATGATTTTACACATATAATTGGAGTTTAATGGACGTAAGTGTCATTTTGTGTATTTGATCCCATAAACCTTTTCGGAAAGTGCATATTATTGTGCTATGAGGCATTTTGAAAACATAAGGGTATGAGTTCATTTGGAAAATGATTTGTCTCAACCAACGATGAGATTTGAGTTAATTATACTTTTGGTCGTGTTTGCATAATAGTTTGTCAAACGTGTTTCAATGTTTATATCAACTTTCATTTGGGTATTTACGTAAACTGTTGGGTCGTTGGCTCGATTTTGACTAAATAGAGTCTTGAGGACATTTGTCCAGTTTTAATGGCTCGATTTAGAGTCTAAATTATGATTTACAACTTAATGCATTTTATTGCATAATTATGATAATTACATGCTCGAGTGCTTTAGTCATTCATGTGTAGTCATGTAATCTTAGACTGTGTTACACTGGATCCATAGGCACGTAAGTCAGTCTTATTTGTGGTCAATTGGGTGGTACGGGGTTGGACTCCGGGACTCATGTCTTATGACCTTGTCCTTTCAAGTGTACACTAAGAGGGCTGAGTCCAGTTGTGCTATTGTGACAATGGGTAGGTCATGATGGGCGTTTGGGGCCTCCGCCATGTCGGGGCAATGCCATGGTTGTATCCCCCTGCCTAGCCTTTGGTGATATTCTTGATAATATTCGCTAAGGTCAGCTGTCTCTTTTGGTGTAGCTTAAAGGAAGTCGTAGGGATACTTGGGCTTGTGTGTCGTGAAGTGTCATACGATTAACTGTAACACCCTAAAAATTGGGTAAAATAAAACTTAAAATTTCTGCAATATAACGCCTGATAAAAAGGCGAAACCAAAACCTGTAAACATGAAGTCTATAACCCAAAAGAGTTGGGGTAGTTCTAAAATGAAGTAGTGGAATAATTAAGACATTTATATGACAACCTATTTAATCTAGAACAATTAACAACTAGATTAAGGTGGGTGTCACTATGACTTCAAAACGCTCTTTCTCGATTTCCCAAAAATGCCCGGTCCAAGGAGGAATCCTAGGTGCGATCCCGGCGAATCAAGATGCCCTATTTGCACCACTAGCGGAACCTGTGAACCATTTAAACACGAACACAAGTGTTATAACGAAGTCTAACGGTTATTACGCCGGTACTAGTTATGATGCAAATAAGAACAATAATTTAATGTTACCGGCGTCCATGCATTGTGATAAATGCCAAAACCTCCCAATCGGGACATTGAAATTTCCTGTACATTTAAAACATAGATATTTTCCAAATAAAATGGGAAAGCACGCAATGTAGTTTGGATTTCACCGTCCAGCCCTGGTTCTAGTTCCCATGCCACGCCGGACATCACAATCCTCAAACCGTCTCTGCCTCTAGCGCTTACCCCGTCGGGTTACACCTCAAGGTCTTACAGGCAAGGGTGCCTATCCAATCTAGTCGAGTTCCAACTAAGGGACTTGCGTCCAATATTGTCTACTCGCAATACCCAAGGCAATACACATGCAATATACTATGCATACCTTCTAAATCCTCGTGCACAAGGAAATAGATATAAGACTTCCAACGAGAAATATAATCAATTATAGATGGTAACCTTCATGTAAGCAAAATATTGATGCAATTAACATGACCATACTTGTTACACTTTCATCAAGAGAAATTATAACTCATTTAGCCACATATAAATCCCCAATAGTAAAAACGACTCCAACTGTTGATAAGAATTTATGTATTTGGCATTTCAATATGTAGGGATGTAGACCTTTACCAAGATTTGTCCTTTTCTATAAGACTTGCAAATAAGCACTCTACAGTATGTTTAAACACTTCCATCAACCCCAAAATCTCATTTATTGAAGATAACCAAAACCCTAGCTTTTAGGTTAATAGCAAGTATTTCATAAAAATCATATAAACAAATAATGGTGCAAGTATGGATGTACATAAATGAGAAAACTTACCTAGAGATTCAATGAACAAACCCTAGAAGATTTGAGTTGAGAAGTAGGTGATGAGAACTTTGACCTTCAAGAAAATAGAGTTAGTTTACCAAACGAGAGGAACCCTAGTTAGCACTAAATATACCTAACCAAGATCTTAGAGAGGAGTAAATGTGGAAGAGGTGAAGATTGGGATGAAGAAATCTTACCTAGATGAGAGCAAAATCGGCTGCCAAGAAAACCCCAAAGTGAAATAAATGAAGTCTCTAGAGAAAATCAGGCATTTAATGCCTTTTAGCCCGTCGGCGATTGTGACATTGCGAGAGTGCCCGGTCACTCTCGCCGAAAGTGTACCGAAACTTCGGCCCGCATGACCACAATTGGACCTCCGCGATTGTGACTCCGCGAGAGTGACCATGGCACTCTCGCCGAGTGCTCAAACTTCGGAAAAATTTTGGTTTCTTTCGATCCCGATCACTCGACTGATTCTAAGGCTAAATTTTATAAAAACGAACCATGAGAATTTATGATTACAAATTAAATCATAGTCCCAAAATTCGGGGTGTTACATTAACGTTGTATGAGTGACATACTTTTGTGTTCCTCCACTCTCAACGGATGCGGGTATCTCCCGCTGTCGGCCCTTAGTATCTTGGATATTTAATTGTCCTTACTTAAATTGTAACACCCTAAATTTTTACATCAAATTTGAACCTTTTTTTTTACATCAAGTTTGTACAAAACATATTATCATTTAGCGGAAGCATGTGACAAATTTAAAAGTTAACAAATGTTTTCGATCCATAATTAAGTCACACTCAAAAACATTTAAACAATATTCACAACACAAGTGTGACCCGTCCAAAAGTTGGTGTTACCGTCATATCCACGACCATTAACATATAATAATAAAGTATCAAAAGAGTTGTCCAAAAAACATGTCTTCATACTCTTGCTTCCATTGCCACTACCCCACCTCACCAAGCATGATCTATTTATCTCCTGTGGATACAATATATTAAACAAAACAGTTAGCATAAAATGCTAGTGAGCGCACCGAATAAAAGCAAGTGATCCAGAATAAGTCATCAATTTATAGAAACTAGTTTGACAATGTAACAACATGGTACATATGTAAGCACATAAGGATGTGGGGGGTAAGTCCATAGAGCTTAGTATTTCCACTTGGTAGCTAGCCACGGTCAACACGAGCCCGTATGGGGGATAATCCACATCACCCGTCCCGGTGGGGGAGCACAAAGCATTCCACCTCTAGACGTTACCTGAAACTTGGGTGATAACATCTCCAAGCCCACACATGTACAATGGTTCGGTTCGCTCGTCAGCCTCTTGAACCACATGGTCACAATGGAGCATTCACATCAACCCGGTTCCACCAATTGCATAAACATAATAGCATAAGTCATAAAAATCACAAAGTGCATTTGACATCACATTGTGCATTCATAATTATAAACAAGTTTAAACTATCACGATGAGCATTTGGCATCTCCTACAAGGAGAATTTACATCTCATTGTGTATTATGAACAAGTATAAACAATTTACAAGTCAATGTGCATTTAACATCTCAAACAATGAGCCTTAGCATCACATAGACATTTCAATACTACCCACATCCATAATGAACTATTGTCAAACTTTAACATAAAATGACTTATGAGTTTTACAAAAAAAAAAAAAAACAAGTATCCATAGGGTACACTCACCTTAGGGTGTGATGAGGATCACCACCCAATCCACAAACTATGTCACTTGTTGTTCAAACCTATTGCAAAGGTTTAAACAAAACTTGTTTAGATAATTTAACCAATATGTCAAACCGAAAGACATATTTGTCCTCAAAACTAGATGACTTAGGAGGTCCCAAATACACTTTAATATAAGTTACTAATGAATCCCAAAACACCTCAAGAAAGCTTAAGGTCAATTACTTAAAAATTTCTTATTTTAACATTTGCCCAAAAACACACCCAAAACTGACATAGCTGCTGTAATTCGACTTTTTGACAAACTTAATGTTGGAATTAGCTTTTGTGATCAAAAGATAAATTAAAACAGACAGTTCAGGGTTTCAAACGATATATTATACGCCTAAATCCGATAAACGGTTGATTTTATACGAATTTATTAAGACAACCCAGTGAGTGCTGAAATGTCCCAGACAGCATCCCAATTTCGAGTTTTCTTGATTAAAATCCACCCAATAGGTCACCAAATCGACCTAAACTCAATTTCAACCTATAAACAACTTATATATACATCAAAACAAGTTTATTCCAGGTCTCAAATATAAACTTTGACATCAATTCAATATCGAACCCTAACATGAACAAATCAACCCTTTTTGACCCGTTAAATGACCCATTTCAATCAAAAATCAACAACACACATCTATACTTACTAAAATCAGATTACAAGGGTTAGAATACTTACTTTGAGATGAAGAACCAATCAATCCCACAAAACAAGGCTTGTTCTAGGCTAAACCAAGGTCAAATTACTATAAAATGGCTTCAAATTGAACATGCAATCTCCTAGCATCAAGGATTCATCAATGGTAGCTTCAAGCTCATCCTTCTCTCTCTCTAAGAGTTGAAATCGGCTGGAAGGGGCTGGAATGAGCAGATTGGAAAGCTTATTTCACCTTTAATGCTTCTTATTTGACCCATTTTGCTATTTACCATAGTACCCTTAAGTTACTTAGGTAATTACCCCACTATACCACTTTTGTATACATAGAAGGACTTGTATTTCATGCTTAAACTTATTATTTATGCCATAAACATTTTAGTCCAACCCTTGTGCATAATATGTAAGTACTCTTTGCACTATAATTTGTACCTTAAGGCTAATTAATCATAATTAACATGGAATAAAACAAATAAATTCACTAAAATTCATAATAAATTATAAACCTTCAAGGACATAATAATAATTATAATAAGCTTTGTAAAACCCCAAAATAATAATATTTCAAAATATTGGGTGTTACATAAATGTTTGGATTTCATTCCATTTTATGGTCGCATGAGTATTAAGTTTCAGTTCCATATTTTCAATGACGTATCATACCTATATGGTTTGTTTTCCTTTATTTATGGGTTGAGTATTATATCCCGCCCGGATTTTGGGTGTTTTGGGATATGAAATATCATTCACGTTTTTACAAATTGGGTGTCGAATTATAATCCCGTTTTGGGTGAATTATGGGTTGCATCGTTTTATAAAGAATGTTTGTTTTGGAATGTTGTCTTTAAAGATGCATATTATGGGGAAAACAAGTTGTTTCCATTTCTAAAGTAAACCATTTCAAAAGATCTAGATTTGAACTGAATTCCTTTCTTTAAAGATATATTCATTCATGTTAAAACTCTTGAACTCATTAGGCTTTAAGCCTAATCTTTTTATTTGTCGGCATGTGCATCAGGTTCCAATTGGGATTTGGTTCTAGCAGCTACGAAGATTTGAGCCTTAGCTTTGTGCAAGTGTAAGTAGTTGGAGAATTCTTCCGCAGTTTAGAGATAGTGACTATTATTGGGTTTTAGTAGCACCCGTTCTTATTATAGACTGTATGTGTAGAATGAATGTGAGTATTGAGGTTAAATAATAAATTGTGATTAGAGTTGTATCCTTTATCGATGTATTTAGAAAATTTTAAATCGGTTGCTATTTCCTGATTTGAGGGTGTTACAAAATGAACCTAATCTGATATATATATATATATATTAAAATACAAACCCAACAAGTCAAGCTCAAGTGCTCAACCATCTATGCAGATAATCAATGATATAGAATAAATCGGTTCCTAATTTTACTCTCAACATTCTCTTTAACTGATTTGATAACCACCTTTAAATTTCAAAATACACAAAATCGATGGTTGAGATTTGGTAGGGTTTGTAACGATAATGTAGTTTGTATAACTAGTTATGGCTAAACGACTACCTTTAAAAAATCAAAACATGATAGTTATGGATAACCGACTACCTTTTAAAACAGTTATCTTATTATTTACTTTCACTTAGGAATGACAACGGTCCGGGTTCGGGCCGGTTATTGGTATCCCCGTCCCCGAAACCGATAACCAAAACCGTCCCCGTAACTGCCCCGATCCCCGTCGGGGATCTTATCGGGGATCACCGTCGGGTCCCCGCGGTTTCCCCGATCCCCGTTGGGGAACCCATTAAGGGAAAACATCATCTTTCCCCGTTCACCGTTGGTTACACCCGAACCCGAAACCGACCCGGGAAAAAGTTACAAAATGTTATTTTTCACAACTAAAAGTAAATTACATTTTTTTAAACATAAATGTCTTATATTACAATATAAAAGTAAATATAATTCAAATATCATTCAACTAACATCACAGTTTCACGATTAAACAAATAAATTAGACTTTTTTCGTGAGACTTATTTGTAGTGTTGAGGTAAAATGGAAAAAAAAATCTTTTAAATTTTAATGTAATATTAGTATTTTTCTTTTCATGATTATATATATAAATTTACATATATATACATATAGATACATTAATATATATATATATATACATATCGGGCCGGGGCGGGTCGGTGATCACCGTCCCCGCCCCCGATAAAATCCCCGTCCTGTCCCCGAACCCGGCCCGAAAATTTCGGTTTCGGTTATTTTTGTCATCGATACTTTCACTTATGGAACACAATTGCCATAGCAAGAGCCTCCCAAAAATGGGGAACATAAATAAACAACCTGTTTAATCACAATTGTAATTTAACGGACAAATAACAACAACCAATTAATCTAATTTCTACGTCTAGAAAATAGATTACAAAAAGGGTTGTTGTCTATAGACACAAACAGTCTATATCCAAAAGTATAACGCGTCCATGTGCAATTCCCCAAACTCTCACTCCAAAGCAACTAAACCTGCTTAAGACCTCCGCCGCCAGAACCTGAGATACACATCGACACCAAACAAGTGTTAGGCCAAAAAGCCTAGTGAGTTGAACAATAATAAGCATGCATGAACGATCACATTTCTTATCAGCAGTTAACCGTAGTTCAACAAATGGGGAGTCAATAGGGGAGACCCATAGCACCAATCAAGTCCCACCCAAGAGTCTATATACCTTGATGCCCTTAACAAGGAACACCCCAAAGGCCCGACCCACCCGAAGACTATCGCTAAGAAAATTCCCCGAGTGGCGGAGGTCTAGGCACATACCATCACAGTGGCGCCCAAGACTATATCCTCCTAGTGTACTGACTTGGTTCGTCCACATAACATTTATAAGGGGTCCTTTAGGTGTACTTCAACCCATACAATTCAATACCAACTACGGGTATAATATTACCACCTTATCCTCATGATGTCTAACAAAAGACCCAATGTAAATCATGCTCATCATGCATATAAACATATCACCAAAATGGTGTTCCAACTAGAATCATCATAATACCCATTTATGCATACATTTAACATATCAAGGTACCCACATTATGTAGATATGAGACAAATCCCAAATAATGATACATATAACAATAATCATGGCCAATCACCCATATACATACAACTTCCAACTATTTTCATGAAGAAATCCCCAAACATTTGAACATATAGAGATAAAGTAACAAATAAAAGATTATGATGTGTATCTAGTTTTAACAAAGGTTTAGTAAACTCACTATCTAGGTTTTGGACCAAAACCTAGAAAAGATGAAAACCCTTGACAATGCCCAAAGGAGACTTGATGAAGGAGAGGAGTAGCTTGATGATGATCTTCAATAAATACACTTGGTTGAGGTTTGGAGAGCAATAAATCACCCCAACAACCCGAAACCCTAGAAATTTATGGATGTAGGTGAAGAAGACCTAAAAATCGCCCAAAGGATATGCTCTCCCGTTTTGAAATGAAGAAGTGAGAAATGAGATATCAAGTTTGGATTAAAAACAGAAGACTGGACACCGCGGGCGACATTGCCCAGGGCATTATCGCGTGTCATAGTCGCCGACTCCCCGAGGGTCACGGTACACACCTCGCGACTATGCCCTGCGACTTTTCCCAGGGGCATTGTCGCGGTGGCATTGTCGCCGACTTCACCACACTTACGGTACCAACCATGCGACAATGACCAGCGACAAAGACACTGGTCATAGTTGCGTGGCATTGTCGCGCCACACCCAACCCAGACCAAAAATCTAACCAAGTTCGATTACGAGCGCAAGGTTCAGACGGAAATCATGAATACACAGTTCATAAATTATTAAGGCATTATAAAAGTGAGCATGTGCGCATAATAGTCCTCATAAACTCAATTAATACAATTACAGGTTTAAGGGAGTGAAAACTTACCTTTTAAATTTTCTGGGTGTTACAATCCTCCCCACCTAATTGGGATTTCGTCCCCGAAATCTTACACTAGAATAAATAAGTGAGGGTAACGCTTCTTCATATCATCCTCGGATTCCCAAGTAATGTTAGCACCCCGATGGTGCTTCCATTGGACTTTAACCATGACTACATCCTTACGCCTCAACTTCTTCACTTTCGATTCCAAAATCGACTCCGGTTCTTCCACACAACGATTCTCATTGTCCACCCGAATTTCCGACAAAGGAATCACGCTTTCCTCTTCGGCTAGACACTTCCGAAGGTAACACACGTGAAATGTAGGATGTATCCCATCCATTTCCGGCGGTAAATCCAACCGATAGGCTTGCAACGCAATCTTTTCCAAAATAACGAATGGTCCAAGGAAACGAGGACTAAGCTTCCCACTCTTCCCGAAACGTATGATCCCCTTCCACGGTGACACCTTCAACATGACCCGGTCACCCACCTGAAACTCGACCGGTCTTCTCTTCTTGTCCGCATAGCTCTTTTGTCGGTCTTGTGCCGCCTTTAGCCTTTCTCGAAATTCTTTCACCTTGTCCACCATCTCTTGCACTATTTCCGGCCCTGCAAATTGCTTTTCGCCCGCTTCTAACCAACAAACTGGAGTTCTACACTTTCGTCCATACAAAGCCTCAAACGGTGCCATTCCGATACTAGAATGGTAACTGTTGTTGTACGCGAATTCAACTAGAGGTAGATGTGAATCCCAACTTCCCCCGAAGTCTATTACACACGACCTCAACATATCTTCTAGAGTCTGGATTGTCCTCTCGCTTTGACCGTCCGTTTGAGGAAGATACGCCGTGCTCAAATTCAGTCTAGTGCCCAACTCCTTTTGCAAACTAGTCCAAAAGTTCGAAGTGAAACGACTATCCCGATCCGATACTACAGATTGCGGAACTCCGTGCCTTGACACCACCTCGTCAATATAAAGCTTGGCCAATTTCTCCATTGGCAAGGTCTCTTGCATTGCAAGAAAATGTGCGCTCTTGGTCAATCGGTCAACAATTACCCAAATGGTGTCGTGTCCACGCAAGGTCTTCGGTAACTTTGTCACGAAATCCATAGTGATGTTGTCCCATTTCCACTCGGGAATGGACAATGGTTGTAAACTTCCATACGGTCTTTGATGTTCCGCCTTGACTTGGAGACAAGTGACACACTTCTCCACATAACTAGCCACATCTAGCTTCATGACCGGCCACCAATACATTAACTTTAAATCTCTATACATCTTGGTGCTACCGGGATGTATAGAGTATTTCGACTTATGCGCTTCTTCAAGAACCAACTTCCGGTTTCCTCCCAACTTCGGCACCCAAATCCGTCCTTGAAAGAGTTTGAGACCACGACCGTCTTCCGTTAACAGCTCCTTTTGTTTCACCATTACTTCGGCCTTGAGGTTTTCTTCCTTAAGTGCTTCCACTTGACTTGCCTTAACGCTTTCCAACAAACTTGTGACCACATCAATCCTTGTAAGGGACATTTTGACACCATCACCATGGTTCCTTCGGCTCAATGCATCCGTCACCACATTAGCCTTACCGGGATGATAGAGTAGGTCACAATCGTAATCCTTCAAAAGCTCTAGCCATCTCCTTTGTCGCATGTTGAGTTCCTTTTGGTCGAAGATGTACTTGAGACTCTTGTGATCCGTGAAAAGAGTACACTTGGTCCCATACAAGTAGTGTCGCCATAACTTCAACGCGAAAACTACCGCCGCCAACTCCAAATCATGAGTCGGATAGTTCTTCTCATGATCCTTTAATTGACGCGATGCGTAGGCTATTACCTTCCCCCTTTGCATTAGTACGCACCCAAGTCCCATCTTGGAAGCGTCACTATACACCACAAAGTCTTCCGATCCCTCGGGTAAGGACAAGATCGGGGCTTCGCACAACTTTCTCTTGAGCGTCTGAAACGCTTGCTTTTGTGCATCGGTCCAAAGAAACTTGACGTTCTTCCTTGTAAGAGAAGTGAGCGGTGTAGCCGTCTTTGAGAAGTCTTGAATGAAACGCCGGTAGTAACCCGCTAAACCCAAAAAGCTTCGGATCTCTGTCGGACTTGTTGGGGGTTCCCAACTCATCATTGCCTCGATCTATGCTGGATCCACTTTTACCCCGTCCTTTGATACCACATGCCCCAAGAATTGCACTTCTTGAAGCCAAAATTCGCACTTCGAGAATTTCGCGAACAATTTCTCCCTTCTTAGAACTTCTAATACTTCCCGTAAGTGTCTTCCATGTTCGGACTCATCTCTTGAATATATTAAAATATCGTCAATGAAGACGATCACGGATTTATCCAAAAATGGGTGACACACACGGTTCATCAAATCCATGAATACGGCCGGAGCGTTGGTTAAGCCAAACGGCATCACCAAGAACTCATAATGGTCGTATCTCGTTCGAAAAGCCGTCTTCGGAATATCTTCGTTCTTCACTCTCACTTGATGATAAACGGACCGAAGGTCAATCTTCGAGAAACATCTCGCCCTTTGGAGTTGATCAAAAAGATCGTCGATGCGAGGTAGAGGATACTTATTCTTCACCGTGACTTTATTCAGCTCCCGATAATCTATGCACATCCGCATGGATCCGTCCTTCTTCTTCACGAACAGTACCGGTGCTCCCCAAGGTGACGAACTCGGTCGAATGAAGCCCTTCTCCAACAACTCTTGAAGTTGTGTCATCATCTCCTTCATTTCTGTCGGTGCCAAACGATATGGAGCACGAGCTATCGGAGCCGCTCCCGGTGTGAGGTCAATCTGAAATTCCACTTGTCGCTCCGGTGGTAATCCGGGTAAGTCTTCCGAAAAGACGTCCGGATAATCTTGTACCACCTCCACGTCTTCTACCGACTTCTTTTCTTTCTTAGCGTCCACCGCATAGGCCAAGTACGAAGGGTAACCCTTAGCTAAGAACTTGCGAGCCTTTAGAGATGAGATAATAGGATTACTCCTCCTTCCTTTTTCCCCATAAATGGTTACCACACCATTTTCCGGCAATGGTACTTGGATCATCTTTTTGGAGCAAAAGATGTCCGCCTTATGCCTCACTGACCAATCCATGCCTATGACTACATCAAACCCTCCTATAGCCATAGGTAGTAAATCTACGCCGAAAGAATTTCCATCAATCTCTAGAGTGCACTCACAAAAACGGTCACGAATGATCACTTAATCCCCATTAGCTATTTCTACTACTAACGCATCGGGAAGAACACTAATAGGAGTGGTGAATCGTTTACAAAAAGCATCTAACACAAAAGAACACGTAGCACCCGAATCAAACAAGACACGAGCAGGCATGGAGTTTACTAGAAACGTACCCGAAACAACATATGCGGTCTCCCTTGCCTCCTCGGTAGTCATCTGGAAACCTCGACTCGGTGCCCGTGATGGTTGCTCGACCCTAGCCGTCGAACCCACAGAATTTCCACCACCTCCTCTAACCAACCTTGGACACTCTCGCTTCATGTGCCCCGGCTCTCCGCATTCATAACATACCGCCTCACGGAGGGAACACTCTCGAGTTGTGTGGTTTTTCTTACCACACTTGTTGTACCCAGCTGGACCGGAGAGAGTCCTTGTAGCGCACGGCCCTGAGTGCTTTGACCTGCACTTGTAGCACCACCGATCTTCACGGCGTTGATCACCCGATCTTCCGCTTACAAAGGGTCTAGATTGACGAACGGGCCCAGATGGCCCCTCCCACTTCCGTTTCTCACCAACGTACCTCTTCTCATCCCTTTCCGAATTGATGTCGTCCTCAATGAGTAAAGACTCATCGATAACCTCTTGTAGAGTCAAACACTTAGCATTTCTTATATCCGTTCGCATTCCAGCCGGTAAACCCTGTTGATATGCTTTCATCTTCGACTTTACGTCGGGGACTAGATGTCCCACCAAGTTTAGCTTCTCTAAGAAAAGCTTAGAGTAGACAACAATCGACATATTCCCTTTCTTCAGATCTCGGAACTCCCGTTCCAACTTGTCCAACGACCGCTTGCTACATTATTTGTCCATAATCTTCTCCTTGAACACCGTCCAAGTTAACTTAGCCAGAACTTCCGGGGTGAGGGTGGATCGGGTGAGGTTCCACCAAATCAGAGCCTCTCCCCGAAGTAGCTGAGAAGCAAACTTGACCCGTTGAGAATGATCGCATTCACTGGACTCGAAGGCCATCTCTAATTCCTTAAGCCAGTACATGCAAGTAACCGGGTTGTCGAAACCCGCAAACTCCTTAGGGTGACACCACAAAAACGTCTTGTAGGTACACCCTTTAATCTTTGATCTGATTCCCTCAGCGGATGGTTCTTCGACCGATACCACATTCGGTACACCCGACCCCACAATAACATTTTCAGACATAGTCTCGGGTTGACGGTTACTGACGTCTCGATCCTCTAGAAGTTTCATGAAAAACTCTTGCTGTTGGGTCATAGCCGAAGTCATGGCCAACTGTTGTTGAGCCAAAGCCACATTCATGGCCACCATCATGCTATCCCGAAGCCGGGTCTCCATGGTAACTTCGTCTAAGATGGCGTCACCGGTGTTGAGGTTCCGGCGCGGAATGTGCTCAGGCCCTCCTGCCAAGATTCTGGGTATAGGAATGTCATCGGAGGTTGCCCCCACCGGGGGTCGTATTGCTGCAGATTCCACTTTTGGTTGACCCTCTGGCATGTCCAGCAATCTACTTCGAGTGTTTACCATTAAAAATCTGCCATGCACGTACAAGAAATAGATTGAGAAAAGACTAAGCGAGTTGAACTCATTGTACGTACTACTACTTTCATCAATTATCATAATAATAGTAAACCAAGTATGCTCACGTAACAATGCATTCATAATAGCAGTAGCTAAGTGAAATTATGAACGAACCATACACAAGTATTCTTGTCACCATTATCACAACTTTCAATTACAGTAATTCCGTATTCCTAACGCTCTCCCCACCTAGGATTCCTACCCCAAGTGGACAGTGAAGTCAAAAAGTCTAAAGCTTAAGTCTAGATATGCTAAACAATACCTAGTTCACTTAAACTAAAGCTCTGATACCAACTTGTAACACCCCGAAAACAGGGATAACAAAAATCCGGAAAACGGACATGAGGTATACTAAAATTGCCATAGCAAGAGCCTCCCAAAAATGGGGAATATAAATAAACAACCTGTTTAATCACAATTGTAATTTAACGGACAAATAACAACAACCAACTAATCTAATTTCTACATCTAGAAAAGAGATTACAAAAAGGGTTGTTGTCTATAGACCCAAACGGTCTATATCTAAAAGTATAACGCGTCCATGTGCAATTCCCCAAGCTCTCACCCCAAAGAAACTAAACCTGCTTAAGACCGCCGCCGCCAGAACCTGAGATACACATCGACACCAAACAAGTGTTAGGCCAAAAAACCTAGTGAGTTGAACAATAATAAGCATGCATGAACGGTCACATTTCTTATCAGCAGTTAACCGTAGTTCAACAAATGGGGAGTCAATAGGGGAGACCCATAGCACCAATCAAGTCCCACCCAAGAGTCGATATACCTTGATGCCCTTAACAAGGAACACCCCAAAGGCCCGACCCACCCGAATACTATCGCTAAGAAAATTCCCCGAGTGGCGGAGGTCTAGGCACATACCATCACAGTGGCGCCCAAGACTATATCCTCCTAGTGTACTGACTTGGTTCGTCCACATAACATTTATAAGGGGTCCTTTAGGTGTACTTCAACCCATACAATTCAATACCAACTACGGGTATAATATTACCACCTTATCCTCATGATGTCTAACAAAAGACCCAATGTAAATCATGCTCATCATGCATATAAACATATCACCAAAATGGTGTTCCAACTAGAATCATTATAATACCCGGTTATGCATACATTTAACATATCAAGGTACCCACATTATGTAGATATGAGACAAATCCCAAATAATGATACATATAACAATAATCATGGCCAATCACCCATATACATACAACTTCCAACTATTTTCATGAAGAAATCCCCAAACATTTGAACATATAGAGATAAAGTAACAAATAAGAGATTATGATGTGTATCTAGTTTTAACAAAGGTTTAGTAAACTCACTATCTAGGTTTTGGGCCAAAACCTAGAAAAGATGAAAACCCTAGACAATGCCCAAAGGAGACTTGATGAAGGAGAGGAGTAGCTTGATGATGATCTTCAATAAATACACTTGGTTGAGGTTTGGAGAGCAATAAATCACCCCAACAACCCGAAACCCTAGAAATTTATGGATGTAGGTGAATAAGACCTAAAAATCGCCCAAAGGATATGCTCTCCCGTTTTGAAATGAAGAAGTGAGAAATGAGATATCAAGTTTGGATTAAAAACAAAAGACTGGACACCGCGGGCGACATTGCCCTGGGCATTGTCGCATGTCATAGTCGCCGACTCCCCGAGGGTCACGGTACAAACCTCGCGACTATGCCCTGCGACTTTGCCCAGGGGCATTGTCGCCGACTTCACCACACTTACGGTACCAACCATACGACAATGACCAGCGACAAAGACACTGGTCATAGTCGCGTGGCATTGTCGCTCCACACCCAACCCAGACCGAAAATCTAACCAAGTTCGATTACGAGTGCGAGGTTCAGACGGAAATCATGAATACACAGTTCATAAATTATTAAAGCATTATAAAAGTGAGCATGTGCGCATAATAGTCCTCATAAACTCAATTAATACAATTACAGGTTTAAGGGAGCGAAAACTTACCTTTTAAATTTTCCTGGTGTTACAGACTTACTATTGGTAGAGAATCCTTTGGGTCTATAAATGACACCCTTGATTGTAATCTCTTTTCTGGTTATAGAAATTAGATTAGTTGGTTGTTATTTATTATCCGTTTAATTACGATTGTATTTAAACAGGTTTGTGTATTTTCCCCATTTTTGGGAGGCTCTTGCTTTGGCAATTTTAAATACCGCATGTCCGTTTTTCAGATTTTTGTTATCCCTATTTTTAGGGTGTTACAAGTTGGTATCAGAGCTCTAGTTTAAGTGAACTAGGCATGAATGTAAGATGTCTAGACTTAGACTAAGTACGTTAGGCAATGATTTGTGAGATGGGTATAAATTTTTAAGATGGGTTAGTCTTAGAGTCGACGAAAACTATGGTTATCAAGCGTTGTGGCGATGATAACGAGAACCTTTATGTATTATATGTTCATAATCTCACCTAGCTAATGTTATTATGAGGATATTTATACGTGATGGTGCTTGAAGTGTCGTTACTGTGACAATTGGTAATGTAGTGATACATTCTCTTGTGCTTGGTTTACTAACGTTATGTTATTTGGTAGACGTAGTAGTATGTTTTCTTCATGTTCAATTCTGTTAATCTCCTCCTTATTCATTCTCGTGCTTGCATGAACTGCCTTGGTATGTCGACCGTTGGGGTGGTAAGAAAGTTTCCGAATGAGTAACTATTAGAAAAAGTTAATGTTTTTATTATTCGTTACTTGGAGTGACGGTAAGTATGGTGATTGCGTTAAGTGAACTGTTCGAGTCAGATTAATTGGTTGGATTAGAATCATAGACTTTTTGAATCAATGTATTCGAGGAGAAATTGTAAGGTGAACCTATGAAGTCCGTGATTTTTGCCTTAAGATGTTGAGCATCTGGATGACGATAGTGTAACTAGAGAAATCGAGAAGCGTGAGTTCAAGTTGATTTGTGAAAACGGTGTACATGCCAAAATATCTTTTTTAAGTGTTTATGCGTTTTACATGAAATTATCAAATGTTGGGTTAGTTGGTAATCTTTGATTATTTGAAGTATTTACCTTTATAAACTTTGTATAACACCACATTTGGGATTTTTGAACATTTTGATAGAGGGTCACAAATCAATGTGTTTTAACGTTTTATGCAATAAAACGATCTTTGGTCAAAGAAATATACTTTTGAATGGTTGTCGGTTTTTATACATCATTCATGAAAGGGAATGTTTTATGAAGCATTACTTGCATATTTATGTGAAGTATTTGAAATTATGTATATAGTCCCATTTTATGATTTCTATTCTTACCGGCAGTTACACTTGGAAATGCATATTTGAAAATAAACGAGTCTTTAGGACTTCGGTCTGGTTTAATAGCTCAATTGTGAACTACCAAGTATGATGGTGGTTAATGCGCATCATTTGAGAAGTACATGTTTTGAGTGCGTTGGTCATTCAATTGGAGCCATGTACTGTTTAGACTGTAATGCAGTGGATTCATATTAATATGAGTCGGTCTTTATTATTTAAAAAGAAAATGGGCTATTATTTATAAGTTACTTATTTTAAGGTGCTTGTGTTTTACATTAAACTGTTAACTGCTGATAAGTTTTGGGTTATTTGGATATATTTAACTTTATAAACTTATGTAACACACATCTTCGTGATTCTTGGGCATTTTGATAAATAAATCATTTTGATATATTTCTTTTACGATGTAATATATAAATATATGGAAGTCATTTTATATAATTGTCCATTTGGTGCATACGATTTTATAAACCGTTGGAAAATGCATGTCATTAAACTAGGAGTCGTTTTGGAAAACATTTTGTTGCAACCAATGAGAAGTTTTGGTTATTTTGAAATGTTTATTTTATGAACATGCTGAGTCATCCATTTTGGAATCTTTGGGTATTTTGGTAAATAAATCATGTTGAGATGTTTCCTCGATGATTTTACATATATAATTGGAGTTCAATTGACGTAAGTGTCATTTTGTGTATTCGATTTTATAAACCTTTTTTAGAAAACACATATTATTGTGTTATGAAGTATTTTGAAAACATAAGAGTATGAGTTCATTTGAAAAATGATTTGTCTCAACCAGCGATAAGATTTTAATTAATTACCTTTTGGGTCGTGGTGTTTGCATAATTGTTGGTCAAACGTATTTCGATGTCTCTACTGGCTCTCATTGGGTATTTACGTAAACTGTTGGGTCATTGGCTCGGTTTTAACTAAATGGAGACTTGCATAAATTTGTTCGGTTTAAAAAAACAATGGTATTGTTTCCCTCTGAGTTTAGTGGGAGCAGTTCAGTTACACATATCATGTATGCATATTTTATTGGAAATTCCGTCATGGTATTTCAGCCAATGTTTTGGAACGATGAGAACATGTTTATATTTGGCTCTGAACTCGAAAACGACATAAATTATTTCATGTTTTAACCGGGTACATACGCATATCAATCTACTAGCTTTGCGAAATAATCGATCGCATGCAAGTTGTGACTAAAAGAGAGAAAACTTTAAGAGTTCGATATTATGAGCATGTTGTCTCGGGTTTTACAAACACTTTATTTATACAGTTTGGAATTAAACTAAATTACTTTTGAAATTGCTCAAATCGCATGCATATGTCTTTACTAAATTTTGGGGAATAAACAGATGTATGAGAGTCACGATGGGAGGTTTTATTTCATGACATTTCATGGTTAATTGCAAGAATTTTGAGGTTCGATTTTGTGAATCTCCCTTATGTAATTTTGTATGAAAGTCTTGTTATACACTGTTTTAGTACGTAAAACTATTTCTCATTCGTTACATAAATTATACTGTTGGTGTGAGTAATCGTATGAAAAAGTTTTGGTATTTCGGATAGAACTTTTGCCCGGAACATATTTCAGTTATTGATTTTACTGATAGGAGTTTTCCGCAATGCATGAGATGAAGTTCCGGTTTACATGTCGTTGTATTTACAATTTTGGGTAAGTACGTTTTATCGGTGCGGCCCAAATTTGAACCGCGAATAATATATATATATATATATATATATATATATATATATATATATATATATATTCCTATTGTGTTACTACATTTGGGAAATGATCGGACGTATATAGGTCTTGTTAGAAATTTTATCTTTCGACGTTTTGTGTCAAAGTAAAATATTTTAAAGTTGAATTTGTGAAATCCTCTTTTGGGAGTTGTACAAACTTTTATTGCACATGTTATGGAACGGAAATTTATTTTCATACGCATAGCATAAATTGATGCATACTAAGACCCTGGTAGTCCGTTTTAAAATTTTGCTACGCATCTTTCGTTATCGTTGTATTAGTGTAAGTAATGATCAAATGAGTTTTGAAAATGGTTTATATGTGTGGCATTGGTGTTCAATTTTGAAACTTATCGAATGCACGATAGTATATTTTCACCGCACGTTTAATTGTTATAAAACTTATGTATTTGAGAGTTTTATAAATTTCAAAATGGGCATAGTAGTGTGAAAAACCTTGAACTCATTGGGCTATAGGTGTAAGCCCCCTCGTGTTAGAAGTCGATATTCAGGATTAAAAGAGTCCTCGGAGTTTGAGGCGTTAGACATGTGCTTTCTCCCAGTTAGTTAAGTAACGATCTTTATGCTTCGTTAAACCTACGGATTAAAATCGTGTTCGGTTGTTTGGATATGGTCGGTTTTGGATTTATGGGAATTTGGTATGACGGCATGCTATATGTCGGTGGTGTACTATATTGTTGGGTATTCGTGAATGGTTGACTGGTAAGGATGTTGGATTTGGGTGACTACTCCCAAGAGTAGGTGTCAACTTTGAATCGACATTGCTAATCGGAAAGGAAATATTTGGTAGTATGCCCACGTTTGCAGAATGGCCATCTCGAGGTTAGGTGATGGCGCTTGATTTTGAGGACAATAGCTGTTGGTGTGCTTCAATGTATTTCCGTTAGATCTGGTGCATCTGCAGGACGAGCGGTAAACTTAAGGAAATTAGATGTCGATAATTAAGAAATCAATCATTGGTATTTTGATAATTGTCAGGACTTTCACTGATTAGGAAATCGATGCTTGAGTTTATGGTGGGAGTTTAGTGGTAATGTTTATTGGAGACATTTGGTGAGAATGTTGAGGTAGACTTTAAGTACAAATCTATTATTGAAGAGACTTGGATGCGTCGTATTTAGAAGTAACTAAGAGAAATGTTTGCTTTGGAGTATTCTTGGTGGAAATGACTAAATAAGGTCGTAAGTTACTCTTGAGGTAATATGAACAACATAAGGTTGGGAGGCGACCGAGATTTAATGTTAAGAATGTGATTAAGCTATAACTTAACGTTTATCCTGCTTTGGGTGAGTTATATGGAAAGTTGAGGTTGAGTTTGCGATGGTTCGTTATAAGGAACACAACGATAACCTCAACGGGGATGTAATCGGGTTCGTATATGAGGTAAGGTTTAGTGAAGGTATTCCTTTTGGACAGGGAATAATTTGACCACGCCAAGGGCGATATTGGGTGATTGGTTGGTGCTAGATTTCGAGGACGAAATCTCTTTTAAGGTTGGGAGGATTGTAACACCCCGATTTTCGAAATGTATCATTTCAAGTTTATACAGAAACCGATATATTAAGGAAAAATAAGATATTTGATTTTAGGCTTGAATCATTGGTTTTATAGTCTTGATAGATGAAGGATTCAATTACGAGTCCAACGGTTCTTTCCGGAGCGAAAACGGAGCTATAACGAAGAAGTTATGACCAAAACGGGATTTGACCAAATAAGAAGAAAATTAGTGGCTGACGTACCTTGTTACGTGGGTTGCTGAAGCTGAACCCACGGAGCAACCCACGAGAATGGTGGCCAAGATCAGTGACTGAAGTACCTTGTTACGTGGGTTGCTGAAGCTGAACCCACGGAGCAACCCACGAGAATGAAAATTAGGGTACCTTGTTATGTGGGTTGCTGAAGCTGAACTCACGGAGTAACCCATGTGGATGGCTGGACGATTTTTATGCATTTTTTCCCCAATTATTTCTCATTTCTCATCTTCTTCATTTCAAGAATTCTCTCCCAAACCCTTCCTCTTCACCTACTTCTTCTAATCTTCTTCAACCACCAAATCATCAACATTTGTTGCTAGAAGTTGGGTGTTTCATCCAAGTGTTTGGTTTGGAAGCTCCATCACCATCTTCATCTTCTCCAACTATCTCATCACCATTGTTGACCATATTTTGGGGTTTTCCAAGAAATCCATTGGTAAGTATTTCTAACCATTTCTAAACCATGAAATAAGTTATAAATGTTCCATTGATGGTTTCCTAGTGTTTGATTTCTCTAATTTTCGGTTTTGATAATTTTGGGAGTTTTGGGTCAAAATTTGGGTTTTGCCCAAAATAGAGATTTTGATGATTAAGTGTTTGGGGATCATTTAATTATGGTAGAAAATGTATATTTATGGTTGGAACCTTGTGGATCTAGGTTTTGGAAGATTTGGTTTGAAGAACCAAGTTTCTTCAAGGAAAGCTCTAAGTGGGTAAATACTAGATTTAACTTAAATCTAGCAAGGTGAGTTTACTAAACTTTTGTTAAAACTGGATACACATCATATTTGTTTATTTGTTGTTATTATCACATATTTGCTCAAAATGGTCATCTTTACGGGTTTAAGTATTTGATGGTATTTTCATGAGATTATGTGAGATATATGTATATGAAGTATCATCCCATGATTTACTCTATGTTGTGTAATTATTTGGGGATTTCCACTATGTGTGCCACAATGGGTATTTTACATGAAAAAGGAATATATGTTTGGTATATTATGATGATTTCATTTGGAATATACTCTTGGTGATATTGTATCTACAACGTGGCTATGTGGATATTTAAGTCTTATGTTGGACTCATGCTATGAGGAGGGTGATATTGTACCCACGGTTGGTATTGAATTATATTTGGTTGAAATACACCTAAAGGACCTCCTATATGCATTATGTTGGACGAACCAAGTCAGTTCACAAGGAGGATGTCGTCTTGGGCGCCACTGTGATGGTATGTGCCTAGACCTCCGCCATTCGGGGAATTTTCCTTTGGAGTAGTCTCCGGGTGTGCCGGGCCTTGGGATGTTCCTTGTTAAGGACATAAAGGTATATCGACTCTTGGGGTGGGATTGATTGGTGCTTTGGGTCTCCCCTAATGACTCCACATATATTGAACACTGGTTAACTGCTGATAAGAATTGTATCTGTTCATGCATGCTTATTATTGTTCAACTCACTAGGCTTTTTGGCCTAATACTTGTTTGGTGTCGATATGTATCTCAGGTTTTAGCGGCATCGGTCCTAAGCTGGCGTAGTGCTTGGGTGAGAGATTTGGGAATATCGCTTTTGGACTTACTATTGGTAGAGAATCCTTTGGGTCTATAAATGACACCCTTGATTGTAATCTCTTTTCTGGTTATAGAAATTAGATTAGTTGGTTGTTATTTATTATCCGTTTAATTACGATTGTATTTAAACAGGTTTGTGTATTTTCCCCATTTTTGGGAGGCTCTTGCTTTGACAATTTTAAATACCGCATGTCGTTTTTCGGATTTTTGTTATCCCTATTTTTAGGGTGTTACAGGGTTGGGTACCCAACACCCAAACCCGACCCGCCCAAAATATCCGAAATTTTTTTGAAATTTAAAAAAATCAGTTTTATTTTATATTTATATAATCCTAATTCTAATTTGTAATTTGTAGTTTAATGTTTTAGTTTGTAGTTTAAACTTTAAAATTGTTGTTTGTAGTTGTAGACTTTTAGTTTAAACTTTAAAGTTGTATATTGACAATTTGTAATTTGTAGTTTGAGAAAACAAGTAAAAAAAAAAGCCCAATGAGGCCCACTACCCGAAATATCCGCCCCGAACTCTAATCGGGCGGATGTCGGGTCTTCCCCCACCACCCGAATATCCGATCGGGTTTGGGTTTTAGATATCCGACCCGACCCGACCGATGCACACCCCTAAAACGATTATCGGATAAGCACTTACCAACAAAAATCATCACCCTCCCAATCTTACAGCGTATGGTGGCACGTTTTTTGGTGGAGCTTCTTCCTCGAGTCTTGTTATGATAGGTTCTAAAATACCATCTATAGTTGGGGCTTTCAGTTCGAATTCACCTTATTGGGTAATATTCTAGGTCTAGGACTCTAGGCCATCAAAATGAATTGTTGATAATGTTTTTTTACCCAGTAACAGTTTACCACCCTCATTTACCAGATGAGATTTCCAGTCCCTACTTTGCCACTTATCAATAAAAAATTAGTGTTACCATTAGGGGTGGACTTGGTACAGTACCGAATTTTTTCAGCCAATACCGTGTACCAACCAATTATAATTGGTAAGCAAAATTTTATACCATGTACCAACCAATTGTAATTGGTACCGACTTAGTTGGTGTTTAGGTAGAAATTCCAACAATCCATCGTCGTACGACCAGCGATAATCGACGCCCTTCCTTTAGACGACCTAGACTAAATGACTAATAACCCATCTGACAAATTCTGTCGTACGACCTTATTTCAGTTACTAACCTACGACATACGTTATATCTTGTTTAATGCAGGATTCAAAGACATTTATGATCAAAGATTATAACGGAAGCCATCATCAATAACAACGGACATAACGGACGCTATCATCAATATCAAACGGTCATGTTATTAATGAGCAATATACGCATTCAAGACATGCCAATGGAAACATAGATTATAAATATGAAGATAGAACCTCATATTTGGGACATCTAATCCTCAGACTTTACAAGTTCACAGATTACGTTCTCAAGCTCGCTTATTTTCTTTCAAAGTTCATAAAGTCTATTGTCGTTTGTTGCGCGACGCACGACCAAAGTCTAATTACACACGACGCATGACCGACTTTATTTTATTGTATTGTTTCACATTGTATTATACTTATAGCATCTGTTATAAAGGACGACGTCCCTGATTGACGTCCATAGTGCACGACGACTCACACTCGTCCGCGGTTTTTACCCATTTCAGGGGTTTTCTGCGTCACCAATCTTTCGTCTCATTTTACTTTATTTTTATTACAATCGTACGATTATCGTTGTTACTTTCTTTGGTTGGGTCAAGCTTCACGTCTACCTTAAATTTTCCTTGGGAGATTTTTGGCATAAACAGTTTGGCGCCCACCGTGGGGCTCCATCCAAAGAAAATCTTCGATAATTTTACGACGTACTAACGTTTTCCTTCGAGTGTTTCTCTTTTGTATTCATTCAGGACAATGGCATTCCAAGGAACTCAAGATCATGTTATGGCCCAAATGAACATGGAGCTGACTGCTGTCTGTGCCCGTATTGACGCCCTAACAGCCCAGGCTCGACAAGCGGCTGAAACCATCGAGCATCTAAGAAACCATAATGGAAACAATGTGATGGGGACTACGAATGCTTATGCCGGTGCTTGGAACGTGCTCCCTCCATTGCCTAATTATCCTCGTCCACCACCAATTAATCCTACGACCTTCGTAATCCCAACTATGCCTATGGCCTCTATGCCATTCAACGGATATGCCTCTGATTCCTCGTAGCAGACTAGCTTCAACAGATCTGGTTATGTTCCATTGGGTGTCCCAGGGGGTATCCCGATAGATCCCGTTGCGCAACGATTGAAGCTTCTGGAAGAGTAGAATGAGCGTGTCTTGTCGATGCTGGCTAAATTGTCCGGGGCAACAGTCCCAGTTGATGTCGAGCCACGTACAGAATTTCAGGCATCGCCATTCGTCAATGAGATCGCGTTGGTAGACGTCCCAAAGAAGTATAGCATCCCGACCTTCACCCCAAAATATTCAGGTGTCACTGATCCGACAGAACATGTCGCCCAATACAAACAGCTTATGTAGACTATTTCGATACCGCATCAGTTTCAAGAAGTCTGCATGTGCAAGAGTTTTGGAGCAACCTTGACTGGAGCAGCGTTACAATGGTTGATCAATCTCAAACCCAAAACCATTGGGTCTTTTGCAGAGTTAGTGAACCAATTTTCCCAACAATTCGCCAGCAGCCGGAAAATGGAAAAACAGACGAGCGACCTTTACTATGTCGTACAGAAAAATGGAGAGTCCATCCGGGACTATTTTAACCGATTTAACGCGGAGATGATCGATATCCGAAATTGCGACGTAAAAACAACCATTGAAGCATACAAACGGGGTTTGGACTATAGTTCAGGGTTGTATCTCGACCTTACGGAATATCCTCCAGAAACCTTTGAAGATGTACGAGCAAGGACGCTCGTTCATATGAGGGTCGAGGATGACCTCGCTTTCAGAAATAAACACTCGATCGACAAGAAAGGATTAGGTGTTAAAAAGCCAGACTTCAAACCGAAACCGACCGGTCGATCAGAGCCTGTCAGACAGATTTCAAATGTCAGATTTGAAAAGAAAGGGCCGACGACTTCCAAATCTGTCCAGTATCCTAAGGTATCATCTTATGGCTTCCCTGGATTAGCCAAGGACGTCGTCGCGTCCCTGAAACAGCTCCAGCAAAACATTCGATGACCAAAGAAAAGCGATAAAGACAGTGATAAGAAAGACAAAAAAAATGGTGTGATTTCCATAATGACTTCGGTCATGTAACAGATGATTGCATCGCCCTGAAGAAAGAACTGTCTTGGCTTAACTCGAAAGGTTATTTGCAAAAATTGACGGGAAAGAAGGATGTGCGTCCCACATCCCCAGAGCGTCCTCCTTGGGTCTTGCTTCCTTTGGAATTGGTCGGTCATCGGGACCGCGACTAACATGTCTCTTAGCAGCTGAATATGTGGTCCCACAGACATCAGAACCTCCAGTGATACAATTAATCACCTTGGCATGCGCAGAATTAAAAGCTATGCCCTTGACGTTCGACCAAGCAGATCTCGACGACGTACACCAGAAACATCATGACGGACTAATTATCCAATTGAGCATTGGAAATTGCCTGACAAAGAGGATACTCATCGACGGAGGTAGTTCCGCTAACATTATCTTTTTTGATGCAGTGAAAGCTATGGGGATCAACAAATCCGAGATTGCCCGACGCTCGACTACACTCGTTGGATTTAACGGAGGAGCGACAAATACCATGGGAGAAATCATATTACCAGTATATGCTAAAGGAATCAACAAGCAGACGAAGTTCAACGTCGTCGACTGTTCATTGTCTTATAACGTTATCCTTGGGCGACCATGGATCCACGATATGAAAGTCGTACCCTCGACATACCACCAAACCTTGAAATTCCCCACGCAATGGGGAGTGCAGAAGATCAAAGGCGAAAGAAAATTTGCTAGGGAATGTTATAAAGTTTTCTTGAAGCCCCCGAAGCAGACAGTATAGCAATTACAGATCCAGGACGTTCCTGAGACTGATGACGATTATCGCTTGGAAGTTGTCGTCCTAAACCAGGATAAGCCTGATCAGATGGTCTATATAGGTTCGACACTCGATCCATCCTTTAAAAAGAGGCTAATTTCTTTTTTGCAGGACCACTATGACTGTTTCGCATGGACGCACGAAGACATGGTGGGTATCGATCCGAGTATTATTTCCCATAAACTCAACGTCGATCCATCATTCAAACCCGTTCAGCAGAAAAGACGAAAATTTGCTCCTGAAAGAAATAGAGTTATCAACGACGAAGTTCATAATTTACTTAAAACAGGAAAAATACGAGAAGTCAAATATCCAGATTGGCTTGCCAACGTTGTTGTCGTCCAAAAGAAAAATGGCAAATGGAGAGTGTGCATTGATTTCACAAACCTTAACAAGGCCTGTCCAAAAGATCCATTTCCGTTGCCACACATTGATTCTATGGTTGACGCTACAGCTGGACACGAATTGCTCACCTTCATGGACGCATATTCTGGATATAACCAGATATTGATGCATTCCGACGATCAGGAAAAAACAGCCTTCATGACAGATACAGGTATTTATTGTTATAAAGTAATGCCTTTTGGTCTTAAGAATGCAGGTTCGACGTACCAGCGGTTAGTGAATATGATGTTCAAAGAACATTTGGGCGACACTATGGAGGTATACATCGACGACATGCTCGTCAAATTGAAACATACGGACGATCATATAAAACATTTGAAGCAGTCGTTCGACATTTTGCGTGAATACAAAATGAAGTTAAATCCGACAAAGTGTTCTTTTGGAGTTCGAGCTGGCAAATTCCTTGGTTACATGGTCACACGACGAGGAATCGAAGCTAACCCAGATCAAATCAAAGAAATTATCGAGCTAAAATCGCCCAAAAATTTTAAAGAAGTCCAACGCCTAACAGGACGTGTAGCAGCATTAAACAAATTCATCTCTCGGTCGTCCGACAGGTGTCACCTATTCTACAACGTCCTACGAAAAACAAAGGATTCGAATGGACTGATAAGCATGAGGAGGCGTTGCAGCAACTCAAGAAATACATGACATCACCTCCCTTCCTCTCCAAACCCGAGAAAGGTGAAATTCTTCAACTATATCTAGCCGTCAGTGCTAATTTGGTGAGTGCAGTCCTTACAAGAGAAACCGACGGACGACAATTGTCGATATACTATGTAAGTAAAACTCTATTAGACGTTGAAACCAAGTATTCGTCTATGGAAAAACTCTTGCTTTCGTTAGTTATGGCCGCTAAGAAGTTACGACATTATTTCGAATCGCATCCTATAACTGTTGTAACTAACTTTCCATTGAAGTCTGTGTTTAGAAAACCCGAACTAACAGGACGGGTAGCTAAATGGAGCATCTACATTAGTAGTTATGACCTGGATTTTAAACCTAAAACGACGATCAAATCACAGGTCTTGGCAGATTTTGTTACAGATTTCAGTCCAGAACTAGAAGAAGCAACGACGACCAACGAGTTAATTATGGCGACTGTGCACGACACCATTTGGACGCTCGATGTCGATGGTTCGTCGAACATACGAGGAACAGGTTTGGGTGTCGTCCTACAGTCCCCACAAGGGGGCAAGATAGTGTACTCCATACGGTGCGACTTCAAGGCAACAAATAATGAGGCAGAGTACGAAGCACTGATTGCGGGAATCAAAATTGCTCATGATTTGGGGGGAACACATTTGCATGTCCGAAGTGACTCATCCCTAGTTGTTAATCAAATCAATGGAGAGTTCGCAGCAAAAGATTCGAGGATGATTGCCTATTATAAAATAGTGAAAGAAAAAGTAAAGAAGTTCAGTCGCTTCGTAATCGAGCAGATACCAAGAGATCAGAATACTCAAGTTGATGCACTAGCCAATTTGGGGTCAACACTTAATCAAACGACATTCGACAGTATCCCAATAGTCCACCTTGCAACACCATCCATCAAAGACGACGGTAATACTTTGGTCGCACCAATTGAGGAAGAAACCTCTTGGTCAGACGACATTAAAAATTATCTAGAGAACGATCAATTGCCTGATGACAAAATGGAAGCAAGAAAGGTCAGATTTAGAGCATCAAGGTACGTCATGATCAGAGGACAATTATATTGAAGATCTTCGACTGGTTTGAATCTACGACGTATTACCGACAAGACGCAAGTCCAGAAAATCCTACAAGACATGCACGATGGTGAATGCGGAAATCACTCAGGAAGTCGCAGTCTAGCCAACAGGATATCACAACAAGGTTACTATTGTCCAACATTAAGGCAAGATGCGATCAGGTATGTACAGTCGTGTGACGCATGTTGGCGACACGCAGGTATGTCTCATAAACGGTCTGAACCCTTGCACTCGACTTTGATCCCATGGCCCTTTATGAAATAGGGAATGGACATCGTTGGGAAACTACCACCTGCCCCTGGGCAAAAGGTGTTCCTTCTAGTTTTAACAGATTATTTCTCTGAGTGGATAGAAGCAGCGGCTTTCTACCAGGTTCGGGACAAAGAAGTCGTTTCTTTTATCCAAACTAACATCATTTGTAGGTTTGGAATTCCATCCGAAATAACATGCGACAATGGAACACAATTTATAAGTGATCGGACGCGAAGATTTTGTGAAGAAAGGAACATCAAGTTGGTGACATTGACACCTCGATATCCACAGTCGAATGGCCTAGCCGAGTCAAGTAATAAAACTATCATCAATTCGATCAAGAAAAGACTCAAAGCTGCTAAAGGAAAGTGGGTGGAAGAATTACTTTCCGTTCTATGGGCTAATCGTACGACACCACATACGTCCACAGGACAAACTCCCTTTTCCTTAGTCTATGGATGCGAAGCTATGTTACCTATTGAGGTACGACTACCGACTTCGAGACATACGTCCGTTGAGCATAACTTGGTCGACCTGAGCTATGACCTCGACGCCTTAGAGGAACTTAGAGAAGCAGCACACATCCGCATGGCGTCACAGAAACAAGCGGTCGAGCGACATTTTAACAAAAATGTCCAAATCAAGGTTTTCCAAGAAGGCGACTACGTCCTACGTCGAATGTTTCAAAACACTCAAGAACTCAATGCAGGCAAACTTTCCACTAAATGGGAAGGCCCTTACCAAATCTCTGGAGTCGTGGGTAAGGGAGCCTATAAAATCCAAGCCCTCGACGGTCGAGATATCCCGCAAAGTTGGAATGCAATTCATTTAAAAAGGTATTTCTTTTAAATTCCGAGTTCATTTCCTTTTATTATTTCTTAAGGAAGATCACTGACTTAAGCATCGGAGGGTCGTTGGTCAAACCAACGACCACCCCATTAACGTTGTTTTTCGCAAGGACGCACGACTTAGTTAAAACCTTTATGTCAGGTAATACTCACACGATCGCACGTGTACGATCGGTCATAATTGTTAACAAAGGTTAATTCTTGCACTTGATGTTTCGATATTTAGATCCAAGAACCATTATTACAAATTGCACTTGGTCGATCGTAGATTTCATTTTAGCACGATTAATGAGTGATGGTTTGGTCAAACGTATGATATACCGTGATCCTCTTAAATTACTCGACGTACGATAAGATATAAGTTTGAAAAAGAAAAGCAAGTACCAAGCATCGACGGACAAAAGAAACTTTTCCATTAGATGTTTAAGAAAATTATAAGGACAAGGGACGGCCACAAACGGCCGACCCCTAATAGTAAATTCAAAAGAAACTAAGCTAAGAAGGAGGAACGTCGGATTATTCCTGCACGACATCAGCTACTATAGTATCTGTTGCCGCTGCCTCTTCTCCGCCGTCGCTCCCCTCCAATTCATCATCTTCATCAAGGTCCCTTTCGGTCCTCACGGTGTCGAGGTATGTTTTGAGCTCCTCAGCGGCCGACACCATGGGATTCTTCCCATTCAGATGACGCCTCATCAAAGCGGCTCGGGCCGTGAAACGAGAGAAGGCCTCGATTTGCCTATTCTCCTCCTCAAGGTCCTTGATGTCGCCCTCCAGCTCCTCGACCCTCTTCTTGAGGGACGCGACTTCGTCAGCAGAAGCAGTAGCAGCAGTGACGACCTTGATCTTCTCGACCTCCAGTTTGGTCGATGACGCCTCAAGCTCAAAGAGAAGATCCCTGAGCTTAACCTTCTCACGATCCGAAATCTCTAGTAGACTTCGGGCATCAGTGAGCTCAGTCTTGAGGCCCTCGACCTTCGTCTTCTCAGCCTCGACCGCCTCCAGGGCGACCTTCTCCTTTTCAAGAGCCTCGTCGGCCCTTTTCTTGACGTCAGGGAAGGATGCCCTAAGACCTTCCATCTGAGCAAAGAAGCTCAGACAGGCTTGGAAAGCCTATACAATAGAAGGGAAAGAGTTAATAACAAGAAAATTGAGTAACAAAGAAAATAGAAAATAAGTAAGACTTACCATAAAAGAGAGACCAGCGGCGTGTGCCCCAGTGTCCTCAACCCGAGACTCTTTGTATCGTTCAAAGAAGGTCGGGAGGAGGAATTTCCCCAGATGTGGAAAAATGACGTCCCTCTCAAGGATGTCATTGACCATGAAGTCAGATGGGAGATTGACTTTAAACGTCGTCTCTCCCACTTTTTCCTTGTTCTTTTCCTCACTCTTGGAGGAGGAAGAAGGTGCAAGGAAAGGGATTATTAACGCCCGACATCCCCAACGTTGGGGTGTCCTTCGTCACCTTGGTCGAGCCTCCGAGCTCGACCCCGGCAACGGTTCCCTTCGATGGTGTCGTCCCTGCAAGGGACGACAGAGTAGCATCACTCGTCTTCTTGGGCGAGACCCGAGGTTTGCCTCGGACGCGTCTTGTGTCTTACGCCCGCAGAAGGGGCAGATCTCTTCCTCGTTTTTTCCCTGTCTTAACGGGCAAGCTCCAGTTGCTCGGCTCGGTTAAGGGCGGACGATTTTGCAGTTGCGTCCCCTAAATAAAATAAGCAAGTTAGAAAAGAAATGACATACAGTACAAAAGCGAAAAACATTGTCGAACGACATACCAGACATCTCTTCTTCTCTTTCTTCTTCCTTCTTGTCTTCTCTCTCTTCTTCCTCTTCTTTCCTCTCTTCTTCTCGACAAGAACCCTCGACGAACGTCGCTTCGTTTACAAAAACGACTTCGTCTTCTTCGTCGTTCGACCGAGCAAGAAACGAACGATCAACGGTACTCCTTTCCAAGATCCTCTGAATCTTGTCGCGGGAATCCCTATTTGACTTCACCTTAGTGAAGTCGATTGCTGTCAAGCAGAAAAAAAATCCATCAGAATGGATGTTATAAAAAATAAAAAATATATATAAACGCACGACAAAACGGTAAACCTACCCGATTCATTTCATCCGGACGACAACCATTGGTTGTCCTCGTCATTCACAGACGCCACTTGGATGAAAACGTACTGGAGGCGTTTCCAACCACGGTCGTTCACCGCAGTATTGTGCACCAGTACGTTATCTCCCTTCGTTCGAGGGAATAGACTATACTGGTGATAGTTATCCGCCCGAACGCTGTAAGCAGTCAGGAGGTCGTTCAAGTTGTACAGAACATCCTAATCGGCCGTAAGACGCTCGATAACCTGGACAATCCGCCAGAACTGAGGCATTAACTGTCCAGGCGTCAAGTCGAAAGCATACAAAAATGCCCTAGCCAAAGGACTAAATGGCCAAGTAAATCCTATCTTGAAGGGATATTCGTACAGAACGCAATACCCCTTCGGAACCTCGTCCGGCCTTAAGTCTTCCGGCGTCATCAGATTGATTTCATCTGGAATCCTGGCCAAAATTTTAAAACAATCTAAGTTTTCATCTTCCCTATATGCACTCACTGGTTCGGTCGACATCTGAAAGTCTGGGAAATTTAGGGTTGCACGCCAGTAACTAAGGATATCCCAAGCTTTCCTAGGCTTTCTAGCTATGGACTTCTTATGCATATAATCGACACAGAGGGAAAATGGGAAGTCGTACCTTAAGTAGAACTCTAAACCTCGAACTTAGAACGGAAAGGATTCTGATCGCTCGAAAAGTGTATCTCGCCGAAGGTATATGATCTCTAAAAAGGGTAAGCGTAAAAAAGGAAAGGATTGAGGACAATCCCTATTTATACTGAAAATCGGAAAACGAATCGTCAAAAAATCGAATCGCCAGTTGACACGTGTCATCCATGTCAGGCAACCTTTTCGAATACATCCATTGAATGCATGACACCTGTCCAATATTAGTTGTCTAATCGTTTATCCTGCAGGAGATGACGTCATTGTTCAGTTGGAAACAAACCGATTCGGTTCCATGCGAACTACCCGCGTTCTTTTATGACATGTGTCCCGATTTTAAATTTAAATTTCAAAAAGTTGTCGCTTGAATTTTAAATTTGGGGGCAAACTGTTTAGGTAGAAATTCCAACAATCCATCGTCGTACGACCAGCGATAATCGACGCCCTTCCTTTAGACGACCTAGACTAAATGACTAATAACCCATCTGACAAATTCTGTCGTACGACCTTATTTCAGTTACTAACCTACGACATACGTTATATCATGTTTAATGCAGGATTCAAAGACATTTATGATCAAAGATTATAACGGAAGTCATCATCAATAACAACGGACATAACGGACGCTATCATCAATATCAAACGGTCATGTTATTAATGAGCAAGATACGCATTCAAGACATGCCAATGGAAACATAGATTATAAATATGAAGATAGAACCTCATATTTGGGACATCTAATCCTCAGACTTTACAAGTTCACAGATTACGTTCTCAAGCTCGCTTATTTTCTTTCAAAGTTCATAAAGCCTATTGCCGTTTGTTGCGCGACGCACGACCAAAGTCTAATTACACACGACGCACGACCGACTTTATTTTATTGTATTGTTTCACATTGTATTATACTTGTAGCATCTGTTATAAATGACGACGTCCCTGATTGACGTCCATAGTGCACGACGACTCACACTCGTCCGCGGTTTTTACCCATTTCAGGGGTTTTTCGCGTCACCAATCTTTCGTCTTATTTTACTTTATTTTTATTACAATCGTACGATTATCGTTGTTACTTTCTTTGGTTGGATCAAGCTTTACGTCTACCTTAAATTTTCCTTGGGAGATTTTTGGCATAAACAGTTGGTACAGATTTTTTTTGGCTAGTACATGTTGGTACCAATTTCAAATTACATATACAAAACAAAAACAAAAAAACTAATTCAAAATGCTCAAACAAAAAGTTAAATGTGACAAAATTTAATATTCAATATATGAAAAAGGAAAAAAAAAACTAATTTAAAGTAAGTGAAGGTTTCTTTATTAGTGGGATCTTCACAACAAAGTATCAAACAATGTTCTAAATTGCTAGGATTCTAGGCATTAGATATTGGTGCATTGTTCGTTGCCTCATACCCTTGATTATACGCGATTTAGGCGGTAAAGTAAATAATTAAAACAAGATATAAACCCAAAATAATAATAGTATTGATTAATATAATTAATTTTTAGTTAAACTATTAAGTAAGTCGGTATCATGGTACTACCGTGGTACACAACATTCAATATCGTGTACCAACCAAGTATAGACATTTGGTACGGTACTACCAGCCAATTATAATTGGTATCAATTTAATTGGTACGCCTGATACATGTTAACTGGTTTGGTTTGGTACAAATTTGTCACTCCTATTTACCATACTCATCCAATAAGGTAGTTTAAGCGCATTTAAATCATTTAGAGCCATTTATTTTGAGTTCAAATTAATTTGAATAAAAATATTAATATATCAAATAAAAAGATACTTTTAATATATTAATTAAAATATATTATGTTCAAAAAAATGTATTAATAGATCAATTTGTTGACTCTCAATAAATTGGGCTTCATATATAAAAAGGCTTTTTTCCCATAATTAACCTCAAGCCCAATCTATGGCCCATTTATTTCGGCGCACATTAACACGGATTATTTAACGTGCACGGACATCGTGCACATTAGCAGCAACAACAACTGATCACCAACCATAAGATTTTATCAATCTGTTGTTTGTCTGCATCTTCACCAATTGCTGAGAGCATGTGACTTAACCTTTAGAAAACTCCAAATCGGAATATGGAATCCACCAGTATAATCTGTTCAATTGCATGTGGCGATATAGAGATAGAAACAGAAAGAGAAAACGATCGATCTGTGTTCTTTCGTCTTCGAAATCGAGCAAAGATATGGAGAATTTGGGCCAATTTGATGTGATTGTGATCGGCGCCGGAGTGATGGGGAGTTCGGCGGCGTATCAAGCGGCGAAAACAGGTCAGAAAACACTTCTCATCGAGCAATTCGATTTCCTACACTACCGTGGATCGTCTCACGGCGAATCTCGAACGATCCGAGCGACGTATCCTGAATCGTACTACTGTCGGATGGCAATTGAATCGGAGAAACTGTGGATCGATGCAGAATCAGAGATCGGTTACAAGGTTTACTTCAAATCACAACAATTGGATTTTGGTCCGGCGAATAACAGTTCTCTCGTTGAGCTTATCAACAATTGCAAAAAGCACTCGATTAATCACCAAATTCTCGATCGACACCAAACGAACAAACATTTTTCCGGCAGGATTGAGTTGCCGGACGATTGGATCGCTGTTGTGACGGAGCTCGGAGGCGTCCTGAAACCTACGAAATCGGTTGCGATGTTTCAAACACTCGCAATCAAACATGGAGCAGTGCTTAAGGACAGAATGGAGATCGTAGATATGATCACCGACGAAGATCGAGGTGGCGTTTTGGTGAGTAGCCGGTCCGGCGAAGTGTTTTCCGGTAAGAAATGCGTGGTCACCGCCGGAGCTTGGGTGAGTAAACTGGTTCAAAACGTTAGCAATGGCGGAACAATTTTGCCGATTCAGCCACTAGAAACCTCCGTATTCTACTGGAAGATCAAAAAGGGTTACGAGCTTGATTTCACCATAGGAGCAGGATTTCCATCGTTTGCAAGCTACGGCGAGCCTTACATCTACGGAACACCGGCTTTCGAGTTTCCAGATCTGATCAAAGTGGCCGTTCATGGCGGCCGTGAATGCGAACCAGATAAGCGAACATGGGGAGTAGACAAAGAAGGTACAACAATGGTGATCGGACATCTGAAAGAATGGATCAAAGGACGATTTGGCGATCGAGTCAATTGGGAAGATGGACCAGTGATGAGTCAATCATGCTTGTATTCAATGACACCAGATGAGGATTACATTATTGATTTCTTGGGGGGAGGGTTCGGTGAGGATGTGGTGGTCGCCGGTGGGTTTTCCGGCCATGGATTCAAGATGGCGCCGTTAATTGGGAAGATACTGGTTGATCTGGCCGTCGGCGGGAAGATGGCCGGCGAGAAATATGATGAAGAAATCAAGCATTTGAAGCTGGGAAGATTTGAAGGAAATCACAAAGGAAATAAGAAAAGCTTTGATGACCAGGTTCGCCTTAAGTAGGTAATTCTAACATGTTCTTGCACAAAATTTAGTGTTTTTTTTTAATGGAAGATTGTGAAGATGTGAACAATTTGGGAATAATCTTTCATGATTTTAGTTTATCTTAAAGATTGTTTAATAGAGATGGTGGATGAGAGGATGTGTGATAAGCAATTGAGGTTGGAGATGATGGTTTTGGACTTTTCTGAAGACATGACTTCTGATAGGAGTATTTGGAGATGAAGAGGTTGCAAATTAGATATGAGGAATTGTAGTGTAGTTGGGTAGAAGGGATAGTTTACCAAACGCTTACTTGGGTAAGCGTTTACCAAGTTACATTATGTTATTGGATGAATATGGGCAAGGACCAAGAATCTTACCCGGTTAGAGCTAAGCAAGAACCGAGAGTCTTACCAAGTAAGTGATGGTGAAAACTTTTACCACGGTTAGCGCTTACCGGAAAAATTGTTGCATACGATACCGTTTTGGTGGACTAAAATGAATCTTACATGGTAAGTAAGTGATAGTGTTGAATTTTACTGGTAAACGACTACCCGGGTAAACAGTTCCTTAGAAAGGTTGGGAGGTGAGGGAAGAGAGTTGGCAGCGTATTTCATGGCCCTTAAAAAAATATGTATAGAAACTTTCGGAGTTTTGTGGCTAGAATCGGGAAATGGACCGGAGTAAGTCGTTATGATTCAACCCGTATAACTCTTTAACAGAATAGATCTCCTGCCGCTCAACGGATTAACCCTCAATTCATTCAACATGATTCGTTCGGATAAGACCAGGTGGACAATCTGTCTTTTCAAAGTTATCGCCCCAATCTTTAACGTGTGGTTGAAAGAGTTCTATATTTTAGTTGAGAGAGTTCTTATTTTAGTAGGAATGGGCATTTGGTTCATATAATGGAATTGGAATCCATCGAAAAAATTGACTTTGAAGAAATTTGACCACACGTTTGGTTGTTAGGAATTCAATTCCTTCACTTTAGCCAAGGAATGATGAATTCCTTAAATTGTGGAATTCAATGGAATTGGAAGGATTCCATCATTTTCATTCTGTGAACTAAACATGGGCTTGAAGTTTGGTCAATGGAATTGGCCATTCCAATTCCTTCCAATTCCATGAACCAAACGGCCCCTTAGGCGGCGTTTGGTTCGTAGAATGGAATTTGATGGAATTGGAATCCGTCGAAGGAATTTGACTTTGAAAAAATTGGAATGAAATTTGACCACACGTTTGGCTAGTAGGAATTAGATGAAATCCAATTTTTTCACTTTAGCTAAGGAATGATGAATTCCTTGATTTGTAGAATTCAATGGAATTCAAAGGATTCCATGATGATCAAAATGTGAACCAAACAAAGAAATTGGAATTTGGTCAAAGGAATTATCTATTCCAATTCCTTCAAAATCCATGAACCAAACACCCCTTTATCAAATGTTCTTTCTAGAGGTGTGAGTTGGAGATGATTTTAAGAGCATCTCTAACCACCACTTAAAAACTAAAATTGTGGTCATGTTTGCACCAACCCAATCCAACCCATCACAAAAATACTAAATAGTAGTTTTTAGAGTTTTATGTTTTAGTGTGTGGTTGGAAGAGTTATGTTTTAGTGTGTGGTTAGTGTTCTTTTTGGTTGGATGTATTTTTGGCCTTCGTATGTTTATTGTAACCCTTTCGTACTTTTTCATCTAACGTCTCTCGTTCTATGTTCACCATATGTCCGTCTTCATGCCTTGTACTTTTTTCTTTTCACTCTTACACAAACCAAGAATCTTCACATAAACAATCACTCTACTAGAATTAAAGGTCAAATCTACACATTTAACCCTCAAACCCTAATTTAGAACGAGATTTACAAGATTGGTTCGGTTTAATTTAAAGACCCTTCACGAACCCAACTTTTGAATGAGTTTTACTAGATCAGTTCCGTTTAATTTAAAGACCTTTTACAAACCCCACTTTAGAATGAGATTTACTAGATCAATGCGGTTTAGTTTAAAGACCGTTTACAAACCCTACTTTAAAATGAGATGTACTAGATCAATTCGGTTTAATTTAAAGACTCTCTACAGGTAGAATATTCAAATGAATGCCATATGAACCTGAAACAAAGAATCAAAATGGCAAAATCCAATTCCTCCAAATTTAAAAGATTTCAACACTTAAAATGATTATTTGAGCATTAATCATGAAAGCAACAATTATATTTCAATTCTTTAAACCCTCCAAAATGTACAGCCAAACCCAGGTTTTAATTTAGCCCACCATCCCCAAATAATTGACAACCAAGGACTAAAAGAACATCAAACATTTGGCTTAAACATTGAAAGACAACATCTCATGACCTTCAAAACAAGAACAAAAGCAGAGCAAAAAAACCCAACGATCGCAGGACGTTGCGGACATTTTCGCACATCCGTAAGCTCGTTCCCCTTGGATCAAACATGAATGTACACTCGGGTATTATGCATCTTCGTCTTTTCGAAATGGAAGTGTCTTGTGTTCGATGCAACAGGTTCTTGCTAGAAGAAGATTGTACAACGGTATTTTTATACGTCTAAAAATTCCGATGTATTTCAAGTTGAAAATCTGGTGTCTTATAGGTTAAAAGAAATGTTTCCAATGGCTATTATATGATATTGTTCTGGTATGGGTCACCTTGGTCTCCAAAAGTTGGGACCTGCAACACCAAAAACAGGTTTCAACACTTTGCAGTATACAAATCAAGAAACACAGTAGCTACTCCGTTCGTCCCCCAAAATAGGTGCGTCCACTTTCAAAAGTAATTGCCTACTTTCCGGTTCTACCCTTTGTAATGAGAGAGAAATATTAAGGGCAAAACAGTCATTTAGTCGATTAAAAAGTGTATAGAAACGTGTCTTTTTCATTGTTACTCCCATTTGTCTCAAGACAAGTGTTTCACATTTCTGTTTTAGTTTATCCCTGAAAAAGTGTCCATTTTCAAAAGCTGAGTGTCAACTTTCCGATTATACCCTTAATGATGAGATGGGAGACATTTACTCCAGCTCTTATTAAGGGTAAAACCGTCTTTTTCATTGTTACTCCCTTTGTCCCAAAATAAGCGTTCCACATTTCTATTAGTTTGTCCAAAAACAAGTGTCCACTTTCAAAAAAACAAGTACCAACTTTTTCCAATTCTACCCTTATGATACGGAGAAACTTCCATCTATGATTAAGGGTAAAATTGTCATATACTTAATTAAGAAAACATAATAATCACACATTTCTAAAACCGTCTTTTTTCCATTGTTAACATTTACTTCGGGACGGAGGGAGTATCTTACAGTGTTAAGTGTGCTTGTGTCACTCTGCTTAAACATCAAAATTGAAGGCGAATCGCGAACCTCTAGTTGCCATGGGAACGGGTGCTTCAGGGTACGGTCTATGCGGTGTCATTTCTCTATGATTTGCAGGTCGAATAGGATAATGCCAGGTGTTGGCGGACATTGGCGGCTCACAAGGTGGACCACCATATATATTGGGAGGATATCGTGCCCTGGGGCCATCAGGATGGCATGGACCTGTTACAAATTATGAAATGACCATCAAACCGGAACAACAAGACATGTAAAACAATTAGGTTGCATTTGGTACACAGGACAAGACGAGTCACGTTTGGGTGATGACCTGAATGGAACAAAAATGCATTTATTTTTTATCCCACCAAAATAAGTGGAACTAAGATAAGAAAGACGTGACAAGATTGATAAATTACTAAACTACCCATGTTAAATTAAAACCCTAAAACCTTCCATAATTCTTTCACACACCTACCTCACTAGCGCCCATCGAGTATGCTGCGACATTTAGACCGAGTGAAGAAAAATGTGTTCTTTTCTAAATTCTATCCCACCAAAATAAGTGGAACGAATATCAGAAAGACGTGACAAGATAGGTAAATTACTAAACTACCCATGTTAAATTAAAACCCTAAAACCTTCCAGAATTCTTTCACCTACCTACCTCACTCTCGTCCGTCAAATCCAGTACGGTGCGCCATTTAGATTTAGGACAGGAGTCCAAGACTGAGTGGAACAAAATTCAGGAAGATGTGATAACATTGGTAAATTACTAAACTACCCCTATTAAATTAAAATCCTAAAGCCTTCCAAAATCTTTCACCCACCTACCTCACTCTCGTCCGTCCAATCCAATACGGTGCAAAAATTAGACTTGGACAGGACTGAGTGGAACAAAAAACCAAGTAGACGCGACAAGATTGGTAAATTACTAAACTATCCATAATAAATTAAAACTCTAAAACCTTCCATAATTCTTTCACCCACCTACCTCACTCTCATCCGTCCAGTCGAGTATGGTGCACCATTTAGACTTGGACAAGACTGAGTGGAGCACAAAATAAAAAAAGATGTAACAAGATTGATAAATTACTAAACTACCCACGTTAAATTAAAACCCTAACACCTTCAGGATTTCTTTCACCCACCTACCTCATGTTGCACTAAAATAAGTGAAACAAATATGGGGAGATAGAACAAGATTGGTAAATTACTAAACTACCCATGTTAAATAAAAACCCCAAAAACCTTACACGATTCTTTCACCCGCCCACGTACCAAATGCACCCTTATTGAACTATGAAAAATCACAAAGTTTTACCAGAGAAAGGCGGCGGCGGTGGAAACCTCCAGCTTTCATCATGTGGAGATACATGCATTCTGTCATGATCACTGTGAAAATTTCCGGTGTCGGTACTGTTGACGAAATGGAACCTGCCAGGATATGAAGGAGGTGGAATCTCCCGATCCGATTGAAAATATGAGAACTGAGACGATGGAGCAGGGTGTGGTGGCCTCAGATGGACATTATTGGCGGCTTGAACAGGTGGCCGAGGAACCGGTAAACCGCTGTATGAGCAAGAATTAGACGACTCCGGTAGATTGGCATCAGGAAAGTTACCCACGGTCTCCGGCAACGGAGGTGGTGCAGGAAGGGCAGCTGGAGGAGGTGGAGGTAGTGAGGCTGGAGGAGGCGGAGGAAGGGAGGCGGGAGGAGGGGGAGGTAGGGCGGCGGGAGGAGGGGGAGGTAGGGCGGCGGGAGGAGGTGGAGGTAGTGAGGCGGGAGGAGGTGGAGGAAGGGAGGCGGGAGGAGGTGGAGGAAGGGCGGCTGGAGGAGGCGGAGGTGGTGGGGAATTTGGTAGAGGTGGAGATGATGGCGGCAAATCTTTGGGCAACGGAGGGGCAAACAATGGTGGTGGTGGAGGTGGATCTATTGCGACCTGATGGTTGGATGTCCCTACCACTTTCTCTACGCCGTTATTAGTGGGGGCCGTTATTTCAGCTTCACGAGAGGGAGCCACGTCTTCCATTTCAAGCTCGCCATCGACGTCCTCCAATACATGGGTATGCTTATCGGCGGCAGGTGTCGGCACCCCGTCACGTTCCTCGAAAATTTCACAATTATGCTCGGGAGTTACGGCCTCGAAACCTTCCACATCAGAATCGCTTCCTTCTTTTCCTTCCTTCAGCATTGTTGGCATGCAGAAACCCGATAGCTGTATACTCGAATTGCTGAACCCATCAAAAGCCATTAGAAGTTTAGAACCCAAAATGCATAATTGAAACTGTATTGCAAATCCTCGTTACTCCCTCCGCCCCAAATTAAATGTCCACAACTAAAAAAAACAGTTTTAGAAACGTGTAATTATTACACATTTTTTAATTTACTAAATGACAAATTTACCCTTAATAATAAAGGGAGTAATGATATTCTCCCATCTCATAATAAAGGGTGGAATTGGAAAGTAGGCACTTTAGAAAAACAATTTTAGAAATGTGTAATTATTATACTTATTAGTTTACAAAATGACTATTTTACCCTTACTAACAAAGGGAGTAATAAATTTCCCTTTCTCATAATTAAGAGTAGAATTGGAAAGTAGGCACTTGCAAAAAAGGCAGTTTTAGAAATGTGTAATTATTATACTTCTTAATCCACTAAATGACAATTTTACCCTTAGTAATAAAGGGAGTAATGAATTTCTCCTATCTCATAATTGAGGTAGAATTGGAAAGTAGGCACTTTCAAAAGAGACAGTTTTAGAAATGTGTATTTATTATACTTTTTAATCTACTAAATGACAATTTTACCGTTAATAATAAGGAGAGTAATGAATTTCTCCATCTCATAACTAAGGGCGGAATTGGAAAGTAGGCACTTACTTTTGAAAATGGACGCTTATTTTGGGACAAACTAAAATAAAAATGTGGACAATTATCTTGGGACGGAAGAAGTATTTGATTATTTCAAAATCTATTTGCCAAATAAATAGATAATAAAATACGACGCGAAAGAAAGCCGTACCTTCCATACTCATCAACTAGCATACCCTCAACTTCCCTAACCGGATCATCAAACGCCCTTTCATTCCTAAAGGGCCGGCGAGAATTACTAATTCTAGAAGACATGTTGTTGAGGGAATCAAGCTCACGAATATGATGTCGGATCATTGGTTCCGGAAGTATCTTCCTTTCTTGCCACAGCTTCAGTACCTATTGAACAATACAAACATAAAAAAATAATTATATGCTTTTTCACAGATCTTCGGTATGATGTTCAACATATTTTGAATTTTAATTCTTTTAAACACCGTTTTGGTTAAAGAGCAACAAACTACCCTATCATACATGGGAATAGAGGCAGGCTTGTTTGAGAACCAATTATTTCATGAATTATTCATAATGAATATTTGGGAATTATTCATGATGAATATCATGAATAATGAAAATCAAGATATTCATGAATATTTAGGTATATTCATCATGAATAGTTGGTACTCAAATGAACCTGCCCCTATTCACGTCTTGGGTATATTCATCATGAATATTTAACGTTCCTAAATGAAATTTTCCCTATAGGAATAATAGAGCAACATGTCTAGGAACAATACAGAATAATAGAGCAACATGTCTAGGAACAATACATGCCTTTAAGCACTGCCTACGATTTTCAAGTGCACTACTCCCCGGAGGAGCAGCCGCCAACAATAACCGCGGTAGCACCGCTTGGATCGCTGATGGATACAAGCCACCCACGTCACCTGAAACACAATTGATCGCATTAAGAGAATGCATTACTAACGAACACATGAAAGTACGCTGCTGCAACAAAAATAAATGTGAACGAAACAAATGTAATTACCTCTCAGCCCTCGAGAACATTGTGCAATAGAATCCACAAGAAAGAACAAGTCCACCCGTTTATGTAAGCTAGGTTCAGCTTCCAAACTGCGAGCAATAGTCTCCACAACCTACATTCAAAACAATTGTGTATATAATTACCATCGGTGCATACCCACCTCTATCCCCCTTCAAGAGACGGTAAATTTGTAGGCCACAAAAATTGAAAAAAAAAAAGACGGTAATAACACAAGTAAGATGACCATGATTTGCTGGCTTATATTATCGTCCAAATTGATATATATCTAGACTTTCAGGCTTAGCTAAGGCCAGGGATTTCACACTTCCATCAGGAGTGATAAAAACCAGAAATAAGATCTTGAAAACAGTTGCCATACGAATAGAACATTTTGTATGAATGCAAGCCAGAGATTAGAAAATGGATGGAGTTGTGCCATAAATATCTGCAATTCTGCATTCAGGTAACTTAAGAGGGTGTTTAAATTCAACTTAATAAGCTTAATAGGTGGTTGGCTTAATTGATTAAGCTATATTAGAACATTCGATTTTAACTTAATACTAAAAGATGGCCTTGACATGGTAAGCCAACCCACCCTATCCTAATGCATTAAGCTAGGATGTTTTTTCAAAATTACCCTGTCCTACAACTTTAATCAAACGTCTTGTTATATAATAAACGATTTACCGGCAAATGCATAAATTACAAATTGTAATCAAATAATGATGCTTAATCGTTTTAAATACAATTGAAGTTACAAGTATTGTGTGATGGACTGGTTGGATTATGTTACTTCATATAATCCATACAATTCTTAACTTTTGTCATTCAGAAGATTTATCAAACAATTAATTTTCATTCTATCACTTACACACACAGAAGGTTAAAATGATATTTTTTGTTAATCAAGACAAATCAAACAATGATTTATCTTGAGTCATTCAGACAGATTAATGCTTACAGACAGCTTAATACAGACTTAATTGGAAAAAAAAATCAAACAGTCAAGTCAACTTTCTCGATGTGATCGATGAGAATCAAACAGTCAAAAAAAATGTCAAAACAGTCGGTCAAAAAAAATCAACAGTCAGTCAAAAAAAATCAAAGAGTAAAAAAAAAGGTCATTCAGTAAAGGATGTGATCGATGAGAATCTCTACCAAGAAAGGTGGTGTTCTGGTTTGCAGTTGGGCCAAAACTACGGGAATATTTAATAGAACGTCTTCACTTTGCAAATTTGGTATGAAAGATGCATACCATGCCCATGACCCACTAAATAGAGAGAACCTTTCAGTCAAGTCAACTTTCTCGAACTGAAGTATACAGTCCCATGTATAATGTCAGATACTAAGGTTGCTGAAACCAAACCAAACCAAACCAAACTAAACAGAACAGCCGAGCCAAGTCTATCCCACCTGAAGTTGGGGTCCCAAGAGAGTGGGTGTACGGGGATGTACACGGACTTGGCCTCTACCCAAGGGTGGATGCAGGTTATAGGCATATGCCCCCAACCAAAAGTCAAAAAATAATTTTTTTTTCTAAATCCTAATTCTCGTATTTACCCAATATTTTTGTGTTGTTGCCCCCAACTTACTTTCAGTGACTCACTGCTCCCGGCGACCCACTTAATGCTTTTATAGTTGTAAATCTCAACAACTTTAGTGTTTTTTGGATGGTTTTTGATATTTAATAATTTGAAGACCGACATTTCTTTTCGAAAGCTTGTTAATTTTCTCAACTTGTGTGCTTTTCGCTGCCGTCAATGGTGTCTTGCTAAGAATTTTCAAATAACCCGAAAACTAAATAACCCAAAACCATTTTACCCAAACCTTATTCGGCCGAATGAGTTATTCGACTTTGGACTTTTGTTATACCCCTAAATGTGCTCCCAATCACCTCGCTTTCTGGATCCGCCACTGCCTCTTACCCCAAAAAGTAAAGCAAATGTACCCATGAAGACCCTCAGCTTGTACAAATTGTGCAAAATAACGAGAGTATGTAACCATAAGTCAAATAGTAAAACACAAGGGTGCCTCAACCCTTGATTAAACCGTGTGTTGGGTGCTTCAGGTGCAGTTTTTAGCGGTGTGACAGCATGAACACAGGAAAGACTATACCAAGAGATTGTTAACCACAACATGGTATACAAAAAGAAAATTTTTGGTCATCTTGACAGAATTTTGTTTTCTTGTACCAGTGGGTGTTCGGTCAGCCTGTGAAACACCTCACTTAATCCCAAAGAGCAGGTGGTCCAGAGGGGACTCGAACTGGTGACCCTAATTTAGAAGTAAAACTTATATCGTACACCTAAGAGAGAGAGAGAGAGAGAGAGAAAGATACACTACAATAAATATCCTTCCTCTTAAAAGGACTCTTGATTTTCTATGAAAGTAATCTCTAGACCAAAACCAATATCAAAAATTCTTTGTAACGAAGATATTATGGGCACATAGGTAAAATGTAATCATAAAGAATTGCATTGATGGTAAAGTCGCTGAAGATTTTCCTAAATTATCTTAATACCACATAATAGCATTGAAAGAGAAAAAGACATAGTAAAGACGTAATATTACCTTAACAGCAATGCCAAATTTTGCACAGTCAATTGCGATGCGTGTGGCTCGGTCAATGCTTTTCTTTGTCCGTGTTAATGCCGCAAGACTGGCCTCAAAGGATGTGAGAACAGCATTTGCTTCTGACATTGTGCTCCATTTGCTGGCGTGCTTTGGTTTCTCATGGTACAAATGCACAGCAGGACTACAACAGCCACTGTTTTCAAGGAAATTACTATTATCTGAAGTGGATATGTTGCAAATTGAAGTATTGGGTGGACAGGCTCGTGCAGTTGAGTCAAACGCATCATTCGGAGGGGAAGATGTCCGGGTACCTGACTCAATTTTATGGCTCAAGCTATCTTCAAAAATAGAAGTCGAATGAGAAAGTTCAGGACCCGGGGCAACAGTCTTCAACACGTTCATGGTGGTTACAGATGGAGGATCATCATCTACTTCCATATTCGATTTTTTAGTTCCTTCGGTATCTTCCAGTCTAGGACAAAGATTGTTCCAACTATGAGGTTAATAGAAGACTAATGACGTAAAAAAAAACAGATAGATCCAACCAAACAAACCCAGTAAGCTCCACCTGAGGTGGGGTCAGCTGGTGGGGTGCACGTAGACCTGACCTATAGAGCAGTTGTACCAGTGAAGACCCCCGGCTTGTGCAAAGTGTGAAAAAAGAAAGAGTACAGCGTGCTAAAAAAATTTGGCAGAAAGAACATACGAACTTGAAAATAAAAAAACAGTGCTAAAATTTGGAAAAGAGTTGTAAGTACCAACAAACAAAACATACATACAGAAGCAGGTACAAGAAACCATAACCAAGGCAATGCGATAATATTTATATACAGAAAAACTCACACACTCATCATTTTTGGTGAGCTTGAACCTTGACCTCCAAGGAGGTTGGGATGTACCGGTAACCCAGATATCACTGAGGCAAACCAATGACCCTTTGGCAGCTCGACACTATCTTTTTGAACATACACAGACTGCATCACATAATATGCATATTAACTTACATTGCATTGACATTTGTGTCATCTTCAAATGGATGATCTACCATATTGCAGCTTTTCTGGGGAGAAGATTGCAGCAACAAATTAGCATCATCACATGAAATAACTCCATTTTCCGCGTTGCTCGATATAGGATCTGAACTCGCCCCAGAAACATCTGAAGGATCTTTTTTGCTAGGCTCAATCAACTCTGAAGTTTCAAATTCACATTCATTTGCAACAGAGGTATCGTTGCAATCAGGAAGAGACTCTTTCTTCTCAATAGCATCTGGCGAAGGTTTCGGGCTTTGCAAGATTTCAACGGTTTCAGCACAAGAAGGCAATATGCAAGAATCTTTACAATCAGAAATTTCCACAGGTTTTACGATGTCGTCTTTAGAAAGCCCGTCTTCTGGGCTATTACTAGTTCTTGAAGGTTGACTGCAGCCATTGATCTCATCAGTTGTCTCCTTATGTTCAAGTGGTGGAGCTAAATCGCCATTACTGAGAGGGACCACCTTTTGTACTTCAGGCTCATCTATTTCTTTACTCTCCATGGCCAAATTAGAGCAGTCTCTCGAAGAAGAAAGAGATCCATTAATGATGGTTTTCATGGTAGATGGTCCTTCAGGAGAAACTTGCTTTTCTTCAGCAACATTTGCGGACATGGCTTCCAGAGCACGATGGAGTCGTTTAGATGGTGGTAAAGCAGCTTCACCATCAACCAAACAGCCAAAATGCTTATTATGTTTGTTAGCTTCCCATAATGGAGGCTTATTAACACTACATTTGCTTAACGTAACAAAAGCGTCTGATTCTTCCCTACCCACCGACGAGTTCCCCTCTGCCGACATATCTTCTCCATCACTCAGGACTACACAGTCCTGCTTGGGTCTATTTGCAGGTCCTTCCATAGATGAAGATGTACGACCCATCCGCACCCTGGCCCTTTTTACTAGCGGCAGGTGCTCATCACCGTCTTCCTTGGAATACTTCCCAATAGATTTTTCAAGATCAGCCTTCTGAATAGGTTCGCTTTTATCCATCTCAATGCCAGAAGATTGCTTGTCAATTCTATCAGGGAACTCCGTGGTAACGGTTATAGCACGTTTTCTGCTGGGCTTTCTTTTCTTCTTAACAATAACGGTCTTATTTTGAAATTCAAGTGTCCGACTCAGCTGCATGTCTCCCTCAGTTACATAATCATGTTCCATAAGCTTATAACCAGACTGTACACAGTTCCCCTCATTGAAACTCTTGGTATCGGAGTCAACAGTTCCAATTTCAGAACCATTTTCTTCAGGACTTCCATTTGAAGCAAGAGTTAAATCCTTATCTGGTCCATCAGATGAACCCGGCGACGTCCTGACCCTTTTCGTCCTTCTTTGTGCCCCATCCCGGGATACGTTAGATAAATTACCATTATTCATCTCAATGCCTTCTGGAAGGTTCTGAAATCTGCAAGACTCTGCTCTAGCAGAACTTCTTGATCTGCGAGCAGAAGGTATCCTTCCATGCATCGTTGAGGCCCGAGTACCTGAGTATTTCTTTCTAGAGTATGTGGTAGGCAAAGGTGCCTTTGTGACCGCCAAATGACCAGTGGGCTCTATAGACATTTTGTCCTCCTTGTGAAGAACATCTTCTGCTGTCACAGCATCACCATCGCAAGGACCATCATTAGGTTTTGAAGAATCTGACATTTTTGGGCACGAGTCAACAGTAGGTGTGAGAGCCTCATCTTTCGAACCAGAACTCGCAATACATTCCTCTGATTTGACACCATTTGTCGAAGTGGCTTGACTTGTGTTAACACTACCGACCTGCTCCTGTTTTTTTAGCTCCTCGTAGCTATCGATTATCTCCCTTACAGCACGAACAAAATCAGCACCTTTACCATGACGTTTGCTGAGAAGAGATTCTTTCTTCTCTTCGGTAAAAGCTTCAACATCAGATGGGTTGCAGAACGCTCTGCATAGAGAGGCATACTTAGTCCATCCAAAAACCAACCAATCCTCAAAATTAAAGTAAGACAAACACAAGGGAAAACAAGATGATGTTGACAAGTCATTAATGTAGAGCATTAGAGTTGTTAACAGAACGGATGGCCCTCCAGACATGGCCCGTCCAGCCACTACGAAAGTGAGCTTGGACAATCATTCTAAAAAGGTTGAGCCTGGTTGGGCGGCAAACGAAAAAATGGACAGACCCACCTGCGTTTATCCTTTTATGATTAATATTTTTTATTATAATTAAATTTTCAGAAGGCCTTCCAATTCCCAGTTTCCCATACATACCCTTGACCTAATGACCCCAAATATCAAAATTTCCTTTAAGAAGTTGTTGAAATGATTTTATGTAGTGTATGTTTTTCTAAAAGGTGACTTTTTAGGCACGTTAGCCAGTGGGCAAGCCCAGCCCGTTTATAAGGCAGGGGGGAAGGGCGAGTCATCAAACCCGCAAAACGGGATTCGGATTTGCTATACTAGATTCATTAAAATAGGTTGGGCCAGCCCAAGGCCACAAACCACCACCTCTATAACGCATTGCAGCAAGCTATCAGAACCCATCAGATGCCTATGTCCAAAACTATTTGAAGGCATCAAGAAAATAATATAAAGACAAATACTATTCACATAAAAAGCTAGGACCCTACACCAGACTCACAGCACATCTTACATTCCTAAGATGCTGCAGACCAAACAAGAGTTGAGCCAATTTTAACGAGGAACATTCAGTGCAAAACCTATGCATGTATGGAGAACATAAATGAAGCTTACCGTTCATTTTGATACATGTTTAGTTCATTGATGCTAGTCAAAACCATAACTTATAATCCTGCTTCATGCCTTCTAACGCTTTATTTATTCACAAGTAGATGAAACAATGTTAACTTATGGTATCTTGAGTGCATTAGTGATAGACCATTGTAACTTAACTCAGCAACTATTGCATTAGTGATTTCTAATCCAATGACAAATAAACAGCAATGTAAAGCTATTTCAAGTGTGTACGGTGAATTCCATAATCTTCACAATTTATATCTTCAATAACATATGCCATTTCCCATGTAAATGCAGAAGCAAAAATCGCTTGCATTATTTGTTCTATTAGATTTGTTTAAATGATCATTCCCTAGTTAAATTTTGCACAAGTGATAAAGCTCTGTCCTGGTTACTTCACAGAACATAATAAAGATACATCCATGAGGCCTACAAATGGAATGAATTATGGAATGGGTGCATCCAAGTATCCAACATATTTCTAACTCAAGGGGAAATTTTAACACAGCTCATGCAATGATTGTATGATAACTTACATAAATACACTTGGCAAGCATCCAAATAACTGCGCGTTTGTTTCGATATCGACATAAATTCACTTGGCAAATATCCAAATAATTGTGTTCCTGTTTTGAAACTTAACGTGTATGCTTGTTTTGATATTGACATAGATAAACTTGGCAAGCACCCAAACAATTTGAACAGAGCAAGTACCGCAATGCTATAAAACCACTTAGGGTGCGTTTGGTATGCAGAACAGAGTGGAGCATGACAGAACAGAACAGGCTTGTCCCATGTTTGGCGTGACCATATGTGGGACACGCTAGAACTAAGTGGAACAAGCATGGGACACACTTGTTCCACTCCAACCCCCTGGAACTAAGTAGAACATCAATATTTTGACTAATATACCCTTTATTGAAAACAAAAACATAAAACATGTCTTCTCATCATCCACGCCTCCAAGCTAGGGGTGTGCAAAACCCGAATAGTCCGAAATCCGAATCCGCATTCGAATCGAAAATAAGGTGTTTTTGCAAAACCCGAATACCCCGAAATCCGATCATCCGAAACCCGACATTTGGGAGGATATCTGGGTTCGGATTGGGTTTGATCGTTGGCCACCCAACCCGTCCGAAAACCCGAAATAACATAAATCTATATTTTAAATACTACTAGAAGTGTACTCGCGCAATGCCGCTAGATACATCACGATTTTATGTTTCATTTTATTTTCTATTTTTTGTCGATTTACATTACGATTTTGGTTGGTTATGAGAGAGCGATAATGATTTTTTTATATAAATTTGTTTAATTTAGACTTAATAATATAATATAATTTATTTTGGTTTAATAATATATTTTTTTTATAAAATATTCTGTTAGATTTTTTTAATTGTATTTTATATTGTTATATTTAAATTTTGATTTTTATTCTATATTTAATTATGCTGAGAGTTATTTTAGGGGAGTTAAAATGGGAAACGATTTTAAGAGAGTTAAAATGGTTAGAGATAATGGTTGAAAATTAATAAATAGCATTAGATGTAGTACATACAGCTTTAATGGTTGTTTTTTAAGTAATTAGTATTAAATAGCGGTACATTAAGCTTTAAAACTTGTTTTTAAGAGTTTTTTATGCCATCTTTATAATATAGTATAGATTATAATATAGTATAGATATATATATATATATATATAATTATTTTTTGAAAATCGTAAATTATAGTCTGTTGAAATATTTTCTAAATTTTAAACTTGCTATCGATTTCATCAATCTTTCAATCGATTGTATTCATCCTAAAAAACGATTGAATATATATATCTAACGTTTTCATTATATAATACCCGAACCCGACCGACATCAATCCGAAACCCGACCAACCCAAACCCGAAATCCGAAAGTTAAAATTTGGGTTTTGATTTCCATACCCAAAATCCAATCGTGATAAATTAGTTTTATGTTTTTGATAATCCATTCCACTATGTATTAGTGATGTAAATTAGTTTTATGTGATGTAATCTATGATTTTTCATCAGGGGTAAATTCGTAATTTAAACAGTCTAGTCCAGTTCTGTCATGCCTAGCCAAACGCTGGACAATTATCCTTTTATGTCTTGTTCCATCTTGTCCTATCCTGTTTGCGTACCAAACGCACCCTTACTGATGTTCAGATACTAGAATTCATTTGATAGCTAATAGAATACAGTTCTGGATGCAAGTTGTGCATATTACAAAAGATAAAGCTTAAAGAACATGTTGACACAGGCAAGCATGCTTAAGAAAGGAACACAATTGATCCAAGGATTTCTTCAGCAAAAACTACTTAGACAGATCAGCATATCAAATCCAAAAGGTGAACTATTAGATAGAATTCCACATGTCCGATAAAGGTTCCATTGAAAGCCTAATACACTAGAAAAACAAGACTCAATTAGTTAAACTGGGTAGGTTGCTATCAAAAGGTGCAAAAATACATATCTCCTCATCTAACATGTAAGTGTTCCAAGTCTCAGGTTCAAAGCATCACCTAGATGTGGCTTCTTCTGAAGGATATATAACAACTAGTTTTGACTCCTAAAGTTAATTTGATTGACTTCATAAACCAAACCAAACGACCCGAGTATATCCCACCCGCCGAGGGGGGGTGTACGTAGACCTTAAAGGGTAGAGTGGTTGTTTCCAATAAGACCCCGGCTAGTGAGAATTGTGTAAAAGTAGAGAAAAAATAACAGATAAGCTAAATTTGAAGAGCTAGATGAGTAAGCACGAATACAAATAGTAAGACAGAACTACATATATGAGTAAGCTATAGCAATACAGATGGAAGGAAAGACAGATTCGAGTAAGCAACAGCCATATAAACAGAGGCAACTGGCAAGTATAGGAAAAACATAGCAAAGGTGAGGAAACTACACACCCCTAGTCTACTTTAGGTTCTAGTAACCTAGTCTAGTTGAAAAACTTAAATGAGTACGGACTGTACGGTAGTTGAATGATCATAAAGATAAAGGACATCAAGGCTCCTATAGAAGACATAGTTGAGGGTTGACAACAAAGATTCAAGGTGAGTGTTGAGAATCAATTATTTCAGTTGAACAGCATGAAGTACGCTAAAAGAAAAAGTAACTCCAGGTTACCAAGATGTAAAATTTGAAGTACCATGGTATTGGAATACATCGATATCTAAAATTCCTTGGTTTAGAAAGAGACAACTATAACAACATAAAGATCTGATGGCATACTATATGTCTATAGATAAGAAATATCAGTACACAAGGATGCTAGGCGGATAAGTGCACTTATACAAATTTCAAGTACTACTCATGTTGGTACCATCTGAAATGATATATGCCACCAGCCTCACAACTTGATCCTTCTCAATTCTCATTTCAACTTCAGAATATAAAAAAACTCCTACATGATCAGTGAATTCCATATATCTCATGTAAGGTCACTCAATGCAACTGTATAAGGTATCATAGATAGATGGTGTCACCTCAAGAATCCATATAGCATATTTTTTGTTGAATAGATGGATAAAAAGGTTGTGCCATTCTCTAATCTCTAGTAGCAACTCATAGGCTTTCTACATACAGTTGAATATTTTTCTAAATCTTGAAGTTAAAATAAGAAAGAGAGAGAGAGAGAGAGATCGATATGTGTGCATTGAGAGGAGAGATAAAAGAAAGAGATGCAGCCAAGGTAGAAGCTAATTCTTCGATCCACTTATAGAGTAATCTACAACGAAGGACAAAACCAAACTCAATTGAAGAGCTATACAAAAGTTTCTAAAACCAGATCTTTCAGCCCAGAATAGCAATCAAACACGACTCACTAGAACACACTCAAATCTCGATATAGTGCAAGTATCTCAATGGCACGCTAGTAGTGAAGATAAAATATCCCAATTTGAAAGAGTAACCATTGGTAGTTGTGAATCATAGAATGGTATATATAATAAGTTACAAATCAAAATCTTTCCAAGCACTCGTTGAATTCAAACATCAATATTAGGTAGTACAGCAACAAGATCTCAGATTTAGTTACCTACTTCCAATAAAACAGCATACTTGTCTAAAACGGAAGTCAAATAACAAATGTTTTTGCAGCAAAAACTGTCTGCTGGACTTGTAGCAGCCAAGACTGTCTGCTGAACTTGTAGCATCATAAAATATTGGATCTCATATTGACCACCAATTGGAAAAATGACACAGAACTCAACAACGAGGTGACTGGTCCACTCAAGTCTTAAATGAACTGCATAGATGGGGTTTAGTTCAAAAACTTTTGGCAGGTATGATGATGGAACTCCTCATCCAGGCTATTGATTTTATGGTCTATTCTTGCAAGAATCAAGCATCATGAACACGCTATTTCACTTTGATTGTGCTGCATGTTGTTTGAAAACAGCCTGAGCTACTAGAACTCTAGAAGTATGTTAGATGATTTCCCCCGTTCCCCTATCGTATCTAAATGATGACAACTAGCGATAAATTATGTGAATTTGTGTGAATCTGCAAATGTTGATGCAGCATAAAAGCAATTAGCAACAACACCAGAACTAAAATCACAATCGGCAATGATAAACTCCCAAAGTTCCAAAAAACCCCACCCTACCCAAAAGTGTACTCACATTTGCTGGGTTCCAAAGAAAAAGACTAGAACTTTCTTCCAATCAGCAGAGTACCCCCACTTCTCCGGCTCACTCACCTGCAACCAATATATAGATTTACAGTAAGCACAAGATTCATACTACCAATGCCCTTCAGAAATAGCTACAAGACACTGAGCATAAATGCAAAACATCAAGCATATCAATTTACAATTATTCTAAAAACATAGTAAACCTAGTACTCCCTTTTAAACCAGTACCAAAAAAAAGCTTTATTGTTGATGTCAACTAGCACTACTACAAACATGAATTTTTTTGGAAATAGGTGATCCCAAGCTTCACCAACACTATCCCATGGCAAGTCACAACTGTAGACTTTGCCCACATCCCTTAGGTATATCTCACAGTTGGCACAAGAACATATGTAGATGGCAGAATTCGAACCCAGGTTGATTTTATCATCTCCCTTGTCTTTGTCCACCACACTACCACCCTTGTGATTGATATTAGTTTTGTTGCAATATCAAACCACTTAATTTGAATCGAAAAGTAAATCTTTGTCATCCAAAGCTGGAATGGAGGGTGTACAAGAGAATACCAAACCAATGATCATACCAGAACAAAATATACAATAGTGCATAATCAACATCTCATTCAATTGACAGGAAAACATAAATATAAACGTATATCACTAAAGATTCAAACTTAGTGCAAATACATTCAACTCACGGATCAGTAAAACACAAAACCCTAAGTCAATATGCAATCAATAGACCTTAACTACACAATATTCCAAGAAACAAAAAGAAATCGGCTTAACATACCGTAGCAGGCCAAGCAGGAAACCCTTTCACCTTCGCAAGAACAAGATCGCCAACCTTCCACTGCCGACAAGCGGCGGCGGTTGCGGCGGCTTTACTGGCACCTTTTCTCCGACTCGGCGCCATACGAAACAACGAGAAAACAAACCTACTCCCCGACAATCAATCAAATCAAAACCATCCGGTGTTACGAACCAAACAAAACAACGAAGTTGTCAACTAATCTTCAACTGTAACGCCTGCAAAATTGCCCGCCCCCCAAAGCAAGCAGCGGCTTCGAACTCGCTAGGGTTTTCTAGCAACAAAATACAATAAACAGTATACACGCATTGAAAAGATCAATTGGCAACAAAAATAAGGATTGTACACCGAATTTGTAAATAAGAACCTAACTTTCTACATAAGATTACGATTATCGCAAAGAAGAAGTCATGGAGAACACCAAAAAAGCCCTAGGGTTTTCAACTGTCAGTGTGTGTGAGATGATGAAACCCTAAAAATCCCAAAGAGGAAGAGAAGAGGGGGCTTTGTGTGGGTTTCTGTGGAAGAAGGGGATTTACTTACGGAAAAGAAACAGATATGAGTTTGGTTTAAAGATGGGGTCGGTGCTAATGTGCGCCGGGTGTGCGTAGGTTTATGGAATTAAGAAGTGTGCGTGGCCTGTGCTAACGTGAGCGGCGTTGGTATGGATACGGGTGCAAACAGCACGTGGCCTACCGACTCGTCATCGGTCATTCATTGTGATGATGGACTGATGATAAAGTACGCCAGTCCGGGAAGATGCGCATGGGTGATGGGTCTGGTCTTAAAATGGGCCGGTTCATGATGACGTAAGCTTAGGCCCACCATCATGGCCCAATAGAATTACGGGAATGATGAAGGTCTAGGTGGCATTATGACGGTTGCTTATAAGATTTGTGCAAAATGATTAAGGCTATGTTTGGCAAAATAAACTAGCTTATAAGCTAACTTTTTTTTCCTGGTACATGTTTAAATGATCATAAGCTAGCTTTTTTCTGATACATGTTTTGATGACCATAAGCTAGCTTATTGAAAAGCAACCTAAAGTAGCGTTTTGAAAAACTAACTTATCAGCTACCAGCTAGTTTGTCAAACAATGCCTAAGAGACTCTTATTATTTAAGTTGCGAAATGAAATATGATTGTTTGTTAATTGTTCATAATGAAATCAATACTTTAAATGGTTAAGACATGGTCAAGATACAAAATCATTCAGAGAGTTTTTGAACCATTAAGAGACATAACTTTTCTTTGTCAAACATAATTTACCTCTTAACGATTCAGGTGTTACCTTTTAATGAAATCATTAAGAGGTAAACAAACAACCCCTAAGAATATATTTGTTAGGGGTTTAATGAGTTTAATGAGACTTGTAATTTATTTTGTCAGTTATATATAATTGTTTGGTAGTGGCTTAATGATATATAAAGTGTGCTTATTGATGAAGCTTTTAGGGTGTGTTTTATGGAGAAAGTCAAAAAAAAAAAAACATGATCCTCCCAATTAAAAAACTCGCTCATTCCATATATGAAAATTCCATTTCAAACAAAAAGCTTCCCGGTCTATATAGACAGATTAGTTCACATATATAGTTTTATCAATACATGACTTAATGGAAAACCAACCAAACAACCACTGATAGCTTTACTGCTTTTTTGTCGACCGTTTTTCTCCAAGTGATCCGTATTTTGGACGGCAAAAATGTGTTTTTTCATGAAGACCACCAATTAAAAAGTGTTTGGTATCAAATACATAAACAAAAAACAAAATACTAATAACTGTATAGTCAAAATATATATACAAAAACAATAGTATAAATATCAACTTATAACATAAACAAATAGTCAATCTTCATTTGAAGTTTAGTCAACCCAAAAAAATATATATATTGTCCGTAATATTGATAAATTATTTTAAAATTTTGATGGAAAAATAAAACGTAAAAAGTTCTTATTCATAGTCTATTTACTGCATAGTAAATATGTAACTTATAACGTTTCATTAATTATATTTAAAGGTAATTAATGGCCTAATTACACATGCCTTCACTTCATAAAACCGACTTTAGTAGATTATTCACTTTGAGAAAACGGAAATGGTCAACACAAACTCGTTCTTCTCACCGGCCATTTTTGCCATCTCCATCACCATGGTTTTACATTTCAATAATGCCACATCAACACTCACCACCACCACCAGTACTATAAATCCCTTCTGCAACAATGCGGAAAACAAAACACTATGCACTTTAATTGTTAACGGAACCAAGACTTGGTTGTCAGCAACCACCTACGCTATATCTCAAACCTTGAAAACAGCAAAACAAGGGAAGCCAATATTTGATGATCTCGTGAAAAGGCTCCATGACATTGGCATGTCTAAGATCTCAAAAGAGTCCATAGGACATACTTGTAATGAAATTTACGATTTTGCCATTGAGTGCCTACAAGGAGCATTGGATGACCTTAGGTACGGGTATTTGGACAAGTTGGCTACAAAGCTTTCGTCAGTCACCGGGCCATCCTCAAAGTGCACCGACCTGATTAGTAAGTTGGGTATGGATTTGCAACTGTCTAAATATTTTTCGGATTTGGGGCTGTATTCTAGAATTTGCTTGTCCGTGGCAAGGGCAATCTGATTGTAAGAAAGTTACGATAATATCAACAAGAATTGTTTTGGTCATCGGATATTTGTTTATTTCAAAAAGTTAGTTCTTATGATATTATTGTTGATTATTAAGCATCTTATTTATCCATCTTGAAAAAATGTTACATGTTATAAACACATATGTCTATGTGGTTTTTCAGCTATTGCTTACATCTCAATTGGTATTACATACAGTTATGATTTGTGAATATATATGTTTATGTAGTTTTTCATTATACATCTTGTGGTCTTTTGTTTATATTACTTAAAAATATTTGTTTGTTTAAAAAATTGTCTGAAGCATACCTTGTTTTCGAATGCCAAAATGCATGTCTGTGTATATATACATATACTAGTTGTATTTTGATAATTTATCACTATTTTATTATAATTATGGAGTTATATCTAGTGAACCAAACAAGCAATTTATAATACATGTCAACTAAACGCATGGTTGAACCTGTTTAAATTTCATTATAATTCTTTTCAGATTTTGGGGGTGTTTGGGATTGCTTGTTTAAAACAACTTATGCTTATTTGCAAAAGTGTTTATTAACTTATGGTTATTTGTAAAGTACTTATTAACTTATATGAAGAAGGGGCAAATATGTAATTTGGTTAAATAAGTTAAGTTTCAAATAAGTCAGTTGAGAATGACTTATCAAAAACTGCTTATTAGCGGAGTGGAGAATTCATAAGCAGTTTTCAATCCAAACACTCAAAACAGCTTATTTGCTGTTTGAAAACGCAATAAGTTAATAAGCACCTCAAATAAGCAATCCCAAACACCCCCTTTAATTCCAATAGATTCCATTTTATGAACCAAACGTCACTTTATTATTAAATACGTGGGGTTGAGAGGTATCACATCTTCAATTAAGAAATTAAGGTATTCTCAATCCCCGTTTAACGCGAGGACACCCTGCTTAAACAACGTCAAAGTATTAGGTTTTCATCGGGTAGACATTTTTTTCCCACCCCTGTTCGAGATCCAAACAATTGGGAAAAAAACTCGGTTAACTTAAAATCACAAAAACACCGACGACGAAATTGGTCGTTCACCAAACACTCACCGAGTAAGCACTTACCGGATGTCACTTACTTTATCATGTGAACATGACAATACTAATATAATTACCAAAAGTTTTCCCTCGTAAGTGAAAATACTTTCACCAACAATCAATTTTAATGGCTGAAAATGTTACCGAGAAGGTAAGTAAGGGTGTGACTAGTGGCAGACTTAAGGGTTGTTCGGTAACGGCTTAATGGGTTGTATAACAAATATGACTTATTCGTTCAGTCATACCTAGTTGTTTGGTATGAGCTTATTCGTTCAGCCGATGGCTGAGCGAATCATCTACAAAAACCAAGTCACTTACACTCAGACAATAAATTTTATTACTTTCCCCCAACTACCCTTCAACCCCAACCACCCACATTAAACCGATTCCACATATGTGCAAATATGCGTATCCACATAAGGGAACCCATCGATTCCACATAAGACTTCTCCACAGGTACTTCGATTGTCTTCCACATCGATTCCAAATCCACGTCTTCCCCGTTCCAATTTCATCTCGTCTACACCCCCTTTGTTCTCCATCTCAATCCCGCCATCGATTCCAATTCTCGATCCAGCAGACCCAACTAGCAGAAAAAAAGATAGGAGGAACCACAGTGGTGGTGCAAAAAGAAAAAGGCAGAGAGATGAGGCGGATAGCGTTGGTGAATGGCAAGAAAAAGAAAGATGAAGGTTGAAGAGGGGGGGGGGGTAAACCTGGAAGAACAATGATCATGATGGTGGAAGGAGATGGTTGTGAAGGTGAAGTATGGTGGTGAAATAAATTGGGAAAATAGAGACGACGACTGCTAAGGTCGGGTATCATGGAAGGAAACAAAAAAATGAGACAAAAACTGTTGGTGAAAGAAGAAAACAAAAAAAATGAAGTCCGGTGGTGAAAGAAATTGGGGAAATAAAATTGTTGATTGTTTTATTTATTAATCAAATATTAAAAGTCCAGTGAAATGTTTTTCAATGTTGTTGAAGGTTCAGTTACAAGTTTATAATTTGAAGTGAATCATTCATCGTTTTTATTAAATTGTTGTTTCAATTAAACAAAAACATGAACCGAAGGGTAAAATGGTCATTTATGACATTCAGACTGTTTATTCAGCACAACAACCGAACAACAACTTAGCTGTTAACACACAGACAACTATATCCATACATGTCTTAACAAAAAACGAACCGAACAACACATTAGCCTTGTAAATGTGGGGGAAAGCCCCCCACTCATTTGTAAAAAAATTTAAAATTTATAGGTAAAATTTTGTTTTTCTTTAAAGTTACGTGTGTATTTCCCCCAGTAATTTTTTTACAGTTCCACCAGTCGCCTAGTCCGTTCTAACAAACCCCTACTCTCTCGTTGGTCAGCCGTTTTTTACTATGTTTGGTTGATGGTTTTTTTTTAATATATCTCGATTTTTGTTGTTATTTTAGTTTTGTATATGTTCAAACCAATTCATCTTAGAAGGAAATTATATAAATTAAATAATAGTATGCTTTGCTATTCAGTTTACCGATATGGTAAAAAAAATAATCGAAATCGAAATTTACTTTATTTGGTTAACCGGATCGTTTAACCCGCAAACCGGATAACCTGAAATAGTTTTAGTTTGGGTGAGTTATTCGATTTCATAATTTTTTATACCTCAGGAACCCAGTCACCTAAGTTTCGGGATCCGCCACTGGGTGTGACTCTTGTCGGTAAGCACCTGCCCGGTAAATGGACTGGGTTCACACGAGAACAACTTGTTTTCATGAGACTCGCCACAAAATAACACTGAAACTTCATAGCAAAACATCGTAAATGTAAAAGAAGTACTGAAATTTCACAACAAATAACACTTTAAAAGTTTACCTTCACAATGTTTTGTTGTGAACCTATAATCTCACAGGTCTCATAAAAACCGTCTGATCTCACGTGATCTCAACTGAATACTTAGGCATTGTGTAACACCCGCTATTTTGGAGTTGGGTGAAAAGTTGACCTTTACCCGAAGTTCAAGGGGGTAAAATGTAACTTGGGTTATATAAATATAAATCAAGTTTTAGATATTTTCTAAATATCACAAATCTGATTTCTAAAGAAAATCAGAGAGAGAGAGAAGGAAGCAGGAGAAAAAGAGGTCGTTCGATTTTCTCCAAATCAAGGTACGAATCTAGCTTAAAACTTTGATCCAAGTGTTATCTGCCGTATAGAATCTCGTTGTTAAGGTTTTTAACCGTTTAATTTCGAGATCTACGTATTTTGATTTGGATCTGGGTTCTGTAAACATCCCATCATAATAAGACCGGGAAGATGGTCTCGATCGGGTTCGACCGGTACTTGGTTCGACCGGTAGTGGGTTCGACCAGTGTGGGGTTCGACCGGTGTTGGGCTCGACCGATACTGTGTTTCAGCAGTGTGTTGTGATTGAATTCGGAAATCGTAGGTCAGTAAGTTGTCTTTATTACTGGCTTACCGATTTATCGGTGTTGTCGTAGGTAGCGATCATAGGAAGCAGTCTATAAGCAGGAAGAAATTTGAGGTGAGTCCTTTAAATTAAATCAGTCTGCATTACGAAAAGTTATGTGATAAATGTGTTTATTTAAATGTGGACAATCTTGTTTTAATATGGCTTATTGTTGTTGGGTAATGCTTTCTAAAATCTCAATCGTTTCAAGAATCAAGATTTATGGAATTGAACCATTGTTCATATGAATTGCCTGTATATTTGATTTAATATGAGTATGCTCTGAAATGACATGCTTTGGCTTTGAGTCTTAGTGCAATGGATCCATAGGCACTGTGTTCATATGTCCCCTGTTTTGGGCATTTGGTTCACGTTTTAGCACGGAATAGGCATCGGGTTGCCATGATAAGTAAGGTGTGGGCCTATACGGTCGGGCAACGTCTCATGGTGTAGTAAGGTGTAATTCCATTATGTGCTTGGGTTCCCCCTGTTTTGGGAACTCTCAATAATAGATCTAGAGGGGTTGACTTGATGTTTTGAGCAACAGATCTAGAGGGGTTGAGCTCGTTATGTGATTTGGTGTTATTTGTACCATGTTTAATCACTAATGGTTTATTTGATTTCTTGACTTAACTCATGGCTATACTCACCGCGTGACATCGATTTGGGTTTAGTACTCTTTTCTTTGGCTTGTTCTCACTAGGCTTTAGCCTAACACTTGCTATTGATTGTCATGTTGGCAGGTTATCTTAGCGGTGGGGCTCGTCGGGACTGAGGGAGCGACCGTGGGGTCGTGAGTGGTATTTTGAGGATATCTAGTGACCATCGCACAACGATTCTTTTTGAAGATACTATTTTGGAAGTATAGCGACACCCGTCCCTAATCTAGTTAAATTTGTAGATTAATAGGTTGTCGTTTTATGCTTCATTTATCTACCACGTTAATGTCTACTTTATACCCCGTTGGGATGATTTGTATATTGGGTTTTTGTTGCACCTTATTCCGCAAGTTTAGTCTATTACTGAATTCTTTTTCGAAATTTTATTTCCGCAAAATTATAAGGGTGTTACACATTGTTTGACAAACTAGCTTATAAGTTAGCTGGTAGCTGATAAGTTAGCTTTTCAAAACGCTACTATGAGTAGTTTTTCAATAAGCTAGCTTATGATCATCCAAACACGTACCAGGAAAAAAAACTAACTGATAAGCTAACTTTTTTTTTTTGCCAAACATAGCCTTATTAAAAAACGAGTAAATTATGTTTTTAGTCGTCCCGATGGTTTCAAAATTTCGGTTTTCATCCATATGGTTTGTCATTCATTTTAATTTTTGTCCATGAGGCCAAAACACTACTTTAAGCACGTATGACTAAAATAGAAATGAATTGTAAACCATAGAGATGAAAAAAACAATAAAATTCAAATCCGAAGGACAAAAAAGACAATGAATTATAAACCATAGAGATTAAAATCATATTTTCAAAACCATAAGGACTAAAATATAAACTTTTAACAAACCATAGGGACTAAAAACGTAATTTACTCTAAAAAGGGGGGAAAAACGTTTACACAAAATTATCCTAAAATATTTGGATCAAGAACACGGAAAAAATTGGGGATGATCTTCAATAAAAATGGAAATCTAGAAATCGGTGATTTCTCATCCTCAGAAATGATCGATCATCAATTTGTTCTTCAAAATTCACATCTGAAATCCAAAAATGGGTGCAACTTCATCTATCGCTGGCAAATCATCAGTTCATGATTTCACAGTCAAGGTAATTTATTTATTAACAACCCGTTTTTTGCTCTCAATTATCATCGTAACATCAAAACGATTCGATTTTGCGAATTTATTCAATTTCACTATCATTCGATTTTCGAATTGCAGGATTCCAGAGGAAAGGATGTGGATCTCAGCGTATACAAAGGGAAAGTGCTGCTTATCGTCAACGTTGCTTCCAAATGGTTGCTTCCTCGTATTGTTTACCTTTTCGATCGTATTTACATAATGTGTGTTTTTAATTAGTTCATTTAGCTTCGATTTGCTCAGTTTAGTTTGGATTTTGTGTTCAATTAGATGGTGTCGTTTCTGATCAAACGTTTGTTGGTGATGATTTAGCTTCGATTAAATTTTGGGGGGTTGATTTGTTTGGATTTTGTGTTCAGTTAAACGGTGTCGTTTCTGATAAAATATTTTGTTGGTGACGATTTTAGCTTCGATTACTCAAGTTTAGGGTTTTGATTGTTGAATTTTGTGTTCAAACGTGTCGTTTCTATCAAACATTTGTTTGTTGATGATTTTAGCTTCCATTACTCAAGTTTAGGGTTTTGATTGTTGATTTTTGTGTTTCAAACGGTGCCGTTTCTGATCATACATTTGTTTGGTGATAATTTAGCTTCAACTACTCAAGTTTAGGGTTATGATTTGTTTGAAATTTGTGCTCAAACGGTGTCGTTTCTGATCAAACGTTTGTTGGTGATGATGTGACAGTGGATTAACGAATTCAAATTACACCCAACTTACCGAGCTTTACAGGAAATACAGGGATAAAGGTATCAACTCATTTACTCTTGTTTAATTATGTGTATAATATACACACACACATATATATAGACAAAGGATCAGTGTGAGAAAAGAGTTAAAGGTGATTAGGTGAGATGTGTAAGAAGGGATTTGGACCCTTGATCACTTTTGAGTTTAAAACAACCCATAAATTGCGCTGTAGAAGGGAAATGAACCGATGCATCACTAATTGATCTTCAATTAGGATCGATCCAAGGGTGGAGATCCCTTCTTACCCTTCTCACGATAACTTTCATTCTCACCGGATACACCCTCCTCAACTTTGGTAAGGTTTGAACCCCTGACCTCCTTAGAGGGCAAAGGCTCATATACCGCTAGGTTTAACACCCTTTGGTGATTTGGACTATTTTTGCTAGAGATTGTTTTGAAATAACGTTTGTTAGTTAAGAAGTATAGCTTGTTAGATTGAATTTGTTTAACTCGAGCTCGAGACAAAAAACTTAACGAGTCGAGTTTCCTAACACGAATGTTTGACTTGGTTCGTTTGAAAGTCCGATTAGATGTTTTAAGTCTAGCTTGAGATGTACGAGCTTACACTTTTTTCGAACCAAACATGTCCATATGTTCATAAAATAGAATTAAATTGTCGAGCTCGAGACAATAAACGAGTTAATCATCTCGAGTTTGAGCTAATAAACGAGCTTAAAACTTAAAAGCTTGGATTTTACATCATGATGTAAGACTCAAATTTGTTAAGGAAGCATCGAGCTTGAGCTCGAGTAATGTTTTGAAAAGATTATTCAAGCTCGAGCCGAACCCAAATAACTTGCTACTCGACTCAACTTGACTTGTTAACACACTAGGATGTACCAAGAAACCATTACGAGAATACTTTCTATAGGAGAAGGTGTCTAATATTGGGAACACAAACCTGTCCATGTTAACACTATTTATCGTGTTGGTTATGTTAAATACTAGTAGTTGTCTAGTTCTATAAATGCATCGGTTGTGTTTTGGTGTCTACACAATTATAGGCGGTAGGGGTTGGGTTATTGATGTGAGATGGGTCGAGAGTTCTAAGACAGACAAGACATAAAGGATTCATGTATATATTTTACATAAACGTGAATCAAAGTAGGCGATAAAGTAGCAGGAAGACATGGAAATAAGGGAATTATTTAAAAAACATTGCCTAGACAACATATGCCTTAATGTGCAATTATTTGGGGTTGTTTGGATGTGTATATAGCCTTAAAACAAGATTTTAATTAAATTCATGACCTCTTGACCTATTAAAAGAAAATTCATACTCATCAGAAAGTCATGGATTTCATTTAAGGTTATATACCTAAATATCTCTTGCAAAATAATCAAATTCGTTTGGCAAATACAGACCATGATTTCGATTAGTTAACCTCTATATATATTCGTTCGAACCTAGTTATCTCTTCAAGGACCCTTTTAGAAAGTAACCTGAAGGGAATGTTGGACTCCAATGCTAGATAATGTCTCTTCAACTTGTATATATGTTGGAACCTCCATTTTCTTTTCAAAGACTTAAAGTAATCTGAAGGGGTTCCATATATCTCATAAATATAATGCACCATTACTTGAAGGCTTGTGCTTTTGGTATGCGGAGGAGACTGGACTTGACGGAACTGGACTAGACGGATAAGAGTGAGGTGGGTCAGTGAAAAAATTGTGGAAGATTTTAGGGTTTTAATTTGACATGGGTAATTTAGTAATTTACCAATCTTGTTCCATCTCCTTAATTTTTGTTCCACCTATTTTGGTTGGACAAAGAAGTGCATTTTTGTCCGACTCGGTCCTGTCTTGTACCTGTCTAATATCGTGCCAAACGTGATTGTCCTGTCCCATCCTATCCCGCATACCAAATGCACCTTATTTGTTTCACTAGACCAAGTTTCAGATCATGAGTTAGAAAACTTCGAAGCAGGTTTTGAGATACTGGCATTCCCATGCAATCAGTTTCTGAATCAAGAACCAGGGCCGGTAGAAGAGACTGTCCAGTTTGTCTGCGAGAGGTTCAGCGCTGAGTACCCGATTTTTGCAAAAGTAACGTTTCATTCGTTCATCCGTTTTCATCTTTATGTCATGCGTTCGTTTACATATGTTTAACGAATCAGGTAAAAGTGAACGGCAAGGACAGCGAGCCATTGTTCGAGTACTTGAAAGCAAATGCAGGTGGATTTATGGGGTCTGCCATCAAATGGAACTTCACAAAGTTTCTAATCAGCAAGAAAGGCAAAGTAATACGTCGAATTGGTTCAAGGACCGAACCATCAACCATCGAGGTATGTTTCTGTGTTACTCCATCCCATAGTAAATGCCCACAATGAAAATGACACACAACTTTAGAAATGTTTAATTATTACGCTTTTTAATCAACTGAACGACAATTTTACCCTGAATAATACTGGGATTAATGAATCGCAAAATAGACATTTAGGGGGCGTTTACCAAACACTTATTGGGTAAGCGTTTACCGGGTGGGCCTGGCAGGGACCAAGAATCTTACGCGGTAAGAGGCATAGCACGGACTGATGATCTTACTAGATAAGAGAGGGAGAAAACTCTTACCCGGTAAGCGTTTATCGGGTAAAAGACACTTGGCAACAATCCATCTTGATAGCCGAGAATGTTATCCATGAGGTAAGTGAGAGTGGTGACTATTGCCCGTAAGTACTTATGCGGAAACAGCGGTGGACCCAATGTAAAAGACACGATGGCACATGCCACCGCTTCGTTCCTCTGTCACAAGGTAAAAAAAAGTTAGGGTTAGGAAAGGTACCACCATATTACAATGTTGGGTGCCAGTATGCCACCATAATCCATATATATTTTGAAACTACAATAATAACATAAGTTTATCTTGGCCGAGTTGGTTTGGACGGCTTTTCTCCCATACCAGGCGTGGGTTCGAATCCCGTTTCAGTCATTTTCTTAGTTTTTAGCTGCTATATTATGGTTTATTATGTTTTTGAAAAAAATTACGAAAAAAAGACTCGAACACATGACCTCACATACGAAAAGTAAGGAACTAAGTCAACTAACCAACATACGAATGACGATTTTTTGAAAAATATCCTTAGTTTCGTTTCTTATAGTCAAATGGTGTCAAAACTCAAAAAAATTCCTAGGTCCGCCTCTGCCTGATAAGCGTTTGATAAATGACCCTATTAATCAAGCTAACCACCCATTAAACTTATTACGTTATTGACAATCTAAAATAGAAAACTAGACAATTATTTTGGGACAGAGGGAGTATATGCAAATAGGAAATGTACTACATGATAATTGGTATGATTTGTTGCATTTTCTGATGCAGGCTGACATCCAGAAAGCATTGGAAGAGCCCTAATGAAAACAAACTGATATCATAGGATTCAAATGATAGAGAAACCTAATGAAGTTTTGAAAGATGTGAAGGATGTTTCAAAGCTTTAGATCATTGTCATCTGAGAATAAGGGAAAGCATCTGGTTTTGGTATTAAGAAGATGAATGAATGAATGAATGGTTTGGTGAGACTTCATGTTCAAGTAAGTTTGATGCATCTGTAAATTCAATTTGTTGTTTCAATAGAAAAGTTTTTTTTTTTTTTTTTTTTAAATTTTTTATCATGCCACACAAATACTCATCCTAAGAGCAATGCTTAGGCCTGTTCTTTACCGGGTGAGCATGACAAGGACCAAAAATCTGACCCGGTAAGTAAAGGAAAAAATTCTTACGCGGTTAGCATTTAGCCATTTACCGAGTAAGAGGGGCTTACGAACAATCTATTTTGATGGCCTAGAATGTTACCCGACAAGGTAAGTTAAGGGGTGGATGTTTGACTCGATAAACATTTGGTAAACGGCCCCTTATTTGGTTAGTACATCATTTATTGTTGGAACATTTGTATGATTGTATCCAAACTTTCTGAATTATGAAGATGTGGTTAGCCGAGGAGACGAGTAACTTAGCCGATATAGTCGTCTTCATGTTAGGGGCAGACTCACTATGGCGCATACGGTGGCGTGGGCCACCGTTTTGTTCCTCCATCGTAGTGTAAATTTTTTTAGGGTCGTGAAAAGTGCCACCATATTATTTTTTTGGGTGCAACCATATATTTCTTTTTTTTTAAAACAAAAATTGAGATAAGAAAGTCAACCATAGGACCTCATATACATAACACAAGGAACTGAGTCAACTGACCAACAAACCAATAATGATTTTGTAAAAAAAATCAATAATTTCGTTTTTTATAGTAAAATGGTGCCACTATTTGAAATGTTTTTTGGGTCATATGTCTTGTATCGGAGAATTATTTGGAGAAACTAAGGATTGCAATTGTAGAACATGGATCATATATATAGAGACCAACAGGACATATCGTAAGACCTATCTGGCTATCTCTAAGAATTTAACAACTGTATTTTGAATGCATTCAATTTGGATTGGTATTTTTTCCATTCCAATTATTATGAAGAGACATCTACAATCGTTAGTCTTGGACAACTTATTTGTGAAAATGTATGTATAGACAAAAAGGACCGAATTTAAAATCGGGTCAAGTTCTAATTGACTATGTGGTAATATGGTCAGCTAAGCCTTATTTGGCTACTCTAGGAGCACCGGTTCATGGACATTATAGAGAGTTGCAAGCCAATGCACTATGATCGGAGTACTTGGAGAAGGAGGACTAGGGTTGCAAACTAGGGATCCGTTTGGTTTGTAGGAATGGATTGAATTTCATGTAGGGATTTGGATTTGGAAGGATTTGAAATCCTTGGTTTGTAGGACTTAGAATGGATTTGAATTCCATTATTTATAAAAAAATCATTAAAATAATTAAATTACCTTTTATTTAATTGATTATTAGAAAACAAATATTTTTAATATACTTTTAAACATTATCATATATAAATACTACGAAATCCCTTGAAATCCTAGCCACCTCATTGGGATTTAAAAATTATGTCTTTGAGGGATTTCAAAGAAATCATAGGATTTCAAATCCGGACAATCATACAGACCAAACACGGGATTAAAATGGATTTAAAATCCAAATCCCGTCAAATTCATTCCATTCCTACAAAGCAAACGACCCTAGGGTTGGGAGTGGTAGCTGGAGTAGTTGGACACGTTGGGGGTAGAGAGCTGGCATTTTAGGCTAGAGATGAGTTGTTTGACCTTACTTGCTCTATGTGCGGGGATTGATTTGGTCTGTTTGGTTTTCTATTTGCAAGCCGATAATCTCTAGGATTTGAAGTAGGCTTCGGGTTGAAAAGATCTAACGGTAAAATCAAAATCAAAAGCAATTTGGTAGATGTAGCTTAAGGATGGAAAAGATAACCAACACAAACGTTCCTCATAGGGTCTAGAGGTATAAAGTAAGCCGACAAACTTTTCTTCTACCCTAAACGGTAGTGGACCCAGGATTTTTGCCGAGCAGGTGCACCTTTAAGGTGGATCAAAGTTCTGCTAAGTTGCCTCCGATGTGTTTTTAGCCGAATTCCACCGTTTAGAGGGCAATTTTAAATTTTTTTTGTTGATTTCAAGAGGTTTTTAAGTTTTTTTGGTTGATGTTGAGGGGATTTTTCTGTTTTTTGGTTGATTTCAAGGTACTTTTTTCGGTTGACGATCCTTATATTTTTTAATATTTCAGAGAACCCCTCAAAGTTTAGCAGGTGCACATTTCATACCTAAAAAAAAAATCCTACTTGCAAAAATAAGTTGAGTGAGGGCACAAGAGCCCGCTCGGACATACATAGGTCTGCCCCGATCCCAAATGGTAAGAGAAGAGAGACTGTTTATGTGAAACTCCAACTTATGAAGAAGCTTTGTAGAAATTAGCAGGTAGTAGGAACTAGGAAGAGCAAAACCAAACCATACTAGCTTATTCTAACCGTAAAACCAAACCATACTAGCTAGGGCTGAAAAGATCCGACTGTAAAACCAAACCATACTAGCCAGGGTTCAAAAGATCTGACCGTAAAACCAAACCATCCTAGCCAGGGCTGAAAAGATGAGACCCTAGAACCCAACCATGCTAGCCAGGGCTGAAAAGATGAGACCATAGAACCCAACCATGCTAGCCAGGGCTGAAAAGACCTGACCGTAAAACCACACCATACTAGCCACGGTTGAAAAGATCTGACCATAAAACCACACCATACTAGCCACGGTTGAAAAGATCTGACCGTAAAACCAAACCATACTAGCTTGTACTGATACAGGTGCGGTAGGAAGAGTAAAAGAAGAGAGTATGCCAACACTTTTCTCTTCTAACAATGTCTTTCTTTTCTCTTCTTTGCAAGGTGCTCAAGAAGAAACTGAAAGGTTAAAAGATCACTTTAACAGTTTTAACAACAATATGGAAATTGAATGTGTAGAAAACCACTTAAAACATGCTTTATTCATAACCCAGTTTTCTAAACCATGGAACATCATAATCAAGTATGCAATCTATAGTCAAACATTTAGAAACTTTGATAAACCAAATTTATTTTTCAAAAACTTATACGACCACCAAACCTGTTTTTTTTACTTGTTTTACACTTCTCTAAAAACCAAGGTTCTAAATGGCATGAGGCGTGACTTGTCGCCACAACGTTTTTCAAGGCGTGATTTATGACGACAAATCTGTATATCATATATAATCATATATATATATATACTAGGCATATACCCGCGCGATGCAGTGGAATGTAAGTAAAGAACGAACAATTAATGCTATTTCCTTATATACATTTCATCAATAATCAACCATGACCTAAGAATCACAACTTATGAAACCTAAACCTATAAAGATATTCAATAATTAGTTTATATTACAATTATTGACGAAAAAAATTATAATGATATTATTTATAATAAGAATGAAACGTATTTTACGATTATGTATTTTTAACGTGCTAACGGTGGAAAAAAATAAAACGTATGGATAGAAAAACAAATTATTTCGTAGATATTCATGATATTTAATAGTACGGTTAAATTAAAAAATATTCAATATTGGGCTCGTTTTGAAGATATTGAGAAGACGCTTATAATGATATAATTTGTAGAAAAATGAACGTATTTTTTCATTGCATTTTTGTTAATATATGATTATTTGTGTTAATATGATAATGATGTTAAAATGAAAAATGAAAAAGTAAGGGATATAAAGTAAATTAAATAAGTAATTGTAAGAGTGGTAAATGTAACATTATAAGGGTGATAAATGTCATTGTACAAAAGATTCTACGATAACCGTTTTAGTAGTATAGATAATTCGTATATATTCTGATATTTAATAGTATGGTTAAATTAAAAAATATTCAATATTAGGCTCGTTTTGAAGGTATTGACGAAACGATTATAATGGTATAATTTGTAAAAAAAGGAACGTATTTTCTCATTGCATTTTTGTTCATATACGATTATTTGTGTTAATATGATAACGGTGTAAAATGAAAAATGAAAAAGTAAGGGATATAAAGTAAATTAAATAAGTAATTGTAAGGGTGGTAAATGTAACATTGTAAGGGTAGTAAATGTTATTGTACAAAAGATTAAGGGTGATAAATGTTATTGTACAAAAGATTGTACAATAACCATATAACCGTTTTAAAATTTTCATTATATAGCTAGACATATACCCGCGCAATGCAGCGAAATGTAAGTAAAAAACGAACAATTAATGTTACTTTTTTATAGATATGTCATCAACAATCAATCATAACCTAAGAATCACAATTTATAAAACCCTAAACCTATAAAGATATTAAACAATTAGTTTATATTACAATTATTGACGAAAAAAATTATAATGATATAATTTATAATAAGAATTAAACGTATTTTACGATTATGTATTTTTAATGTGTTAATGGTGGAAAAATAAATAAAACGTATGGATAGAAAACAAATTAATTCGTAGATATTCATGATATTTAATAGTACGGTTAAATTAAAAAATATTCAATATTGGGCTCGTTTTGAAGGTCAGACGAGACGATTATAATGGTATAATTTGTAGAAAAGTGAACGTATTTTTCATCGCATTTTTGTTCATATACGATTATTTGTGTTAATATGATAATGGTGTAAAATGAAAAATGAAAAAGTAAGGGATATAAAGTAAATTAAATAAGTAATTGTAAGAGTGGTAAATGTCATTGTACAAAAGATTGTACGATAACCGTTTTAGTAGTATAGATAATTCGTATATATTCTGATATTTAATAGTATGGTTAAATTAAAAAATATTCAATATTAGGCTCGTTTTGAAGGTATTGACGAGACGATTATAATGGTATAATTTGTAAAAAAAGGAACGTATTTTCTCATTGCATTTTTGTTCATATACGATTATTTGTGTTAATATGATAACGGTGTAAAATGAAAAATGAAAAAGTAAGGGATATAAAATAAATTAAATAAGTAATTGTAAGGGTGGTAAATGTAACATTATAAGGGTAGTAAATGTTATTGTACAAAAGATTAAGGGTGGTAAATGTTATTGTACAAAAGATTATAACCGTTTTAGAATTTTCATTATATAGTATAGATATATATATTCTACCATTATTTGACGAGTCAATGATATATTAAACAATTTGAAGTAGGTTATATACTATATGACCTAAAAAGTAAGACACTTAAAAGGTAAGAAAAATCAAATATCGTCTGCGATATGGCCATGGCATGTTACAGGCTTAACGTGGTGTCAGACACGGCGTGCCGTGGCGAGCCTTTTAGACTACTGCTAAAAGCACAATAACAAAAACAGTGGAACCTAACAAAGGCACATTGAACACATACCGAAGAAGAGTACAAAAAGCAACTGGTTATCGTCTTGCTTCCTTCCTGTATTCTCTAAAACACGGCAACACTAACTGATCCTGTAAAACCTAATTCGTAAAAACAAAAACCGAAAAAATCGTTTTTTGGGTTTTTCTTATTACCTATTTAGCTTTCCGACCTTTCGTGTAAACGGGCACAACCCTGGCAATAAAATTTTGCATGGTGAAGGGCAAACAGATTGTTTATTGTTATACTAAGTAGCTATATACTTCTACTACCACCGAGGTTCATCGGCTCCAGTTGTAGTGCGGCTCAGGTTCAAGCGTTACAACGGGGGTGGTTTGTCCTTGTCTTCTTTGACTCCCTGGTAAATTTCAATAACAAAATTAATTTGGCAATTCACTTGCACCATACAAACTAATTAAACCCAATATATCGCACACGGAGGTAGGGTCTGGGGAGGGTAGGATGTATGCAGACCTTACTCTACCGCAAGGGGTAGAGAGGCTGTTTCCATACAGACCCCGGCTTGCAACACAAAAAATAACAGGAAACAAGTGTTGAAAGTAGCAGCGAAGTGTGTTAGTGTGTGCAACCAAACTACTAAAGCAGGAGGAACACTACATCTAGCAAACAGTAAAAAAAAGCAAAAACTGGCTTCCGTTTTTTTTTTAATTTAAAGTTTACTACTGTGTGTTTGTGAGTGTTGATCCAAAGACAGGTGTTTGAATGCAACTCGATCGATCCCTGTATGCAAGTTATGTTTATCACAAAATTAACGAAGATGAATCTAAAATGATTTGACGTACTGTGGGTCTTTGAGCGGCTAGCCTTCTGGTTGAGGGAGTGCGGGCAACAAATGAAGCAGCAGCTGCAGCAGCTACCCGTATTCTGCAACATTTGATTAAGCAATTTTAGTGAACTGGAAGAACGGGATTAGATTGACTAAAAATGTCAACAAAAACGACCGGATAAAATAAACACACCTTTTATGTACATCTATATATACATCAGTTTCATCAACAATTTCCTCCTGCATCAGAAAGGGAAACAATTTAGCACCTTGGTAAGAAAACATGTATCAAGTTGTGACAATAGTTAACATGATACGGTCTATGTTTGGCAAACTAGCTGATAAACTAGATGACAATGTAAAAAGACCTAAAATGACATGTTGAAAAATTACTCAATTCTAACACCAGGGGCATAATGGGGAAAAAGTGAGAAAAAAAAATCCCGTTGAGCTTATTGAAAACCAATCTAAAATACCTTTTATGCTTACAAAAACGGGCTTATTTAATAAGCTTATGGTTGCCAAACATGGCCATAATCAAGAAAAAGGAGCCAGTAAATTACTTGTAGAAGCTCTTCAAAAACGTCTTCCAGGGTGATGATGCCAATGACTTCTCCATCTTCAAGATCATCGGCCAGACATGGTAAACTTTTTGTTACGCCACCAGTATGTTGCAAGGCCGGCTTCAAAGTCCTGTCAACATTGACCACGTAATCTAATTCTTCTTCAAGCTTAGGCAACAATGGCCTAGTTAGTTGTGAATGTCCAATTTCATTTTTCCCAACCAATTTTCGATCACGGACATCAGCAGGCAGAGGGTCCTTGCTTTTGACTTTAACTACAGCCGCCATATGACTGCTACCTTTTTGGAACTCATTAAGGATGTCGTACAATGGCAAATCTGCTGGAACTCTGGAAGATAAAAATAATAATGAGTGAGATTCCGTGATTAAGAAAACATACATAAAATAAGGCCTAAAGGACTTGATCACTAAAATAACCACTTGGGGGAGGGGTTCACTAAATAGACAACTTTGCATGGAGTTCCCAATATGGCTTTGCAAATTCCCCTCTTTTGTGAGATGCACGTTTCCAGCTTATCCATACGAATCATGACTATTTTATTGGGTAAAAGTACAAAAAGTACTTAGGGTTTGCGAGCTCCTTATTTTGCCAGATGACAAATGACCCGTTTTCTAGTAGGGACCAAACATGAACGTCATCTCGCAAAAAAGGGGAGTTTGCAAAGCACTTTAGAAACTCTCTGGCTATTTTGTAGCAAACCCGGAAAAGTTGGCTATTTTATGATGGCCCCCCTCCAAAATGGCAAATTTAGTGAATAGTGATTAACCCAGGCCTAAAGTACCTATATACAAACTTGCCTGGGGATTTTCCTAATGGAAACAGCGCTAACTGGAGTCTCTGTTTCTGCCCTAACTGTAAGAAGGCTTTTCACCTATTAGGTGAAAACAGGAAGGAAACCCAACTTTACATAACATGATGCTAATAGTTGAAAATTAGAAAAGTTGGGATGCTATGTAGATTTTCCAAGCATACCAGTAGGAGTCCGATGATGTTCTTGGGATTCCCGGAATAGACAGGAACACGGCTATGGCCTTTGGCAAGAATTTTCCCAATTGCTTCCCTACACAAATATCAGGCACACGAAAACCAATAGAGCGCAAACTTTCTAATGTGCCATAGTAATCAAATATCGCCCAGAAATAAAAGAACACAAAAAACGGGTGAAGAAATAGCTTCATGGTATTAGAGACCCCTATTATGTAATCCCTGTCCGATAATTGGAGATACATTTTGGACAATATTAATTTATTATACATTTTGCAAACTGGCTTCCTGAAGTCAAAATAAATTTTAGAGGGCCGTTATTTATATAATCCAAAGTTTAACCTAAATAAACTGAAATGTCTACCAAGCTTGAATAAACTATAGACAGGGAGAGTGAAGGACATAGCAAAAAAAAAGTACTACCCTAGAAATATCCATGGTTCTTTTTCAGTCATAACTTGAGAAGACATATAGTAATCTCGTTATTCTGCCTACATGATTAGAATAAGATAAATTTGGGACAATATCATATAAATCATAAATACTTGCTTATAGGAGCCTATAGCTTTCTTAGTCACTATGTTGACTAATAAACAATCAGAAAGCACAAGAAGCATGAAAGACCCAGTGGTGGAACTCACCAGTCCAATTTTGAATTGACATCCAGAGAGAATGTTGATTCAATAGGTGTCATGGCCTCTTCTGCAGTCTGCACAAATTCCCATATGGTATATCAATATCCTCATCCTACATAGTGGACAAATACAACCAAGCAAAACAACTCTTTAGGGTGTTACTGTAGTACTCATCATGGTGTATATTTCTACTAACTAGGATCCATGCTGAGTGTAATTCAAGTTGGATTCTTCTGATAGGAATCAAATTGGTATTGTTTGATTGATTACAAGAAGGAATGGCTAACAAAATAGGCTTAATTTCAAGAGGCAGCCGTCTCTCCAAAATGCTATAGAAAACTAATAAATTGTGATTATTCTCCTTGCCTCCTAATGACCCCCCCCTCTTTATTTATAATAACATAATGATAATTAAAAGGCTAATCCCCCCCCCCCCCCCCCCACACACAAAAAAAAAAAGGGGGGGGGGGAATTATTCATAAGTTCAATTATCCTCTACTCCTTATCATATTCCACATGCTCGCCAGGCTTAGTTATTCAACTTGTGTGACTCACCGGAGTCGACTAGCATATCAAGTTGATTTAGGGTCAATCAAGTAGATCTGCATATGGAGTCGGACAAATGAGCGGCTCATGCCTTTCAAATTAATGGATATCAACCAAACAGATAGATAAATTTGGCTAACAGGAAAAATATCTAGAAAACTTGCATCTCTACAGGAAACATGAGTGAAAGAAATTTTGCAATGATATATTTATTGCAGAATATACCTTTTCAGTCAAATCAAGTGCTCCGCTTATGATAGTAGTCTCATCATGGGTAAGTTCACCCCCTTTACCAGCCTATAATGTTTTTTGAAAAAAACAACAAAAAAGATGGTACAAGTTATAGTAAAAGAAGCAAGCTGAAATAGGATAGTATGTCCACTATCTGCAACCATATCTCTTAGTTGTGTGTGGATATAGACGTATGGCAATTTTTAGCTTTGCGCCAACGACCAATCAGGAAGGTTTACCTCTTGGCCATGAATGGAGACAAGGGCTTTCAACTGTGCACGCCGAAACAGGGCATCATTATGCCCAATTAAAGCATCTAAAACCTGCAAATATGTCAACTCTAATATAAATGTTGGCATGCCTTTTCTGCATTAGTTATAGAAATTTCAAAAGGTAAAAACCAAACAAACCCGGTATATCTCACACAAAGGTTGGTTTTACGGGTAGGATGTAGGCGGACCTTGCCTCTACCCCATAGGCAGAGAGGTAAAGAGCAAAAGACAAACTAGCTATTTAAGCCATTTACATGAAATTACCTTTCCAACCGGATAAGCAATAGGAAAGCAAATGATCATCAAAATTCGGACAAGCACCACAAAATTAGCACCTACAGCAAGCCCATATCTTGTTGATATTGCTTGTGGAATTACCTGGTATAGTATAATACTTTTAGTCTTGATCATGCAAAATATCTTCATGAAGCAGTAGGGATCTAATAAATACCTCTCCAAAAATCAGCACGAAGGTCACAGACAACACCACTGCAACTGCTGGATGAAAAATCTTATCTAGGTAAATAGGAAGAGCCTGCAGGGAATTTGAATGGTAACTCAGTTTGGTGCTGTTTTTTTAGAGGTGCTAAACTCAGAAGTCTTATTCACTTGAAGTTTGAAAGCATAATCGATAAGACTGTTTGTTTTGTAAACTCGTAAATGTTTGAATGTGTGTAGTTGTCTATCTTACCCCTCATATTAGTATCAATACAGATAGGTATAGCATTCCAAAACATGTGAATCCTATAAGTTGTACATTCCATAACAAAGTTCACTGTTCAGATTCCTATTTCACCAAACCTGTAGTATGACATGTAAAATAAAAAAATCCTATCGTGTCTAATCACACTTAAATTTAGGAACTTCCTTCTTTTCTTACTGATAGGAATCTTCTTATATTTGGAACTTGCTATAGTACTTATTAATATTATCAATGGACACACCCACGCTGCAAGCATTTTGAATGAAACCAAATACTAATAAATTTCGCCAATGAAATTACCATGTTATGCATTAAATCTTTCAATCAACACACTCAGTGTTCCCGCAGCTCAAGTTTCACAACTAATTAAGCACCAGAATAAAATATAATTATCCTCTTTCTTTAAAATTTGTGCCAATATCTTGTACTCTTTCTACAGAGGAGAATAGTCTAAGCATGAACACTAATGCATATACAAGAGAACAGACAGCCAGAGATGCAGCTGCTCATATGGAATTTTCTGAGGAAAATAAGTGTGCAGATACAAATATTAGCAAATTACCAAGGTTAGAACTCATTTCCAAATTTTATGTTTATATAAAAGTGTAAACTTACCGTAAGATAACCAAAAGTATTAGCTTATGCATAGATCAAATCATCAAATACATGGATATGAAGTCATGAGACACTTCTTTTAACATTTTTCTTTCACTAGAAGATATCCCAAATTGGAGTCATTCACATCGATTACATGATAATCAATTCCAGGTATAGAAAAGCTAAAAGGATACTAAACAACGAAATACACGAAGCTATTCCATCACTGGACAAGATAAAAGCATTCACTCATGGAAGTGCAGTACCAAATATGACATAGATTCAGATCAAACTTGTTATCAACAGAGAGAATAAACATTAGCTGTAAACCCACCTCCATCGCTGCAGCATTACAGAGAAGCAATGTTACAAGAAGTTGGTGTTGCTTTTGCACAACTGGTAGGATAGCAGCTGCAAGGAAATCAAAATATATGAGTAATGAGCAACAGTCATTTATTGCAAGCATGGTTTTCAAAATCGCTCGAGGCGCGCCTCGAGGCGAGGCGGTCCAAAACAGCTCCTGAGGCTTAAGCCTCATAGTCACTGGACGAGGCTTACGCCTCAATATGTGAGGCGGTGAGGCGTGAGGCGCTGGTGAGGCGTAAGCCTCAGCTATTATTATGTTTTTGGGGAGGCTGATGTTTTTTTTAAAGTGACTTGTACTTTTATTACCTTTTGTATATTTAAAAAAGGTAGAGCTAGTCAAACAACAAAAGCAATTGTACTTTTTAGTAATTTTAAAGTACAAAAAGCCATTTTGGGGTGTCCTTCCCTCTTCTCAGGAAGAAAGAAAGAGGCTGACTTTATTTTATGCACAACTTCATCTTTTTTGCTAGTTATTTTAGCTATTGTTTTCTCATTTTTTGCTACTGTTTATTCATTTTTTAGCTACTGTTTTATCTTTTTTTAGCTATTGTTTTCTCACTTTTAGCTACTGTTTTGATCACCATGTTGATTATGCTCAGCATTTTAGATTAGACTACAGCAGCCAAATGGCCAAATGTTTGTGATTTCTGACCATTGGAGGTCCGATTTCATCAGACTAAAGCAGCTAAATGGCCAAATGTTTGCTGTCATATTTTCATTATGTTTTTAGCCTTATAACTAGTAATTTTATGAGCTTATGACGTTTAAAATTTGGTATGGAATTATGTTTTGCTTCTTATTAGTATTTATGAATTTTATTTGGTATGGAATTATTTTTTCACCTTGTATTATATACATATACACGCCTCGAGGCTTACGCCTCGGACCGCCTTGAGGCTTACGCCTCACCTCGCAGAGGGAAAACGCCTCGAGTCCCGATTGGGATTTTTAAAACTGTGATTGCAAGGTACTTCGAAAATTTGCAACAAAAAAAGTAAATAATACTATTTATATTATTACAGGAAATACTTCGTGAAAATAACATAGTACAGAAACAGCCTATTTGGATGCATCCTACCCCCGACCCTACACTTGCCTGGGACATACTGAGTTCATTTTGGTATGATAAACACGATAACATAGTAATCATATGGATTGCAAATTTGAGTTGTAATGATCAGTTCTTGCACGTCTCTTGCATGCAACACAACTAAACAAGTTCTTGAGCTATCAAAATCAGAGGCTATGAATTTTTAACTGAATTATTCAAGTTCTAATTTCCGGCAACAGCATCTAGAATTCCCATACCAATAATCAATCCCAAAAAAATGGCGGCATTCAACTTCTCATCATCCGCATATCGAATTGAAAGCTTCTCGTATCGCTAACTAAAAAGAATCCATAAACACCTACGATTTACCCTAAAAAAACAAAAAATCTCGACCTCAACAACTCCACCTAACACACAAAACGTGTTAGGTATACTCGTTATAACAAATACCGTAATAACGAATCATGTAACATTCAGCACAGTTCAATCAACAATCAAAATAAAAAACGAGCAATGCAAAAACTTCTACCTGCTTGTTTCTTCTCTCTGTTCGTACCGCTCCTCTGAAGAATCTCGAGCTCAACAACTCCAAGTGACATCAATCCTAAGGTGAGACCTGACATGATTCCGGCAAAGAGCACAAGAAGACATGAAACTCCGGCATAAACAAACCACCAAAGATTACCGAATTCAATATCGTTTGGATCCGTGACGTAAGACTTCCTTGAAGCTCCGGCACCGGCGGCTAGGGCTAGGGTTAGTATATTCAACATTTTATACTGATTTTTCAACCTGAATCAAACAATTACAATTTACACAGCCGTGTTTTGGATTCGAATTCTGCTGCTGCTGTTGTTGTTGTTGTTGTTGTTCTAGAGTGAGCAAAGCTGTTGAAGAAGAAGAGACAAAGAGATTGACCTATGTGTTGAAAAATGAAAGTAACACATGGCTTCGTAGTCCGCACCTCCCATTTTCACAACTGCAAAACGCGGGCTGGGCCCCACTCGCGGGTTTTTGAAAGATTTTAGAGTAAACTACAAGTTTGGTCCATGTGGTTTCTCAAAAATAACACTTTTAGTCCCTGAAGTTTTGAAATTAAAAAATGGTTATCATGATTTGTAGAAACGTTTGGATTTGATTTCTTAGGTGACGTTTGTTTTTTAAAAGGTCTAAAGTCTGAAGTCTTATTTTAGTTATGATTAATAAGAGGTGATGTGTAAAAATGTCTGAATGATTCAGACTTAAGAGCCATTAAGAGGTTTTTAAAAAAAACAAACAACCCCTTAATCTAACGATCGTTAAAATATTTCGTTAAATGAGTGACGTTTTCGTCTTTTTTTGTTTTTGTTTTTTTTGTCGTTTATGCAATAAAAACAACATGGAGTAAAATCATAAAATCGATTTAATTGATTAAAAGACAAAAAAACAGATAAAAGAAAATTAGATGGCTCTTATTTAGGCTATGTTTGGCAAAAAAAAAGTAGCTTATAAGCTAGTTTTTTTTCCTGATACATGTTTGGATGATAATAGACTAGTTTATTGAAAAATTACTCATAGTAGCGTTTTGAAAAACTAGCTTATAAGCTAGGTTGCCAAACAATACCTTAATGAAATTTTTTAACGACTATTAGAGAAACTGAATAAATCTGAAGCTATTAATGGTAATTTTGTAATTACAAAACTGAAGGACAAAAAGCATTATATTTGGAAAACCACATGAACCAAATTTGTAGTTTACTCAATATTTTAATTACACGGTTAAAATGCTTATTACAATTTACAAGTAATGTATTTTTTAATATCGGCTACTTTTTTAATTTCTTTTTTAAACAAAGCTAGAGTTGTTACAACTTATTTGATCGTTAAATTGTGATAATAATAACTAGTGTTGAGCCTGCGCATTTGCACGATGACGGTAATTTTTTTAAGGTAGAATTGAATCGCGTTAAAATGAAAGGTAATTAGTCAGTTAACAGTTATTGAAATACAATATAAAAAATGAATGTATTTTCATAAGTGGCTAACTTGCATTTATTCATTATCGTCTATTGTTACAATAAGTTTGTGATACATCGATAATAATTTTGTTATTATGTTATTTAAAACTCAAACGTCATGTCTTACAACCATATCACTATTATTAAAAATATGCAAATTATTTTATCAATTTACAAGCATGGATCGCATTAAGAATCCCAAATCCCAATAGCAAATTATTATAGTAACTTTTTTCACCATAAAAATAAAATTAATATCAAACTCTATGATTTTGTCACGAATACATCCCCTCTTCTTTAGCTATTATAGCAACTCTTTTACCAGCTTCACCTTACTATCAACTTCATCGTTCTCCATTGTTGCTGCTTCTTTTTCATGCTTCCTTGTGTTTTTCCGGTCATCTTGTTGATCACCAATTCTGTTCAGATGTTCTCCATCTCCATGGTTTTCATGATCTACATTCCTTCTTATTCTTAAGACCGTATCTTATTAGATATCCAGAACCTTCCATTTCAATTTAATGAATTTAGTGTATGGTTCATCCAAGTTACATAAATAACTTTATAACAGAATCTACATGACTTTGGCACACACAAAAAAAAAAAAAGAAAAAAAAAATTCAAGATACAATGGACATGAGTCAAACAATTGAGAAGGAACATGATATGCATATAATATCAAATAAGTGCACCTATTAACATCATGATATTGGCTTTTGCACAATAACCATTTTAAAAATAATATGCAATTATTAACATTATTTTTTCTAAGATGTTGTATTATCTATAATAAGCATGTAAAATTTGGATTAATGAATTTACATACCCAAAGGCTTCATCAAGGTTATAAGCATTGCACATTGAACGGTTGGTTACGAAAACGAAAATCCTTTACGGTTGCCCAAAGCATTTCACATTGAAGGGTTAGTTTACGAAAACCACAACGCTTTTTACGGTTGCCCAACTCTTGCTCCCACCTTGTATTGGGCTTAAACAACATATGGACATCATAACCTACAGTCAGATTACATTAAGCCAATTACCTACGTGGATCCAAAACAACCCAAACTCATTTGCATAATACATTTGGAAGAACTCCCAAAAAAGCCTCAAAACGATTCATAGAAACAAAAAAGTGAAGTGTTTGCCATAAATATTAGCACTTATGTTTACTCAAGAACGTGTTACATGATACATTGTTGAAAGCAATGTTTTAAAACCCGGGTCGACCCGATCGGTTCAACCGGTTGAACCGGGAACCGGTCGAGAGACCGGGTCAACTATCACCGGGTTTTTGGGGATTTATGGACCGGATCGAACCGCCAGGTTTTTGAGAGAACCGGTATGATTGAACCGGTAAAAACCCGGGTTGACCCGGTTAAAAAAATCAATTTCTTAAATTTATATTTTTTATGTTTTTGGATTGATGTAAAACTTGTTGTTATGTGTTTTTTTTAATGTTTTTGGATTGATATAAATTTTTTGTTATGTGTATTTTTAATGTTTTAACTTGTGGACATCAAATTCTTGAAACCGGGTCAACCACCCGGTTGGACCGGTTGAACCGTGACCCGGTCACCACACCGGGTCAACCAAAAAAACGGTTTTTAAAACATTGGTTGAAAGCATATCCATGTAAAAAGCTAGCTCACGATTATTTTTCAAGCTCAATCATTATTATATACAATATCACGCTTATTTGGCTATAAATGTTTAAACTCATATAATAGTAAATATCATATGAACTTTATATTACACCCTTCAGAGATGGGGTTGTACTCTAAATATGTCTCCCTAGTTTATGTATTTTTAAGTAATTTGGTCATATGGTTATACTCATAACAAATAATGAACATGGTATATTAGCAATCTTCAAGTTGTTAAAGTCGTTTTTATCATAGTTGATAGCTTAACTTAATATGTATATACATTTGTATAATGGGAGAAAATAATAGTCGTCTCGAGCATTTGAAAAAAATGATATAATAATTAGAACTTACATGAATGTGATATGCTTCTACTGATAGCAACTTGTTCCCTTATTATTTGCATCCGTGTTGACATCTCTCCCAAATGTCTGCATATGCTCTAGATTATAGGTGAAGCAGCAGGCCTTCGAAAAGGTAAAAGACAATCCCAAGAAATAGTATACAAATGTTTTATTAGGAACCGAGCTATAATGCCCCTGACCCATAAGCTTAAAGTCTTAAGGGACGTTAACCAAACGCTTACCGGGTAAGAGCCTTCTCCCTAACTTACCGGGTAAGAGTCTTCTTCCTCACTTACTGCGTAAGGTCTCAGTCCCTGCTATGTCTCTTACTGTGTGTCATGGTCACCCGAAAGATAAGTGACACTCGGTAAGCACTTACTCGGTAAACGACCCCTTAGTCAATGCTATTGAATATCCTAAGATCCCATCTCATCCAAATACATGTGTGTGTTTCTGGTTGCAATTAGGATCACTGACCCTAAAATGTGAATTGCTAAGGATTTTTTACAAATACCAGCAATCTCATCAAATTCAAAGTTTGCAGTATATCAACCCCCATTAACCTGCCAGTACCTAACCCCTATAAATGACTTTCAAAATGTGAGGTTTTGGTCATTTAAAATGGTTCATTAGAAGTTGTATTTGGTTTAATGTGCATATGTAATTAGAACTCTTAATCGTATTGAATTTACCATATATTATTATCGATAGCAAAGGAGTACATAGAATGAAAAGTTATAGTACTACCATCACAACAAAACGAAATTATTTTCCCACAATGCACTCTGTACAATAAAACCGGATAATAGCAATCGAAAACATGGAGTGGATTCAAGAGAACTTACCAAATCATGCTTCAAGTATGTGTCAAACTATATTAAGGCCTGCAAATTCAACCAAAATATGTGCATTTAGTTTCTAACACTCAAAAGCCCAATCAAAAATCAAATTTAACAGTGAGAATCCCACAAATTTAACTTGTACTTACCTCGATATGATCTCAATTACTTGAATTAAATCGAAAGAAAAAGTTACCGCCTCTTCATTCCAAACAATCAAACATCTGTCACATTAACTCTATAATAATATCTCAATATTTGCATATTGCAACCCTCGATCAAGAAGCGTGTCGGTAAAAAAAAAAACAAATAGATAAATAGAAGTATCAATTTGAAAATCTTACTATGTAACTTCTGCCCAAAACCCGCGATCAAGAAGCATGTTCGAAGTAGCATATGGATCATTGAGCGAGCTAGAGAACGTAAATGTTCAGATAAAGTAAACAACCTAAAATAAAGAGAAGTTACAAAAGCAAATTGATAGTTTTTATACAACAATTTGAGAAAATTGCAAAGGCATTTTCATTTCATTTTCCTTCATTTGTGTGTGTATATATGAAGGTATCAAAACTAACACTTTAATTGATGAGATGAAAAATCAGCAAGTTGAAAGATCCCAGTTTAAGCATGCACAACTAATAGCTATTTCCCAATGTATCCCATATCCTTTAATAGGTGGATTAAGCAGATGGTTCATTCAAAATTGAAAAGTACAAAACTCTAATGTAAGATATGAATAAGAGAAACAACTAACCTTGACTATCAATAACAGAACCAGTTATGTCACCAAATGATAACCTGTAGGAACCAAAATGCCGAAGTTGCGATGGTTGAAATCACGATTGATTCGGTGGTTGCAGAGTTAGGCAGTGAAGTTGTTCTTTCACCACCTCCCATGATTACTTGTCTTTCCAAGACGTTACCAGAATTTTCCTTTGATGAATGCATAAGAAGAGAAAATCATATAATCGTTATATAATATGAAGAGGAATTAGGGAAAACTGTGATCGATAGGGAGGAAATCGATACCAGGCATCTAGAGGCGAAGTCGGAAATCGATAGCAGCAATCGGTACCAGGAATCCAGATGCAAATCAACCCTTTTCTTCTCAAACCCCAACAACGATCGAGATGCAGATCGACCCTTTTCTTCTCAAACCCCAACAACGATCGATAGGGATGAAATCGATAGCAGGTATCAAACCCATGAATACTTGTCTTTCCTTTGATGAATGCATAAGAAGAGAAGAATCATAAATCGTCCCCTGGCTTTGGACCTGAGTCGGTCTGAATGAAGAGACGATAATGGAGGGAACTTGAAGAGGTTCAGAAGGAGAGAAACGGACAGTCATCGGTTTTGGAGAAGAGAACAAATTTTATTGAGAAAAATAAATACTGAGGACCGAGAAGCTTGAAAGGAGGAGAAAAAAGATAGGGCCTTTTCTAGCTTTGAGAAGAAGCCACGTCATTGGACGTGGTTTCTTCTTTAATATATATAATCTTTAATATATATAAAGATATAAAGATTTGATAACTAAAATTCAAAATATATTATTGTTTGAAAGATAAATTATTAAAAATATCTTATTACTATATATATTTGATATTTTTAATTTAATTTGATTACATAATTAACATAATATATTTTTATACAAACCAGATAATCTTTAAACCTTAAATCCATTAAATTAGTTTTAAAACAATTACTTGTATACATAAGATTCATAGTATACAAGCTTTATGTGTTATTTATTATATACCACACCAACTTTTAATTAATAAAAAATTTAATTACAAAATAAGTTTTTTAATTTAAAATTTCCTGTATATATTTTATTATAACAAATAAATAATAAAACAATATACAATTTATATTGTTTAATTATGTTTATTGTAAAGCGTGTTTCCGCCATAATCGTTTGAGATATCCCACTTGTAATAAACAAAAATAGGAAAGAGTAAATTACCTTTTGCGTCCCTGTGGTTTATTGAAAATTGCGGATTTCATCTTTATGGTTTTAAAATTTTGGTTTTTGTTCCTATGGTTTGCAATTCTATTTTCGTCTCCGAGGCCTTTTAAGTATGAAAGACTAAAATAGAAATTAATTGTAAACCATATGGATGAAAAAAACAATAATATTTATATCACAAGGACGAAAAAATTAATGAATAAAAAACCATAAGGATGAAAAATATAATTTTAAAACCATAAGGATGAAGATAGAAAAGTTCAACAAACCACAGGGACTAAAAACGTAATTAACTCGATAGAAAATAAAAGTCGAAAATCTTTGGGATATTGACATCACGTGTCACGTGAGACTTGAGGGCATGACTCGTGAGGATTTGAAAAAGGGGGGTTGGTGAGAAATTTTGAAATTTATCATAAATGGCCCCTTTACATTTATAAATTTGCACTTTAGACCCTAGAGTTTGGTGGTTGTATTTGTATCAAAGGAGAATTTTTACTAACAGCTAACTGAGTAACAGTCACCATTCTCGGTTTCTCACTTACCTTACATGATAAGATTCTCGAGCATCACAATGGCATTATAAGATTGGTGATAAATGTCTCTTACCAATAATCGTTAACCGAGTAAGAGTCTTTACGCTTACTTACTGGGTAAGATCAAGGTTCAAAATAGCGTGAGGCGTGGCGTGGCGGCGAGGTCAAGCCTCAAGCCTTACGAGATATGGCGAGGACGCGGCGTTTTTCAAGGCGTGAACTAAGACGGCAAATTAATAATATTATTAATTTATTGTATGTGTATAAATATATGTTTTCTTTTTTTATTCAATGAATACAATTATATCCAATAATTTAAATTCATATATATATATATATATATATATGTATGTATTGATATCATATAAAGTCTAAATAATTTCAAAAAAGTCTAGAAAATAACATGTGAATTCAATTCTAATTTCTAAAAAGTCTAAATAAAGTCAACTTAATTTAAGTTTTAACTTTTAACTTTTCATCCCTTAAGTTTTTATTTTTACCTTTAACCAATTTAAATTTTAAAACTTAAAAAAGTTACAAATTGTAAAAAAAAAAAATAAAAAAAAATAGCGACGCCTTACAAAAAACGGACGCCATGGCGCGATATAGCGCGCCTTGAGCCGCCATGGCGTGAGCCACGCCTTAACAAAACGTTATGGCTCATATCGTCACGGCGGAGACGCGTCTCACGCCATATCGCGCCATGGCGCGCCTTTTTGAATACTGGGTAAGATTATTAGTTTTTGTAATAACTTATGTCGGGTAAGATTCTCAGTTCATGTATAACTTTAAGCGGGTAAGATTATTGGTTATGTTCGTGTTTACCCAGTAAGGTAGGTGATCCGGTAAATGCTTACCCAGTTAACGTTTGGTAAATGTCCTATAAGGTTGCAAATAAGATAAGTCAAGCTCGAACTCAACTAGATAATGTTAAGCTGACTAGAAGCTCGACTTTGTAGTTCAATGAGTTTTTTTATGAAGTGAAAAGGCTTATTAAAACCATATTCGATAAAGTAAGTATGCTTCTATAACAAACATTAACCCAAATAACTCAAAGATAACTTAATTGTATTCGATAAACAAGTTCGATTCAAGTTTGACCATAAAGTATTAATTTGAGTCAAGTTCTTGTAAACTTGAACTCCCCTTCATTACATGTTTCAAGCTTGCTTTTGTACTCAAACTCAATAAAGATCGACTAGATAAAACATGCTAGACAATCATTTAACTTCGTATCAAGACCTTGGACATGTACTAGTCCTTGCTGAGATTGAAGCTAGGGGATTATTCTGACTTATTATCACCGAATTGACATCTTGAAGTCTGTATTATTGCACAAGTGTTGAACAACTTTTCATACTAGTGACATGCTAGGTAATTAAATAGTTGTAAACGCATAACAAGTGTATATATGGTTGAAGTCATGCTAGTTATGTATACGGTGTGGGATAACGCATGAAAAATCACTTTGTATGTTGAATGAATATAAATTAAACTAACTGTGTAAACTAACACTGAACCGATCACCTACATAATATAACATACATACATACTGTAACACTCGTAAATCTCTACCCGTGAAGTTAACCCTTTGAGAAATTATTGTTTCTTATCGTAGAATTTCATCCCTTATATCTTACATATTAAGCCTTATCGCGTCATGAGTGGTCTGTGCGAAAAATGGGAAGAATCGCGTCATGAGAGTGCCCTGGGCACAATCGCCGGGCACAATCGCCAGCGGGGGTGTGCCCGTGGTACGTTCTGGGCGATAGTGCCCTGGCACAATCGCCGGGCACAATCGCGGTCGGCCCCAGGGCCTTTTAATGTCGTGAGTCTCAACCGTTTCCCTCATTATCACTCCCTAATTCCTTCCCTTTTCTCTCCCAAACCCCAAAACCGAACCCTAACCCATTTTGATGGTTTTCCCCCTCGAACCACATGATTCTTCACCATCTAACTAGTTGGAACCTTGAACCACAAAACTTCCATCTTCATCTTCCTCATCAAGTTCATCGGTTGGGAGCTCGGGTTGAAGTGTTGGATTGGGTGTTCTCGGAAGTCTCTTTGTCTTCAAGGGTAAGTTTCTTGTAATAAGGTTATAAATGCTCCATTGGTGGTTTCTTAAGGTTCGATATCTCAAATCTCGGATTTGATGGTTTTGGAGAAATTAGGGTTTGATCTTGTTTGAGATCTTGGTATTTTATGTTTGGAGAATGTTTCCTTATGGTTGAAAATGGTTATTTATGGGATGGAATGTTGGATCTAGGTTTTGGAAGTTTTCGGCTTAAGGATTCAAGCGGCCTTCAAAGAGCTCGTTGGGTGAAATCTAGATTTAGCCTAAATCTAGCAAAGTGAGTTCAAGTTGGTTTGTGAAAATGGTGTACATGCCAAAATGGTTATTTTAAAGTGTTTTACGTGAAATGGTTAACTGCTGATAAGTTTTGAGTATTTCAATGAGTTTTCATATTTGATAAACTTGGTTTATTTTAGTTTCATAAATGCTCATATTTGGGATTTGAACATCTTGATAAATAATAGCATGATTTATGCATTTTGGGGATCTTGGTACAAATGAAGCCTAGTTCATGTTTCATGCATTTTGGTGTATATGCATTCATAAACCCTTTGGAAAACCTTTGGTCCCATTACGTGTTGAGTTTTGGGTTAAATGCGTCTTTGTAGTGTGTGTCTTCATAAACGTTATTTTTAAAAGACATTTCATCATTGGGAGGACCGATAATTATTGGTCAAATGGGGTTTGAGCATCTTAGCTCGGTGTTGGCTTAAAATGAGTCGTGTGGACATTTGTCCGAAATTATAACCTGCGGGGGTTTTGAATAAGATGACGATTAATTTCGTATCGTTGGGGAGTTACATGTCTTGAGTGCGTTGGTCATTCAATTGGAGTCATGTAATGTTAGACAGTGTTGTATTGGATCCATAGGCACGTAAGTCTGTCTGTTTGGTAAGGCCTAAGGTTTTGGGTTACATTTAGTGACCGCTCGGGTTTGCTAGCGAGTAGGAATATGTGGCTCGGGCCACAGAGTTGGAACTCATCTAGATTGGATAGGCGTTTACGCCTGTAAGCCCTCGAAAGTGGAACTCCAATGGAGTAAGGCCAGAGGCGTTAAACGGTCCGTGGTATGATGTTCGGTGGAGGCATGAGAACCAGGATGCCGGGGTGTTCTGGTAGAATCCAGTAACACCGCGGGGTCCGTGGTATGATGCTCGGTAGAGGCATGAGAACCAAAATGTTGGGGTGTTCGGGTAGAATCCAATAACATCGCGGGTGGCCCCATTCACGTGTTCTCGCCACCCAAGGTGGAAACGTTTAGATGATATGCAAGGAAGTCGCGTGAACGGCCTACTTGCGTGTTTTCTATTCTCGGTGTATACGGATCTCTTCATCATTGATTCGTGGTATTTTTCATGGTAATGTGGTATTTTACCAATGTGAGTTTTAGTGGTTGACGGTAAATGCTGGCTCTATTATTGGGTTCTTCCCACGTATATTAAAGTCGAATGGACCGCGTCGTTTCCACGTTTCGGTATTTGGATTTCATTATACTTTATGGTCGCGTGAGTATTAATTCGAGTTACATATTTCCAATAGCGTACCATATTATTATAAATCGTTTTCCTTTACATAAGGGTCGAGTATTATGTCCCGCCCGTGTTCTGGGTGTTTTGGAATATAAGGTATTATTTACATTTCCATGAATTGGAATGTCGAACTATGACCCCATCTTGGGTGAGTTCCGGATTACATCGTTTTTATATGAAACGTGTGTTTGGGGGCATTGTCTTTAAAAGTGCATATTGTGGGAAAATGTGTCGTTTCCATTTTAAAGTATATTATTTCGAATTAAACTGGTTTCCTGGCTTTTAAAGATTTATCCATTCATGTTAAAACTCTTGAGCTCACTAGGCGTTAAGCCTAACCTTTTTATTTGTCGGCATGTGCATCAGGTTCCTGTTGGGGGTTCGGTTCTAGCAATGTTTCGAGAAGTCGAGCCTTAGCCTTGTGAAAGTGTATGTAGTGAGAGAAGTCTTCCGCATATTGGAAATAGTATCATGTTTGGGTTTAGAAGCACTCGTCCTTACCATAGATTGTGGTATAGAATGTGTATATGTGTTGAAGTTAATTCTTAATTTGTGTTTGTAGTTTGAAGTATTTATTAATGTATTTAGAAATTTTTTAATAAGTTGCTATCTTTATATTTGAGGGTGTTACACATACTAAGACCATGTTTGTTAGCAACTTAATGAGACCTACCGCTTATTCGGTCAGCTATGCATAAGTGTTTGGTTGTGACTTAATGATATAGAAAGTGGCTTATCCAACAAGTTTCTAGAGGAACTTTATGCAGAAAGTCAATTTTCTTCAAACATGCCCCTCCCAATTAAAAAACACGTTTCTTACATATATGAGAAAACCCTCACAAACAAAAACGTTCCTAATGCACATTGGCAGATTAATCTACATATACAACTTTATCCATACAATACTTGATGGAAAACCAACTAAACACCCCCTAAGTGCTCATACTTACTACTCAATGTTATTAATCAACTTACAATAAGATAATATGGAACTACTCATATCGAGCAACAAGAGGAAATGTATTAAACCTTGGATGCGAGCTCCATACATTCACTTTCAACCTTGCGCTAAGCAGGGTTGGTCTCACTCCGGTATAGCTTGGCTTACTGAAAGCGAGTTTGAGCTCACGTTTAAACTTATTGTGTAGAGGTGTGCTCCTAGGAGAGCTCCCAACCTCGCCCCTCCTTCCGGATATGTGACATTAAGTGCAAGGTCGATGAACTCACATTCGACCACAATGGGCTATGGTCTGAACTAGTTCACTCTTGAAATTAGGGCTAAAAGTTGAGGTGTTACAATCAATATCGAATGTAAAAGAAGGACGTTTAACAAAGAACGACACGAAGATTTAATTTGATTTCGAATTTAGTTCAAATATATTTAATTTGAACTTTGTAAAGATTTGATTAGATTTTAGATTTAAGTCTAACTAAAAACTCCGATCAAGAACTACCTATCAATCCATCTGGTCGATTTCAACTTTACCTACCAAATCCGAACATACCCAAGTTCTTGCTAAACTGCATTGACGAGACTTTGATCAAACAGACTATTACATAGGTATATCTTTTTGTTATAAATAAAAAAGATAAAGAAAAGTGAAAATATATGAATAAATAATTTATAAGTGAATCATTTATAACTCAAAAAAAAAATCCGTTTGAAAATCATATGGAAAACTCACTTTCATTTCTTTTGTTTTGTTAGAAGATGAATAGGGTTGAAGAACACGATGAATATGCCGAAGGTTTGAAACCTCGATGTATTGATTGAGAGAAAACTTACAATACAGAAAAAATATTATGAGAGTTAAATTAACCTAATCTAGAGAATACAACAAATATATACGAATACTAAATGGGCTTGGGCCCTAACTTGGGTCTGGGCCTCTATATACATTAACATCCCCCCTCAAACTCAATCGGGAGAAGAATGATCCAGATGGAGTTTGGAAACAAGATCACGAAACCGTCCTGGTAAATGAGCTTTAGTAAAAATATCAGCCGGTTGATCAAGAGTCGAAATAGGAAGCAGCTGAATAGTCTTACGAGTCACATGTTGACGAACAAAGTGACAATCAATTTCAATATGCTTCGTGCGCTCGTGGAAGACATCATTGTGGGCAATCTGAATGGCACTGTTGTTATCACACCACAATGAAGTTGGAGACTGTTGAGGAGCCCCCATGTCAGAAAGAAGCCAACGTAACCACACAAGTTCTTAAGCTGTGTCAGCTAGTGCTCGATATTCAGCTTCAGTGCTGGATCGAGCTGTGAGAGATTGTTTCTTGCTTCGCCAGGATATAAGAGAGTCGCCAAGAAAGAAACAGTAGCCAGTAGTGGAGCGACGATCAGTCATGTCACTGTCCCAATCAGCGTCAGAAAAACCTCGCAAAATCAACGATGAGGTGGATGGAAAATGAAGACCATGAAACATAGTCCCTTTTAAATATCGAAAAATGCGCAGGACAACAGCATAGTGATCAGAACACGGTGCAGACATGAACTGATTAACAGTATGAACAACATAGGCAATATCAGGTCGAGTCACTGTCAGATAGACAAGTGACCCCACTAACTGGCGATATAGAGTAGGATCACGTAGAGGTGGACCAACATTTGGAGCCAAATGAAGATTGTGTTCAAGAGGAGTGGATGCTGTTTTGTTGTCAGTAATCCCAGCTTTCGACAAAAGATCTGAGGTGTATTTGGCTTGACACAGGTAAATACCCGATGGATCAGAAAGCACCCCAAGACCAAGAAAATAGTGTAAAGAACCAAGATCCTTCATCTCAAAACAGGAGCTGAGAGATGACTTCAGATTGGCTATGCCTGTAGAGTCACTGCCAGTAATGATCATATCATCCACATACAGGAGAAGTAATATTGTGCCAGCTTCAGTGGTCCGAGTAAACAGTCCTGAATCATAGTTGCTGGGTGCGAAACCCAAAGAAGTGACAGTGGAACTGAATTTCTCAAACCAAGCTCGCGGAGCTTGCTTGAGGCCATAAAGAGCCTTCCGAAGTCGACAAACATGACCTTGTGGAAGTCGAACGCCTGTAGAAGGTGTCATGTAGACTTCCTCAGATAAGTCACCGTTCAAAAAGGCATTCTTAACATCCATCTGAAAAAGAGACCATTGTTTGGTAGCAGCTATGGCAAGAAGACTGCGAACAGATGTGACACGAGCAACAGGTGCAAAAGTCTCCTCATAATCAATACCATATTCTTGATTGAAGCCCTTGGCTACAAGCCGAGCTTTGTACCGATCAATAGAACCATCTGATTTGGTTTTGATTTTGAACACCCATTTGGAGCCAATGGGTTTCTTGCCTGGTGGAAGAGGGACAGAATCCCAAGTTTGAGCTTTGTCAAGAGCCTGAAGTTCCTCATCCATAGCTTTCTGCCAATCAGTGTTAGAAGAGGCTTCCTTGTAGGAAGTAGGTTCGTGATTTGATAGCAGCGTAGCATAAACATGATAATCACGAAGATGAGAAGGAATTTGTCTTACCCGTTCCGATCGTCTAACATTCTGAGATTGAGAAGTTTCAGGAGCCAAAGACTCAGCAGGTACCTCAGGTGTTGGCTGTGCGGAAGGAGCAGATGATTGATGATGATCAGGAGAGCTAGGAGAGGCTGACTCAGAAGGAGTTGGAACAATAGGTGGAGGTGATATAGTGTCGGACTGGAGTGAGTCCAATGAGACAGAAGCATCAGTGAAAAACGGAGATGTGAGATTAGGAGACTCACGAAACTTGGATAGAGAAGAGAAAGGAACATGTTCCCAGAAGGTAACATGGCGAGAAATACGGAGACGCTGGGAGATAGGATCCCAACAACGATAACCCTTGTGCTCAATACCGTATCCAAGAAAGCAACACAGTCTGGAGCGAGGTTCAAGTTTGGTATGTTCATGAGATTGCAGTTGAACAAAACAAGCACTACCCCAAACTTTTAGAAGTTCATAGGCAGGAGTGACCTCATAAAGTGCCTCATAAGGAGACTTATTATGAAGAATGGGAGTAGGGTGACAACTTATAGTGTAAACAGCAGTAAAAGCAGCTTCATCCCAAAAGCGTTCTGGACATTTTGCAGAGATGAGAAGAGTGCGAACAGTATCAAGAATATGGCGGTGTTTGCGTTCAGCCCGACCATTTTAAGGAGAAGTGCCAGGGCAGGAGTACTGAGAGAGAGTCCTCTGAGAATGAAGAAAGGAGAGAAGGGATGACTCTTTGTATTCCATAGCATTATCAGCTCGAAGAACCTTTATAGATTTTGAGAACTGGGTGTGAATCATCCGAGCAAACATAATATAGATCTGAGGTAATTCCGAACGATGTTTCATAAGATAGATCCATGTGAAACGGGTATGGTCATCAATAAAAATCACAAAATATTTATCACCACCCATGGATGGATGTGGTGCTGGTCCCCATACATCAGAATGAATAATATCAAAAGAAGAGGTGGAATTAAATTCATTCATTTCAAAAGGTAAAGCATGATGTTTGCCAAGTTTGCAAGATAAACAAGAAAGAGTGTCAGTTGATACACAATTTCCTAAAACACCTAAATTAGCTAAGGACTTTATTCTTGCTAGAGATAAATGACCCAGGCGGGCATGCCACAGCTCGAGGGAAGAAGTGCTAGAGACCGAGGCAACAAAACTTGAAGAGGGTAAAGGAAGACGCAGGTAGACCACTTCAATCATCCGTCCAACTTTACGACCGAGTCCAAGGATCTGCTTGGTCTTTGGATCCTGTACAACACAACCAGAAGAATGGAATAGAATGATCAAATTAGATTCAAGAAGTTGTGCAATCGAAACTAAGCTCAGAGATAGCTTTGGAACATTTAGAACATCCGGTAATTGTATAAGAGGAGTGGAGACATTGCCACTAAAAGATACCGGTAGTCCAGTGTTGTCAGCAGTTCATACTGACGTAAACTGCTGAGGTGATTTCTTAGAAGTAAAACCATCAGGGCAAGGTGTCATATGATTGCAACACCCAGAATCAAAAAGCCATACGTTACCTGATGCGACTGAGTGTGGAGAGTTCATACCCATAGCACCTGACATGATCTGTTCCATAAGTTCCTGATTACGACGCATCAGTTCCATTATGTCAGGTGAGGCAGATGATGAACAACGACGACAGCAAGAAGCAAAACCAGATGATGAACAAGATGATGAATCAGATGATGAACAGAAAAAAAACGTGATAAACAGTAAACCGATGATCAAACTTACAGCTCTGATACCATGTTAGAAGATGAATAGGGTTGAAGAACACGATGAATATGCCGAAGGTTTGAAACCTCGATGTATTGATTGAGAGAAAACTTACAATACAGAAAAAATATTATGAGAGTTAAATTAACCTAATCTAAAGAATACAACAAATATATACGAATACTAAATGGCTTGGGCCCTAACTTGGGCCTGGGCCTCTATATACATTAACATGTTTCACTCATAATTCATATATGAATGATTTGAATCCATCAGTATTCACATATGAATCCATTTGTTTTGCAAATTAGATCGTTTCAGTTGAATCATGAAACTATCATTGCATCAGTCCCCCGTTTACTCAATCATACTCCGATACAGACTTGAAATCAATCGATTTCCAGATCTAATGCATCTTATTGTTCGAACGAATGTAAAATTCGACTAAGGATTACGGCTTTGATTCACTTTTCATCCTCAAATTCGATTGAAAGCAGTTTCGCCTATAGAAACTGGAGAAAATGTGCAGAGGTTGTCAAAAAGGGGTTTATATCAACCGGGATCAAGTAATCCAAATCGGTAGAACAAATACCAGGTAATTAGGGTTGGGGATGAAAGGTCTAGAAGACGAAAAAGGATTTCATGTGGTAGATGTATTTCCATCGCTGACAATGGTTTTCATAATGCATTCTGGAGTGTGTTCATGAAGAATTCAGTGATCGTCTGTGTGTCGATGGAAGATGGGGATTAAGATGACAGTGATCGTTCGATCGATTAATCTGGAATTCTGGACTCGAGAACAGCCAAAATGGAACTTAGATTACTAAATATAGCGAGGTATATTCATATATCATCCTTTTTCTCCATTAATTTACACTGAGCTGTTGATGGATATCTAACTATTTGAGTATTGTTGCTTACTAGTTTTCGTTTCTACAAACAGTTTCTTATATTGATACCCATTTGAATTTGATGTCTATATTAGCCAGAAGTAACATAATGGTAATTTTAAGGCAATTCGGTTGTGTGTGTATATATATATATATATACACAGTGAAAGGATATTTTGCAACCCTGAAAAAGGTTGCAACACTTGCAACCCACATCTTAACCGTTGGATTCATGATCGACGGTTATTTTATTTTATTTTTTCTTTTTTTTAATTAAAAATATTGGGCCCCATATCTATTGTAACCGCCGATCATGAATCCGACGGTTAAGATGTGGGTTGCAAGGGTTGCAACCTTTTTAAGGGTTGCAAATGAAACAACCCATATATATATATATATATATATATATATATATATATATACACACACATATAGAGGAAGGATGATGTGAGAAGCTAAACATTTTGCGATATGACAGAAGTCTCAATATCACATATATATATAGAGAGGAAGGATCATGCGAGAAGTTAAACATTTTGCGAAAAGGCGAGAAGTGTGATATCATATATGATTACATGGTTCGTGGGTGTGTTTAATCATATATATATATATATATATATATATATATATATATATATATATATGATTAAACGTCTATGTATTGCCAATGTAACATGTGTTTAATCATATATGATTAAACTTGTGTATCATATATGATATCACACTTCTCGCCTTCTCGCAAAATGTTTAGCTTCTCGTTTGAACCTGCCCCTATTATATATATAGGGTCAGGTTCAGGGGAAAACCTCAAAAAAAGGGAAAACTGAGGAACACCCTGATAGCCATTCATCTGGACGGTATGCACTTGTGCATACAAGTAATTTGTAACATGCACACGTGCATACACAAGTGCATAAAACCAAACAACACCTTAATTTACTTGTATACACAAGTGCATACCGTCCAGATGAATGGCTACCAGGGTGTTCCTCAGTTTTCCATTTTTTTGAGGTTTTCCCTCTCTCTCTCTCTCTCTCTCTCTATATATATATATATATATATATATAGATATATACTCCTTTGGGTGTGCTTAATAATATATATGATCAAGCGTCTATGTGTTGTCAATGCAACATGTGTTTAATCATATATGATTAAGTTTGTGTATCATGCGTGTAATCATATATGATATTGAGGTTTTTTGCATTCTCGCAAAATGTTTAGCTTCTCGTTTGAACCTGCCCTATAGATCTAACTTGCATAAGTATGATATTGTCATCCACAAATGTAAATGGAGTTTCTTAAAGGACCCAAATGAATTCAGAAACAATTTGTGGGTTTCTTCAAAATTTGAAGATGGAGAAGATGAATGATATTGATTTTTGAAGATGATTAAGATGGATGATTTCAATTTCTGATTTTTTTTTCAATATTTGATGATTAATGTCTATAAATATATCAATCCAATTTGAAGTCAAAATCCATACAGTCGGATCCAATGGCGGACCCATGATTTTTGCTGAGCAGATGCACCTTTAAAGTTGTCCGATGTGTTTTTAGCCGAATTCCACTGTTTCGAGGGATTTTTTAAAGTTTTTTTGGTTGATTTCAAGGGATTTTTAAGGTTTTTATTTGATTGATTTCGAGGGAATTTTAAGCATTTTGGTTGATTTCGAGAGAATTTTAAGCTTTTTGGTTGATTTCGAGGGACTTTTTTGGGTTTTTTGGTTGATGTTCCTTGTAATTTAAAGATCCCGAAGTACGCCTCAAAGTTCAGCAGGTGCACTTTTCATAACCCCCAAAAGAATCTACTTATGAAAATAAGTTAAGTGGGTGCACGAGACCCCAATCCGGGGCTTAATAGGTCCGCCCCTGGTCGGATCTAGCTTGTTTTCTTCAGAGCAGCAGGACAAAAAGGAAAGAAATGCATCTTTGAGGAGGACTATAAAGGAGTTTGAAAGAAAGATGGGGTGAGATTTGCCAAGGCATGGGGCAAACTTATTCAATAAGATAGTGGGATTAGAAAATATCAAAACAAGAATAACCATAACTATTCTACAAGAACATTATGCAATAAAGGGTATGACGCCATCCTCTGGAGCGCCCTTGTGTCCCACGGCCATCATAGGGGAGGTAAATCACGTGTAGACACGTGGGTGTCATTGGAACAGACAGACGAAACCTGTGAATTAGTCAAAAACACGCACATAACTGAGTCCCATAAGCCTAAACCGGCAAATACGAAGGTACTTGAGTAGTTTAGTGCTATTGAGCGCAGATGCCACTTTCTTGTTACGACTTGGGAACTAAATTATGGGTGACGATTCCTTGGCAAGTGAACTAATTTGGTCATGTTTTCTTGTAAATGTGGTAGGAATAAGTTTGGCGAGTGGGAAGTAAACAATACTTCACCAAACAACGTCTACCCGATCCTCATGCAAAGGGAATGGAAGTGCATAACAAACCAATTGCAAAATTACCCTTGTTCGTAAACTTGCTTCTAATTTCACTTACCCACAAGAACACACAAATTTTGTGGCTGTACTTGTATATAAACATTATGTATGCATTTGCATATATATCATTGGAGGCCAAGTGTAAGACGATAGCTTTTTTATTGTACAGAAACTATGATCAGAGTGATCAGCGTTCTTAAATTGGCACTCTTTATGTTGGTTCTGGTTCTCCATCCCAGTACCGAAGGCCAGGTAGTCCCCGTGGTACCAGTTTCCCCTTTTGCCCCTCGCCCACTCTGCAATTTCCAAATGGCCCTTGCCAATCAGGCGTGTGCATATCTGCCATTCGTACAAGTCCCTCCTCCTGCACCTCGGGCACCAATTTCTCCGCCCCCACGTTCATCTGATGATGAGGACGGGGAGGAGCATAGACATCGTCATAGACATGACCATGATGATGACGATGATGATAACGGGCATGACCATGATGATGATAATGGGCATGACCATCAACACGACAACAAGCATGGACATGGGCATAAACACCATCATCGTCATAGGCATCATCGGCATAGAGTCACACCAATAGAACAACAATGTTGTAAGTGGTTGTCTCAGGTTGATGATCAGTGTGTTTGTGAGCTGCTTGTTCGGTTACCCCCTTTTCTTGCCAGACCTGTTCATAGGTACTCTGTAATAGTTGGTGGTTCTTGCAACATCACGTACTCGTGTGGAAGTCGATTAAGGGTTTGAAATCTATGTAGCAGTTCCTTGTTTTTATGCCTCTGGTAGTTTCTGTAGGATCTCTTTCTGTTCTTTTTGCCATTTGGAGTTATAAATGTGTAATCAATCTATGGTTTTACATTGTAGATTTTTATTTAATAAAAAAAATTCAAGAATCCCATTTCATATCTTGAATCAAATGATGACCAAATATGAGCATCCACAATAGAGTTACTTGACACGTTTCTTCAGGAGGTTCTTACAAGAACCTCTACCGTGGACACAGGTTCTTGTCCGGTCACAGCTCCTAGAACTCAACTTTTATGCACATATACGTACCGTACAGATCAGGTGGTCCTCAGTTTTCCAATTTTTATGTGATTTTCCTGAACCTGACCTTTTATATATATATATATATATATATATATATAGAGAGAGAGAGAGAGAGAGAGTGAGAGAGGAAGTATCAAGCGAGAAGTTAAACATTATACGAGAAGTTAAACATTTTGTGAGAAGGCGAGAAGTCTCAATATCATATATGATTACACTCCTTTGGGTGTGTTTAATCATATATGATTAAGTGTCTATGTGCTGTCAATGCAACATGTGTTTAATCATATATGATTAAGCTTGTTTATCATGCGTGTAATCATATATGATATTGAAACTTCTCGTTTGAACCCGACCCTATATAGAAATAAAGTTACATAAATATTCATAAATAATAAAATGGGAAGATGAGGATCTTGTTAAGAATCTATATTGTGGAGTTCTATTGAGGTTTTTGTTTTGTTGAGGTGGCACTGATGTGACAGGAAAAAGTAGAATAATGAGGTTCTTATAAGAACCAATACGGTGGATGCTCTAAATCGAGGTAATTCTGAATTTGTATTTCTGTAGTATCTCTTTCTGTTCTTTTTGCCATCTGGAGTTATAAATTTGCAATCAGTCTATGGTTTTACATCATAGATTTTGATTTTATAAAAATTTCAAGAATCCCATTTCATATCTTTAATCAAATGATGTCTAAATAAAATTGGGTACTTCTAAATCTGTATATCAACTCAAAGATCATGAATTTGTGTTTTAACTTCTGTTGTTTTTTGGTCTAGCATGCTACTACTGTACAAGTATAACTAGATTTAACAGATGAATGACTGTAATCGAATCGATTCAAAGCACGTAGCTTTTGTATCTTGGACTTGTTCTTTATGGCAATGATAAAAGCGGATGCCTGAGATAACGATTGATTGATCAAGAGGTTTATTCTATGCTTATCTTCGCGGTGTTCTTTTTAATTTTTTAATCTGTAACACGGGCAAGTTGAGAGTGAAGTTGTTGCTATTTTTCAAGCATTACAACAAAATTGATTTTATAGGACGCCTAAAATGTAGAAACGTCCTATCTAAAAGTGTTACAATAGGTTTATAGGACGTTTTTAGGCGTTTTAACAAGTTTTTTAGGATACTTAAAATCAAGTGTGGTATTAACTATTTTATATGACACTATTTGAAAAAATGTCCTATAAAAAGATAGGTTTATAGGACACTATTTGAAAAAGTGTCCTATAAAAAGATAGGTTTATAGGACACTATTTGAAAAAGTGTCCTGTAAAAAGATGGGTTTATAAGACACTTTTGAGAAGTATCCTATAAAATAGCTAATATGACACTTTATTTTAAAATCATACTAAAAAACTTGTTAAAATGCCTAAAAACATCCTATAAACCTTTTATAACCCTTAAAGATAGGACTTTTTATAGTGTGGTCCTATAAACCTAAGTTCTATAAAATATTATATTAGTATGCTTAGACAATCTAGACGTCCTGTAAAGCCATTTTTTTGTCGTGAAGTTTGATTGTTCGGTCTTTTCTATCTATTCGTGCAGGGGCGAAATGGGGAACCCTTGCTATTTACACAGACAAACCACCATTTCTGCTGCTTTCTGGAGAGAAAAATCAAAAAAAGGTATGAGTTTTTTGCTTTCTTTTGTGGTAATCCAAGGTTGGATTTTGGAATCCCATTTCTATATTTATGCATCCAGCTGTTGTTCCTTTTGTAACACGCTCGTGTGAGCTCGAAAACGACCTTTAACATGCCCCTACCCTTTCCCATTTTCGGATTCTGATGATCTAGCTGTGGAAATGACTTTCAGAATCTCTTGTGGACAAGTTATCTTGGTGACATGATTTAACATGATCACAAAATCTTCGGTATGCCCTCTTATCAGTCTGACACGTCTCACAAAAAGGAGTTAGATTCCTTTTGTGTGAGCCCGTATGGGGTTGAATACCAGACCCTGCTTTCAAGTGAGATATAATGGATATGTTTTGTTTGGTTCATCTTGATGATAGTGGCAGACCCTGAATTTTTGTCGAATGGATGCACGTTTCGAGGGATTTTTTTTAAGTTTTTTGGTTGATTTTGAGACTTTTTGGGTCTTTTGATTAATGACCCTTGTATTTTCGCATCTCCAACAACATTGCTAAAATAGAAAAAAAAAAAAGGTTTTTGTTTTGCTATTCTTCTCCAACAACTTTGCTATATGGTTTGCTAAAATAGAGAATCATCAAAAAATCTCTAAATATAGAGAATTCTCTATAATCTCTAAATAGGAGAGGGAAAAATATTATTTTAATGATTTTCCATCAAAATTAGGGAGAATGACCCTCTTAATAGGAGAGAGAAAATATTATTTTAATGATTTTCCACTAAAATTTTGTTGGAATATTAAATATATTGAATATTTTAATAATATAAGTAATGATTGATTCTCTAAAATGGAAAAACGGTTGGAGTTGAAAGAAAATGTTTTTAGAGATTTTGACCTTTTATTCTCTATTTTTGAGAAATTTTAGCAATGTTGTTGAAGATGCTCTAATGTCACGGAGCACCCTTCAAAATTTAGCTTATGCACCTTTTATAACCCAAAGAAAAATTCTACCAATGAAAATCGGTTAAGCGGGTGCACGGACCATGTTAAGGGCTTCATAGGTCTGCCCCTGCTTGATGACATGATTTAACATGATCAGAAATCTTCGGTATTCCTTCTTATCCGACTCATTCGTCTCACAAAAAAGAGTTAAATTCCTTTTGTGTGAGCTAGTGGTGGGGCTGGATCCCGAACCCTATTTTCAAGTGGGATATACTGTATATGTTTTATTTGGTTTATCTTGGTGACATGATTTAACATGATCACAAATCTTTGGTATGCCCTCTTATCAATCTCACTCATCTAACAAAAGAGTTAGAACATCTCCAACAACTATGCTAAAATAGATAATAAAAAAAAAGATTTTAACAACTTTTTTGTTCCAACAACTATGCTATACCATATGCTAAAATAGAGAAAAGAAGAGAGATAAGGTAAAAATCTTTAAATTTGAAGAAATCTCTAAAACCCTTATTTAATAGAGAGAAATAATATTAAATCCTTTTTCCACCAATAGGAGACATTAAAGTTGCGTATTTAGGAGAGAGAAATAATATTTATTAAATGTATTGAATATTTTAATAATATAATTGATTATAAATATGCTAAAATAGAGTAGCTGTTGGAGTTGGATGTTATTTTTTTTAGAGATTTTAACTTTTTATACTTTATTTTAGAAAAATTATAGCATAGCTGTTGGAGATGCTCTTAGATTCCTTTTGTGTGAGCCAAAAAGTAGCGTTTGGTACACATACATGATTAGACATGACTGGATAGGACAGTACCAGATATGTTTGGACAGGATTAGAGGACTGGACAGTATTGGGCATGACATTTAAGTGGGATATATTGGATATGTTTATGATAAGCGTTTTTGGTTTTCTTCGAACATTTGGAACCAAGGGGTCAAGTAGGACTCTTGTTACATGGGTAGGGGCTAAAGAGAAGTTTGTGGGGATGGTTTCGGTTTTCTTGTCGTTACAACTGGAACGTTGGAAATTGGAATAAATCTTTAGTGCCACTATCGGTATGTGGATCTATCTCATTGAAAAAGGGATCGCTTGTGGTACTAAAAAGAAGAATCGTCATGGTTTATGTGATTATAATAAATCTTAGATCTATTATCTTTATTAAAGTAAAAATCAATTGACAAAAACAAGTAAAAACAACGCACTAGTAAAGCCTTTGGGATATATAGTGGAAGATCTCATCTACCCAGGGTTCAAATCCAGACGCTGCCAAAACTCTTGTGGCCATGGAGGTTCATCTGCGATGACTCCAGGCCATTCGTGGTCGCCCGGGGATTAGTCGGTGCACGTAAGCTGGCCCGGAAACCCACGGTTACCTAAAAAAAACTTATTAAACAATCATGTATTGTTTATTATGCAAATATCTTGAAATTCAATGTGATAAATTATTATAGTTCATGTATAATTTCTTAAAACTCTATAAAACTAACTAATAGCCAACTATTAAACTCTACAAATTTACCTTTAAAAAATCTAAATCGTTGTAAATATAATTATTTTTTTAATCCAACAAAACATATATACAATGAGTATTTTATCCTTTTCAAATCGGTGCCACATTGATACATTTTTTTTTTCAAAATTTTGATCACAATTATATTCACATACGAATAAATTGATACTAATATCTTTACCATATTAAAAAAATTATATCTCAATGTTACTAAAACTCAAGTTTACAACCTTACGTTTGAACTCCATAAAACTAACTGATGATCAAGTGTTAAACAAGTTTAGATGCAACATCAGCGTTGAATCCTACTAAGGTGTCGTTTGTTTTTTAAGAGGTCTAAAATCTGAAGTCTTATTTTAGTTAAGATTAATAAGAGGTGGTTTGTAAAAAGGTCTGAACGATTCAGACTTAAGAGCCATTAAGAAGTTTTAAAAAAAAAACAAACAACCCCTAATACATCAGAACACTCCATAAATTGATAACCAACTGAAGACTATGGTGCCGTTTGTTTTTTAAGAGGTCTAAAGTCTTATTTTAGTTATGATTAATAAGAAGTGGTGTGTAAAAAGGTCTGAACGATTCAGACTTAAGAGTTTTTTTTAAAAACAACCCCTATGTGTCTCTTTCAAAAGTCAAAATAAAAGTGAGAGGGAGTGAGAATAGAACGAAACATGAACTGAGATTGAGGGCTCGAGTTCTTAGCTTCACAATCAATATACATTGTGTTGTTCCATCAGTGGACTTCTTGTCAGTCTAATATCAATAAGTTAACCTAATTTTTTTAATATACTAAGTAGATAGAGGTCTAAAAAGTTTTTTTTTTTTTTTTTTTTTTTTTTTTTTTTTTTGGGGGGGGGGGGTATTGGCTAATCGTCACCTTGAAATGAAATATTTTTATGAGTTGACTGTTGATTAAGAATGTGACGGATGATTCTCTCTTGGAGGTTTATATGAAACCTTGAGAGTGGAGGTCGGGGTCAGAAGTGAAAGGATAGATGCTCGAACACTGGTGTTGTTGGAATAGATGCAATCTACAACCGTACCTTATGCATTGTGCAAGTGTACCTTTGCTTTATGAAAAAGCATGGATCATTTTTCATCCCTTGTCGAGGCATTTTTGACTTAATTCGTTTTACGATGTGAAATCAATCACTCTAGCTATTCTTGGACGTAGCGAATAAAACAAAGTAACAAATGAAACATGAAAGAATAAGATCCCGTCTACTGAACATCATAATAGAAGAATGATTGACATTAAGACTTTTTTGCAACAATCTTTTATGCTTACAGTTGTTTATAAAAGTTTAACTACCTTTTGAAATATAAAAAAAACCCTGTTAGGATTAGCTGTGATATGGTCGAATAATGACCATTTAAATGCATGTTTTGAGTTATTTTAAAGATTGATCATTGATCAATTTTTTATATAATTTGATATCTGCTATAAATTATTTTAGTTTTCAAGATTTCACTTTTGAAAGTGAATTATTTTAAACATTATATAATCCATTTATAAGACCTTAAACGTCACATAATGTTAAATCACATTTTTTACAAATATATATGTCTTTTAGAGATGTAATTAATATCATGAGAATGTAAGGAAAAAAATTGTCGCTTTTAATTAACCAGTTTTCATGAACAAAATAATTTTGAAAATTTAAGTAAAATACTATTAACACTTTATCCGTCCCAAAATAAATGTCCACGTTTCTATTTATGTTTGTCCAAAAACAATGTCCAATTTTAAAAATAGATACCTAAACTTCTAAATATACCCTCAATTAATGCACAAGTATTTAATAAAAGTTTATAAGATAGATGAATTAATTAAGGTTAAAATTGTCATTTGGTTAACTAAAAGATATAGTAATACTTATTTTGGGAAGAATGAAATATATGTTATAAAATAATACAATAATTAAAAAAAAAAACATTTTGGAACACTTGTTTTTCGGACGGAAGAAATATATATTATAAAATCTATACTATATTATAAAGCACGGATAAAAAACTATTAAATACAAATTATTAGGAACAAGGTACCATTATTTTATACAAGATTTTAAAAAGATTTTAATTTACAAATATCAAAGTACAAGATACATATTACTACTGCAAGTTTCTAACATCCACCAATTTGGTATGTGCAGTGTCTTCCTTTTATGCAGACATTTCTATTATCACTATTAATTAATATATTATATTACTATAAATTTGTTTTAATTATATTATTAAATATGTAATTAGTTATTTTTTCTAGATGTCATTAAAATATATAAAATAATCATTGAATTTTAACAAAATACTTATTTTTTTTATATAAAAAACACTATATTATTAAGCCTAAATTAAACAAATTTATAAAAACATTCACTTTCTCAAAATCATCCAAAATCGTACTGTAAATCGAGAAAAAAAACCCCAAAAACAAAAGAAACATTAAAATCGTGATGTATCTCATCGCATTGCGCGAGTTCGCTGATAGCGGAAAATCGTATAGGTCCACAAAGTGGCCACTATGTTGCCACAGTGACGGTGCAAGTGCACACCGGACACTATGATCGCTACAAGTAATAAAGTGGTAGAGTACCGAGATCGTTTCCACAGGGACTAGTCAACTAAGAATCAGAGATTTTTTCATGAACTTCTAGTGCTTGGTTAAGTTTTGAGAACAAAATCAATAATTGTGGATTTTAAGCAACTAAACAACGATTAAACGGAATTAACAGTATTAAAGGCAGGATGTGGGTACAAGCATTAACTAAGACTGATGTAGTAACAACTTGGTCAGAAACAAAATGACACACGACAACCTTAAAAACCCTTTTCTCTCGAAAATGAGTTTCCTCGGAACGTGGCCACGTTGCACCCACTTTGTCACCACTTTGGCCAACTCAAGACTTGCCGACTTAACTAAGTAAACCTCTAAGGATTTTAGTTCCACCAGTATGGATATGGACACCCAAATCTCTTTGTGACACCCATATCGACCGACATTTGAACCTTAGTTAAAATCATGCAAAAAACCGTATCTCTACGTGGTTATAAAAGACTTTCTCAAATCTTCTTTGCATCACTCAAGCCGTATTTCGGATCTACCCCTCTCGAGGTCTAAGATCTAATATGAACACTAACAAGTGATTGGATTGTCCGCGTTGAGTTGAAGTCCCGACTCAAGTGACCAAGTCTAAGAGTTAGCAAATATGGCAACACCCAAGTGTTGCCTACTAGTCTTAGCATTGGCTCATATCCACACCCAAAGGGGTGTTTAGCTCATACTAACAGTAAAAGACATGAGAGAAGAAGGAGAGAACATAAACATAAATTGCATAAAAGACTTAAAGGTTGCTGCCAACGTGGTGACAAGGTGGCCACTTGGCAGCAACTCTTACAAGGAAATTAAACTTACAAAAATTAAATGCAACTAAACTACAAGCTTTAAAGAGAGACTAAAAACTAAATGCTAATCTCTAGAGATATTCAATGCTCCTGGAAGTTGTTCTCCCCCCAAATGGTTCCTCCAAATCCTCATTTATAGCCTAAGGAAGAGAAAAGTGTTGATATGACTATTTCTCAAAAGTAGCTTTTAAGGAAGAGTGTTGAATTTTCCTTGGACCTCCACTTTTTGTCCTCTTCCTTTAATATTCTAGTGAAAGATCAGAAGACTTTTTACATTCCCTCAGAAGTCAAACTTTCCGAAAATGACTGGAACTTATCAACAAATTTTCAGCCCATGTTCAACGTGGTGACAAGGTGCCAAAAATGTGGCCACTTTCTGCACAAAAGTTAGTGAAACCGAAAATTTTGCATTCTTAAGACTTAATCATCATGTTTGAACACTTAAGACCAAATGAAGGAGATGAGAGACAAAAAGGGTGAAAATATAGTAAAATGAATATAAAAAGAGAGGAATTAACTCTCAATATTTGAGAGTTATCATTCGCCTCTAGTAATACAATAATTAAAAAAAAATATATTTTTTTCCTTGTGGATCCACTTGGTGTTATTTATGTATTAGAGTTGAGGTTGCCTAAAAATATATATGTTGAACACAAGAGCCAATGATTGGTACCATCAAATTGTAACTACTTAAATCACATTAATATATAAAAATTACTTTTATTCAACATTTAAATGAAAGTTTTTTTTCTAAAATAAACAATTAAATGGGAACATAAAAAAGTTGTGTATCATAATAACTCATTTTTATGTGTTGTTTTACATTGTAAGACAATGTATTATGTATGTGATGTTTCACAATATGATTATTTTTAATATGTATTTTTTATTTCACAATGTGAAACAACACTGTACCTTCACTTGCGCTATTTCACAATTTGAAACAACACATGATCAATGGTTCTCATCGTTTTCAATATTTTTGTGGTTCTTATTTTATTATGCCCCTTATTTTTCAAATATTATATTCCTTTCGTTTTCAAATAAATGTCAACTTTTAAAAGTAATATTTAGGTGTCGTTTGTTTTTTAAGAGGTCTGAAGTCTTATTTTAGTTATGATTAATAAGAGGTGCTGTGTAAAAATATCTGAATGAGATGAGGAGCATTGTTCTTTTGATAATTAAAAATAAAATAGTTACAATTTATTTTAAAACTGTGTATTTTTTATATTATGGATATTTATTTTAACATAATGTGTATATTTTTATAATTATATGACAATTTATCATCGGAAAAAGAAAGAAACAATAATTTTATTTGTAATGATAGAAAAATGACAGGGGTATTCAGGGGATTTTACCCGAAAAATCATGAGAACATGCATCATCACTTGTACGGTACAAGCTAACAATGCATGTTTAATCAAGTCCGGGGCAAAAATGTAAAATCACTCAGCTACCAATATGCTTATTCGTACAAAAATTTGTTATGTCCGTCAACTTGGTAATGGAATAATTTTCCGTCTGTACTACAGAGCGGCGGCGGCCAACGTCGCCGCTCTGATCGCTATGCCGCCACCGTCTACTGCGGTGGCAAAGCTTCGGGAATGACCGAAGTTGTACAAGAACTGGTTTACGATCACCGACCCCGGTCCCGCCACCATCTCCTCCCACGTCTCGTCGGCTTCTCGCCCCCGTTTTTGGAAGACGGCGGTGGCGTCGAGCCTATGAATTTTCCACCCTTTAACGTTCCGTAGCCGGTGAATTTTTCCGATCTGCCGGCAAGCGAGTTTACATGTATTTATCTTCGTTTCGTTAATGGCGTCTTCTAACAATTTGGTGCGAGTTCTTTTGTCGAAGGAGGACGAATACTCGGCGCGAAAATACGAATCGAATTCCGGCACGCCGATCGCTCGCCGAATCCCTTTCGAGTAATCGGCATTCGGTTTATACATCTTTCTAACTTCCTCAACTATTCCGGCGGCCACCATCCGATCGACCCGGTCGGAAACGAACCGGTGGAGCACGGGCATTGCGACGTCGACCCACAAGAAACAAACCTCGTACCGTGACCGGAACTCGTAGCTCTGATCGTCGATCAACGCCTCGATGAACGAATTCGATCCCCCGGCGACGATCGGAAGCTTACCTCTTCCGACGATCGACTTCATGGCGAGCGACGCCGTGCTGACGAAGTTCCCCGCCGTGAAATCCGCCTCGGGATCGACGATCCCGAGGAGGTGGTGGGGGACCCCGTCGCATTCCTCGTCGCTGATCTTATTCGTGACGATATCTAAACTTTCGTACACTTGCATTTTATCCGAGTTTATAATCTCGGCCGGGTAACGGGTGGCGAGATCGATCGATAGTCTCGATTTTCCGGTACCGGTGGCACCCATCACCACCACCACTTTTTCCTTCGGTGGCCGGCACCGGAGCGCCGGAAAGTTAATTCCGGCGGTGGGTATTTGAAGTAAAGGTGCCGGAGCTTGTGGGCACATCATCATTGTCATTATATTCTTTGATAACCAAAAAAAGAATGGTTTTTTTTTTTTCAAAAGAATACACAATGAAATGAATCAATTCCTTTGCTTTTTTTTGTTCTTAAAAAAAAAAGAATTTATGCGGCAGCTTGAAAACGTTTGTGGTGGAGAGACGGTGGTTAGTGGTGGTTAGCTATGGATCATTTGAAGCTACTTTTGTGAGTTGAAGAAATTTATAAATGAGGTGAAATGTGCATGATGGAGGACACATACATATATGTGGTATTTATAGTGAAGAAAAAGTTAAGTGAGAATGGACATCTCCTTTTCATGAAATTTAAATTATTTTATTTTATTTTAATTAAATTATTATTGTTTATTCATTTGTTGTAAATTAATTATTATATGTATTAAAATAAAACTAATTAAGTTATGGAAAATCCACTTGTTATAACTTTAATTTAAGGTTATTTAATCGGTTTTTTATTAAGTTATGGATGGATAAAGCTGGTTATAGGGATTGTTGTTGAGGGTTTCTGTATGGACGTCTCCTTTTCATGAAATTAATTTTTTTTTATTTTTTAAAGTTATTGTTGTTTTTCACTTGTTGGAAGTTAATTATTATATGTATTAAAATACAAAAATAAAACTAATTAAATAATGTAAATCCACTTATTATAAAGTTAGTTTAGTTAAATAAATATTGTTGGATAACTTTTTTTTATATATATTTTGATAAATATAATAATTATATACTTTATATGTATATACTAAAATACTATTATAAAATTTGGTTTATAGGATGTCTAGAATGCATAAACGTTTTAGGTTATGTTTGACAAAAAAAAAAAAAACTAGCTTATAAGTTAGTTTTTTTTACTGGTGGTATATGTTTGGATGACCATAAACTAGTTTATTGAAAAACTACTCATAGTAGCGTTTTGAAAAGCTCGCTTATCGGCTACTAACTAGCTTATAAGCTAGTTTGTCAAACAATGCCTTAATGAAATACTTTATAAAATTTAAGTTTATACGATCAAACTATAAATGTCATATCTAAAAGGGTTACAATAGATTTTATAGGATGTTTTTAGCTTTTTAACAAGTTTTTAGAACGTTTTTAAAATAAAGTGTCGTATTAGCTATTTTATAAGACATTTTTGAGAATTGTTGTAACACCCCGATTTCGAAATGTATCATTTCAAGTCAATACAGGAATCGGTAAGTTTAAGGGAAAAATAAGATCTAGGATTTTGGACTTGAATCCTATATTTTATAGTCTTGTTGGATGAATAATTCAATTACGAGTCCAACGGTTCTTTCCGGAGCGAAATCAGAGCTATAACGAAGAAGTTATGGCCAAAACAATGATCGGACATGAAAAATGAAGAAATCAGACAAACAGTGCACGGGGCGACTTAGGCCGCCCGGAGCCTTGTTCGAGCATAAAACCCATCCGGGCGAGTTGTGGGGCGACTTAGGTCGTCCGGTAACCCGCGCGGAGCCCTGTTCGAGCTTAAAACCCGATTTTCAGCCACCAAACTTCATTTCTTCATAACTTTTGCATCCCAACTCCGATTTTGGTGATTCAAGTTGCCATGGTTTTTTTTTGAGAGCTCTTCAATGATCTAACAAGATATTGGAAGTCTATTGGAGTATACAAGAGTATTTTGTGGTGATAAGCTCCTTATCTCTCTCAATGTCAAGTTAGGGTTTGATGGTTTCACCCTTTTTTCCTTTCATCCTTCATCTTGAGTGTGATTTTTGTGACTTGAATGTTGAAGGAAACCTTGTAGATGTGTCCGATCTAAGATCTAGAGAAGTTTCTTGGAGATTCAAGCCTTCATCTTTGGAGATTCAAGTTTTGGGGGTAAAATCTAGATTTAGCCTAAATCTAGCAAGGTGAGTTCAAGTTGATTTATGAAAACGTTGTGCATGCTAAAATGTTTATTTTAAAGTATTTATGTGTTTAACATAAAATTATCATTTGTGGAGTTACTTGATGGGTTTTGGTTATTTGAGAAGTTTGGTTTTATAAACTTTGTAAAATACCCATATTGGGGATTTTTGGGCATTTTGATAAATGAGTCTTAAATGGGTGCGTTTGGCGATTTATTACACCAATGAGATTATTTGGTTAAAAAAGCATTTTAGTGTTTGTTTTGGAGAAATGCATAATTTCGTGTTATGGGTCGTCTTGATGAAGTAAATGGCATAAAATCATTTGGAAAGTAATTTATCTCAATTTAAACTGCATTGGAGTCTGCATACGTATTTTGGGAGTGTGTCTATATGAAGTGAGTCAATTGCATTAATCTTTTGGGGAGTCATTAATCATTGGTCAAAAGAAGTTTTGAGTATTTCGGCTCGATATCGTTTTAAAGGAGCCTTGAGGATACTTGTCCGGTCTTATATGGCTCATTGTAGAGCCCAGTTATGACGTACGTACTAATGTACTTTGATGCATTTTGATGTTGGTTACATGTTCGAGTGCGTTGGTCATTTCGGGATAGGCATGTAATGTTAGACTGTGTTGCATTGGATCCATAGGCACGTAAGTCAGTCTGTTTTGGATGGTCGATTGGGTATTGCGGGTGACCTTCAGTACCCATGTTTTATGACTGAAAACTTGACAAGTGATCGCTAGGAGGGTTGAGTCTGTTAGTGCTGCCGGGACGGTAGGCACTAGATCCTCCGCCGCTTGAAGTAATGCCTGAGACAGGTACTCTTTAAGTGCGTCGGGCCTTTGAGGTGGAAGTTCTTCGGAATAATCCATCAAGGTCAACTGACTTGGGGTGACACTTGTTAAAGAAGTCGTAGGGACACCGGGCTGTGATGTCGGGAGGTGTCATGCGATTAACGTTGCTTGGGTGGTATACTTATGTGTTTCCTCCACTCTCAACGGATACGGGTCTCCCCCGTTGTCGGCTACCAGTATTTTAAATATAAGGATGTCTTATTTTATTGGCATTGGTTCTTTATGGTCGACAGTGAATAAGGACCTTAATATTGGATCTTCCTCCTCGTATACTAAGGTTTGAATGAATTATGTCATCCCCGTGTTTTGGTATTTAGATTATTTTCTTTTATGGTCGCGTGAGTATTGGATCTAGTGCCCATGTTTTCAGACGTAAGGGATATGTGGTTTTGATGATGATTCATGGGTCGAGTATTTTGCCCCACCCGTATTTGGGAGTTTTGGGATATAACGTTTTATCCATGTTTCTTAAATGGGAGTCGATTCATATTCATGTTTCAAGTTAGTTTAAGTTGCATCAATTTATAAAGCATGTTTGAAATGAGATGTCCATCTTGAAAGTGCATGATATTGGATAAGAGTTGTTTTATACGTTTTAAAGTACATTATTTGAAAGGTCGTGACTTAAGCGAAGTTCATCATTTTAAAGATATTTACTCATTTAAACTCTTGAGCTCACTAGGCGTTAACCTAACATTTTTATTTGTTGGCATGTGCAATAGGTTCGTTTGGGGATAGTTCTAATGTCTCAATGAGGAGATGAGTGCTAGTGGTGTGCCGCAGAGGTGATTAAATTAGTGAAGTCTTCCGCATTAGTATTGTGAAGAGCATCATGTACTGGGGTTAAGTAGTACCCGACTTCAGTTAGGTCCTTGTTTAATACTGGAGTTTGTATTGTTGAGGTTATTTATAGAATTTTACATTCGAGGCATTTTGAGCTTGGTTATGCAAAGTGGAAGTTTTGTCCTTCATTTGATATTAAATTGAGATTTTTAATTAGTTGCCCTTATCAAATTTGAGGGTGTTACAATTGTCATATAAACTCATCTTTTTATAGGGCACTTTTGTTTATATGACATTTTTTTTTTCAAATAGTGACATATAAAATAGCTAATAAGACATCTTATGTAACATCTCAGGCCAACCGTACCAAATATTGTTCATTGTCCACACTTGAACTCACGATTTTAAAACGCATCAAATAGAGGAGGTATTCAGTCCCTTATAAGACAACCTTAGTTTCTCTCCCTGGCCGATGTGTAATCTTACAATCCACCCCCTTGGGAGCCCAACGTCCTGACTGGCACACCACTCTGTTTATCGGCTTTGATATCATTTGTAACATCTCAGGCCAATAGTACCAGATATTGTCCGTTTTGTCCACACCTAGACTCAAGTTTTAAAATGCGTCTATTAATAGATAAGGTATCCCGTCCCTTATAATGCAGTCTTACTTCCCCTCCCCAACCGATGTGGAATCTTACAGTTCAATTTTAAAGGTCCTAAAAAACTTGTTGTCACGCCTAAAAACGTCCTATAAACTTATTGTATGATATTTTTTGGTTTGATCCTATAAATTTAAGTCCCATAAAGTATTTTTTTAGGACGTTTAGATATTTTAGACGTTATATGAAACTAATTTTATTGTAGTGAAAATATAATATTTATAAAATCAATATGTAGTAGTTATGAACTTAAAATCATATATAATGAGTTGTTTCATATGTTGTAAAGTAATTATTAATCTTATTAAAATGTAAAAAAAAGTTATACTTTCCAAAAATAACTTATTCGTTCATCTGATTTCATAAGTATCTCAATTGTTTTCTTACTAAAAGAGTTAATTATGATAAATAAACTTTGATCATATTCAATAAATATTCATATCATAATAAATAAACTCTCATAATTTTTATAAATGTCTCATTTAATTGGTTTGTATGATTTGTACTAATTAGAGGGTTTGTATTAGAAACTCCCTCTATATATACTATCGTTTTTACCGTACGATAATGTGATGTAATATAATATAACATGGTAAAAACTAAAATCTAGTTAAATAAAGTAAAAAATGGAACACACGAGCTATTTTAGTATATTATTATGTCAGATTACTCAGATAATCCTACCTTAAGTTTGATGGTATATATCTATGTCTATACTATATTATAAAGCATGGATAAAAAACTCTAAAATACAAATTATTAGGCATAAGGTACCATCATTTTATACAAGATTTTAAAAATCTCTTAATTTACAAGTATCAAAGCACAAGATACATATTACTGCTGCAGACTTCTAACACCCACCAATTTGGTATGTGCAGGGTCTTCTTTTTATACAGACCTTTTCATATATCACTATTAATTAATATATTATATTACTATAATTTTTTTTAATTATATTATTAAATATGTAATTGGTTATTTTTTCTAGATGTCATTAAAATATATAAGATAATCATTGAATTCTAACAAAATACTTAATTTTTTTATATAAAAAACATTATATTATTAAGCCCAAATTAAATAAGTTTATAAAAAAAAACATTATCATTTTCTCAAAAACATCCAAAATCGTACTGTAAATCAACAAAAAAATAAAATGAAACATTAATATCGTGATGAATCTCGCTGCATTGCGCGCATACGCTTCTAGTAATAATGTAAATTACAATTAATAATAACACGTTTTATAGGGTTTTCCATTCAATATTACACAAAATAACCAATTTGAAGAAAACACAAAATTTTAATAAGAAATTTTAAAATTCAATGTCAATTTTTTAAAGCTATATTCCATTGTTTTGAATGGATGATCCTCATGTCGAGTTCTACTTGAGATTTAATATTTTGAATTACTAAATTCCACTCTTTAAGACAAAAATAGCCACATCATTTCATTATTTTATAAGTAAACTACAAATTTGGTCCCTATAGTTTGTAAAAAATCACACTTTTTATCCTTGTAGTTTCAAAATTACAAGATGGCCATCGTGGTTCACAAAAATGTTCGTATTTGACCCCTCCTTCTAACAGCCGTTAAAAAATTCTGTTAGATGAAAGATATTTTCGTTTCCTTTATCATTTTTTTTGTATTTTACACGATAAAAAACCACAAGGACCAAAACCATAAAATTGATTTTGACAAGGTAAAAGAGAAAAAAACGATAAAATGACAAAAATGTCCCTCGTTTAAGGGAAAATTTTAACGACGGTTGGAGGGAAGGATCAAATCCGGATGTTTTTGTAAACGACATGGCCATTTGTAATCTTGAAACTGCAAAGATGAATGTTATTTTCGACAAACCACATAGACCAAATTTGTAGTTTACTTGTATTTTATATACTTCAAACAAATTCCCATCTTTCAACTTAAACGATTTTTTATATTATCCTAAGTGTAATTTTATTTTAAATTAATTATTATATTAATTAAAATATTATAGAAATATTAAATTGGTAAAAAAATATTTTATTTCAAACAATTTTCAATTATTAACTTACAATTAGGGAACATATTAGCTAAGGATTAATGTAGGTTTTGATTTACCAATCCATCACTAATCAATATGATTTTCTATAAAAAGTGAGTGTAATTACTAATTACAATGCAATTTTCATATATACATTTACAAAACAATAACGGATTAATCTGTAACAATTAATAATGGTCATTGTTACCCCTATTTCTAGTAGTGAGTTGCAAATTACCACTATACCCTTATCAAATATTACCTTACCATAATCAAGCTAAATCTCTTTGAAAATAAGATATGGGAATTGCATGATGATCATATAGTCAACTCCAAAGTGGATGAATGGCCCTATTAGGAACCTCATAATGTTTGATTTCTTTTAATATTGAGGGGTTGTGCTTTTCAACCTTTTGTAATGGAGGTTTCTCATGGTATTTATTCTTAGAAATATAATTACACTAATTAAACTCTAATACAAACCCTAATTTCATTTGTAACTCAATAATATATATATATATATATATATATATAAGTTTTAAAAACCACAATGCATATTTATATGTTTTAGGTTTGAAAATTTAGAATTTTAGAAGGAGCTGAATTCGGTTGACTCATTAAGTTAAATATATATACAATCATGAGTGTGTATGTATATATATATGTGTGTGTGTGTGTGTGCATGTATGTATATATGTGTGTATGTGTGTTATGTATGTATATATAATGTTCGGGAATTATGATTTTGCTAATAACTTTGAACAGAGAACCACAAAGCATCTTTCTCAATGGATTCATGAAATCTTGCATTGACAAAAAAAAAGATGTTTTAAGTTAAAGTTTTTCCATAGATTTATTTAGATATATGTCGAATAAGTTGTGTGTGTGTCTCTCTCTATATATATGTGTGTGTTGGGGGAGGGGATATGTATATATTTATTTGGGAATTTGGATTATGCATGCATGCAAGAAAATGAAGGGTAATTTCTTGGTAATGGAATCATGGCCTATCATTGATGCATAGGGCCAAAAAAGATTTCATCATTAGAAAATTTTAAAGTTGACCAAAAAGATTATCCATTTCAATATATTATTCTGATTGTGATGGAGAGATGCACAAGTTAAAATTTAGCTATCTCTATAATATATATATATATATATATATATGTGTGTGTGTGTAAATATACATGGAAGGAAGGCTCTCAACTTACGTGAAATACGAGAAGGATCAAATCACATATTATTTTATAGTAAATTACATACGATTTACGGCACCTCCATAAGGACACATGCGGCTCAACGTTACCAAGGTCACACGAAAATCCGCTCATGCAATGACCAGTCAACGTGACCGTTTTGGACGTGTTGTAAATAAAAAAAATAAGGAACAACCTATTAACTATTCATTTGTATGGTATGTACAAGTATTCACATGTGCATAACATGTACATGTGCATAGAAACCAGAAAACATCTTCAATTACTTGTATTCACATATGCACATACAGATGAATGACTATTATGATATTTCTCAGTTTTTTTTATTTTTTTGGGGATTTCCCGTGACCTTATTCTTTATTCTCTATATATGTGTAGGCACAAAATTCTTTTTTAAGTATATATATTTTTACATTAAATATATATAAAAAAAATGTTAATACCCACAATAGCAAGATACCACACACTTGAAACAACATATGATCCATGACTGAGTGCAACATCTGATTCCATTTTCAAGTGTCCATGGTGATGGAATAAGAAATAGACCATTTATAGCATTAGAGTCAAAAGAAAAATGACAAAAAAAAATTGGATTTTTCCGTTCAGTCCGTACAAATAACTAACAGAATAACTTTGCTTAATTATTATTTTAGACTGTCAAACAATGAATCACTAATTATCATCAAAGAATATTTGATATTTTTAATCGTTAATATTAGTTACAAATTTTCATATTTTTAAAAAAAATATAACGTTGATATATATATTCGCGCCTGCACAGACATACACACACACACACACACATATATATATATATATATATATATATATAGGGAGAGGTTCATTTGAGAAATGCTAAATGTATGAGAAATAGAGAAGTAATCTTAGTCATTCATCTGGTCAACATTTGCGGTTTTGACCGCGAAACACCGGATAATTCCTTGCATGGTCTATAGAAGGTAGATGGGTCGTTTCGTAAAATACGCGGGATGAGTTCATATATGAACCTATATGATTCACATATGAACTATACGTTCATATGTGAATCAGTTAATTAGTTCATATGAGAATCGGTTAATTAGTTCATATATGAATCTGTTAATTAGTTCAACTGATTCATATATGAACTTACAATTAATTAGTTTATATGTGAATCAGTTAATTAGTTCATATATGAATCACAAATGTTCATATATGAATAAGTTAAAAGAGTTCAGATATGAATTACACTCATTCACATATGAACATATAGTTCATATGAGAATCGGTTAATTAGTTCATATATGAATCTGTTAATTAGTTCAACTGATTCATATATGAACTTACAATTAATTAGTTTATATGTGAATAAGTTAATTAGTTCATATATGAATCACAAATGTTCATATATGAATAAATTAAAAGAGTTCAGATATGAATTACACTCATTCACATATGAACATATAGTTCATATGTGATTTATACAGGTTCATATATGAACACAACCCGTGTATTTTGTAAAAATTACGAAAGTGTCCTATTTTTGGAATAGTCGAAACTTTTGACCAGTCAAAACAGAAATATTTGAACAGTCAAATCCGATTTTGACCGTATGAATGACTAGAAATACTTCTCTATTTATCATTTCTCAAATGAACCTAAGACTATATATATATATGCCAAGAATAATTTGCAACCCATGCAAATCTTACATCCCCTGCAACCCACATTTTAACCGTTAGATTAGTGATAAGCGGTTATTTTATTTTTATTTTTATGTTTTCTTTAATTGAAAATATTTGACTTACTTCTATTGTAACCGTCGATCATGAATACAACAGTTAAGATGTGGATTTCAAATTAAACTACCCCTATATATATAAACATGCATAAATACAATTATATTGATTCGTACAAACACGATCTTTTATTAAATACATTGACACTCACATATATACATCTATATATACACATGTGTGTAGAGGTAGGATTATATGAAAAGTAGACCATTGACGACATTTATTTAGTAAATATTTACGTGAAAAAATATTCAAACTAGTTTTAAGTTGATATTGAATTACAAAGTTAGAATCTTTTTTAAACATATCACTTTGTCAAGCCATTTGCAATATTTCTAAAAGTACTTTTTGTCTTTATTTATTTTTTATTTAGAAAAGAAAATAATATTAAATGACCCAACCTGCTTTAAGTTATAGGCTTACCATAATTCTCTAATTATTTATTAACATTTAAAAAAATTAAACTTTTAAATCTCATATATATATATAATTTATTTTAATTTGTGGTGGTAAATCTATGAAACTAGTACAAGCATTATAAATGGGAAAAAACCATTTTCTTTTTTCTTAATAAAAAGTAATAGCAAAGATAAATTTTAAATAAATTGTCTTTTAAAAACTAAAAGATAATATTTTAAAATAAGTTTTTTCTTTTTAATTTTAAATAATTTTATAATGACAGGTAGCCCCATTGATATGATGAGTTTTCCATACAAAATTCCCACTTAAAAATATGAAATTAAGTGGCCCATTAACACCTTGGTCACTTCTAACCCAAAAATGCTTTAATGGAATATCTTTTTAGTGCTATTAATTGACTCATATTTATTTGATCATTGTTCTATATGACCTAGAATTCATGCCTCCCATCAACATTTTTTAAGATATAAAATATCAGATGGGGTTGCTATTCATACCCCTCAAAAAAAAAAAAAATATATATATATATATATATATAGTGTTTGGTTCATTTGAGAAATAGTAAATATATGAGAAATAAAGAAGTAATCCTAGTCATTCGTATGGTCAAGATCGGAATTGACTAGTCAAATATTGCAGCTTTGACCGGTCAAAAGTTGCGGCTTTGACTGGTCAAAAGTTGCGGCTATCCCAAAAATAGAAGGACAATTTCGTAAATTTTACAAAACACACGGGTTGTGTTCATATATGAACATGTATAATTGACATATGAACTATATGTTCATATATGAACCAGTGCAATTCAAAACTGAACTCTTTTAACTGATTCATATATGAACCTTTGTGATTCATATATGAATCTGTATGAATCACAAAGATTCATATATGAATAACAGATTCATATATGAATCTTTGTGATTCATACAGATTCATATATGAACTCATCCCGTGTATTTTACGAAATTACCCCTCTACCTTCTATAGACCACACAAGAAATTATTCGGTGCTTCGCGGTCAAAGCCGCAAATGTTGACCAGATGAATGGCTAAGATTACTTCTCTATTTCTCATATATTTACCATTTCTCAAATGAACCTCTCCCTATATATATATATATAGGTTATGTTTGACAAACTAGCTGATAAGGCCGTTCCTTGGCAAGTTAAATATGGGATTCAGGGGGCCCAAATTTCACATTTTTGGGCATGAGTTATAAGGTTAGTCAATAATCCTCAAATCATAATCAATTGGATACCGATTCAATCTTCTTCCCTCTAATCGTCTTTTTCCCATATCTATTCCCGATTCAATCGGTTGTCGATTGAAATTCCCAAGAGCTCAAAATCAGAGACGCCTAATGATTTGGTTTTAGCTACTCGATGGTTATTTTCATGAACTTGTAAGATAATATGAACTTTTCTATTTAACTTCTATTTGTTATTTGTTTTGTGTTCCAATCGACTCGTATTTTTGATACAAGTGTAACAGGGCCTCCAAAAAGATTGTGACGGCCCTGTAGCTGATAAGTTATCTTTTCAAAATGCTACTATAAGTAGCTTTTCAATAAGCTAGTTTATGGTTATCCAAACATGTGCCAGAAAGACAAGCTAGCTTATAAGATAACTTTTTTTTTTGCCAAACAATGCCATAATAACTATGTTACACTTTTTTTTATCTTAAAATAAATGTTTACATTCATATTTAAATTTGTCCCAAAATAAGTGTACACTTTCAAAAGTAAATGACTACTTTTTCATTCTACCCTTAATTATGAGGTGGATATTTTTTTTTTCACTCTATAATTAAGGGTGAAATTGTCTTTTTGTTAATAAAAAAGTGTAATAATTACACAATTCTAAAATTGTGTCTTTTTCATTGTGTACACTTAGGGATTGTTTGGTTGTTTTTCCATTAAGTCCTGTATGGATAAAGTTGGCTATATAGATAAAGTTAGCTGTATGGATTACATAAAATTGTTGTTTGTGTGTCGTGCTGAATAAACTGTCTGAACGATGAAAATGACCATTTTACCCTTTTATTTAATTTTGGTCCTAAAAAAATGCTAAAACAATCAAGAAGCAGCAACTGTTGCTTATACCAGTTTCCAACAACTGATTGAATGAAGAAGAAAAAACCAAAACAAAATTCATTAAGAAAACATGATTGAAGAACAACCGATTGAAGAAGACAACCAAACCGTACCATTGCATCAAACCTAAACAATCGACTGAAGAACACCAATAACAATTTATGAAAGAACATAAAATCCATAATGATTCATTAAAGAACATCAAACCCAATAAGATTGAATATCATCAAAAACAATACCAAACCCTATATTTCACTAAAGAGTATCATCATCTTCATCTTGAGAGCATTTACACCTATTAGATTAAATAAGATGAGATAAACCAGAAACATTTGAGAAAAAACCCAACCATTACTGTTAACCAAAAACATGATTTTAACCAGAAATTCTTCAAACGTGAGTTTCCCAAAAACGTGATTAAGAGAAGATATAAAAAAAATTCCTCAATCTATTAATGTTTTCTCTAATCTTGATCGATACCAACCTCGTCCCTTCCAATTTTTCAGAAAACTCACTGATTTCTATTTACCTCTCAAACCCAAACCTAGAGCATCAATTGCAAGGAAGAGGATGGTGAGGCTGACGACGAAGTGCAGGGACAAGAGGAGGCAAGGCGCTGACGGTGAAGAGCAGGGAAGGGAGGAGGAGGTAAGCGGTGATAGTGAGGGAGGGCCGGAAGGGTCAGATTCCTCGATTGAGTGATTTTCAGAGGGGTAGGATTGGGAAAATGGTGTCTGAATGTAGAAGGGCATCCCTTGAAAGCTTATTCGGTAAGCTCACCTTCAAATTATTAAGTCAGTTCCAAACATTACAACATAGCTGAGCGAATAAGGTGAAGGGCTTATTAAGCCCATTAAGTTGATTCCAAACAGGCCCTTACTTTGGGATGAAGGAAATAATAGAAGTTTTTGTGATTTATGAGAGTTTTGTATTTCAATAACTATGCTACATCGTAAGGTAAAATAGTAAATAAAAAGTGAGAGAGAGAATATGAAAATCTCCGAATTTACATTTACTATTTTGAATTGGGTTACAAGTTAAATTCACTATTTTTGAAGAATCTGTTACATATTTAACATAGTAGTATAAAATCCTCGTATAACAAATTTATTAAAAGTGCTATAAATAATAATTTAATTAATTTTTATTAAATAAAATAATACAAAAAATTATGAATGATGGAAGAAATGATTATGTGATGAGAAATCATTCCTTAGCTTTGAAATTCACCTTTTTCATCACAACTTTATGTAATCATTCTCATTCAAATGTAGCCAAAGGCTGCCACCAATATATGAGGTATTTTTTGGGAGAGACTAAATGCATCTTTAACTTTGCTAAATACACTTATATGATTAATTTTTTTTTCACACACATCAACATCAACATCTGCTTTTTACATTCCTAATGCATGAATTACATTTTCAATGCATGAATTGACCTAATTTTGACATAATTAAGGGTGTCATTAGCACTCCCCATTTTTTTCCATCAAGAATAAATGGACGATGCTAAGAGCATCCACAATGTACGAGTTTTTCACCGAGCTTTTTCATAGCTTTTTTCTTACACATTATTGCCACATCAACAACTTAAAAACCTTTATATACCTCTACTATGTGAAAACCTCACCCAAGTTTTTTCATTACTTTTTTAAACTATTAAATGTCCCACTCTTTTAACTTTATATCATTTTTATTCTTATTTATAAAAATAAATACATTAAAATTCATACAAATTAATAAAAATTAGGTTATTAAGAAATATATAAAAGTTGTATAAAAAGTTTGTAAAATAAAAATTAAAAAATGTTAAATTTAAAAGTATGTATAACGGAAAATAAAAAGTGGGTCATTAAGAAATATGTTAAAATTGTATAAATATGTCAAATTTGAGATATTATTTTAAAAATATAAAATATAATTATTTTCATTATGTATTTATTTATATTATTCATTTAATAATTATATTTAAATAGGATTACTTTAAATATATTAATAAATAAAACTGATTAAATACGAAACTTTTATAAAATTCTATAAAGTTAAAACTGATTAAACACGAAAAAGCTATGAAAAAGCAGGTCGTGCAGTTACGAGCTATGACGAAAACCTCGCGAAAAACCTCTTGTGAAAAAGCTCTCCACTATGTGAAAAACCTCAAAAGGAGGTTTTTGTTTTTTGAAAAACCTCCTAAAAAGCTTTGAAAAAGCACATTGTGGATGCTCTAATGACACATTTATTAATGTCAAAATCAGATTAATTCATGCATTGGGAATGTAAAAAGCAGGTTTTGATGTTGATGTGTGTGAGGGTGTCATTAGCCTCTCCCTTTAGCATGTCTGTTGAAAATGACTTGTTATATTATGACACTTGATTTTTTTTTTAACATATCAGTTGAAGATGACCTAATATATTAGAACATCTCCAACAAATTTTTTGGAATTTCTATAAATAAAAAACTAAAACTAAAAATCTCTAAAAAGTACATTCAACTCCAATAGATTATCTATTTTAAAGATTTCAACATTCATTATAGTATTAAAATATTGTATAAATTTATTATCTTAATACACTTTTAAAAAAACTATATAAAATAATAATAATAATAATTCAATGAGAATCTCATTGGTAGAAATGAATAAAAATTTTAACTTTCTCTTTTTACACATTAAGTTTTAAAGAATTCTCTAAAGTTGAAGCTTTTTTTAGTTTCTCTATTTTAGAGAACAATATATAAAATCTGTTAGAGTAAAACAGAAAATAAAAATCTCATTTTCTCTATTTTAGAAAACCTATCATCATCAGATGCTCTTATAAAATTAACTTATCAAAAATAAGATATAATGATTATTAAACATATTAAACGAATATATATGCATGCGTGCTTGTGGGTGTGTGTATATAAATAAATATATATATCCAAAGTTGATTTATTTATGTTTGTCAATGAGGAGGGTCAAATCATTAAACTTTATAGTTGTTGATGAAGCCAATAACAATTTTATACTTTTTGTTCATTTTTAATGTCATAAAATAAAATTAATTAATTAATTAATTTGTTTTAAAGAAAAAGTTTATCAATTTGTTTAGGTTTATATATAGGTTATATAGAGTAGAGGAAGATTCAAATGAAAACACTAACTATTTGAGAAAATAAGAAAACAAAAAAGGGAAAAAAATTGGACATGGACTGACTTTGGCTGCGACTTAAGTCATGGGGCAAATTCGCGTGAATGATATATGATATTATACGTGAATAATGTATGATTTTATACATGATCGATTGTTCTCATGTTTTCTTAAATAATTAGCGTTCTTATTTGAACTCGCCTCATATAATATATATATATTCAAATTTTTATTAATTCTGTAAGTTTGCCAAAAAAATGCCTTTAAAATTTAGATTAGTTTTCGTTTATTGATTTGCATTTTCAAATCTAATAAAACAACAAAGACATTGTTTGGCAAAAAAAAAAGCTAGCTTATAAGTTAGTTTTTTTTGTACATGTTTGGATGACCAAAAACTAGTTTATTGAAAAGTTACTCATAGTAGCGTTTTGAAAAACTAGCTTATCCAGTTTGCCAAACATAGCCAAAATGGTAATGTTATTATTTTATGACAAGATTTTGGTCGGATAATTAGGTCTGATTTGATACTTTTTATAGCTCAGTGAACTAAATAAAACTTTTACAAAAATTAATAACCATTATAAATATTTCTCTTTTAAAGTCGATTCAAATATAAAAACTTGCAAGTTGCAACCTTTTTACAATTTTATTATTATTAATTCTTTTAAAACAATACTTGCCATTTATTTTGTTTTTATAAAGTTGTTCTTAATCTTAAAATAATAATACTTATAATTATTATTATTTTTGACTCAAATTATAATGTAGCACACAGGAAGAAGTTTGACCATTGTATATATAACAACATGCCGCACAATTTTATTTTTTAAAATTAGACTTTAATATTGAAGTTGTTATAAATTATAAATTATTTGGGTGGTTTTAATATTTTAAACTATAAAACCATGATGACTTTATTGTTATAAAATATTGGTTTTCAGGGACGGACCTAGAAACTTTTTCATACGGTGGTACCGTATTTTTTCATACGGTTTTTTATCAACGTTAGGGACGTTCAATATCGTCCGATGTGTTTTTAGCCTAATTCCGCCGTTTCAAGGGATTTTTAAAGTTTTTTACTTGATTTCGAGGAATTTTTAAGTTTTTTTTATCGATTTCGAAAGACTTTTTCGGTAATTTTGGTTTATTTCAAGAGATTTTTTCGGTTGATTTCAAGAGTTTCTTTTTTGGATTTTTGGTTGATTATGAGGTACGGTTGCACTTCTAAAATAATACGGTTGCACTTTCTAAAACGATACGGTTGCACCTTTCACAAACCTAATTTTTTTTACCTTACGGTAGAAACACAATACGATGGCACGTGCCACCGTCGGCACCTATATAGATCCGTCCTTGTCGGCTTTAGTCCTATATTTTGTGTGTGGGCCAAGGCGTTCATAAGATTATTTTCATAAGCATATTGTGTTCATATTTATTCCACAAAATTGTTCGTAGGTACTCATATGCCATGATTTACTTTTTTACATTCAATGAACAAATCATATCAACATAGAATGTTTTAATATGCATGTTATCTTACATGGAGATTGTTTCACATGTGATTACTATGATTATAGATCAACCAAAACGTAATTTAGGGAAATTGCAGTGAATATCAACATTGATATTTTTGTGGTCCTTTATTGCACATAATGTAACTCCTTTATTGCACATAATGTAACCAATAATAGTTGTAAATGAAATCTTGGTGATCTTTTCACAAATACCCTTGTTCAAGAATGTTCATTTATGTTTATATAGCTTCCTTATTTAACTGATTACAAATATGCCATAATTAGTTTCAACCATAGATTTCAATGATTAAGAGCTAAGATTGATTCACATAGTTAACATTCAATTATTGGGTTAACAAAAGAACCAACCCCTATATATAGAGGATGGATCATTTGAGAAGTTAAACATTTTGCGAGAATGCGAGAAGTGTGATATTATATATAATTACACAGTCCGTGAGTGTGTTTAATCATATATGATATTACACTTCTTGCCTTCTCACAAAATATTTAACTTCTCGTTAAAAACATGTCCATATATATGTGTGTGCATTTTAAAAGTATATTTTTTCATGCAAATAAGTTTACGTTATCTGAAACATTTTTACTTGCATGAAAATATATAATATTTTTTATGGCACCATTATATCTTTTAATATGGAATGTTAGTTTTTCTTATATTATGCATACATGGTGGTTAAAACATTTTAAATGCACTGATAGTTGTGTAAATATTGTGAAATTGATGAGTTTGTGGAACCTATTTTAGAGGAAAATTGAGATTTTGGATGTAAAATGAGCTTCAATAGCTTCTTCAAAATTTTCTTTAAAATGGAGAAAGTAGGAGAGAGAATACAGTTTTCTCCAAATTTGGAGAGATCTCCAAAAATGATTACCAAGAGAGATAAATTATTTTTTATTACATTCCACCAATGAGAAACTTTGAAATAAATTGTTTAAGTGATAAAAATAATATTTTATTAAATATATAGAATATTTTAATAATATAATCAACCGATTTATCTCTAAAATGGGGAAGTTGTTGGAGATGGTTGTAATTTTTTTTTGAGATTTTAACTTTTGGTTCTCTATTTTAGAGAAATTTTGGGAAAGTTGTTGAAGATGCTCTATGACGTCAAATTGTTGTAGCTTATGGCGGGAAAACACAAGTAGGACCAAACTAGTACACATGATAAGTCACCTCAATACTTGAGAATGATTGGCAGGCAATGGTGGGAATCACATATAGTTTCCACAAAGGGAAATTGATTTAAATAACCAAAAAACGAAGTTAAATTGGTTTCTTAGCTATCTCTCTTTTGATTTTGTATTTTTGTCACTACTTCTGCAATGACCAGGTACGCATTTGCGGATCTGTGTTAAAAATGTAAGTATGTTTCCAGATTTCACCCACTTTCGTAATGACATTTCCGCAATATGTCGAGCCCACATGGGTGACACGTGAGTTGATCTGGTGGTGACACATGACACTTCCGCAATATTGGAGAAGTGTCATTGCGGAAGTTGGTAGAATCTGGAAAAAATGTTAGATTTTTAACCAAGGTCAGGCCCGACCCTGGGCACGTGCAGCCCGTGCGGCCGTACAGGGCATCAAAGCCTATAGGGGCATCAAATTTGCGTCATATGTTATATATATATATATATATATATGTGTGTGTGTGTGTGTGTGTGTGTTATTAGTTTAGGCCTTTGGATTTTATAATTTAAGACTTAGGGCTTCAATCATGAAATGTTAAACAGAAGCCCAAGCCTAACCTTTCAAGGCCTTGTAAGACCTGAAGTGGTGATAATACGTTGCCCTTGATCTAATTTCTTGTGTTTGGTGTACGAAAGATGAACGAGCACTTGGATTTTCAAAGATGGGCAGAAGGCGTTCCAGTTCCAGAGGAGGCGGCAGACCGCAAACGATTAACGGTAAGTTCTCTGCAAGTCATCGACTATATATATGGTAAGTTCGAACTTCCAACTCTCAACTCTCAAATCTCAATCCTCACTGTTTCGACTTTCTAAATTTCTAGTCTCAATCGATTATGCAATTATTGTGCCTCTGTCTTTATGGAACAATATATTTTTGTGCGATTTTCAAGTCTCAACTCTCGATTGTACCATTATCAATATAGTTTCTAGGTATGAGTTCTTTCTCCTTAAAGTTCACTGTATTTCAATTGCCATTAGTCATTGTTTAATCTTGATATTGGTGGAAATTTGGGGAAAACCCCTAGTTTTAAAAAGATGAAATTTGGTTGTTTTTAATTGGAAAATTGGACTCACTGTAGTGCACCAACAAATGTTTCTGTTTGAATTAGAGTACCAAAAATGCTACTATTTGAATTAGTGTACCAAAGTGCTTTTGTTTGAATTTTTTTTTACTAATTAGTCTTAAACAGAATAAGACATTAGACATGGTCTTTTTAATTTTGTTTACTATTTTGGTTATACTAATTATAGTTTTTACTTGTTTTTAAGTTGCAGATTGAAGTAAGGTTCTAGTGTACTGGTACTAATTTCAATTTGGAAAAGAGAAAACTAGAAAGGAAGAAAACACGATCTTTATCCAGGTTTTATCCTTCTATGCTCATTAAACATGTTTCCTAGATCACAACCATCAGGTGGACAAAATAGAAAAAGAAAGACAAGACAACAAGAAATTGCTTAATCTTTACATGGATCATTAAATAGATATTTTGTTAAGAATGAAAATATGTCTGAAACTGTGTCTGAAAATGTTCGGCTTGAAGTTGATAATTTTGTTGAAATTATTGAAAATGCCACTAAAGTTAGAGACGATGAAAACGTTGAACTTAATTTGAATATTTTTGATCCACGAGTTTAGACTTAGATTCAAAAATGAAATATATGCTTACTGAAAAAAGACCTATAAGGGAAACCAACATCAATTTTCCAGAAGATAAAGTTGGTAAACACCTTTCTTGTGAACATTATATCCGTAAGCTGCGAAATGGTGATTCTTATTATAGAAAATGGTTGGTTTATTCAAAAGGTTTGGATAAAGTTTTTTGTTTTTGCTATAAGATATTCAAAAATGCTTGGTCTAGAAGTCTGTTAAAAGTTTTTTTGTTTTTCACGGTAGCATCCATTGAAAGAAGTTTTTCAAAGCTAAAGTTATTAAAGTCGTATTTACAGTCTACCATGAGTCAAGAAAGGCTAAACGAGTTAGCAATTTTGAGTATTGAAAGTAAATTTTTAGCGAATGTTAAATATGAAAAGTTGATTGATATTTTTTTTTTGAAAAACAAGATTTTATTATCACACCAACCCAACAAGGGCAGGAACAAAAACAACAGATACCTTACACAGGTTTGCAAGGAGCAAACCATACCAAAACACAAACAGACCAACCTCAAGACCTAACACAAAACAATTGACAACAGGCACAAATAAAAGTCAAGAAGCCAAAAGAAAACAGGACGATGGAATGACGTCTCGACCTATCCCGCATCACCCTGGACCAGCCCGAACGGGACACTTCAACCAGGCTGAAAGAGCCAAATCACTCAAATGGACAACTACCAAGTCGACCCACGACGACGTAACATAAACATGACTTTTTAACTCGCTCGACATCCAACCACACAGACGAAACGACAGCCAACCTCACCACACCTTCGCAATCACTGCAAATCTACTCAGTCCACTCGTTCGCAACATGTTAACTGAGTTGGACAGCCTCTCAGTCTAATCGATCTTCTCAACGTGACACCTTTGTTCGAACCCTATCCACCTGCCTATGGTCGACGTTCACCATTCCCGAACCATTCCGGACTCGAACCCTCGACAACACCAAACACAGACCATATTGGGGTTGTTCCGACCCATTGGAAGACCGTAACACAGATACCCAAACAACCCGAGAGACGATCGTGACCCATCACGGAGGAACTGTCACAAAACTGTAAAACCCCGTCATCGATATCTCTACGCCGTCTTCTACCCTCTGCCTCTGTTACGTCTATATCTGTGATCAGCACCAATCTAGTAACGACCTTTTTTTTACATACCTATGACTACACAACTTCTAATTCAGTTGGGTTCACAATCCACGTCAACCAACTCAACTTCCTTCCACGCGTTTTTCCTTCGATCCATTCAAAGCTTCTTCGTTGCATCTCAAATATCATATCGACTAGCTTACGCTTCTCATTCTTAAACACCATTTGATTACGATTTAACCAAATCATATACATAATCGCTCAAAACGCTGTTGTCCGGAACTCCCTACTACGCGAAGACCCAACCGGCAATGCTTCTGTTGCTGTTAGTTATGCTACCGTATCAGGCTCAAAATTCGGTACTTTCCACCATTTGAAGACCTCTTTCCAAGCCGCCTTGACTTCCCTACAGCTAATCAAAGCATGGTTCACTGTCTCCACCTCTTCTCCACATCTAGGACAAAGTAGCGAATTAAGATCCATCCCCAACTTATCAAGTATGTCTCTACTCGGAAGTCTTCCAATCCTTGCCCTCCACACGAACACATTCACCTTGTTTGGAACCAATGAAGACCAAATTGTTTCTACTCTCGCATCCACATTTGTCGCTTCCTTATCTTCCACTAGCTTTTTCAGACCGTATACCGAAAACACTCCTTTTTCATCTAACCACCACTTAGCTTTATTCGAAATACCTTGTTTTGGGGCTAATATTTGTAAAATGTTTTGTAATTCTTCTAGCTCACCCACTTCCCTCCCTCTTGGATCCCTCCTCCACTCCCACTTCCAACTCCATTGATCTTCCCTCCACCCCCCCTTCTCAACTAGCTTTGCTTCTTTATTGCTCTCCAATTGGAACAACCTTGGAAATCTCTCCTCAAGTTTTGCGTTTTCTACCCACTTGTCCGTCCAAAACTTTATTTCTTTTCCATTACCTACTTCTTTCCCAAACGACTCCGCAAAATTTATCCCTAATTTTCCTAGCTCCCGGCCTATACCTATTATGCTTGACCACACCGACTTGGTACAACCCACCCCTCTCCCGTTACTCTTCAACCCCCCATCTTCCCCAAAAATACTTTTCACAATTCTTACCCAAAACGCATTTCTCTCTAACTCAAACCTCCCCTACCATTTACCTAATAGACCCCAATTACTAGCTTGAAGACTACCAACGTTTAAACCACCATATTTGAAATCTCTAATCAATTTCTCCCATCTAACCTATGCCATCCCTTTATTCTCGTTTGATCCCGACCCCCACCCCAGAAAAATCGACACCTCACTCTCTCCAACTCTCTTACCACTCCTCTCGGGGCACGAAACAACGAAAAATAAAACAGGGATAAACTCCCTAAAACCGCTTTGACCACAGTGAGTTTTCCTCCAAAGGACATTAGCTTTGCTTTCCAACTTGCTAACTTATTTTTCATTTATCCAATGATAAGTTTCCACCACTCTTTTTTCCTCATCGGGGATCCAACCGGAAGTCCTAGATAATAGAACGGTAAAGATCCACTTGCACATCCCACTCCTCCCGCCCAAATTTCGACCTCCTCTTCTTGAACTCCAACTCCCAATAACTTACTTTTGGCCAAATTGACCGTAAGACCCGATAACATATAAAAACATCTTAATATTTTCATAAGGTTTTTGAGATTCGACATACACCACTTACCGAAAAAGATGACGTCGTCAGCATATTGTAGGTGTGATATTTCGATACCTTCATTTCCAACCTTTATTCCTTCAAACAGTCCTTTGACTTTTGCTTCCTCCATTAAGACATGGAGCCCTTCTGCCACTAACAAAAATAGGAACGGGGCTAATGGATCCCCTTGTCTAAGACCCTTTCCCATACGGAACTCCTTTGTAGGCGACCTATTTACCAACACCGAAATTGTAGAAGACGAAAGACATGTGTAACACCCTAAAAATAGGGATAACAAAAAATTTCCATAAATGGATAAGTGTTATAAAGTTTGCCATAGCAAGAGCCTCCCAAAAAGGGGAAAATATACAAACAACCTGTTTAATCACAAATCTGTAATTTAACGGATAAATAAACAACAACCAATTAATCTAATTTCTACATCTAGAAAAGAGATTACAAAAGGGGTGTCATCTATGAACCCAAAGCTCTTGCCCAAAACATCTAAACTTGCCTAGAAGTCGCGCCGCTAACACCTGAGATACACATCGACACCAAACAAGTGTTAGGCCAAAAAGCCTAGTGAGTTGGACAATAATAAGCATGCATGAACAGTCACAATTTCTTATCAGCAGTTAACCAGTGTCCAATTATATGTGGAGTCATTAGGGGAGACCCAAAGCACCAATTGTAACACCCTAAAAATAGGGATAACAAAAATCCGAAAATCGGACATGAGGTATACTAAAAATTGCCATAGCAAGAGCCTCCCAAAAATGGGGAACATAAATGAATAACCTGTTTAATCACAATTTGTAATTTAACGGACAATAAACAACAACCAACTAATCTAATTTCTACAACTAGAAAAGAGATTACAAAAAGGGTTGTTGTTTATGAACCCAAATGATCTATATCCAAAAGCATAACGCGTCCGTGTGCAAAAATCCCCAAGCTCTCACCCCAAGGCAACTACACTTGCTTAGAACCGGCGCCGCTAGAACCTGAGATACACATCGACACCAAAACAAGTGTTAGGCCAAAAAGCCTAGTGAGTTGAACAATTATAAGCATGCATGTACAGTTACAATTCTTATCAGCAGTTAACCATAGTTCAACAGATGTGGAGTCAATAGGGGAGACCTATAGCACCAATCAAGTTCCACCCAAAGAGTCGATATACCTTGATGCCCTATAACAAGGGACACCCGAAAGGCCCGGCACACCCGAGGACTACAACCATGGCATTACCCCGAATGGCGGAGGTCTAGGCACATACCATCACAGTGGCGCCCAAGACTACATCCTCCTAGTGTCTACTGACTTGGTTCGTCCAACATATCATATAGGAGGTCTTGCGGTATATATTCCAACCAAAACATTCGATACCAACCATGGGTACGATATTACCATCCTAATGCATAAATCACATATGAGACTCAAATTCCAACATAATCGATGTTTAAATATTCAATCACTAAAATGCATTCCAAGTAGAGTTTATCATCTACTATACCACATATATCCCAAATCATGCCAAAATATCCAATATGTACATTTATGAAGTCAATCTCAATCATCCAACCAACAAAGTAAATCATGGCATTTTCCACATAATCACCTTCCTCACATTTCTTCATAGCTAAAACCCAAATACTTGAACATATGGAGACAAATAACAACAATAGAAGCATATGATGTGTATCTAGTTTTAACAAAGGTTAGAAAACTCACTATCTAGGTTTTTGACCAAAAACCTAGAAAAGATGAAACCCTAGCTTTTGAAGATGAAGAGGCTTGAAAGCAAGGAGGTGAGGATCTTGAATGATACTTCAATGGAGACACTTGAAAGAAACTTGAATGAGCACTTAATGCTCTCAACAACCCAAACCCTAGATTTAAGTGAGTATGTGCTTGAAACCTTTAAAAATCGCCCAAGAGAGAGAGAGCTCCCGTTTTTTGTAAAGTGATGAGTGAGAAGTGAGGCATTAACTCCTATAAAAGCAGGATACTGGCCACGCGGGCGATAGTGCCCGGCGATAGTGCCCCGGGCACTATCGCGGTCACAATCGCGAGCCTTCCCCCGCTCTCGGTACACTTTGGGCGATAGTGCCCCTGGCGATAGTGCCAGGGCACTATCGCGAGGCACAATCGCTGGACAATCCAGCCCGCGGTACCATCCGGGCGATAGTGCCCTCCGCGATGGTGCCAAGGCACAATCGCTGGCACAATCGCCGGCCTCTCAACTCGGCCTGAAAACTTAGTCGAAAAAAATGATAACGAGCACAAGGTTTGGATGATTAGAGGTAGTAAATCAATATGTGACATTCTAACATAGTCGAAGATCCTAAAAAGCACTTAAAGACACATATGCACACACATAACGAAATTAAGGCATTAAAGGAGACAAAATACTTACCTTAATAGTTTACGGGTGTTACAATCCTCCCCACCTAAATGGGATTTCGTCCCCAAAATCTTACCTTAGACAAACAAGTGAGGATAATGCTTCCTCATGTCATCTTCCGATTCCCAAGTAATGTTAGCACCCCGATGGTGCTTCCATTGCACTTTCACCATAACCACGTCTTTATGCCTCAACTTCTTCACTTTCGATTCTAAAATCGACTCCGGTTCTTCCACACAACGATTCCCATTGTCCACCCGAATCTCCGACAACGGAATCACGCTTTCCTCTTCGGCTAGACACTTTCGAAGGTAACACACGTGGAACGTAGGATGTATCCCATCCATTTCCGGTGGTAAGTCTAACCGATAGGCTTGCAACCCAATCTTTTCCAAAATAACGAACGGTCCAAGGAAACGAGGACTAAGCTTCCCGCGCTTCCCGAAACGTATGATTCCCTTCCACGGAGACACCTTCAACATGACTCGGTCACCCACTTGAAACTCAATCGGCCTTCTCTTCTTGTCCGCATAGCTCTTTTGTCGATCTTGGGCCGCCTTTAGCCTTTCCCGAATCTCCTTCACCTTGTCGGCCGTCTCTTGAACTACTTCCGGCCCGACGAATTGCTTTTCGCCCGCTTCCAACCAACAAACCGGGGTCCGACACTTCCGTCCATACAAAGCCTCGAACGGTGACATTCCGATACTAGAATGGTAACTGTTGTTGTACGCGAACTCCACCAACGGTAGGTGTGAATCCCAACTTCCCCCGAAGTCTATCACACACGACCTTAGCATGTCTTCTAACGTCTGGATTGTCCTCTCGCTTTGGCCATCCGTTTGAGGATGGTAAGCCGTGCTCAAAATTTAGTCGGGTACCCAACTCCTTTTGCAGACTAGCCCAAAAGTTCGAAGTAAATCGACTGTCCCGATCCGACACAATAGATTGCGGAACTCCGTGTCTCGATATCACCTCATCAATATAAAGCTTAGCCAGTTTCTCTATCGGCAAGGTCTCCCGCATTGCAAGGAAATGTGCGCTCTTGGTCAACCGGTCAACGATTACCCAAATGATGTCGTGGCCACGCAAGGTCTTTGGTAACTTAGTCACGAAATCCATAGTGATGTTGTCCCATTTCCACTCGGGAATGGACAACGGTTGTAAGCTTCCATACGGTCTTTGATGCTCCGCCTTGACTTGAAGGCACGTGACACATTTTTCCACATAGCTAGCCACATCTAGCTTCATCACCGGCCACCAATACATTAACTTTAAATCTCTATACATCTTGGTGCTACCGGGATGTATAGAGTATTTTGACTTATGCGCTTCTTCGAGTAGCAATTCCCGGTTTCCTCCCAACTTCGGCACCCAAATCCGTCCTTGAAAGAGTTTGAGTCCACGACCGTCTTCCGTTAAGAGTTCCCTTTGTTTCACCATGACCTCGTCTTTGAGGTTCTCTTCCTTAAGTGCTTCCTCTTGACTTGCTTTAACACTTTCCAACAAACTTGACACCACATCGATCCTTGCAAGGGACATTTTGACACCATCACCATAACTCCTTCGGCTCAATGCGTCTGCCACCACATTGGCCTTACCGGGATGATAGAGTAGATCACAATCGTAATCCTTCAAAAGCTCTAGCCATCTCCTTTGGCGCATGTTGAGTTCCTTTTGGTTGAAGATGTACTTGAGACTCTTGTGATCTGTGAAAAGAGTACACTTAGTCCCATACAAGTAGTGTCGCCACAACTTTAGCGCGAAAACTACCGCCGCCAACTCTAAATCATGAGTCGGATAGTTCTTCTCATGATCCTTTAATTGCCGCGATGCGTAGGCTATTACTTTCCCCCTTTGCATTAGTACACACCCAAGGCCCATCTTGGAAGCGTCACTATATACCACAAAGTCTTCCGATCCTTCCGGTAAGGACAAAATCGGAGCTTCACACAACTTCCTCTTAAGCGTCTGAAACGCTTGTTCTTGTGCATCAGTCCAAAGAAATTTAACGTTCTTCCTTGTAAGAAAAGTGAGCGGTGTAGCCGTCTTTGAGAAATCTTGAATAAAACGCCGATAGTAACCCGCTAAACCCAAAAAGCTTCGGATCTCCGTCGGGCTTGTTGGAGGTTCCCAACTCATCATTGCCTCGATCTTCGCCGGATCCACTTTTATCCCGTCCTTTGATACCACATGCCCCAAGAATTGCACCTCTTGGAGCCAAAATTCGCACTTCGAGAATTTCGCGAACAGTTTCTCCCTCCTTAGAACCTCTAATACCTCCCGTAAGTGTCTTCCATGCTCGGACTCATCCTTTGAATATATTAAAATATCGTCGATGAAGACGATCACGGATTTGTCCAAGAATGGGCGACACACACGGTTCATCAGATCCATGAATACAGCCGGAGCGTTGGTTAAGCCGGAAGGCATCACCAAAAACTCGTAATGACCGTATCTCGTCCGAAACGCCGTCTTCGGAATATCTTCGTTCTTCACTCTCACTTGATGATAACCGGACCGAAGATCAATCTTCGAGAAGCATCCCGCTCCTTGGAGTTGATCAAAAAGATCGTCGATACGAGGTAGAGGATACTTATTCTTCACCGTGACCTTGTTCAGCTCCCGATAGTCTATGCACATCCGCATGGATCCATCTTTCTTCTTCACGAACAGTACCGGTGCTCCCCAAGGTGACGAACTCGGTCGAATGAAGCCTTTCTCCAACAACTCTTGAAGTTGTGCCATCACCTCTTTCATTTCTGCCGGCGCCAAACGATACGGAGCACGAGCTATCGGAGCCGCTCCCGGAGTGAGATCTATTTGAAACTCCACTTGCCGCTCTGGCGGTAAACCAGGTAAGTCTTCCGGAAAGACGTCCGGGAAATCTTGTACTACCTCTACATCTTCCACCGACTTCTTTTCTTTCTTTGCGTCCACAACGTAGGCCAAGTACGAAGGGTAGCCCTTCGCCAAGAACTTTCGTGCCTTAAGGCATGAGATAATAGGATTATTCCCTTTTCCTCTCTCTCCATAGATGGTAACCACACCATTTCCCGCTAATGGTACTTGAATCATCTTTTTGGAGCAAAAGATGTCCGCTTTATGCCGTACTAACCAGTCCATGCCTATGACTACGTCAAACCCTCCTATAGCCATGGGTAGCAAGTCTAATCCAAAAGAATTTCCATCGATCTCCAGAGTGCAATCACAGAAATGGTCACGAATGATCACTTGATCTCCATTAGCTATTTCCACTACTAAAGCATCGGGAAGGACACTAACAGGAGTGGTGAATTGTTTACAGAAAACATTCGACACAAAAGAACGTGTAGCACCCGAATCAAACAAAACGCGAGCAGGCAAGGAGTTTACTAGGAACGTACCCGAAACAACATCGGCGGTTTCCTTTGCCTCCTCGGTAGACATCCGGAAAGCTCGACTGGGCACCCTTGGCGGTTGTTCGACTCTAGCCGTCGATCCCACAGAATTTCCGCGGTAGCCACCCACCAACTTCGGGCAATACATCTTCACGTGCCCGGGTTCACGACACTCAAAACACACCGGCCCTCGGATAGGGCAATCCCGAATCGTATGACCCTTTTTGCCACACTTAGCACATTCAACAGGACCCGAAAAAGTTCTTGGAGCACATGGTCCCGAGTGCTTTGACTTGCACTTGTGGCACCACCGCTCCTCACGGCGCTGATCGCCTGATCTCCCGCTCACAAAAGGTCTTGACGGACGGACGGGCCCAGATGGCCCTTCCCACCTTCGCTTCTCACCCACATACCTCTTCTCATCCCTTTCTGAATTGATGTCGTCCTCCACGAGTAAGGACTCCTCGATAACTTCTTGTAAAGTCGAACACTTTGCATTCCTTACCGCCGTTCGCATATCGGCTGGTAATCCTTGGTGATAAGCTTTGATCTTTGACCTTTCATCGGGGACCAGATGTCCCACCAAGTTTAGCTTCTCCAAAAAGAGCTTGGAGTAGCCGACAATAGACATATTTCCCTTCTTCAGATTTCGGAACTCCCGTTCCAACTTGTCCATCGAGCGCTCACTACAGTACTTGTCCATCAACTTTTCTTTGAACACCGGCCAAGTTAACTTAGCCAGGACTTCCGGGACGAGAGCGGATCGAGTGAGGTTCCACCAAATCAATGCCTCTCCCCGGAGTAGTTGGGAAGCAAATTTGACCCGTTGAGAAGAGTCACACTCACTTGCCTCAAAAGCCATCTCCATCTCTTTGAGCCAATACATGCAAGCAATTGGGCTATCAGAACCCGCAAACTCCTTAGGATGACATCCTAGAAACTTCTTGTAGGTGCACCCCTTAGTCTTCGGTCTGATTCCTTCAGCGGATGGTTCTTCGATCATCACCACATTCGGTCCGCCCGATCCCACCACAACATTTTCAGCCATGGTTTCGGGTTGACGGTTACTGGCATCTCGACCCTCTAGGAGTTTCATGAAAAACTCTTGTTGTTGGGTCATGGCCGAAGTCATGGCCAACTGTTGTTGAGCCAAAGCCGCATTCATAGCCGACATCATGTTATCCCGAAGTCTGGTCTCCAAGGTGACTTCTTCCATGATGGCGTTACTTGTACCGAGGTTCCGTCGTGGGATATGCTCAGGCCCACCCTCCAAAATTCTGGGTATAGGGATGTCATCGGTGGTTACACCCACCGGAGGTCGGTCTACAACAAATTCCTCTTCCACGTGGCCCTCCGGTGTACCCGACGCCCTACTCCGGGTGTTTACCATTTCAATCTGCCACATACGTACGAGAAATAGATTGAGAAAAGACTAAACAAGTTGAACTCTTTGCACGTACTAATACCTTCATCAATTATCGTAATAATAGTAAACCAAGTATGCTCACGTAACAATGCATTCATAATAGCAGTAACTAAGTGAAATTATGAACGAACCATACACAAGGATTCTTGTCACCATCACCACAACTTTCAATTAAAGTAATTCCGAAATCCTAACGCTCTCCCCACCTAGGATTTCTACCCCAAGTGGACAGTGAAGTCAAAAGTCTAAAGCTTAAGTCTAGATATGCTAAACAATACCTAGTTCACTTAAACTAAAGCTCTGATACCAACTTGTAACACCCTAAAAATAGGGATAACAAAAATCCGAAAATCGGACATGAGGTATACTCAAAATTGCCATAGCAAGAGCCTCCCAAAAATGGGGAACATAAATGAATAACCTGTTTAATCACAATTTGTAATTTAACGGACAATAAACAACAACCAACTAATCTAATTTCTACAACTAGAAAAGAGATTACAAAAAGGGTTGTTGTTTATGAACCCAAATGATCTATATCCAAAAGCATAACGCGTCCGTGTGCAAAAATCCCCAAGCTCTCACCCCAAGGCAACTACACTTGCTTAGAACCGGCGCCGCTAGAACCTGAGATACACATCGACACCAAAACAAGTGTTAGGCCAAAAAGCCTAGTGAGTTGAACAATTATAAGCATGCATGTACAGTTACAATTCTTATCAGCAGTTAACCATAGTTCAACAGATGTGGAGTCAATAGGGGAGACCTATAGCACCAATCAAGTTCCACCCAAAGAGTCGATATACCTTGATGCCCTATAACAAGGGACACCCGAAAGGCCCGGCACACCCGAGGACTACAACCATGGCATTACCCCGAATGGCGGAGGTCTAGGCACATACCATCACAGTGGCGCCCAAGACTACATCCTCCTAGTGTCTACTGACTTGGTTCGTCCAACATATCATATAGGAGGTCTTGCGGTATATATTCCAACCAAAACATTCGATACCAACCATGGGTACGATATTACCATCCTAATGCATAAATCACATATGAGACTCAAATTCCAACATAATCGATGTTTAAATATTCAATCACTAAAATGCATTCCAAGTAGAGTTTATCATCTACTATACCACATATATCCCAAATCATGCCAAAATATCCAATATGTACATTTATGAAGTCAATCTCAATCATCCAACCAACAAAGTAAATCATGGCATTTTCCACATAATCACCTTCCTCACATTTCTTCATAGCTAAAACCCAAATACTTGAACATATGGAGACAAATAACAACAATAGAAGCATATGATGTGTATCTAGTTTTAACAAAGGTTAGAAAACTCACTATCTAGGTTTTTGACCAAAAACCTAGAAAAGATGAAACCCTAGCTTTTGAAGATGAAGAGGCTTGAAAGCAAGGAGGTGAGGATCTTGAATGATACTTCAATGGAGACACTTGAAAGAAACTTGAATGAGCACTTAATGCTCTCAACAACCCAAACCCTAGATTTAAGTGAGTATGTGCTTGAAACCTTTAAAAATCGCCCAAGAGAGAGAGAGCTCCCGTTTTTTGTAAAGTGATGAGTGAGAAGTGAGGCATTAACTCCTATAAAAGCAGGATACTGGCCACGCGGGCGATAGTGCCCGGCGATAGTGCCCCGGGCACTATCGCGGTCACAATCGCGAGCCTTCCCCCGCTCTCGGTACACTTTGGGCGATAGTGCCCCTGGCGATAGTGCCAGGGCACTATCGCGAGGCACAATCGCTGGACAATCCAGCCCGCGGTACCATCCGGGCGATAGTGCCCTCCGCGATGGTGCCAAGGCACAATCGCTGGCACAATCGCCGGCCTCTCAACTCGGCCTGAAAACTTAGTCGAAAAAAATGATAACGAGCACAAGGTTTGGATGATTAGAGGTAGTAAATCAATATGTGACATTCTAACATAGTCGAAGATCCTAAAAAGCACTTAAAGACACATATGCACACACATAACGAAATTAAGGCATTAAAGGAGACAAAATACTTACCTTAATAGTTTACGGGTGTTACACCAATCAATTCCACTCCAAAGAGTCAATGCACCTTGATGCCCTTAATAAGGAACACCCCAAAGGCCCGACACACCCGGAGATCAGACCGTAAAGGAAACTTTCCGAGTGGCGGGGGTCTAGGCACATACCATTCCGGTGGTGCCCCAAGACTACATCCTCCTAGTGAACTTGCCTTGGTTCGTCCATCATAATGCATATAGGAGGTCCTTAGGTATATTTCACCCCAACATATTTCCATACCGACTACGGGTATAATGTTACCATCCTATCCTCATGAAGTCCACCAAAAGTCCCAAATGACAATTATATTCATCATGCATATAAATATGTCACCAAAGTGGTATTCTAACTAGAACCTTCATAATACCTATACATGCATACATTTAACATAACAATGTATCCACGTTATATATTCATGAGAAAAGCCCCAAATAATGGTACATATAACATACTTTATAGCATATCATCAATATCCATATCTCTAACTATTTCCACAAAGAAAATCCAAATACTTGAACACATAGAGATAAGATAATAATAAATAAGAGTATGTGATGTGTATCTAGTTTTGACAAAGGTTAGTAAACTCACAATCTAGGTTTTATACCAAAACCTATAAAAGATGAAAACCCTAGATGTTGAAGGAGAGGAGACTTGAAGGTGAGTGATGATTGATCTTGAAGAAACCCTAGATGTTGCCTCTTTAATGATAATAAATGCAAGGCCAACACCCAACCACTAATCTTGAGTGATATTAATGAGGCTAGGGTTTTGGGGAGAGTTGGGAGCTGAATCTTGAGCTCCAAAATTGTCAATAGTGAAGAGAGGTATGAGAGTAATGACTTAAAATTCGGCTACAAACCCATTTAAACCAAACACCCCGTCGGCGACAATGCCCAGGGCATTGTCGCGTGTCATAGTCGCGCCCTCCCCCGAAGCTACGGTACACCCTCGGCGACCTTGACACGACGACAGTGGCCATGTCATAGTCGCCTGTCATTGTCGCGCCACACCTCAGATGTCCCAAAATTCGACCAGTTTCGATAACTAACACGAGGTTTGAACAATTAAAGATGGTAAGTCAGATGATACGTCATTTCAATATATCAATTACCATAAAACGCATACAAAGGCTCATATACTCATATAGGTACATTTAATGCAAATTAAAGGAATAAATATTTACCTTATAAATTTCCGGGTGTTACAATCCTCCCCACCTAAATAAGATTTCGTCCCGAAATCTCATTCTACAACAAACAAGTGAGGATAACGCTTCTTCATGTCATCCTCGGATTCCCAAGTAATGTTAGCACCCCGATGGTGCTTCCATTGAACCTTTACCATTACCACATCTTTATACCGCAATTTCTTCACCTTTGACTCTAAAATCGTCTCCGGTTCTTCTACGCAACGATTTCCATTGTCTATCCGAATCTCTGACAAGGGAATTACGCTCTCTTCCTCGGCTAGAAATTTCCGAAGGTAGCACACGTGATAAGTAGGATGTATCCCATCCATTTCCAGCAGTAAGTCCAACCGGTAAGCTTGAAGTCCAATTCTTTCTAAAATAACGAAGGGTCCAAGGAAACGAGGGCTAAGCTTCCCGCGTTTTCCGAAACGGATAATCCCCTTCCATGGCGACACATTTAGCATGACGCAGTCACCCACTTGAAATTCGACCGGTCTTCTCTTTTTGTCCGCATAGCTCTTTTGTCGGTCTTGCGCCACCTTTAGTCTATTACGAATTTCCTTCACCTTGTCGGCCGTTTCTTGGACAATTTCCGGTCCGACTAACTGCTTCTCGCCCGCCTCGAGCCAACAAACTGGAGTTCGGCACTTTCGTCCGTACAACGCCTCGAACGGTGCCATCCCAATGCTAGAATGGTAGCTATTATTATATGCAAACTCCACCAACGGCAGGTGTGAGTCCCAACTACCACCAAAGTCGATGACACACGACCTCAGCATATCTTCGAGTGTTTGAATTGTCCTTTCACTTTGGCCGTCCGTTTGGGGATGATATGTCGTGCTCAAATTCAATCTGGTACCCAATTCCTTTTGCAAGCTTGCCCAAAAGTTTGACGTGAAACGACTATCCCGATCCGACACAATAGATTACGGGGCCCCGTGCCTTGACACCACCTCGTCGATATAGAGCTTGGCCAATTTCTCCATTGGCAAGGTCTCCCTCATTGCAAGAAAGTGTGCACTCTTGGTTAGCCGATCAATGACTACCCAAATTGTATCATGGCCTCGCAAGGTCTTCGGTAGCTTCGTCACGAAGTCCATAGTGATGTTGTCCCATTTCCACTCGGGAATGGACAACGGTTGTAAACTCCCATACGACCTTTGATGTTCCGCCTTGACTTGAAGACACGTGACACATCTCTCCACATAGTTAGCCACATCTAACTTCATCACCGACCACCAATAATTTAATTTTAAGTCTCTATACATCTTGGTACTACCGGGATGTATAGAATACTTCGACTTGTGCGTGTCTTCTAGAAGTAATTCCCGATTTCCACCCAACTTCGGCACCCAAATTCGACCTTGGAAGAGTTTGAGTCCGCGACTATCTTCCGTCAAAAGCCCACTTTGCTTTACCATGATCTCGGATTTGAGATTATGCTCCTTGAGCGCTTCCACTTGCCACGTCTTGATGCTTTCCACCAAACTTGATACCACATCGATTCTTGTAAGGGACAATTTAACACCACCACCATGGCTTCTACGACTCAATGCGTCAGCCACCACATTAGCCTTACCAGGATGATAGAGTAAATCACAGTCATAATCTTTCAAGAGCTCTAGCCATCTCCTTTGTCGCATGTTGAGTTCCTTTTGATCGAAGATGTACTTGAGACTCTTGTGATCCGTGAAAAGAGTACACTTGGTCCCATACAAGTAGTGTCGCCACAACTTTAACGCGAAAACTACCGCCGCCAATTCCAAATCATGAGTCGGATAGTTCTTCTCATGATCCTTTAATTGCCGCGACGCGTAGGCTATTACTTTCCTCCTTTGCATTAGGACACACCCAAGCCCCATCTTGGAAGTGTCACTAAACACAACAAAATCTTCCGATCCTTCGGGTAGGGATAAGATCGGAGCTTCGCACAACTTCCTCTTGAGCGTCTGAAAGGCTTGTTCTTGTGCATCGGTCCAAAGAAACTTGACGTTCTTCCTTGTAAGAGAAGTGAGCGGTGTAGCTATCTTGGAAAAGTCTTGGATGAAACGCCGGTAGTAACCCGCCAAACCTAAGAAGCTTCGAATCTCCGTCGGACTTGTTGGAGGCTCCCAACTCATCATTGCATCGATCTTTGCCGGATCCACGTTTACGCCGTCCTTTGATACCACATGCCCCAAGAATTGCACCTCTTGAAGCCAGAATTCGCACTTCGAGAATTTCGCGATCAGTTTCTCCCTCCTTAGAACTTCCAATACTTTCCGTAAGTGCTTCTCATGCTCGGACTCATCCTTTGAATATATTAGAATATCATCGATGAAGACGATCACGAATTTGTCTAAGAATGGTCGACACACACGGTTCATCAAATCCATGAACACAGCCAGAGCGTTGGTTAGACCGAAAGGCATCACCAAAAACCCGTAATGACCGTATCGCGTTCGGAAAGCCGTCTTCGGAATATCCTCCTTCTTCACTCTCACCTGATGATAACCGGATCGAAGATCAATCTTAGAGAAACATCCTGCGCCTTGAAGTTGATCAAAAAGATCGTCGATACGAGGTAAGGGATACTTGTTCTTCACCGTGACTTTATTCAACTCCCGGTAATCTATGCACATCCTCATGGACCCGTCCTTTTTCTTCGCAAACAACACCGGTGCTCCCCATGGTGACGAACTCAGTCGAATGAAGCCCTTCTCCAACAACTCTTGCAGTTGCGACATCATTTCCTTCATTTCTGTCGGTGCCAAACGATATGGAGCTCGAGCTATCGGAGCCGCTCCCGAAGAGAGGTCGATCTGAAATTCCACTTGTCGTTCCGGTGGTAATCCGGGTAAGTCTTCCGGAAAGACATCCGAAAAATCCCGCACGACCTTCACCTTTTCCACCGTCTTCTTTTCCTTCTTCGTGTCCACCACAAATGCTAGATACGAAGAGTAACCCTTTGCTAAGAACTTCCGATGTAACACCCGGTTTTTCGTAAGTAAGTTTCCACCCTCCGTTGGTAATCCCTCTGCTTTCCGTCCACCCTTTTGGGTGGAAAATGTTGTGCTTTCGAACCTTGAATCGACCCATACGAGAATCGCGGGTTTTGGACATTTTTGGGCTTCGGTACAGGTGGCGCGAGAGTGACTCGCAATAGTGACATGTGTCACTATCGCATGGCACAATCGCCGGGGGTGTACCACCCGCTGTACATTCCGCGCGAGAGTGACTCGCGATAGTGACAATGTCACTATCGCCGGGCACAATCGCGAGCGGCCCCTGACCTCTTTTAAAGCCACGATTCTTCACCTTCTTCTCATTTTACTTCACACCCCTCATATCATTTTCTCCCAAACCGTTTCCCCTACACCCAATACTAACCCTAATCCATTTTAAGACCATTTCCTTGGATCTTAAGGTATTCCATCGTCAAAAAGTTTTCTACCCCAACCTCAAGTGCTAGATCAAGTGTTCTTCATCATCTCATGAGATTTCTAGGTTTTAGGGATTTGCTCAAAATCCAAGTGGTAAGTTATTCTTCTCTTTTCTAGATCTTCTCTCTAAGTTATACATGTCCATTTGATGACTCTCTAGTATTTGTATTCTTCAGATTTTGGGTTTGATGGTTTTGGAGGAATTAGACTAAAATTAGGGTTTTGGTGTTTTGATGGGATCTTGGGGTAATATGTTTGGGGATCAATTATTTATGGTGGAATAAGTATATTTATAGTTGAACTTGTGTATCTAGGTTTGTGGAAGTTTCGACTTTGAAGATTCAAGTTTCTTCAAATGAGCTTAAAGCGGGGTAAAAATCTAGATTTAGCCTAAATCTAGCAAGGTGAGTTCAAGTTGATTTGTGAAAACGGTGTACATGCCAAAATGTTTGTTTTAAAGGGTTTTGTGCCCTTCACGAAATTGTTAACTGTTGATAAGTTTTGTTAACTGCTGATAAATTGGTTATTTTAAAGGTGTTTAACTTTATAAACTCATTTAGCACACATCTTTGGGATTTTGGGCATTATGATAAATAAATCATGTATTTTGGTATTTTAATGATTTATTTTATGGAAGTAGATTTTGAGTATAAATGCGTTTCAATTTGTGTTTTGGAGAAATGCATGGCTTTGTGTTATGGGACGTTTTAAAAGAATAAATGTTGTAAACTCACTTGGAAAATGAATTGTCCCAATCTAAACTACGTTGGAGTTAATTATATGTTTTGGAGCATGGGTTTATATAAGCACGGATTATTTATATTTGATTTCATTTTATGAATTTCGACGTTGGGTCTTTGGATTTGTTGAGCTTATGGCTCGGTTTGGATTTTGTTGGGTTTTAAGGACACTTGTCCGTTTTAATTGCTCAATGTTGAGCGTTTGGTTAAGATTTGCATTTACTGCATCTTAGTTGAGAATTACATGTTTGAATGCAATAGTTCATTCGTTTTGAGTCACGTAATGGTTTAGTTAGTGCAATGGATCCATAGGCACGGTGTTCCTCTGTCCTCGTTTGGGAAGTTGGTTCACCATTTGGCACGGAATAGGCATCGGGCTCCATGGTAAGTAGGGTGTGGGCCTATACGGTCGGGCAGCGTCCCATGGACAGTAAGGTGTAATTCCATTGTGCCCGAGTTGCCCGGTTTGGGGGATTCTCAAGAATAGACCTGGAGTGGTTGACTTGATGTTTTCGGGCAATAGACTTGGAGTAGTTGAGCTCGGTGGGTGTTTTATGTGTAAACCACATGTTTTTGATTTACTACATAACTATGTGACGTACTTTGTGTTCTGTCACGTACAATGTAATCGGGTCTTCCCCGTCACCAATAGGTGGGGTTTTGGTTATGGAGTTTTATAATCCATGTATTCGGAGACGTTTAAGTATGGGTATTTATCTATGTTTTAAGGTTTCGGTTATTGAAACTCATTCGAGTTATTGGGATGTCTTGGAAGTTTGAGTTATCTATGTTTTCAACGTTTGATCATTATAATATCATTTATGTTTTACGTGCGCTTTGGGTTTTGGCTTTATTTAAAGAGGAGTGTGTTTTATGATTTTAATCACGAAAGGGGTGAATGATGAAAATAGTTTGTTTTAAGATTTAATGTATTTCATTTCTAGTTGTTTCCAAATTAGTTGTATTGCATTTTGGGAAATCATGATTTTAAATAACATTCCTAAAGTTATCGCTTTATTTATCTCTAACGAAAACTCTTGAGCTCACTAGGCGTTAAGCCTAACCTTTTATTTTCCGGCATGTGCATCAGGTTCCAGTTGGGGTTTGGTTCTAGCAGTGCTTTGAGGAGTTGAGCTAATGACTTACACGAGAGTAAGTAGATTGATGAAGTCTTCCGCAGTTGGAGATAGTGACTATTATTGGGTTTTAGTAGCACTCGTCCTTATTATAGACTGTATGTAGAGAATAAATGTATTTATTGAGGTTAATCCTATATTGTGTTTGTAGATAAATTATTTATCGGTGTATTTAGAAAATTTTAAATTAGTTGTTATTTTCGAGTTTGAGGGTGTTACATTCGAGCCTTGAGAGAGGAGATTATAGGGTTGCAACCTTTTCCCTTCTCTCCATAGATGATGACCACATTGCTTCCTTCCAAAGGCACTTGAATCATCTTTTTAGAGCAAAAGATGTCGGCCTTGTGCCTTACTAACCAATCCATGCCTATGACCACGTCAAAACCCCCTATGGCCATAGGTAGCAAATCTACCCCAAAAGGATTCTCATCGATCTCTATAGTGCAGTTACAAAAACAGTCTTGGATGATTACCTGGTCCCCATTGGCTATCTCTACTACTAGTGCATCAGGAAGGACACTAATAGGAATCGTGAATCGCTTACAGAAGGTATCCGACACAAAAGAACACGTAGCACCCGAATCAAACAAAACACAAGCTGGCAAGGAGTTTACTAGGAACGTACCCGAAACGACATCTGCGGTCTCCTTTGCTTCCTCGGTAGACATCCGGAAAGCTCGACTCGGTGCCCTTGGTGGTTGCTCGACTCTGGCCGTCGAACCCACGAAATTTCCCCCATTTCCTCCAACTAGCTTTGGGCAGAATCTTTTCATATGCCCCGGTTCTCCGTACTCAAAACATACCGATCCCTGGATGGAACATTCTCGAGTCGTATGGTTCTTCTTACCACACTTGGCGCACCCGGTTGGACCGGAGTAAGTTCTTGTAGCACATGGTCCCGAGTGCTTTGACCTGCACTTGGAACACTACCGTTCTTCACGACGTTGATCACCCGCTTTCCCACTTACAAAGGGTCACGACTAACGAACGGGCCCAGATGGCCCTTCCCACTTCCTTTTCTCACCAACTAACCTCTTCTCTTCCATTTCGGCATTGATGTCGTCCTCAACGAGCAAGGACTATTCGATAACCTCTTGTAACATCGAACACTTAGCATTTCTTACCGCCGATCACATCCCGGCCGGTAACCCTTGATGATAGGCTTTAATCTTTGACCTTTCATCGGGGACTAGATGTCCCACCAAGTTTAGTTTCTCCAAAAAGAGTTTGGAGTAGCCAACCACAGACAGGTTCCCTTTCTTCAGATCTCGGAACTCCCGCTCCAACTTGTCCATCGAACGCTCGCTACAATACTTGTCCATAATCTTCTCTTTGAACACCGGCCAAGTTAACTTAGCCAGAACTTCAGGAGTGAGGACTGATCGAGTGAGATTCCACCAAATCAAAGCCTCTCCCCGAAGTAATTGAGAAGCAAACTTGACCCGTTGAGAGGGATCGCACTCACTTGACTCAAAGGCCATCTCTACCTCTTTGAGCCAGTACATCCAAGCAACCGGGTTATCTGAACCCGCAAACTCCTTAGGGTGGCACCCCAGAAATGTCTTGTAAGTGTACCCCTTAGTCTTCGTTTGAATCCCTTCAGCGGATGGTTCCTCAACCGTTACCACATTTGGTCCACCCGACCCCACAATAATGTTTTCAGCCATCGTCTCAGGTTTTCGGTGGCTAACGTCTCGATTCTCTAGGAGTTTCATGAAAAACTCTTGCTGTTGGGTCATGGCCGAAGTCATGGCCAACTGTTGTTGAGTCAGGGTCGCATTCATAGGCAACATCATGCTATCCCGAAGCCGGGCCTCCATGGTAACTTCCTCCAGGATGGCGGTACCTGTGTTGAGGTTCCGGCGCGGAATGTGCTCAGGCCCTCCTCCCAAGATTCTGGGTATAGGAATGTCATCGGAGGTTGCCCCCACCGGGGGTCGTACTGCTGCAGATTCCACTTCTGGTTGCCCCTCTGGCATGTCCGGTAATCTACTTCGAGTGTTTACCATTGATCACTGCCACACAAGCACGAGAAGGAGGTTGAGAAAAGACTAAGCGAGTTTAACTCATTATACGTACTAATACCTTCATCAATTATTATAATAATAGTAAACCAAGTATGCTCACGTAACAATGCATTCATAATAGCAGTAGCTAAGTGAGATTATGAACGAACCATACACAAGAATTCTTGTCACCATCATCATAACTTTCAATTACAGTAATTCCGTAATCCTAACGCTCTTCCCACCTAGGATTTCTACCCCAAGAGGACAGTGAAGTCAAAACAGTCTAAAGCTTAAGTCTAGATATGCTACAACAATACCTAGTTCACTTAAATTAAAGCTCTGATACCAACTTGTAACACCCTAAAAATAGGGATAACAAAAACTTTCCATAAATGGAGAAGTGGTATAAAGTTTGCCATAACAAGAGCCTCTCAAAAAGGGGAAAATATACAAACAACCTGTTTAATCACAAATTTGTAATTTGTTTAATCACAAATCTGTAATCATTTTAAATTTAGTTTTATAAATTTAATTATTACATGGAACCTTAGTTAGCAAAATATTTGAGTCAAGTCATTATTAATAGGTCAACGGGTCAATTGGACCCTTAAATAAATGAAAACTTTATTTTAAACCCTTAAATGATAATTTTGAAAGTTGGTTCCCCAAAATAGAAATCATGTCAAAGTTTTTTCCATTTTAATGCAATTTTCCCTTTTATTTACTTGAAACCGCTTGAGGGCATTTTTTTAGCATCTTTGCATAGGTCATCAAAATCCTTAGGAACGGCCTTGACCAAGGTCCGTAATTCATTGTTGATGTAAGTGACAAAAATGCAAAATTGGGAGAGAGATAGCTAAGAGAATCTCCAACAACTGTGCTAAAATAGAAAAAAATGGGTTTTTGTTTTCTATACTTTTCCAACAGCTTTGTTGTCTTGTCTTCTATAATAGAGAAAACTTGAAATTTTTCCAAGTTTAGAGAATTCTGTAGAACTCGATGATAGGAAAGAAAAATGATTATTTTTATTAAATCCCACCAATGAGATTTAACTTTTATCATTTTATAAAAATTCCTTTTAAAAAGTGTTTTAGGAAGTTAAATTAGAGAATGTTATATTAATAAAACTTGGAGTAAACTACTACTTTCGTCCCTATGGTTTGTTGCTTATAATTATTTTCGTTTCTGATCTTTAAAAATTGTTTTTTGATCCTTGTGGTTTGCAACCCCTTTCGCTTTTAGTCCTTGAGAATATTAGTTTTAGGGACGAAAATGAAAAGGAATTGCAAATCACAATGACCAAAATAACAACTTTTAAAGTCGGGGACGAAAATGGTTATAAACAACAAACCACAAGGACGAAAATCGTAGTTTAGTCTAAAACTTGTGTTAAAATTTCTAAAATAGAAAACCGGTTGGAGATGAATGTAACTTTTTTTAGAGATTATAACTTTTCATTCTCTATTTTAGAAAAATTATAAAAAAAAAACTTGTTGGAGATACTCTAAGAGACCAATTTGAATGTGTATTTTAACCGTTTGAGTCAATTTCTTTTCCACAAAGCATGTTGATGGCAATCATGAGATCTTATATGTATGTAACTATGTATAGCTAATTTAAGTGACATTTTACATGCTTCTATGTCTTTTTAAATCATGTTTGATCTGATAGAGACAATATACATAAAACCATGAACCAACCAGACTCCAAGCTTTAACTGCTACTTCATATATATTTGGTGAATGTTTGGCGAGGTCGAAAAACGATAAGGAATCAAAGTGAGGTCGATTATGATCTTGTAGAGAAATTTTGTAGCATCATACTCGTTTGCTAATAAGTTGTGATATCATACGTTTTTCAGTTTCTGTACGTCATAGTCACGCCCTAAGCACTAAGCACAAAGCAACAAGTTTGCCCTAATAACTTTTAAATCAACTCACAACTTGAGGGGTTAGTGTTGGAATATTTCCAATATTTATGGCCTTAGGACCATTTCTGTAATTGTTATTTAATTATTGTCATATTTATATATTATGATAGTAACTATGCCAACATGACATAATTGGTACCGAATGTTTCATAACTGTTACTTGATGGAAGTAACTGATGTATAATAGGGGTTAAAATCCACTTTTTCTTTTAGATGTCTTATACGCACATACATGGCTCTCCTTTTTCTCTCATACGCCTCATGAGAGAGAACCCTCAAGAACACCATTAAAGTGTGCAATCCTTCATCAATTTTAGACATCATAACGGGAATCAAATGGCATCTTCTTCTTCCTCGAAGATTGGTTATTCAAGTATTTCAATTTCTCACTTGGGTTTTGTTAATCTGTGTTGAAATTGATTTAGAAATTGATCCTGGAATCATGATTATTAAGAAATCTAATCAACAGTTAGCTCACTAGCAATAAGATTTAGGCCATTGAGGCTCCTCCCTGAAATTCATTAGTTTCAATCGTCCAACGTCACTGAGGATTTTCCTAACTGTTCTATAGGTCCCAGTGGGATTAATCGAGGCGCACAGAAGCTAACTTGGACACCACTGTTATTAAATAAGTAGTTCACAATTGTCATTTTCTATCCATCTGGGATTTGTTGTCACAACACTTACACCAGTTAAATTAACTCACAAATCTCATTTTCCATCACTGTAGGACGAACTGTCATACTCGTATTGAAACGACATAAACCGAAAATCATTTCGCATGGGACACGAGTAATATTCTTTCCTTCGTATTTAACGTGTGGTACATTTTAATTGTCTATTCACAAATATACGATGCCCAATTGCCTATTCATTATGAATGCACGAATCTTACAAACATAACAAATGAGAGTAATATTCACAAGAAACAAAAACTTGGTACTTATCTATACTAGAACTTCTAAAAATATAAATGATTTAAAATGGATTTTAAGGTTGCGTTTAATAATAATGTTGTTTCGGGTTATTCTGTTGTGCTTTTTAAACATGTATAAATTAAATAAAAAAACAGGAAAATTAATCAAACTAGCCATTTTGAACAACATTCTTCACTTCTTTTAGCTTTAAATTTGACCAAAATAGCCTTGATTTCGTAAGTATCCACCTTGCAACTTACGAAATTTATTTTTCCTGGATTAAATATGGTTCTGGTGGGATCAATTTGCAAAATTGGTGCGATGACTTGCAGAATGGGCTCCACAGCTTGCAAAATGATCCACCAAAATCATATTTTATTCATAAAAAAATACATTTCACACGTTACAAATCTTGCTATTTTGCTTCAAACATAAAAAAATTGGCTAAAAAGTGAAGATGTTCTCAAACACGAAATCAATCTATGAAATTCGTGAAATAGTACAATAATATTTTCGTTAATTATAAAAATAGTTCTGTTTTTTTTTTCCTTCTCAGTCCAAGTTGACTATTTAGACTACATTTAGGGATCGTTTATTAAATGCTTACCCAATAAGCACTTACCGGGGCATTTACTTTAGCAGATGAACATGACAAGAGCAGATAATCTTACCCGGTAAGAGCGATGATAAAGATGGAGAGTCTTACCCGGTAAGTGAGGACGACAACTCTTACTCAGGTAAGCGCTTATTGGGTATATTGTTGTATACGATACCATTGTGATGATTACAATCTTACCCGGTAAAGTAAGTTAGTGTATCGAATTTTATCGGTAAGCGCTTACTGGGTAAGCATTTGGGTAAACGGCCCCTTACTCACAATCTCACCAAACCAATCTTTATTAAAAATTTACTTTATCTCTCAGTATATCGTGGATATCCCGTATCCAGGTCAATTTGTTCATATACCTTGACCGATCTTAAGCAAAATAGTTATTTTTTAAAGAAAAATGTTTATAATAAAAACCAAACTAACTTTGGTAAATCCCAGCGTCTGAAAGTGAGATGTATGCAGACCTTACGACTGCTTGACTTGCAAAATAAAAATTAAAAGTTGAGGGTGTGGGTGGGGTTGGGGTTGGGGGCAATGTCAAAAATGGAATGAATACCTCAAAATATTATATTCACCCTTTGTTGGAATAGTGGGCAAAGGCAAGGGGATGCAAACAAAATGGTCTTTCTTAGTACTTTTTTTTGTCCTCTCTTTTTGTTTGTGGTCCTCTATTCTAGTTCTACTACTACTACTACGATTAGATGACCTTACCACCATCACCACAAACACTATCTTGATTCCATTTGTTTGACTTAAAGTTGCAAATGAATCGGCCTTATCCGGGAATCGGGTTTCACTAGCTCGTTTAAGTGCGACCGGCTCATCAAACAAGTGTGGGTGTATCCATCTACTAGAATCAACTTGATAAAAGCCGGTTCAAAGGACAATAAAGCCAAACTATGGTCCTTATGACCTTTCGAGTTTTCTGCTACTGTTGGAGTCTCAGATTGACTAGAGTTGAACCATTTCTCCTCGGTATATGTCGGAACATCCTTCATCTCCGGAAGGGTTCTTTTGGAAAGTAATATAGGGTTCCACGTATTCTCACATGCTATGAGAGAGACAGATCTACCACTGATTCCAAGGCAATTTGAACTCGTCTAGCCCTCTCTCAACACTATGGGACAATCTAGTATGCGTTAGAGGAGGGGTGTTGGAGTCTAATATTGGTTAGACTTGGACCTTCATTGAGATGTTGGAACCTCCTTTTATGTCCTGAAGGGCTCTTTTGGAAAGTAATATGGGGTTCCACGTATTCTCACGTGCTATCAGAGTCAAGCTCTACCACTTCAAGGACTCTACAATCAAGGGCAATTTGATCTCGCCTAACTCCCTATCGACACTCGGTGACAATCTAATCCACATTGGAGGGTGCGTGTTGGAGTCCCATATCGGTTAGACTTTCTCCTAAATATATGTTGGAACCTCCCTTTATCTCCTCAAGTGCTCTATTGGAAAGTAATATGGGATACCACATATTCTCACATGGTACCAAAGCCAAGCTCTACCGCTCTAAACCATAGTTTTAAAAATCCCAATTGGGATTCGAGGCGTTTTCCCTATGCGAGGCGAGGCGTAAGCCTTGAGGCATGTATATATATGTGTTTGTGTGTATATATATATCTTACCTGAGAGAGAAAGGTGAAGAAATTAATGGAGTAGGAAGCTTGATCTTCGGTGGTGGTGTCTTGCAATCTTGCTAAGGAAACTAAAGTGGAGTAGGAAGCTCTTTCTTTCTTCTAGAGAAGAGGAAAGGACACCCTTGTACTTTTAAATTGCTAAAAGTACACTTAGGGGGCGTTTGGTTCGTTTTAAGAAATGAAAATGGGATTGATAATGATAATAAAGTTGAATGGGAATCATTAATTTTTATTCCATTATATTATATTACCATAAATTCCTTTATTATTAATGTTAAAAGAAAAAGAAAAAGAAAAAGAAAAAAAAACCTACCACACCCTCTCGTCTTCCCCATCTATGACCTGCATCACCAAAAACTTTTCCAGGAAATCAAATTTCTCATCTTTATTTCCATCTCCATTCTTTTTTCATTTCATCTCCAACCAAACACAATAATGAAAACAACTCCTAAGATCTAACAAAATCGAACTTGATAAAAAAAAATCGAACAAAATAGAGAAAAAACGACAAAAGAACGAGGATTATATTTTTTCATTCCATCATCGATTTTCAACCCTCAACACAATTTTGTTTTTGGTTTTGCAGAGATAAAAAATCGAAGATGCAGATCGAAGATGTTTTCTTTCTCAATTTGTTGATTCTTTCTTGAAGATGAAGATGAATCAGATTCCTTGACGTCTTTCTCAATGTTTTTTCGAAGTTGAAGATGAACTTTCTCGAAGTTAAAGATGAACTGGATGAGGATTATATATATATTTTTTTTGGAGGAATGAAATTTACCAGATCTCCAGATCTTGTTGTTTGCTTTCTATTCCCCCCAATTTGGGGAGGAATGAAATTTACCCAAATCTATTATAATGATTGATTATGTTTTTTCAACCAAACATCATTTTTCATTCCATTTCCATTCCTTGTTTGAACCAAACACAATCAATCATTTTCATTCCTATTCCTTACCCCATAATACCTCCAACCAAACACCCCCTTACTTTTACGGTTTACCTTTACTTTCTACCTTTTTAAATAGAAGTACATGTTATATTTCTTTCAGTAAAAAGTCATCAGTCTCTCACCAAAGTCTTACCAAAAATAGAAAGCATTCACCAGCGCCTCACGCCTCGAGGCACCGCCTCACCGATTGAGGCGTAAGCCTCGTCCAGGGACCATGAGGCTTAAGCCTCATGAGCGGTTTTGGACCGCCTCGCCTCGAGGCGTATGCCTCGAACGATTTTGAAAGCCATGCTCTAAACACTAGATATTCTGGGACAATTTGAACTCGTCTAGCCCCCTCCCGACACTCTAAGACAATCTAATCTGCATTGGTGGGGGCGTGTTGGAGTCCATATCGGTTAAACTTGGACCATTTCTCCTTGATATATGTTGGAACATCCCATATCTCCTGATGGGCTCTTTTGGAGATTAATCTCGGGTTCTACTTATTCTCTCGAAAAAATACCCAACCTGACTGGAGCTACTCTAGTCAAGCTGTGTCGAGTAAGATGATACTGTTTTACAATTGACCAGAAAGGCATGTTACTGATGACTAAAGGAATGGCAAAACGGGGTTTAAATATAATACCAATCCACCGAAATCTTGCCTAGTTTAGTTCTATAACCACGACTATCTCTAAGCATATTGTTTGCTAATACAACTAAGAAATACGCGCATAAAAGTAAGGGTGTTAGAGCTCATGAACAAATTTGCTAGTTAGGTGTCTGGGTTGTTTACCAGATGGTCAATTAGGAGCAATAGGCATCATGAAAAGACCTCTACTCTCTAGTAGCTTGGTTGCTGCAGATGGGTTCACCTCCAACAATTTTCCCAGCATGTCTTGCAGCGGCCCGCTAGCCGTGTTTTCATGAACAAGGTAATGCCCATATCCCTGTAAATCAAACTCACCAACTATGAAATTGGAACGCGTAATCGACATTCATGGAAATCCATGTTGAAATGCTATCAACCATAAGGGTACATTTGTAATTTCATTTTGATTAGACATCAGCTCACTTTGGTTAGGTGGGTGTTAGTTTCTTAGAGTTTATCATATAAACAGAGAATTCTCTGATTTTGTATTTATTTGATTAATTACAAATACATAAAACCCTCTATTTATATGATAAACACAAACAAACAAACAAACATCCATCTAACCAAAGTGAACGGACTGAACTGACATCTAATCAAACTGAAATTACAAATTTACCCTTACGGTTAATAAATGCTTATACAGGAGTTGGAATGAATTGGTCTCTCAATAGTATGCCTTCCAAAAAAGCATTCCTCAAACCAAAGGTCACTAGTCCAGCGAGACCCGGGTTACCAGTAGAGTCCAGCCTTTCAGGAGGTCAAGGGTTCAAACCTCACCTTTGGAGTGTGTGTGAGTATTTGTTGTATATAAACATTATATACTTCAAAAAAGCATTCATCAATCAAACTGTTGCAGGAGTTACCTCAAGGAATGCTAAGTGATTAGAAGTCGGTTCACCTCCCAATCGGTTCAGACTCAGTTCCTGCACCATGGGATTCCAATAAGGTCAGTAAAGGGCTTAGGATTTATAAGCACGATATGTAAACTTCAAAACTGAACAGCCAATCAAGTTACAGAAACCAGACTACTTCTAAAGTTCATCTATAGTAATCATCAGATAAAGAGTTTTTGCAATAATACGAGGTATAAAGATTTCATTAAACCGCTGTTTTAGAAGGTTTATACCACTCATGTATGAAGTATGTTTTGGTTGAGCACAAAAGGGAACAGATAGGTAGGTAGTTAAGTTGCATATCATGTGAAGACAACAGCAGGATGTGAAACTTACCTTCAGGTGAAGCTGCAAACACTTTATATAGTCTATGCAATCATCAACTATATTTGTTTTATTTCCCTGCAGAAACGGACCAACTAGATTAAGTGAATTGGATTGCATTTGACAAAATGCAACAGACTTTGAACTAACTTTGATTGATCCTCGAAGGTCTTGCAGTACTGTATTTAACAAAATGCATCATAATACAATACAGTTCTCCTTCTATGTACTAGCTTTTTCAACCACGTTCTACAGTTTACAGTACGGTGTGAGCCCAAAACTTTGTCAATAAAAAACCTTCAGATTATGCTCAAAATATGATACGGTTCACAGATTTTGAGGATGGCTACTAGCGTAAAATAATAGGCTTATAACCCTAGTAAATTGTCCGGTTGTCTGAGATGGAATTGTCATGAAGCATTTTTATTGGTATGTGTATGACTATATGTATATTACCTCTTTAGACTGTGGAAGCAAATCTTCCAATGCATCCAGTGCTGCTGCAATCCTTGTTCTGCGACGCTGAAATGATAAACAAGCAAGCTAATGTTGTACCAAAACAAACTTGCAACTTTCTTTGGACATGGCAAAAATAATCAGCAAGTAAAAACAGATTGGTATTCTTGACGTGATGTGTAACTATATGTGATCTTAATATGGCCAACATGATATGGATTTCTGGTTAGGAAGTTAAGACTTACACGGTCTGTATCAGAGGCCTTCTGTCTCAAATATGTCTTGCGTGATTTGGTTGGGATGCTTGAGGTCGAGGCTGACATGTTTGGCTGGTTTTGAGCAGCGTTATCTAGGCCTTCATCTGGCCCTTGCTTCTGTCGAGTATAATAAAATAGCTAAATAGGATATTAATGCAATAATCAGTAAAAAACAGAACAAAAGAATAGATCTTCATGTGTGACGTTATGCTGGAGGGAACTTGATTTTTGAGTGACCTGATAGCATATTTCATGTTGTGCATTGATATAATTGATCACGGGCACTTCGTCACCCTCAAATGTCTTACCTGTTAGATGCAGTACTTGTGCCCATATATAAAATGGTTCATGGGAACTTCTTCAATTGAATATTCTATTTTACATATTTGAGATAATAGATGGAATCTTATGTGGCCATATCCAGTTCTAGGAGCCCTCGGGTTGCAAATATATGACATCATGTTGGATGGAATTTACAAAATACGTCTAAAAAAGATTCATGATATGGCAATCAAGCATGATTTGACACCTCTGCGGCTCTACCTGATGGGCATCCATGCTGTGAAAAGACTCCTCAGGTGTAAAACTGCATCCGATTCCAGTGTTGTCATACGGTATTTCTCCTTGGTTGTCAGAGATAGCATTTCCTGCAAGATACTCAACATAGTAGGGAGCCATTTGCTGGTATCGAATCCATTGAGGAACAGAATAGCCATCATAATCTTCTGTTTTAACGAAATGCTGCTGGTACAAAGTATTTTCAGCTAACATGGGTACATAATTGAAATGTCCTTCTAATGAGGACAACTGCAAATCAGAATCACTTTGAAGAACATGTTCATCCATATTATCTGAAGTGAAAACTGCATGAATGGTAATTGTTAAAATCAATTGCATTAGCAAAGGCAATCCAAACAAGATGTCTTAAAATTCATGCCAACAAAAAGAATACGGTGCATCCAAAGTTTTACATAGAAAAGTTCACATGAAGCATTTCATCTGGTGATTCTCAAAATCTAACTTCAAAAACTATGCGCAAATGATCTATGCTACAAAAAATAAAAATAAAAAAAAGTAGAGCACAAAATACCACTTCGCTCACGAGCAGAGTCAAGTTCCAGGGAAAGAAGTAATTCATATAAAAAGAATGTCACCTAGTTTTGCTCCATGAGCAGAGTCAAGTTTGACGGAAAGAAATAGTGCCCAGAAAAGGGTGTCTTCAAGTGTAAAAGGACCCAAATCACTTGAAGGTCGACTCTTGCAGTAACACTATCCTCAATATTGAACAAGCTCTTAAACTGGGCTGTTAGTTTAGAGCAGAACTAGTAATATATAGTACAGCTTGACATAACTCCAGCAATTAAAGATAGAAGATAATTTGTCACTAAACAAAGCGCAAACCGGTGTTTTCTTTATTCCATATTTCTACAAGATTAAATCTCTAAACATGTCAACAATCACCTACACGAGCATATTGATGGAGTGTTTAACTTAGTTTTCTAGAAAGAACTAAACAGAGCTAGGCGGCCGAGTGACCTTCTAGCAGTCAATCGCCTAAGCAGGGGGTTAAGCGGGCGCTTAAGCATAATAAAATAAAAATAATTATTATGCTAGAATATGAAAAACATAATTTATGTACCATGTTCTTCTAAGATAATTGCTTCTCTAAATGACTAGTTCGTTGTCCCACTTATATGCCTGCACACAAACAAATGGCAAGATTCTGTTCTAGTTTGAGAAACGTCGATTGGTGAATCTAGGTTGAGAAAGTATGGTTAATTTCCTCTTAAATGTTTTGAAACCCTTAACAAGTAGTTGATAAACAAAGAGACCAGGGAGCTTAACTCTAGGCAGCTGATTAAACAGCCCTAAGGCTGCGTTTGGTACTTAGACAGAACATGACAGTCGTTTAGAGTTTGGTAAGACATGACAGGACTAGTTAAATGACCAATTTACCCCTGGTGAGTTGCCTAGTGTTTTTTTCACTAGATAGTCAATTTAAATGAAAATTAACAAAAACAAATCATGTATCAACAAAAACTATGAGCAAGTATATGTTCTAAAATCATAGTTTGCAAGATAAACAGTAGTAATACACATTCTTAGTTGGATTCCTGTTTAGAAACACTAGCCAACAAATGAGGGGGACATTCAGCACCTATGAGGCCTTCTTAGCTTAAAAGTTTTCAACAAATATGTTGAAATGAATAAGAAGCCTCTTAAGGTGACCACTGTTGCAACAATTTCCATTTGATTGCGGGAAATGGGAATATTCATTTGCTATAAATTTATTCTTCAGATTACAAGTTTCTCGTTTTCTCTCTAACGATAAACTAGATCAAACACACAATGATATAACAAAATTTATGATACTAACACTTCACAATACAAAAATATAGTTTCTCGTTGATAGAGTATTCATTAACCATTATTCAACCTAAATAACCATAACCTTAACTACGAACACGAAAACGAACAAGTACTGCATATGATTTAAGATCACAAACACGATTCTACATAAAAACGATAAAAATCAATGATTATCCCTGCGTATAAACACGAATCAAGATATGAACCAGGCACTTAGAACATGATTACATGAACAATCGGTAAAAGTGAATCAGAAAGTAAGAGATTAATGGAGATAGACTTACGGAACACTGATAATATTAGGGTTTCGGTAGAGATTTTGGGGGTATCGATAGTTGGCACAGCCCAAATGATCGCTGCTTTTCTTCTGTGTGTGTGTGTTTTTTTTTCTGTACGTACATGCAACATAAATGAGAAATGGCCAACGCATGAAACCATCCATTTTTAACTTTTTTTTTTCTTTTCTCTTTTGAGTAAATTACGTTTTTAGTCCTCATGGTTTGTTAAAAATTTATATTTTCATCCTTGTGGTTTTGAATTAACGATTTTCATTAGGGGTGAGCGTGAGTCGGGTCGGGTCGGGTCGGGGACAAAAATCCCAAACCCGGTTTTGTTTCGGGTAAGAAAAACAGGCCCCGAATATGCCAAACGGGTATGTCGGGCAGGTCGGGGTCGGGGGCAGGTCGGGGTCGGGGCAGGTCGGGTTCGGGGTAGGTCGGGTTCGGGTTTCGGGTATATGCACTTTTTTATAAAAACCTGTTGCTGAAATCTGAATGTTGAGTGCTGACTTTGCTGCCTTGCTGCCTCGTTGTCGCTGCTGCATGGAATCGCGGTGGACCTCAAATCCATATTCCATGCATACTGACAAGTCAATAGTTCTCTTTTAATTATATATATTAATACTATTAAATGTTTAATCATGCATACTGACGAGTGATTAGTATAACAAAAACAAAAGAAATAAATAATGCATTAATATCTCTCTCTCAAATCTCAACTATATATAGATATAGATAATTAGATATATCATATATGTATATGTATATCTACTCAACTTCCAACCATGAAGATGAAGTCATGAAAATGTTGAATAATAATACTTCAATACAGAATATATATATATATAATATATATATATATATATATAATATATATATTAATATATGAAACACACAATGCAGGCCTACGTGAAACTTAAGAGTTAAGAATTTTAATGGCTACATGCTCGCTGCTTCAATGGAAAACTTGATGCAGTACTGGAAATTAAAAAAACAGATACTTTATTCTGAAAGTCGAGATAGATGAAGACGGTATCGACTGTCGGTACGGACGTGTGGTGGTGCTGTGGCTGTGCAGCGCTGGTGGCCGGTGGGACTGGTGGAGGACGGCGATGAAGGACGACCGACGAAGACGTTGCTTCTGGTTCTGAACTCTGAAGGACGACCGAAGATGACAGACGATACAGATAGTGAATCTATGAATGGTCGATAAACGATGAAGTAGTTGTAGACTTGTAGTTGAATTCTTCTTGATGAACGATGATCAGTGTTGACGATGGTAGAATATAGATGACTTTCGATGAAATTTGAATATGATACTGATTAGGGTTTAGATAAAAATTAATATATAAAGAATATATATGGGGAGTTCGGGTATCGGACGGGTTCGGGTCGGGATTTTGAAGACCCTAACCGAACCGTCCTACCCCTTCAAATTATCGGGCCTCGGGGCTCGGGTAATCTTGGGTCATTTGGGTCGGACTAATTCGGGGATTTCCGGTTCGGGTTTTCGGTTTTTTCGGGTAGGATCGGGTTATGCACAACCCTAATTTTCATCTCTATGGTTTGTAATTCATTACTTTTTTTCATCCTTATGATTCAGATTTTATTTCTTTTTTTATCTCTATGATTTATAATTTATTTCCATTTTAGTGTTTCATACTTAAAAGTAATGTTTTGACTTCAATGATGAAAATAGAAATGAATTGCAAACTATAGAGACGAAAATCGAAATTTCAAAACCACATGGACAAAATCCATAGTTTTTAACAAACCACAGGGACTAAAAACGTAATTTACTCTTTTTATGCTTTTGAAATTATGGTTTTTGTCCTTATGAATAACTATTTTATAGTTGTTTTTGTTCCATAGATTAATTCTGTCAGTGGTTTACTGTTAAGTATGAGGGACGAAAACAATAATGAATTATAGATACAAAGATGAAAAAAAATTGTAAACCCATGAATGAAAACTGTAATTTCAAAAATACAGAAACGAAAAATAGTAATTGTCAACAAACTTATGGACGAAAAACGTAGTTTACTCTTTTTTACTTTTATTGTAGAGTGAGTTTCATTTGTGGTCCCTAATGTATATTATTTTAACGGAATTCATCCTTACAAAGTTCGATCATATCGAAATTGTGAGGGAGTGTCTTGGTCTGAAAAGACGTCGAAAAGCTAGGTTAAGCTCAAAAAAGTCAAAAAGAAGTACAACCTGAAAAGGTTCGATTGGGTCCTTTTTCAATCTCAAAACCGGTTGGGACCTACGAAGGTCCAGACGTTTGTTTTGTTCGCTAAAAACAGTCTTAGAAGGTACAAGACTTGGCATCTCTAAGATAAACTATCAAGCCACCCCGAAATTAGAGTCACACTCTTCAAATATTCAACTCATTTTTCTACATTTTACAACAAATGATATGAATTGGTTTTTAATAGTTTTTCTCAAATACTTCATAATATAGTATAAATATAGATAAAAGCATCTCCAATGTAGGTTCTTATAAGAACCACTTTTTTGCACTTTTTGTTGTCAACTAATTTCCAACTCATCAAATTAAGAACTCTTTTAAAACTGCACCATGTAGTTCTTATAAAAACCTTCTTATGGCAGGTCTAATTGATTTTTTCAACATCAATAATAATTAAAGAGTAAACTCCAATTTTAGTCCCTGACATTTATTGATTTATTTGAAAGAGGTCCATATGGTTTCATAATTCAAGTTTACATCCCCACGGTTTGGATTTTGCTCTAGAAATGGTCTCTGACCCCTAACGACGTCAAAATGGTCCGTTAGAGGCAGGGGTATTTTCGTCCAACCATATTTTTGTCCCTTTTTTGTAATTTTCTTTGTTTCTTCTTTTTATTGTGTAAAATCACAAAAACTTTGGGACCAAATTTTTTAATAACTCTAATTTATATATATATATATAAAAAAACTCACACACACACGGAGGGGATGGCGTGAAGGCGGTGGCGGTGGAGTGAAGACGGTGGCGGTGGCGTGAAAGTGGCTTCTTTGTTTGGCGGAGGGGATGGCGTGAAGAGGATGGCGGTGGCGGTGGATGCAGAACAAATGAGTTTTTTTTATCATACATACATACATATCACACACACACACACACTTATAGAACAAATGAGTTTTTTTTATAGAACAAATGAGTTTTTTTTTATATATATATATAAATTAGAGTTATTAAAAAATTTGGTCCCAAAGTTTTTGTGATTTTACACAATAAAAAGAAGAAACAAAGAAAATTACAAAAAAGGGACAAAAATATGGTTGGACGAAAATACCCCTGCCTCTAACGGACCATTTTGACTTCGTTAGGTGTCAGAGACCATTTCTAGAGCAAAATCCAAACCATGGGGATGTAAACTTGAATTATGAAGACATAGGGACCTCTTTCAAAGAAATCAATAAACGTCGGGGACCAAAATTGGAGTTTACTCATAATTAAATAAGTTATATTAATAATTAGAGTGAATTGTGGATTTGGTTCCTGTGGTTTTGTGATTTCTTTGACCATGGTTCTCATTCTATGTTTATTGTGGATATAGTCCCTGTGGTATGCAATATATTGTGGCTAGGGTCCCTAAAACTAACACCGTTAACTTTTAAGGGTTAAAGGCTTCATGTGCCTTGCACACTATGGGCATAATAGTCATTTTACTTTTCCCTTTTAATTTATTTTATACATCTTTAAACCAAAAAATACTAAATTATGGATTTGGTCCCTATGCATCACTCATCATCCTTAAAACACATTTATCATCTCTCTTAAAAAAAATCATCCAATCTTCATTGTCAAAGTACAAGAAAATTTAATTTGTTAAAGTGCATAAAAACGTTATTTGCATTTAAAAATAACAATTGTTTGAACGCAATACTACATCCTAAAAAAGACAACCTATCAAAATAACATTTGTTTGAAACCAACATTACATCCTAAAAAAGACAATCCATCAAAATGTCAATTGTTTTATATCAACATTACATCCCGAAAAAAGTAAACCCATCAAAATGTCAATTGATATCAACATTACATCCCGAAAAAAGTAAACCCATCAAAATAACTATTGTTTGATATCAACATAACATCTCGAAAAAGACAACCCATCAAAATAACAATTGTTTAATATAACATAATATTTCGAAAAAAACAACAACCCATCAAAATAACAATTGTTTGACCTTGTTTTTAGCTCCCACTTGTTTGTCCCTTACAAGTTCTTGAGTTGTGACTTTGTTTTTTGCATTTCACACATCTCACCGTCTTCCCAAGCCTTGATAGTTTACTTCCTTTCCCAATTGCTTGACTTAACTCTTCTACTATCTTTCTTCTTTTTTTTCCTTGGTCTTCCCACTTGTGTGTGATGTTTCGGTGGAGTCAATGTAGAGAGACAACCAGACTTTTGCCACATCAATCTACTAGTTATAGGACTTATTTTGAAACTATACATGGCCTTCCATGTATCTAGCCTATATACAGGATCAACCCATTCTTCAGGTAACATATCTCCACCATTTACTACCATGTTCCATATTGTAGCCACTGCATGCTTACACGACATCCCGGTTAACTCCCAACACCTACAAGAACAAACTTTTTTGTTGATATCAACCACACATTTGTAACACCCCGATTTCGAAAAGGTATCGTTTCAAGCTAGTACATAAATCGTTAATTTGATGCATGTTAGGACCATGGTAGTCCATTTAAAATTTGTTGTGCGTCTTTTATTATTATCCATATTAACGTAAGTACTGATCAAATGAGTTTTGGAAATGGTTTTATATGTGTAGTGTTGGTGATCAATTTTGAAACCTATCGAATGAACGGTAGTGTGTTTTTTTTACCGCACGATTAATTGTTATAAAACTCATGTATTCGAAAGTTTTATAGATTTCAAATTGGCATACTTGTTGAAAAACCTTGAACTTATTAGGGCTATTGACTTAAAACCCCTATCGTGAAAGGAGTTGCAATTAAGGGACTAGAGAAGTCCTTAGGATTTGAAGCGTCGGATGATCTGATTTGTAGTCAACCTTGAATTTGAGTTTCGGTTTTTGAAACGGGTCATGCGTGAATCGTGGGGGTAATAGATTATGTTCCCCAGTTAATTAAGAGATGATCTCTATGCTTCGGTAAACCTTCGGGATGAGGTTTTGTGTGACTACCTACGTCTGTTGGGTTCGTATTTATGGGTTGCTTGTCTGGTTGACATCAAGTTATATGTTGACGATGTACCGTCTTAATGGGATTCCGTGATCAAGGAATTTTGTGGTCCGTCTGTTAGGGATGTAAGATTTGGGAACATTAGTTCTCTGTTAAGTGTCAACCTTAATGCGACAATACTTCTGGAATGAAGTATTGGGCGGGATGTCCACGTTTTGATGTCACCATTTTGGTATTAGGCGTCGACTCTTTTCTTGAGGACAATAACCGTTAGTGTGCTCAGTGCACGTCCGTTGAATTTGGATTGTTCGCAGGTGAAGTGGTAACATTAAGAGAAGTAGATATTGATACTTAGAGATCGATCAGTGGTAATCCTGCAATCTACGAGGTTTCGCCGATCTATCAATCAACGCTAGAATGCATTATGGGAATTGTGTAATCGTGGGGTTGAAGTAATCCGCTATCTGTGGGTATTATGCTTATGGCAACTTGAGGGTCGGTGTCACACCCCGCTAAAGCGGAAACACGGGGTATAACAGTTTTCGACAAACAATCCACAAGCATAAAGTTCAACCACCATACATTTAATAAAAATATATTACAAAGTTTAGAAGTAGAAAGTTTGTCGTGAAATTACAATCCCGAGATATTTCAAGATAATATTGTCCAAAAGTTTGTACATCCCCCAAGCATATTCGGATCATACGCAGAACGACCCTTAAAATTTACCTTCTTGATTTCCTGAAAAGCATGTACAAAAATATGGTCAACTACGAGAGTTGGTGAGTTCACAGGTTTTAAATATGCACAAAACATTTTATATGCAAGATTTGATAGTTGGAGCATGTTCATGCTCAAAAGCTTAACTTGAATACTTGGAGCATATACGTGCTCAATACTTGGAGCATAACTGTGCTCATCAGCTTAACTTGAAAATTTCATGAGTATTGCTTTACGTATGACTTGAGTCGGTATAACTTAAACTTGGTTGAGCCACTACTAAACCGTCCCCGACCCTTGCTTTTGCCCCGTGTGCCTTGACTCAGAGGTGGTCTCAAGCGCCACATGTTCAATCACTTCTCTAGTATAGTGCACTCCTAGCTCGTCAGCTGTAAGAAGTGGGGTTGGTCAAGCCCAAATAGCGCTATCCACTAATACTATAGGCCCAATTTTCTGGGTTAATAGTAGTGTCGTCTGGGGACTAACTCTTAAATACTCAACATACCAACTATTTAACGTCATACATCTTACTTTTTAAAATGCTTGAAAACAAGCCTTGGCGACTTAACAGCGCAAAACATTTCAATTAACTCATGAATCATTATAATCGTACTTAAGCATGCTTTTCACCCCAAAATCATTTAAAACAAGTAAAATGGGGCTGTGAATACTCACCTTGAGAATGAACTTGGAAACTTAATGATAGTGCTCAAAATAGGTGCCGCTTCCTTGGTTTCCTATAGTGAAGGTTGCCATAGAGGAAATACATTAATACCCGTTCCTATGTCCAAATAACCCGTCCCAATAACTTATGAAATGCCATTAAGTAGGTTTCAATAGTCAAAACCATATTTAGATCAATTATAGACTTATTATGCCTTAACACTATTTTAGAACTCATTATAATCACTTTTCTGAAAATTCAGCAGAAGCTGTCCAATATTTTGGTCAACAAAATCACTATAGAAACATATCTTCCCAAAGGAATGAATTCACCAAAATTTTTGTGGTAATACTATAGTGTGTCAAGAGTAAATCTGCACTTTTTCATAATTTTTGGATGAGTTTTGATACCTGAAATAATTTCCACAAAGCAGTGTGTCACTGATTTTCGGATCAGTGACATACTTCACTTGTAGCATGCTTTTGAGGTATCAATTCTTTGAATTAGCCCATAATCCTTATATGGGTGCAAACCTAACTCAAAATCCTATCATTTGGAAAAAGATTCACTTAATTTGGGATAAGAAATGAGGAAGTTATGGCCTCCACAAGATAGGTGTTTGAATCTGTCTTCACTGGACAGATTGCACCATTTTCTTGTAAAATTCATTTAAGTGCTCAAATCATCTCCAAAATTAGTGTTTTTGGACTTTTTAGAAAGCTAACACCTTAAATTGAAGTCTATAAGCAAAAAGCCCAAATTTTGACATGTAGAACATGATTTATGCATGTTGGAAGTAGGTCCATTTTCTGGACAGCAAATCTGCAGAAAGTTAAAATTATGACATTTTGAAATGGTGATCATTTTCCCATTGGTTTAAATAAAATAACCATATGTTATCACACCATAATCAATCATCACATATTCTTGAGATGAAAACCTTTTGATTCATGGACTCATAGCAATCTTTAGATGCTCATCCAACACCCAAATGAACAATCTACTAACTAAAGTGATATAAACATCACTTTTATGTTCTTAATCATTTGGATTTGAGAATTTCCATCTTAAGAACATATATAAGTTAAACTATTCTTCATGCAAACATAATCACTATACCATTATCATTAGTACTTCAAACTTTATATGCATGCATTCTTCAAATGAAAGAATAAGCCACTAATGTATCAAAATTCTTTATGCATGAACATCAAACCAAGATTCTTGATGAAAACCAATTTCTTTCTTTGATAATGAAATCAAAACTTGCAACATAACATTGTATCTACCAAAAGTAATCCATTTCATGAACAAAAATCCAATTTTTATAACCTCATCATGCATAATTTCAATATTTCAAGTTAAAACCAAAAATACCTAAATGTAGATAATAAAAGTAGGTTTTTGGATGATACCTTGTGAAATTGATGTGCAAACTTTGTTCTATTCTTCAATTTGATGTTCAATTTCTTGATTCTTCTCTTGAATTAGCTTGATTTTGAAAATGATATGGAGATGGGGGTGGTGGTGGTTTCGGCCGATGAAGGGAGAGAGAGAGGGAGGTGAAGAGTGTTTTTTGAATAAAATGAGATAATAAACTCATTTCTTGTTTTTAAATCAAAAGGTTTTAAAAAAATAAATATAAAATGACTAATTTTTAATGTCATGACAAGTGTCCATGACTAGTCAAAGTAGTTCTAGAAGAAAAATATATTAATTAAAATACTTAGCCTATTTCATTAAAAAATCAGATATATTCGAGAACCGAAATACCCGATTCTCAATTTTTGCTTAAAACAACTTTTATAAAAAAAAATAAAAGTATTTCAACTAAAATAATATAACTTTATAATTTTATATATTTTGGACCTTAATCAATATTTTTGGCATTTCTAAGTTGTGACGGTCAGTTACTGGACTGTTCCGGGCATTCTATGCAACCTCCTAAATTTTTAGGAAACTTTTATCTTAAAAATTTTATGCAATTTAAGGAGTGGCAATACTTAAATCTTAATTTCCATTAACTTAGAAATTAACCTGAGCACTAATCTTGACGGTTGTCACAGTCTCCCCTACTTCGAGAAATTTCGTCCCGAAATTTAAAGTTTGTCACTTCCGGACCGCCTCTTGATTAAACAAATGAGGATACTTGCGCTTCATAAAATCCTCTCTTTCCCACGTAAATTCAGGTCCGTGACGCGACTTCCAACGAACTTTTAAAATAGGAATTTTACTTCTCCTTAGTCGCTTAACTTCACGATCCAAAATTTCAACCGGCTCTTCTCTGAAAATAAGCCGCTCGTCCACTAAGATTTCATCTGGGGGTACAATCGTCATCTCGTCAGTTATACACTTCTTTAAATTTGACACGTGGAACGTGTCGTGAATGGTACTCAACTCTTGTGGCAACTTAAGCTTATAAGCTACTGGTCCAATTCTTTCTAATACTTCATATGGACCAATGAATCTTGGGCTTAATTTACCCCTTTTTCCAAATCTCACTACTCCTTTCCATGGAGACACTTTCAGAAGAACCTTGTCACCCTTTTGGAATTCTAAGGGTTTTCTGCGATTATCTGCATAGCTTTTCTGTCGATCTCTTGCAGCTTTAAGCCTGTCTTGTATGGTCGATATTTTGTCGGTAGTCTCCCGTATAATATCAGGCCCAAACAATTGACTGTCACCAATTTCCACCCAACTAAGTGGAGATCGACACTTACGTCCATAAAGGGCTTCGTATGGCGCGCATTGAATACTGGTATGGTAGCTGTTGTTATAAGAAAATTCAATCAATGGTAAGTGCTTATCCCAGCTACCTCCGAAGTCTATAGCACAAGCGCGTAACATGTCTTCCAGAGTCTGGATGGTCCTTTCAGATTGACCATCCGTTTGAGGATGATAAGCAGTGCTCAAATCCAACCTGGTACCCAGAGCTTTCTGAAACGCTTGCCAAAATCGAGAAGTGAAACGACTGTCTCGGTCTGAAATGATGGATAATGGTACTCCATGACGAGAGACAATTTCATCAATGTATACTTGTGCCAATCTTTCCATTTTGTAATCCTCTCGGATAGGAAGAAAATGCGCGGATTTTGTAAGTCTATCCACAATAACCCAAATTGCATCGTTACCTTTTCCTGTTCTTGGTAACTTTGTGATGAAATCCATGGATACTTGATCCCATTTCCATTGAGGTATCTCCGGTTGCTGCAAGAGTCCAGATGGCTTTTGATGCTCTGCTTTAACTTTAGCACAGGTCAAACATTTACTCACAAATTCAGCAATGTCTTTCTTCATTCCTGGCCACCAATAATATTCTTTTAGATCCTTGTACATCTTGTCGGCTCCCGGGTGAATCGAATACTTCGATTGGTGCGCTTCTTCCAAGATTGACATCCGCAGACTTTTCACTTTTGGTATCCAGACCTTATTCTTGAAATATTGTACCCCATCTGATCGGGTTTCAAATTCTTTTTCGGACTGATAAAGTGCCTCATTCTTTAGATTCTCCTCCTTCAGTGCCTCTTTTTGAGCTTCACAGATTTGTGTCTTGAGGCTCGTTTGTACCAACATTCCCATAGCTCGTACTCTTGTTGGTTTTACCTTCTCCTTTCTACTCAATGCGTCTGCTACCACGTTGGCTTTTCCGGGATGATATTTTATCTCACAATCGTAGTCACTGAGTAGTTCCACCCATCTTCGTTGTCTCATGTTTAGCATTTTCTGATCAAAGATATGTTGGAGGCTTTTGTGATCAGTGTAAACGATATACTTTGTACCATAAAGATAATGCCTCCAAATCTTTAAAGCGAATACCACTGCTCCTAACTCCAAATCGTGAGTGGTATAATTCTTTTCATGAACTTTAAGTTGTCTTGAGGCATAAGCTATAACTTTATCTCTTTGCATCAATACACATCCCAAACCTTGATGTGATGCATCGCAATATACCACAAAATTTTCTGTACCTTCTGGTAACGCTAGAATTGGTGCGTTGCATAACTTATGCTTCAGCGTTTGAAATGCCTCGTCCTGTTTTTCTCCCCAATCAAACTTCTTATCTTTTTGGGTTAGCGACGTGAGTGGTTGAGCAAGCTTGGAAAAATTTTCGATAAATCGTCGATAATAACCTGCCAGGCCAAGGAATTGACGAATTTCCGTCGGTGTCTTAGGAGTTTCCCACTTTTTAATGGCCTCAACCTTTGCTGGATCAACATGAATCCCTTTCTTATTAACCACATGACCCAGAAAATGTACTTCTCGAAGCCAAAATTCACACTTGGAGAACTTGGCGTACAATTTCTGTTCCTTAAGCAATTCCAACATCAACTTCAGGTGTCGTTCGTGGTCCTCCTTGCTTCGCGAATAAATCAGAATATCATCTATAAACACGATCACGAACTTGTCCAAGTATGGTCGGCAGACTCTGTTCATCAAGTCCATGAAAACTGCTGGAGCGTTTGTCAGTCCGAAGGGCATAACTAGAAATTCATAGTGACCGTAACGAGTTCTAAACGCCGTTTTGTCAATGTCTTCTTCACGCACTCTCATTTGATGATATCCGGACCGTAGGTCAATCTTTGAAAAGTACGATGCGCCTTGCAATTGATCAAATAAATCATCGATTCGGGGAAGTGGGTATCGATTCTTTAAGGTCAGCTTATTGAGTTCCCTATAATCAATACACATTCGGAACGTCCCGTCCTTCTTTTTAACAAAAAGTACTGGTGCTCCCCAAGGCGAAGAGCTAGGCCTAATAAATCCCTTGTCGAGTAGCTCTTGCAGTTGTTCTGACAGTTCTTGCATCTCAGAAGGTGCCAAACGGTACGGTGCCTTGGCCACCGGTGCAGCTCCTGGAACCAAATCGATACGGAATTCGACTTGTCTCGGTGGAGGTAATCCAGGTAACTCCTCGGGAAATACTTCAGGAAATTCTTGGACTACTGGAATATCTTGCAAACGTTTCTGCTTAGGTTCTTTACTTATTACGTGCGCCAGAAATGCGTCACATTCTTTCCTCAGGTACTTCCGCATTTTCATACAAGACACCATCTTCAGTTTTCTCTTAGATTTTTCTCCAGGTACTATAAGTACTTCTCCTCCCGGTAACGGGATTCGGAGAATCTTCTCGGAACAACTTATCTCCGCGTGGTTCTTTGACAACCAATCCATGCCCACGACTATATCAAAGCTACCTAGCTTTATAGGGATTAAATCTATTTTGAAATTCTTTTCAGCTAGACTTAGAGTACAATTTGGAAGTACATCTTTGACCCTAATTTCTTGCCCATTAGCAAACTCAATGACATAGTCTTCTTTTAATTTTTGTGTCATTTGATTAACTTTCGGTCTAAAATTTAACGACACAAAACTTTTATCTGCTCCAGAATCAAATAGTACAGATGCGGAGTGATTGTTTAAGAGAAACATACCTGTAATCACATTTGGGTCCCGCCTTGCTTCTTCCGCCCCAATTTCAAACACTCGGCCTCTTGCTTGGCCCCTTTGATCCCTCTGTCCAACTGGACGAATCTGATTCGCATTCGCCCTTCTGTTCACCCTGGGACAGTTGTTTTTAAAATGATCCAGGCTCCCGCATTCGAAACAAACTCTCCTTCCTCCAGCCTTGCAATCTTTCTCGTAATGACCTCCTCGGTGGCACTTGCGACATATAATACAGTTTCCGACATGTGACCTATTACACTTATCACATCTTGGGTATGTCCCTTTTCCCTTATCGGCTGCCTGCACCTGAACCCCATAGTTACCCATGATCCTCCGATCCTTTCCCCTCCTTCGGTCATCCTGCCTCCTCAAACCCTCTTCAACTTTCCTCTTTCCTTTGGCTTTGTCGCTAGAGAAAAGTCCTGAACGAATTGCATTATTGGTGAGCTTCATTGCTAAATCCACAGCCTCTTGAAGGGTTTTCGGTTTTCCCGAAGTTACATCTCCTCTAATTTCCGGTGCTAATCCCCAAATGTACCTGTCAACTCGATTTTCTTCTGGTGTCACCAGATGTGGTACAATTTTCGCCAACTCATTGAATCGTGCCGTGTATGAATCTACATCATTGCCTTTCATCTCATGATCCCAGAATTCTGCCTGCAACTTCTGCATTTCACTCCTTGAACAGTATTCCCCTTTTATCATCTCTTTGAACTCGTCCCATGTCAATCCATTTGCTGCAACTCTTCCTCTCGTTTGCACTTGGGTGTTCCACCAAGTCAGTGCTCTCCCTTGTAATAAACAAGTTGCAAATTCTACCTTCTTAGTTTCCGGACATTTACTAATGTGAAGGACAGACTCCATTCCTTCTATCCAAGACAGTAATCCAACTGCTCCTTCAGTACCATGGAATTCCTTTGGATTACAAGTCCTAAAGGTCTTATATGTACATTCTCTTTCAACGTTAACACCAACTCCTGGTTGGTTAGGTTGGTTAGCATTTAAACCTGCTGCTATCTGACTGACTATGTTAGGAAGTGAAGCTAAGATTTGCTCGGATACGAGTCGTGCAATCTCAGGATCTTCTCTTCTTGGCGGCATAATTCTATTGCACAATTTATTTTAACGTCACGTCAATAATTAATTCCAAATTCTTATTTCCCTTATTCCTATTCCTTAATCTTAATACAATAATAATTGTATTTAATTGATCATACGTCTAATATAACAAAGATCAACCTTATGGAATTGAAATTCAAAATTCTTAAACATACATAAACAATATAACATAACATAATCATGATCATTACAAAACTATGCCATACATTTAATCATTCGCCCAAAAATAATAGTCAAGCTATGTAATAATGTACCAATACGACGAGTTACATATCAAAAGAAAATTAGTTGCCCAAATATCCATAAGCATACCACGCTACTAATGTCCGAAAAATGACACCATCAACCACGCTATCACAACCACTAAGAGTCCCATCACCACTGATAAGCAAGAGTGCAACCAGGCTACCATCGTCCTAGTTTCCACTAATTCTCTCATAATTGCACTCATAGCTTGATCGTCCGCACTCACCATTGATATCAGTCCATTTAGGATCTGGTCACTTGAATTCATTATCATCATGAGTGCATCGAGGGAATGCCCATGATGGTCTACTTCCAACCTAACTCTCTCTACTTCTCGAGCCATCCCTGAAACCCAATAGTTTTCTAGTGTCGTCATGCCAGTTGGTTGGGACATTGGTATATCGGCGCATGGCGGTGGCGATACCCTCCGACTCCTAAGTCGAGAAGGCCCCGCCTCGTCCCTACGTGGAACGGGTGAAGTCGGCTCCAAGGTGGGGGTGATCGATCTCTCCGGTGATCGCTCAGAATCAGTGTATTCGTGCTCGGATGGGTCCTAATCGTCAAGTGACTGATCTTGGTGTGAGGGTGATCGAGACATGATGACTGCGATAATTAACAAAATTTAATTATTAAGCACTTGATAATATCCTTTAATAACCAAAAATGTCATGCGAACTCACAAACAAAACATGCTTTATGTCTTTGAATTGAAAAGTTTCTATTTTTAGTAACTTTTAGCATACCCGATCCATGTCTCCATTATGCACACTCAAATTAAACAAAGGTGATCAAGCTTTGCCTAAGTTAGGGTGTGATTACGAAAGACACATCTTAGTCATGCTAGGGATGTACTCGGGTTCGTAATTTCGTTTGTAAAATAAAATAATAAATTTTTTTTTATACGGTTATAGTGTATGGTTTTGTATAAAACCGGTATTCTCTATAACCTGTGGCTCTGATACCAAATCTGTCACACCCCGCTAAAGCGGAAACACGGGGTATAACAGTTTTCGACAAACAATCCACAAGCATAAAGTTCAACCACCATACATTTAATAAAAATATATTACAAAGTTTAGAAGTAGAAAGTTTGTCGTGAAATTACAATCCCGAGATATTTCAAGATAATATTGTCCAAAAGTTTGTACATCCCCCAAGCATATTCGGATCATACGCAGAACGACCCTTAAAATTTACCTTCTTGATTTCCTGAAAAGCATGTACAAAAATATGGTCAACTACGAGAGTTGGTGAGTTCACAGGTTTTAAATATGCACAAAACATTTTATATGCAAGATTTGATAGTTGGAGCATGTTCATGCTCAAAAGCTTAACTTGAATACTTGGAGCATATACGTGCTCAATACTTGGAGCATAACTGTGCTCATCAGCTTAACTTGAAAATTTCATGAGTATTGCTTTACGTATGACTTGAGTCGGTATAACTTAAACTTGGTTGAGCCACTACTAAACCGTCCCCGACCCTTGCTTTTGCCCCGTGTGCCTTGACTCAGAGGTGGTCTCAAGCGCCACATGTTCAATCACTTCTCTAGTATAGTGCACTCCTAGCTCGTCAGCTGTAAGAAGTGGGGTTGGTCAAGCCCAAATAGCGCTATCCACTAATACTATAGGCCCAATTTTCTGGGTTAATAGTAGTGTCGTCTGGGGACTAACTCTTAAATACTCAACATACCAACTATTTAACGTCATACATCTTACTTTTTAAAATGCTTGAAAACAAGCCTTGGCGACTTAACAGCGCAAAACATTTCAATTAACTCATGAATCATTATAATCGTACTTAAGCATGCTTTTCACCCCAAAATCATTTAAAACAAGTAAAATGGGGCTGTGAATACTCACCTTGAGAATGAACTTGGAAACTTAATGATAGTGCTCAAAATAGGTGCCGCTTCCTTGGTTTCCTATAGTGAAGGTTGCCATAGAGGAAATACATTAATACCCGTTCCTATGTCCAAATAACCCGTCCCAATAACTTATGAAATGCCATTAAGTAGGTTTCAATAGTCAAAACCATATTTAGATCAATTATAGACTTATTATGCCTTAACACTATTTTAGAACTCATTATAATCACTTTTCTGAAAATTCAGCAGAAGCTGTCCAATATTTTGGTCAACAAAATCACTATAGAAACATATCTTCCCAAAGGAATGAATTCACCAAAATTTTTGTGGTAATACTATAGTGTGTCAAGAGTAAATCTGCACTTTTTCATAATTTTTGGATGAGTTTTGATACCTGAAATAATTTCCACAAAGCAGTGTGTCACTGATTTTCGGATCAGTGACATACTTCACTTGTAGCATGCTTTTGAGGTATCAATTCTTTGAATTAGCCCATAATCCTTATATGGGTGCAAACCTAACTCAAAATCCTATCATTTGGAAAAAGATTCACTTAATTTGGGATAAGAAATGAGGAAGTTATGGCCTCCACAAGATAGGTGTTTGAATCTGTCTTCACTGGACAGATTGCACCATTTTCTTGTAAAATTCATTTAAGTGCTCAAATCATCTCCAAAATTAGTGTTTTTGGACTTTTTAGAAAGCTAACACCTTAAATTGAAGTCTATAAGCAAAAAGCCCAAATTTTGACATGTAGAACATGATTTATGCATGTTGGAAGTAGGTCCATTTTCTGGACAGCAAATCTGCAGAAAGTTAAAATTATGACATTTTGAAATGGTGATCATTTTCCCATTGGTTTAAATAAAATAACCATATGTTATCACACCATAATCAATCATCACATATTCTTGAGATGAAAACCTTTTGATTCATGGACTCATAGCAATCTTTAGATGCTCATCCAACACCCAAATGAACAATCTACTAACTAAAGTGATATAAACATCACTTTTATGTTCTTAATCATTTGGATTTGAGAATTTCCATCTTAAGAACATATATAAGTTAAACTATTCTTCATGCAAACATAATCACTATACCATTATCATTAGTACTTCAAACTTTATATGCATGCATTCTTCAAATGAAAGAATAAGCCACTAATGTATCAAAATTCTTTATGCATGAACATCAAACCAAGATTCTTGATGAAAACCAATTTCTTTCTTTGATAATGAAATCAAAACTTGCAACATAACATTGTATCTACCAAAAGTAATCCATTTCATGAACAAAAATCCAATTTTTATAACCTCATCATGCATAATTTCAATATTTCAAGTTAAAACCAAAAATACCTAAATGTAGATAATAAAAGTAGGTTTTTGGATGATACCTTGTGAAATTGATGTGCAAACTTTGTTCTATTCTTCAATTTGATGTTCAATTTCTTGATTCTTCTCTTGAATTAGCTTGATTTTGAAAATGATATGGAGATGGGGGTGGTGGTGGTTTCGGCCGATGAAGGGAGAGAGAGAGGGAGGTGAAGAGTGTTTTTTGAATAAAATGAGATAATAAACTCATTTCTTGTTTTTAAATCAAAAGGTTTTAAAAAAATAAATATAAAATGACTAATTTTTAATGTCATGACAAGTGTCCATGACTAGTCAAAGTAGTTCTAGAAGAAAAATATATTAATTAAAATACTTAGCCTATTTCATTAAAAAATCAGATATATTCGAGAACCGAAATACCCGATTCTCAATTTTTGCTTAAAACAACTTTTATAAAAAAAAATAAAAGTATTTCAACTAAAATAATATAACTTTATAATTTTATATATTTTGGACCTTAATCAATATTTTTGGCATTTCTAAGTTGTGACGGTCAGTTACTGGACTGTTCCGGGCATTCTACGCAACCTCCTAAATTTTTAGGAAACTTTTATCTTAAAAATTTTATGCAATTTAAGGAGTGGCAATACTTAAATCTTAATTTCCATTAACTTAGAAATTAACCTGAGCACTAATCTTGACGGTTGTCACAGTCTCCCCTACTTCGAGAAATTTCGTCCCGAAATTTAAAGTTTGTCACTTCCGGACCGCCTCTTGATTAAACAAATGAGGATACTTGCGCTTCATAAAATCCTCTCTTTCCCACGTAAATTCAGGTCCGTGACGCGACTTCCAACGAACTTTTAAAATAGGAATTTTACTTCTCCTTAGTCGCTTAACTTCACGATCCAAAATTTCAACCGGCTCTTCTCTGAAAATAAGCCGCTCGTCCACTAAGATTTCATCTGGGGGTACAATCGTCATCTCGTCAGTTATACACTTCTTTAAATTTGACACGTGGAACGTGTCGTGAATGGTACTCAACTCTTGTGGCAACTTAAGCTTATAAGCTACTGGTCCAATTCTTTCTAATACTTCATATGGACCAATGAATCTTGGGCTTAATTTACCCCTTTTTCCAAATCTCACTACTCCTTTCCATGGAGACACTTTCAGAAGAACCTTGTCACCCTTTTGGAATTCTAAGGGTTTTCTGCGATTATCTGCATAGCTTTTCTGTCGATCTCTTGCAGCTTTAAGCCTGTCTTGTATGGTCGATATTTTGTCGGTAGTCTCCCGTATAATATCAGGCCCAAACAATTGACTGTCACCAATTTCCACCCAACTAAGTGGAGATCGACACTTACGTCCATAAAGGGCTTCGTATGGCGCGCATTGAATACTGGTATGGTAGCTGTTGTTATAAGAAAATTCAATCAATGGTAAGTGCTTATCCCAGCTACCTCCGAAGTCTATAGCACAAGCGCGTAACATGTCTTCCAGAGTCTGGATGGTCCTTTCAGATTGACCATCCGTTTGAGGATGATAAGCAGTGCTCAAATCCAACCTGGTACCCAGAGCTTTCTGAAACGCTTGCCAAAATCGAGAAGTGAAACGACTGTCTCGGTCTGAAATGATGGATAATGGTACTCCATGACGAGAGACAATTTCATCAATGTATACTTGTGCCAATCTTTCCATTTTGTAATCCTCTCGGATAGGAAGAAAATGCGCGGATTTTGTAAGTCTATCCACAATAACCCAAATTGCATCGTTACCTTTTCCTGTTCTTGGTAACTTTGTGATGAAATCCATGGATACTTGATCCCATTTCCATTGAGGTATCTCCGGTTGCTGCAAGAGTCCAGATGGCTTTTGATGCTCTGCTTTAACTTTAGCACAGGTCAAACATTTACTCACAAATTCAGCAATGTCTTTCTTCATTCCTGGCCACCAATAATATTCTTTTAGATCCTTGTACATCTTGTCGGCTCCCGGGTGAATCGAATACTTCGATTGGTGCGCTTCTTCCAAGATTGACATCCGCAGACTTTTCACTTTTGGTATCCAGACCTTATTCTTGAAATATTGTACCCCATCTGATCGGGTTTCAAATTCTTTTTCGGACTGATAAAGTGCCTCATTCTTTAGATTCTCCTCCTTCAGTGCCTCTTTTTGAGCTTCACAGATTTGTGTCTTGAGGCTCGTTTGTACCAACATTCCCATAGCTCGTACTCTTGTTGGTTTTACCTTCTCCTTTCTACTCAATGCGTCTGCTACCACGTTGGCTTTTCCGGGATGATATTTTATCTCACAATCGTAGTCACTGAGTAGTTCCACCCATCTTCGTTGTCTCATGTTTAGCATTTTCTGATCAAAGATATGTTGGAGGCTTTTGTGATCAGTGTAAACGATATACTTTGTACCATAAAGATAATGCCTCCAAATCTTTAAAGCGAATACCACTGCTCCTAACTCCAAATCGTGAGTGGTATAATTCTTTTCATGAACTTTAAGTTGTCTTGAGGCATAAGCTATAACTTTATCTCTTTGCATCAATACACATCCCAAACCTTGATGTGATGCATCGCAATATACCACAAAATTTTCTGTACCTTCTGGTAACGCTAGAATTGGTGCGTTGCATAACTTATGCTTCAGCGTTTGAAATGCCTCGTCCTGTTTTTCTCCCCAATCAAACTTCTTATCTTTTTGGGTTAGCGACGTGAGTGGTTGAGCAAGCTTGGAAAAATTTTCGATAAATCGTCGATAATAACCTGCCAGGCCAAGGAATTGACGAATTTCCGTCGGTGTCTTAGGAGTTTCCCACTTTTTAATGGCCTCAACCTTTGCTGGATCAACATGAATCCCTTTCTTATTAACCACATGACCCAGAAAATGTACTTCTCGAAGCCAAAATTCACACTTGGAGAACTTGGCGTACAATTTCTGTTCCTTAAGCAATTCCAACATCAACTTCAGGTGTCGTTCGTGGTCCTCCTTGCTTCGCGAATAAATCAGAATATCATCTATAAACACGATCACGAACTTGTCCAAGTATGGTCGGCAGACTCTGTTCATCAAGTCCATGAAAACTGCTGGAGCGTTTGTCAGTCCGAAGGGCATAACTAGAAATTCATAGTGACCGTAACGAGTTCTAAACGCCGTTTTGTCAATGTCTTCTTCACGCACTCTCATTTGATGATATCCGGACCGTAGGTCAATCTTTGAAAAGTACGATGCGCCTTGCAATTGATCAAATAAATCATCGATTCGGGGAAGTGGGTATCGATTCTTTAAGGTCAGCTTATTGAGTTCCCTATAATCAATACACATTCGGAACGTCCCGTCCTTCTTTTTAACAAAAAGTACTGGTGCTCCCCAAGGCGAAGAGCTAGGCCTAATAAATCCCTTGTCGAGTAGCTCTTGCAGTTGTTCTGACAGTTCTTGCATCTCAGAAGGTGCCAAACGGTACGGTGCCTTGGCCACCGGTGCAGCTCCTGGAACCAAATCGATACGGAATTCGACTTGTCTCGGTGGAGGTAATCCAGGTAACTCCTCGGGAAATACTTCAGGAAATTCTTGGACTACTGGAATATCTTGCAAACGTTTCTGCTTAGGTTCTTTACTTATTACGTGCGCCAGAAATGCGTCACATTCTTTCCTCAGGTACTTCCGCATTTTCATACAAGACACCATCTTCAGTTTTCTCTTAGATTTTTCTCCAGGTACTATAAGTACTTCTCCTCCCGGTAACGGGATTCGGAGAATCTTCTCGGAACAACTTATCTCCGCGTGGTTCTTTGACAACCAATCCATGCCCACGACTATATCAAAGCTACCTAGCTTTATAGGGATTAAATCTATTTTGAAATTCTTTTCAGCTAGACTTAGAGTACAATTTGGAAGTACATCTTTGACCCTAATTTCTTGCCCATTAGCAAACTCAATGACATAGTCTTCTTTTAATTTTTGTGTCATTTGATTAACTTTCGGTCTAAAATTTAACGACACAAAACTTTTATCTGCTCCAGAATCAAATAGTACAGATGCGGAGTGATTGTTTAAGAGAAACATACCTGTAATCACATTTGGGTCCCGCCTTGCTTCTTCCGCCCCAATTTCAAACACTCGGCCTCTTGCTTGGCCCCTTTGATCCCTCTGTCCAACTGGACGAATCTGATTCGCATTCGCCCTTCTGTTCACCCTGGGACAGTTGTTTTTAAAATGATCCAGGCTCCCGCATTCGAAACAAACTCTCCTTCCTCCAGCCTTGCAATCTTTCTCGTAATGACCTCCTCGGTGGCACTTGCGACATATAATACAGTTTCCGACATGTGACCTATTACACTTATCACATCTTGGGTATGTCCCTTTTCCCTTATCGGCTGCCTGCACCTGAACCCCATAGTTACCCATGATCCTCCGATCCTTTCCCCTCCTTCGGTCATCCTGCCTCCTCAAACCCTCTTCAACTTTCCTCTTTCCTTTGGCTTTGTCGCTAGAGAAAAGTCCTGAACGAATTGCATTATTGGTGAGCTTCGTTGCTAAATCCACAGCCTCTTGAAGGGTTTTCGGTTTTCCCGAAGTTACATCTCCTCTAATTTCCGGTGCTAATCCCCAAATGTACCTGTCAACTCGATTTTCTTCTGGTGTCACCAGATGTGGTACAATTTTCGCCAACTCATTGAATCGTGCCGTGTATGAATCTACATCATTGCCTTTCATCTCATGATCCCAGAATTCTGCCTGCAACTTCTGCATTTCACTCCTTGAACAGTATTCCCCTTTTATCATCTCTTTGAACTCGTCCCATGTCAATCCATTTGCTGCAACTCTTCCTCTCGTTTGCACTTGGGTGTTCCACCAAGTCAGTGCTCTCCCTTGTAATAAACAAGTTGCAAATTCTACCTTCTTAGTTTCCGGACATTTACTAATGTGAAGGACAGACTCCATTCCTTCTATCCAAGACAGTAATCCAACTGCTCCTTCAGTACCATGGAATTCCTTTGGATTACAAGTCCTAAAGGTCTTATATGTACATTCTCTTTCAACGTTAACACCAACTCCTGGTTGGTTAGGTTGGTTAGCATTTAAACCTGCTGCTATCTGACTGACTATGTTAGGAAGTGAAGCTAAGATTTGCTCGGATACGAGTCGTGCAATCTCAGGATCTTCTCTTCTTGGCGGCATAATTCTATTGCACAATTTATTTTAACGTCACGTCAATAATTAATTCCAAATTCTTATTTCCCTTATTCCTATTCCTTAATCTTAATACAATAATAATTGTATTTAATTGATCATACGTCTAATATAACAAAGATCAACCTTATGGAATTGAAATTCAAAATTCTTAAACATACATAAACAATATAACATAACATAATCATGATCATTACAAAACTATGCCATACATTTAATCATTCGCCCAAAAATAATAGTCAAGCTATGTAATAATGTACCAATACGACGAGTTACATATCAAAAGAAAATTAGTTGCCCAAATATCCATAAGCATACCACGCTACTAATGTCCGAAAAATGACACCATCAACCACGCTATCACAACCACTAAGAGTCCCATCACCACTGATAAGCAAGAGTGCAACCAGGCTACCATCGTCCTAGTTTCCACTAATTCTCTCATAATTGCACTCATAGCTTGATCGTCCGCACTCACCATTGATATCAGTCCATTTAGGATCTGGTCACTTGAATTCATTATCATCATGAGTGCATCGAGGGAATGCCCATGATGGTCTACTTCCAACCTAACTCTCTCTACTTCTCGAGCCATCCCTGAAACCCAATAGTTTTCTAGTGTCGTCATGCCAGTTGGTTGGGACATTGGTATATCGGCGCATGGCGGTGGCGATACCCTCCGACTCCTAAGTCGAGAAGGCCCCGCCTCGTCCCTACGTGGAACGGGTGAAGTCGGCTCCAAGGTGGGGGTGATCGATCTCTCCGGTGATCGCTCAGAATCAGTGTATTCGTGCTCGGATGGGTCCTAATCGTCAAGTGACTGATCTTGGTGTGAGGGTGATCGAGACATGATGACTGCGATAATTAACAAAATTTAATTATTAAGCACTTGATAATATCCTTTAATAACCAAAAATGTCATGCGAACTCACAAACAAAACATGCTTTATGTCTTTGAATTGAAAAGTTTCTATTTTTAGTAACTTTTAGCATACCCGATCCATGTCTCCATTATGCACACTCAAATTAAACAAAGGTGATCAAGCTTTGCCTAAGTTAGGGTGTGATTACGAAAGACACATCTTAGTCATGCTAGGGATGTACTCGGGTTCGTAATTTCGTTTGTAAAATAAAATAATAAATTTTTTTTTATACGGTTATAGTGTATGGTTTTGTATAAAACCGGTATTCTCTATAACCTGTGGCTCTGATACCAAATCTGTCACACCCCGCTAAAGCGGAAACACGGGGTATAACAGTTTTCGACAAACAATCCACAAGCATAAAGTTCAACCACCATACATTTAATAAAAATATATTACAAAGTTTAGAAGTAGAAAGTTTGTCGTGAAATTACAATCCCGAGATATTTCAAGATAATATTGTCCAAAAGTTTGTACATCCCCCAAGCATATTCGGATCATACGCAGAACGACCCTTAAAATTTACCTTCTTGATTTCCTGAAAAGCATGTACAAAAATATGGTCAACTACGAGAGTTGGTGAGTTCACAGGTTTTAAATATGCACAAAACATTTTATATGCAAGATTTGATAGTTGGAGCATGTTCATGCTCAAAAGCTTAACTTGAATACTTGGAGCATATACGTGCTCAATACTTGGAGCATAACTGTGCTCATCAGCTTAACTTGAAAATTTCATGAGTATTGCTTTACGTATGACTTGAGTCGGTATAACTTAAACTTGGTTGAGCCACTACTAAACCGTCCCCGACCCTTGCTTTTGCCCCGTGTGCCTTGACTCAGAGGTGGTCTCAAGCGCCACATGTTCAATCACTTCTCTAGTATAGTGCACTCCTAGCTCGTCAGCTGTAAGAAGTGGGGTTGGTCAAGCCCAAATAGCGCTATCCACTAATACTATAGGCCCAATTTTCTGGGTTAATAGTAGTGTCGTCTGGGGACTAACTCTTAAATACTCAACATACCAACTATTTAACGTCATACATCTTACTTTTTAAAATGCTTGAAAACAAGCCTTGGCGACTTAACAGCGCAAAACATTTCAATTAACTCATGAATCATTATAATCGTACTTAAGCATGCTTTTCACCCCAAAATCATTTAAAACAAGTAAAATGGGGCTGTGAATACTCACCTTGAGAATGAACTTGGAAACTTAATGATAGTGCTCAAAATAGGTGCCGCTTCCTTGGTTTCCTATAGTGAAGGTTGCCATAGAGGAAATACATTAATACCCGTTCCTATGTCCAAATAACCCGTCCCAATAACTTATGAAATGCCATTAAGTAGGTTTCAATAGTCAAAACCATATTTAGATCAATTATAGACTTATTATGCCTTAACACTATTTTAGAACTCATTATAATCACTTTTCTGAAAATTCAGCAGAAGCTGTCCAATATTTTGGTCAACAAAATCACTATAGAAACATATCTTCCCAAAGGAATGAATTCACCAAAATTTTTGTGGTAATACTATAGTGTGTCAAGAGTAAATCTGCACTTTTTCATAATTTTTGGATGAGTTTTGATACCTGAAATAATTTCCACAAAGCAGTGTGTCACTGATTTTCGGATCAGTGACATACTTCACTTGTAGCATGCTTTTGAGGTATCAATTCTTTGAATTAGCCCATAATCCTTATATGGGTGCAAACCTAACTCAAAATCCTATCATTTGGAAAAAGATTCACTTAATTTGGGATAAGAAATGAGGAAGTTATGGCCTCCACAAGATAGGTGTTTGAATCTGTCTTCACTGGACAGATTGCACCATTTTCTTGTAAAATTCATTTAAGTGCTCAAATCATCTCCAAAATTAGTGTTTTTGGACTTTTTAGAAAGCTAACACCTTAAATTGAAGTCTATAAGCAAAAAGCCCAAATTTTGACATGTAGAACATGATTTATGCATGTTGGAAGTAGGTCCATTTTCTGGACAGCAAATCTGCAGAAAGTTAAAATTATGACATTTTGAAATGGTGATCATTTTCCCATTGGTTTAAATAAAATAACCATATGTTATCACACCATAATCAATCATCACATATTCTTGAGATGAAAACCTTTTGATTCATGGACTCATAGCAATCTTTAGATGCTCATCCAACACCCAAATGAACAATCTACTAACTAAAGTGATATAAACATCACTTTTATGTTCTTAATCATTTGGATTTGAGAATTTCCATCTTAAGAACATATATAAGTTAAACTATTCTTCATGCAAACATAATCACTATACCATTATCATTAGTACTTCAAACTTTATATGCATGCATTCTTCAAATGAAAGAATAAGCCACTAATGTATCAAAATTCTTTATGCATGAACATCAAACCAAGATTCTTGATGAAAACCAATTTCTTTCTTTGATAATGAAATCAAAACTTGCAACATAACATTGTATCTACCAAAAGTAATCCATTTCATGAACAAAAATCCAATTTTTATAACCTCATCATGCATAATTTCAATATTTCAAGTTAAAACCAAAAATACCTAAATGTAGATAATAAAAGTAGGTTTTTGGATGATACCTTGTGAAATTGATGTGCAAACTTTGTTCTATTCTTCAATTTGATGTTCAATTTCTTGATTCTTCTCTTGAATTAGCTTGATTTTGAAAATGATATGGAGATGGGGGTGGTGGTGGTTTCGGCCGATGAAGGGAGAGAGAGAGGGAGGTGAAGAGTGTTTTTTGAATAAAATGAGATAATAAACTCATTTCTTGTTTTTAAATCAAAAGGTTTTAAAAAAATAAATATAAAATGACTAATTTTTAATGTCATGACAAGTGTCCATGACTAGTCAAAGTAGTTCTAGAAGAAAAATATATTAATTAAAATACTTAGCCTATTTCATTAAAAAATCAGATATATTCGAGAACCGAAATACCCGATTCTCAATTTTTGCTTAAAACAACTTTTATAAAAAAAAATAAAAGTATTTCAACTAAAATAATATAACTTTATAATTTTATATATTTTGGACCTTAATCAATATTTTTGGCATTTCTAAGTTGTGACGGTCAGTTACTGGACTGTTCCGGGCATTCTACGCAACCTCCTAAATTTTTAGGAAACTTTTATCTTAAAAATTTTATGCAATTTAAGGAGTGGCAATACTTAAATCTTAATTTCCATTAACTTAGAAATTAACCTGAGCACTAATCTTGACGGTTGTCACAGTCGGATCTACGATTGTGTTGGGTCAGGCCAAGATAGTGCTAGGAATTTTCGTCAAGGAAGGGACGATGAATCTTTTACAGTATGGATTATTAGGGTATTATTGGTGGAAATGACTGATTAAGGTCGTAAGTTACTCTTGAAGTAATATGAGCAACATAAGGTTGGGAGGCAACTGAGATTTAGTGATTAAGAAAATGATTAAGCAAGGACTCAACGTTCATCCCAACGTCGGTGAATCATATCGAGCGTTGAGATTGAGTTTGTAACGGCACGTTACAAGAAACGCAGCGACAACCTCGACCGGGATGTAATCTAGTTCGTATAAGAGGTAAGGTTTCGTGAAGGCATTCTTTGTTATGGGTGTTAGAGCACAAATATGTTGGATTCAAGATCATAAATATTGAAGATAAAAGATCAAGAAGTCAAAGCTGGAAAAGTCAACTCTCATCAAAGTCAAAGTCTTTTGTTAATAAAGTCAAAGTCAATGTTGTTTGTATTTTATTTTTCCTTGTAATTGTTGTAGGTATAAATACCTTGTATCCTTGTCTTTATAGTAAGTAGTACACGAATTAGAAAGTAAGTCATTGTAAGAAAGTGAGCTGATTAGAGAAGAGCATATAGTTTCATCATTCTAGTGAGAGAGTAGTGAGAGAAAGTTATAAGTTTGTAATCTTGATGAATGAATCAATGACATGTGATTACGAGATTCATCTTGTTTGTTTGTTACTGAATTAGAACTTGAAATTAGGGAATAACAATTGGTATCAGAGCAGATCCAAAGTGAAATCAAATCAAGAAATCAAGAAAAGTTCGTTTTTACTGTTCATGTTTACTGTTCATCGAAGTTCAAATCGATTTTTGAGTTTTTGTGCGATTTAGGAGTTGTAATCGATCAGAGTATGTTCATATAGTATAATCGATCATGTTTGTATGATTTGATTTGTCAATTGCACTGTAATTTTCCTAAATTTCGAATTTTTGTTGATATTTTTGTTCACGAGTTTAATGCACTGTAAATTGATCCAAAATGTATCTTTTTGTATTGGTTTTTGAAATTCTTGCATTGTAATATGTTCTAGTATTGTAATCGATCATTTCTGCAAAGTTTCAAGCCAATTGAAAAAGGTTAGATCGATTTCAGATGAAAAAGATGGTTTTTGGGTCGAAAAACGATAGAACGCGCTAGATCGCTAGAACGCGCAGGTTCATCAGGGTAGAACGCGCAAGTCGAAGGAAGAATTTGGTCTAAAACGCGCAAGGCTACTTGCGAGTTTCAAGAAACGCGCTAGTAGTGGCCAGCGAGTTCATCAAACTCGCTAATTGAAGCTAGCGAGTTTAAGAAGGAATAGTGACTTGCGAGTTCTTAGTCTTGCGAGTTTGAGGAGAAACAGTGATCAGCGAGTTCATCGGCCTGCGAGTTTGAAGATTCAATAAATTATTCTAAGTGTTGAAACGCGCAAGAGTGGCTAGCGAGTTTAGTTCAAACGTGCAAGCTTCGATCTGCGAGTTTGGGAAACGCGCACATCACAGTTAGCGAGTTCTAGTATGAACAGTGGTTAGCGAGTTTGGGAAATTGCGAGTTTCATCGATCTGCGTGTTTCATCTGCGAGTTTGATCTGCGTATTTGCTTGCGAGTTTCTCAAAACACGCAAATTTTTGCGAGTTTACTTGCGAGTTTGCTTGAGAATTTAAAGAACGCGCAAGAATCAGTCTGCGAGTTATTCAGTCTGCGAGTTTTAGGGCTTGCGAGTTCAATAGTGACTTGCGAGTTCTGATACTTAGTCAAATTTTTCGAATTTTTCGAATTTTCTAGATTTTTAAGATTTTTTCTTGTGATTTCATATTTTGGATTAACGATCATTTCAAGTTCTTTTTAATTGAAACAGGATGTCTTCTCAGGGAAAAATGTCATCAAAAGAAGAGATTGCTAAACTTAAAGCAGAGCTTCTTCATCTTGAAGGCCGATTTGCACAAAGTTGTAAAAAGTTGAAAGATTTACATAAGGACGTTGTTGTATGTAAAAGTCATTTGGAATATTACAAGAAGAAACATGATGATCAAGTTGACATTTATAATAAGCTTCATGAGTGGATGCATGCACATATAGATTACCTGAAGAAGACAACAGGTTCAGGTCGATATTCAGAATTTTTTGCCAAATACAAGGAACATTTTCAACAACTTGAAAAAGAAGTTATTCAAGTCTTGAAAGATGACAAATGGTTGGAAGCTGAGAAATTAAAGACTGAGAATTCTGATTTTCTGCAAAAGATCTCTGATTTGGAATCTCAAATAATCCAAATTCAGCAAGTAGATTCTGTTGACAGTTATGAGATGAAGATTAAGAATCTAGTGGATGCTAATGCTGAGCTTCAAAAGAAAATATCTGATCTGGAGAAAAAGATGGTTGAAGAAAGATATGTTTTTGAGACTAAAAAGAAAGGATTTGCAAAGAAGTTCTCAGATTTTTCTAGAAAATGTGCTGACGAGAAGAAAGCGGTTGAGCTTAAATGCGTTAAACTTTCTCAACAAATCTCTGATTTTGAGAAAGTGATCATTATTGAAAGAGAAAAATTTGCAAATGATAAAAAGGAGATTGAGCAGAAGAATGTTGGATTTTTCAAAGAGATATCTGATCAGAGAACAAATGTGGAAAAGGATTTTGAAGAAGAAAGAATTATTTTTGAGACTGAGATAAGGAAATTAACTACAAAGTTATCTTAAATATCTGAGAATGCGCTTATAGAGCAACAAACGAAGTCTGAATTCAAGACAATGATTGATCTTCTTGTAAAAGAAAGAGACAGTTTCGCTTCAAAGATTAAAGAGTTTGAAAAGATTGTTTCAAAGGTGGTGGTGACTGAGCAGACGACTCCAGAGTCACAAATCCACACACCTAGAAATAATTCAGCTGATTTTAAAAAGACAGCATCAAGCTCATACATGAAACCTGTTTCTTCAAGAAGGTTAGTCAATTCATCCAATCAGATTCGTACTTCTAATATTTTCTATGATCAACATGTAGATGGTTCGGGTACACAGAGAAGAAGAAGAAGAAAATATCAAGAAGAGAAACTGGTATGGAAAGTGAAACCAGTGGATGATGATGAGAAGAATGATGAGAAGAAGGAAGAAAAGAAAGGAAAGAAGAAAGAAAACAAATCATTTGTATCTGCATCAAATGCAAAGAAGAACAAAGTGCTTAAAGTTAAACCTGATCTTGCTTACTCAAGAGATCAAATGTTCAGGTTATCTAAGAAAAGGTATTGTTCTTACTGTAATACATTTGATTTTCTTCATAAAGCTAGTGATCATTACTGGTATGGTTCTTATTCAGTTACTCCCATTCGAACTGCAACTAATATACATGGACCCAAATACCAGTGGGTACCAAAACCGAAGATTGATTCTATGTTGTAGGCACCACAAGTAAAGGAGGAGTAAAAGAACCATGACTCTTGAATAACACAGTTCAAGACCCGCATCTCAATGTCAAGAACAAGGCTTCTAAGTAAATCAACTTAGGACCCGTACTTCAACGAAGATTGACTTCTAAACACAACAGTTTAGGACTCGCTCTTCAATGATGAAAAAGAAATGCTACTCCTGAGCTGATAAGAGAGTGTACTCAGATACTTAGAAGAGGAAATCAACCTTCAAGGGGGAGTACATAAATTTTTCTGGAAATATGTATTCGGAAGATATGATGAACTACACTTCAAATGGAGTTGTAGATCTCTATCATGTGCCTTTTACTGATAAATTTCAGATGCATATTTTCAGGGGGAGTAAAAGATTATGATTTCTGATTATTTTTTATCAGAACTCGTACTTTAATCGTTTTACTGCTTTATGTCTTTTAATTTTTGTGAATAAATTTGATTTTGACGAGACTTTGAGACTTATGCAGGATGAGAGAAGCTGACATGATCATATCTATATGACTACAGCTGACTTTCTGAGATTTAAGACTGAGTGACAAGGTAAATTTTTTATCTTAATCTCACATATATCTGAAAGAAGGACAACTTTCAGGTATAGAAAACATGTTCTTAAATGTTCAAACCACTTCCTAATTCTTAAACAGATTTTATAATTTGGAAGTGTGATTTTAAATGTTTTCATTTTATTTTTGTGCGTAATTGATAAACAAACTGTGTGTTTCCAAAGATAAATACTTGCGTATTGTCTTTTCTATATACTTTCAAGTATTCACACACACTGGTTTGAATTTTTTTGTTCAACATGTTCTTACCATGTCTCTAAATTGAAACAATTTTTCTTCGATGGTAAGACACTCCGCTTGTATTCAAAGAATTTTTTAGCGATATTTCATTTCAAAGCGTTTCATTTCAAGAATGTCTATATATTGTTTCGTATAGACAAATATCAATTATTCTTGACCATAAGCCTTAATTATTATATCATTCATTTCTGATCATTTTCATACAATGTCAGATTTTCAAACAAGTCTTTTGCACTCATGATTATTCATACAATATACTTGTTTGAAAATACTTCAATGTTTAAAAAATGCTCATATTTTCATGATTACTTTTTGAGCATACATTCATCTGATATTTGTATATGAGCTTTAACTGTTACAGTTAAACCATTTGGGCAACTCATGCTTTATAGGAACTTGGGTTCTTTGTGCTAGGAATTAACTAAACTTCTATGGATTCACGTTAACCAGTGTTTCCTACCCATGAAGTTAATCTTTTAGTGATTGAGTGTGAGGAGTCAAAAAGAAATGAGTGTGGGTGTGATGAGGTAAAATGGAAAAGAGAGTTTGGTTAGTTGTGAGCTTAATGATTAAAAAGAAAGAGGGTGTGAGATCAGAGTAAAAGAATATCAAACTCTGCACCAACTACTTTCTGAGTCGGGCAGCCACATTACTAGCATTTCACAAATCTTTGGTGAATGTTATTGAAACAGGCAAATAGCCCATGCCAACTCTTGCTTAAACCCTACCAACCACTCATTTTCTTCTCAAAAAGAAAATATTTCACATTTTCAAGGGGACGCAGCATATAATCTATCTGATTTTCATTTGGAAAATATGGATATTGAAAAAGAAGGAAGTATGCCCCGCCTTCGCACTTCAATCATGCACTTAGAGTCTATGTTTATCTACTGTTGTCTCAGTGGTTTACACAATGTTGAGCCTTATTATAAAAGTAATTATTCGTGCTTAATTCTTTCTACACATGCACGAGCACACAAAGAATTCGTTTCTTTGTCATAACATTCATAGAAATTGCCTTTGTGGTATTTCGATGATTGGATGGAAGCCCTGGGGGAGTGAACATCAAAAAGCTCATTTATATTGTGTATTCGTTACACACAGTGACTTTGTGTTACTGACAGGCATTTTAACTGATTCATTTGTTGATTCAGGAGTTACACGTTTCTATTTTGTCTAGATTTGAAAAGATCTGGATAAATACATTGTTCGAATTGGCAAAGAATCAGAGGCTCAGATCAGAATGGTCAAAGACATTTCTTGATGAAAGTTTTGATGATTTTGATGCTCAATTCATCAAAAAGGGGGAGAAGAGTTCAAATCAAGAAATGTTGGTTGAAAAGTTTGAAGAAATGTTGGTTGAAAAGTTTGAAGAAATGTCCGAAATTCAAGATATGGGAGAATTATTCAAGATTGTTGAAAGATGAAAGATTTCAGTTTGTTGAAGATAATTTGCTGGAGAAAAGTGTGCTAAATCTGAAAATCTTAAGATATTTTTCTTTTCAAGTCTGAAAAAGGTTTGTGTACAATTTTGGGAAAGATTATTACTATTTTTGATGATCAGACGTTGGGAAGATTGCTGAAAGTTTTTGAAGATACTGTGCTTATCAGAGAAGGGGAGATTGTAAAGATTTCATACAAATAGGGGGAGTATGAAAGTTGGTTGAGAAAGTTATGGTTGTATCAAAAGGGGAGATTTTAAGAGAAGATACAGATTGATCCAAGGGGGAGTTTATTCAATCGAGCTTAATCAAAGAGAAGATCGCATTGCTAAATCTTTTAGTAATGATCTTGATCCAAAGGGGGAGATTGTTAGAGCACAAATATGTTGGATTCAAGATCATAAATATTGAAGATAAAAGATCAAGAAGTCAAAGCTGGAAAAGTCAACTCTCATCAAAGTCAAAGTCTTTTGTTAATAAAGTCAAAGTCAATGTTGTTTGTATTTTATTTTTCCTTGTAATTGTTGTAGGTATAAATACCTTGTATCCTTGTCTTTATAGTAAGTAGTACACGAATTAGAAAGTAAGTCATTGTAAGAAAGTGAGATGATTAGAGAAGAGCATATAGTTTCATCATTCTAGTGAGAGAGTAGTGAGAGAAAGTTATAAGTTTGTAATCTTGATGAATGAATCAATGACATGTGATTACGAGATTCATCTTGTTTGTTTGTTACTGAATTAGAACTTGAAATTAGGGAATAACAATGGGAAACCAATCGATTTTGCGAAGTGCGATGTTGGGTGCTGGTTGGTGCTAGATTTCGAGGACGAAATCTCTTTTAAGGTTGGGAGGATTGTAACACCCCGATTTCGAAAAGGTATCGTTTCAAGCTAGTATAAAAATCGTTAATTTTAAGGGGAAAATAAGATATATGATTTTGGACTTGAATTCTATATTTTATAGTCTTGATGGATAAAGGATTCGATTACGAGTCCAACTGTAACACCCCCATTCCAAAAGGAAGGGAGGTTACGTCAAACACAATAAACGAATCTAAATATAACTCCCAAATTATAGAGTCTCCAATAACGAAATAATATCATCCAAACAATATTTCTAAAGCTTCCAATACTCAACAAAACCAAACATAAACCTTTACCAAAAAGCTAGTCTAAAACAAACGAAACAACTAAATAATGTCTAAAATGGCAATAAATGTCTCGAAACCTTTTTACGATCAAGAGCCTTATTTACTTCTCTCACGATCCCTTAGCAACCCCCCTGATCACCTGTCGTGAGAAAGAAAAAGAAAACACGTCTGAGCCAAACGCCCAGTGAACGGATATATAGTAACAACGAACAAAAATAATACCACAATGAAATAACTGATTTCAAGATATTAGGCATAACGAATTCGAAATTTTAGCGAAAACCGAATTTACAACTTTAACGGATAACATGCGATGGAACAAAATCTTTGATACGGATGTTTGCACACCTCTACGACATGTGATAATTGAATCTCAGAGTAAGTATACAATGGGATCCAATATCGTCTTTTCAAGTAATAAAATGGTAAGAACCAAGTATCGTACTCCACAGGGATAGGTATCTTAAGTTGCAAGATCTCGAGATGAAAACTAACTTCAGATGGTGAGTTTGAAGACTTTGTTTGGGTTGGTTAACAGTGATATGATTAACAAGATATATAAAGATAGAATGGGTGCAAGACTTAAAGTGAGGAGTAAACACAAATTGTAGAGGCCAATGCTATAGGAATGCTATAGCATTAGTTCAACAATAACAAGTTCCACCATGTACTTTAAAGAGTATCCTTCCGGATATCTACCATTGCACTTTTGTTTAGCCTTCCATCAACATATGCCTATGCAAATGTCCGGACCAGTGTGAGTGTCAAATGGTTTCTTTAAAGTATATGGAAAAACAAATGCCTTTGTTTTAAAAATCACCCTTCCGAGTCGATTCCCATATCATTCAAGTTGGCGTGCTCTTAGTGGCTCATTCCTGAGTCCACTACACTTTAACACTTTGACTAGTGATCAACCCATCAAGAATCAATCGGTTTGAAAAACAAAGATAACAAGTTCCCTTGCTAGTAACTCTTCCAAGTATACTTCCCGTATCATTCAAACTGACGTGCTTTTTCATGGCTTGTTCCTAGGTCCATGGCACTTTCACACTTTAAGAAGTGATCAATTTGTCAAGAAGTGCTTTTGGATTTATAGAACTTAAAATGACATAGTGGAACAATGTTATTGAAGAACAAAGTCCACTAGTTTTTGGTTTACAACCTCCCTTTTTGTCTTACACCCAAACTATAAAATTAGCTACTCATTGCGTAAAATAAATTGCAAGAAATGTAAATGACATAAAGTAAAGACATAATGTAAATGACGGAATGTAAATGACGGAAAATAAATGACGGAAATGTAAAATGCAAATAAGTAAAGACAATAAGTAAATAAGGAATTTAAGGACTTAATATTAAGGTTTTCTAGAGAGGATCACGAAATCAGTTCTTCCATATGATGGAATACCAAATAAAAGATGATTCAAAACAAGATAATACTACTCCTATTTATACTAAACCAACAATGGCAAACTAGTAATAAAAAGGAAACTTAAAATAATATAAAGGACACAACAACTAAAGTTATAACCAAAGTTACACTCCAAGTATGTCATCATCTTCCTTCCTCCAGCCAACAACTCTAGTTCCATTTCAACAAAAGATTTGGTGTAAAATAATCTAGTTAGCAATCTTCATCAAAAATCCTCCATGGTTTCTCCAACAAGCAGAATTGGATGCTGTAGCATTGACTGGCAGTAATGAAATCAGCATAAAACCTAAGTTAGCTTCCATAAGTAGTAAAAGACAGGAAAATCATAAACTTAGCTCCATGAAATAAAAAGGAGAAAATAAGATAAGAAAAATGGACTCAAAGTTGGGATTAAACAAAATGATCTATCTAAAAAGAAAGAAAAGGTGTTCTAATGCATTGAATTCTCAATGCATATCAATCTTAAAGAACCAACAATGTCATAATAAAACAAATAACGTATGATAGGTCGAATCGAGCTCAAAAAAAAACAAAATGCATACACTTGCATATCTACCGACGTGACAAGTGTTAGACATATAGCCACACAGGCCCGTACGTTGGACTGCAGACCTACACGTACTAATGTGAGATACGGTGTTGGGTACTACACCGACACTCACCCTACAACAAATAACATATGCTAGGGTCGACCCATACGCCTCCTAAATCAAATCTCCGTCACACCAAAAATAGCTCTCACAAGAGCACAAAAGAGGAGACGTCGTGGTCTGATCACACCGCCACGGTTAGTGTCACGCCATCGGTGCCACAATGACGTGCCTATGGTACCCCCATAGGTGGTTAATAGCTCGACTTATCGGAGTAATTTGTCGCAACACATGCGACATCATATAGTCTCAAATAGGCTCAAAATATAACGAACTCAAATGGGTGACCAAATATGAGCAATTACAAAAATATTGGACGAACAAGTGGTTGAATAATCATAAGGCTCAAATCGAACAGTTCACAATTAATCATGAGTACCAACATATGTACATTCATGTGTAGAAATCATACTAAAATGTTGCCGAACCATTAAACGAGACCCTTTGGATAAAACACATATTTTTACTAACATCAATAATTATAAGTACTTGACGATTTCACAAATACGTATGGCATGGAACGGTTGTGAGTGAACGAACAATACGATGATGGACAAATCAAACAATCATGAATCAATTAACCCGAAGGAAGGGAAAACTTAATGACCCGTACGCAAGTGTAAACGAGTCAAACAAATGAATAGAGTTAGGAATCCGTACCTTAAAACTTCACCCAAAATTTATCAAATTCGCCGATCGTCTACTCCTTTAATCCCGGCCTAAAATACCAAAAAAAAAACTTAATAATAACCTTACTTAATTCCCTTAAAACACAGTAGCAAAACACGGCTAAAATCGTCTAGTAAACGGCTAAAATACAACAACAATTTACGGCTAAAATTGATTAATAAACGACTAAAACGCTGCAGCAAAAATCGACTAAAACCAACTAATACACGACTAAAATGCAGCAGAAAAAATTTGACCAAAAACGACTAAAAATGGCTAAAAACGCAGCAGCAAAATACGGCTAAAACCCACTAAAACGCAGCAACGATTTCACTAAAAATCGAGCCGTTTTGGTCCGTTTTTCCGGCAATTCGCACCTCTTTTACGCAATAACACAACGACAATTATAAGTACTAATGTTAAGCATATAAAGAACAATTTTAAGCTAAAAATGGCAGAATTTCGGGGTTCTAAAAACGATATTAAGGACCTAATGCTGCTGCCCTTTGAATTTAAACATCGAGACGGTGACTTTCAAGTCATCGAAACGACTCGGTTTCTAGCCCCAAACAGTCCCTAAACCTCATATCCAACCATTATTGATATAAAATTCGAGGCACGATAGAAACTTACCTCAAAACGATGATGATTCAACGAAACGTTTCTTGCCTTTACCACCGATTTCTCCCTTACTCTCTCGATTGATTTCTCCCGTTTGGTTCTTCTCTATCGATCACAATGAGTTGGGTGGTTAGGGTTTAATTAAGATTTCTCTCAACAAAACCCAATTCCCTTTTTTTTTAAACTCACGACACAAAGAGCCCAAATGATAAGTGATGGGTTTTTACAAAACCAACCCCTCAAGATTAACTCATTTTCTAATTTTAATCCCAAACTTAAATTGGATTTTAAAATAAACCCATCACTTACCTGATAATTCATGAAAATTACCATTCTTATTATTATTATTATTAATATTTTTAACCTTGCACCAACTATTAATATATAACCCAAATATGCATTAAGATGGGTATTATAATTCTTCCCCCCAAAAGAAAAGATTATGTCCTTAAAATCGAACCGAAAGGTAAACACATAACGGTAATACTTACAGGTTTTCGAAAAGATGCGGATACTCTAAACGTAGAGATTCTTCCATTTCCCAAGTGGCCTCACGTTCCGGGTGATTTTTCCACAATACCTTGACAAACGGTATAGATTTCTTCCTCATAACTCGCTCATGCCTATCCAATATAGCTTCAGGTTCTTCTTTGCACGAGAGATCTTCATGGATCTTATCTAAAGGATATTGCACCACATGCAAAGGATGGTAATTGTATCCTCGAAGCGCCGAAATGTGAAACACATTATGCACGTGAGATAGTTGAGGTGGAAGAGCTAACCGGTAAGCAACCTCACCAACCCTTTCCAAAACCTCGAAGGGACCGATGTACCGTGGACTAAGTTTCCCTTTTAAGCCAAACCGTCGGACACCTTGAAACGGAGAAACCTTAAGAAACACGTGGTACCCTGATTGAAATTCTAAAGCTCTCCTGTGACGGTCAGCATAACTCTTTTGACGGGACTGAGCTTCTTTTAACTTTTCTTTAGCCACTGCCACCTTTTCATTAGTGACTCTCACAAGCTCTGGCCCTTCAATAACTGCCTCACCAACCTCTTTCCAACATATCGGTGCTCGACACCTCCGGCCATACAGAGCCTCGAACGGAGCCATACCAATGCTTGCTTGTCAGCTATTATTGTAAGCAAACTCTACCAAACACAGATATTCGTCCCAACTTCCGGACCATTCCAAAGCACACGATCTCAACATATCTTCCAAAGTTTGGATTGTTCTCTCGGACTGTCCATCTGTTTGCGGTTGAAAAAGCCGTACTGAACTTGAGTCTGGTGCCCCAAGCATTCTGAAAACCTTTCCAAAACCGCGAAGTAAAACGAGGATCTCTGTCAGATACTATGGATACTGGTGTGCCATGAAGCCTGATGATCTCCTGCTGAAAGAGTTCTGATAACTTACTGTAACACCTTAGTCATATCCCATATCGGCCATGGACAGGAGTGATGCTGGGTGTTATAAGTAATATCTTGACCTTCCTAACAACAACGCGTTTTGGGGTCACAAGCACGTCAGGTTCTGGGAACTCTGAGGTTAAGCGTGCTTGGGTGAGAGTAGTCCCAGGATGGGTGACCCCCTGGGAAGTTTCTCACCAGGTCGCCAGAAACAAATCCGTGCGCTACACGTTGGTTAAATCCAGGGGCAAAGCGGACACTATTGTTGTCGAGGTAGGCGGGATGTTACAGATGGTATCAGAGCCACTCCTGTGTCGTTCGGGATATGGGGCAAACCTCATCGAGGACGATGAGTCCCAAGGGGGGGTGTTTGTAACACCTTAGGCATATCCCATATCGGCCATGGACAGGAGTGATGCTGGGTGTTATAAGTAATATCTTGACCTTCCTAACAACAACGCGTTTTGGGGCCACAAGCACGTCAGGTTCTGGGAACTCTGAGGTTAAGCGTGCTTGGGTGAGAGTAGTCCCAGGATGGGTGACCCCCTGGGAAGTTTCTCACCAGGTCGCCAGAAACAAATCCGTGCGCTACACGTTGGTTAAATCCAGGGGCAAAGCGGACAATATTGTTGTCGAGGTAGGCGGGATGTTACACTTACCGACCGAATACCCTTCTTGAATAGGGAGAAAGTGAGCCGACTTACTCAATCGGTCGACTACCACCCAAATAGCATTATTCTTCTTAAGTGTCTTCGGTAACCCGGTTACAAAATCCATTGAGATGTCCTCCCACTTTCATACTGGAATCTCTAATGGTTGCAGAAATCCACTAGTTCGTTGATGCTCGATCTTGACTTTCTAGCAAGTAAGACATCTCGCTACAAAGTTAGCCACATCTTGCTTCATTCCATTCCACCAAAAAATTTGTTTCAGATCTCTATACATCTTTGTGGAACCTGGATGAATAGAGAATGGCGAATTATGAGCTTCATTCATTAGTGCCTCACGGATCTTGGGGTCGTCGGGAACACATAGTCTGTTTCCAAATCATATTACATCATCTGTATCAACCCGAAAATCAACTTGCTTACCATCGCCTACCTTTTGCAATATGGCCCATAGTCCTCCGTCTTGCTTCTGGGCTTCTTTGATCCGTGAAACTAGAGTGGGCTCTACCATAAAACTTGCCAGATACACATCTTGATGTTTAGCACAAATCTCAACACCCATGCTTTCTAAATCCCGGAGAATATGCGACTGAGAAGTAGTTAAACATGACAAGCTTCCCGAATTATTCCGGCTGAGGGCATTTGCGACTAGATTGGCTTTTCCGGGATGATATTGGATTCTTGCATCATAATCCTTAAGGAGCTCTAGCCAATGCCTCTGTCTCATATTAAGTTCCTTCTGAGTGAAGATGTACTTGAGACTCTTGTGATCTGTGAAGATGTCACAAGTTTCTCCATAAAGATAATGCCTCCATATTTTCAAAGCGAAGATCACGGCAGCCAACTCTAGATCGTGAGTAAGGTAGTTCACTTCATATGGCTTGAGTTGTCTAGAAGCATAAGCAACAACCTTTCCATGTTGCATTAATACACATCCGAGACCATTTTTAGAAGCATCGCTATAGACTTGGTATCCTCCCGTTCCCTATGGCAAAGTGAGCACAGGCGCAAAAACCAACCTCCTTTTTAACTCTTCAAAGTTTTTCTCTTGTTCATCTTTCCACATGAATTTCACCCCTTTTCTCAGCAATCGGGTCAAAGGCAGTGCTATGGAGGAAAACCCTTCAACAAACCTCCTATAGTAACCTGCAGGTCCCAAAAAGCTTCGCACTTCAGTCACTGTAGTAGGTCTTGGCCAATTAGTCACGACCTCAACCTTTGCAGGATCCACTGTAATGCCCTTAGCGGACACAACGTAGCCTAAGAATGCCACACGCTCGAGCCAAAATTCACATTTAGAGAATTTGGCATACAACTGCTTATCTCGCAAGTGTAACACCCCGAATTTTCGTTTGGTTTTGAGAGTTTGAAAAGAAGAAAATAAGTAGATGTTTCTGTCTACAGGGCGCACGGGTCGTGCGCCATCCCTTTGGAAAAACGCACGAGTCGTGCGCATAGAACAGAATGCGAGACAGTGGAGAACGCACGGGTCGTGCGCCCTTCCCTTTGGAAAACGCACGGGCCGTGCGCTGTGTTGGGAAGTGTGCAAAATCCTGGCTAAATATCTCATTTGGTTGAGATTCTTTTGTAATCTCAGATATTTCTCTCTCTCTCTCTCTTCTTTTCTCTCTTTTTCTCTTTCAATCTTCAAGGTTCGTTTGGTTGCTAGTTTTCGGTGTCTCTAGCGAGGGGTCGGTGTTTTAAGCTTCACCTCTACGTCGTGGTCATTATCTGGTTTTCCGGGTTTTATTCCGAAAACCTACCGGTGAGTTCCTACTATCATTTTACAAACTTTATACATGTCAAAACTCTTATTTGCGAAATCTGAAGTATTTCTACGGTATGATTTTATGATCTCTACATTTTGTTATAAATGAAGTTTTTGGTGATTCTCGGGGTTCCCGGTCAGTTTTGACCAAAATGACGGGTTCCGCCCTATTGAAGTAAAATGATATTTTACTTGCACAATATGTGGTCGTTTGAAAAGAATGATTATGAACTCATTTTAATGGTATTCGTTCTTACCTGAAGTTGAACTGGAAGTAGCATTTTGTTTATAAAATGTACTTGTTACCATATATTTATTTATGGTAGGTCACATATGTTGTTGTGACGAGTCCGTACCATTGCTAGCGGATCCCTAGGTTTTGGAGTAGACTGTTTAGTTGGGAGGTTATATTCCCCAAGTTGTAGCTATGGATCACATGTTTCCTCGGGGGCAACTTGGTACGGTTATGTGAGGCCAGATACTAGTCATGGTTCATGGTGATCCTAGTGAAGGAGTATACATTGGTTTCCCTTGGGAGCGCGATCTCACTTCGTAGCACGGACTCTGGGTTCATTGCTGAGGACTCCAAGTGTTTAGCTCATAACTCGGTTTGTTGGCCTAACTTTGTGTTTCGCCACTCTCCTTGGTAAAATGGTCCTTTTATCACTGTTTAAGAGTTTTGGACCGAAGAGGCCCGGTTGTGGCGAAATGTTATCTTTACGAACTAAATCGTTATGAAAAGATTTCTTTATGATACTGATGTTATATCTTTTGAGCTTTATAAACTGTATGTTCTCACCAGGCTTTATAGTCTGACACTTTTTCTCAAATGACATGTATAACAGGTTTCCATTAGCGGTGGGTGTCGGGGTTTTTGGAGAGACGAGTTTTGAGTCTCGAGGTTTTTGGAGATATTTTAGTATTGGTGTTGGGCATTGTTAAGTCCCATTCTTTTGATGAAATTCTTGTATAGAATTGTACAGTCTTAAGGACTGATCCCATTTATGGGAAGTTAATGGATTTACCTTTGTCATTTGTCAGGTTTCAAATGTTTTAAATTACTCTGATTTTTGAGGTGTTTCAAGTTGGTATCAGAGCTCTAGTTTAAGCGAACTAGGCATGAATGTAAGATGTCTAGACTTAGACTGCGTATGCTAAGAATTGATCCGCGAGAATTGGGTAGAACTCTTAAGATGGGTTAGTCTTAGAGTTGACGGAAAGTACGTTTACCAGGCGTTGTAGTAGTGGTGACAAGAACCGTTATGTGTTGTATGTTCATAATTTCACTTAGCTAATGTTATTATGAGGATACTGTACGTAAGAGTGCTTGGATTACGGTTAATATGACAATTGGTAATGTGGTAGTACGTTTCCTTTGTGTTTATTCAATCTCTCTCTTACCTCTTTCTTTGTTCTGTGAAGTTGTTCAGCATGGTGAATACGCGTGGTAGACCGCGTGCTCGTATTGACGGATTGGAAGCGATAGCCTCCACGGCTGATCGGCCGGAAGGAGTTGAGGTTGTTGTGCGTCCACCCGTTCAGCAAGTACTAGGTGGGGGGCCAGAGGTCATTCCGCGAGTAGACCTGGCTTCGTCCCACCCAGTCATCAGGGATGCTAGTTCCCCTTCTGAGATGATGGCCAGCATGATGTTGGCAATGAGGGAAGAGATGACAAAGCAGCAAGAGTTTCTGCTAAAAGTGATTGAGGACCGTGATGTGAACAATCGTAGAAGTGAAACGGTTGTGGAAAACATCGTAGCAGGTTCTGGAGGCGTTGGTACAGGGGTCAGGGCTGAGGAGAACAGGATTGTTGGTGCTCCGGGAGGTAGGAAAAGTTGTTCCTACAAATCCTTTCTGGGTTGCGGACCACCAGAATTCTCTGGTTCTGACGACCCAATCTTGTGTGTGAAGTGGATACGAGCGGTTGAGCAAGCTTTTGGCTCTTCCGAATGTGGTGATGATCAGAGGGTGCGGTTTGGTACCCAATTGATGAGGGACACTGCACTCATCTGGTGGAATATCATCCAATCCACTCTATCTCCTGAAGTGTTGGCCCAGTTGTCTTGGGCCGAGTTCAAAAAGAAGCTGCTAGAAGAGTTCTGCAACGAGAGGACCATGGACCGAATTGAGAAAGAGTTCCGGTCCTTGGTAAAAGGAAGTCTGACGGTGAGGGAGTACACCCGTTAGTTCATGGAAAAGCTTGGGCTGGTGGGGCACGCTACCCCAACAGAGAAAGATAAGATGAAGGCCTATCTGAATGGCCTACCCGCGGACATGCAATCTATGGTCCATAATTCCAAAGCTTCCAACCTCCGAGAGATGGTTGAGGAAGCTCAGTACATGGAAGAGATGTTCGCGAAGGGCAAATCTGAGAATTCGGTGATAGTGTCTGATAAGAGAAAGTGGGAGAGCAGTTCAGTACCTCCCAAGCGGACCCGACCTTTTGTCGGAAACCGCAACTACAACAGTTATCAGGAAGCGAAGTGGTGTCCGAAGTGTCGGACCAAGCATCACGGTAACTGTTACAGCAATTCTCCAACTTGCTATAAGTGTGGGAAGCCTGGTCATACTGTCAGAGATTGCCCGGTCAGGGGGATCATCTGTTTTGAGTGCAAGGCACCGGGGCACGCGAGGAGAGATTGCCTGAAGCTTGTGTCGAGTAGTGCGCCAGCAAGGAAGGAGAACCCTCCGAAGGTTTCGGGTCGAGCATTTCAGATGACGGCCGAAGAGGCTAGAGCGTCCACCGATGTGGTATCGGGTACTTTTCTTATAAACTCTGTACCTGCTCGTATTTTGTTCGATACGGGTGCTAGTTTCTCTTTCGTATCTGAATTGTTCCGTCAGAAAATTGCTATGCCCACTACTAGTCTTGAGGATGCATTAGTGGTAGAAATAGCCGATGGTAGTCAAGTTCTGATCCGCGAAGTTCTGAGGCAGTGTACTCTTAGTATCGAAGGGAAAGAATTCTCGATCGATCTATTACCGATGTTAATCGGGGGTTTTGATGTGGTAATCGGTATGGATTGGCTGTCAAACAATCAGGCCGAGTTCGTGTGTTCCAAGAAGATGATTCGACTTCCCAACCCCTCTGGTGAAGTCGTTGTCATCTATGGTGAGAAGAGAAAGGGTGAAGTGGCAATAATCACAATGGCAAGGGCACGCAAGTGCTTAGTAAAAGGATGTTCGTCTTTCCTAGCCTATGTGATCGATGCCAAGCTGGAGAAGTCAAAGCTGGAAGAAGTGAGGATCGTGCGTGAGTATCCAGATGTCTTTCTGGACGACTTGCCCGGGTTACCACCCGATCGTCAGGTAGAGTTTCGGATTGATCTTGTGCCTGGCGCTGCACCGATCGCTAAAGCACCTTATCGCTTAGCGCCATCGGAGATGCAAGAGATGGTAGCACAACTCAAAGAGCTATTTGAGAAGGGATTCATAAGACCGAGTTCGTCACCTTGGGGAGCTCCGGTCTTATTTGTCAAGAAGAAGGATGGCACAATGAGGATGTGCATTGACTATCGTGAGTTGAACAAAGCTACAGTGAAGAACAGGTATCCGCTTCCGAGAATAGACGACTTGTTCGATCAACTTCAAGGAGCGGGTTGTTTCTCCAAAATCGACTTACGATCAGGTTATCACCAAGTGAAGGTAAGAGAAGAAGATGTTCCGAAGACGGCTTTCAGAACGCGTTACGGCCATTACGAGTTCCTTGTAATGCCTTTTGGCCTGACGAACGCACCAGCAGTGTTTATGGACTTAATGAATAGAGTGTGCCGACCTTTCCTTGACAAGTCGGTCATTGTATTCATTGATGACATACTAGTGTACTCCAAGAGCGAGTCGGAACACGAACAACATCTACGTGAGGTTCTGGAAGTGTTGAGAAGAGAAAGATTGTACGCCAAGTTTTCCAAGTGCGACTTTTGGCTTAAAGAAGTACAATTTCTGGGGCACGTAGTCACTTGAGACGGAGTGAAAGTAGATCCCTCCAAGATTGAAGCTATGATGAATTGGGAGCCTCCTAAGAGTCCGTCAGAGATCAGAAGTTTCTTGGGTCTGGCAGGATACTACCGGAGATTCATTCAAGACTTTTCCAAGATCGCTTCTTCCTTGACAGTTCTGACTCGGAAGAATGTGAAGTTTGAATGGACCGAAACCCAAGAGAAGGCATTCCGGATCCTTCAAAAGAAGTTGTGTGAAGCTCCGATCTTGACGTTACCTGAAGGGTCGGAAGATTTCGTGGTTTACAGCGACGCTTCAAAGATGGGATTGGGTAGTGTGTTGATGCAACGAGGTAAGGTAATCGCCTATGCCTCGAGACAGCTCAAAGTACACGAGCAGAATTATCCAACCCATGATCTGGAGTTAGCAGCGGTGGTGTTCGCCTTGAAGCTTTGGCGACATTACCTTTACGGCACGAAATGTACTCTGTATACGGATCACAAGAGCCTGAAGTATGTCTTTGATCAGAAAGAGCTGAATATGAGGCAAAGGAGGTGGCTTGAGCTGCTGACAGATTATGACTGTGAATTGCTTTACCATCCAGGTAAGGCGAACGTGGTGGCCGATGCGCTAAGTCGGAAGGACTATAGCGGGAGTATTCGAGCTACCCATTCGAGAATCGAACTAGTATCTAGTCTTGTGGAGAAGATCAAGGCATCACAGGTGGAAGCACTGTTAGAAGATAATCTCAAAGAAGAAGTCATGACCAAACAGCGTTTACTCTTGACGGAAGATAGCCGTGGAGTGAAACTGTTCAGCGGTCGTGTGTGGGTGCCCAAGATAGGGGGTAACCGTGAGTTGTTACTAGAAGATGCACACAAGTCCAGGTATTCCATACATCCGGGAAGCACAAAGATGTACAGGGACTTGAAGTTGCACTATTGGTGGCCGGTAATGAAGCTTGATGTGGCACGTTACGTTGAGCGCTGTGTGACGTGTTCGCAAGTTAAAGCCGAGCATCAGAGACCGTACGGGAGTCTTCAGTCTTTAGAGATTCCTGAATAGAAATGGGAGCACATCACCATGGACTTCGTGACGAAGTTGCCTAAAACTCTTCGAGGTCACGATACCATTTGGGTGATAGTTGACAGATTGACAAAGAGCGCTCATTTCTTGGCTATGCGCGAGACTCTACCGATGGATAAGCTAGCAAAGCTTTATATCGATGAGGTGGTCTCGAGGCACGACATACCGTTGTCGATCGTGTCGGATCGCGAGAGTCGGTTCACTTTGAACTTTTGGGATGGATTTCAGAAAGAGCTTGGTACTCGAGTGAAATTGAGTACGGCTTACCATCCGCAAACCGACGGGCAGAGCGAGCAGACGATCCAAACTTTGGAAGACATGTTGAGGTCTTGTGTCATCGATTTCGGGGGCGGTTGGGACTCTCACCTGCCTTTGGTAGAATTTGCCTACAACAACAGCTACCACTCGAGTATCGGCATGGCACCCTTTTAGGCTTTGTATGGGCGAAAGTGCCGGACACCCGTGTGTTGGCTTGAAGCGGGAGAAAAGCAATTTGACGGACCTGAAATCGTGCAAGAGACTGCCGATAAGGTCAAGTGCATTCGTGAAAGAATGAAAGCGGCTCAAGATCGTCAGAAGAGTTATGCCGATAAGAAGAGACGGCCGATGGAATTCCAAGTAGGCGACCGTGTTATGCTTAAAGTGTCGCCGTGGAAAGGCATTATACGGTTCGGAAAACGTGGGAAGTTGAGTCCCCGTTTCCTCGGACCTTTCAAAGTGCTTAAACGGGTGGGTTTGCAAGCCTACCAGTTGGAACTGCCACCGGAGTTGAGCAGAATACACAACACGTTTCATGTTTGCTACCTCCGGAAATGTTTGGCGGTGGAAGACAGCGTCATTCCCCTTTCAGAGTTAAGGGTTGACGAAGGAAATCGTTGTGTGGAAGAACCCGACGCCATCTTAGAGAGAAAGTCTAAGAAGTTGCGTCATAAAGAAGTCATTTTGGTCAAAGTGCAGTGGAAGCATCACCGGGGAGCAAATGTGACGTGGGAAGCCGAGGAGGATATGAAGCGAAGATATCCTCACCTTTTTGAGTAGTTGGGATTTCGGGGACGAAATCATTCCCAAGTTGGGGAGGATTGTAACACCCCGAATTTTCGTTTGGTTTTGAGAGTTTGAAAAGAAGAAAAAAAGTAGATGTTTCTGTCTACAGGGCGCACGGGTCGTGCGCCATCCCTTTGGAAAAACGCACGAGTCGTGCGCATAGAACAGGATGCGAGACAGTGGAGAACGCACGGGCCGTGCGCCCTTCCCTTTGGAAAACGCACGGGCCGTGCGCTGTGTTGGGAAGTGTGCAAAATCCTGGCTAAATATCTCATTTGGTTGAGATTCTTTTGTAATCTCAGATATTTCTCTCTCTCTCTCTTCTTTTCTCTCTTTTTCTCTTTCAATCTTCAAGGTTCGTTTGGTTTCTAGTTTTCGGTGTCTCTAGCGAGGGGTCGGTGTTTTAAGCTTCACCTCTACGTCGTGGTCATTATCTGGTTTTCCGGGTTTTATTCCGAAAACCTACCGGTGAGTTCCTACTATCATTTTACAAACTTTATACATGTCAAAACTCTTATTTGCGAAATCTGAAGTATTTCTACGGTATGATTTTATGATCTCTACATTTTGTTATAAATAAAATTTTTGGTGATTCTCGGGGTTCCCGGTCAGTTTTGACCAAAATGACGGGTTCCGCCCTATTGAAGTAAAATGATATTTTACTTGCACATTTTGTGGTCGTTTGAAAAGAATGATTATGAACTCATTTTAATGGTATTCGTTCTTACCTGAAGTTGAACTGGAAGTAGCATTTTGTTTATAAAATGTACTTGTTACCATATATTTATTTATGGTAGGTCACATATGTTGTTGTGACGAGTCCGTACCATTGCTAGCGGATCCCTAGGTTTTGGAGTAGACTGTTTAGTTGGGAGGTTATATTCCCCAAGTTGTAGCTATGGATCACATGTTTCCTCGGGGGCAACTTGGTACGGTTATGTGAGGCCGGATACTAGCCATGGTTCATGGTGATCCTAGTGAAGGAGTATACATTGGTTTCCCTTGGGAGCGCGATCTCACTTCGTAGCACGGACTCTGGGTTCATTGCTGAGGACTCCAAGTGTTTAGCTCATAACTCGGTTTGTTGGCCTAACTTTGTGTTTCGCCACTCTCCTTGGTAAAATGGTCCTTTTATCACTGTTTAAGAGTTTTGGACCGAAGAGGCCCGGTTGTGGCGAAATGTTATCTTTACGAACTAAACCGTTATGAAAAGATTTCTTTATGATACTGATGTTATATCTTTTGAGCTTTATAAACTGTATGTTCTCACCAGGCTTTATAGTCTGACACTTTTTCTCAAATGACATGTATAACAGGTTTCCATTAGCGGTGGGTGTCGGGGTTTTTGGAGAGACGAGTTTTGAGTCTCGAGGTTTTTGGAGATATTTTAGTATTGGTGTTGGGCATTGTTAAGTCCCACTCTTTTGATGAAATTCTTGTATAGAATTGTACAGTCTTAAGGACTGATCCCATTTATGGGAAGTTAATGGATTTACCTTTGTCATTTGTCAGGTTTCAAATGTTTTAAATTACTCTGATTTTTGAGGTGTTTCAGCAAGGTTCCCAAAACAATGCGCAAGTGGTGTTCATGCTCCTCATTAGACTTAGAAAATACAAGTATATCATCAATAAATACGATGACAAACTTATCTAAGTATGCATTGAATATTCGGTTCATCAGGTCCATAAAAACAGCTGGAGCATTGGTCAAGCCGAAAGGCATCACCAAAAATTAATAATGGTCGTATCGAGTGCGGAAAGCAGTCTTAGACACATCCTGCTCTTTTACCCTCAACTGATGGTATCCTGACCTTAGATCTATCTTTGAGAAGTATTTAGCTCCTTGAAGCTGGTCGAACAAATCATCTATACGAGGTAACGGGTACTTGTTTCTGATGGTGACCTGATTCAATTCCCTGTAATCGATACATAGCCTCATCGAGCCATCTTTCTTTTTCACGAACAATACTGGAGCACCCCAAGGAGACACACTCAGCCTTATGAATCCACGCTCGAGGAGCTCTTACAATTGCTCCTTAGGTTCTTGCAATTCTAACGGTGCCATTCTATACGGTGCTTTCGAGATGGGTTCCGCCTCAGGGATCAAATCTATGGTGAACTCGACCTCTCGAACTGGTGGTACCCCCGGAAGTTCGTCCGGAAATACATCAACGAATTCTCTGACAACTGGTTGGCTTTCAGGGGAACGCTCTTCCACAGACGTATCTCTAACTGATGCTAGAAAACCTAGACACCCATGAGAAAATAACTTTTGAGCTTTCAAGACAGATATAATCTTCACTCCTCTTTTTGGTTGAGACCCTTGATATACAAAATCAGGTTTCTCTTTATCGCCGAAGATTACTTGCTTAGTTTGGCACTCAATTATTGCTCGATGCTTAGACAACCAATCCATACCCAAAATAACATCAAAATCGGTCATACTAATGGAAAGTAAATCAGCTTCCCGAATTTGGTATCCTACCTTTAAAGGACACCCTTTATATTCTCGGGATATAACAACTGAATTACCCAAAGGAGTGGCAACAGATAAAGGCGACTCTAACAATGTACAAGGCACTTTAAGATGGCTAGCAAAAATCAAAGAGACCATGGAATGGGTTGCCCCCATATCAAATAAAGCATAAACATCATGTGTGCCAACCGAAAGAATTCCCGAAATCATACCTGAATTTGCTGCCTGAGTAGCTGATAAAGCAAACACCCTGCCTCCACTGGTGGTTTTTGAGTCATTGCCCTTATCGGTAGTACGAGAGTTCTTGCAATCCTTTGCCAAGTGTCCCATCTGACCACACAGAAAACAAGCTCCCGAAGCCTTATAACAAACATTCCCAGGATGGCGCCTTCCACAAGAACTGCACTGAGAGACTGAATCATGTTTTCCTTTGTCGTCTGACTTTTGTGAACGAGTCTGATTCTGCCCTTGGCCCTGACTCTGCTGACGATAAGGTTGTCTCTGACCTTTCCACTGTCCCTGACGCTTATTACTACTTTGACCCCACTGATTTCCCTTGTTACCTCATTGCTGCTGATTTTGTTGCCCCACCTGATGAATCTGCTGACCATCTCGATCTCTTTTCTTACTCCCATCTGATTTGGATGCCAAAAAGTTTTGCCGCTCCATTTCAATATTCTTGGCAGCATTTGCCGCCTCTGCCACATCATTAAACTTGTCATTGATCAGCTTAGAACGATACCTGTAATGAATGGACCACTTAAACTTTTTTACCTGCTCAAATGTTGTCCCAGCTAACGACCCTGCAAAACCTGCGAGTCTCACAAATCTCGCCAGATATTCTGATATAGACTCGTCATCCTTCTGGCGGATTGAGATATATTCTCTCACAAACGCACTCTTATCCACAATTGAGAAATACTGCTGATAGAATGCTTCACAGAACTCAACCCAAGAAAGAGCATCAACGTATGCATCACCTTTGGCTTGCTTGATCGCATACCACCATCTATGAGCATCACCTTCAAGCTTGTAAGCTGCCAATTTCACCTTATGCACTTCCGGACAACCAAGAACCTCAAAGATCTTTTGTATGTGGGCAATCCAGTTTTCTGCATCAACAGGAGTTGGTGCCGAGCTAAAAGACTGAGGCTTTTGCTTCTAGAATCTCTCAAGCCATACATGGATAGCCCCATCCGGTGTTGCCCCACTAGCACCCCTAGTCTGATTTGGATTACCGCCCCCCGATGCTCCTGGATTCTGCTGAATTCCCTCAGTATTATGCTGTTGAGCTGCCCCAACTGCTTGGGCCACAATACTAGGCAACAAACTTGAAACAGCTTGATTCATCGCTGCCAAAATAGCGGGGTCCACATCACTCTGATTAACATCTGAATTATGGTTTATGGGGTCTCCCCCTGAAGCACGACCACGCCTGTTAGCTACACGCTGCGATCGACGAGCCATCCTAAATTAAAAGAACAAAAATATCACATATAACGAATAAAAGAAAAACAATAAAGCTAATTGAAAAAAAACTCTAAACCCAGTTCTACCCATCACTCACAGGTCAAACCTATTTGGCTTTCTACAAGATCAAACCTAGAGCTCTGATACCATAATTGTAACACCCCCATTCCAAAGGAAGGGAGGTTACGTCAAACACAATAAACGAATCTAAATATAACTCCCAAATTATAGAGTCTCCAATAACGAAATAATATCATCCAAACAATATTTCTAAAGCTTCCAATACTCAACAAAACCAAACATAAACCTTTACCAAAAAGCTAGTCTAAAACAAACGAAACAACTAAATAATGTCTAAAATGGCAATAAATGTCTCGAAACCTTTTTACGATCAAGAGCCTTATTTACTTCTCTCGCGATCCCTTAGCAACCCCCCTGATCACTTGCCGTGAGAAAGAAAAAGAAAACACGGCTGAGCCAAACGCCCAGTGAACGGATATATAGTAACAACGAACAAAAATAATACCACAATGAAATAACTGATTTCAAGATATTAGGCATAACGAATTCGAAATTTTAGCGAAAACTGAATTTACAACTTTAACGGATAACATGCGATGGAACAAAATCTTAAAGAACCAACAATGTCATAATAAAACAAATAACGTATGATAGGTCGAATCGAGCTAAAAAAACAAAACACATACACTTGCATATCTACCGACGTGACAAATGTCAGACATATAGCCACACAGGCCCGTACGCTGGACTGCAGATCCACACGTACTAATGTGAGATACGGTGTTGGGCACTACACCGACACTCACCCTACAACAAATAACATATGCTAGGGTCGACCCATACGCCTCCTAAATCAAATCTCCGTCACACCAAAAATAGCTCTCACAAGAGCACAAAAGAGGAGACGTCGTGGTCTGATCACACCGCCACGGTTAGTGTCACGCCATCGGTGCCACAATGACGTGCCTATGGTACCCCCATAGGTGGTTAATAGCTCGACTTATCGGAGTAATTTGTCGCAACACATGCGACATCATATAGTCTCAAATAGGCTCAAAATATAATGAACTCAAATGGGTGACCAAATATGAGCAATTACAAAAATATTGGACGAACAAGTGGTTGAATAATCATAAGGCTCAAATCTAACAGTTCACAATTAATCATGAGTACCAACATATGTACATCCAGGTGTAGAAATCATACTAAAATGTTGCCGAACCATTAAACGAGACCCTTTGGATAAAACACATATTTTTACTAACATCAATAATTATAAGTACTTGATGATTTCACAAATACGTATGGCATGGAACGGTTGTGAGTGAACGAACAATACGATGACGGACAAATCAAACAATCATGAATCAATTAACCCGAAGGAAGGGAAAACTTAATGACCCGTACGCAAGTGTAAACGAGTCAAACAAATGAATAGAGTTAGGAATCCGTACCTTAAAACTTCACCCAAAATTTATCAAATTCGCCGATCGTCTACTCCTTTAATCCCGGCCTAAAATACCCAAAAAAAAACTTAATAATAACCTTACTTAATTCCCTTATAACACAGCAGCAAAACACGGCTAAAATCGTCTAGTAAACGGCTAAAATTGATTAATAAACGACTAAAACGCTGCAGCAAAAATCGACTAAAACCAACTAATACACGACTAAAATGCAGCAGAAAAAATTTGACCAAAAACGACTAAAAATGGCTAAAAACGCAGCAGCAAAATACGGCTAAAACCCACTAAAACGCAGCAGCGATTTCACTAAAAATCGAGTCGTTTTGGTCCGTTTTTCCGGCAATTCGCACCTCTTTTACGCAATAACACAACGACAATTATAAGTACTAATGTTAAGCATATAAAGAACAATTTTAAGCTAAAAAGGGCAGAATTTCGGGGTTCTAAAAACGATATTAAGGACCTAATGCTGCTGCCCTTTGAATTTAAACATCGAGACGGTGACTTTCAAGTCATCGAAACGACTCGGTTTCTAGCCCCAAACAGTCCCTAAACCTCATATCCAACCATTATTTATATAAAATTCGAGACACGATAGAAACTTACCTCAAAACGATGATGATTCAACGAAACGTTTCTTGCCTTTACCACCGATTTCTCCCTTACTCTCTCGATTGATTTCTCCCGTTTGGTTCTTCTCTATCGATCACAATGAGTTGGGTGGTTAGGGTTTAATTAAGATTTCTCTCAACAAAACCCAATTCCCTTTTTTTTTAAACTCACGACACAAAGAGCCCAAATGATAAGTGATGGGTTTTTACAAAACCAACCCCTCAAGATTAACTCATTTTCTAATTTTAATCCCAAACTTAAATTGGATTTTAAAAAAAACCCATCACTTACCTGATAATTCACAAAAATTACCATTCTTATTATTATTATTAATATTTTTAACCTTGCACCAACTATTAATATATAACCCAAATATGCATTAAGATGGGTATTATACCAACGGTCCTTTTCGGAGCGAAAACGGAGCTATACGAAGAAGTTATGGCCAAAACAGTAAACGAGAAGAAAGCTGGGAGAACCAGCGACAAAGGGCATTGTCGCATTGCAATGTCGCCCAAAGAGGGCAGGCTGCTGTTAAGTCGCAAATTTCAGCCATTTTCCTCATTTCTTCTCACCCAAACTTCTTCCACTCTCTCCCAAACGATTCTCCTTCTTCCCCCTTCAAACCCTAGCCTATTTTGGCTCAAATCCTTGTGTTTTATTGAAGATGAAACACCATCAAGTGGTAATATGGAAAGCTAGGGTCAAGGTTTCAGCATCTCCATCTTCATCTTCAACCTCAAGCTCATTGTTGGGTTTTCTAGGTTTTCATCAAAACCTAAGTGGTAAGTGTATCCCTTCCATTTCTAAACCTTAACATAAGTTATAAATGTTCCATTGATGATTATCCTAGTGTGTGGCTTATCAATTTCGGGTTTGATAGTTTTGGAGAAATCTAGGTCGAAATTTGGGTTTGGACCAAAATGGAGATTTTGATGTGTAATGTTTGGGGAATGTTTCTATATGGTTGAATGTGGTTATTTACGGTTGGAAATGTATGGATATAGGTGTTTGGAGACTTTTGGCTTGGAGGATTCAAGTTTCTTCAAAGGAGCTCTAAGTGGGTAAAATCTAGATTTAGCCTAAATCTAGCAAGGTGAGTTCAAGTTGATTTGTGAAAACGGTGTACATGCCAAAATGTTTGTTTTAAAGGGTTTTGTGCCTTACACGAAATTGTTAACTGTTGATAAGTTTTGTTGACTGCTGATAAGTTGGTTATTTTAAATGTGTTTAACTTTATAAACTCATTTAGCACATATCTTTGGGATTTTGGGCATTATGATAAATAAATCATGTATTTTGGTATTTTAATGATTTATTTTATGGAAGTAGATTTTGAGTATAAATGCGTTTCAATTTGTGTTTTGGAGAAACGCATGGTTTTGTGTTATGGGACGTTTTGAAAGAATAAATGTTGTAAACTCACTTGGAAAATGAATTGTCCCAATCTAAACTACGTTGGAATTAATTACATGTTTTGGAGCATGGGTTTATATAAGTACGGGTTGTTTATATTTGATTTCATTTTATGATTTTCAACGTTGGGTCTTTGGGTTTGTCGAGCTTATGTCTCGGTTTGGATTTTGTTGAGTTTTGAGGACACTTGTCCATTTTAATAGCTCATTGTAGAGCGTTTGGTTATGATTTGCATTTATTGCATCTTATTTTAGAGTTACATACTTTAAACGCGTTAGTTCATTCGTTTTGAATCATGTAATGGTTTAGTTAGTGCAATGGATCCATAGGCACGGTGTTCCTCTGTCCCCGTTTGGGAAGTTGGTTCACCATTTGGCACGGAATATGCATCGGGCTCCATGGTAAGTAGGGTGTGGGCCTATACGGTCGGGCAGCGTCCCATGGACAGTAAGGTGTAATTCCATTGTGCCCGAGTTGCCCGGTTTTGGGGACTCTCAATAATAGACCTGGAGTGGTTGACTTGATGTTTTCGGGCAATAGACTTGGAGTAGTTGAGCTCGGTGGGTGTTTTATGTGTAACCCACATGTTTTGATTTACTACATAATTATGTGATGTACTTTGTGTTCCGTCACGTACAATGTAATCGGGTCTTCCCCGTCACCAATATGTGTGGTTTTGGTTATAGAGTTTTATAATCCATGTTTTCGGAGACGTTTGAGTATGAGTATTTATCTATGTTTTAAGGTTTCGGTTATTGAAACTCATTCGAGTTATTGGGATATCTTGGAAGTTTGAGTTATCTATGTTTTCAACGTTTGATCATTATAATATCATTTATGTTTTACGTGCGCTTTGGGTTTTGGCTTTATTTAAAGAGGCGTGTGTTTATGATTTTAATCACGAAAGGGGTGAATGATGAAAGGAGATTGTTTTAAGATTTAATGTATTTCATTTCTAGTTGTTTCCAAATTAGTTGTATTGCATTTTGGGAAAATCATGATTTTAAATAACATTCCTAAAGTTATCGCTTTATTTATCTCTAACGAAAACTCTTGAGCTCACTAGGCGTTAAGCCTAACCTTTTATTTGTCGGTATGTGCATCAGGTTCCAGTTGGGGTTTGGTTCTAGCAGTGCTTTGAGGAGTTGAGCTATAGACTTACACGAGAGTAAGTAGATTGATGAAGTCTTCCGCAGTTGGAGATAGTGACTATTATTGGGTTTTAGTAACACCCGTCCTTATTATAGACTGTATGTAGAGAATAAATGTGTTTATTGTGGTTAAATCCTATATTGTGTTTATAGATAAATTATTTATCGATGTATTTTAGAAAATTTTAAATTAGTTGCTATTTCCGAGTTTGAGGGTGTTACAACATTGGTCCATCCAAGGGCCACTTACTTGGTACTGATCTCCTTCATTCCAAATAACTTTGTATTTTGCAGCCTCTATCTTGATGGAATTTAGCATTTTGTAGTTGTTGGTATAAGTGGCCCATTTATGGCATAATTTGATGCATGTTAGGACCATGGTAGTCCATTTAAAATTTTGTTGCGCATCTTTTATTATTATCCATATTAACGTAAGCACTGATCAAATGAGTTTTGGAAATGGTTTTATATGCGTAGTGTTGGTGATCAATTTTGAAACCTATCGAACGAACGGTAGTGTATTTTTACCGCACGATTAATTGTTATAAAACTCATGTATTTGAAAGTTTTATAAATTTCAACTTGGCATACTTGTTGAAAAACCTTGAACTCATTAGGGCTATTGACTTAAAACCCCTATCGTGAAAGGAGTTGCAATTAAGGGACTAGAGAAGTCCTTAGGATTTGAAGCGTCGGATGATCCGACTTGTAGTCAACCTTGAATTTGAGTTTCAGTTTTTGAATCGGGTCATGCGTGAATCATGGGGGTAATAGATTATGTCCCCCAGTTAATTAAGAAATGATCTCTATGCTTCGGTAAACCTTCGGGATGAGGTTTTGTGTGACTACCTACGTCTGTTGGGTTCGTATTGATGGGTTGCTTGTCTGGTTGACATCAAGTTATATGTTGACGGTGTACCGTCTTAATGGACTTCCGTGATCAAGGAATTTTGTGGTCCGTCTGTTAGGGATGTAAGACTTGGGAACATTAGCCCTCTGTTAAGTATCAACCTTAATGCGACAATACTTCTGGAATGAAGTATTAGGCAGGATGTCCACGTTTTGATGTCACCATTTTGGTATTAGGTGTCGAATCTTTTCTTGAGGACAATAACTGTTAGTGTGCTCAGTGCACGTCCGTTGAATTTGGGGTGTTCGCAGGTGAAGTGGTAACATTAAGAGAAATAGGTATTGATATTTAGAGATCGATCAGTGGTAATCCTGCAATCTACGAGGCTTCGCCAATCTATCAATCGACGCTTGAATGCATTATGGGAACTGTGTAACCGTGGGATTGAAGTAATCCGTTATCTGTGGGTATTGTGCTTATGGCAACTTGAGGATCGGATCTACGATTGTGTTGGGTCAGACCAAGCTAGTGCTAGGAATTGTCGCAAAAGAAGGGACGATGACTCTTTTACAGTATGGATTAGTGGGGTATTATTGGTGGAAATGACGGATTAAGGTCGTAAGTTACTCTTGAGGTAATATGAGCAACATAAGGTTGGGAGACAACCGAGATTTAATGATTAAGAAAATGATTAAGCAATGACTCAACGTTCATCCTGACGTTGGTGAAATACATCGAACATTGAGATTGAGTTTTGTAACGACACGTTATGAGAAACTCAGCGACAACCTCAACAGGAATGTAATTGGGTCCATATATGAGGCGAGGTTTCATGAAGGCATTCCTTTTAGATAGAAAATCAATCGATCTTTCCAAGTGTAATGTTGGGTGCTTGGTGGTTCCAGATTTCGAGGACGAAATCTCTTTTAAGGTTGGAAGGATTGTAACACCCCGATTCTTCGAAAGGTATAATTTCAAGTTAATGCCGAAACCGATATATTAAGGAAAAGTAAGGTATATGATTTTGGACTTGAATCTTAGATTTTATAGTCTTAATGGATAAATGATTCAGTTACGAGTCCAACGGTCCTTTCCGGAGCGAAAACGGAGCTATAACGAAGAAGTTACGACCAAAACAGTGAGCGGGAAGGAAGCTGGGAGAACCAGCGACAATGACTAGCGACATTGCCCTGGGCATTGTCGCATGGCAAAGTCTCCCAAACTGGGCAGGCTGTTGTTAAGTCGAGATTTCAGCCCTTTTCCTCATTTTCTCTCATTCAAACTTTCCCTATCCTCTCCCAAATTGTTTTCTCTCTTCTCCCTTCAAACCCTAACTCATTTTTGGCTCAAATCCTTGTGTTTTATTGAAGAGGAAACATCATCAAATGGTAGGGTTGAAAGTTATGGTCAATGATTCACCATCTCCATCTTCATCTTCAACCTCAAGCATATTTTTGGGTTTTCTAGGTTTTCATCAAAATCTAAGTGGTAAGTGTATCCCTTCCATTTCTAAATCTTAACATAAGTTATAAATGCTCCATTGATGATTATCCTAGTGTGTGGTTCATCAATTTCGGGTTTGTTGGTTTTGGAGAAATCTAGGTCGAAATTTGGGTTTGGACCAAAATGGAGATTTTGATGTGTAATGTTTGGGGAATGCTTCTATATGGTTGAATGTGGTTATTTATGGTGGAATATGTATATTTATGGGTGGAACTTGTATATCTAGGTTTTTGGGGAAAATTGTTGCGTGTGGACTCGGAATTCTTCAAGGAAGCTCGTTTGGGGTAAAACCTAGATTTAGCCTAAATCTAGCAAGGTGAGTTCAAATTGATTTGTGAAAACGGTGTACATGTCAAACTGTTTATTTTAAAGTGTTTGTGTCTTACATTAAATTGTTAACTGCTGATAAGTTTTGGTTATTTTGAAAAGTTTGGTTTTATAAACATGGTAAAACACTCATTTTGGGATTTTGGGCATTTTGATAGATAAATCATATATTTTAGGTATTTTAATGATTTATTTCATGGAGTACATTTCTTCAGTGTAAATGCATTTTATTGGGCGTTATGGGTTAATTTGAGAGGATAAAATGTATAAACCCACTTGGGAAATGTTTTGTCCCAATCTAAATCACGTTGGGGTTAATTTGTATATTTTGGAGCTTGGGTTTACATAATGCGAGTTGGTTACGTTTGATTTCATTTTATGATTTTCAACGTTGAATCTTTGGATTTGTCGAGCTTATGGTTCGGTTCGGTTTAGTTTTGTTGGGTTTTGAGGACACTTGTCCGCTTTTAATAACTCAATGTTGAGCGTTTAGTTATGATTTGCACTTATTGCATCTTAGTTGAGAATTACATGTTTTGAATGCATTAGTTCATTCGTTTTGAGTCATATAATGGTTTAGTTAGTGCAATGGATCCATAGGCACGGTGTTCCTATGTCCCCGCTTTGTACATTAGGTTCGCCACTTGGCACGGAATAGGCATCGGGTCACCATGATAAGTAAGGTGTGGACCTATACGGTCGGGCAGCGTCTCATGGGCAGTAAGGTGTAATTCCCTTGTGCTAGAGTTCCCCGTTTTGGAACTCTCAAGAATAGACCTAGAGGGGTTGATTTGATGTTTTCGAGTGATAGACTCAGATGAGTTGAGCTCGGTGGGTGTTTTATGTGTAACCCATATGATTTCTTACATAATTATGTGACATACTTTGTGTCCGTCACGTACCATGTAACCGGGTTTTCCCCGTCACCATTAGGTGTGGTTTTGGATATGGAGTTTTATAATCCATGTTTTCGCAGACGTTTGAGTATGAGTATTTATCTATGTTTTAAGGTTTCGGTTATTGAAACTCATTCGAGTTATTGGGATGTCTTGGAAGTTTGAGTTATCTATGTTTTCAACGTTTGATCATTATAATATCATTTATGTTTAACGTGCGTTTTGGGTTTTGGATTTATTTAAAGAGGCGTGTGTTTTATGATTTTAATCACGAAAGGGGGGTGAATGATGAAAGGGGATTGTTTTAAGATTTAATGTATTTCATTTCTAGTTGTTTCCAAATTAGTTGTATTGCATTTTGGGAAAATCATGATTTTAAATAACATTCCTAAAGTTATCGTTTTATTTATCTCTAACGAAAACTTTTGAGCTCACTAGGCGTTAAGCCTAACCTTTTATTTGTCGGCATGTGCATCAGGTTCCAGTTGGGGTTTGGTTCTAGCAGTGCTTTGAGGAGTTGAGCTATAGACTTACACGAGAGTAAGTAGATTGATGAAGTCTTCCGCAGTTGGAGATAATGACTATTATTGGATTTTAGTAGCACCCGTCCTTATTATAGACTGTATGTAGAGAATAAATGTGTTTATTGAGGTTAAATCATATATTGTGTTTGTATATAAATTATTTATCGATGTATTTTAGAAAATTTTAAATTAGTTGTTATTTCCGAGTTTGAGGGTGTTATAAAAACCATGGTCAAAGAAATCACAAAACCACATGGACCAAATCCACAATTCACTCTAATAATTATAAAGTCAATAAAATAAAATAAAAAATAAGGAAAATGTCGGTTTTCATAGATTTTATGATAAAAACCAAGATTCTTATTTAAAAAACTAAAGGAGTTTGGATTCTTAGAGCATCTACAACATCTTATCCAAAATAGAGAACTAAAAAATCAAAATCTCAAAAAAAAATCAATTTCATCTCCAACAGATTCTCTATTTTGGAGATTACAAAATTAATTATATTATTAAAATATTCAATACAACTAATAATTTTTTTTTCTCATAAACATTTAATTTAAAGCAATTTCATTGGTAGAATGTAGAAAGAATAAAAAACTATTTTTCTCTCATAGGTAATCATTTTTGACGATATCTCTAAATTTGGAGATTTTTATTATCTCTCTTATATTTTCTCCATTTTGGAGAAAGTTTTGAAAAATCTATTGGAGCAAAAACTCCCCAAAATCCCCATTCTAAAAAAGTTGTTGGATATCCTCTTATAAGAAATTTCCACGATGCTAATTATTACAAGTCACTTCATTTTTTTTGTAAGGGGGTGTTTGGGATTGCTTATTTTAAAACAACTTATGCTTATTTTAAAAAAATGTTTATCAAATTATACGGTGTCAAACCGGAGTTTTCTAAAGAGTGTTTGGATTAGCTTATTGTGGTACCAAAACGTAATAAGTTAATAAGTTGTTATTTAAGAGTGTTTGGAATTGCTTATACATATAAAATAACAAAAAAAATCATAAGCACTTTTCAAATAAGTTGATAAGTTAGAACCAAATTACTTATCAAAAAAACTCATTTTCAATGAATTGGTACCGCTATAAGTCATTTTATTCTTTCTCTTTCCAAACACTAGAAAATGTTTATCTATGATACCACGCCCAAATAAACTAAAATGCACTCCAAATAAATAGTGCCAAACACCCCCTAACAATGAACATGATTTGAAGTTTTGAAGTCAAATTTTGCTTTGGATTTGGTTGACTTTTTTGATTTCATCGTTTGTCTTCACGTAAACCTCCATCACATCACACCCGAGCTTCAATGGCGGTCGATCATTTTCTATAAATTCAAATTCCTCCTCCTCCGATCCGTCGCACCGCATTTTCTTCCGATCAAAAATGCATTATTCCACTCTTCAATTATTCCTAACATTCTCCAATTTCCTCTTTTTCTCTCTCTCCGCCGCGCAACCGTGTCAACCAAAAAACTCCATTACTGCCGCAAAACGTCGCCGTTCATCTCGGCGGCAGGTTTCTATGGGTGGATTGCGATAACAACTACATCTCGTCGACTTACAAGACGGCGCGCTGCGGCTCTGCGCTATGCTCATTGGCTGGAGCCGATGGATGTGGGAATTGTTTCGGGTCAGCTATACCCGGCTGCAATGCTGACACGTGTAGTGTTTTTTCTGATAATCCTGTTATTAGGACCGCTACTAGAGGTGAGTTAGCGACGGATCTGGTTCAGATCCGGTCCACTGACGGGTCGAAACCTGGTCGGCCCGTTAATGTTTCTCGGTTTTTGTTTTCGTGTGCGTCGACGTATTCGTTAGAGGGATTGGCTGACGGGGTTTCGGGGATGGCCGGGCTGGGTCGGACCCAGACCGGGGTTCCGACCCAGCTTGCTGCTGCGTTTAGTTTTGATAGGAAGTTTGCTATTTGTTTGTCGTCGTCGACGACTTCAGACGGTGTTGTTTTTTTTCGGTGATGGGCCGTATAATTTTCTTCCGGGTATTGATGTTTCGCGGTTGCTTAGGCGTACTAGGTTGTTTGTCAATCCGGTGAGCACGACTTCTACGTATAGTCCTGGCGAGCCGTCGGCTGAGTACTTTATAGGAGTGAGTTCGATTAGAGTCGACAACAAGTCGTTATCGTTGAACGCTTCGTTGCTCTCGATCGACAGCGAGGGCAACGGTGGGACAAAGATCAGCACCGTTGATCCCTACACTGTCCTCGAGACCTCGATCTACAATGTTCTGACCGCGGCCTACATCAGCGAGGCCGCGGCCAGGAATATCACCAGGGTCCCATCTGTAGCACCATTTGACGTGTGTTTCGGCACGTCCAATGTGCTAAGCACTTGTGTGGGACCCGCAGTTCCATCCATTGAGCTGGTACTGGAAAACGAGAATGTTGTATGGATGATCACGGGATCAAACTCCATGGTGCAAGTCAACGATGACGTATTGTGCCTCGGGATCGTTAACGGGGGATCCAATCCGAGGACGTCGGTCGTCATCGGAGGGTACCAACTCGAGAACAATCTTCTTCAATTCGATCTTGCTACTTCGAACCTAGGGTTTAGCTCGACCCTCTTGGGCAGGCAAACTACTTGTGCCAACTTCAACTTTACGTCAAATGCCTAAAATTTCAATGGTTTCTGTATTCAAAGAAACATGTATACTTTACAGTTGAATTACATTGTAACTATATATAATTAATAAATCTTACACGAAATAAAATAAAGATGTTATTAAATTATTAAAAAGTATATGTTATTAATTACGGCATTTTTTACGAACTAGAATTGTGGGATACACGATAAATGGAACAATTTCCGCTAAGAAAAACGTTACGTGTTTGATTTCTGGTCGAGTAGGGGACAATTTAGACCTATCAATCGAATATGAATCGTATTTTGAGATATTATTGATCAGACCCGTTCCTGACATTTTTTAGGCCCTGGACGAGATGTAAAAATGGGTCTTTGATAACTACGAATTTATTTTCAATATATTGTTTATATCATCAAAAATAACATAGAATTCAATAAATACTAATAATTTATGTAAAATAGTTTTTCCTGGTATTTCAAACGCAAAATCAATCAATAATTATTTCTAAATTAGTATTATCTACCATATCGTTTTACATAAAATCGTCAATCTGTTCCACCATCAAAGACATGCCTTATGACATATCTTTAATATCTATATTATCTATACTATATAATGAAAAAACTAAAACGGGTATTGTACAAACTTTTGTACAATTACATTTAACACCCTTACAATGTTACATTCATCACCCTTACAATTACTTATTTAATTTACTTTATATTCTTACTTTTTCATTTTTTTCATTTTACTCCGATTATCATATTAACACAAATAATCATATATCAACAAAAATGCAATGAAAAAATACGTTCATTTTTCTACAAATTATATCATTATAATCGTCTTGTCATTACCTACAAAACGAGCCCAATATTGAATATTTTTTAATTTAACCGTACTATTAAATATCATGAATATTTTCGAAATAATTTGTTTTCTATCCATACGTTTTATTTTTTTTTCCACCGTTAGCATGTTAAAAATATATAATCGTAAAATACGTTTCATTCTTATTATAAATTATATCATTATAATTTTTTTCATCAATAATTGTAATATAAACTAATTATTGAATATCTTTATGGGTTTAGGTTTCATAAGTTGTGATTCTTAGGTCATGGTTGATTGTTGATGACATGTATATAAAGAAATAACATTAATTGTTCGTTCTTTACTTACATTCCGCTGCATCGCGCGGGTATATGCCTAGTATAGATTGAAATCATTTGAGGTCACTATGTTGACCCATTCGGAGTAACATTTAAGTAATCAAAATAAATCAATTGAGTTTTCACATGTTACCTGATGTTGATGTTGATGTCGATGTTGATGTTGATGGTTTTCATCACCATTTTAAACTTTTAAAGTTGAAACAAACATTTTAAAAACGATCAATCTTATAATCAAAAGTCCATGTTGGCTATAGTTTAAGATATTATTATTGTTTTAGAAATAAGAGAGTATTTAAGATTCATGCACTTAATATTAGGTAATAAGGAGTCAATATTTTTTTGAAAAAAAAAAGATAGTTCTGAAATCCTAAGTATAGATATAAGTTGGGTCATCTCATATAGTTGGTAATTGTTTTCAAAATGTAGGAGTTTTTTTAATTAATAACAATAAATTTACTATATTCTAACACAAAAAAATTCATGCAGATGAAATAATCAAAATAGTATATGATCAAAAGTCCATGTTGGCTATAGTTTAAGATATTATTATTGTTTTAGAAATAAGAGAGTACTTAAGATTCATGCACTTAATATTAGGTAATAAGGAGTCAATATTTTTTTGAAAAAAAAAAGATAGTTCTGAAATCCTAAGTATAGATATAAGTTGGGTCGTCTCATATAGTTGGTAATTGTTTTCAAAATGTAGGAGTTTTTTTAATTAATAACAATAAATTTACTATATTCTAACACAAAAAAATTCATGCAGATGAAATAATCAAAATGGTATATGGAAGATGAGTAATAGAGTATATATCAAGGTTTCTAGACAAAAATAGTTTTTAGATAAGCAGTGGATAAAAAAACTTAAAGAAACAATAAACAATATTATAAAATGAAAAACCAATTAACTTTTTACAAATTTTATTGTCCAATATATTTAATTAATACATGTTTGAGCCCTTAATATAATACTAAAAAATATAATTGGCTCATATTATATAATGATTTTTTTGTCTTTTTAATTAATTTTTTTACTACTATATAATATATATACTTCAAATTTATTGACCCTTATTTCCTTTGGGCCCTGGGAGTGCGCCCGGCCCGGCCCGCCCTCCCCCAGGGACGGCCCTGTTATTGATCATATTACTAAAATACGTCAAATGAAAATTACAGGGAGTGTTTGGTTCAAGCACATAAATGAAAATGATTGAGTATTAATTTTCATTCCCTCCAATTTAATCAGGAATAAAAAGTTGGACTTATAAGAGAATGAACTAGTTATATTATACTAGTCATATACCCACACGATGCTGCGAAATGTAAATAAAGGACGAAAGTAAAAAATGTTAACAAGGAAAAAAAACGTAGATTAGTCAAGAAAACATACTACCTAAAATAAAAGTATAGTCTAAAGTATTTTGCAGTTATTTTTTTAGACCATTTTGGCAATTTCTCTCCGATATAAATAGTTGTTTGAGTTGGTTGCAAAAACTATTTATATCAAAGAAAAATAGGCAAAATGATTTGGGCCCGATCCGAGACCATTTCTAGGATTTGGGGACCGAAGTTCATACATGGAGAACGAGTTGGGTGTTTTTGATTGGGCTAAGGACCAGAACTAGGACCGATTACAAGAGGGCAATCTCGGACCGAAACCAATTTGAGTGGGCCCGCCCAGCTTGCAACCGGTTTTTTTTTGCCGGTTTTAGTTGGTTGTGTATTCACACAAATCAAACCACTCTGAAAAGCTCCAAATCAAATAGTAATTGTTTTAAGTTTATGAAATACATTTAGTCTAATAACACATTTGATCTAATACATGCTATATTATCAAAGGCTAATTGATGCAACCATCTCTATAAGTTGGTCCAAAATTCCAACCCTCTTTAGAACCACAACACCTTCTAAACCTCTAGCTACCAGAAAAAAGAAATCAATAAAACGGTATCAAAATCTAAAATACACGACGGACCATGGTGGTCGGAGAGTCATTTGCCGCCACAGGTCCGTCCTATTATACACGATTCCGCTAAACTGATCAAACTCGATGTCATTGCCGCCGTCTCTTTGTATGTATACAATTTCTTTCGAATTAATTGAAGTTTCACATACCGATTCATGAGCCACCCGTTATGCTAGACTACTCTTGTGACGGGACATCGATTTATTTATTTGCGTCTACCATTTTTCTCGAAGGTTCTGCAATCGGTTTTTATTCTGTCGGCGTACATAGGGAGACGGATGATATCGTTGATCTCGTTTAATACAACCTCTTCTGTGATGTTATCCTTGATGCTCCTCATAACCTATATTGTTAAAGCAGGAAGAGATGAAATCAAGAAATTTGTGAAGTGTTAAGCGGTTGCTGAATGGTTTGGTGCAGAATAATTAAGTGGTCAAAATGATTAAGAGGCTCTTATGATATAGTGCAAAATGAAATATGGTTGTTTGGTAATTGTTCATAATGAAATCAAGGCGCTGAATGGTTAAGGGAAGACCAAGATATAAAATCATTCAGAGGGTTTTGGAACCATTAAGAGACATACTTTTTTTTCAAACAAGATTCACCTCTTAGCGATTCAGATGTTGCCTCTTAATGGAACCATTAAGAGGTAAACAAATAGCCCCTAAGAACATGATTTGTCAAACCGAAGGGTCATTGGCCCGATGGTACCCGATAGGGCCCAACTTCTCATGAGGTCAAGTGTTCAAACCTCACCAAAGGTGATGAATGTACATGAGTATTTGCTGTATGTATGTTTGTGTGTGTGTGTGTGTGTTTGTGTATGTAGAATTAGGATCTTGTGAGAAATCAAAATTTGATGAGAAGCGTAGGAAGGTTATAAAAAAATGCCAGCATGGATACGTTAACACAAGTTAAAATAAATTAAAAGGAAATGTTAACATGTGTTAAAGTACATTAACATGTTAACTTATGTGAACTTCCGCTTACAAAGTGCTTTATACACTTCTTATCAAAATTTATTTCTCATCGGAAACCAACCCAATTCTATATATGTATATGTATATGTATATATAGATATATATATATATAGAGAGAGAGAGAGAGGAATAATCAAATGGGAACCACAAAAAGGTCGTGAGAACTAGTTTTCATGTGGTTGTTTCACATTGTGAAATAATGCATGTGAAAGCACATTGTTGCTTCAATATGTCATTATTTTTAATATGCATTTTTTGTTTCACATTGTAAAACAACACTACACTTTCACATGCGAACACATGACAGAGTATTTCTAACGTTTCTCAACCTTTTTGTGGTTCTCATTTGATTATGCTTAAAAGAATATGGTTTATGAATGAGAAGAACCAAGGAAGTGGACCTTCTTGAAAGTTATAAATTCGTTCGGTGTCGATTTATCGGGCCGCATTCGCATAAAGACCCAAACGTCTTCCTCGGAATCCCATGAACACTCTATTATCTTCCCGGATAACGAAAATACATCTACTGACGGATCTACAACTCATAATCACGCGATCAAGACTATGCAAGTGAAGGTAAATAGAAAAGAAGACATTTACTCTATACTATGCTTTGTGCTCAATATCCCTATGTTTACAAACCAAACCAAACCAACCCAAACAAAACGAACCCAGTAGATCCCGCTCGAAAACCATTCGAAAACATGGTTTGGGTGGGGTGAGATGTACGCATAGTTGACATCTACCCCTAGAGTAGAGCGGATGTTTCCGTGAAGACCCCTGCCTTTATGTTTGTGTAACCTATTTGCTTGTGCACACATTCTCATCTATATCTTGCTCGCATGTTTTATCTTTTTGTTCTCCACGGGGGTCATCACGGAGACAACATCTGTAGAGGTATCTACATACATCTTACTCTCCCCAGACCCTACTTTTACGTGTGATTTACGGGGTCCGTTTAGTTTGGTCTAACAGTTGCTCTATACGTTATGTTATTTCGTATTTTGATACTTCCGTTATGTGGGTTTCATTTATAGTCGTTTGCTACGCAATGATTCGCATGACCAAGAAAAGGCACACCAGGGTAAATATAAAACACCAACATTTTTAACATTTCCATTCTCTAGGGGCATAAGTGTAAATCTTTTAAGAATCGTGAAAACCAACAATTCATGATGAATATCATAAATAATGAAAATAAATGATATTCATCATGAATAGTTGGTTCTCACGGTTATCAAAATATTTACGGTTCCTATGTGAACTTTCTCCCCTTTTTGTAAGTCCTAAATTATAACAAAGGTCAAACATGGGTATCATGATCAAAACATTCTTGAGAGCTAACGGAAGGAAATCAAACAAATGACATACCTCTAAAAACAACGCGATTTCCATCCATCGTTTTTCTTCTTCCACGCTCGTTCAAACAAAGCATATGACGATTATTGTTTCCCACCTATCAAGATATACACTTGCTTAGATAAAATACCGAAGAGGGAATATAAAACTCTAATAAAAACAAACACACACATCTTTTTACAACCTCGAAGAGGAAATCAACCGAGTTCATTTCCGGATACTTCCACTTCAAAAGACCTTCATGTGTGCGAGGCACATATGGATCGTCCCAACCCTATCAGTAAAAAACCATCAGTTTCCACAAACGTGTTAACAAGTTCGTAATGGAGACTAATCCACCAAATAACAATTAATCTTTTCGTGCATACGGGTGGGTTCAAGAGAAAACAAAAAGGAGAACGAGGGAACCTATCTGAACTATCCATCTAATCGAACGGTTGTGAATAATATGGACGGTTACATTTTGCCAAAACTAAATCCATGATTACAAGGACGGTTACATTTGAATCTGGACCATTTTTAGATCCGACGGTTGATATGGGTCCTTGTTCTTCGTTTTTGGGTTCTCTCTTGAACCTACCCCTACGTGCATAATGAAAGAAATTAAATTTTAAAGCATGCCCATAACACAACGTAACTTCCCAAAGACCATCAATGTCTTGTAAAATCATCCATAATCACCTGGAAAATGAGACCATCCGATGCATGTGAGAGGCGTGGAATGAACTCCTTTAGAAGCTTAGATACAGCCGAAAGTAGGTAAAAGTCTTTCCGCCTCACCTAAAATGTATCGATTGTTCAAAATGAATCATAAATACGAGAAGAACCGTTGATATCAAGAGCAAATGGTAAGTGATGGCTTGGTACGTACCCTAAAGGGTTCCAAGTCATATCTGTAGTACGGATTTCTACTCTTGAACAAACGATCTCGCTCAATATTTCGAGGTTTAATAACTTCATTCTCAAGTATCATCCACCTTTCGCTAAAAGGACGCTGCAAGGACATTGACAATCCAACGTTGAGCTTCATGTAGAGTATCTTAGCAAAAGAATCACAAAAACAAAAATCTTAACCCAAAGAACCCGCTCATTGACACCTATGTTAAGCTTCTAGAAAACCAAGCAATTCCAGTATATCACACCCGGAGGTGGGGTCAAGGGAGAGGGGGTACGATGTATGCAGATTTGACCTCTGCCTAAAAGTGTAAAGCGGGTGTTTCCATAATGACCCCTGGCTAGTGAAAAGTGTGTGAAAGGGAGAAAAAAGGGTATGATTAAAAAAAATACAAAACTAAATAAGAATAACAAGGGTTTTGTCGTACTGGTTAAGGCATCTGCCCAGGGTTCGAATCCAGGCGTACACAACAATTGTGGCCACTGAGGTTTAATCAGGGTTGATGTCTTACGGTCCTAATTTGCCAAGGGATTAGCCTAGACATAGCCTAGGACACCCTTCCCAGAAAAGGAAAAAAACAATAAAACTAAAAAGAGAGACAAATATTTTAAATTTTGAGAAATTGGATATGAGTACGCAACAACAATATACATAGAAGCAAATACAAGAAAAACATAACCAAGGTGTGAACACAAGGCTAACTTAGGTTTTTGGCAACCTAACCGCCGACTCACTAACCCTATCCCTACCCTCTACTTCTCCGGCTCCCATCTCCTGTCTAGAACCCCACCCCAAGTCTTGCGGTCTCCAAAAGCTCCTATCAGATGTCATGTCCTCAGAAATACCCAAAGCCGCTAGGATATGTTAAGGTTCCCGTATCATCCCTATTTTGGACGTGACTTGACCAAGTCTAAGGGGTTGTGTTTTTTTTTTAAATCTCTTCTGAATCGTTCAGGCCTACCCAAAGCTGCCAGGATATGTTAAGGTTCCCGTATCATCCCTATTTTGGACGTGACTTGACCAACTTCACCACTGTCGTCTAAAGGGTTGTTTGTTTTTAAAAAAAAAACCTCTTCTGAATCGTTCAGGCCTTTTTACATTTAGACTGTTTTTTTCCAGTTTTCATAACCTCTTAACTCTGAAATTCGTCTGAAATAAGAAGTGGTGACCTAACTTCTTAAAACCTCTTATCGTCACCTCAGTTCATATGCTCTTCTTTCTCTCAAGACGCCTCCAGACATTACAGAAACATACAGTCTCGTTGATTCAGATTTCAGACTTCAACATTACCTCTTATTAATCAGAAGTAAAATAAGACTTCAGACCTCTTAAAAAACAAACCGCACCTAAGCAATAATATTGTCGCAGATAGCAAAATTACGGACAGTCCTATGGCTACAAACTGGTTAGACTGTGACGCAACTGTCAGGCTCTAAAGAAACTATTAACTATGAATTACGGAACTCTCGTAACATAGTACAGCCTAGCCAACAAGTCACAGGATAAAAAAGAAAAGAAGAGGAAAAAGGGATTTACCTCTACGAGTGATACTTTGTTGATTGCTATCAGATCATATATGAGATATCTCCTTTCCTGCTTGTGTGTGCTCGGGTCCGTATCAATTATCATTTCTCCATCAAGTAAGGTGTAGTGATGAGTGTTTATGGTTGCACCCTAACAGAAAAATGTGTCAGATGCATGCTCATCAACGAAAAGGGACATATGATAGATGCTGAAAAAGGTAAAATGCAACAAAGCTTGGTTTAGTTCCTATCTAACGTAACAAAGATTTTTTTTTCCTCAATCGATGTAACAAAGTTTCAAAATTTTCTTTTTTAACCCATTTTGATGGTAACCCTGCTCATCTTGTAACACTTGATGCCGTGGATACCTGTTTACGAAGGGGTGACGAAGAAGTGTAAAATAAGCTTGACATTATGTCATCAAACGTTACATTATCAACATGTTATCAGTCAAAATGGGTAAAATAATAGGAGACTCTGAAACTTTGTTACATTAAATAGGAAAAGTTGAAGCTTTGTTACATTGATTGAGAAAAAAAATTCTTTGTTTCACTAAATAAGAACCAAGGCAAACTTTGTTGCATTTTGATGCATTTTGCTCTATTGAAAACCTAGGTAGATGGAAGTAAAGCAATAGTACCTCATTCCATATCAAATTGAATCCTATCTCACGCATTTTAAGGATTCCTTATATGATTAAAAGCTTTGGGACAAAATTTTGAGTTCAGAGAAACACTATCCCAGAAAAATGAACCAACAAGTTATTTGATGTGCCAAGAAGCTCCTTAATGCTGAAAAATAGTGTTACATTTGATATGGGACAGATGAAGTATATTCTAATTGCATACTACCTCATTAACAATTCTGCATGGAAACCGCAACTCAACACTTCGAAATTGGAAATTTCTATCAATAAGATAGCATCCATTCCAAGTTATTAACATCATATAGCGTGTTCCATCGGCCTTCCATGTGGCATAATAATACCGCTGCCTCAAGAGTTGTAAGTTGTCCCTGGATTAGGACAATCAATGGTATAAGAACTTTGAAGAACATTATACTGTTTGAAACACAAAAACATGTTTCTATGATCACTTCATCACTTGGCTAGCATCTTTTACAATAATTTTACCAAAATAAGTACGTATGTAATACGAATGCAGCATTTTATGACAAAGTACTTGAGGTTTAAGCACTCAGGTTAGTGTTTTACGTATTTTACCGTCAAAATAGCAGTCGATGCTGATGAAAAATGTCAGATTTTAGGGTTGTAAATCCTGACCCTTCATCAAGCAGGATTGACTCTAAAATACATGCTCTAAATTTTTATTCAAATAAGTAGAAACGGCCATAGACATAAATCTAGCTGAAACAGACAAACTCACACATGGAATAAAGCTAAATCATGTATTTTTTGAAAAGGAAAAAACAAAAGATGATTTAAACATTAAAACTGCACCTGCTAAGAGAAACAGGGTGTGATCCTGGAAATTGTGGCTTTCCTCGTCCCTGAATATTAAAGAAAAAGAGAGAGAAGGAAAAAGAGTAAAGTTCGCCTCCAAGTAAACAGGCCCATTTCTTTCTGTATTACTAACTTAAGGATTAACAAGTAACCAAGTCAAATATCAGTTGGACTCTCACGATTTTAGATAAAAATTTGACAAGTACAAAATCAGCTCCAGGTGACAGATTACAGCTCTAGGCAGTGCAAAAACTACAACTCCAGACAGTGACCAAATAAACCCAGTATATCCCACCCGGAGGTGGGGTCTGAGAGGGCTAACATGTACACAGACCTAACCTCTACCTGAAAAAGTAGAGCGACTGTTTCCTTGAAGACCCTCGGCTTGTAAAAAGTGTGCGAAAGAGAGAAATGCATACAAGATAAATTTTGAAAAGCTAGGTATGACTTATGAGTAAGCAATAACAACAAATTTGAGCAGGCACAAGAAAAACATAATCAAGGTTAAGAAACTGCAAACCTAGGTCTAACTTAGGACTCTGGTAAGTCGTAACCTAACTAACGACTCGCTAACTCTCATTAGTGCAAGTAACACTCAAACATCAAGCTAAAATCCAAGACAAAACAGATAACACTACTCTGTCTAAAATGTAAAATGAAAATGTTGTGAAAACACGCCATAGATAGAAGTTTCCCAAGATACTCACCCGTACGTTCAACTTGAGAGCTTGATTGCAGAACTGCCTCATTGTCTCTATCTGATTATATGGCACATTATCTCCCAATATATCATCATTTGTCATCTCGCTTGGTACCATAGCATTTGCCACCTCACCTGCTCCCATGGAATTTTCCATCTCACCTTCTCCCAATACGTTTGTCATCTGACCTGCTTGTACATCATTGTCCTGCAAACTCTTATAATTAGAAGATCAAGTACAAGGGGTGAAACTTTTTATCATAAAAATACCGACCATCCAAACTAAGGGGCCGTTTACCATCACAAACTGGGTAAGCGCTAACCAGGCAAGAGTGTGCTCTGGGTAAGCACGGACCAAGTCAGAAAGCAACTCCTCCCTTACTGGGTCAGCATATTTGTGGGTCAGAGTGTGTTGGTAAACGACATCCGTTGTTACCAGGTGAGCACCTCTTACTCAGTACGAGGCAGTCAGAAGATGGTAAACAAACCCCTAAGTTCTAAAGGCATTCTATCCCAACTAATGTTTCCACACAGAATAAAATGATATCAGGAGCTATCTTCCGTCCCAAGAACATCTGGATTACATACCTGCAAACCAGCAGCTGCATCATCATCCCGATCAGGTGACCTCTTCCATTCTGGGGTTTGTGGGCAAACAAAGGCTTTAGGCTTCTGTTCACCAAAAACATCGTATAGATCATCAATGTAATCTTGTTTGTAAATCCCTGGAGGACGTGCTTCAGAAAATCTATTTATCGCCTGCATGTGTTACAAACATACACGATTTCAAACTTGATTTGTTCAAAGAGAGACCACATGGAAGTTCTCCTTGACTAGTCAAATCACCTACCTCTGTGACGGAAAGTGATTCTGCCCGAATAAGAAAATGAACAATCATATATCCTGTCCGATTATGGCCATGTGTACAATGGACAAAGATATACTTATTTGAATGAGCTTGTTGGGAATAGAACTGGGTCACCTAATAAACATAAATACAAATGTCAGTAACAGAAATCTTCATGAATACCAAAATTCTCAACAACAAAAAAAGTAAAAAGGTAAACAAAAAGTGGGCATATTTCTTTCTAAACCAAACCAAACAAGTATATCCCACATTCCCACCCGGAGGTGGCGTCAGGGGGAAGATGTACAAACCTGACCTCTACCCCAACAGGGTAAAGCGATTGTCTCCGTGAAGACCCCCGGCTAGTTAAAAGTGTCAAAAAGGGAGAAAAACAGATATGCTAAACATAGAAAAGTTAGATATGAGGAAGCAATAGCAATACAAATAGGTATAGAAATAAAGTTAAATATGCTAGAATTTGAGAAACTAAGAAACACCAATATAAATAGAAGAAAGTACATTGATATTGCGAAATGTAAATGTCACTTCAAGCACACCAGATATTTACTGTAGAATCTTTGGTAAGACACAAAAACTAAAAAATGAAGGCATGTTAGAGGCATTGGCGCATTGCATGTGTACACCCTGCATCTAGAAAAGCATATAGATATAACAGAAGCCTACCTCCTGAATAAATTTCTCTACAGACTCGGTATCAGGCACTGCATCCCTTCCTGCGCACCTGATCTGGCATTTGAAGAAGTGATTGAAAAAATTAATGAACTGGTTTTATTGTGGACGGTTATAACATGACCAAGAAGTAGTTACTGATTCTCTTACCTTAACATACTCAATACCTTCTCTCGTCCAATCTGACTCGCGATAGTACCGATTAGTGTTTGTTAGATCTATTACTAAACCTAGCTGAAAGGATGGTATAAAATTTCTTAAGTAACCTGGTAAACCTAAAATTGGAACAATTATATGTAAATAAACATATAAATAAGAAACTTCACGATCCTATAAAAAAAATGCCTTGACATGCTAAAGGAGAACCTAATAAGATCAGTACTTACTTCTCTCCCTAAACGCCGTTGCTGACGTATCGCTTGTTGAGGGGAATACCTTTTATCAAAAATAACCTTGTCATTGAAAGAATCACCGAGAGGGACTTTTGAAGGTATAATAAAACTTATTGCATCCCCATATGGAGGGCAGTCCAACCAACCTACAGGAAGAAAGAGAACCATATGACTACATTTGTATAAGTGAATCAGATATGGAACAAGGATCACTTCAAATAATCCGACTAAAGCACGGTCTATAAATTACTAAAGAAAGAAATAAGGGGAATGGAAAGATAAACTGGCTACTGAGAAGATTAAGTCATGGCAAAAACAAAATCGGTTTGCTTCACTATAACCCAACAAGCCAGATATCTGATTCATAGAGATTCCCTCTCACTAGCCAGAGTAGGCTGTGTAAAAAGATCGTCTTTCTTGACTAAATGACAAGCAACAACTACATGAGGTCATGAGCCTATGACAAGATCTTAAATTAATTAAAGGATCAAATTTAATTTTATCTAGAAAGCAAGGGGATTTCTTTATCTTTTAAATCAAGAAAAAGAGGAACATTTAAAAAAAATCTAACTAAAGGTATCTAAGAATACATATCTATGCTAAAAAATACACACGTATGCTGCATGCAAACACTCCCCACACAAGGAAAATACATCGTCAATTTAAACAACGAAGAAAACTCAAGGCCTACCTGGGGGAAGGCTATTCCGGTCATATAATCCCTTGTCTCCACTCTGAAATCCCTGACTATGCTTGGATGGCTGGGACATATGCATCGGGTCCACATCCACATATCTTCTTTTTGATCCCCCATTCCTTCTCTCCTGAGACTCAAAACACTTGAGATCAGATCAGCTGTTATAACTCTAAATAGTTGGTTTCAGTTTGATTCTGTGCACACACTAAATAGCTTATGGTTGAATAATTGTCTAGGTGTACACATTTGCCAAGTGTTTTATGTCAATGATTCAAGCATATGCAGATAAAGAGCATTTCAAGAGAATCCTTATATATCAGGCAAATTGAAAGAACTAAAAAGCTTTCTATAAGCTCCACCACATTGCTCACAATTCCAGCTATTCTTAGAGAGTAATATACACGTTAAGTTGGTATATATCATTAACCATAGAGATATCTATTAGTGACAAAAACTCTCCGCATCATTTACTGAAAGATATGGACAAAATTTTCTAGGTTGAGGAAAGGATGACCATATACTCTCATGATCACACAAATTTTTATACGTTCAGAAAGCCCCTCTTCCTGAACACTGGTTCCCCATATTTTCCACTTATTATTGATATGTTTTTACAACATACATAAGAAACGTGACACTAAACAGCAAGTTCAAAACACATATAATAAATCCATGTCAAGTCAATAGTTCAATCCAAGAGTAACTATTGATAAATACATCGGTATTCCTTTTCTCTAAGCAAATACAATCTTGAGTTTAAGTCCTTCACAACAAGTTTAAAGAAAGCTAGACATAAATTATTGGATCTTAAATAAGTTGCACATCACAGGAGATTGAAGCCTATCATAATCAAAGGAGGCACAATACAATGCACATCATTAATTTTGCCTCTCATGACTAGATTTTAACCTGATTTTATGATAAGAAATTAATATCAAAGAAATGTATTGAATTATGCTTTTTAAACACACAAAATAAGTATAACGAAAAAATGTAACCATGAATTCATATAACTATACAAATATCCTACATGAATGTGCATATGTATAGCAAAAGAATATTATAGAGACTATACTTGGCCCATGGTCCCAAGGCCGGTCAATCTCTCTCGTCCAGCAAACTGAGTTTTTATAGTATCTGAACGTATTGAGTCATCTTCCTCTGGTAAAGGAGAGGCATTCAAGTCCATGTGTTGATTCCCCACATCAACAGAAAGCTTTCGTGATATGTAGATCCAACTACTCAGGAAGAACTGAAATTCTAAAACACCAAAAGCTCAATCAACGATATCATACCAAGCATGATAAACTATAACTGCTAGCATGATGTTAATGTCAACCTGTGTGGATTACAGGCAAAACTTAGTAACAAAAGCACATAGTTTATGGAGCTAAGACATGCCATTCTTAAAAGAAAGTGGGCGACTGGGAATATTATATTGGAAGGGGCAAGTTCATTTGAGAAACATAAGTATTTTGATAACCGTGAGAACCAACTATTCATGAATTATTCATAACGAATATCATGAATAAATAAAATGCTTGATATTTAGCTCTATTCATCATGAATAATTGGTTATATCGATTCTCAAAATATTTACGGTTCCTAGATGAACTTTCCCCTATATTTGTAATGCTATAAAGCTAGACACTCATGTTGATTCCAACCAACCATGAACTCCCAGTTGCAAATTGATTAAAACAGTTTCCCTTGATCTTGGAAAGAAAGGTTCTTCACCAAGGTGTCAAAGTAGAATATAATCATATATCACCTCACTTTAAGTCACTGCATTATATGATAATGTGTGTACACCTTCTAAACCCAAGTTAATTATGTGCTTTCAAACACAATACCATTTTCCCTCATAATAAACCCCATTATTCCATTATAAATGATCAATTTGCTCACAACTTAAAAGTTAACAAAATCACTTTTACTTCAATATGAAAGTATCAGAAACAAACAATATACCCAAATTAAATAAAAACTTTCTTCTTATATTCAATTAAACCCTTTACCCCCTAATTGCCCCCAAAAAAAGAGCCTTTTCATCACACTAACGCAGCAAAAGAGTTGTATAATTCGAAAACCACAAAGCATAAAGAAAGTTCGTAAGAAAAGTAAATGAAATTCAAGATTTCAATTGAAGAACAATAGTTGTATACATATACGTGTATACACAAAACATGGATGAAGATCAACTACGATTGGAAGGTTTCTATGAAATCCTAAACGATTCAGTAGCTAGATCAAATCAAAATTAACCAATAGAGTAGAATGAAGAACACCATCGCACCGTGAAATTGGATTCGGGTTTCGGATTTGGATGAATGTTTTTTTAGGGTTTTTTGCCCGCCAGACGAAGTTGGTGTAAATAAATATAGGGGAGCAAACGTACAAACTGACAATTAAAAACCGCCTATCTAATGCGATCCACATAACGGCGTCGTTTTTCTGCGTCTTACCTAAGTAAACGTTTGACTGAGCCGGTGGTAGTCAACGACTACAGCCTACGGAGCCAGCTTCAATAAAATGATCGGCTCAAATAAACTCAGAATGGAAATTTAATCACGTTTGAATATATGTTAGCTTTTTTTTTTTTAAGCATATGTCTGTGTCAGTTTATGTGTATCTCGACTAATTTTCATGTTAATAGATTTATAATTTTACGTAAACTATTAAGGAGGAATTTTTTTAACATGCAGACCATTAATTTGTTGGGAGCCCTTGACTCTTACCCCCTTGTGTTAAATCCGTCCCAGTCCCTGCTCAGGGGTCTTTGAGAACAACTATAAAAATCTCAATAGCTTTGTAGGACTTGAACCGATGATCTTTGAGGAAATTTCCCAAAGAACATGTGTTTGACTGGTAAAAATATGGAATTTATCCAAAAAGAAAAAAAAAAGAAATGTGTTTATTTGGTTCCTTTAATATAACTTTTATAATGAAAAATTGAAAATGATAAATCACCAAAATACTCTTTCATGATATTTTTATGTTTTATTATTTAATATATAAATGTTGTATAATAATAAAATTAACAATAATATTAGTTGGTGTGGCAACAATGTAGTGGTGACGATATAAACGATAGTGGCGGTGATGACACATGGTGTTGGTGTATGAGGTAGTCGGTAGTGGTAGTGGTGTGGTGGTGAAAGTCGCACAGGCGATAATAGTGGTAGTGATGGTGGTGGTGGTGGAGGTGATGGTGATAATGGTGGCAACGGTAGTAGTGGCAGTGATGGTGGTGGCAGTGGATGCAATCGCATGGTTGAATGAAACAACACAAGGGCATAACGATCTTAATAAAAAAAGATTTGATGAAATGGAATTGTAATTCCTCGTCAAAACCTAAAGAATTTAAATTACATCATATGTGGAATTGGAATTCCGTATTAAAATTTAAAACACATGGAATGAATCAAATACATAAATGAAATTTAATTGATGGAATTAACCATGTAAGTTATTTTCAATGACCCAGACATCACCTAATAGTTTTTTAAAATAAATATACTATAATTTTCATGATTCTTTATGAGATCGAACCGAAAACATTTTATGTGTACCAAGTTTTACACTAACATTTATTTATTATGTATCAAATGCTATATTTGTTTTGAAACAACAATGTTTGAAGGTGCACGAAAAACCCAAGTAGGCAAGTAGTCAACACCGGGTTTGCACGGAAAACCAAGTAGCAAGCATCGATTTGAGATTGGGATCCATTTAAGACCTGTCCAAAACGACTTTGTTCAAAATCTTTAATATTGGGTATTAGAGATGGCCAAAAATCGATCCTGACCCAAGTCAGGCATGTCCGAAAGCGGTCCCTTCAAAAACGGGCTAGCCGGTCCTGACCAAAAATATTAGGACCACTCTAGGCCCAGTTACTAATTTCGGACCGGGGCGTCCTTGAAATTTCATAAAGAGTAAATTACATTTTTTGTTCTTGTGATTTGTTGAAAATTTCCATTTTCGTACCTATAATTTTGAAATTACAAATTACATCACTATAGTTTCTAATTCATTATTATTTTTATTCTTATGATTTAAACTTGATTGTTTTTTTCACCGTATGGTTTACAATTCATTTATAGTTTAGTTACTCGTACTTAAAAGTAGTAATTAGCCTCAAGGATGGAAATAGAAATAAATTGCAAACGATATGAATGAAGACTGAAATTTCGAAAACACAGGGACGAAATTAGAGATGGCAAAAAAAAAAACGACGGTGAAAACCGAAAACCAAACATTTCGGGTCGTATTCGGGGACGGGGCGGGGATCGAGGATGGTATTGGGGGCGAGGACGGGGACAGGGACCATCCTCACCGGCCAGACCCGATATATATATATATATATATATATATATATGATATATAATACATATTTTAAACTTCAAAATTATTTTGGCCTACAACTTAAATATATATATATATAGAGAGAGAGAGAGAGAGAGAGAGTCCGGTTCAAACGAGAACAATATCTATTTAAAAGAACATGATAACTAATAAAATCCTTAGTGATTTTACATTAACACACGAAAAAGGGACTTTGGCCGCGGCTTTAAGTCCACGTGTTTTTTTTGCGCATTAATGTAAAATCACTAATGATTTTGATAGTTTTCGTGTTCTTTTAAATAGTTACTGTTGTCGTTTGATCTCCCTCTCTCTCTCTCTCTATATATATATATATCTATTTTAAAATCCCAAACCCAATTTTAAACTTGTGTTTTTTTTTTCGGGTTCGTGTTTGTTTCGGGTTTAGGGGAAAAGCAACGGGTAACGGTGATTTTGTTTTCTTAACGGGTTCCCCAACGGGGAAACCGCGGGGACCCGATGGGGATCCCTGATAAGATCCCCGACATGGATCGGTACGGTTACGGAGACATGGATACTTACCGGTTTCGGGGACGGAGACCCTAAAAACCGCCCGGAAACAAGCTCGTTGCCATTCCTAGATGAAATCCCCAACTTTTAACAAAACCACAAAGACCAAAACAGGTAATTTACTCTTTTCATAAATAATATAACCTGTACTGGACTTTTGGATCATAACCGATCTCGATCCTCGTCCCAATCGGTCTTTCACCGGGCCGGGCCTAATTTGGCAATCTCTAAACGGGTATGGTTCCTAAAGACGACGAGCCCATGGTCATAAATATTGGGCTTTTCAAATGGGCTGGCTGACGGCAGTGGCCCAATAAGTTAAATAACAACGATAAAACCACCACTCTCGTGCAAAAGCCCTAAAACTGCAAAACCCTCATTTCCCCCTTCACGTTTTCCGGCAAATCGTAAAAATCCTCAGTCTCTTCTTCATTCTCTCCCGCAATGAAGCTCGTCCGGTAAGTCTCAAGGTTATCTGTGTTTTTCCTTTAAATATTTTTGAGAATTTGGAGGTTTTCTTTTTACGATTTTGTCACTGATGTTGTGTTTTTTTGTTTCGTTTTTGGTTGATTTTGTTGGCTGAACAGGTTTTTGATGAAGCTGAACAACGAGACAGTTTCGATCGAGCTCAAGAACGGGACTGTTGTTCACGGGACAATCACAGGTTTCTATCCGTTTCTTCACTCGTTTTTACAGGAATTAGTTACTGAAAATCGTGCATTTTACGGTTTCGTTTAGTTATGCTTTGAAATTTTCTTCGTTATTTAGTGTCGTCGGAACAGCCATTGATTCTTGTCTAGTGTGTGTTGATTCCCTTGCAAAGTAATTTATGTTGTTCGATATTTAAACATTGTGTTCGTCCAAGAACGAGGTTAAGGCGATCATGTTATTGTAGGCTTCATAGTGATTGGGTTTCAGCTCGTGTTTGCAATGCAAGGTTATAGTTCTCTTAGTAGGTTCCTTTTGCGTTATTTATTTCATATGGTTCATTTGGAGGCTGTAAGATGTTAACTTTACTTGTTCAGAAATGTAAGCGGGGAACAATGTTCTGTACTCATAACTTTGTAGTTATTTGTTGTAACCACATAATCCTTCTAGGAAGCAGGAAGGATTCATTTATTTCAGTGAGTGGTGTACCAGTAAATTTCATATGCAAATTTGGTGTGAAGGCGTTTCTAGCAGGTTAGAGTTGGTTTCGTTAGGTATTTGTCATGTCAAGTTCCACATGTATTGCTTCTTAAATAGGTCTGGAGATTTGGCAAATAAATGTTAAATGCCAGTTTAAATTTTCGTTACTGCGAGATATGTTGGCAGCCGTGGATTGTTTGATTCGAATTTCATTTAAATTCCGAAATCAATTACAAATAATACAAAAGGGTCTTTTGCCAATAAGTATATGCGTAAGAAAACATTTGCGGAATTAAAAGTATTAGGGATCATGATTGCAAAAGGCCGTGACACATAAAGTTCTCCACTCAACTAGTGGCTGAGTATTTTACGTATATGATGAGTACAAGCTTGAAGGTAGGAGTCATAGATTCACAAAATTAATTAAACTCATATAACTAAAAGGGATGATGGATCTGGAGATCGCCCAACTATTACACTTTATAGGAATAGGCCACTCACATTCAAAAAGTTGCAAAGAGACTACTCGCCGCACATTTTTAGGCCAATATCTCTCCAGAATACACTTACTCTTGCAAGGCAAAACCAAACACAAAAAAAAAAAAAAGATATTGTTTTAGTTGACAAATTATTGCCTAGTGGTGTCAGGTGTGCTGTACTTTCGAATAAGCAAGTAAATCTTTTCCCATTATTCTCTCTTCCTGTTCCCTTCTCACAAACCCACTTCTTCTCTCGCACTTTCCTCTTATTACCTTCATTGCCATCCTGTGGCTCGATCCAATGAATGTCCTAAATTGTGACAAGCTAGTTGGATTTCTTTGTGTGAACATGTATGGAAAGTTGCTTTAGAATTGAATGACCATTAATGTTTGGTGTGGGGACTATTATTTAGAAGTTTAGTTACTCATACTTGAAGTGTCAATAATTATACCATACCTTTGAAAAGATAACTATAAATGGGGTTTTGCTTGAAGATATATTAGTTTTATAATATAAATACTTGTATGGGATGCTGCTAAATCGTAGTTATCACAGCGCTACAACTAGTCATGGCGGTAGTCAACTGCTACATGCTCATCATGACGCATGGCATGTTGTTTGTATGACAATCATTTAATACATGCCATTTATATGTTTGTGGCGCTAAGAGTTAGCTACCATTTAAATGCACACACACACCAAATCATATTTATTGCCTACACCTTAAGAATTAATACACATTATATAATAGTATTTTAAACCCATTAAAACAAGTCAACATTTAATAGCACCATAATTTTTGTTCCTTTTTGATATTTTATTCAAAACGTTTATTATTTTTTTAATATATAAAATATGTTGCTTTAATCCATTAACAATTAATGTTTCTGCTTGAAACTTCTATTCAAACAAAAGTGATGATAGTCTCACCACCTCGTAGTAAATGTTTCATTCAATTGGTGGGTGAATTATCTACAAATTCTCTTTGATTGTTTAAAAATTGTGTCACATCTTTTACTGACTAATGTGTAGCCAGTACACTTACAAGAAACATATGCACAGTTACTCACTACCAACTGAAAATTTATAACCTTGATACATGCTTATACACAAACATAGCAAAGGAGCTATAAGCAGGGGAAGAAAAGATGGAATAGAGGGACAGTAGATGAATTGTAATGGTATATGACGTTATGTTGAAGTGAGACAAATTCATTGTATAGCTTCTCTTCCTCATTACATAAATAATAATTTTCGTTTGCTTTTACATTTTCATTTTATAGGTCGTGATCTGGTGGGTTATTGGATGTGGTTTATTCGAGTTAGTTAATAGTGTTTGCTACATATTTCTAGTCAATTGTCTTGCATACGCTCACATGGTGATGCATAGCCATAACCTATATCAAGCGCCAGGACACCTAGCAACACCATGATAACTATGCACTAGATTTACTAAATTAAATGACAATAATTTACAACTTAATTACAACTAAAATAGTGACATGTTTTAATTGCACTTTGCTCTTACACACACCAAGCTATTATTTTAACTCATACGGATCAATGTCAACTTTTTATGCAGTGGCAAATGGCATAATACACGATTTACATAGTAGGTGCTTTAGTGTTTTTTTTGATGAAAGATTGACCGGAACCATGCTATTTGAGCACGGAGTGTAAATTGGGCGGCGTCTTTGAAATTGTTTTTGGTAGAGTAGCCAATTTAGACAAATTATAGTACTAAGGTGGCCTGCAGCTATAACATACCAATAATCAGTTAATTAATATTATATAATTAGAAACATAAAAGATAAACGTCGCGGATTTTAAATGCCAAATGTCAACAATGTAGGCCGTGCTTTAGAGCTACATAAAAGACATCCAAAGCTGCACTGTCACGGTCACAAAGTCTCTGTTGTGCCTTGTCTTATCCCTGAAGTAGAAAAATGGTTTCATAAATTGGCCAATGGCCATATCAGGTTTTGAGCTTATTTTTAATCCAACCATGATTTTTATATGTGTGTTCATTAATGTTGGTCATATTTGGACCTTGGCCACAAAGCTTGCTGGACTTTGGCCACAAAGCTTGCTATACCATACCTTTATCATTCAGCTTGCCTAGAGACTAGGTTAACATTTTGGACCACGTATGTGGCTTTCCATAGCTATGGTTTTAATTCTCGAAATGTTATTACTTGAACAGTTTGGTACAAATAATTCATTTCTCTGGGTGACAAGGACCACACACAGATGTTTTGTATGATTATTTACTCCGATAATGCTGCTTCATGCTTTCAAATAAAACTTGTAAAATGTCACTGTTACTTTTTGTGACAAGTCTTATATTTCCCATATTATTAAGGTTTCGCTTTTGGAAGCCCATATATATGCTAGAAAATATTAAAGAAAATTTGCTCAATAAACTTATAGCCTGGTGTGATGTGATTTGAAGTTCGAGTTTTATGCAAGGCAAATAATGGTTTTTGGTGTCTCTTTTTTTGACACTGAAATATTAGTCTAAAATCCTAGCTTAATTTTTTTATTCTTGTTATTCTTTCTAAGACCAAGATGATAATAGTATATGTCAGAGGATGGTGTTTTAAAGTATTTCATATATAGTCTTTTTTTTCAGTTTTAATTTTACTGATATCTTTGACTTTTGATTCTTCAGCTTCAGCAAAGTCGTGATTTTGTAACGCCTAGTATTTTTAAGTGCAAGAAAAAGTTAATAAAAAACATTTGTTTTAGCAATGGATATCAGACTTTGAAATGGACTTTGCAAAATGATAATTAATTGTTAATATTGGCCGGTCCATAATTTGATTAATTAAATTGTTTCAAATATATGGAATAAAACCTGAGCCTGAAGGAACCAATGCATAATCACTGATCTGTCACCAAATAGTTATCGGAAATGTTTTTTTTTAATAATCTATTGGGTGTTTTCTTAGGTATTTAGATTGGCTACAGCAGTAAAGAAGTGTAATTATAAAATTGCATTGTATGGTGTAGAAATAGCATAAAATACTTTTCATTTTGTGGGACAAGATAGAAATAAGTTTCTTAGTAAATTGGTTTGAAGCAATGTTAATATGGATAGGATCTCAAAAGTCATGAAAGTGGTTCTATTATTACCTCTTAATAGTTCCATTTAGAGGCAATCTCTGAATCGCTAAGAGGTGAATCTTGTTTGACAAAAAAAGTAATCCTCTTAATGGTTCTAAAACCCTCTGAATGATTTTGTATCTTGGGTCTCCCTTAACCATTCAGCTCCCTAATGTCATCTTGAACAATTACCAAACAACCATATTTCATTTTGCACTATATCATAAGAGCCTCTTAATCGTTATGACCACTTAATCATCCTGCACCAAACCATTCAACAACTGCCAAACAACCCCTAAGAGTAGTAATATAGGAAAAATAGTACTTGCCATTTTTAACTTTGATTAGGTGCTAATGGCTTTTTGTCCATTGATGTTTGTAGCTTAAATGATATTTTGGTACTGAATTTGAGCTTCCTTTAATAAGTCAAATTGCTGAGCACCAATTCTTTAGGAGTTCCAAAGTTAATTTAAGCTATTGATTTTTAAAACAATTATAGGAACATAAGCTTTCACATTTGAACTTTGACATTTTAGGATTTCTTTTGTTGGTTTTTGTTCAATTGCATTGCTCCCTGGTTTTCTGGGCAACTTTTTTTTTCCTTCCAAAGATCCAATTCTATCAAGTCACCAGCTTTAGGTTGGGAGTCCAGAGGGCCACTTGCTTATCCCTTTCATTGTTGGCAGAGGATTTCTTTTCCCAGAAGTCATTCAAGACGGTAGACAGACTGTCATAGGATTCCTCTTCCATCAACTATTACTGGTCTTGAGACCTTTAGGCTCCATGCTGGTGTTTCTTCATCTATTTGCACATTCAGTTCTAGTCTCTGGTCAAAAAAATTCCATTCAACAGTGGTTGCAAAATTTTTGAGCCTGACCTCTGTTTAGTCACCACATTGGTGGTTTTCTTCAAATCCCTCGACAAATCTCATGAATGCTGTCTCAATTCTATAGCTAAGCTCTGCCACCACCACATATCAAGAAGTTCCTTCAGGACAGCCATTGTCACTGCATTTTTTTTCCAGCATGCTGCGTTTTAATTTCTTTTTCAGGGTGTATTTGGTACACGAGGCAAAAACTTGTTGTCCCATTTTTGGTGCACCATTAGACTGGGACAAGACTTGACTGACTGGATGAGACAGAAATGCTCTTTTTGTTCCGCCAAAATAGGTTGAACTAAAATCAGGGAGATGGACAAGATTGATAAATTACTAAACTACCCATGTCAAGTTAAAACCCTATAATCTTGCACAATTCTTTCACCCGCCTACCTCACTTTCGTCCGTCCAATCCTGTAACACACCCTCAATGTCAACTTCAAATCCATGGCAGTTTGATGTTTCAGTTTTAGGTGTGAAGTTCACGTAGCAATACAGTATCAATATAGCTCTCGAGGGCTTCTGGCCTCTCTGCAATTGTATTATCAATTGGATTAGATGCTAACAGTACAATTTCAACCTGTGTCTAAAAAAGAGGTTATATTGCTCCCTGATATTGGATAAAAAGGCAATGCATGGTGTAGATTTGAGGAAGTCATCGCTATATCTCTGTTAGGAGTCCCCAGATGGTCCTAAAAACTGAGATCGGCTCCAATCAAATGCTCTTAAAAAATGGTAGATAATGACGTCAAGTTGCCAACCATGAATTTAAATTGTTTAATTGCTGATGTTTGCTGTTAGATACGGATGTGATGGAGGACATTTTCACAGTTTTGGAACCCTTTGGGTGGGTGGGTTTGGGGGTCCTTTTCATGTCTTCTATTGTGGTTTACCATTTCACTTTGGGTTGGTTATTAGCTACCAAGGGCTTGTCCTGCTTTCATTCGACTCATACGTAGTTTAATAGAATGTTTGACTGTTGATTAAATCTCTACAACGCTCTTTAAAAGGACGAAATAAAGAAACTTCTGGACTACAATCGAAGTTTCAAATTTCAAGTAGCAATTAAGATGGATGTGTCTGGTTTCTCATAACACTAATTGTAATGAACTATTAAAGCTTGCATGATTGTGGTTGGTGCTTGCACCTGACTAGTCCAAATGGTACTCCCTCCGTCCTAAATAGGCGTCCACATTTTTATTTTAGTTTGTCCCAAAATAAGTGTTGACTTTCAGAAGTAGGCGTCTACTTATCAATTCTACCCTTAATTTCGAGGGAAGTTCATTACTTCCTCTACTATTTAAGGGTAAAATTGTCATTTAGGACCGTTTACCAAATACTAACCGGGTAAGAACTCACTAGGTCATTTACCTTACGGGGTGAGCATGGCAAGGACCAAGAATCTTACCCGGTAATTGAGGGTTGTGACTCTTACCCTGTTAGTGCTTACCGGGTAAGAGACACTTACCAACAATCTTACTATGTCATTTTGATGGCCGAGAATCTTACCCGGTAACGTAAGTGAGGATGGTCACTCTTATCCGGTAATCGCTTACTCGGTTAGCGTTGGTAAAAGGCTCCTTAGTTGATTAAAAAGTCTAATAATTATGTTTCTGTAACTTGTGTCTTTTTCATCATGGACACTTATTTTGAGACGGAGGGAGTAATTGATTAAAAACATACCCCTACCAGACTCTGCAAGGATATAAACTAGAAACATACATTTCTGTATTTTGCTGCTTGCTTTTAACGGTCAATGAGTTGGTAACTATGACTCGGACCACTTGTCAAAACTTCATATGTCAACGTACCCATAACTCGAACCACTTGTGAAACTCGAAAGACACCAAAGCTAGTTGTTGCCAATCTTGAATTCTGACCAAATTTTTTATCTTGCATGGTCGGGTTTGCAGGTGTGGATATTAGTATGAACACTCACTTGAAGACGGTTAAACTTACCCTTAAGGGAAAGAATCCCGTGACGTTAGATCACCTAAGTGTCAGGGGCAACAACATCCGATACTATATCCTTCCCGACAGCTTAAATCTCGAGACTCTGCTGGTCGAAGAAACGCCTAGGGTCAAACCAAAGAAACCAACTGCAGGTATTCATAATTCTCAATCTGATAACATACCTTTTTTAACCATAATTGGCTCATCGGTATCTAGGTTATCGGTAAATCTTAGGTGCCGTTTGTTTTATAAGAGGTCTAAAGTCTTATTTTAATTATGATTAATAAGATGTGGTGTGTAAAAAGGTCTGAACGATTCAGACTTAAGAGCCATTAAGAGGTTTTTTTAAAAAAACAAACAACCCCTTGGCCTCTTTGGTGGTCAAGGTTTCAAATGAGGAGTGTGCGTGAGAGGATTTGTCGTATATAAATATTTGACTCCGTCCCAATATAAGTGTTGAAAAAGGCATGCTGTTTTAGAAATGCGTAATTGTTACACTTTTAATCAACTAAATGACAATTTTACCCTTATTAGATGGAGGGAGTATCTTATAAATTATAATCAAGGATAGAATTGGAAAGTAGACACTTTTGAAAGTGAACACTTAATTTGGCACAAACTAGGATATTTATTTCGGGACTGAGCAATATATACTTGAAAAACATATTTTTTTTATCGTTTAGAAAGGTAGGTCAAGTGGCTATGACATTCGTTTTAAAATCTTCAATAAATAACAATTTTACCCTTAATAATAGAGGGAGTATGAATTTATCCATCTTATGATTAAGGGTATAATTGGAAAGTATGCACTTTTGAAAGTGGACACTTTAATTTTGGATAAACTAAAATAGAAATGTAGACATTTATTTTGGGTCGGAGCAGCGTATATACTTAAAAGAACATATATTTTATTGTTTAGAAAGGTAGGTCAAGTGGCCATGACATATGTATTCGTATTAAAAATCCTTCATAAATGACAATTTTACCCTTAAGGAGTATGAATTTCTCCATCTTATGATTTATGGTATAATTGGAAAGTGGGCTCTTACTGTAGACATTTATTTTGGGACGGAGCGAGTATATATTTCAAAAAGGACGTACTTTTTTTTCTCTTATTGTTTAGAAAGGTAGGTCAAGTGGCCATGACATACATATTCGTATTAAAAATCTTTCATAAATGACAATTTTACCCTTGAGGAGTATGAATTTCTCCATCTTATGATTTATGGTATAATTGGAAAGTGGGCTCTTACTGTAGACATTTATTTTGGGACGGAGCGAGTATATGTTTCAAAAAGGACGTACTTTTTTCTTATTGTTTAGAAAGGTAGGTCAAGTGGGTGTGACATTTGTATTTGTTTTAAAATCTTTTAGGTAGACCGATGGGACGTGGAAGGGGACGCGGTCGCGGGCGTGGTCGTGGCCGAGGCCGTTAATTCTCTTTCGATTGTTGTGAAATCTGGTTTTGTAAACAGTTGTATTGTTGGAGAGTTCTTGTGATAATGTTCTGAATATGGATGTGATCATTTTGCATGTTATTTTTCTCTTGATGCCATTTCTCATTAGACAATAGACCACCATGTGACCCTAAACTTCTTGCCTCTAAGCCCAATGAATACTAATTTCTGAAAACTTAGGTTGTAATTTTATTATTTCTACAATAAAATGTTAATGCAATGAGTGAGGTTCATGAAAATAATTTTTTTAACGAGAGATGTCTATATAGTTTCATTTTTATAATGCTCACCCTCGTGGGATTGCGACCCTTTTGGCTCACTTTTTCCAAGTAACGGGGAAGAGGACCGAAACATGCCACTGCCAATGTTTTTCAGGGGAGTCCATCATGCAATAAATTTTTTTTGATCTTATTGAGGAGGTGTTGGACATGTTTTTTTGCTTTAATATTCTACAAAACCTTCTCTAAAATAAAGAAAGTATGAGAAATATTTTTTAATATATACCAATAGGAAACTTTAAAATTAATTTTTTTATATATTTTTCTTTTAGAGATTTTAAAGTTCATTCTCTATTTTAGATAAAATTTGAAGAATTTATTAGATATGTTCTAATATTAATTATATTATTAAAATATTCAATACATTTAATAAAATATTATTTCTTTATTTTAAATATTTAATTTCAGTGTCTTTTATTGAAAAGGACAAAACTTTAGAAATATGCAATTATTCCACTTTTTAAGAGTAAACTACAATTTTGGTCCCTGTGGTTTACCACTTTCTTTGAAAGTGGTCCCTATGGTTCAAAAATTGCAATTATCGACCCATGGTTTGCATTTTACTTTGAAAGTAGTCCCTCAGCGTTAACTCCGTTAAATTTTTTCGTTAAGTTAGGGGCATTTTCGTCTTTTTCTTTTACAAGGAACAAATTGTCACGTTTGTTTTAAAAAAGGGACCAAATTGTAATTTTGTTTAATTTATATGAATATTATATTTAAAAAAAGGGACCAAATTGTCTTCTCCGGCGAGCCTCCAGCACCGACGATCCACTGACGAGTTATCTCGATATCTTTCTTCTCTCGATCTCTCTCTTCTGTCTTATCTCTCTCTCTCTGTATCTCTCTTTCTCTCTCTCTATCTATCTATCTTCTAGAGATCCATTGAATACAGGGACCTCCACCTGTGAGGTTCTACCATCGCTGCAACCTTCAAACCCATCGTCGATGAGGAGCCAGCGCCGGCAGGGGAAAGGGGCAGAGCCTTCCTTCGTTGACCCGGAGGCAGAAGCTTCACCTCAACCCTCCCTACTCTCGGTCGAGAGCAACACCCATCGACGGCGAGAAGGAGCTAGTGTCGGCGAGAAGGAGCCAACAACCATTGGCTACGAACACCATCGATGGAGGTGTAGTGGTGAAGATGGAGGTGCAGCTCCATCGTCCCTTCCCATCGGCGACCACCCTAACCCTGCAACTCCGACCATCATCCCTTCCCATCTCATCAGCCCCTCTTCAGTCCGTTGCAAATCCCCTCCTCCGTTCTGCTAATTCATTTCCTGTGTACAAGAGGTGATCAAGAACGTAATCGACAGGGATGAACAAGAGTTGATGTCGATGAACCCCAAAATCGGATACTTTCGTTTGTACTCGTCAAAAAGGAGATTTTCAGATCACGATGTGGCTATGGAAGAAATCTTCATCGATATATATATATATATATATATATATAGAGAGAGAGAGAGAGAGATGGTCGGGGGGTCTACGGAGTTTCACGTCGGGGGGGGGGGCGTGTCTGTCGGAGAGTGTCTATATATATATATATATATGAATTAATGTTAATATAATATTAATACAAATTAAAATAAATTACAATTTGGTCCCTAATGTTTTTATGGTTTAAACAAAAATAAGAAAAAATAAAGAAAGATTGCAAAAGGAGAGAAAAAAAACATGGTTTGACGAAAATACCCCTGACTTAACGAAAAAATTTAACAGAGTTAACACTGAGGGACGACTTTCAAAGCAAAATGCAAACCATGGGCCGATAATTGCAGTTTTTGAACCACAAGAACCACTTTCAAAGAAAGTGGTAAACCACAGGGACCAAAATTGTAGTTTACTCACTTTTTAATTAGCAAAAGATAATTTTACCATTAATTGTAGAAATAAAATTTTTCTCCACCTCATAATTAAGGATAAAAAATAGGAAAGTGGTGACATTTTTCGAAAGTTTGACACGGTATTGTTTGTTTTTTAAGAGGTCTAAAGTCTGAAGTCTTATTTTAGTTATGATTAATAAGAGGTGGTGTGTAAAAAAGTCTGAACGATTCAGACTTAAGAGCCATTAAGAGGTTTTTTTTAAAAAAAACATTACCTTATATTTTAAGATAAAATAAAATAGTAATTTAAACACTTATTTTTAGGAGATTTTAACTTCAACTATAATATTTTATCTATCTTAGCATACATTATAACATAGGGTTGGGTTTTAGTGAGAAGTGGTTATCGGTCGTTGTATGAGAAATTGGTTGTACATTAGGATGAGATGAGATGTACCAGATCAATTCTCTTCTAAGCCATAATTCATGAGAGGATATTTGATTAAAAGTGATAACAGTTTAGATTTGAATCACCAAACACGATAACCTTAACCTTAACTTCTCACACAATCTTTGTTCTTATAACATTTGTGACTGATAAAATATTTAAGACAGAGAGAGGTTCGCAAGTGCATTTGAATTTTGGATGATGATGATGATGAAATCTCCTGCTACTCAATGTAATTCCAAAAACATCAAACAAAGCAGAATCAATTAGCAATCGTAAGCAAGTTAGCAGCAACCAATGTGCCTTCTCCTCATCTTCCTCCACTCCACCACGCCTTCTACTTCCTCTTGCTCAGGTTCGTTTAGCTTCATGTTCTTACAATTTCGATTTTTGATTTTGATTTTGAGATCAATTTGATCCGATTCAAATGCATATTTTGGCTGAAAAACGAAACGAAAAAGGAGAAACCGTAGCATCTGATCTCATCAACACATCGAAAAAAATGTTAATCCATTAGAAAATCGAGATCGATACATGTCGTTTTGTAGACGATTTCACCAGTAGGATACGACAGAAAATGGATAAACGTAGATCAAAATTTGGCCAATTGACTACAGCCAGAGGTTATCTACTCGAGGAAGTCTTCAATTTCATTGGTCGATTCATTACTTGGAGAAGAAGAAACCAAAATTTGGTGATTATATGGTCCCCATTCAATTTCTGCCCTAACTTATTTCATTCATAATTCACTCGAGATTCGTTTTACTTGAGAGAAAAGAGAGATTCGAATATGGCGAAAGGAGAATCCACGCCTCTGAAATCTGTTGTGGTTGTAGTCGGAGCCCTAGCTTTTGGTTGGGCGGCGATTGAGTTAGCTTTCAAGCCGTGGCTCGATAAGGCTCGAGCCTCCATGGATAAATCGGATCCTACTCGTGATCCTGATGACGTCGATATCGACGCCGGTGCTAAGAAGCCGTCGGACGAACTCGAAGCCGCAGCTTCCTCCACCTCCACCTCCACCTCCTCCTCCGCCGCCGACGAAACTCCGTGATTATTCCTCCGATCTGTAGCAATCGGTTAGATCTGTTACAGTTTCTATCTTTTAAAATCATTGAACTGGTTTAGAATTTGAATTTGATGATCAATCTTTCCTGAAATAATCTCAATTTTCAGTTATTCGATCTTTCATTTGATCAAATTCAATCGTTTTAGCGAAAATCTTCAAATTTCGCATCAAATTTCCCACTCGATCTGAAGCTAAACAAAATCGGTTCTGAAAATTGGTGTATAATCTGTAATTCATATCAGATTTTGAAGAATCCAATGGTTATTCGGCAGGAATCCAAGCTGATCTTCGTGATCCATAGCATTTCTTATGGCCGGCATAACGCCAAATTTAGAATCTACTTCATTAATGAAGAAGATAAAGATCCTTTAGGTAGATCTATCATCACTTATTATCATCCATGCCCTACATCTTCAAAAAGATGAACTGTTTCCATCATCTTTGACTTCAGATTTATTTATGAGTTTGAAATATGAAATTGATAAACTTTGCGAGATTAGCTCACTGGCAATAAGGCTTGGTCTTCGAGCATCCTCCTAAGAGGTCACCGGTTTAAATCCTGCAATGCCATTGGAGATGTTTCTGTTTGTTTACCTCTTAATGATTCCATTAGGAGGCAACCTCTGAATTGTTAAGAGGTGAATCTTGTTTGGCAAAAAAACGATCTGCCTCTTAATGGTTCCAAAACACTCTAAATGATTTTGTATCTTGACCTTCCCTTAACCATTCAGCACCCTGATTTCATTATGAACAATTAGCAAACAACCATATTTCATTTTGCACTATATCATAAGAGCCTCTTAATCATTCATGCCACTTAATCATTCTGTACCAAACCATTCAGCAACTCCCAAACAACCCCTGACTGTTTTCCATGGCCTCTAGAATTAATCTGAGTTGCATGCAAGCTGGTCTGGACACCATTAACAAAAAAGAATGATATTTATGACTTGTAGTTGTTGTACCAATCTCATTAGGTGGTGCAAGTATGGGTGTAAACGAGCCGAGTCGAGTTGAGTAGTAGGTTAATCGAGCCGAGCTCAAAAAATTAATAGTGGACTGGAGCTCGACTCGAGCTCGATTAACCTTTTCAATGTAAGGCTCGAGCTCGAGTTCGATGCTCGTTTATGGGTTCGAACTCGCGATCGATTAACTCGTTTATCGACTTGAGCTCGATAATTTTTATATTTTTATTGTATGATTTAATAAATATATGAGCATGTTTGGTTCGGAAAAAAAAAGGCATGCTCCAATGGCTCGGCTCGGCTTGACCCAACTCGAAAAATTGAATCGAGTTCTCAAAAGAGCGGAGTCAAATATTGGTGTTATAAAGCTCGACTCTTTTAAGTTAAACGAGTTCTATTTTGTGTACGAGATCGACTCGAGCTCGAGCCCCTAGATGCAAGTGTAATGGATTTTTTGGGTTTCAAACCAACCTGCCTACTAATTAGAAAATTTTCGAACCGGCCAGTTTGAAAATTTTATAATTAGAAGGCGGTTTGAAGCTTTTGGGTGACTGGATTCAGAAGATCCATTTCCATTGTCACCCACATGCGAATTGAATTCTCTATAAAAGATTTGACACAGCTATTTATCTGAATTGATAGCATCAAACGAATATATGTCGTTTTATAAATCAATATATAGTTAGCTCTAAATGTGATACTTCTCTTTCTTAGAGGTAGTTCGTTTCATTTGTGGTGTTCAAAAAAGGTTGAAAATTGGTTGCACTAGATCGTTTTTGATGGTCTAGCTCCTGTTCTAAAAAACTCGTCGCACAGTTGCCATGACACGACATGACACCAATGCTTGTGTCTCACGCCACGTTAAACTCGTGGCACGCCATGGCCTAATGCGCAGTTTTTGTAATACGATATTTGGTTTTTCTTTATGTTTTTAATGTCTTATTGCATGTATTTAATATATATAACCTAATTTAACTTGCTTATAAATATTGACACACAAAAACATATGTTTTTATATATAATATTATATATAAATTAGAAATTTGATGGCATAAGTCACGACTTGAAAACGCCATGGCGAATCACTATGGCTCCTAAGACTTGAGGCTTGGCCTCGCCGCCACGTCACGCCTCACGCCATTTAGAACCTTGGTCTAGCCTGACCCAGAAATAGTCAAAGTGGGCGATCCGACCCGGTTTCTGGTTTGAACATTTAGGCATTGTTTGGCAAAAAAAACTAGCTTATAAGCTATTTTTTTTGTACATGTTTGGATGACCATAAACTAGCTTATTGAAAAGTTACTTATAGTAGCGTTTTAAAAAACTAGCTTATCAACTACCAGCTAGCTTATCAGTTAGTTTGCCAAACATAACCTTAGATTTGAGAGTTTAATCGTCTATACACTTGAACTCACACCACCTACACACATTGGGCTAAAGACAGAATGGGATCAATATTTAATTATTCATTGCTAATTTCTAATTTTGATATACAATATATATATATATATTTGAGTATGAAACTATTTTGATCATGTATGATGTTGGATTATGAAACTATTTTGGAATTTGGAGTATAGAATATTTTTTTGGTGTATGTATGATGTATGGATTATAGTTGATTGGTTATGTTTTTCTTGTCTATTTAAAATATTATGGATTCAATTCAATAATTCTTTTAGGGGTCGTTTGTTTGGTCGGATTCTGACGGAATTAGAATGGTCAATTCTGTTGATCAAATTCCATCACTATGTTTGGTTAGTTCTTTTTAAGGGAAGGAATCCCTTAAATCATTTGAATTCCATAATTCACATAATTGCTCATTCATTCATGTTGAGGAAGGAATTCAAATCCATCCATTTGGAATCTATTACAAAAGACAAAAAGCCCTTAAACCTAACCTAACCTGCTCCTCTTTTTCCTTCATTCACTTGTTCGTCAAACAACCGACCTCAATTAAATCGATCTTCTTCTTCGTCATCGATTTTCTTCTTCCTCTGGAATTTATTCCAAAATACAAAAATACCTTTAAACCGATTTTCTTCTTCTTCTTCTTTTTCTTTGATTTTCTTCTTCTTCATCGATTTTTTGCATCTGTTGTTGTTCTTCACGTTCTTCAACGATCTGCTTCTTACCTTCTTCTGTTGTTGTTCTTCATCGACATGCTTCATCGATGCTTTTGGTCAAGATGTTCTTCATCGACGTTATTCATCGATGCTTTTGCTAAGATTCCAAAACTAAACTATACAAACCAAACAAATAAATTCCAATTCATTTGATGTATTCCTGTCGACCAAATGTATGGTCAAATTCCTTCCAATTCCAATTCCACCAGATTTCAATTTCTTTGACATATTCCATTCCATTAAAAAAACATTCTGCGAACCAAACGCCCCCTTAATTCATAGTTTAAAACTTATAATCATCTGATTTGATTGATTTGATTTTGTCATTTTGTTTGTGTTTTAAAGTAACTATATGATCTTAAATAAACATGATGAGATAATTAGTTGTAATAAAAAGGATGTACTAGATAATATTTGGATGTATTTTGCTGTTTGAAATTACAATAAACAAAAAACCAGTTGATTAAGTGACATAATTTGATTATTATTAAGAAACTAATAGTTAAAAATAAAAATAAAGATGTTCTATTGTGGAGAAAAAGACATTTTGTGAAATTAGAGTAAAATCCCTCAAATTAAGTTAAATAATGAGTAATAAAGTGATTTTAGTTTACCATTTAATAACTAGAACAAGAATATATTTATTGAAAAGTGATTATTTGATTGCTAAATAATGAAAAACATAATTTATTTATCCAAAAAAAAATCATTACAATTAAGTTGTAATAATTAAATAATCATTTCAAAAACACACATAATAACACCTCCTAAGTTTTTGAATACGGACAATTTTGGTTTATCTGGTTGAAATGAAATTACGAACAATGTTTCTAAACTTAAATAGGTACAATAACAGCCATTGTGGTTTATATTTGTTTTGAAAACTGAAAATCAACTATGTTAAAAGATGTTTGTTAAATGAAAAAAAAAAAAAAGGAAAGGGAAGGGAAGGGAAAGAAAGAAATATTTGTATTTGTGTTTTTGAGATTGAAGGAAGATAAAGGAAAAAAAATAAATTTTCATGTTCTCGAATACGAGAGAAAAGAAATATGTTAGTTTCACCAATATACCCTTATTTATTTCGTAGTGGAATATAATTAATGTTTCTATACGTAGTTTTATAAATATTTTTAATTCTTTTCTTTCATTTCCTCCCACATTTGGGAGGAAAATCAGTAATATTTTCCCAAACAACCAAGCTACGCGCGAGCACAAGATTTCGGAGCTGCATTCGTGTCCGCAGTTCGCCGATTTAGCTTACGAAAATCTCAATCGGCACCCCCCTGCGCGCGGGTAGGAGTTGGAGTAAAATCAATCAAAGGAACTTGTAAGCCTCTCCCACATTCATGGTTATAAACTATTGAATGTTTACTCCTTCCTATGTGACACATTCCCACACCCACTTGATTTTTAACAATTTCATCCCAAATACTCAACTTTGAGTATTGATATCTCATTCACACATATTCCGTTTTGGACACATAATATATCGTTTCGAAGCTCTCATATAGGAGAACACAAACCCACTAAGAGTTAGATATATACAATACATATACATGTATTTAAATGTGTCCAAAGTTAGTAAAAAATCATATTTTTACTAACATTTTCCAACACTACTTTCCTTCCTTTTCCCTCACTTTCCTTCGTAAAAAAAATCGAGAACAGAACGTTAATGAACCAACTCTATAATATTTATTGTTGTTTTTTTTTCTTTTTGAATTTTAAGCTCGAAAAGGGGACCATATCCCCCATTGCCTTCACCATGTTCTCCCTTTGGTTATCTGTTATATTATATTTTTATATATTTTATACGATAGTTACGTAAATAACATTTATATGACTCACTAAAATAAATATGAAAATAGGTATTTTTATACCTATTTTGGATAATTAGGTGTTTGGGAATTATTGAACCAACAAGACTTAGCATCACAATTGATTGTGGTGGGGATGCATCATCCATATATGACGGGGATCCTTTAAGCAACACAACCAACATAAGATTATTTGCTATTTATTTAAAATTTATTTTAATAAATATCATTAATTAAATACCCAACTTGATTCCAAAATAATATCTTCAAATTATTACGGATAACGAGATGAGAAATTTTCGATGTATTTACAGAGCATCTTCCAATGTAAGGTTTTTATAAGCAAAAAGTGAAGTGTCTTGTAAGAACTATCATTGTAGAGAGTTCTTATAAGAACATAACCTCTTTTGAATTCTTATTAATAAATATTTGATATTTATTTATAAATAAATAATAATTATTGATGTTAACATGAGATTCTTATAAAAACTACTATTGTGAACTTTTAGATAAATTTTTAAATTGATGAGTTGGAAATTATGTGACATCAAAAAGTGTAAAAATGAGGTTCTTGTAAGAACCTCCATTGGAGATGCAGGTCGATTTAATAATTACTCATTCCGTCCCAAAATAAGTGTCTACATTACTATTTTTGTTTGTCTCAAAATAAATGTTCATTTTCAAAAGTAAATTTACACTTTTTCATTATACTTTTAATTATGTGATGGAGAAAATTTATTCTCTATAATTAAGGGTAAAATTCTACTTTAGTTTATCAAAAAATGTATTAATTACACGCTCTTAAAATTGTGTGCCTTTTTCATCGTGGACATTTATTTTGGGACGGAGGGAATAATACTAATAAATAATTTATGATCAAAATTAATTTCAAATTAATTGATATGCTATTTCAAATAACATTTCAATAAGTTAACTTACTTTTTGTCTATTGAAAAGACATTTTTGAAATAATTTTATAAAATAAACTAGCTTTTAAGCTAATTTATGTTTGTTAGACTTTAGGCATTGTTTGACAAAAATAAACTAGCTTATAAGCTAACTTATTTTCTGGATACATGTTTGGATGACCATAAGCTAGTTTTTTGATAAGCTACTTGGAGTAGCTTATGAGGAGTTTTTTGTGATTATTCCAATTATGTTTCTCATTAATATTCATAATTATATATTAACTTTTAATTATAAATAAATAATTAATGTCATTTTTGGCAATTTAAATGCTTATAAGTTAATTTTTGCTAAACGTGACTTTTTCATCAGCTAGCTTATCAGTCACAAGCTAGCTTATTGAACTTAACTCATTTACACCGTTGAATTAAGAAAATATTACATAGTGTCTGATGAATTCTAAATATTTAAAAAACAGTAAATTGTTAAAGGGAAAAACAAATAAAACAACAACATGGAGAGAATAACAATAAGACAGAGAGAAGAAATCTATATTTCTCATTAATCATAGCCCCTTTAAATAGGGAGGAATTTACAAAGAAAAGGAAACATTCATTATGGTAATCTAATAATAAGAAAATATTCTGTCAATCACTTTCTTTTGATGATGACACATAATCCTTTAACACTCCCCCTTGTGCCGAGTCAAATGAGTGATGGTGCACAATTGTTGTCTCGTTAAAACCTTACGCCAAAATAAAAACCCGGTGGGAAAAAATAAAAGTCTGACGAAGGAAAGAGTACAACGCACCAGCTTCTTTGTAATACATAGACTTTTCCTTCAGTCTAGTTTTCTCTTAGATTCGTACATTAATTGAGAGAGTTAGGAAAATATGATGATATATAAACAGTCGCCTCACTAAAACCTTACACCAAGGAACAAAACCCAATGGGAAAAATAAAACCTTGGTTAAAGAAAGAACACAACATACCAATATCACAAATATAGTAGACTCCAAGCAATAAAACCTTGGTTTACTTAGTTTACTTCCAAGCAATCGACGTATTCCCAGTGGTAATTCCTTATCCAATTTGAGAACAACCTTTGTATGAGTCAGACAAATACCTAATATGAGCAAAGATATACCAAGAGGTTGTTTGGTGTTTTTTATAAGAGCTAGTACTTTTGCTGCTTACATTCTAAGTAGGTATTAAATTTTCATTTTCATTATCAATCTCATTTTTATTTTTACAGGGAAAGTATAAGCCCATGTTAACAGTTCTAAAAGATTTACTTGATATCATTCTAAATGACATTGTGTTGGCGCTGAGCTAAATCTAGCTAATAAGTTCACTGAGAAATACAATATACGGTCAAGTGTATTGTGTTAAGTACGATAATGCGCATATTGTACTTATATAGGGAATTCCAGCTCCTAACACTTTTTCGTCACCATCCTTTAGACGAAATGGACAATTCTTTATATCCAACACTTTGACCAATCATGGGAGTGCTAACCGAATGCGCTTTGTCCATATTAAATTGCCTGATTATTTTCTAGACATATGCTATCGGTGAATTAATATTTCACAAACTCGATATCCTGGCTCAAATAGCTAGACAAACCCAAGTTTTCCCAATATTTTTATCTCAAATTTAGATTTCAAGTTGCTTGTGGTTTCTCTTATTTCATCAAGAGTGCCTATTATATTCAAAACATCGACATATAAAGCTACTTTGAAAATCTAGAACTTGTTTTTCTACATAAATACGCAAGGGCACAATTCATAGTTCTTATATATCCTTTCCCAATCAAGTGTTCACTTAGGGGGTTATACCACATCTGCATAGATTGTTTTAATCTATAAAGTGAGCGTTTCAATTTTATTGCAAACGCACTTCGTGGTTTAGAGTTACTTGATTTTGGTAATGTAATGCCATCAAGCACTTTTATATCTCTGAATCTAGATCCCCGTAGAGATATGTATTAACCACATCCATGAGTTGCATTTCCAGTCCTTCGGAAACTACTAGGCTAATTAATTAGCAGAACGTTATAACGTCCATCATGGGAGAGTAAGTCTTCTCGCGGTCAATCCAGGGCGTTGTGAGAAACCTTGCGCCAAAGGAGAGTCTCATACATTATGACTTAATTATTCTCATTACGCTTTACGACAAATGATTTATCTATGTCTTGCAGGCTTTACACTTGGTAGGTTAGCACTACCAAACCAAATACCTGTTCATTTGTCAAATAATATGATTCTCTTAGATTGCTTATTTAGGCCAATTTTCTCTTTGTTGATATTTTTCAACTGAGCATGGTTTGATGTCAATGTGCTCTATCACCTCATAAGCGACAATATATGTGAAATATATCATCAATGTGTATGTATGATCTTGTTGGTCCCAAATAGCAGTAAGTAAACAAGCAAAGTATTGTAGAAGGGGGGTTGAATACAATACACACAGTTTTTCACTTAATTTAATTCTTATTGATTTGAAATCAAGAATTACACATAGAAAACTTTGATTGTTGCGGAAGAGAACATATGAGATATGTTCAAACAATCTTACACATAGAGAATGAAGAACAATTGTAAAACACTTAGAAAACAATAAGATCTTCGTAGAGAGAAAGTTGCCAGACACTTAGAGAACTTGAAGGTAGTATAGCTGGTTCTGCTGGGTATCTTGCATGTTGAACCATCCTCCATATTTATAGTGCCTCATGCATTAAATGCATGGGACACCTGTTGAGCAAAGGATGGACACAGGTCTTCAGCAAGGTACAAGATGTACCTTTTGTCTTGAGGTGTTTTGGCTTGAAGTGTTGACCTGCATGATGGTGTAGACCTTTCCTTAAAATGGTGTAGGAGACAAAGCTTACTCTATCTGATCTTCAGATGAGGTCCACGTCAATGCAAGATATCACAAATATACTTTGTCAGATAAGTATAATGTGTTAGAAGGAAATCTTCAGGCATCTTCGGCTCCTGAAGATGTGAGAACATCTTCAGCTTCTAGGGAGAGGTCATCGGCTGCCGAAGGCTTGAGAGATCTTCGGATTTTCCCGAAGATGTGAGATCTTCGGATTTTCCCGAAGATGTGAGAACATCTTCACAATCCTGAAGATATGTGATTGACACCATCCTGGCCGATGGTGTTGATCACTTGGGCATGCTTGGCTTTAGGCAGAGGAGACTATCTTCAATCCGCTTTGAGAGATGTACTCCTTCTTTGTCTTCTTCGGCTAATCTTCGACTTCAGCGAACATTTGTATAGAGACCAAGCTGCTAAAAGAACCTAAATCATATTCTAAGTAGGATGCTACAAGATGGAAGATCAGGAGGTCATCTTCAAATATTCAGATGACCCAACAGATCTTTCCATCGACTCATATGCACTCTCATAATTCATTTGAGATTTCTTTGATCTTTGGAATCAATATTAACTTCGGAGCGTCCTCCAGTAATGATTCATAGACATAGTTTAATCAGAGACAATCTCATGAGAGGTTTATGTATTGATGACAAATAGTTGTGTCTTACTCTTCTCTTCCTTTAGATGAGTATCTATCGAACCAAGTAGCTTCCCCCATTTCCGTTTGGGAGCTACGACCTCAACCACACCTCCACCATGTGTGATTGCAACGTACTTTCCAGCAACGTTGTGCCCTTGTTTAGGGACTTTAACCTTGCGAGTATATTTGCAGCTCGTATATGTGATCTTGTCACTTATGGAATAACATTAAACGTATCAGGTATTGAGTCTGATTCGTTTGACTTCAACTTTACATTATGAAGTTTCGGGATCAAAATGAGACAGAGTGGGAATATTCAATGACACTTCCTGTCGTTCCTACGGAAAATCCTTTTTCCTATCTCCCCCTAACGACGGGAAGATTGTCTCATCAAAGTGACAATCCGCAAATCTAGCGGTAAAAAAAATCATCCGTCAAGGATTCTAATTAGCGGATAATATTTGGAGATTAATATCCAACAAATATACTTAATCATTTTAAAGACCCATTTTGGTGCGCTGTGGGGGCGCAATTGGCACATATACTGCACAACCAAACATGCGTAAATGTAAAATATCAGGCTGATATCCAGTTACCAACTGGTACACATGAGACTGGTTAGCTAGTAATAGGTCTCAAAATGAAGAAGTAAAGTTGCATATAGTATTGCATAACCCTAAACACATGTAAGTAAATCAGTGCGCATAACTAATGTCTTGGCTACCATCTATATTCTTTTGATGACAACATCTACGAGACCATTTTAGATATACATATGGGGTATAGGAAACTCTATATTGATCCCAATACAAATGCAATAATCATTAATCCTTATGATGTAAATTCTCCAGCATTCCATGTCATGTAGACTTGATGAATTAATCAGGGTGGTGGGCCCTTAAACGTATAGCTAGTGCTAGGAGTGCAATATTTCATGTGGACAATAATACGACATGCGTTCATCGTGTCGAAACCAGAACCATAAAGTTTTAATGGCCCGTATTCTGGATGTTTATGTCCATAAATATCACCTTGTATTCGTTGTAACAATGAAATATTTTTGTATTATGTCCTTAGCTTTAGGATGATCTCATTCCTGTCTTGGCTAAGGATTAGGGTATATACAAAAGTTCTAGGTATTCGAGAGGGCATATTATTATGGCAATGTTTTTCTTATGCTGCAGAAGTCAACAGTTGCAATTTGCCTCGTTTTGCCTATCACTCGAAAGAAAATGTGTCTATGTGTATTTTGTAATACACGGATCACTATGTCATAACCATGGTGTCCCACATGGTCATGTCGAAACATATATGTGTCATTTCCCTAAAGTTCTTTATTGGTGACAAAAATGTTTCGATGGCTCAATAATCTACTAGCTAGTTTGACACATATATATATATATATATATATATATATTTACTTTCAAATTCATTAAAACTTATGTATATATGCTAATTATAATTTCCATTTGATACGAATATCTTTACAAGGTTCCTATTGATCTTGTACCAACAAGAAAATGACAGTTCATCGTCTAAGTATTTCGGTTGAATGAATTATAAAATAAGTATTTGTCTATCATTTTAGATTGTGTGAGAGGTAAAAAAAATCAATTCTCCTCGATACATTCCTACACGGAACGGAGAATATTGAAATTTTTTGCATTTGTTATGATGTATTTCTTTACATCTGTAATGGTTACATATTCGATTACTTAGTAGAGAAATTAATTTTAACACTTAAAATTAATTTTCAAAGAAACATATGCTTAATCAATATTAAATTAATATGTTATAGTTAATTTTTAACTTGTTCCCTTTTTGATAGAAGCACTTTTTAGTGCATTTTTTATTTGATTGTCCATTATCACCTGGGATAATAGTTGTATCCCTACTCCAAGTGTTGAAAAATCCTTCCTGACTCTTACCAATACCCTGACCCTTTCTAGGGTCTCGTCCACATGGTGCATAAATATGTCAATTTGTTTTTAACTCACAATCATTTGGAGTTGTTTCCACCTCTAACGCTTTCATTATTGATATCGAGAATTTTCTTTGTCCCGACATATGTGGCGTTGTTATTTGAAAGAACTTTGTTATGTCCCTCAACCACTTGCAGTTGGTTGATGAGTTTGTCTAAAGGTTACATTCCAACTTATATTGGTTTAATAATATTTACCGATGTATGAAAAGTGAAAATAATGTTATGAATCATGTCATCTTCTATGAGCTCCTTGTCATAGAGATTGAGACGCATTTTGGGATACATCATTTCTTTGTTGAAATCAATTACCTTTTTGTAATCATATAAGCGGGTTTCATTTCGATGTACGATTAGTTCGAGAAGTACTTGTTCATGAATACTCCCGATTATCTCTTTCGGGGCATCCCACTGTTCTTTGGGGTTTTTAGTGAAGGTATTCTTATGAAGGTTATGAGTTATTTATCGTCTCAAAACATGATGGTATTTGCTTGTACTTTTTCAAGAGGTTGTTTTAGGGTCAATATGAAGTTAATGGACTTTAGGTATTTTCTTGTACCTTTTCAAAAAGAGGTTTATATATTCATTTGTAATATTCAGATTCTTTTGAGTTTACGACGTTGATTTTGGGATAAGTTGATTCAACCATTTACGTATATAAGGGATAATATATGATTTTCTTTTTGATAAGACATTGGATTGTGGTTATAATTATTATTTTATGTATGAAATTTCATTATCATAACCATATTGGATTTTTGTATGCTTTAATTTTATTGATAATACTTCATCAATATTTCAATTTGCAAAAACAAATCACTCAATCTATTGAATTTTCAGGTAGTAGGGGAATCACATGGATTTCTTAAGTCTCTACAAACCTTAGGGTTATTTACACCCGTTTGACAAAATCCAATCGATATTTTGAAATTTATTTAATTTAATTTAAATATAAAATTATTAATTATAGAACATTTGGCATGAGGCCAAAATGACTATGAGTTTAACATATAAAGCCAATTTTAATACCTTAATAGTATTTTTGGAGCTTTTATTAAGATACCAAAATATGGGGGTTGTAAGTGTAACTTCTAAAATTTAATTACAGAATTAAGAATTATGAGTAGAAACTCAAGATAAACATTTAAATTTATATATTAAATTTTATAAAGCATTCAATGCCAAAATGAATAAACTACAAAACATTTTAACAATTATATAATCTTCAATCACAAATATGACTACTAAGAATTCAAGAGACTTTAAATATACTTAAATACTAATATAATATTTGAATATTACAATGTAAATAATAGGAACATATTTACATATCCATATATAGTTGGTTTAAAATAGCAACTAGAATATTAAATAACCCATATCATTGAATTAAATAAATAAATTATCATATCTTAAATTAGCTTGTTATAAAACAAGCATATATGATAAAAGTGTATATTTTAGGAATATTTAAACAAATATATAAAATTTTTTTATTAACTAAAATAAAATAATAATGAATTTATAAATTGACATACAAGATTTCAAAAGAGATAATAATGGTATTACAAATCCATAATCAAGTTTATAAATATTTATTGCCCCATATAATTAAATTAAAAATGGCAAGCCAAGTTAAATAAATTAAATATCATATTCAAATAATAATTAATTAACATATCTCACAATAATATATTGGTCTAATTTAAAAAATACCATCAAATTGTAGACATAAATAAATAATAACATTATATGATGAAATTGACCATCTAAACATGTTTAAACTAATTGAATAATCATAAATAAATAAAAATAAAAATAAATTCAAAATTATAAATCTATCATATACATAAAAGCTATCATTCCGCATTAAAACACAATAAGTTAATATAATAAATATTTAATAAATAAAATCAATTTAATAGGAGGTAAATACAAACCATATTTTAAGTACATACGGTGAGCTACATCCGTGAAAATTAATTGAAGAATACGATTTTTTTTACTAATTGCTTTTTTTAACAACAATTCTAAAGTTGCATAGTCCCCAAAAAAATTATTGAATTCAAATCAAATTAAATAACGATCAATTACTATTATAAAAAAACCATATCACCATTAAAAAAATAGAAGGATTTTGAAAGTAATTGGTTATAACCTTTCAGATTGCTAGAACCATTTTTATGTTTATTAAAATTGATTGAGACCACAAACTAATAAGAATAAGAAAAAAAATAGAACAACAATATGGAGAGAATAACAATAAGACAGAGAGAAGAAATCTATATTTCTCATTAATCATAGCCCCTTTAAATAGGGAGGAGTTTACAAAGAAAAGGAAACATTCATTATGGTGTCCTATTTTTTATCAGTTTTTATAGGAGAGTTAAACATAGCTGTTGGAACAAACATTTATTAAATCTCCAAAATTTATAAAATAACATAGGCGTCGAAGATGCTAGGAAGTATGATATGTTTTCTCTCGCTTTTTCCAAATTTGAAGATTTCTCATTTTTTTCTCATATTTTTATTTATTTTAGATGAGAGTTTAACATTACTGTTGGAACAAAATTTTCTTAATACAATTTCTAAAATTACATAGTTGTTAAAGATGTAAGGCATGTTTGTCAGCAACTTAATAGTTTAATGGGACAAACAACTTTTAATTAGTTATATTATATATGACTGTTTGGTAGTGGTTTAATGATATTCAAGTAGAGACATATGTAGTTATAAAGTTACGGGGGATGGGCCCCATTAAAAGGAAAAAGAAAAAAATAAATTTTCAAGGTAAAAACATACTTTTTTTTATTTTATACGTTAACTTGACGGACATTTAATCTACCTTAAAGGTATCTCAACTGGAAAAAAAAATCCTGGATCCACCACTCTATACAAGATATAAAAAATGGCTTATTCAAAATGTCAAATTTTATACAAAATACCAAATTTTTTTAGACTTACCCCTATCAATTAAAAAAATAAGAGCATCTCCAACAGTTATGTTATAATTTTTCTAAAATGAAGTACAAGAAGTTTAAATATCTTCAAAAAATTACATCAAACTCCAACAACTACTACATTTCTATCATCAACTATATTATTAAAAGAGTGAATTGTGGATTTGGTCCCTGTGGTTTTGTGATTTCTTTGACCATGGTCCTTATTCTATGTTTATTGTGGATATGGTCTCTGTGGTATGCAATATATTGTGGCTAGGTCCCTAAACACTAACATCATTAACTTTGAAGGGTTAAAGACATCATGTGCCTTGCACACTATGGGTATAATAGTCATTTTATTTTTCACTTTCAATTTATTCTATACACATTTAAAACAAATAATATTAAATTGTGGATTTGGTCCCTATGCATCATTCATCATCTTTAAAACACATTTATCATCTCTCTTAATTTTTTTTCATCCAATCTTCATTGTCAAAGTACAAGAAAAACTAATTGTTAAAGTGCAAAAAAAAATTATTTGCATTTAAAAATAACAATTGTTTGAACCCAACACTACATCCTAAAAAAGACAACCTATCAAAATAACAATTATTTGAAACCAATATTACATCCCCAAAAGGACAACCCAGCAAAATGACAATTGTTTTATATCAACATTTATGTAGTAGTTGTTGGCAACAGTTTTATTTATTTTCTTGATGACATCTAAGTGACTTGAGTATGAAGTACATTAATTATTCTCATAAAATACATAGACCATTTGGAAATGTGATATAATCATCTTCATTTTGGAGATCCAAACTTCATTATATAGTGCATTAGATATTAAAATGCTAATTGAAAGGGTATGGATCTCCAGCAAGTTTCAAGTGACTTGGTGTGTAATTAAAGTATGACTATTTAGAGCATCTCAAACCACAACACCAAATTTAACACAAAAATACCAAATTTGATGGGTCCATCAAAAAAAAAATCCCAACTCCAATCACACTTTAAAAAAACACCAAATATATATTAAATGTATATATAATTTACTTAATATAAATATGTTAATTTTAAAAACAAATTATTAATGTTAAAATGTTAATTTTGGTATAAATAAATTTTGATAGGCGATTTAACGGCCGATTGGAGATTCTCTTATGACACTATTGTCTTCCCTTCAACCTCCTATGTCATAATATATTTGTGTTTACAGATGTCAACTGACATGCATATAAGTCTTTTCCCACATCATGGTTTTCAAATGGTCTATGCATTTTATGAAAATGATTAATGTACTTTCTACTCAAGTCACTTAGATGTCGTCAATAAAATAAACAAATCTGTTGCCAACAATTACTACATAAATGTTTTTTTTTGGAGAGGGTATCCCAGACCACATTGGGTCCAGACTAATCCCTGGCAATATGAGCCGAAGCCCGACTGCTAAAGCATGCAGCCCGGGGTCGAAGCCCCCGTACCTCCAGGATGCGTCCCCCAGGGTTCGAACATGAGACCGCTACTAGCTAGTTTACATGCCTTACCACTAGGCTAACACCCCTTTGGTTACTACATAAATGTTGATATAAACAATTGTCATTTTGATGTGTTGTCTTTTTGGGGATGTAATATTGGTTTTAAACAATTGTTATTTTGATAGGTTGTCTTTTTTAGGATGTAGTGTTGGGTTCATACAATTGTTATTTTTAAATGCAAGTAATTTTTTTTTTGCACTTTAATAAGTTAGTTTTTCTTATACTTTGACAATGAAGATTAGATGAAAAAAAAACTAAGAGAGATGATAAATGTGTTTTAAAGATGATGAGTGATGCATAGGGACCAGATCCACAATTTAGTATTGTTTGTTTTAAATGTGTATAAAATAAATTGAAAGGAAAAAGTAAAATGACTATTATACTCATAGTGTGCAAGACACATGATGCCTTTAACCCTTTAAAGTTAATGATGTTAGTGTTTAGGGACCCTGACCACAATCTATTGCATACCACATATACTATATCCACAATAAACATAGAATGAGGACCATGGTCAAAGAAATCATAAAATCATAGGGACCAAATCCACAATTCACTCTTATTAAAATATTCAATACATTTAATAAAATATTATTTCTCTCTCCTAAACACACAACTTTAATGTGTCCTATTGGTGAAAAAGAATTTAATATTATTTATTTTATTTAAATAAGAGTTTTAGAGATTTCTTCAAATTTGAAGATTTTTACATTCTCTCTATTCTTTTCTCTATTTTAACATATGGTATAGCATAGCTGTTGGAATAAAAAAATTACTAAAATCTCAATTTTATCTATTTTAGCATAACCGTTTGAGATGCTCCAAATTTGTTTCATCTTTGAAAAAACTATTAAAAAAGAAAAGAAAAAACTCCTAATTTATACGAACAATAAAGCTTCTAGAAGGTTGTGTGTGGGGTCCATAAAACAGATAAACATGTATATATACATTCATACATCTAGTGTTTCTATCTTTTGTTGCCATCAAATCCCAATTAAAATCTTCTTATCTCCACACACAAATCACACAGTTGCCACAAATTCGATTCAATCACCAGTCTTTTTACTCTCAAATTCCCAAAATCCAAATTGGGCCACCTAACAATCTACGATTACAAACACCTTTTAGTTCCAATTTCCGTCCCAATTCTCTCATCAGATCGCCGCCGGTGGTATTTTTTCAGTTTCCTTTTCGACTCACTGAGTAATCCGATCAAGGCTCGTATGGGTGTTTGCTGAAGGTCAGTTCTACGATTTTGTTAATTTTTTATGTTGTTATTACGATTTGGGTGTGGATTTGTTACTATTTGCAATTCGACAGAAATTAATATAGGGCAAAGCTATAGATGATCTTAATTTGTTTGATTTTGCTCTTAATTTGGGTGTGGATTTGTTACTGACTGTACTGTTGTTTCCAGAGTGATTTCAGAGGTGTAGTTGATGGAATTCATGAAAACTTGATTAGTTTATGTCTCATATGGTGTTTGCTGAAGATCAATTCTCTTATGATTTTGTTAATTTTTGATGTTATTACGATTTGGATGTGGATTTGTTACTATTTGCAATTAGACAGAAATTAATGTACCGCAAAGCTATAGGTGATCTTAATTTGTTTGATTTTGCTCTTAATTTGGGTGTGGATTTGTTACTATTTGCAATTCGCATGACTGTACTGTTGTTTCCAGAGTGATTTCAGAGGTGTAGTTGATAGAATTCATGAAAACTTGATTAGTTTATGTCTTATAGTCAATGATTCGACAGAAATTAATGTAGGGGCAAAGCTATAGATGATCTTAATTTGATTGATTTTGCTCTTAATAACGATATCGGGAATTCTGAGCTTGTAATTTACGCTCGATTTCGGATGATTTAGCATTTGGGATAGAATTTCTATTTCATTGAAGTTCTTCTCAACATCTTCATCTTGTTAAAATATGGTGAATGGAGAGATGATGATGTGATTTTGGGTTTCGTTATTTGAGGGATAGGGCTCAAGAAAATAAACCGGAGAGATCAACCATGTAAAATGAATAGCATATTAAGGTTTTGAAAGGAGCTTTATTTGGGAATTGATATTGAAATTATAGTCCCTGTTTATCCCGGATTTTTCGGGGATTGGTGTTATGTTTAAGTGGAAAACAACCTTCATTTTTATGTTATACTGAAATGGTTTTGTGTTCGAGGTTAAACATGGCGAATTTGGGTGATTTAGGTATATAGCTTTAAACGAGATTTTAGTTAAATCCATACCATTTTGGCCTGCTAAAGAAAAATGGGCTTCATACCCATAAGAAGTTGTCGATTAAAATCTCATTTAAGGTTATATACCTAAACATACCGGGTGAATTTAGGTATTTCCAAGGACATGACCTCTGATAGGTGTTGTTGGAGTCGCAAGGCGAGGGTAACAGACTGGGGTGGGGATCTGTAGCTAGCGTAGACGGGAGGAAGGGAGCAAGAGAGGCAAAGGGGTCTCATTTAAAGTTATATACCTAAATATACCATTTTTTTTTTGGGGGGGGGGGGGGTTGGGGGGGGGGGGGGGTATTTAGCTCAATAGCCATCTCTAGAAGCTCGTTTTGCAAAATGACCCTCTAGCGTATTTATAAGTTTTTACGGAAGCAAACTGTTTCTGAATGCAGGTCAGATGAAGGTCATTGAACTAATTTTTGTTTAGAAGGTTATGTTCCTAATTGAAAACTCGTTTATCTAAAGGACCCTGGGATAGGGTTAGTGAGTCTATACCTTGTGGGGTTAGCTCAACTAGCAATAATGCTTGGGTTTTTGAGAGTTCTCCTCAGAGGTCAACGCTTCGAATCCTGCAAGGTCATTGGGGATTTTCCTGGCTGTTCTCCAAGGCCCCTAGGATTAGTCGAGGCGCACGCAAGCTGGCCCAGACACCCACAATTAACCAAAAAAAAGGGGTTAGTGAGTCTATAGTTAGGTTACTGAAGCCTTAAGTTAACCAGGGTTGTATAGTTTCTTACCTTGGTTATGTTTTTCTTCTTGATACTTGCTTCTATTTGTATGTTATTGCCTACTCTTAACTTGCTTTTCAAAATCTATCATATTTGCTGTTCTTTTTTCTTTCGCACACTTTTCATAAGTCAGTTTTCACGGAAACAACCGCTCCTATTATTTGGGGTAGAGGTCATGTCGTCGTACATCATACCCCCAAACCCCACCTCCGGGGGGATATGCATGTCGAGATGAAAACGTGTCCTTGCTTTTTGACGTTTTAGTATGCCATTTTCTTCGTTCATCCTTTCAGTTTTCAGAATTTTATGTTTCTAGAAGATTAATGACTTCTATTTGAAGTTTTGAACGTTTATACGGTTCTTATTTGTGGTTTGTTATTTGTTTATTTTCAACTGTAGTTAAATGTATAGCTTTGCAGATGATTACGGAACTATGAAAATGTCAGTTTCACCGGTCGAAAATATGGGTACTTTAAGCAGCGATCTCTTTTACGACATACTAAAACGTCTCGATGGTGCGACCCTTGCCAGTGCATCGTGTGCTTGTGCGGCATTTAGTTCGATGTCGAAAGAAGAGCGGTTATGGGAAGACGTATGTTCTTCGATGTGGCCTTCGACAAAAAGGGATGACGTCAAGAATTTGATATCATCCGTCGGAGGGTTTAAAAAGTTTTACGCGGATTGTTTCCCACTTATTGTAAACACGGAGGTTCCGGAGTTCAGATGGAATGATTATCCTGAGTATCCCGAAGAACTGACCGAAGCCGAATACTATGGCGATATTGATGAGTTCGAAAACGTTTCACCGTCAGATTTTGTGTCGATTGTGGATATCAGATACAAAGATAAAACGATTTGCTCGAAAGTGATTTGGGGCATACCGAATGCAAATGGTTTTAATGGTTGGTTTTCCAACTGTCCGTTTCGAATCGATCTTTTTACGTTTTCGGGTAGAGGCGATGATCACACAGGTACCTTCTTTTCCACATGTTTTGAGCAAGATTTTATCTTCTTTTTTTTCCGCACACTTTGCACAAGCCGAGCGTATTCATGGAAACAACCAATCTACTAGTTGGGTTAGATCACTCCCAGAACCACGTTCGGTGGGATATACTGGGTTTGGTTTGGTTAATTCTGTGAAAAAACGGATCTCTTTCTAGAAAATTTTGCATCTTTCTGGTGCATCCATAGATCGATCATTCCTTTGATACAAAAACGTCTAAATCATCGATTTATAGAACGTTAAATATGTGTAAATGTTCTAATAGACTGCTTTATAAGACTTAACATATAGTGTCATATGAACATATATTTTTTAGGATGTTTGTTTTTATAAGGCACTTTTTCAAATAATGTCGTGTAAAAAGTCCAATAGGATGTTTTATTTCAAAATTGTCCTAAAAAACTTGTTAGGAATGCTCAAAAGCGTCTTATCAACTTACGTAGCTATTTGGTCATATAAATTTAAGTCATATAAAACAGTCTATTATGACATTTAGACATATTTGGCGTTCTATACAGCCGATTTTGTTGTAGTGACATGTTTCCGACAACTTGCAAAGAAAAATTGTTCTTGAAATTTTCGTTTTAAACATCACTTCTTGAAATGTCGAACGAGTCCTGATCCTGCAATCTGTGCAGGCGGTGTTACTCTTTCGGTGGCGGATGGTCTGCCGCTTGTAACCTCTATGGAACGAGAACGGAAAGACGGGAAGCTTTGGCAAGAGCTTCGTGACGGGATTAGACTCAGTTGGATAGTCGTTAACACGAAAGCCAAACAAGCAGCCAATTTATCGAGCTGGAGTCCATTGGGCGGTCAACGGCATTGGCCGACCGACAAAGATTTCTTGCTTCGGTTCGGATCCATCCTCCCCGCGAAAGACATTCTTCCGTGTCAAATGGTCGAATGCGTTCTCGCCATGAAGTTTCGGGTAACCGAGGCTAGTGGGGTCCACACGACCCTCGAATTGACCGAGCTTTGTATGCAGCTCGGTGACATGGACGGGGCCCATGTCAATGGGCGGAATAGTTTGCTCGTGCTTAAAGAAGCGCTAAGCTGTAATAGGAGCCGGAATTACAGCTTAGCACTCGAGTCTTGCCATTTGTACTCGAAAGCGCAAAGTGAGATGAAGGAAGAAAAAATGCGATACGAAAGCATGTTGGATCGATTGTTTATTTTAGGCGGGATCACCACGTTTGTGACGTTATGCTGCTATTTTCTTCGAGCGTTTGTTTCTTGATTTCCGACCTCTTTCGAGGTTCGTCTCAAATGTTTGTGTCGGAAGTCGGTATTCTTTTACGTGATTATGAACGACAGGTAAAGTGTAGAATTCAGGAGACGATGGTGTTCATAGATTTTACTTGTGTTTTCGACACTCTCTTTTTGGTTTCTCGGAATCATATTCGTGAGGTGTTAACGGGCCAAGTTGAGTAGTTGGTTGTTCGATCCCAGATGGAGGCTTGAGCTCGACTCAAGCTCGGATAACTTCTTCAAAATAATGCTTGAGCTTGATGCTCGTTTATCAAAATTGATGTATATACTATACCTAAAATTCAAGCTTTATAACCTCGTTTATGGACTCGAACTCGAGATTAGTTAACTCGTTTATTGGTTTGAGGTAGGTAATTTATATATTTCAATTCTAAAATATATAAATCTATAAATATGTTTGGCTCGAAAAGGCGTGTGCTCGAATAGTTCCGTTCGGCTTGGCTCGAAAAAATTAATCGAACTTTTGCATGACGAGTCAAACATTGGTGTTGAGTCGTGTTATTCGGGTACGGCTCAAGAAAATAATATCAGTTTCGAGCTCAAATATCTTTTCATTGTTGGTATATGTTTAACAATTTTGAGTTGTACGTTATAATATAAACTTGTGTTATTTAAAATTTTAAATTGGTCAAACCGGACTACAAAAGACAGTCTAGTCTGACTGGTTTAGGCAGTTTGGACTTATTATGGGTTTTAAACTAAAAAAAACAAAACTTCCATCTTTAAAATGAAATTTCTATAATAAAATATAAAATAAAGAAAACTATATTCAATTATAAAATAAACATCTATGTCTAAAATTTAAAAATACATTAAGCAAGGTGGAAAAAGTTAAACAAATCCAACAACAAACAATAGTTGGACTTTTGGGCAAACATCAAGCAAGTCAAATAACGATTTGGAGATTTGGATTTTGAAATGTGCCAATTTAGGGAAGCGAACAATTGAGAAGTGAAAACTAAAAACTTAATATTTTGGACGGAATTTTTTTAGGGCCACAAAAGTTGTCCATACAACATGAAAACTAATTATATCAAATACATGTGTATTTTGGTGTTCTGTTCGGTCAAAATCGCTAAAAAAACGTTCAAATTGTACAGTAGATCATACTAGACCAAGTGGTTTGGCTATTTTCCAGACATAATCGAACTTCCAGACCGCTCAAACCACTAAAAACGATCCGATTTAACTAGATTCGATCGGTTTTAACGATCCAACGTTTTTTTTTTTTTAACATTCCAATTAAATACTTGAAATCTCAAATATTTTTAACAACAGAGACTCAACAACTCAATCAATAAGATAAGTTGATCAAAATTTAATGATTGCCAATTAAGCTTTCTTATTCATTGAGTAGTTACTATTATTTAATATTTATAATTTTTGTCTTAATTCAGGAAAAAGGTATTAAACTTTTATTAAAAATATTTAAAGATATTAATAATTCAGTACCATTAGATATGTTTATTAATTTTTTTTCCTACTGTTTAAACGTTACATAAATAAGTCGTTAAATTCATACAAAAACATACCTTTAACAACGAGGGAGAAAACATTTTTCTTATGGGGACTAAGTTATTATTATTTCTTTGAGTAAATTACAAATTTGGTCCCTATAGTTTGTAAAAACGTCCGGATTTGGTCCATTCCTTCAACGGCCGTTAAAAAATTTCGTTAAATAAAAGGCATTTTCGTCTTTTTATTGGTTTTTTTTCTTTTACCCAACGGACCAAAATTTTTTTATTTTCATTAGGTAAAAGACAAAAAAATTGAATAAAAAAACAAAACAAAAATACCTCTTATTTAACAGAGTTTTTTAACAATTGTTAGAAGAAGGGACCAAATTCAGACGGTTTTGTAAATCACGATGACCAATTTATAATTTCGAAACTGCATAGACAAAAAAAATGATATTTTGAGAAACCACAAAGACTAAATTTATAATTTACTCTGATTTTTTAAGCTTATTTTTAACTTTTATAATTTGGCTTGGTTTGGACCTAATTTATATATATATATATATATATATATATATATATATATATATATATATATATATATATATATATATATATATATTGGCTTTTTTTAAAATTATCAAACACATATAGTTAGGCAATTAACCAAATTTATAGGATAGTTTTTTTCCATATAAGATCCAACATATCTAATTATCTATATTTTTTTAGGTAATTCTTTAACAGATTTTTCAAGATATAGAGAAAATAAGAATTTTAGATAAATTTGGGAAGCTACTCATCCATTATAATTGTTTTAGAAATATACATTGGAAGGTTGGGCGATCTCCTATCCTATTGTGGCAAGCAAATCTATTAAGAGATATATTGAGCCGGTAATCAGGGTTAACTTGCCGAATAGTGATATGATGTCACGAAAAATGACTGCATTCTAATAGATCCTCCAAAAAGTTTCATCAGAATTGAGAAAGTATGAGAGATTGTGTAAAGGGGGGGGGGGTTTGCTATTTGCACCAAAAAGTGCAAATAGTGAATGCAATGTTTTCCGATCAAATTATTTTTAATTAATGTCATTTCACTTAAAATATATATTATTATTATTTTTTTTGTTTATATATAAACACATTATCTTTATATATATATATATGTGTGTGTGTGTGTGTTTTAATTTTATAAATTTATTTAAATTTATAAAATTTGTAACTTTTGATTTGATTTTATTTTATAAATTTGTAACTTTTGATTTTATTATAACTTTGTAAAATGTATTTTCTTTTTGTAACAATTACATTTTATTATAAATTTGTAAAAGTGTAATTATTTCTTACCCGAATTGAACCGTAATTAAAAATAGCAACCAAAGATAGTTGGGGGTTAAACCCGCCAATTAAGTAAACTCGTTATAAATATAACTTGGTAAGTTCACGCCTTACCCGAATCGTCCCTTAGGTAGCGTTTGGTATGCAGACTAGATGGGACTGGACAGTACAGGACGAGACTGAACTGGCCAGGACTAATTGTTTGTTCCACGTTTGGTACGACTAGAACAAGACTGGACAAAACCGTTAAAAAGACCAAATTACCCCTATATCATATAATAATTCTAAACGATCTAAAATTATTATTATTTTTGTTTATATATATATATATATGTGTGTGTGTGTGTGTGTGTGTGTTTTGATTTTATAAATCTATTAAATTTGTAAACTTCTTTCGATCAGATCAAGGTGCACCATTTGAACACTGGATGACAATGCCTGAAATAGGTGTCTTGATTGTTTCAAAATATAATGTGATATTACATGTTATAAGTATGACCGGCAGTGGGACGTATTTGCCGCTTAGGTCCACTCCGCCAGTATGGTATGAACATGTTTTTACAATTGGGTACGTTAATGATAACCATTATGTGAAATTAGATATGGCACAAGGATATCCGTTTCCGCAAATTGTAGGACATTTTTTCCATTACAGTTATGTGTGTGCTGCTGGATGGGCTACCCCGTATTCAGAGCGAATAAATAATTACATGCAACTTTTACGTGTTAATTGTACTACGGATAATGTTATTTTAGAATAATCGAATATAATATAGATTACTTTATATTCTATATAACAACCCAACCATAATTGAACAAGCGGATCAATTCTTAAAATAAAAATCTCAACGATCAACAATAATAATCCATGTCGCAACGGTCCCAACTTACAATAGAAAATTTAAGGTTTGCTGTAACACAACCTATACACAACTGAGATAAAAAATAATAACTAGACAATGGTCTTCTAGCCGCCCCGCTAAGCCTTCTCCTTGCCCTTAGCAATCCTGTCTAAATCACGACGGTCTGAATAGATTTTTTTAATTTTGAAAGAGCGAGGTTTGACCATAGGTCTAGTGAGATCCCTCTAAGCAGTTAAGCAACAAAATATACTTTCCAGAATTTTCCAACAACATTTAATAATGGCACATAAATAAAAACACGTTACGAACCACACGACCGTCAAAGACAGCAGGTTTAATCCAACCACAAGATAATGCTACAACTCTAATTGGGAAAACGACCATTAATTTTAACGATTTTTACCCAATACAAGATTATTAAAAATTCAAAGTTCTACCCATGGATTCCTAACTTCAGGAGACTCTCGGATTAAGCTCCATTAATGGTTTTAGACACAAGCATTAAATCCTTACTATAAAAAAGGTGAAGATTAGAGTTTTACCTTACTGATCTTGAAGAAACCCGACCTTGAATCCTTTGCACTCTCTCTATCGGTCGATCCTCTTCACCCCTCTCTGCTTCCAGAAATTGCTAGCTGCCACCAAGAATAACCCAAATCCCTAGGTTATCCTCTTATAGCCATTATTTTCTTTTAGCCCTCTTCAAAATGGGTTTCGATCACACTCTACCCCAAACTTTAATATTTAACTTTTAACCCGGTTATTACAATATCCCCCCCTCAAAATAATTCCGTCCTCGGAATTCTTTCATTAAAATGAACTGGGATATTGACTCTTCATAGCTGACTCTAACTCTGTAACACTCGTAAATCTCTACCTGTGAAGTTAACCCTTTGAGAAATTATTGTTTCTTATCATAGAATTTCATCCCCTATATCTTACCTATTAAGCCTTATCGCGTCATGAGTGGCCTGTGCGGAAAATGGGAAGAAACGAACCTCGGTACACTCTGGGCGATAGTGCCTTGGCGATAGTGCCCTGGCACAATCGCCGGGCACAATCGCGGTCGGGCCCAGGGCCTTTTAAAGGCGCGATTCTCAACCATTTCCCTCATTATCACTTCCTAATTCCTTCCCTTTTCTCTCCCAAACCCCAAAACCGAACCCTAACCCATTTTGATGGTTTCCCCCCTTAAACCACATGATTCTTCATCATCTAACTAGTTGGAACCTTGAACCACAAAACCTCCATCTTCATCTTCCTCATCAAGTTCATCGGTTGGGAGCTCAGGTTGAAGTGTTGGATTGGGTGTTCTCAGAAGTCTCTTTGTCTTCAAGGGTAAGTTTTCTTGTAATAAGGTTTTAAATGCTCCATTGGTGGTTTCTTAAGATTCGATATCTCAAATCTCGGATTTGATGGTTTTGGAGAAATTAGGGTTTTGATCTTGTTTGAGATCTTAGTATTTTTATGTTTGGAGAATGTTTCCTTATGGTTGAAAATAGTTATTTATGGGATGGAATGTTGGATCTTGGTTTTGGAAGTTTTCGGCTTGAGGATTCAAGCAGCCTTCAAAGAGCTCGTTGGGTGAAATCTAGATTTAGCCTAAATCTAGCAAGGTGAGTTCAAATTGATTTGTTAAAATAGTGTACATACCCAAAAATGGGTGTTTTGAAGTAAAAGTGTGTTTTACTTGATATTTGTCAAAGTGTGGGTATTTTAATAAGTTTCATGTTTGGTAAACTTGGGTTGTGAAATTATATAAAATGCTCATATTTGGGTTCTTAGCAATTTTGTACAAATGGAGTTCATTTCATGACATTATGCATTCTTAATGACTTTGTACAATTGAAACCTAAGTTCATGGGTTATGCATTCCGAGTATGTTGCATTCATAAAACCGTTGGAAAATCTTTGGTCCCAATACGTATCGAGTTTCGGTTTAGCCACGTCTTTGGGGTATGTGTCTTCATAAACGATGTTTAAAATCATTTCATTATTTGGAAGACGTCAATTGTTGATAATAAGGCTTTTGAGTATCTTAGCTCGATTTTCACTAAAATGAGTCGTGTAGGCATTTGCTATTTCAAGTTGCCTCTTTGGGTGAACCGGTTCGGAAATAAGTTGAATCTAAAGTGTTGTCATTGATGTGATTTCTCAAGTGTTCTTATTTAGTGTATAAGTGTTTGGGGATTTATGTGGAAATTTGTATATGAATAACTTACCATGAGTCATTTATGCATATCTTGGTATTATGATGATTCCTCCTTGGAATGCCTTTTTGGCGACCTTATATTCTCACGAAGTATTTGAATGGATATTATGCCATATGATGGATTTACATGCTTAGGATGGTAATATTGTGTTCTTGGTTGATACCCGAATGACTAACGGGTTGAAACATATCTTTGAGACCTCCTATATGCATTATGTAGACGAACCAAGTCTGTGATTCACTATAGGAATGTAGGTGGGTGACATTTGGAGAATTTCCTAAGGCGGTAGTCTCCCATGTATCTAGACCTCCGCCATCGGGGAATTTCCTAAGCGGTAGTCCCCGGTGCGTGTCGGGCCTTTGGGTTGTCAGTGAAAGTGACTTCAAGGTGCATTGCCTCTTTGGGTAAACCGGATTCGAGATATGGGTCGCTCCCATTGACTCCACATCTACGTGATTAATTGGTTAACTGCTGATAAGAACTGTAACTGTTTCTAGCATGATTTTACTTGTGCATTCATTCATGTTAAAACTCTTGAGCTCACTAAGTGTTAAGCCTAACCCTTTTTATTTGTCGGCATGTGCATCAGGTTCTTGTTGGGGGTTCGGTTCTAGCAGTGCTTTGAGAAGTCGAGCCTTAGCCTTGTGCAAGAGTAAGTAGTTGATGAGGTCTTCCGCATATTGGAGATAGTAGCTGACTTTGGGTTTAGTAGCACCCGTCCTTATCATAGACTGTTATATGGGATATGTATATGTATGGAGGTTCATTCTTAAATTGTGATTGTAGACGATTCGTTTTTGATGTGTTTAGAAAATTTTAAATAAGTTGCTATTTCCAGATTGAGGGTGTTACAAACTCCCAAGTCGCTTCTTGCCCCTTGTGGAATTGCCATTGAACCTTTACCAAGGAGATTTCCTTATTTCTTAACATTTTCACCTTACGATCCAAAATCGCTACTGGTTCATCTACAAAGCTTATCCCTTCATCTATTTGGACATCTTCTAACGGTATCACAACGTCACTTTCGGCTAAACACTTTTTCAAGTTAGATACATGAAAAACAGAATGAACTCCTTGCAAATCCGTCGGTAGATCCAACTTATAAGCTACCTCCCCAACCCGCTTCGCTATAGGAAACGGTCCTACATATCTTGGTCTCAACTTGCCTTTCTTGCCAAAACGAACGACTCCCCTCCATGGTGAGACTTTTAGCATCACCATGTCTCATATTTGAAATTCTATCGGCTTTCTTCGCTTGTTTGCATACATTTTCTGACGATCTTGAGCCATCTTCAACCATTCTCGAATCTGATTAACCTTGTCGGCAGTCACTTGCACAATTTCTGGTCCTGCTAACTGTTTTTCACCCACTTCATTCCAACATAAAGGCGTTCTACACTTTCGCCCATACAATGCTTCAAATGGCGCGGCTTGAATACTGGTGTGATAACTATTGTTATAGGAGAATTCTATCAAAGGTAAATGAGTCTCCCACGAACCCTTGAAATCGATCACACATGCTCGGAGCATGTCTTCTAACGTCTGGATAGTCCTTTCACTCTTCCCGTCTGTCTGAGGGTGATACGCTGAACTCAATCTGAGTTGTGATCCCAACTCTCTTTGGAAGCTTTTCCAAAACATTGATGTGAAACGAGCATCTCGATCCGACACAATAGAAGATGGCACTCCATGCCTGGATACTATCTCATCAATGTACAGTTTAGCCAACTTTTCTAGCGGGTAAGTCTCCTTAATTGGTAGAAAGTGAGCTGATTTGGTGAGTCGATCCACTATCACCCAAATAGCATCTTCCCCTTCGGTGATCGCGGCAGTCCCGTCACGAAGTCCATCGTTATATCATCCCACTTCCATACCGGTATCTCCAACGGCTGCAGTTCCCCGTATGGCCTTTGATGTTCCGCCTTCACCTTTAAACACGTTAGACATCACTCCACAAAATGAGCTATATCTTTCTTCAATCTTGGCCACCAATAATTCTGTTTCAAGTCCTTATACATCTTGTTGGTTCCCGGATGTATCGAGTATCGCGATTTGTGAGCTTCTTCCAATACTCTCTTCCGAAGATCTCCCCGTTTTGGAACCCACACTCTCTGCTCAAAGCATCTAACCCCACGATTGTCAACGGCTAACGAATCAACGATTCCCACGATTCTTTCGCTCTTCCAGTTTTCCCCCGTCAATGCTTCCTCTTGATATTTCTTAACTTCTTCTAGAAAGGTTGAAATCGCCTCAACTCGAAACGCTACTACTTTGGATACCGAACTATGCTCCTTTCGACTTAAGGCGTCTGTTAGCTTTACCTCGGTGATATAAAATCTCACAGTCATAATCACTCAGCAATTCCATCCATCTTCGCTGCCTCATGTTTAATTCTTTTTGATTGAATAGATGCTGAAGGCTCTTATGGTCGGTATAAATTTGGCATTTAACTCCATACAAGTAATGCCTCCAGATCTTCAAGGCGAACACCACGGCTGCCAGTTCCAGATCGTGTGTTGGATAATTCCTTTCATGCTCTTTCAATTTCCGAGACGCATAAGCTATTACCTTTCCATCTTGCATCAGCACACATCCCAGACCAAACTTTGAAGCGTCGCTGAAAATCACAAACCCTTCTGTACCTTTGGGTAATGACAGGATTGGTGCACTACTCAACCTTTTCTTCAATTCACTGAACGCGTCCTCCTGAGTTTCCTTCCATGCAAACTTAACATTTTTTCTGGTTAGAGCAGTTAACGGTGTGGCTATTATCGAGAAATCCTGAATGAACCTCCGATAGTAGCCCGCCAAACCGAGAAAACTTCTCACTTCTGTCGGCGTCTTTGGCACCTCCCACTCTTCTATTGCCTTTACCTTCGCTGGATCCACCTTGATCCCGTCTTCTGACACCACGTGTCCTAAAAACTGCACTTCCCTTAGCCAAAATTCGCACTTCGAGAATTTGGCATACAACTTCTCTCGCTTAAGCAACTCCAACACAGCTCTCAGATGAACTTCATGGTCACTCACGGACTGTGAATAAATCAGTATGTCATCAATGAAGACAATGACACACTTGTCCAAAAAGGGACTACATATTCTATTCATCAGGTCCATGAACGTTGCCGGTGCGTTCGTCAGCCCAAATGGCATGACTAGAAACTCGAAGTGTCCGTACCTCGTACGAAACGCTGTCTTAGGTACATCCTCCTCTCTCACCTTCAGCTGATGATAGCCCGAACGCAAATCTATCTTCGAGAAGTAACTCGCTCCTTGCAACTGATCAAAGAGATCGTCAATCCTAGGAAGCGGGTACTTATTCTTAACTGTCACCTTGTTGAGTTCCCGATAGTCTATGAACATTCTCATAGACCCATCCTTCTTCTTGACGAATAAAACTAGTTCTCCCCACGACGACGAACTGGGACGGATAAAACCTTTATCCAACAACTCCTTCAGTTGAGTCATCATCTCCTTCATCTCGGCCGGAGCCAAACGATAAGGAGACCTCGCTATTGGGGCCGCCCCGACATCAAATCTATCCTGAATTCCACTTGCCTATCCGGTGGCAGAGTGGTTAAGTCTTCCGGAAACACCTCCGGGTACTCACACACTATCGGAACTGATTCTAATCCTTTCTTCTCTTTCTTAGCGTCTACCACATACGCTAAGAACCCCACACATCCTTTCGCCAAACAACGCCTAGCCTTGATCATCGAGATCAAGCATGACTTTCTATCCCGACGATCCCCATAAACTATGACTTCCTTCTGATCCGGCAAGGCTATGCGGATTAGCTTCTTATTACAAACGATACTGGCATCGTTAGACGCTAACCAATCTATCCCCACAATGACGTCAAATTCCCCCATACCCATTGGATATAACCGCAATGGGAAGGTATGACCGTCAATGTCTATACTACACCCATCATATACTTCTCCCACTAAGACTCGACTATCATCGGCTACTTCTACTTCAAACCCTTGACTAAGCTTCTTGGGTTTCACTAGCAGTTTGTGCACAAAATTCGGTGACACAAACGAACGGTTTGCACCCAAATCGAACAATACTTTAGCAAAAATCGAGTCTATGAGAAAAGTACCTGTTACCACATCTGGCGTCTCAACCGCCTCCTCAGCTGTCATGTTGAAAGCCCTTGCTCTCGCTCGGGCTGGCTCCACTTTCCTCTCTTCCCTTTTATCACCAAATACCCCAGCAGTTCCCTTCTTCAGCTGAGGGCAATCAGTCCTGATATGATCAGGAGATCCACACTGGTAACACGACCTTGACCCACGACAGTCGCGAGCCATATGCCCCGATTTCCCACATTTGTAGCACCCTTCACGCTCCAATAAACATTCCCCCTTGTGAATCCGATTACATTTTCTACATGGTCTATTCTCGAACTTCGAATTACTCCGATGGTCTGGTTTTGCCGATTTGAACGTCTTGGAATCACGGTTAGGCCCTTCCCATTTCCGTTTGTCCCCGCTTCTCTCGGTGGCCTGACGATTCCTTTCTTTCTTCCGTAACTCAGCTGCATTCACCGCCGCCTGAAATGTTGTTGGATCCTTGTTTGAGACAAACTCTCGAATGTTACCTCTTAACCCGTATATGAAACGTTCCACCCGCCTATCTTCGTTAGGCACGTAAATCTCTGCAAATCGGGACTTCTCAATGAACTTGGTTGTGTATTCTCGAACTGTCATATCTCTCTGTTCCAAGCTTAAAAATTCCTCCTCCAACTTCTTAATTGCTGCCAGAGGGTAAAAATTGTGCTGTGAACCTCTTTACAAACTCAGTCCACGACATCTCCCTAGCTGTCGCCGAACCCTGTCCACTAGACTCCACGTCCCACCACATGACTGCTTCATCCTTCAGCATGGCCAAGGCGCAAACAACTCTATCCCCTTCCGAACACTTGCTGGTGTCGAATGTCAATTCCATCCCTTTCACCCATTTCATTGCTAAAACAGGATCGCACTCACCCTTGTAAGTAGGAGGTTTGCAAGCAGCAGACTCCTTGAAGCTACATCCCTTCTCACCCATTGACTCGATCTTTACTGTAGAAGTCGACTGTGAGTGATTCCCCACCACAGTCACCGGTGACTCAGCTATTTCAGTTACCTCCTTATCCTCACTCTTTTCTTTACTTGCCGACACCTCATTCGATCGCTGCGTCAACAACGCGTTCAAAGTTTCTTGCAGTTTCCCAATTTCCGCAGCAAAGGTTTCTTGCGTGACAAACCCCTGCGTTCTACCCCCACCACGATTCCTTGTCTGCCTTCGACCCCTCACCGATGTTGAACTTTCTTGATGAGAGGTTTCCAGTTCAGTTCTCACATCAACACTTATTGCTCGACGTACAACACCAGACATCTTCCCACGTGTAGCTCTCTTAGCTAGCTCATTAACTTGTGTAGTCGCTTTCTTCGTTGTTTTCCCTTTAGGTCGTCCGCGACCTTTTCCCTGAGTAACAGTTGTTTGAGGAGGAGCAACTGGTCCATCCTTAACCACTTCATTAACAGGTGCCACCTCTACTGCTGGCACGGATCTTCTCCTAGTTACTCTTTCCGACATAGCTACAATTAAAACCAATACGAACTTCGTTTAAATAACCCCCAAAGAAATAAAGCAAGTTAAGCACACACATGTACCTGTAAATTTACAATTACACTGGCCAGATGTAATTCTAAATTTACCTTACATGTTAGTCCTCACCACTCTATTACCCGACTTCCTACGGCCATCCTATTATCTCAGTTGTGATTCACGCACTAAGTTTAAGTCTAAGCCCAACTGGTCGCCTAGATCCCTTAAACTATGGCTCTGATACCAACTATAACAACCCAACCATAATTGAACAAGCGGATCAATTCTTAAAATAAAAATCTCAACGATCAATAATAATAATCCATGTCGCAACGGTCCCAACTTACAATAGAAAATTTAAGGTTTGCTGTAACACAACCTATACACAACTTAGATCAAAAATAATAACTAGACAATGGTCTTCTAGCCGCCCCGCTAAGCCTTCTCCTTGCCCTTAGCAATCCTGTCTAAATCACGACGGCCTGAATAGATTTTTTTAATTTTGAAAGAACGAGGGTTAGACCATAGGTCTAGTGAGATCCCTCTAAGCAGTTAAGCAACAAAATATACTTTCCATAATTTTCCAACAACATTTAATAATGGCACATAAATAAAAACACGTTATGAACCACACGACCGTCAAAGACGATGTGTCTAACTCGCGCTGCCTTAATGTTGGAACACACCCCCAACGACATGAATGTGCCACACTCCCCGGCACGAGTAGGTGGGCCACACTCCCCGACTTAGGTTACGTAACCCACGTATAATGTATGCATACAATTACACAATAACAATTCATAACACACTTTAACAGTTTAATAAAATTTATGCCAATATAAATAAATCAGCGTTTAAAATAACTTCACATGTTTTCATCATATAAAGGTTTAGTATAGAAAAACTTACCTGGTGTCCTTTGCTTTACGCTTTTCGTCTACCATAAAACTCGAACCGAACCTATAAATCAAAACATCGTCCGTTAAAAATTCCGATACGATCTATTTTAGTGAAAGCTGACTTTAACCCCTCATCCCAACATCACCTATCCTTTGACCGAGCTTAACTTGCTAAATTCTAATTTGAAACGATATCTGAAACCTTAACTAATTTAGTGGACTAAATAAGTTACCATTAAAAACATGTAGGCCAAACACCTAAAATCCACCCTTTGCATTACCACCAACTGGACCAAAATTGAAATAACTACATGGCCTAACTAAAAAGAAAACACATGGGCTTCGGCCCATCCATTTCAATTGTTGACCAGAAACAACCATCGACCGGGACAAAGGATTTGCGACCGGTATAAAACAGCATCCCGATCGGTACTTCTCCATAATGTCGACCGGTAAAGATCCTTGACCGGTACTTGCAAAATAACATACCGATATCCATTTAGACCGGTATAGAGATCGACCGGGGTCCCCATATCGGGCGACCGGGTCTCCCCTCGGTTCCTCGACCGGTGTCTTCTTTATCGGGCGATCGGGGTCTCGAAGAAAACCCCAGTTCTTGATACCTTTACCCAGAACGAGAATGGAAAATCCCAACAATCCCAAACAGCAGGTTTAATCCAACCACAAGACAATGCTACAACTCTAATTGGGAAAACGACCATTAATTTTAACGATTTCTACCCAATACAAATTATTAAAATTTCAAAGTTCTACCCATGGATTCCCAACTTCAGGAGACTCTCGGATTAAGCTCCATTAATGGTTTTAGACACAAGCATTAAATCCTTAATATAAAAGAGGTGAAGATTAGAGTTTTACCTTACTGATCTTGAAGAAACCCCACCTTGAATCATCTGCACTCTCTCTATCGGTCGATCCTCTTCACCCCTCTCTCTGCTTCCAGAAATTGCTAGCTGCCACAAAGAATAACCCAAATCCCTAGGTTATCCTCTTATAGCCATAATTTTCTTTTAGCCCCATTCAAAATGGGTTTCGATCACACTCTACCCCAAACTTTAATATTTAACTTTTAACCCGGTTATTACATTCTATTTATATGTTAAATCGCAATATTTATGTTTTATTTTTATAATTATATAATTATAAAAAATTAGTAATATTTACATTTATAAATATTTATTTCTTTTCAAATCAAAACAAAAAGTAAAAAAAAAACATTTTAAAACTATATAATACAAATAAATAAAAATATATAATAAAAATAAACAAAATAAAAAGAAAAGACAAAAAAAAACACAATGATAAAACAATCATTGTTGGTGCAAATAGCAAAAAGGGGAGGCTAAGAGCATCTCCAACAGCTATGCTAAAATAGAAAAAAGTAAGATTTTAGCAATTTTGTTGTTCCAACAGCTATGCTAAACCATATGCTATAATAGAAAAAAGAATAGAGAAGATAAAAATCTTCAAATTTGGAGAAATCTCTAAAACTCTATTTTTAAGAGAGAGAAATAATATTTAATTCTTTCCACCAATAGGAGAAATTGAAGTTGTGTGTAGGGGTGTACATAAAACCGTCAACCCGTGAAACCCGACCAACCCAACCCGCTCCCAACCCAATTAAACCAACCCGCGAAACCGCTAATTAGAAGGGTTGAAATTGGGTTAGGAAAACTCAACCCAACTCAAACCGCCAACCCGCCGCTATTTTCTTTTTATAAAATTATATTATATATATATATATATATATATATATATATATATATATGCAGTTTATTCACAACCCAAATTAACTTTAAGACTTATGGATTATAATTTATAATTGTTTGATTGTAATTAGAGCTGTAAACGAACCGAACGTTCAGTGAACCGTTCGTGAACTGTTTGGCGGGAAGTTCGTTTATGTTCGTTCATTTAATAAATGAACGAAATGAACACATTTTTTTGTTCGTTTAGTTAAATGAACGAACATGAACAATGGTCTCGTTCGTTCATTTATGTTACTAAGTGTTCGTTCATTTATGTTCGTTAATGTTCGTTCGTTTGCATTCGTTTATGTTTGTTTACGCTTGTTTATGTTCGTTTATGTTTGTTTATTATATGAATATATTTATATATTGTGACGTTAATATGTAAAATCATTAAGTAAATTGAATTTTTAGAATTTTTTTTATCGCTCATAAGTTTACACAGTTTTTCATTTTGTTATGTTAGTTTTAAGGAACAGAATGATGAGTAATGGTGGTTGTTTTTGTTCATTTATGTTCATTCGTTTATGTTCATTTCAATTTATTTATGTTTGTTCGTTTATGTTTGTTTAAGTATATTTGTGTTCGTTTGTTTGTCTGTTTAAGTCCATTTATGTTCGTTCGTTTATATTCGTTTATGTTTGTTTAGCATCTTATCGAACGAACATAAACGGACACGAACAAACACATTTTCTTAATGAATGAACATGAACACAAAAAAAATTCATTTTTTTAAGTATATAATATTTATATACGACAAAATGCAACAAATATACTCACACACCTTCCTCACCTTTGGTGAGGTTCGAACCTCTGACCTCCTAGGAAGTCAAAGGCTATTTTATCGCTAGGCCAAAGGCCCTTTAGTCTAAAAAAATTTCAATCGTTTACCGTTCGTGTTCGTTCGTTTGTTCGGTTAAGTTAAACGAACGAACACAAACAAACCCCAATTGTAATAACTAATAGGGAATTTAATTAAAATGCCCTAAGTTGAAAAATCAGTACCCAATATGCCCCAAATCTTGTAATTTTTGCCAAAATACCCCATAGGTCCGCGTTTTTCACTGTTACACGCGGACCTGGTCCGCGTTTCCCCCTACACGCGGACCTGGTACGCGTTTGGCATTCGATGCGCGTTGGTCCGCGTTTGGTCCGCGTTTGGGCCGCGTTTGGTCCCCGTTTGGTCCGCGTTTGGGCCGCGTTTTTTGTTAAAAACGAGGGTTAGGTCCGCGTTTAATAGTGTAAACCGTATTAGGGTTTTGAAAATTAGGGTTTCAGGCCTATGATTTCATGTGTGGTCAACTGTTTGTGACGTATTTTTTGAATGATTTTACTGTTTTTTTCCACATTTTAGTCTGATTCTCATACAATAAGTGTACCATTGTCATTGAATATGTGGTTCACATTCATTTTCTCCATTCAATTTTTCCTATAAAAATTAGTAAGATTAGATGCAAAATCGTTCATCACATCCACTTGAATTGCTTCATTTTTCATACTACTGAAAAAATGAGTTCATCTGTTCAAAAAACTAGAGTCTTATTATGTTTCGATGGTCAATGGGTGCAAAACAACAATGGGTGGGATTATATTGGCTACACAAAGCGTGGTGTATATATTCCAATAATGGTTGCGTATAAGACGTTTATCGATTACGTCGTGGGAAAGTGTGGAATCGGAGATTCTGCTGCTTGCAAGTTGGTGTTCAGACGTGCAGATGGCTCACTGATGGAGATAACCAACGATGACGAAATCCTTGGTTTTATGCTACTTGCAGCCGATTCAGAAATACCTCCACAACTTTTTGTGTATGTCGCACCATCGATGGGCGATGACGAAGATGATGACGAAGGTGATGACGAAGATGATGACGAAATCCATGTCGGTGGTAGTCAACTGGAGCCTGACTCTCAATTTCAGGCATCCTACGACACCACACTTTATTCTGATCATGCATATCGTCCTAACGAATCTTATCCCGAAGTTGTTCCGGAGACGCAACTAGAAGAAGAAGAAGAAGCAGCAGACCCCAAAAGACGGTTTGTTGGAGTTGCTGATGACGAAACACATGTTTTCACAACTGGTATATCTGATCTGGACAGATCAGATACCGATAATGACGAGGACGAAGAAACATATACCCCTAGCAATAAATCATTTGGTGCGTTAAACGATTATTTTGATATGCCCCCTTCCCTTCCTAATCCGGAGACCCATATACCAGCCTACCAACCCGCACCTTACAATCGTAGTACAACTATACATGAAGGTCAAATATTTCATACGAAGGAGGAAATGACCGTACAGTTGGGAATGAAGTTCTTGCGAGAGGGTTTCGTGTTTAGAGCGAAGAAATCCGACAAACGCAGATACAAGGCTGTATGTGACCAACAAAATTGTGAATGGAGTATGTCCGCGAAGTCCGTGGGCCCTAAAGGAGGGCTGTTTGTCGTTAGAAAGTTGAACGACGTACACACATGTTCGAGGACACAACTAAATGCTAGCCACCGGCAGGCCAACAAAAGGACTTTGGGCCACATACTGAAAGACAAGTTTCTTGACGCTAGCAGGTCATTTCGGCCGAAGGACATCGTCAACGATATAAATCAGCAGTACGGGATAAACATTGGTTACCACCAAGGATGGCGTGCGCGATGAAAGGCACTACTAATGGTGAGAGGCACTCCCGAGGAGTCGTACGAACGACTCCCTGCGTATTTATATAACTTGGAGCTGAAGAATCCGGGTACACGCACCAGAATAAGGACGGATTCAAACGGACGTTTCGAATTGTGTTTCGCTGCACTTGGATGTGCGGTAAGTATATTAAATCGTCGTAGCTTTACATATTATGAATTTTAACATTTACAAATAATAACCACATACATTTATTGCAGATCCGGACGTTTTTGACAAATCTGCGTCTTGTCCTTGTAATAGACGCTGCCCATTTAAAGGGGCATTACCTGGGTATGATGTTCTTGGCGGTTGCCATGGACGGAAATAACAACATTGTGCCCTTGGCTTTCGGAGTAGGAAAGTCCGAGACGGGGGAGGAGTGGGGTTGGTTTCTGAACATGTTGCGGGAATGTATCGGCTCCCCGGAAGGGTTGGTGTTTATGTCCGACAGGGCTCCTTCCATAAGCGCGGCAATTTCTGCCGTGTACCCCTCCACCCCTCACGCCCTATGTTGTCGACATTTGGAGATGAACGTGAAAAGCGCGGACAAACGTATCACAACAAACAAGACCACGTATTGGAAGGCGTGCAAAGCATATACTATTAGGGAGTTCGAGACCTACATGAATGCACTACGATATGAAGTACCTCGTGGAGCACAAGTTATGGACGAGGCTGGTAAAGAGAGGTGGTCAAGGGCCCATTTCCCTGCACAACGATATAACATAATGACCTCTAATAGTGTAGAGTCGGTGAATGCACTGTCCCGTTTTGCACGCAGGTTACCCATTGTCGGCCTTATAGAGTACTTCCGAGATTTTCAACAAGAGTGGTACCAACTTCGACGACGAAAGGGAGGTTGATAAACTCTAAAATCGTTAACTTATATGTTTGTTGCATTTTTCGTCTTCCGTATAAATCGTAACACAATTAACACATATTTGTAGATGAAATGCGTAATCATCTCACACCAATGGCGGGGGAGATAATTAGCAGAAGGTCGGGAAAGTCTGCGACATGGAGGGTAAGTCAGATTGGACATGGTAAGTTCAACGTTCGGGATATCCGTTATCACGCGACTGTCGATATGGTCAACGGGATATCCGTTATCACGCGCATGTGGAGAGCGGGATTCTTGGATCATTCTAACCCAAGCGTCGATTTGCTATACACAAAACATAGATTGTTAGACCTGTCATTAGAAATGTAGTTGTTTATATGACTATATTTAAATACTTACCAGATCCTCGAAATCCCCACTACCACCTACACCCAACAGTAGCATGAAAAAACCGACATTCATTTGAAGGCCGCCGTAAAATGGACACATCAGGTGGGGGAGCTGATCACTGATACATAATTCCCTGATCTGTGCAGCCGAAACAAACATCGACTGGCCCGCGTCAGTCATCGTAGTGTCTCCCCCAACCTTTCCCTTGCCCTTTGCCTTCACCCTTGCCTTGGTTTTTTTCTTAGGTACTGTTGTGGTCGAAGCTTGTTGGACATATGGGGAACAAAGGGCTGGCCCCACAACAGCGACCCGTCTCGCCCTCTCATGTGTTGCCTGATCTGGATCATGTATGGCCATGTCATCATCATCGAAGTGGTCATCGATGATATTATCAGCCATCGGAGTACTCACCCGCGCCTGGGTGGTGTCAACCCCCGACTCCGACCCCATCGAATAAGGGATGGAAGTTCCCAAAAAATCTTCCACCAACCCGCTTAGGACGGACAGCCCCGTCCCCGACTCCATCATCTGGGGTCTGTAATAGTCCCCCGCCTGCATCCCAAACTCGTGACGTAGGTCATTATAAGAATCTTCAAACGTAATAACAAAAAAAGAACAACAATGAGGACTCGTCGTAACTTACATTTTGCTGGAATGATGGGGTCGAGAAAGGGTAGTTTCCTCCGGTTGCCGCCTGTGTGTACCCCGGCGTCGTGTAGGCTGGCGTCGTACTTGTCATCCCAAACTGTTGACATGGATTATAATGAGCACTCTTAATAAGAATCTTCAAACGTAATAACAAAAAAAAAAAACAATGAGCACTCGTCGTAACTTACATATTGTTGGGATGATGGGGAAGAAAAAGGGTACTGTCCTTCTGCTGCCGCCTGTGTGTACCCCGGTGACGTGTAAGTGGGCGCCATGTTCGTCGACACCTAATACAATCATGGAACGTAATATCAATACACAAACCAATATTAAAGTATTGGGCGTAATATCCCCAAATTAAGTTAAATACTAACGTGAGTGTGGCGAAGGTGTGCGGTGAGGGCCTCGAGCTCTCTTATGCGTCTGGCCATATCGAGGGCCTCGAGGTCTCTTACGCGCCTGTCCACGGAGGTCATGTACTCCCACTTATCTTGTTATGGGTCTATATCAGGCATCCTATGATGGGGGGGGGGGGGGCTAGGGGGAGCTTGATGGGTGGGGATAGGAGGAGCCTGATAGCTGGAGCTAGGGGGAGCCTGATAGCTAGAGCTAGGGGGAGCCTGACGTCGCGTGTCATCATCGTCATCTTCATCATCATCGTCATCATCGTCATCATTGTCATCGGGATCAGGAGCTCTACGTCGGGACCTCTTTGTCGGTCGCCTGCCCGCCGAACTTTCAAAAAAGGCGACGCTCCGTCGAAACCAACTCGACTGCTGCTCATCCTGAGTAGGCCTCAGTTCAGCATATGGCGCATCAACAACCTAAAAAATTATAAGACATATAAATCAAAAATAGTTTTTTAATTACTACAATTAAAAATATAGTAAGAGGGCGTACGCTCAAAGCTGAGTTGAAGATCCCAATGCATGCAGACTTATTAAGGACAGCATCTCGATCCCATTTGGTTCCCCTAATCAACCTGTCGGACCACTTGGTGAAATTTTGCCGGCAGGCAGGAAACATCTCCAAGATCCATATCTGGAATTACATAAATTGAACAAGTACGTTAGAATAAATCCAAAATTAGCAAAATTAGTTAATGAATTGATATTTATGTTATTGTACTTATCTAACCTTTAGGGCGTGTGCAAACCCGTTCAACGTCATCTTGTTGTTTTGTTGGTTCTTCTGCCTGCGTCTGGCGATGGCACCGTGGAGTCCTTTGTATGTGTGACTCCAGATGTAGCTACCCCACGGATAGCGGTTAAACCTCTCCAAGTCATCGACAACGATAAGTACAGTAGAGGAAACCGGCAGCCTTGGATCACGACCCATGAACATCAAATCTGCCATCACCACCAAGCAAACACGCACAACATCCTCATCGGATATCGCACCAAGACCAGTTCTCATCGTCTCGAGGACGGTTCTCAGCGTCAAGATACCTGGTGCAAGGCCGGGCCAAACCCTACTAACAAAGGACTCGTCTGTCAAGGTAGGAAGGTCGGGTATTTGTCCGAAAGGGAGTCCTGTTACAATACAGAACTCACGACGACCAAAGTGCATGCGAGTCCCACACACGTGAAAATACAATTCCTCCGGCTGTGGTCTCGCAACCTCGACCTCCATCTGTAAAAACATGTGTACTAGAAGGGGGTCCTGTTGGACATTGGTAAGCTCGAGCCATGGCCCGAAAGATGTGCGGCTAAACATTTGGTGTAAACGTTGTGCCCGTTCAGGTGGACACGCTTCAAAAGCATCTCTAATTTCCTTAGCCATGGCGATGCGACATTTGAACGAAAGATCGACGTTATCAAAACCGTCCTACATAGTAATGCAAGGATGTTGTTAACGCAATCTCTACAATTATTTTATGAAATTAGCGCAATCCCAAAAACATGCCCAATCTCTACAGTTTTTTTATACAAAAAAAATTATAAAACGCAATCTCTACAATTATTTTATGAAAGTAGCGCAATCCAAAAAACAAGCCCAATCTCTACAATTATTTTATACTAAAAAAACGCAATCTCTAAGATAAAACGCAATCTTTACAATTTTTTTATTAAAGTAGCGCAATCCATAAAACAAGCCCAATCTCTACAATTTTTTATACAAAAAAAAAAACGCAATCTCTAAAATTAACGTAATCTCTACAATTTTTTAATAAAATTAGCGCAATCCCAAAAACAAACCCAATCTCTACAGTTTTTTTATACAAAAAAAACGCAATCTCTACAATTTTTTAATAAAATTAGCACAATCCCAAAAACAACCCCAATCTCTACACTTTTTTATACAAAAAAAAAATGCAATCTATAAAATTAACGCAATCTCTACAATTATTTTATAAAATTAGCGCAATCCCAAAAACAAGCCCAATCTCTACAATTTTTTATACAAAAAAACGCAATCTCTAAAATTAACGCAATCTCTACAATTTTTTAATAAAATTAGCGCAATCCCAAAAACAAGCCCAATCTCTACAGTTTTTTTATACAAAAAAAAACGCAATCTCTACAATTTTTTAATAAAATTAGCACAATCCCAAAAACAACCCCAATCTCTACACTTTTTTATACAAAAAAAAACGCAATCTATAAAATTAACGCAATCTCTACAATTATTTTATAAAATTAGCGCAATCCCAAAAACAAGCCCAATCTCTACAATTTTTTATACAAAAAAAACGCAATCTCTACAATTTTTTAATAAAATTAGCACAATCCCAAAAACAACCCCAATCTCTACACTTTTTTATACAAAAAAAAACGCAATCTATAAAATTAACGCAATCTCTACAATCAACGTAATATGTAAAACTTTTTATGAAAGTAGCGCAATCCTAAAATTAACGCAATCTCTAAAATCAACGTAATATGTAAAACTAAAATTAACGCAACCTCTAACATATTATCAAAATAAACGCAACACTCTAAAATTAGCACATAATCACTAAAATAAATATAATATTAAAACGCGGTTAAAGGAAACTTACCGAAGAAAGTGGTCGACCCATATCCGACTTTTATAAATGTTATCCAACCGAGCCGAGATCCGAGCGTGTGTAATACACGATATATTTGAGAGAGTGAAATATATGGGATACCTTTGAGAGTGATGGTGGTGGGGTTATTGGTGGGGGAAACACTTATTTATATTAGCAAACCCTACAAATGAAAGCATCCACACCGTCGATCTCTAAACCCTAAATAAACACTATGGGCCGGCCCCCAAGTACGCGTTTTATAGTGGAAAACGCGGAGAAAACGCGGCCCAAACGCGGCCTAAACGCGGACCAAACGCGGACCAAACGCGGATCAAACGCGCATCGAAGCCAAACGCGTACCAGGTCCGCGTGTAGGGGGAAACGCGGCCAAAACGCGTACCAGGTCCGCGTGTAGGGGGAAACGCGGCCAAAACGCGGACCAGGTCCGCGTGTAACAGTGAAAAACGCGGACCTAGGGGGTATTTTGGCAAAAATTACAAGATTTGGGGCATATTGGGTACTGATTTTTCAACTTAGGGCATTTTAATTAAATTCCCTAACTAATAACTATGTTGAGAATAATTTTAGTATTATTTATTGTATTTCAATCGATAAATTTATGTATATTACTAACCCGCCAACCCAACCCAACCAGCCATAACCCGCAAGAGTTGGGTTGGGTTATATTTTTGAATGGGTTGGGTTGGGTTGAGATTTTCCAAACCGCCATAATTGGGTTACGTTGTAAAAACGTCCCAACCCGCCCAACCCAACCCGCGTACACCCCTAGTTGTGTGTTTAAGAGAGATAAATAATATTATATTAAATGTATTGAATATTTAATAATATAATTGATGATATAATTGTTAAAATAGAGTAGCTGTTGGAGTTGAATGTAATTTCTTTTAGAGATTTTAACTTTTTATACTCTATTTTAGAAAAATTATTGCATTGATGTTGGAGATGCTCTTATAAAATATAAAAAATTGACTTTTGTTTTGCTATTCTTCTCCAACAACTTTGCTATATGGTTTGTTAAAATAGATAATCATAAAAAATCTCTAAATATAGAGAATTCTTTATAATCTCTAAATAAGAGAAAGAAAATATTTTTTTTTAATGATTTCCCATCAAAATTAGGGAGAATGACCCTCTTAATAGTAGAGAGAAAATATTATTTTAATGATTTTCCACCAAAAATTTGTTGGAATATTAAATATATTGAATATTTTAATAATATAAGTAATGATTGATTCTCTAAAATAGAAAAACTGTTGGAGTTGAAAGAAAATGTTTTTAGAGATTTTGACTTTTTATTCACTATTTTAGAGAAATTTTAGCAACGCTGTTGGATATTCTCTAATTGCACCCTTAACTTTGCTAAGTGCACCTTTATAATTACTTTTCTCCTCACACACATTAACATCAAAATCTGTTTTTTACATTCCCAATGTATGAATTTACATGATTTTAACATAATTAAGGGTGTCATTAGCACTCCCCGTGCAAATAGTCTCCCCTTTGTGTAAATTTTTCCAAATCTAAATATCTTCCAAAAAATGATTACAATGAGAAAGAAACAATTTTTTATTATATTCCCACCAATAAGATCTTGATGTTAAATGTTTATAGGTGATAAATAATTTATACTATATTATAAAAACGGTATAAAAAACTCTTAATTACAACATTTTAAGCACAAGTTGCAACTAATTAAAGTCAATTACTTAATTTACAATTTTTTAATGCTTTGATACAACCTTTCCAAACACAGTATCTCACATAATCATCTATTTGTGGAATGAATACTCATTTATTAATATAACTATTTGGTTTTTTGGTGAAGAGTTTTATAAAATAGACTTTATATTAGCATAATCTATTTTAAATGTATATTTTACATTTAAATCTATATTAATGAGATATAATATAAAATCTTTTTTCTTCCGTATTTTTTTATATTACATCTCATAATGATATTTCCATATTTTATTTTATAAAATCTTTTTCCATATTTTATTTTATAAAATCTTTTTACATAATGAGATGTAATATAAACTCTTTTTTCTTCCGTATTTTTTTTTATAATATAAAATCTACACGTATTTTTTTTTCACGAGCATTAAAAGAAGAAAAAAAGGTTGATATGAATTAAAAATAAAAAATAACGAGATACACTAATAAATTATCATATTCTTTAAAATAAAAATATTCCGCAATACTTTCCAAATTAACCAAGTGTAAAGAAAATAAAATAGAAACGATGTAGATATAAAAATATTCTTCCATATTTTTAATATATTTACATTTAAATGTAAAATCGAAAATGAAAATAAAAGATTTTAAAATATTATCTACATTCACTATAAATATATATAGCTTCTCTATGTATCATCCGAGTACAAGAAGAAGACGAACGGTCGGGTGTCAATGGCGAACCTGCAACTGAATAAAAGGTATTCCGCTATATTTTTGTTTCTTTGAAAAACTACTTTTTTATATTTTATTTTATTTAGTGATGATTTGTTTATATTTTTCAAAACCCACAATCATATTTTTCGAAGTAGGGGAATAAGATATATATATATATATATACATATATTTATTTTTATCGATTAATACTATGAGGTCTTGAAGTCAACAGTCAGATAAATATGTTGTGAGACATGTCGTTTGAGTTTTAAATAATATAATATAAAACTATTACCAATATTATTGCACAAACTAATAACAACAAACGATTAAGAATATATGCAAGTTAACCACTTATGAAAATACATTCGTTTTTCACATTGTATTTCATTAACTGTTAACAGAGAAATTACGTTTCATTTTAACTCAGTTCAATATTCCAACAAAAAATTTATCCTCCTGTGCAATGCACGGACCCAACACTAGTATTTTATTACATATATATATATATATATATATATATATATATATAAGTATTCCAATAATATAATTAATGTTGTAATATCCAAATGAAAAATATGTTGAAATTTTTTATTTTTGGAGATTTTGAGTTTTGATTCTCCAGGATATTTTGTTGTAGACGTGATAAATTATTATTTTATTCATTTCTATCAATAAGATTAAACTATTATTATTTTATATAATTGTTTTTAGAAAGTATATTAGGATGATAAAATTATATAATATTTTAATAATATAATTAGTATTAGAGTCTCTAAAATAGAGAATATGTTGGAGTGAAATATAATTTTATTTAAAGATTTTGACTTTTGGTTATCTATTTTAAAAAAATTACAGAGAACAGGTTGGAGATGCTCTAAAAAACTTGAAATTTAGATAATTTTTTAAAACTTGCCGGAGGTGAGAGGAATTATTTTTTATTAATTTCCACCAATAAAATTAAACTATCATTATTTTATATAATTTTTTTAAAAGAGTTTATTGAGATGATAAATTTATATAATAATTTAGTAATATAATTAAAACTAGAATCTACAAAACAGAGAATCAATTGGAGTGAAATGTAATTTTATTTAAAGATTTTAACTTTTTTTCTAGAAAAATTATAGAGAACCTGTTGGAGATGCTCTAAATATTTTTCTCACACATATCGACATTAATAGTTATTTTTTACATTTTTAATGTATGACTTGACTCGATTTTGACCTACATAGGAGTCCATATGACAACACTTTTAACAATATATAGGGATTAGTTTAGCATACCCTTGTTTAAAAAAAAAATTAAAAATTATTCGAGATGATTTCATTAAATCAAGTTTTACAAAGTTTTCAGCATCATTGCCATTTACTCCTTTCGTCCATGAAAATGACACACAGTTTTAAAAATAAGTAATTATTAAAATTTTAACTAACCAAGAGACAACCCTCAAATAATAGCAATGTTTTAAAAACCGGTTTTTTGGTTGACCCGGTGTGGTAACCGGGTCACGGTTCAACCGCTTCAACTAGATGGTTGACCCGGTTTCAAGAAATTCTATGTATTTTTTATTTTTCTGCATATATAAAACCAAGAATTTGATGTCCACAAGTTAAAACATTAAAAATACACATAACAACAAGTTTTACATCAATCCAAAAACATTAAAAAAACACATAACAACAAGTTTTACATCAATCAAAAAACATAAAAAAATACACATATAAGCATAAGTTTTTCATCAATCTAAATACATCAAAACGAAATATAATGTTCAAACCAAATCATGGATCTTGAGACATTGGAGTGTTAAATGCATCAAACTCACGATCGCTTAATAATTGAAATTCACTCTCAACTTCATGGTCATCAACAACATGGTCACTTTCTACAATATCAAATAAAAAATATTAATGTCACGTAAAAATCTAATAATAAACTAACAACACCAAATTAATATATATAGAAATAAAAAAATGTCACCTTGCGTTTGAGAAGTCGGTTCGTGCTCTTGCTCGTCAAGCATATTTTCTAAGTCATTGTAATCAAGTTCTCCTTCTGGCTCTTCTTCAACCACCCAAAAGTCCGTCTTATCAATGCATTCGTAAACAATAGGATCATAAGACCTCTTCTCAACCTTAAGTTTTTTTTTTAAACCTCTTAATGACTCTTAAATTTGAATCGTTCAGACATTTTTACACATCACCTCTTATTAATCATAACTAAAATGAGACTTCAGACTTTAGACCTCTTAAAAATCAAACGACACCTAAGTCTACAAAAACATTCACAAAAAAAATAAAACATAACTTGTAAAAATAAAATGACATTGCTATTATTAAATATTTTACTACAATATAACGTACCTATTTTGTAAACGCAAGTTGTAATGAACAAATACAAGATCATTTAGCCTTTGATGTTCCAACCTATTCCTCCTTTTCGTGTGAATCCTCTCAAATACACTCCAATTTCGTTCGCAACTGGAAGAAGATACGGTTTGACTTACTATTCTAATAGCAAACATTTGCAATATCGGAGTATCTCCGCCACATAACTTCTACCACTCATCTATAAAAGTTAAATATCTAAATGTTACCTGGATGAGTAATAGTATGAGAATCGAGATTTTTAACTGGGTCAACCCGGGTTTTTACCGGTTCAATAAGACTGGTTCAACCGGTTCTATCAAAAAACCGGCGATTCGATCCGAGCTGTAATTTCCCAAAAAACCGATCGTAATTGACCCGGTCTCTTCACTGGTATCCGGTTCAACCGACCGGGTCAACCCAGGTTTTAAAACATTGAATAATAGAGAAAGGATTTTATCCATCTTATAATTGATGGTAAAATAGGAAAATAGTATTTATTTTAAAAGTGTACATTTATTTTGGGACATATTAAAATAAAATTGTAGACACTTATTTAAGATAGTTGGAGTGTTTATTTTCTTATTTTATTATTAGTTATAATGTGGAAAATATTTCTCTTTTAATTTTTTTGTTAACTAAAAAATTTAATAATTATATATTTATAAAATCGTATGCATTTTTTTATTTTGGATATTTATTTTTATTTATAAGTTATTTTTTTTATAAAATTATACAAATAATAATTTTTATTTATTTTTGTTGGTTTTAAAACATGTGTTGACTTTTGTTAGTCAACGGGATTGATTCGAATTTTATTCTTTGAAGACAAGAATTCTTTTATGCCACTCTATACATAACATTATAGTAATATAACCCTATTTCTCAATCATCATAGTTTATACTATTTATTTAAATGATGAAGTATGATGAGATTATTCTTTTTCTTTTCTTGTTTAATAAGAAAAGAATATAATAAATTATAATATTGTTTAATTACATTTGAAAAATAATTAACCATTAAATAAATAAAATATGTTTATAGTTTTAGATAACAATGATTTACCAAATATGGCTCCAAAGGATTCCGAGCATCGGTGGATCCAAGATTTTGCTAAGTGGGTATATAGTTAAGGTAGATTAAAGGCTTGTAAAGTTGTTCAATTGTTTTTTGTAAGATCTCACATCGGTTGGGGAGGAGAACTAAGGTTATTTTATAACTTATAAAAGACTTGATACATCATCTTCAGACGCATTTTAAAATCGTGAGTCCAAGTGTGGATAATATCTGGTATGGTTGGTCTGAGATGCTACAGATGGTATCAGAGTCGGGAACTGAACATGTGTTCCAGCGAGGATGTAGGGCTCCCAAGGAAGGTGGATTGTAAAATATCACATTGGTTGGGGAAGGGAGCTAAGGATGCCTTATAAGGGATTGTATATAGGGTTGTAAACGAACCGAACGTTCTGCGAACTGTTCGTGAACTGTTCGACGGGAAGTTTTTTGGTTGATTTCAATGGACTTTTTTAGTTGATGTCCCTTGTATTTTCTAACATCTCGGAGTACCCCCAAAAGTTTAGCGTCTACATATTTCATACCCCAAAATCAATTTTACTTGACAAAATTAGTTGAGCAGGTGCACAGACCTTGCTAGGGTTTTCATAGGTCCGCCCCTGTTTAAGGGTGTGTTTGGTATGCGGACATGACTGGGAGGGATAATACAAGATTGACAAGAGTGAGGTAGTCAGGTGAAAAAATTGTGGAAGGTTTTAAGGTTTAATTTGACATTGATAGTCTATGATTTATCTATCTTGAATCATCTCCCTAGTTTTTGTTCCACCTATTTTGATGGGACAAAAAAAAATGTATTTTTGTCCCACACAGTTTTGTCCTATCCCAATCAAATTATTGTCTCAAACAAGGGTTAACAAGTTTTTGTTCTACATACACACACACATATATGTAAGTGTATGTATGCATGTACGTATATGTAGGGTTGGATTCCAGTGAAGATAAGAGGTCTGGTAAGAATATGATAATAAAATCTTCATATACATTCGTCTCATTTTATTTATCTATTTTGATCATAATGACCGAGACTTTAACAAATTAATGCATGTGAAAGATATTAAATATACGAGAACGTCCGCAAAAATGACTAAAAGTGAAGATAAATGTGATATAAATGTAGATGAAGATAACTGAAGGTAGATGAACTTATATCAAAAGGTCAACTCATCCGAAACTCAAAAGTGTTCTCATAATTATCACCATAAAGGTAATTCTCAAACGAGTCTAATCCCAAGTTTGTATACATGAGCCTGATCCCAAGTCTGAACCATCCAATGGAGGACCCATGATTTTTTTACGAGCGTGTGAATCTTTAAGGTGGATCAAAGGCTTGCAAAGTCGTCAGATGTATTTTTAGCCGAATTCCTCATTTTCGAGGGATTTTTTAATTTTTTCGTTGATTTCGAGGGATTTCTTAAGTTTTTTGGTTGATTTTGAGGGACTTTTTCGTTTTTTTTTTGTTGATTTTGAGAGACTTATTTAGGTTTTTGGTTGATTTCGATGACCTTTTTTTTTGGTTTTTTGGTTGACACTCCTTGTATTTTCTAATATCCTAGATTATCTCTCAAAGTTTAGTGGATGTATCTTTTATTGCAAAAAAAAAAATTGTACTTGCAAAAATAAGTTGGACGGTTGCATAAGACCTGCTCGAGGCTTCATAGGTCCCAGGAATCATCCATCTATTTTAATCAAATGGTTATGAATAATATGAACGTTACATCATGTCAAAGCTAAATACATGATTATAAAACTATATATATATATATATATATATATATATATATATATATATATATATATATATATATATATATATATATATAGGGAGAGGTTCATTTGAGAAATGGTAAATATATGAGAAATAGAGAAGTAATCTTAGCCATTCATTTGGTCAATATTTGTGGCTTTGACCGCGAAGCACCGGATAATTCCTTGTGTGGTCTATAGAAGGTAGAGGGGTAATTTCGTAAAATACACGAGATGAGTTCATATATGAATCACAAAGATTCATACATGAATCTGTTAATTAGTTCAACTGATTCATATATGAATCTTTGTGATTCATACAGATTCATATATGAATCACAAATGCTCATATATGAATCTGTTAGTTAGTTCAACTGATTCATATATGAATCACAAAAGTTCATATATTAATCAGTTAAAAGAGTTCAGTTGTGAATTGCACTGGTTCATATATGAACATATAGTTCATATGTGAATTATACATGTTCATATATGAACACAGTCCGTGTGTTTTATAAAATTTACGAAATTGACCTTCTATTTTTGGGATAGCCGCAACTTTTGACCAGTCAAAGTCGCAACTTTTGACCAGTCAAAGCCGCAATATTTGACTAGTCAAATCCGATCTTGACCATATGAATGACTAGAATTACTTATTTATTTTAATATATTTACCATTTCTCAAATTAATCAAACACTATATATATATTATTCTCAAGATATTTTTCGATTTTCATATATTCTTTTAAAAAGACTAGAATATTTGATTTAATACAAAAAGAACCACCTTCACACAAATTGTTTTGGCCGGTTTCATTGACATTTGAGAACGTGAAAACCACAAATTGGGTGGATCAAATAAAATAATATATTTTATATATTTATTTTATTTTAATGAGAAAAATGATTTATTTTAATATAAACTCGTTTGTTTTATACTCCAAAAGAACTAAGATGACATTTACTGATTTACAATATAAATGATTCAGTAGAGGTTAACAATAAAATCAAACAAATCCATACAAAAAACCATTTTTAATCCCAATTAAATTAAATTTATCAAAATAAAAGACAATAAAACCCTAATATTCTTCAATATTTATTAAATATCTATCTAGATTTTTATAATAAACAATTTTTTGAACACCCACAATAGTAATAGTATGCATGTATTAATTTTTAAGATGTTATATTAAAGTCAAAACAACTCAAAAATCTTAATGTATTTGTATTATAAGTAAAACATTTCTCAATTTAGACTCGATGCTTTGTTCTATTTGCAATGGATTACAAGAATTGTTGGATCACTGTCTCGTGGGATGCAAGTTTGCAAAGGAAATATGGGAATCGGTTCGAAAGTAGTGGGGTCTTGATATCAATATGGAGAACACTATAAATAGCGTTCTAAATCATCCGGACGGTACTCGGGTTCTCTTAAAAGGATTTGGCAAGCATCTATTTAAGCAACAACTTACTTGATTTGGGGTCATCAAAATAACTTGTTTTTTAAAAATAAGTTGTTACCTGCAAAGGCATTGTTTGCTGACATACGGATTCGTGTGTACGAATGGATTTCGAGAAGATTGCGCAAATATTTTATCTCCTGGGACTGTTGGATTGCCTCCCCTTACCTAACCTCCGCTTGATCTTCTTCTTCCCGCTTGTTGGCTTTCTTTTGGTCGGTTGTTCTTAGTTTCTTTCGTGTCCTCTTAGTTTTGTTGTTTTGTTTTTGGTTCGGTTCGGTTTGAGGGGCTGGTGCACCTCGCAGTGGGTTCTTGTTTTTATACTGTTGTTAGTTCTTCTTAATAAATTGTTGTTGCCCTTTTTTTTATAAATGTGAAGTCCGTTATTTTTAATATATATTTTATATTTTCTATATATAAATCAAGGTATTAAAATTATATAAATGTTGGTTTTTTATACCAGAAAAATATTATTATCTAATATAAACTCCACTTTTCTTAAACTTTTCTAAAAATAAATAGATTAAGAAATACTGAACGTGAAAAACCTCTGAGAAATGAGGTCGTGCACTTATGACCCCTAACAAAAAAATCTTTACCAGAGTCGTTGTTAGTAGCTTAATGAAACTAATAGCTTATTTGACCAACTATACATGACTGTTTGGTGATGGTTTAATAATATAGAAAGTGACGTAAGCTTCTTTGGGGGTGAGGGCTTTATGTAGAAAACCAACTTTTTCCTAACTTGCCCTTCATAATTATAAAATACGTTTATTCCATCTACTCTTCAAATAAAACATTTCCAATTTATACAGACAAATTAATCATACGGACAACTTTATCCATACATGGCTTAATGGAAAACCAATTAAACAACCTCTTAATGGACTTATTGCTTAATTCGTTAAACCATACAAATATGTTTTAAATGTTAAACTCATAACTTAGTTCACTAAATCAACTGATGTTTCCGTCAATCTTTTTTCATACTAGGCATATACTCGCGCGATGCAGCGGAATATAAGTAAATAACGAACAATTAATGTTACTTTCTTATAGACATGTCATCAACAATCAACCATGACCTATGAATCACAATTTATGAAACCCTAAATCCATAAAGATATTCAATAATTAGTTTATATTACAATTATTGACAAAAAAAATTATAATGATATAATTTATAATAAAAATGAAACGTATTTTACGATTATATATTTTTAATGTGCTAACGGTGGAAAAAAAATAAAACGTATGGATAGAAAACAAATTAGTTCATATATATTCATGATATTTAATAGAACGTTTAAATTAAAAAATATTCAATATTGGGCTCGTTTTGAAGATATTGACGAGACGATTATAATAGTATAATTTGTAGAAAAGGAAACGTATTTTTTCATTGCATTTTTGTTCATATACGATTATTTGTGTTAATATGATAATGGTGTAAAATGAAAAAATAAGGGATATAAAATGAATTAAATAAGTAATTGTAAGGGTGACAAATGTAATATTATAAGGGTGATAAATGTTATTGTATAAAAGCTTAGGGTAATAATTATTATTGTATAAAAGCTTAGGGTGATAAGTGTTATTGTACAAAAGTTTGTACAATAACCGTATTAGTTTTTTTTATATAGTAATCGAGATTTAATTCGTAGATATTCATGATATTTAATAGTACGGTTAAATTTAAAAATATTCAATATTGGTTCGTTTTGAATGTATTGACGAGACGATTATAATAGTATAATTTGTAAAAAAAGAAACGTATTTTTTCATTGCATTTTTGTTTATATACGATTATTTGTGTTAAAATAATAAGGGAATTTAATTAAAATGGACGTATTTCAAATCCGTATTACCCAAATACCCCAAATCTCGTTCAAATCGCCGAAATACCCTTTATGTACGGGAATAGTGGCCGGGAATCCCGGGTTGGTCGTGTTCGAGGTTATGGCCGGGATTCCCGGGGTTATGGTCGGGATTCCCGGGGTTAGGGGTCGGGTTTCCCGGGGTTAATGGCCGGGTTTCCCGGGGTTGTCATGGCCGGGATTTTTGGGTTTGAGAAAAAAATTAGGGTTTCAGGGTGGGAACTATCATTTTATGTGTTTTCATTGTTTTTCACGTGTTTGTTGCCTGATTTCAATTGTTTTTCCACGTTTTTTTTCCATTATTCGTACAATAAATATATACTTGTCATCGAATGTACGATTCAATTTCATCGTTGGCTATAAAATTTTCCTATAAGAGTCAGTATAATTCAAGGTAAATACGTTCATCATCACATCCATTCCATTTTTCTTTCTTCCTTCATTGTTCATACTATTGAAAAAATGAGTTCACATGTTGTAAAAGCTAAGCTCTATTTATGTTTCAATGATCAGTGGGTTCAAAACAACAATGAGTGGGATTATATTGGGTACACAAAGCGTGGTGTACAGATTCCAGTAATCTATACATATAAGAGGTTTCTTCGTTACGCCATGGAAAAATGTGGAATCGAAGATTCTGATACTTGCAAGTTGGTGTTCAAACGTGCAGATCGCTCACTAGTGGAGCTAAACAACGACGAAGTGATATTTGGTTTTATGCAAATTGCAGTCGATTCTGAAAGACCTCTAAAAGTCTTTGTGTATGACGCAACATTGATGTGCGACGAAGGTGATGACGAAGATGATGCCGGAGGTGATGACGAAATCCACGTCGGTGGTAGTCAAAATGAGCCTGATTATCAATTCCAGGCATCATACGACACCACACTTTATGCTGATCATTCATATCATCCTAACGACTCTTATCCCGATGTTGTTCCGGAGACGCAACTAGAAGAAGAAGAACAAGTAGAAGAAGCTGAAGAAGAAGAAGACGAAGAAAGACGGTTTTCTGGAGTTGCTCATGACGAAACCCATGTTTTCACAACGGGTATATCTGATCTAGACAGATCAGATACCGATACTGATGAGGACGAAGAAGAAGAGACATATACCCCTAGCAATAAATCACTTGGTGAGTTAAACGATTATTTTGATATGCCTCCTTCCCTTCCAAACCGGGAGACCAATATACCACCCTACCAACCCGTACCTTACAATCGCGGTACAAGTACACATGAAGGACAACTATTTGATACGAAGGAGCAAATGTCCATACAACTCGGAATTAAGTTCTTGGAAGAGGGTTTCGTGTTTAGAACGGAGAAATCCGACAAAAGCAGATATGTGGCTGTCTGTGAGCAAACAAATTGTAAGTGGCGTATGTCGGCGAAGTTCGTGGGCCCTAAAGGAGGGATGTTTGTCGTTAGGAAGTTGAACGATGTACACACTTGTTCGAGAACGCAACTGAATTCCAGACACCGGCAGGCCAACAAAAGGACTTTGGGCCACATATTGAAAGGTAAGTTTATTGACGCTAGCAGGTCATTTCGACCGAATGACATTGTCGATGATATCAACCAGCAGTAAGGACTCAACATTGGTTACCACCAAGGATGGCGCGCGCGATGCAAGGCCCTACTAATGGTGAGAGGCACACCTGAGGAGTCGTACGAACGACTCCCTATGTACTTATATAATTTGGAACTGAAGAATCCGGGTACATGCACCAGAATAAGGACAGATTCGCACGGACGTTTTGAGTTGTGTTTTGCTGCTCTTGGATGTGCGGTATGTATATCAACACGACATATATTTAGATATTATAAATTATAATATTTACAAAGTTGCTCCACCTACGTTATTTGCAGATCCGCACGTTTTTGGCAAACCTGCGTCCTGTCATCGTAATAGACGCGACCCATTTAAAGGGACCTTACCTAGGTATGATGTTCTTGGCGGTTGCCATGGACGGAAATAACAACATCGTGCCCTTGGCTTTCGGAGTGTGCTGATCGAAGTGTGTTGGCAGTGTCATGCACGACGGCCCCGATACATTGTAGCTCGGCATCATTTGAGGTCTGTAACAATCCGCCTCCGGCATCCGAAACTGGGTGCATAGATTATAAGAAATTTTTATATTAATAACGAAAACAAAACAATAATGTAAACTCGAATGACTTACATCTTGCGCCAATGATGTGGTTGCCTGCGTCTGTCCGTAACCAACCGACGTGTGTCCCCACCAACCCGAAGTCTGTCCATAACCAGCCGACGTGTGTCCGTACCCAGGGGACGTGTAGGTCGGCGCCGAGTTCGTTGCCAACTAATACAAGTATTAAACGTCATATCAATATACAAACCAATATACAAGTATGGAACGTAATATCCTCAAGTTAAGTTAAACACTAACCTGAGTGTGGCGAAGGTGTGCAGTGAGGGCCTCGAGATCTCCTAGGCGTGTCTCGATGGACCCGTGGACGTAATCGTGCAGCGCGTCGTAGCGTACCCACCTGTGTTGGTACGGGTCGGGAGGCGGCGCTCCATGATGGGAGGAGCTAGGGGGAACCTGATATCCCGTGCCATCATCGTCATCCTCATAATCATCGTCATCTTCATCATCATCGTCATCATCGTCCTCATCGTGATCAAGATCTCTTCGTCGGGACCTCTTCGTCGGTTGCCTGGCCTCCTCTCTTTCCAAATAGGCGACGCTGGATAGATACCAATGACTCTGTTGTTCGGCATCCGTAGGAGTGAGGCTCTCGAGAGCCGGATACCTCACCTAAATATATTGTAAAACATATAAGATTTAATATGCAGGACTAAATTAAACAATTAATTGTTCACTTTCTAAAATTAGAAACATAGTCAGAGAGCGTACGTCTGAAACTGAGTTGAAGATTGCAACGCATGATTTCTTATTTAGTACAATGTCTCGGTCCCATCGAGTTCCCCTAATGGCCCTGTCGGTGCGCTTGGTGAAATGGTGACGGCAGACAGGAAACATCTCCAAGATCCATACCTGGAATTACACAACATAGATTAGTATGTTAAAAAAAAGACGACTTAATATTTAAGTTATAATATTTATCTAACCTTCAGAGCGTGTGCGAACCCACTCAACGTACTCTTGCTGATGTGCTTGTTCTTTTGTGTATGGCGTCTGGCGGTGGCTAAGTGTAAAGAGTTGTATGTGTGGGTCCAGATATGGCTACCCCACGGGTAGCTGTCAAATGTCATAAGGTCATCGACGACCCTAAGGACAGTGTCAGAAACCAGTTGGTTTAGCTCACGACCCATAAACATGACTTCCACCATCACTACCAAGCAAACACGCACAACATCCTCATCGGATAGGTACTGCATGCCACTTCTCATCGTCTGGACGACGGTTTTCACCTTCAAATGATCGGGGGCGTGATTAGGCTAAAGCCTCCTAACGAAGGACCCTTCCGATATGGCAGGTAGGGAGGGTGTTGGGCCGAAAAGGAGTCCTGTTATAAGACAAAACTCAAGACGACCAAAGCGCATGTGTTTCCCAAGGACTTTGAAATACATTTCCTCCGAAGCCGCATTGAGGACGTCGACCTCAAACTGTAGAAACATGTACACTAGGAGGGGGTCCTGTGCAGTATTTGTAAGCTCCAGCCATGGACCAAAAGGCGTCCGTCCAAATATTTGGTGTAAATTTTGTGCCCGTTCAGGTGGACACGCTGCAAAAATATCTCTAATTTCCTTGGCGAAGCCAAGGCGTGATTTGAAAGACAGATCGACGTAATGAAAATCCTTCTACATAGTAACGAATAAAAGACAACGACTTATGGTTATAGTTAATATTTATGGTTTTTTACAAAGTTAAGGAGGCCTAAGTTTTGTTGATTTCGTCTAGTGAGAGAGTTTAGAAAAGAAGCCACTCAATCTATTGGACTTTCAGGTAGTAGGGGAATCACGTGGATTGCTTAAATCCCTACAAACCTTAGGGCTATTTTACACCCGTTTGACAAAATCCAAATCGATATGTTGTGAATTTACCAAGGTTAAGGGGACTAAATTGTAAAAAACCAAAGTCTAGGGGCCTAAGTTGTAAATTTACCAAAGTTAAGGGGCCTAAGTTGTAATAAACCAAAGTCTAGGGGCCTAAGTTGTAAGTTTATCAAAGTTAAGGGGCCTAAGTGGTAAATTATTCAAATTTAAGGGGCCTAAGTTGTAATAAACCAAAGCCTAGGGGCCTAAGTTGTAATAAACCAAAGCCTAGGGGCCTAAGTTGTAAGTTTATCAAAGTTAAGGGCCTAAGTTGTAAATTATCCAAAGTTAAGGGCCTAAGTTGTAAATTATCCAAAGTTAAGGGGCCTAATTTGTAATAAACCAAAGCCTAGGGGCCTAAGTTGTAAGTTTATCAAAGTTAAGGGCCTAAGTTGTAAATTATCCAAAGTTAAGGGGCCTAAGTTGTAATAAACCAAAGTCTAGGGACCTAAGTTGTAATAAACCAAAGTGTAGGGGCCAAATATTTTAAAAAAACATAACACTCTAAAAAAACGTAACACTCTAACATGTTATTAACGTAATTTCTAAAATTAACCCAGTCTCCAAAAAACATGTCATCTCTAAAATATTTATAAAATATAACACAACAATCTCAAAAAACGTAACACTCTAACATGTTATTAACGCAATCTCTAAAATTAACCCAATCTCCAAAAAACATGTCCTCTAAAATATTTATAAAAAAAAACACAACACTCTAAAAAAACGTAACACTCTAACATGTTATTAACGCAATCTCTAAAATTAACCCAATCTCCAAAAAACATGTCATCTCTAAAATATTTATAAAAAAAACACAACACTCTAAAAAAACGTAACACTCTAACATGTTATTAACGCAATCTCTAAAATTAACGCAATCTCCAAAAAACATGTCATCTCTAAAATATTTATAAAAAATAACATATTATCCGACGTAAACATAACACATAATCTCATATATAAAAGCATAATCGAACATATAGTCTAACAAACATACAATAAATATTTTAGAAAATATAAAACTACAATAGGGTTAAGAAAACTTACAGAAGTAAGTAGACGAGACATATCCGAGCGTGATATACACGATTGCAATGAGAGAGTTAGAAATGAGGGAGAGAGTTAGAATGTTGTGTGGGGTGTCAAATGGTCCCCCTCTCCTTTTTATAATCGAACCTAACACTCTATAACCCTAATTTCTTTTAATCCACACCGTTCAAGACCATCGATCACCTCATACCCACTTTTCCCGGCCCCCAACCCTGGGATTCCCGGCCATAAACCCGGGATTCCCGGCCTCGTTTCCCGTAGATAAGGGGTATATCGGCGATTTGAAGGAGATTTAGGGCATTTTGGTAATACGGATTTGAAATACGCCCATTTTAATTAAATTCCCAAATAATAAGGGTGTAAAATGAAAAATAAAAAAATAAGGGATAGAAAGTAAATTAAATAATTAATTGTAAGGGTGGTAAATGTAACATTTAATTTTAATGGATTTCCAATTCCTTCTCACATCACATCTTATTTTATTTTTAATTCATAGTTACAGTTTTTGTCCTTGAACTTTTTTGATAGATTTACTTTATACCTTTTAGTTTTACATTTTACATTTACATTATATTAACACATATAATCATATATTAACTAAAATACGTTAAAAAATAATTTTTAATTTTAACAAGTTACACCATTATAATCGTCTCGTCGATACATTCGAAATGAGCCCAATATTGAATATTTTTTGATTTAATTATATTAATAAATGTCATATATTATACTTTTGTTAATCGATTTAAAAAAAAAATGCATTACATCGAACGTAAGTTTTAACATCAAAATAATAAACATAATAAATATATTGCGTATTTTTTTTATTCCAACAGATTCCAACTTTGATAATTCATTTAAATCAACATATTCACGAGTACGAGTACGCTCTATATATTCTTTATTCACATCTAATCTACGTTTGTATAGGATAATCCACGACATTGCATCTGGAAGTGCATGACGTGTCCAATGGTGTATGAGTGTGGGCATTGGGTAATCTTCTTTTAATATCGATTTCAAGTGACTTTTCAGGTTTTTTGGTCAATTTCAAGAGTTTTTTTTCCGCTTTTTTTATTTATTTATTGATTTCAATAGTTTTTTTTGTTTTTTGGTTAATTACGAGATATGGTTGCACTTCTAAAATAATACGGTTGCACCTTCTAAAACGATACAGTTCCATCTTTCATAAACCTAAAGTTTTTTACCTTACGTCGGAGAAACAATACGGTGGCACGTGCCACCGTCGGCACCACTGTTCATAGAAAAAACTCTTACCTCGTAAACACTTACTGGGTTTAAGATACTTACCAACAATTAATGCTCACGACCGACAATGTTACACGATAATATAAGCGATTGTGATTTCTCGTATCGACAAACGATCATCCAATAATGATTTGAATAAATACTTATCCAGTGACCACTTGGGATGTGGCGCACTGGTAAAGCCTTTGGGGGATGTAGTGGAAGATCTCATCAACACGGAGTTCAAATACAGTCGCTGCCAAAACCCTTGTGGCCATGGAGGTTCACCTGCGATGACTCCAGGTCATTCATGGTAGCCCGGGGATTAGTCGGTGCGCGTAAGCTGGCCCGAAAACCCACGGTTACCAAAAAAAAAACTCATCCAGTAAACACATGACAAACCATCCCTTAATTCAATTGGATGACAGGAAATATGATTAGAGCATCTCCAACAACTTCTTTACAATTTTCTCTAAGATTGAGAATCAAAAGTCAAAATCTCAAAAAAAAACTATATTTAACTCCAATAGATTATCTATTCTAGAGATTTTAACACAAATTATATTATTATAATATGCTCCAACTTATCATCCATACACTTTAAAAAAGATTAATATAAAATAATAAAAATTCAATCTTATTGGTAGAATTAAATAAAATAATCATTTCTTTCTTCCATTATTAAATCTTATAGAATTCTCAAAATTTGAAAAAATTTCAAGTTTTTTCTATTACAAAAAAAACAAGATAACAAAACTGTTGGAGAATTTAGAATTTTTTTTTTCTATTTTTAAAAATTTACTAGAAGCGTACTCGCACAATGCAGCGAGATATATCATGATTTTAATATTTTCTTTTATTTATTGGTTTTTTTTATCGATTTACAATATGATTTTAGATGGTTTTGAGAGAGTGATGTTTTTTTTATAAATTTATTTAATTTAGACTTGATAATATAATGTTTTTTATATAAAAAAATTAAGTATTTTTTTAGAATTCAATAATTATCTTATATATTTGTTATTTATATTTAAATTGAGATGTTTATTCTATTTTGATTATGTTTATCAGTTAGTTATGAATTCAAACATATAACTTTAGAAATTTGTACTAATGCATCATGACTTGTAATCTTGAATTTTAAGTAATGTATATCAATAAACAATACTTAATGCATACAAACTTATTTTTAAGAGTTTTATTCAATAGTTTAATAATAATGTAATTTATTTTAGGTTTAATAATATAATGTTTTTTAATGAAATAAACATTAAATATTTTGTTTGATTTTCTTAATTATATTTTAGATTTTTTATATTTAAAATTTGATTTTTATCCTGTTATATAGTTATGCGGGGGAGTGATTTTAGGAGAGTTGAAGTGAGTAGTGATTTTAAACGAGTTAAAGTGGTTAGAGATAAATGATTAAAAGTTAATAAATGTAATACATAAATGTTTAATGGTTGTTTTTGATAGATTTTAAATAGTTAACATTAAATAATGGTATATTAAATTTTAACAATTGTTTCTAAGAGTATTTTTTTTTATAAATACACTAGAAGCGTACTCGCGCAATGTAGCGAGATACATCACGATTTTAATGTTTATTTTTATTTTTTGTTTTTTATTGATTTACAGTACGATTTTGGATGATTTTTATTAAGTGATAATGGTTTTTTTATATATACATTTGTTTAATTTAGGCTTAACAATATAATGTTTTTTATATAAAAAAAATTAAGTAGTTTGTTAAAATTTATTAATTATCTTATATATTTTAATTTTTTTATATTTAAATTGAGATGTTTATCCTGTTTGGATTATGTTTATCAGAATTCAAATTTCATAATTTTTGGATTTGGGGATTAGAGATAAGGATTTTGGGGGATAAGAATGAAATTTATTAATTAGGGTTAAAAGCATTTAAAAGTAATACATATTGCTTCATTAATTGTTTTTAAGAGATTTTAAGTAGATTACCATTAAATAATAGTACATAATGCTTAATACATCACGATTTTAATGTTTATTTTTATTTTTTGTTTTTTATTGATTTACAGTACGATTTTGGATTATTTTTATTGAGTGATAATGATTTTTTATATATAAATTTGTTTAATTTAGACTTAATAATATAATATTTTTTATATAAAAAAATTAAGTAGTTTGTTAAAATTCATTAATTATCTTATATATTTTAAATTTTTTATATTTAAATTGAGATGTTTATCCTGTTTTGATTATGTTTATCAGAATTCAAATTTCATAATTTTAGGGTTTGGGGATTAGAGATAAGGATTTTGGGGGATAAGGATGAAATATATTAATTAGGGTTAAAAGCTTTACAGGTAGTACATTAGACTTTAGTAGTTATTTTTAAGAGATTTTAAGTAGATAACTTTAAATGATAGTACATAAAGCTTAGTGAGTTGTAATTAAGAGTTTTTTTATGTCATCTTTATAATACTAGAAGCGTACTCGCGCAATGCAGCAAGATACATCACGATTTTAATGTTTATTTTTATTTTTTGTTTTTTATTGATTTACAGTACGATTTTGGATGGTTTTTATTGAGTGATAATGGTTTTTTTATATATAAATTTGTCTAATTTAGGCTTAACAATATAATGTTTTTATATAAAAAAAATTAAGTAGTTTGTTAAAATTCATTAATTATCTTATATATTTTATATTTAAATTGAGATTTTTATCCTGTTTTAATTATGTTTATCAGAATTCAAATTTCATAATTTTAGGATTTGGGGATTAGAAATAAGGATTTTGGGGGATAAGGATGAAATTTATTAATTAGGGTTAAAAGCATTTAAAAGTAATACATATTGCTTCATTAATTGTTTTTAAGAGATTTTAAGTAGATTACCATTAAATAATAGTACATAATGCTTAATACATCACGATTTTAATGTCTATTTTTATTTTTTATTTTTTATTGATTTACAGTACGATTTTGGATGGTTTTTATTGAGTGATAATGGTTTTTTATATATAAATTTGTTTAATTTAGACTTAACAATATAATGTTTTTTATATAAAAAAAATTAAGTAATTTGTTAAAATTCTTTAATTATCTTATATATTTTAAATTTTTATATTTAAATTGAAATGTTTATCCTGTTTTGATTATGTTTATCAGAATTCAAATTTCATAATTTTAGGGTTTAGGGATTAGAGATAAGGAATTTGGGGGATGAAGATGAAATTTATTAATTAGGGTTAAAAACTTTACAGGTAATACATTAGGCTTTAGTAGTTATTTTTAAGAGATTTTAAGTAGATAACTTTAAATGATAGTACATAAAGCTTAGTGAGTTGTAATTAAGAGTTTTTATGTCATCTTTATAATATAGTATAAATAATTGTTTTTAAGAGATTTTAAGTAGATTAGCATTAAATAATAGTACATAATGCTTAATACATCACGATTTTAATGTTTATTTTTATTTTTTGTTTTTTATTGATTTACAATACGATTTTGGATGGTTTTTATTGAGTGATAATGATTTTTTATATATAAATTTGTTTAATTAGGCTTAATAATATAATGTTTTTTATATAAAAAAAATTAAGTAGTTTGTTAAAATTCATTAATTATCTTATATATTTTAAAATTTTTTATATTTAAATTGAGATGTTTATCCTGTTTTGATTATGTTTATCAGAATTCAAATTTCATAATTTTAGGGTTTGGGGATTAGAGATAAGGATTTTGGGGGATAAGGATGAAATTTATTAATTAGGGTTAAAAGATTTACAGGTAGTACATTAGGCTTTAGTAGTTATTTTTAAGAGATTTTAAGTAGATAGCTTTAAATGATAGTACCTAAAGCTTATTGAGTTGTAATTAAGAGTTTTTTATGTTATCTTTATAATATAGTATAGATAGTATAGATAATATAGTATAGATCGGAGATGTTTTAAATACTTATATAGTAAACATGATAAACCACCCCTTATTTTAGGTTTTTATGATAGAAAACATGATTAAAGCACCAATTTTGCCAAGAATCTTGAAATAAATTCCACTATTTCCTCTCCCCACTAAACCCCACGACCCCCCCCTTTCCTCCACTTTCCCTCAATTCGAAGTTAAAAATTGCTTTCTTCAAACCCCCCCTTTTATTGCTTCTTCTTTAATACCTCTCAATCATTCATATAACCCTTTAACACCCTCATCACTAATCATCATCAACACCATTTTCTACACACACATATTATAAACAATATGTGTATATATATTCAAGAAAACACGCACCAATGTGTGAATCCATGAATGTCTGTCTTGGTCCCACCCATCTCTAATCTCCTAATTCTGTCCTATCTCTCTCCTCAATTCTCTCTCTCTCTACCAAAACCCCCCCACCTCTCTCTCTCTACCAAAAACCCCCACCTCTCTCTCTCCTCCTCCCATGGTGGATTCCCTTTGCTAGACAAATCTCTGTGTGTGTGTGTGTGTGTTTTTGGTGTCTTCTTTTCTAAAATTCATCTTCTTGAAACGGTTTTCACTTTTTTTTGAAGAAACCCCTTTTCGTTAATCCCCAAATTGCCATAAACCCTTTTTTGAAATTTGCTTATTTGGGTTAAAAGAATCCGAAATATGATGACCCGATTGGAATTCTTGAAGAAATTCAAGAGATTTAAGAACCCTTTTGAAGTTGGTTGTTTCTTCATCAGTCTTTGTTTCATCTTGTGTTTGTTTTTCTTGGATTATCGGTCTTTGAGAAGTGGGTTCAGGGCTCGTGGGTTGGGTGTTTGGTTTGGGTTTGGTGGTTCGGGTTCGGGTCGAGAGATTGTTGGGTTTCTTGAAACGGGTCGGGTCGGATGTGATATATTTGATGGGAATTGGATGTGGGATGAGAGTTATCCATTGTATGAATCTAAAGATTGTTTGTTGTTGGATGATGGTTTTAGGTGTTCAGAAAATGGGAGAGTTGATAGGTTTTATACCAAGTGGAGGTGGCAACCAAAGTATTGTAATTTGCCAAGGTGATATCTCTAATCTTTTTTAAAATTGCAAAATTGAAAATTTGAAAATTGAAAATCCACTGTCTGTGTGTGTGTGTTTTAAGGTATGTTATTGTTTCAAGTTCATGGGGTTGCTAAAGATCATTGATTTCATGTGTTTTTTTGAATATTTCAAATGGGTTTTTGTTCATTTGAAAGATTCAAGAACAGAATTCAAATGGGTGTTCATTTGAAAAATTCAGCAACAGATTTGAAATGGGTTTTTGTTCATTTGAAAGGTTTCTGATATCTATAATCGTGATATGTTATTGTTTGAAGTTCATGGGGGTTGCTAAAGATAACTATTTTCATGTGTTTTTTTGAATCTTTCAAATGGGTTTTTGTTCATTTGAAAGATTCAACAAAAGATTTCAAATGGGTTTTTGTGAATTTTTGATATCCATAATCATCATATGTTCTTGTTTGAAGTTCATGGGGTTGTTAAAGAATAAAGATTACTTATTTTAGATATTTATCCATGGAGATTTATGTGTTTTTTTGAATCTTTTCAATGGGTTTTTGTTCAATTTGAAGATTCAAGAACAGAATTCAAATGGGTTTTTGTTCATTTGAAAGATTCAACAAAAGATTTCAAATGTTTTTTTGGTAAATTCTGATATCCATAATCATCATATGTTCTTGTTTGAAGTTTGAACCTTTCAAATGGGTTTTTGTTCACTTGAAAGATTCAAAAACAGATTTCAAATGGGTTTTTGTTCATTTGAAAATTTTCTGATATCCATAATCATTATATGTTCTTGTTTGAAGTTCATGGGGTTACTGATTTTTGACATTTATCCATGGAGATTTGTGTTCTTGTTGAATCTTTCAAATGGTTTTTTGTTGATTTGATGATTATGAATGAAAAGCTTATCGATTTCTTGTTCTGATCATGTTTTCGGATGCAGATTCGATGCGGAGACGATGTTGAAAAGGCTAAGAAACCGTAGGTTAGTGTTCGTTGGCGATTCGATTGGGAGAAATCAATGGGAATCACTGCTGTGTTTGTTATCGACTGCCGTTACTAACAAATCTTCGATATACGAAGTGAACGGTAGACCGATCACGAAACACACGGGTTTCTTGGTGTTTAAATTCGCCGATTTCAACTGTACGATCGAGTACTACCGAGCTCCGTATCTGGTTCTGCAGAGCCGCCCGCCGACTGGTTCACCGAAACAGGTTCGAACCACTTTGAAGCTCGATAAGATGGATTGGAGCTCCGGGAAATGGAAAGGTGCCGATGTGATCGTGTTCAACACCGGGCATTGGTGGAATTCTGAAAAAACGACACGCGAGTAAGCGTTCTTGAATCTCGATGAACTTTCAATACGAAAAACACCCCCCCCCCCCCCGACTTTTTGTAGTTAAATGACGTCAGAATGTGTTTTAAGATTGTTTCTTTCGATCGTTTAATCTGATTTTTAGGGTTCTTGTTGCGTTTTTAGGGGATGTTACTTTCAAGAATCCGGAGATGTGAAAATGAATATGAGCGTAGGAACTGCGTACAAGAGATCGATGGAAACGGTTTTGGATTGGATCAGTAAAGAAGTCGATACGAACAAGACTCAAGTCATCTTCCGAGGCTTTTCTCCCGTGCATTTCAGGTTTCGGTTCGCCTTCTGTTTCCGTGAATACACACTCTTTACCTCGAGATGCACAAGGCCCGAACCGTTTTCGGTAAGAAAAAAAGAGCCCGGACGCATAGGCTGTGCCCGGGCTTTTGAAAAAAACATGGCCTAATCGGGCTTTTCAGCCCTGGCCTTGACTTTGGGCTTGTTATGTCCGGGCTTTTCGGGCCACGTGCAGGGGCGGGCCCGGTCTTTGGGTGCTAAAATTCGCTGAATCGGGCTTTTCAAGACTTTCAGAAAATGGCCCGATTGGGATTTTAGGCCCACATTTTTTCGACCCGTGCTAAGGCTGAGCTCGGTCTTTGGGTGCGAAAATTGGCCCAATTGGGCTTTTTAAGGCTTTAAAAAATGACCATATTGGGCTTCTAGACCCAGGCTTATTCGGGTCGTTTTAAGGCTGGGCCCGGTCTTTGGGTACGAAAATTGGCCCAATCGGGCTTTTTAAGGCTTTTAAAAAAATGACCATATTGGGCTTCTAGACCCAGGCTTATTCGGGTTGTTGGGCCCGGTCTTTCGGTACAAAAATTGGCCCAATTGGGCTTTTTAAGGCTTTTAGAAAAATGGTCCAATTGGGCTTTTAGGCCCGGGCTTTTTGGTCCGGCCCCTGCCTTTGGGTGTGAAAATTTCAAGCTTTTTCGGGACATCCGTATGGTGGGTGGGTGGGTGGGTGGGGATTTTTGGTTTTACGGGGGATAACCTCCCTTCTTGGGGTATAGAAAAAGTCTGCATACTTCATACGTTGAGACCCTACATGTGCGTGGGATTTTATGATTGGTTTAGTCGTGTTTCATGAATCTTGACACGAGTCTTTACCAATGCCGTTTTAGGGGTGGTGATTGGAAAACCGGTGGTAGCTGCCACCTCGAGACGCTGCCGGACTTGAGTTCATCGCCGGTTTCATCCAGCGGGATGTTTTTCCCGAACATAATTGGGTCAGTGTTATCGGAACGCCGGAACGAGTCATCCTTCGTAGCGAAACTAGAGTTATTGGACGTGACGTACATGTCATCGAAGCGAAAAGATGGTCATGCGTCGTTATATTATTTGGGTCCGGAGGCTGGTGGGCCCGCACCGTTACGGCGGCAAGACTGCAGCCATTGGTGCTTACCGGGCGTCCCGGATTCTTGGAACGAGCTTCTGTATGCCGTCTTTCTTAAACGCGAATACTCCCTTGCTGCTGCTACCGCCGCCGCCGCCCCGTCTTCGATCTGATCACGAGTAAAGAAACCGTGAAATGGGTGTTTTTGGAGGCGTTTAGGGCGGCGAGCGTGGTGGTTTATGATTGGTGGCGGCGGCAGACGGTGGCGGGTGGTGGCAAGATTTGGTCCCGAAGGTTGAACGCGGCAGTTGAAGGCGGAGTTGTGATTGGAATTCAGTGCCAATTGCATTGATGAGAATTGTAAAGATTTAGGGGAAATTTTGCATATACAGGGGATTGGAGGGGTTAAGTGTGTAGAAAATGGTGATTAAATACATCTTCTAATTGAATAACAAAATATACATACTTTGGTGCAATATTTTGTAGTATTTTGTAAATTGAGGGACTAATTTACAAAATTTTATGGTTTTTTACTGTTGCTTACTGTTTACTTGGGGGTTGTTTGACCGTTGCTGAATGATTTAGTGCAAAAGGATTAAGTGGTCTGAATGATCAAGAAGTTTTTATGATATAGTGTAAAATGAAATATGGTTGTTTATAATGAAATCAGAGCACTTAATGTTAAGGGAGAGTCAGGATATAAAATCATTCAGAGGATTTTGGAACCATTAAGAGCAGTCCATTTTTTTGCCAAACAAGATTTACCTCTTAACGATTTAGAGATTGCCTCTTAATGGAATCATTAAGAGGTAAACAAATAACCCCTAAGTATTTTAACTGATAAATGATGTTGACTGAGATGTTGACTTGGTAATAAAGGATTGACCTTTTATACGGTTAGCGTTTATTGAAACCAGACCTTCTGACCGGATAATCGGTTAGCATTTATCTTATTTGTGTTGGTAAACAGTTTCTTAGCTTCAAAAACGGTTAAAATTAAGTATTGAACCTAACTCGAATCGTTAGTGGTTTTTTACTCAAAAGAATTAAAATTTGTATTGTATATAAAGTGAAATCGTTCAAAATGACTCCCTATTCACTTTCTAACCTACTTTTTTTCGGTTGTCCCAAATAACCAAAAGTTTCGTAAATGTCATTTTATACAATTTTCAAAATGTACTTTTTATATGAAAAAATGATTTTGATCGGTCATTACGTAAACCTTCAAAGACATTTTGCAAGTCGGTTTCACTAGAATTATATACGAAAAAAATATATTTCGCAAGTTGAAAAATGGACACTTTGGGAAATCATGTGGTTATTTTGGTCTAATTAAGTTCTGTATGGTCTGTTTAATTTGTTTCTATAGATTTTGAATTTTTTTTGTTTGAAAGAGTTTTTTTTTTTTTTTTTTTTATGAATGGAAGGAGCGTATTTTTTAATTGGGAGGGTCGGGTATGAAAAAAACTTGACTTCCTGCATAAAGCTCTCCCTAGAATCTTATCAAATAAATCATTTTCTATATCACTGTTAAATATTTATATATAAGTACCGACCGAATAAGCCTTAAATCTCGTTAAAACTGCTAACATAAAAGACTCTGAAACAAATTAGGATTTCATATATTTTAAATTTATTTAATTCAAACTCTTATGCTGTAGCATTTGTTCGTATTATTGGTGGATCCAAAAAAGTACCCAACCACAAAATGTAGTTTGTCCAATTTCTTCAAGCACACAGTGGAATCGAACTCTTCTCCAATTGGCGGTTCGATTTTCAACTACAATTCGCTCGTAAAACTTTCGTTTTGTATACTTGATTCAGGTAATCAAAAGTGAGTTTATATTTTGGTAGTTGTATGGATTAATTGCAGATTCATTTTCGAAAATGTATACTTGATTCAGGTAAATCAAAGTGAGTTTATATTTGGTAGTTGTATGGATTAATTGCAGATTCATGTTCGAAATGCACTAAAAGGAGCTGGTTGTGGCGGATGCAAATTCGATTCGTCACTCGAAAGGTTAGTATTGCAAATTTCTTTCAGTTTTCGGATCATAATAATGCTTTGATATTCGATCGACATTATTCGTTAAAATCAGTTATTGAATTTGAATCGAAAGAATATGTTAGCGTGAAAGTAAAATTAGTAGGTCAATCAAGCAGTTTTCGGATCATAAATCATAATGATGCTTTGATGTTCATGTTCGTTAAAATCAGTTGTTGAATTTGAATCGAAAGAATCTGTTAGGGTGAAAGTAAAAATTATTAACTCAATAAAGCAGTTCATGAGGATTAGGTTGAAACTCACTAACACTGAACAAAATTACTGAATATTTTGATCAACGAGGCTGGTATGGATGCTAATCAGTGGGGGCATTGTTCATACCTGATGGCACAATGGCCGAGAACCTGTCCGATCAGCTGAATCTCGACGGATTTTGCCGTCTGTAATTGTGAGATTTTGGTTACAATAGGCATGGCCGAGCCAAAAGGATTAATTAGGGTTTCTTTGATTGATTTGTATCTGTATTTACTACATGATTCATTTGTTGTGAATTAAGTGAAACATGCTTACAATTTTTAGTTTGTTCTCGAACCTTTTGGCGAATTATCATTTCTGCAACGTCTTATTTAGGAGAATAACCTTTTAACAGTTTCTATCTTCTAACAGATTTTGAGGCATTTTTTGTGTTAGTAGGTATTATTCTTCTACTCTTAAATTTGTAAGAAGATCAACCCGTTGGTGCAATTCCTGTGATTTGTCAAAGTACTAAAATGTACCAACAAGAAGATTTTAACTTGAATATATTTCAATAGGGATAAGGTTGTTCCATCGATTGCACCTTGCACATTTCATCAACAAGATTACCGAGTTCAGTTGATTATATCCCTTTCTATTTGCTTTGTCATGTTTTAAATGATGAATATTCAAATTATGGTTATCTTCTTGACAATTTTCCTGTCATCCCGAATTCTTGTGAATGCTTCTGTCCATCCATCATTTTTTATATCGCCTGTTTGTACATATTGCACACGTTTTGAAACTTCAGTCATAAAAATTGATATACCCGGGAAGTATGCTATTAGTTATGTTGGCTAGAAGGAGTAAAAGGGGTAGGATGGTTAGTTGTTTTAATTGATGATTTAATAACAGCACCACCATATAATATATAGATTTTTTTTACAAAAAGCACGGTTTTAATCGATGTATCTTCATCTTTTTACCAACGTTCAATATTGTGTGATGTGTTTTTAGCCTACTTCCACCATTTCGAGAGATTTTTAAAGTTTTTTTTTTGCTTTATTTCGAGGTATTTTTAAGTATTTTTCCCCCGAGGGATTTTTCGGTTTTTTTGGTTGATTTCAAGTTTTTTTGGTATTTTGGTTGATTACGAGGTACGGTTGCACCTTCTTGAAGTTTCCAAAATAATACGGTAGCACCTTGGAGAAATAATACGGTGGCACGTGCCACCGTAGCCACCAAGGCAGGTCCGTCCCTGACTCAATAGGGGCAGGGGCAATTTTGGAATTGTTAGTATCCTGTTACAAGGGGTAAAAAAAAGGAAAAAGTAGGGAGTAATCTGTTAAATAGGTGTGAGGGGCTTAGGACAGGGTATCTGATTTGTAAACACTGATTTTGGCGTGAGCTTAGGGAGACTCCAGCTTCTCGAATTGTTGGAAACCATCAATCATTCAGTTGCAATATCAATTTCATTTTGTTTTCATGTGAGAGTGTATCATAAAAGTTGGCAACTGACTAAAAATCAGTGTTCCAAAATGCTCGCTGCAACATCGGCTGTGGCTCAAGGCTTGTGTCTGATGTCATGTTTAGCCTGTGGCACGCCATCGCCTAATGCATGGTTTTTGTAACACGAGATTTGATTTTTCTTACCTTTTCTTGTCTTACTTGTTAGTTTTTGATGTATAATCTAATTTAAATTGTTTATTATTGACTCGTTGAGTAATTGTAGAAAACATATGGTTGTATATATAATACTACATATGATATAAAGATTTGCCACCATAAATCACCCCTTGAAAAACGTCATGGCTTCGCCGTGGCTCCTAAGGCTTGAGCCTTGGCCTTGCCGCCATGCCACGCCACCCCTTGCCTCACGTCATTTACAACCTTGTCTAAGATAATACTCATATGAAGCAAAAGGTACATGTATACTGTGATTCCATAGTAGAAGTAAGAAGGGGACTTATAAGGATACACTCTAAATGATCAAAGACTGTCAACCGATGCTTTTAACATATGTTGACCATCATAAAAAATGGGTATTCGGACCATTTGAAGCGCCCCTCACGGTCATTATGGGGTGGTAAATCATGCATGCATCCCATTGGAAGAGGGACGGTGCACTCACTTCTACCTCTAGGGCGTGTTAGTTTTCTTCTACTGCTGTTACTTATATCTTCACGGAAACAGCCGCTATACTATTTAATGGTAGAGGTCAGGTCTATGTACATCTCATCCCACGACCTACCCCAAATTGGGATGGGATATACCTGTTTAGTTTGGTTTACTTATATCTGAACTCTGAAGATAAAACTAGATTCATGGGAAATGAAGGTGTTCTCGTTTGAACCTCCACCTGTATACACGGTTCATGGGAAAACCGCCAAAAAAAATGAAAAAATTGAGGAACACCCTGATAACAATTCATCCGTACGGTATGCACATTTGCATTCAAGTAATTTGTCCGGTATACACATGTGCATGCACACATGCATAGAAACCAAGAAACATCTTTAATTACTATATATACACACACACAGAGATGAATGTTCCTCATTATTTTTCATTTTTTTGGGGTTCTTTATGTATATGTGTGTTTATATATATATATATATATATATATATATATATATATATATATATATGTATATGTGTTTAGTGGAAGGATATTTTGCAACCCTGAAAAAGGTTGCAACCCTTGCAACCCACATCTTAACCGTTGGATTTGTTATTTTATTTTTATTTTTCTGTTTTTTTTAATTAAAAATACTGGGCCCCATATTTATTGTAACCGCCGATCATGAATCCGACGGTTAAGATGTGGGTTGCAAGGTTTGCAACCTTTTTAAGGGTTGTAAATAAAACAACCCCTATGTGTTTATATATATATATATAGAGAGAGAGAGAGAGAGGGGAGAGAGAGTGTCAAGTTCATACGAGAACAGTAACAAAATAAGAAAATAAGAAAACGGTCGATCTAAATCACGTGTAAAATCACCTGTGATTACTAATCATCATAATCCTCCTTGTCTGTTGATGTGATTAGAGAGCAGGCATTTGTGCGCTAGAAAATGATGAAGTTCCATTGTTGTGCTAAAAAGTTATGACAACCATGTCTATGAGATTAAGTCATATGTGATGATGTCTTTTTGCACTGAACATGAGTAAGGACACATGCCACAATAATCAATATTCCCAGACTGTCTTAGGAGGGAGCCATTTCTTTATGCAAAAAGGAAACCCAACCTTCAGAGTTCCATCTGTCCACATATATGCTTAGTGTATAATGGGAAGGATGTATATGAGAACTGTAAATAATTTTATAATCAGATAACTGTTATTATAGTATGCATTCATATATAAATATATAGTATATAAATTTTAGAGTAAACCTCAATTTTGGTCCCTGAGGTTTGTCAAAAATCTCGGTTTTGGTCCCTAGAGTTCAAAAAGTACAAATTACCACTACTGTTTGCATTTTTGCTCGGTTTTGGTCCCTCCACTAGACGGCTGTTAAAACAAATCGTTAGTCCAATTGCCGGTGACTGTTGTCTACCCCAACCGGCCACTTTTCTCCCTCACCCTCACACCACCATGAACCCTCACAAGACAAAAATGGGAAAAATACCTAATTGCCTCTGAACTAACGATTTCTTTTAACATCCGTTAAGTGACCAAAACCAAGCAAAAATGCAAGTGTTTTTTGAACTCTAGGGACCAAAACCGAGATTTTGGACAAACCACAAGGACCAAAATTGTGGTTTACTCTAGATTTTATCAAAATATGTATATTGTTAATGAGTACATTTATTTGTAAATATACACTATAGTCTATATATAAATAGTAGTAATGAATATACGCTAAATAATTAGTTTCCTAGTTCTCAAATTTGTTGATAACTATCTGTTTATGTATCATTCTATCTATATTTTTGGAATCCATATAATCTGGAGAACAGAAATATTATATATTTATATGCACGTGTGTGTGTGCAACATCATCTTATTGGTGGATTAGTGGACGTACATGTGCGTGCATGCCATGTGTTTATATAACATACACAGGGTTGGATTTCTGTTCTGTGAGATCACTTTTTATTCAGACATGAGATTGCATGTAAAGGTTAGGTGTGTTTTTTTTTATATGTAAACATTTGTTGTTTTTCATGTATTTTATGTGATTTGGTTTGTCCATTTGAAGTTTTTTTTTTTTTTTTCATGTGAAGGTACGGTGTTTTCTTGTGAAGGTTAGGCGAGATAAAAAAATCATCCATGGGTCCATAGTTTGTTTCACAGGTCTCACGAAAACTGCATTGTCCATCACAAGTCTACGTATACATATACAGATACATATAGGGAGTGCCATGGAAATCTTAGAAACCATACAAATCATGATCAACGTTTACATTAAGAAACAATTGAGATATTTATGGAAGATGATATGGTTCATTCATTACAATTATAGCTTTAAATTAGGAAACAATAAAGATATCATGGAACTAGATATTCATAGGCTAGATAGACAGTTAAGATTGGTTCATATACATATACATAGAAATGACTTGTGGAATTTAGTCATTAACAAAGAAAAGATCTACATACATCTTACCTTACCCTAAAGATTTTTTTTTTGGTAAAGGAGTATCTCAGACCACTTTGGGCCCGGACTAATCTCCTGAAAAACAGGCCTATGGCCCGCGAACGTTCTTCCCTAAAGATTTTTGATTTACTTTGGTGGGGGTAAATCCCTTCAATTATCACAAGACATGAAGTGAAAAGAATAAAAGCACAAATGAATGATAAGAGGAGGATATATATATGTCTTCTTGCAACTAGAGATAAGAAAAGCATAATGAGGGACCCTCACTTGTGTCCAACAGCCATCACCCAACATAAATTCAAGTGTTTACATTTAGAGATAATGATATTGTTGGTGGGGAACATGATCCTATAAGCTTCTACATTGATTGATATACATAGCATCTTCAACAGTTATCTTATAATGTTTTTAAAATAAAGTATCATAAATTAAGATATCTAAAAAAAGTACATTCAACTCCAGCAACTACTCTATTTTAATAATTATATTATTAAAATATTCAATACATTTAATAAAATTTATCTCTCCTAAACATTTATTTTCAATACCTTTTATTGGCGAGAAAGAATTTAAATACTATTTCTCTCTCCGATTAGAGTTTTAGAGATTTCTCTAAATTTAGAGGTTTTCATATTCTCCCACTTCTTTTTTCTATTTTACTGTACAATATAGTATAGTTGTCGGAGCACAAAATTCTCCTAAATCACCAAAATTTCTATTATAGCATAGTTGTTGGAGATGCTCTAATAATCTATATTTGCTCATAACGATGCTTATATCATTTGATTTCTTAATTATTACTAGGTTAGTTAGGTAACCTGTATATATACTCTTCCTTTTGTAACCTTTGGAATCAATCAAGATACGAATTCTTTAGCTGATCATCACCGGACAAAGTTGCAACCCATGTTGCTTGAGAAAGGTGGGCAAAGACAAGGTCTAATCGGGCCTTTAATCAGTCCTCGACAACTACTACACATTAATCGTAATTGATATAAACTTATTGTAATAGGTCCCTGGTCCTTAAGGTTTGGTCCTTTTAACCGAATATTAATTTTGGTTTTGGTTACTGATGTTTCAAATAAACTTATTCTTAAACATTTATTTTATGTAACTTATTTCAAAAATATTTTGTTTACCTCAATCAAATATTATAATTGTTAATTACTAAAACACAAGTAACAGGGTTGAAAATACGAAGAATTGCCTGATTTTGTATTTTCAGAGTGTTTTGATTTGTGGGAATAAACCATCAACTTAAACACCTGTTTATACTTAAAAGACAAAGCGATCTGAAAAAATCCAAAAAGGTAAGCAACAGGCCTTGTGGTATCTATTGTAGAGATGTACAAGGTCCGAGCCTTCTAAACCCGTTTTTAGTGAGTAAAAAAAAGGCCTAGACTTTTCTAGGCCGGGCAGAGCCGATAGGGCTTTGGGGTTGAAAAACCTGACTTCTTTAGACTAAGCTTAATTTGGCTTTTTCAGGCTTAACCAGGTCTTTTTTAGGCTTTTTCAGGCAAAATTTTCAAAACTGACATGCCCTCAAAATTTTAGCCTAATAAAGCTTTGAGGTCTGGCTTGGACCGACTTCGGGCTCAATAGGCCTCGGCTTCTAGCTTTGGCTTAATCACAATGATAATGCCTTATTAATTGTGATAAAGATGTGTCTATGTAATGAGCAAATCAGTTTCTTAAGTGTTTTATATCATCAATTAATATTTAAACATGGTAAATACATGATGCCTATTAACCATACCATTAAGACTTGTTATTTGAATGTACAATAAAGTAAGTAAACATGACATAATTGATAAATCAGGTCAATAATATAAATATCACATTATGATATCAAATGTTAAACCCAACTTGAAACCATTGTTGGGGGATTAGAGACGGGCAAGCCAGGCCCACGTAATCGGTTACGGTTAACCGAAACCGTGACCGATAGGAACCAATTTGCCCATCTCTAGTTGACATTGCAAATGATAATTTCGTTATCGTGTTGTTTGCTTATCAATTCTTCTCATTCACACGTTTCTTAATGCATTGATATCTTGAAGAGCCAACGATATTCAAGAATGTCTTCGTGGGACAAATTCTTTATCGGTTGGAGGCAAAAGAAAGACTGTGTACATCTTATCCTCATAGGTCCCCACTTATAGAGCATAAGATTCACTGGGTTGGTTTGGTTTAAACAATTATTGAGCATCCATGAACCTACCAACCCTTTTATGATGTGTTTGGAGAGCGAACATAACTAGATAGGATGTGCGAAAGTGAGTTAGACAGGTAAAAGAATTGTCAAAAGTTTGAAGGTTGTAATTCGACACTAGTTTAATAATTTACCAAATCTTGTCTCAACTTCCTGATTTTTGTTCCACCTATTTTGGTGGGGCAAAAAAAATGCAATTTTACCCCACTCAAGTCTTATCCTATCTCTGTCTAATATCATACAAGTTCTTGTAGTTGTATTGTTATGTTCCATGTATCGGACGCAACCTTAGAGAACAGAAATGGAGACTGCTTTGCAAATGAGTTAGCAAACAAACTCAAAACCGACCACGTTCCATCATTTGTGGGGCAAACTCTTTTCCTGGTATGGAACCACGGTTTTCAGACTACCGACACCTTATCAGGAACTGTCATTTGAGTACAACTACAACCAGATAGACAAAGCTATCATGTTTGTATAAACCAAACGAACCCAGTAAATCTCACATATCTGTATGTGGTATGTGTCCCTGGTTTGGATCCAAACCTGGTTCTCACAAACTATACCAATTCCATGGACACACAGTACTTAAAATGACGATACTTGCACTCGAGCAGGAATATGTTCGTTGTTGTCTTGACCAAGAACACAGTTCAAGGGAGCTTTGTGAATTCCGTTTTTCTCTCTAGGATCTGGACTTATATTCGAACCTAAAACAAAGATTAAGGGGACATTTACCAAATGTTTGCCCCGTAAGCGCTTACCAGCAAGATCACATAATGACTTACCTTATTGGGTACATTGTCAACCATCAAAATGGATTGTTGGTAAGCGTTTTTTACCCGATAAGTGCGTCTTCTCCATCACTACTGGTAAGATTTTTGGTCTTTGTTATACCTCTTACCTAGTAAGATTCTAGGTCTTTGCAATGCTCATCCAGAAGGTAAGTGACACAAGGTAAGCGCTTACCCGGTAAGTGTTTATAAATGACCCCTAACATAGGTGTTTTTTTTGCAGCATATAACGTCCTTCATAGAATAGCATGCATCCTCCACTTCAAGAAAATATTGAAAAGTTCCATCGTAAATGAACCCCTGGAGATATCATAACCAAACCAAACCAAACAAACTCATGAGTTGTGTACTACATGCTTATGGGTAAGAGACGCTTACCAGGTCAAAGTGCGGTTTACCAAGCCCCTTTTACTGGTGCTTCAAGATGTTGACCTTTTGTAAACTAATGGAGTAACTCTAGTCGAAGCTTACCCAATTTGTGTTGGAAAATGCAGGGACGGGCCAGAGGATTTTTGTAGTGGCACGTTCCACCGTTTTATTCCTCCGTCGTAGTGTAAAAAATTATAGGGTCGTGAAAAGTTCCACTCTATAAAATTTGAAACTACAATACGGACACAAGTTTTCCTTGGTAGAGTGGGTTTGCAAGGCTTTTCTTCCACCCCATACCCGAGTTCGAATCCCATTAGTGTCATTTTCTAAGTTTTTAGCTTTTAATTTCAGAATTATTATGTTTCTGAAAAAAAAAATTGCAATAAAAGACTTGAACACATATCTCATATATGGAAAACAATGAACTAACCATTAGACCAAGGATGATTTTATGAAAAAGATACTTATATTTGTTTCTTATAGTCAAATAGTGCCTTGAAAAAAATTCTATGTCCGTCCCTATGTAAACAGCCCCTCGGTCTAATCCCAATCAAAAGCAGGTCTAAGAGGGGATGGATAGATGCAAACCCGTCGTCTACCTCAAAAAAAAAACCCAAGGAGATATAATCTAATGCTGAATTCAAAAACTCACTCTTTTAGAGCATAAGATAATTTCATAACCTAGCAACACAAACTTACACAAGTACTCGATAAAGATTGGAAACGGTTAGGATACAACATACCCTTAAAAAACGGGCTGTTAATAAGGTTCTTAACTACTAACAAAACTTTTCTTTTTCCAGTTGCACCAATTCTTTATCTCGATACGTTCGTTTGTGCAAACTATCCTCAAAACATCATTCCTTCGATACCATTCATCTTTTCCAAGTCTTCTTGTGACAGAAGGGTTTTCTTTCCGCCACCACCAGTTTTGTCGTATGGTTGTGCCATCTTCCTCAAAAACTGCATGTACAAGGCAAGGTTTTAAAAAACGGAATCGTGCCTCGAGGCGTTTTCCCTCAATGAGGCGAGGCGTAAGCCTCGAGGTGGTCCGAGGCGTAAGCCTTGAGGCGGAAATATATACACTGTACACAATATATATATATACACACACACACACACACCGAGGAAGGATCATGCGAGAAGTTAAACATTTTGCGAGAATGCGAGAAGTGTGATATCATATATGATTACACAGCCTGTGGGTGTGCTTAATCATATATGATTAAACGTCTATGTATTGCCATTATAACATGTGTTTAATCATATATGATTAAGCTTGTGTATCATATATGATTAAACACTTCTCGCCTTCTCGCAAAATGTTTAGCTTCTCGTTTGAACCAGCCCCTACACACACCAATCTGCATTCCACTGCTTCTGCACATAAATATATGCAATGTATATACACACACTTGACACTTGAGTGCTAGACAACAAAATATATATCATACTAAATTACTAAAAGAATTTACATATACTTTTTTCAATCACGAAATATAGATGTACATATACTAACAACGAAAAAAATTATTGATCTATTCATAACACACACACATATATGTATATGTATATATTAATATGCTCACAACTCATAAAGAAAAATTTTTAAATATCAACAAAGTGTGAGTAGAAGTGTGACTGTGACCCTCACACGTAGTAGAGACTAAATATAAAAGAAATGTATCCAGTAGATACATATACATAATATTTTTGTGAACCAAACAGAATCGAAGAAGAAGATGCAAAGAAAACAGGAGAAAAATGGAACTCACGAAAGACAATAGATGAATGCAGATAGGGCTTAGGAGAACCGGAGAAGAACAAGGTTTTCAAAAAAGAAATAGAGAAGGTTTTAGTCATTTTTTAAAACAATTTAGCCTCGGTATTGAGGCGTACGCCTCTCTACCGCCTCACGCCTCACCGCCTCAGACAACCGAGGCGTACGCCTCGTCTGGGGATTGAGAGGCGCCGCCTCAGGTGCGATTTTGGACCGCCTCGCCTCGAGGCGTACGCCTCACACGCTTTTGAAAACCATGGTACAAGGAAAAAACTTTGAAACACAGTACCAAAGGGTCATTGTCCAACGGTGTAGAGCCAGCCTCACAAGAGGTTAAGGGTTTGATCATCCCTAAAGGTGAAGAGTAGAGATGTACAAAAAGCCCAAGCCTGAAGCCCACCCAGGTATAGCCTGAGCCCAGCCCAGGCCTAGTAAGCCTGAAGCCCAGTTCGGGCTAGGCCTCAAAGCCCAATCAGGCCGAAATTTTGGGGGCAGGCCCAGTCCGAAAAGGCCGAATTAAGCCCCACCTAAAAAGCCCGATAGGACCCTTTCAACCCCAAAGCCCGGCCTGGCCTAAAGAAGGCCAGGCCTTTTTCTTAACTCGTTGAAATCAGGCTTGGAAGGCCCGGGATCTTTATAGTGAGTGTGCATGAGTATTTGTTGTATATACATAGTACTCCCTCCGTCCCAAATTAAGAGTCCATGTTACTATTTTAGTTTGTCCCAAAATAAGCGACCACTTTCAAAAACAAGTTTCCAATTTTCCATTCTACCCTTAATTATGAGATAGAGAAAGTTCTCTCTATTACCAAGGGTAAAAGTGTCATTTAGTTATTCAAAATGTGTAATAATTGCACATTCCTAAAACTGCTTGCCATTTTCATTGTGGACATTTATTTTGGGACGGAGGGAGTATATATTAAAAAAAGGAAAAGAAAAACTTTGGATCACACACAAAATGCTGCAAGATGTACCTCTCTTGCTATATGCACTGCCATATCGGTACTCAAGTTCAGATGTGCATCACGCAAATGAGACAGAATCCATCCAGGCAATTTAGAGCGTTTGTCGTGTCTTGTATATCTACATATCGTGTAGAAAGAAGAACAATTCTTTGGTTAATCCAGGAAGAGGGATCGTCTATTTAAAACTGCATATACACGGGAGAGGGGAGGGGGGGTAGCACCGTGGTAGTTAAGGTACCCGAGACTCCTATGTTAGATAGAGATATGTCGTAGTTTGTCCTACCTATCTTGTCTAGTATTTTATCTACTTCTATGACATTTCTACTGTACGCTAGTCTTAGCTTTTCTTCGTGTATTAGTTGTAGTATTGTGCTAGGTGTTTCCTTGTTTGTTTGTTTGTTTTTTAACATATTTTCTCACATACGTCCATGCTGCCTTTTCTGTTTTTTTTTGTATCTATTGCTTGATTGCACACAGGGCCTGTTTAATGAGCTTAATGAGACTTGCAACTTATTCGGTCAGATATACATGAATAATTGGTATTGGCTTAACGATATATAAAGTGGTTTATTCAATAAACTTCTAGGGAGAGTTTTATGCAAAAAGCCAAGTTTTTCTTCCAAATCTGCCCCTCCCAATTAAAAAACATGCTCCTTCCATATACGAAAAAACCCTCCCCAATAAAAAAAACCTTCTCAGTCTGTTTTCTCAATCTATACAGAATAATTAATCCATACAAACAGTTTTATCCATTAAGAACTTGATGGAAAACCAACCAAACCGCCGCACAAATTTACTTGTAGCTTCCTCTCTTGTTTCTTTCAATTTTTTGGTTTTACAAGCCGAGGTCACATGGAAACAGCCTCGCTAAGTTGGGGTAGAAGAAAGGTATGTACACTTTATACCCCCCAAAACCCTACTTATGTGTGGGATTAATTCGGTCTGGTTTATATACAGGGTCAACAAAACTAAACCCATTCATATGCATATTTTATAATTATTCTAAAATAGAGTATCAAAAATCGAAATCTATAAAAAAAAATTACATCCAACTCCAACAGCTACTCTAATTTAGCAATTCCAGCATTAATTATATCATTAAAATATTTTATAAATTCATCATCCCAATATGCCATTAAATTTTTTTGTAAAAAATTATAACACGTTCAACCTTATTGGTGGAAACAATTAAAATAATATATCTATCTTCTCAATATTAAGTTTTAGTGAATTATCCAAATTTGAAAGTTTCTACCTTCTATCTCTTCTTTTCTCTATTTTAGCGTACACTTTAGCATAATTGTTAGAGCAAAAAGGAACTCCAAAATCTCTACTTCAACATAGCTGTTGGAGATGGTCTTAATAGTTGTATATTAGCAAACACTTCAACTTATGTTGGTTTTTCTCAGCAAGGACCTCTAATGATGATAATCACATGGTTAATTGACAACTTAAAACCAAAGCATCATAATTTTGCAGTTTGAAAAGAGAAATAGATATAGATTTCCGTAAAATATATAACGACCAAGCATACAAACCTTTTGTCAGCAAATATCATCATTCCGTAATCTGCCTTTGAACGGATAACTCGTCCAACACATTGAGCAGCTTGTCTCTGTCAGTGTTGTCATAATTAGGGAAGATTTTTGAAAAGGGAAAATGCATCGAATTGTAACAAGTTTTGGTTTAGTTCCTATCTTGTGTAACGGAGATTTTTTTTCCTCGTAATAAAGTTTCAAAATTTTCTATTATGTACTCATTTTGACCGGTAACTTGTTGATCTTGTAACATTTGATGATGTGCATACCCGCGTATGAAAAACTTGACATTCGCGTCATCAACTGTTACATTAGATAGGAAATTTTGAAACTTCGACAAAACTTTCATTTTGATGCATTTTGCCCTTTTGGAAATCATGTTACCAAACAATTCACGAAAATAAAAAAAAGTACCAATGCGTCAAAAGTCAAAAAGTCGCCTTCTTTTATCTGGAAAGTCTCCCGCAAGTACTCTAACCGAGCAAGTAATATCCTGCAAGCCTCAAATACCAATTTAACCACATATGAAACTGAAGTGCTTCCACTAGATTGAAGCTTTATATTGCAACACCCAAGGTGTGATGCTACCCCCTCCTTCCCAAAATAAATGCCCACAATAAAAAAGACACTTCTTCAGAAATATGTAAAACTTTTTCATCAACTAAATGACAATTTTACCCTTAACAAGAGAGAGAGAGAGTAGTAAATTTCTCCATCTCATTATCAGGGGTTGAACTAGAAATTAGACACTTAGGTGCCGTTTGTTTTTTAAGAGGTCTAAAGTCTTATTTTAGTTATGATTAATAAGAGGCGGTGTGTAAAAAAGTCTGAATGATTCAGACTTAAGAGCAATTAAGAGGTTTTTTTAAAAAAACAAACAACCCCTTACTTTTAAAAGCATATACTTATTTTGGAACAAAATGAAATAGAAATGTTGACACTTATTTGTCTCAAAATGAGTGTCCGGTTTAAAAAATAGATAAACCAAATTCTCAAATCTACCCTTCATTAATGCACATATATATAATAGTTGTGAAGAGAGAGAAATTAATTAGGGGTAAAGTTGTCATTTAGTCAGCTGAAAAGTGTAACATTTCTATTTATATTTGTCCCAAAATAACTCTCTAGTTTAAAAAATAGATAACCAAATTCTCAAATCTACCCTTCATTAATGCACAAATATTTTTAAGAGTTGTGAAGAGAGAGAAATTAGTCAGGGGCGAAGTTGTCATTTAGTTAACTAAAAAGTGTAATGATTATGCATGTCTAAAACTGTGTCATTTCTATTGTGGACACTTATTTTGGGACGGAGGGACTACAAGCTAAATTGACATCATCATCTTATTTGCTCACCTGCTTAATGTGTACTGAAAAGGAACGCCAAACATGATTACAAGTCTTCCATAATGTCGGTCAAAGTCTATACCTTCAGCGACTTTCCCCCTGCAACAGTGCAAGAACAAATTTATCAGTTTCACCTCTTCTAATATCATCCAATGATCTATCTACTCCAAGTGCCTTCATGCATTTCTTTCAGCATACAAGGATTGCTCATTACGTAGTCAGCATAAAAAATGCTTACATCTTTTGTTAGCAGAGACAGGGGTGGGACCCAAATGTGGGTCCTCAAACAAGAAAAAGAGATGACTCTAGAATGAGATACTTCTAGGCCGGGTAGACAATATACCAATATGTCTAAGATGAAAAATGAATTAACCAAACAAGCCCAGTTATCCCACCTGTTGGTAGGCTGTTTATTGGGGGAGAGGGAGAAGGAAAGGGGGGGGGGGGGGGGGGGGGAGTGAGATGTACACAAACCTGACCTCAACCTAGGGGTGGTAACAAGTCGAGCTCGAACACACACTAAAACTCGTTTAACTTAACGAGTCGAGCTCCACAACACCAATGTTCGACTCGGCTCAATCGAAAGCTCAATAAAAAAAATTCAAGTCGAGTCGAGCCATTCAAGCATACAATTTTTTGAGCCAAACATGTTCATATGTGCATAAATCATATAATCAAAGTAAAAAAAAATTATTGAGGTCGGGCCAATAAGCAAGCTAATCGATCTCGAGTTTGAGCCCGTAAAGGAGTATCGAGCCCGAGCTCAACCATGAAAAAGTTATTCGAGCTCGAGAGCCCGCTAATAATTTTTTTGAGCCGAGCTCGAAAAACTTAACACCCCTACCTCCACCCAAAAAGTAGAGCAACAGTTTATGTGAAGACCTCCGGCTTATTCATGGTTTGGGGAAAAAAGAACATAAGAACTTTCAAAAAAGAGCTTGAAATTTGAAAACCGACTTAGAAGTAAGCAAGCAGACTAATAAAGGCAGATACACTGTTTACTAATCTATGTGTTCTACTATTTACTAACGTCACCGAAAGATGTGAACGGTATTGGTTGGTTTTCCATGAAGTCCTGTATGGAGAAAGCTGTTAGTGTGGATTAATCGTCTGTATAGAATAGGAAGGTTTTTGTTTGGGAGGGTTTTTTCATAGATGTAAGAAGCGTGTTTTTTAATTGGGAGAGGCAGGTTTGGAAAAAAAAAACTTGGTTTTCTACATAAAGCTCCCCTCAGGAAGCTTACTGGATAAGCCACTTTCTATATCAATAAGCCACTACCAAACAATCATGTATAGTTGACTGAATAAGTCGGGAGTCCCATTAAGCTCATTAAGTTGCTAACAAACAGACCCTAATCCCCATGGTTTTCAAAATCGCTTGAGGCGTACGCCTCGAGGCGAGGCGGTCCAAAACCGCTCCTGAGGCTTAAACCTCATAGTCCCTGGACGAGGCTTACGCCTCAATCTGTGAGGCGGTGAGGCGCTGGTGAGGCTTAAGCCTCGGCTATTATTATGTTTTTGGATGTTTTTTGGGAGACTAATGTTTTTTTAAAGTGACTTGTACTTTTATTACCTTTTGTATATTTAAAAAAGGTAGAGCTAGTCAAACAACAAAAGCAATTGTACTTTTTAGTAATTTTATAGTACAAAAAGCCATTTTGGGGTGTCCTTCCCTCTTCTCAAGAAGAAAGAAAGAGGTTGACTTTCTTTTATGTACCACTTCATCTTTTTTGCTAGTTATTTTAGCTATTGTTTTCTCATTTTTTGCTACTGTTTTCTCACTTTTAGCTACTGTTTTGATCACCATGTTGATTATGCTCAGCATTTTAGATTAGACTACAGCAGCCAAATGGCCAAATGTTTGTGATTTCTGATCATTGGAGGTCCGATTTCATCATACTAAAGTAGCTAAATGGCCAAATGTTTGTTGTCATATTTTCATTATGTTTTTAGCCTTATAACTAGTAATTTTATGAGCTTATGACGTTTAAAATTTGGTATGGAATTATGTTTTGCTTCTTATTAGTATTTATGAATTTTATTTGGTATTGAATTATTTTTCCACCTTGTATTATACACACACACACACACACATATATATATATATAAATTATATACATATACACGCCTCGAGGCTTACGCCTCGCCTCGCAGAGGGAAAATGCCTCGAGTCCCGATTGGGATTTTTAAAACTATGCTAATCCCCGTTTAAGCTGATAATTGCAGGGTACAATAAAGATACATCCCTGGCTTACATAATTTGCAAGGATCAGGCAGCTCCTAATAAGTTAAAGGTATATACTTCAAATTCTTGTAGCTCTTGTTAATACTAATAGATTGGCTCACAGCAGAAGGATCCCAAGATCAGTGGGTCGGTCAGGGGAGGGGGATATCATCAGTTATAAATTTATGCCAACATCTAATCTCAATTGCAGTCCTTATCTATACTATATTATAAAACACGGATAAAAAACTCTTAAATACAAATTATTAGGCACAAGGTACCATCATTTAATGCAAGATTTTAAAAATCTCTTAACTTACAAGTATCAAAGCACAAGATACATATTACTATTGCAGACTTCTAACACCCACCAATTTGGTATGTACAGGGCCTTCCTTTTATGCAGACCCTTCCATGTATCACTATTAATTAATATATTATATTACTATAAATTTGTTTTAATTATCTATACTATATTATAAAGCAGGGATAAAAAACTCTTAAATACAAATTATTAGGCACAATATATAATCATTTTATGCAAGATTTTAAAAATCTCTTAATTTACAAGTATCAAAGCATAAGATACATATTACTACTGCAGGCTTTTAACACCCACCAATTTGGTATGTGCATGGCCTTCCTTTTATGCAGACCTTTCCATGTATCACTATTAATTAATATATTATATTACTATAAATTTGTTTTAATTATCTATATCTATACTATATTATAAAGCACGGATAAAAAACTCTTAAATATAAATTATTAGGCACAAGGTACCATAATTTTATGCAAGATTTTAAAAATATCTTAATTTACATGTATCAAAGCACAAGATACATATTACTACTGCAGGCTTCTAACACCCACCAATTTGGTATGTACAGAGTTTTCCTTTTATGCAAACCTTTCCATGTATCACTATTAATTAATATATTATATTACTATAATTTTGTTTTAATTATATTATTAAATATGTAATTGGTTATTTTTTCTAGATGTCATGTATCTAGTTGCATTGCGCGAGTACGCTTCTAGTATTATTAAATATGAAATTGGTTATTTTTTCTCTGTCATTAAAATATATATGATAATCATTGAATTCTAACAAAATACTTAATTTTTTACATTATATTATCAAGTCTAAATTAAACAAATTTATAAAAAAAACAATATCACTTTCTCAAAACCATCCAAAATCGTAATGTAAATCGAAAAAAAACAAAAAATAAAATGAAACATTAAAATCGTGATGTATCTCGCTGCATTGCGCGAGTACGCTTCTAGTCAATCATAAGATGTTGGCAAACCAATCCATTTTCAGCCACATGCTATAAAAACATATAAACCTTTGCCAGAGGTGTTTTGCTTTGAAAAGCAGGAATGGATTGGATGTGTTTGGTACGCAGGCAGTACAAAAGATGACAGAACAAAAACTTGTTGTCCTGCGTTTGGTGCAACAATTGACTAGGACTGGACAGGATTGAGTGGAACAAAAATGCATTTTTTTTCTATGCCACCAAAACAAGTGGAACAAAAATCAGGGAGATGGAACAAGCTTGGTAAATTACTAAACTATCCATGTCAAATTAAAACCCTAAAACCTTCTACAATTCTTTCACTCCCCTACTTCACTCTCGCCCATCCAAAACTGTCTAAACCAATCATGTCCCGTCTGCGTACCGAACGCACCACAAAAGATCTGGCTAGTAAAATGTAAAGACAACCACTACGACAGAAATACATTAATAGGCACAACAAAGATTCATCAAACGGAAGGAGTCACAACATTACCTGGCAACAGAAAAAAACACAGCACCTCTCCCACAATCACAAGCTTTACGATAGTTGTCTAGTGCTAATGTAGTTTCAACAACATCTTGTGTCTCAATGAAGACTAGTTTACGCTGCATTATTTCCTGGAGCATAAACTTGAGTCAGTAACATCACCAAAAAAAAAAACATATAAAATTCGTTCGTTACATCATGTCGTTAACATCATCATTAAAAAAAAGAACTGAAATCGTAAGAAACCTCGACACATTCAAGGAAAATCATAATAATACTCCCTCCGTCCCCAAATAAATGGTCGTAATAAAAAAAGCACCAGGTTCTAAAAATGTATAATCATGACATTTTTTAATTAACTGAATGACAATTCTACCCTTAATGAACTTCCCCATCTCATCAACTCTTAAATATTTGTGCATAGTAATTAAGGGTAAAATTGGAAATTTAATAAAATATAACCAATGATTTTTTAAAGTGGACACTTTATCTGGGATAAACTTAAATAGAATTATGGCCACGTATTTCGGAACGAAGGGAATAACAAATACGGGGTTTGTTAAACAGTGTTGCTACCTTCAAGATCCCTGTTTCATTCCAGCTGTTCACTATGGCATCCATATATGAGTAACTGACAAAGAAACAAACAATTCCATCCGGAACTACCGACACCATCTCCAACAAAAGCCTTCCGTAATTTCTTTCCACTCCAGGATCACTTCTCAAATCAAATTTTGTGCTAACGGGAAGCTGATCACTGTGATTAAAAAAACATTATATTAATATATTAAGACCACATCGTATTTCAGATATAATAGTGAATAATAGAAAATTTCTCACCATCCCAAAATAAATGTCCACAATGAAAAAGGCACGCAGTTTTAGAAATGTGTAATTATTACACCTTTTAATTACCTAAATGACAATTTTACCCTTAGTAGTGATGAATTTCTCCATAGAGGTGTTAACGAGCCAAGTCCGTCATTCGAGCTCGACTTGAACTCGAATAACTTTCCCATAGTAAGGCTCGAGCTCGATACAAGTTTACGGGCTCGGACTCGAGATCGATTAGCTCGCTTACTGGCTCGACCTCAATAATTTTCAAACTTTGACTATATGATTTATTAGCATATGAACATGTTGACTCGAAAAGTGTATGCTCGGCTTAGTACGACTCGAAAATTTTAATTGAGTTTTTGGACGAGTCGAGTCAAACATTGGTGTTATGGAGCTTGACTCATTAAGTTAAACGAGTTTTAGTGTGTGTTCGAGATCAACTAGAGCTCGAAAATTATTAAGCTTGAGCTCTAGTAGCTCGTTAAAAGCTCTACTTGTTAAAACCTCGAGAAATTCTCCGTCTCATAATTAAGAGTAGAATTGGAAAGTAGGGACAACGGAAAATGAACACTTAATTGTGGGAAAACCTAAAATAGAAATGTAGACACTTTATTTTTTGGGGACGAAGGAGTCATAATCATCAATGATTTTACCTTCCCCGTGAGAGAACCATGGGGCATATACAATCCCTTGTTAAGGACATGGTAAAACTCCGACTAACCACCGGATTGAAATTAAGAAGTCGAGGGTAGAGATCAATTGGGCTCAGAGTTCCAGATGTGATCACAACGGATTGAAATCTGTCGAAGACCGGCTTTATTGCAAGAGAAGCATCATGGCAGCTAAGCTGGAATATATTATGAAAACAAAAAAGAAACTTTACAACAAACGAATGCACAAGTCAAACAAAGAATGATATTATGGTAAGCATATCATACAGGTATTCACAATTTAAATTTTGTATTCTTTTAGACTTCTCGACATTGAACTTCCTATTTTCAATGTTACAGCTTAATGTAATCATCATATTTGTGAAGTGATAACAATTTCATATCAGGTTAAACCAAACCAAACCAAACCAAACCAAACCAAACGGACCTAGTATCCCACTCGAAAGTAGGGTCTGGGAGGGGTAGGATGTACACAGACCTTACCTCAACCACTAGGATCAAGAGGTTGTTTCCGTGAAGACCGCGGCTTGTGCACGACGCAAAGGTGTGTGCAACAGGGAATCAGTAATAGTTAGAAAAATTCATATCAGGTTGGAAATAGAAAAAACAATTATCTGACTTCAAAGTTAATTTTAGACTTGCAATATAGAAAAAGAAAGAGTACTTGCAACAAGGGGGCCTAAAAGGTTAAAGCAGGGATACGGTTTTCAGGTTGAAACCAAACCAAACAAGCCCAGTATGTCCCACCCGGAGGTCGGGTCGGGGGGGGGGGGGGGGGGTAGGCATATTGACCTCTACCCCAAAGAGTAGAGCGGCTATTTCAGTGAAGACCTTCGGCTTGTGCAAAGTGTGCAAAAAAAAGGATAAAGCTTGCTCAAAAAATTTGCGGAAACAGACCATAACAAGAACATAAAATAAGAAAAGCAGTGCTAAAATTTGAAAACGTGTTGCAAGTAAGCAACAACATTCAAACAACAGACCAAATACACGAACAGTTTTCAGGTTCTGCTAGCAATATATATATATATATATATATATATATATATATCCTTCCACTATATATATATATATATATATATATAGAGAGAGAGAGAGGGAGGTTCAAACGAGATCAATAACAAAATAAAGAGAATAAGAAAACAGCCAAATCCCGTGCAAAATCATGTGATTTTACACTAAGGTGTGCGGGCGACATGGCCTGCGACCTCAAGTCGTGGCCAAAGTCACGTGAATCACATGTGATTTTACACATGATTTTAGTGTAAAATCACAAGTGATTCGACCATTTTCTTATTCTCTTATTTAGTTGTTGTTCTTGTATGAACCTGACTCTCTCTATATATATATATAAGAAGGCTAAATACTGTGTGAGAAGGTAAGAAGGGAAGGTCATATGTGAATCAATGAATCCTCATACAAGCATGTGTTAGATTACAAATCTTTTATTTATTGTTGTAAATGAAATAAATACTGAAAATGTAAGTCAGTATAGAATACCTGCAGGACTGGATCGGGAATATGGGGCATTCTCTCGTCGTAAGGTTCAATTATGATCGAAAAACCTCTGGTGTATGTCCCCACAAGTGTTGCAAAGTCGCAAATTGTTTGGATGTGCAGAAATTCATCGGTGTCCGTTATTTCCAGAGTTAACATAAGTGAGTGCAGACGATCGTAGCAAAATTTCAACATTTTTTGGTCAATTCCAACGTGTGAATTCACGGAGTTAACAAATGTAACAGGTCCCTCTTTTTCAACATTTTCAGTTTCCAAACGCCCTTTCAAGTACTGCACTAATCTCCGTAAAACAGACAAGAAATGCTCTGCTCGCCGTATATTTCCTGGAACTGCCTCCTTCAAAATGTCATCAGGCAAAGCAGGATTCGCAAGCCAGGTATCACCAACTGTAAAAAATCACGAGTAAAAATCCAAATAAATATGATGCACAGAAAATACCACAAAGTTAATATTCCGTCCGTCACAAAATAAATGTCCGCACTGAAAAAAGGCACAAAGTTTTAGAAACGTGTAATTATTGGACTTTTTAATTAACTAAATGACAATTTTACCCTTAATAGTAGAGGATGTAATGAATTTCTCCATCTCTAATTAAGGGTAGAATTGGAAAGTAGACACTTATTTTGGGACGGATGGAGTAAACAGTCGAGTGCTAAACATGTACATACGGGGAAGGTTCCCTCTTTGTGCTAAGCCCTCAACGAGCCGGTTGTATTCCGCACGCAACCTACCAGCATCAGTGGCCTTAAACCTTCCTACCAAGTTAAACAAAGTTAAAATAAAGATTATCGAACATTCGTATCAAGTATATCTTCTAAATGTGATCAATTATATTTATATCTCATAAATCTCTTCGAAAAGAGGACTGGAACCAAAGAAAACAAGAAATACGAAGTTATTACCTTGTGATAGAATCATACGCCTATGGTGATTAAAATACGACATTTATGTATACCTTTTATTTATATTTTTCTGCATTAATAGTCGATTTCAAGAACCCTAGATTTTGGCGCAAAAAAAATGTAGAAATGCATGCAGTCGTTAAAGCACAACCAATAAGTGTTGGATGCAAAGCAACAATCTAATTCCACATTTGCTATGAACATGAGCGTATGTCCCCAACTTATTTTCCGTTCTTAACATTATGCTCAAACAAGATAATGACTTTAGACCAAAGGGTCACTGGACCACCAGTACCCGGGTTACCAGTAGAGCCTGGCCTCCCAAAAGGTCAAGGGTTCAAACCTCATCAAAGATGAGCAGTGTGTGTGAGTATTTTCCGTATATAAAATATTGCATACTTCAAAAGAAAAAAAAAATAATGACTTTAGTCTGCATACCCATCTCCTTATTCTCATGCTTCAATGTACACAATCATTCCACATAAGAGGGTAGTACATCAATGTCTCCCACACATGATAGTGATACAATTTTATTCCCATAATTTAGTAGATGCACAATAGGATCATAGAAAAATCAGAGTCTAGGATGAGCATTTATACCCCTATAGACCTATCAAAATGGTTATCACAACGAAACAAGAGTTAAATGATTAACCAAACCAAACAAAACCTAGTATATCCTACGCGGAATAGGGTCTGGGGAATGTAAGATATACGCAACCCTTACCTCTACACTCAGAAGTAGAGATTGTTTTCGTAACGACCCCCCGGATAAGAGTTAAATGATCACCAAACCAAACCAAACGAACCCGATATATCCCACAGAAATGTAGGGTTTGGGGAGGGTAGGATGTAAGCAGACGCTACCTCTACCCTAATGATAGAGAGGTTGTTCCCATGGAGACACCCGGCTTGCAAAACAATAAGAGTTAAATGATTAATAGTCCTAAAAAATACCTGTCAATCTCCTGAGACATCTTATTAAGATTTCTACTTGCCCCTTCAAGTGTTTGCCTCCGTACACTAACACTCAATGCCTCGATGCACACATTGTCGATATTGTGTGCCTCATCAAACACCACAACAGACTCCCTCTGCATCTCCTTTGATATGATCCCAGCTACCTTCGGATCAAGCAAGTATTGGTAGCTATAAACCACCACATTTGCAAATTGCACCATATGACGTGCTAGAAAGTACGGGCACCACCCTTTCTCCTTCCCAAACACCCTCAGATCCTGCCAGAAGTTTAAATCGTGATGTGAATATGCTTGAATCAAAAAATGAAAACAAAAAACATGTTGAAAGCTTTCCCATGAAGTTAAAAAACAAATGGATACTTTGACTTTTCGGGTGCATTTGGTACACCGGACAGTATAGAACAAAAACTTGTCCCACGTTTGACACGACATTAGACTAAGGTCCTGTTTGTTAACAGCTTAACAAGCTTAATGGGACTAGCTTATTCGGTGACCTATACATGAGTGTTTGGTAATGGCTTAATGATATAGAAAGTGGCCTATCCAATAAGCTTCTAAAGGGGGGGGGGGGGGGGGGTTAATGCAGAAAGCCAAGTTTTTTCCAAACCTGCCCCTCCAAATTAAAAAGCACACTTCTTCCATCTATGAAAAAACAATTCCAAAAAAACCCTCTCATTAATCCAGACAGTCAACTTTCTCCATAAAGGATTTAATGGAAAACCTAAGATAGGATGGGATTGAACTGAAAAACGCCAAAATAGGTGGAACAAAATTAGGGAGATGAGATAAGATTGGAAAAGTACTACACCACACATGTCAAATCAAAACCCTAAAACCTTCCATGATTTTTTCACTCGCCCGTCCGGCTTGGCTCACTCTCGCCGTCCAGTCCCGTACACAAAGAGACATACAGACGTACACCTCTGCATACAGACCACATGATTTTGGGGGCCAGCGTCCAAGATTTACTTCGTATCCTAAAGCAGGATTACAGCAATATGCTGATAAGAAATATATGTTCTTTTCAAACATATAGAACTAAGGAAGTGCGGGGCTGTTTGGTTGCTTTCCCATTAATCTGTCTTTAGGTCGGAAAATATTTTGTTTGGAAGGGTTTTCTCATAGACGGAAGCAACATGGAAAAACTTGGCTTTTTGCATAAAGCTCGCCCTAGAAGCTTACTGAATAAGCCACATTCTAAATCATTAAGCCACTACCAGACAATCATGGTTGTTTACTTTTTTTAACATTAAGCCCTGTATGTGTTAAGTTGTCTGTCCGGATAAATATGTTTGCTTGAGGGACGAGAGACCAATGTGTTTGAGGGAGGCAAAGAGATAACGTTGGATTATTTCTGGTATTAATTTGTTTGGGGTGGCTTAACGAGGACAAGTAAGGGGCCCTCGCTTCTTCCATATAGTCATTTTAGCTTAATGGCTTAACTATTAAGCTGTAAAGAAACACTCATGTATGACTGAGCGTATAAGCCGTCCACACCATTAAGCTGTAAGTAAACAAAAGTCAGTGTGTTCCATTAAGCTCATTAAGCTGCTAACAATTTACAACCCTATGTATAACAAATTACCCCCATTACACTGCATATTCACATGTTGAAAGTAACCCGTTTACTAAACACTTACCCAGGTAGGCGCTTACCGGTATCACTTACCCTACAGTTCTTACCTATTGAGCATGAAAACTACCTAGAATCTTACCCGGTAAGAGCCATAACAAAGGGCCTATAGCCTTACCCGGTTAGTGAGAGAAATAACTCTTACCCGGTAAGAACCATAACAAGGGCCTATAGCCTTACCCGGTTAGTGAGAGAAACGACCCTTACCCGGTAAGCGCTTCCCGGGTCTAAGACCCTTACCAACAATCAATTTTTGATTGTCTAGAATGTTATACGATAAGATAAGTGACGGTAAACGGCCCCTAATCCAATCCTTAATCATAGCAAATTAGCAAACAAACCTGTAAAGTATACACTCCAGGTGGCAAAACCGCATCACCCCCAGCTTTCTCATACCTCTCAAAAAACGAACAAGTCGGAACATTAGGGTTCTCAATCGCAACCGCCCTAACCCAACTAGCAGTCAATTTCCTACACCCCGCATCAACCGAATCCCGATTCTCCGCAGAAACCACATCAGGATTCACACACAAATTCTTCCTAGACGAAAGCCCAAGCGCAAGCATCCGAGCAGCCGGCCCTATGTTATCGAGCTGGTACTTGTGAAGAAGCTTGAGCTCGGCTAGGGTTTTCTCCATTTCGTGAACGGTTCGAGTGCAGTAGAGGAGTTTAACGGGATTGGAAGGTTTAGAGAGAGTGTAGCTGGTGATTAGTGAGAGAAGAGCGATGGTTTTTCCGGTACCGGTAGGCATTTCGAGGAGGCAATGGCCTTTGGCGTCTAGGGATCGTTTGAGTTCGATCATGTAGGAATATTGTTCGGGGTAGATGTGATCGTAGGGGAAGTAGACTGTTACATCTTCGATTTGGAACTTCATCTTGTTTTTCGATTTCACTCTATTGTTCTTCGATTTCGATTCGTAGAGAAATGTGTTGATGAGAAGTGAAGGTCGCCGGAAGATTGGCGACGGATTGTGAGATTTGACGGCCACGGCGTATGAAGATCGGTAGGGAGGGGTTTTAAGATTCTGATTTTTTTTTCATTCATCCCTGTGGTTTGTTGAAACTGAGATTTTAGTCTCTATACTTTTTGAAATTACGGTTTTCATCCCTATAGATTGCAATTCATTCTGTTTTCATCCCTGAGGTTAACACTTGTAGTATACTGTTAAGTAGAGATGGAAATGTTAACACTAACGGGGCAGGGATTTATTTTTATACCCGAAGCAGGGTCGGGGATGGCATTATCCACCCCTAATCCGACCCCGATTAAACTTTTCAATTTATTTAATATATGTACATAGTGTGTGTATAAATAAATATGTATGTATATATGTATACATTTATTATTAAATGCTAAATAAATTTCTATTTTCAATATTATAAAGTAATGTAGTGACAATTTATTATAATTACCTAGGGGCGCGAGACAACTCTCTCTAAGGAACTCGGCAAAATAGCCCCGTAACTTATTTTAATTTTAAAATACATTTATTTTTATTTTTTACTAAACAGGTTCCCCAAACCCGTGGGGGATTCCTTACCCCCAAACCCGTCGGGGTCAGGGACAGGGGATGAATTACCCACCCAATACTCGTCCCGTTTCTATCCATACTGTTAAGTGTGAGGGACGAAAACAAGAAGGAATTGTAAATGACTAGGATGAGTAAAACAAGAAAGTGTTAACCATAATTTCGAAAGTATAGAGATTAAACCAGCAATTTTCAACAAATCATAGTGACGAAAAACATAGCTTTCTCTAATTAATAACTCCATAATTTTTTTTTTTATAACAAAAGGCTATCTTTAAAAACTTTTGTAGAGTAAAAATCTTTTTTATAAGTTTTTTTTTTAATATTTAACGTTTACCCTTGTTTATTTGAATTGTTTTATAAAACCTCCACCTTTAAGAAACCATTATAAATACAACGTGTTAATCGTTAATCTATTGTATCTAAATTTTATAAAATCTTATTCATGTTGTTTGTATAGTATTATATGATAGTTTATGTTTCCCCAAAAAATGAAGGAAATATTTCCATAAAGATGCTGCCCTAGGCTGATGCAAAGTGAAAAAGAAAAAACACACGAGCCAAGAGTAGTTAAAGCAACAAAAAAAAAAAAGATGAAGCTTAGTAAATATTAAAAATATAAGAACACTAATCACCAATCTCAAAACCCTATCCTATTTTTATCCACTAAATAAAATTAAGATGCATCAAATTTTAATTTATTTAATTTATGTTCACATCCTCTATTTGATTACGCTTATTCATGTGATTGATAGACAAGAATAGGTCTTAAAAGTTTGGAACATAACAATTTCCCACTGAAACATAGAGAGATTACGTGACTTTGTTCCAATTTCTATTTTGGATAACATATTTTCAGAACTTTTATTTTGATGTTTAAAATGTGAAATGTCAAACATTTAGATCTCTTTCATATAATTACTTGTAAATGCATACTAATTTTATTCTAAACGTCAACTAAACAATAGAGATGGTTCAAACCGGTCTTAAAATATCCGGTCTTGACCCAAAGGACCAATTTTTCCTATCTCTACTAACAATGTATAATTCACATTTTTAAAGTATTTTCTTGAATTATAAGCAAATATGCCAAATGGGTTTTTGACATGATGAAACTAATGTTGTTGAGCTTCAAAAATAACCCCATCAACTTTGTGTTCTTCTCAACTATTTTGAACCCAAATTCTCATATATGTTGTTCATTCTTCTTGTAATGTCTTGAGAGGCAAACCCTTGACAACGTGTCGACACTGAAACCTGTTACGTTTTAGATATAAACAATTAACAACCACCCTCAATAGCCTAAAGCAGTAGACTGACTCAATAACTTCTTATTCAACTTAAAACCATGGTGGAAGTTGGTAACCCACAATTTTGAGCTTATAAAGAGCTCACGTGTTTTAGATATAAACAATTAACAATCACCCCCCACAACTTTGAGCTTATAAGGAGCTCATATAAGGGGGCGTTTGGTTCGCAAAATAGAATTTGATGGAATTGGAATCCATTGAAGGAATTTGACTTTGAAGGAAATGAATGAAATTTGACCACATGTTTGGTTGGTAGGAATTGGATAGAATTCAATTCTTTCACTTAAGACAAAAAAATGATTGAATTTTTAATTTGTGAAATTCAATGGAATTCAAAAGATTTCATCATTTTCATTATGTGAACCAAACATAGGATTTGGAATCAAAGAAATTATCCATTCCAGTTCCTTCAAAATCCATGAACCAAACACCCCCTAATTTTTTACACACCGGGCAACTTGTTATAAGGAAAGACCCAAAGGTGAAGTTATTCCTAGTTCACAACTTTGAACTTATAATGAGCTCATAAATCTAATTTTTAATCCATGAAGAAAGACCCAAGAGGGAGGAAATTATTTTCTAGCCGACAACTTTGAACTTTTAATGAGCTCATAAATTTAATGAACTTATAATGAGCTCATAGTACGATTTTGGATGGTTTTGTGAAAGTGATAATGTTTTTTTTTTATAAATTTGTTTAATTTAGACTTAATAATATAATGTTTTTTATATAAAAAAATGAAGTATTTTGTTAGAATTCAATAATTATCTTATATATTTTAACGACATCTAGAAAAAATAACCAATTACATATTTAATAATATAATTAAAACAAATTTATAGTAATATAATATACTAATTAATAGTGATATATGGAAAGGTCTGCATAAAAGGAAGGTCCTACACATACCAAATTGGTGGGTGTTAGAAGCCTCCGGAAGTAATATGTATCTTGTGCTTTGATACTTGTAAATTAAGATATTTTTAAAATCTTGCATAAAATGATGGTACCTTGTACCTAATAATTTGTATTTAAGAGTTTTTTATCCGTGTTTTATAATATAGTATAGATAGATTATTTATCCACGTGGAGCAGATTGTTATGAAGAAAGACCCAGAAGGGGAAATTATTCATAGCCCACAACTTGAACTTATAATGAGCTCATAAATGTAACTTTTTATCCATGTGGGTCAGGTTGTTATGAAGAGAGACCCAGAGAGGGAAGTTATTCGTAGCCCACAACTTTGAATTTTATAATGAGCTCATAAATCTAATTTTTAATCCATATGGGGCGGGTTGTTATGAAAAAAAGGAACGGGTGGGGATGGAGGAATGAATTCCATCCAAAACTATCATGCCAAAAATGATAGTAAAAAAGTTAACAAAAGAAGTATTACCAGATGTAATCATTTGAAGTAGAATCCACCGTATTCGTAGAGTCTGTACGTTGAGAATCGCAATTCAAAGCATGAATCTCTCGATCTTGGTTTCTGCACTTGATTCGTAATCTTGTAGGCACTGTCTGTAAATACAAATCAAGTTCGATAGAGAGAATGCATCTCACGAGAAGCGAATTTTCATGATTGAAACCATAGACTTTTAGAAAACAATAATGTATAGATATGAATGATATAGTTACTGCAACAAGATCTACACAAGTAAGCAAAGTGTAGTTAGAGAACCCAAATGTTTGCCTTTAAGGGTGCATTTGGTTAGCAGGCAGGACAGGACAAGCGAGAATGAGGTAGGCGGGTGAAAGAATTGTGGAAGGTTTTAGGGTTTTATTTTGATATGGATGGTTTAGTAATTAATCTCCTTGATTTTTGTTCCAGCCAGAGTCAAAAGTAGGCGAGTGAAAGGATCATGGAAGGTTTTAGGGTTTTAATGTGACTGAGACAAAAAAAAAATGCATTTTTGTCTTACTCGGTACTTTTTTGTCTCGGTCTAATGTCGCGTCAAACATGGCACAACAAAGTTTTTGTTCTCTAGTGTCCGTCCTGTCACAACTGCAACTTGGAACTCTAGATACAGTTGGAAAAATATACAAAAAAGGTAACTTTCAAAGTCCTCATCAAATTGTTAGGTGTAAGATATTCCTGAAAGATCCATAATATATATGTATATATACGGGGAGAAAGAGAGAGAGAGCACAAATATCAAATACAAACCGAGCATTTGTTACAAACCAATCCAAATCATACATATTGTTTGGTTTTATGCTATGATTCATATTGTTTCACATGTTTTTTCTTTGAGTATGCTTATGTGTGTGTATGTGAGAGTGTGTGCTTCTATGTGAATGTATATTGATGTTATTTTCCACACACAAAACAGTCCCTAAAGTTCCATATATGAAACAACACTGTATGTTTTACATGTGTTGTTTGTTTCATGTACGACATAACACATAAAAACTAGTTTATAGGTCTGTAACAAATATTGTGTTTGTACTTGATATCCCCTATATATAATATGATAATATGAAGCAGTAAATGTGCTATGAAAAGTTACCTTTTTGTTGTATCTAAAATCACGCTTGGGAAGAAAATGCAGAGGCATATTGAAAGATGAACTAGCTTTGACCAACAGGAACAACTTGGATGGGCCTAAAAAAATTTCAAAGCTTTCAATAAAGATTTCAACTCTCCCCATTTTCAAGAAACTCATGGTTTTTATGTGGATAAAAGAATACCTGCATAAGAATCAGATCCAACACCTTTGGATACCAGTATCCTGATGACCTGTTGCAAAGCTCAACCATTAGCCCTTGCCCCTTAGAATGTTGGAAAAACATGAACTAGGGAAAGGGGTATTCACAAAAATAGCCATTTTCGAAGACTTCATTTCGTAAAATGGCGCACTTTTCCCAAATAGCACAAAATGGCCCCTATTTCTGCAAATCCAATCACAGAGCCCCATTTTTTTGCGGAGTGTACTTTCTTTCGACATTTTTATTATTTGTGGGCCCATTCCGCAAAAACGTCCATAAGAAGATAATATTTCTGAGTGTGCACAACTCATCCTCCCTTCCCATGCATTTAATTCCATCATCATAACCCCTCTCTATATTCCCAATATTCATCCAAAATCATCATATTTCATAACTAATTAAAAAATATTAAAATAAAATTTTGTCGGGTATTTAACATATCTGGCAAATTTTCCGCAAAATATGGTGTTCTACCGACCGATCTTGCGATATTGGCCCACAAAAAAAAAAGAACCTATGCAAACAAATAATGTGACTTTGTGGTTGTAATTTGCAAAAAGTGAGGCTATGTTGTGATAGTGTGAAAAAGGTGACCCATTTTGAGAGGTAAGAGTCTCCCAAAATGCCCCACGAAAGAAATATACCTTTCTTGAAATCGCATCTGCTGCTCTAGTTCTAGTAAAATCACAAGCTTCAGAGAGAACACCATGTCCATGTGAAAAGCACAGCTCGTATACATGTCGAGACCGAACAGGACTACCTCCAAAAACCAAAATGACAGTCTCAATATGTGGCATTTCACTGAAGGCCACTTGGAGAGCAGTTTGGATGTTAGAAACAGTTTTCATCAGCTTCTCAAATCTTTTTATGCCATGTTTCACTTCTCTCTTTCTTCCATTTTGAACTCTACGTTGAGATGCTTTCATTTCAGTTTGTGCAAGAACCACCTCCTGAAAAACTGAATATCTTAGCAGGTCTCCAACATGAAAGCACAGTTATCTTTTAAGAATATTGTACATGGGAGAATATGTGGAACTGGTGGCGGATCCAGAAAGTCAGGTGATTGGGGGCACACCTACGGGTATAAAAGAAACTCAAAGTCGAGTAACTCGTTCGAACCGAATGAGGTTCGGGTAAACGAGTTTGACTAATTTGGTTTTCAGGTTATTGGGTTTTCCTTAGCAAAGAAAACACATATCTGACAAAATTAACAAGAATTCCAAAGAAATGCCAGACTTAAATACACTAAAATTGCTGAGAATTACAACACCAGAAGTAGTGAGTGGATCGTCAGGAGCAGTGAGTGGAGTCTCCAAATAAAGGTTTAGGATAAGAACTGAAAATTGCTGAGGACAACTACCGGAAAAGGTTAGATAATACAAAGAGTCGTTGGTTTTAAAAAAACAATTCACAACCATAACCTGCATCCGTCCATGTCTGAACCCTTGTTACTTTCCAAAGGAGCTCTTGAAAAGTAAATCAAGGTTCCAACATATATTGAGGAGAAATGGTCCAAGTCTAATCGATGTGGGACTCCATTAGTACAAGCTTAACATACCAAATCTTTATACTCTGTATGCAGTGCATCAAACTCATGATTGACATCCTGTAAGACCCTGCCAATAAAAATGGTATAAAGGTTTTACCATTTCTAGCTTCCCAAACAACAACATTACAAGTTTAATAGGAAATAATTATCAGATTTATAGCACTTAACAAATTGAAATAAATGTAGTAGTCATTCCATAAATAAAATATAAACAAAACCATCATGATTTTACTGCATACAGCTTCACACAAGCAAAGTAATGTTATTCATGTCTGAAAAGTCCAGTTTAATGGAAGTGGAAAAAAGATGGAGAGAATTAACTTCCAGTTGAGACTAAAATGAGTTTCAATCTTTAATCCAGATCTCAAACTCAATGCCCTCAAACAATTGAACGCAGATATTTACCTTTCTAAGATCATAAATGAGATCGTAAACAATTGAAGTGTGACCTCGCTGACGTTTTACTAGATGAAATCCACACAAAATTAACAAACATTTTATTATGATACAACAGCAAAATCAAGATGGGGAACCAGAAGATATGGATAATTACTAAAATTGTAGCAAAATACCTAATAACAAAGGATCTAATTCTCGAATTCCGTAGAAATATACCGAACACATCATCATAACTATGAGGCAATTCAATCACATATATTCAGCAACTCAAACAAATGCCAATTTCATCGAAGTGACTCTGAGATGTGATAAGAAGAGTAGGATTACTATAGAGCTTACGCAGGGATCTGTTGGTGCATGAAAAAGAACAAACCCTAGGATTTCCATGACGACATGAAACATGACAAAGACGTCAATTGAGTCCGCCGCGATCTGGAGGTCAGTGAACTCCATCTCCGAAACTCAATGTCCTCAAAAATTGAACACAGATATTTACCTTTCTAAGATCATAAATGAGAAATCGTAAACAGTTGAAGTGTGAACTCGCTGACGTTTTACCAGATGTAATCCACACAAAATTAACAAACAGTTTATCAGGATAGAACAGCAAAATCGAGAGGTGGAGCCAGAAGATATAGCTAATTACTAAAATTGTGACAAAATAAGGATCTAATTTTCGAATTCCAGAGAAATATACTGAACAAATCATCCTAACTTTTAGGCAATTCAATCACATACAGTCAGCAACTCAAACAAATGAGAATTTCATTGAAGAGAATCTGAGATGTGATAAGAAGAGTAGGATTACTATGGAGCTTACGCAGGGATCTGTTGATGCATGAAAAGAACAAACCCTAGGATTTCCATGACGACGTGAAACATGACAGATACGTCAATTGATTCCGCCGCGATCTGGAGGTCGGTGAACTCCATTTCTGATCTTCCTTCTTGTTCTATCGATTCTCGATTTTCATTTGCCATTCTGAAAAACGTTCACCAGTGTGCTCTGCTCCCAATTTTGAAAAGGCAAAGAGGCGGGTAAACTAGAATGCAACTTTTCGTTTAAATATCTAAAATATTTAGTGGGTGTTTGGGATTGCTTATTAAAACTAAAGTTTAATAAAACGTAATTGCAAACAATAAATCAAACCACACTTTGATTAATCGGAAAATAGTTCAAAACCGACTGTTTACAATTGTGAATTCTTAATCCTAAATCTCGATTAAGGCATGTATATATAGATCTAATTACCGACTTGTATTAGACTATAATTAGGAAACTAGGAACCGACTTATTCTTTTGTTTCCATAAATACCGATTGCTTGTTCACCAAGTGTTTGGATCCCACGACTTTAGGATTCCAACAATCACCCCCGAATCTCTAAGTCCTTCTAGAGACGTCTTCGATCCCGATCAAGCTCCTCATCTCCTTGAACTTGGTTCGAGCCAATGGTTTTGTGAGAATGTCCGCCTTTTGTTCCTCACCGGGAATGTACTCCACCTCCACTTGTTCGTTTTCAACACAATTGCGAATAAAGTGAAACCTCGTGTGAATGTGTTTACTCCTTCCGTGAAAAACAGGATTCTTCGTTAGTTCGATAGTCGACTTGTTATCAACTCTTAGAACCACCTTCTCTTGCGCTTTGTTCATAATTTCTCCTAGCAAATCTTGAAGCCATATTGCTTGACATGCAGCCGTCGTGGCCGCCATGAACTCTGCCTCGCAAGATGATAAAGCAACGGTATCTTGCTTTTGCGAACACCATGTTATCGGAGATGTCCCGTAGTAGAAAATGTGACCGGTTGTGCATTTTCCGTCATTTGGGTCAACATTGTGACTACTATCACTATAACCAATGAGTCGGTTTTATCCCATCCTCTCGTGGAAACTTAGTCAGCTGGTCCAGTAAGAAGCAAAATTCGGTATCCACCTCCACTGCCGAAGCCGAATATGTTGCAGCTGGAAGTTGTTGTGCTCAAATCTTGTGGATGAAGAACCAACTACAAGATTATGACAAAGTTTATTCTCATGTACCGATTCTATGTGACAATTCTAGTGCCATAGCCATTGCCAACAATCCAGTGTTGCATTCCAGATCTAAACACATTGATATTCGGTATCACTTCATAAGAGATCATATCTCTAAAGGTGACATTGAACTTCACTTCATTCCTACAGATCTTCAACTTGCAGACCTCTTTACAAAACCACTAGATGAGGCACGATTCAACTTCCTTGTGGGATCCTTAGGTATGTTAAATTTATGTTAAAAAAAATTCCAATAATTGACGGTACCTCCTTACCGAAGATTATCTTCCTTTGAAACATCGGTATCATTATATACCGAACCCATTTTCTGTATCTTTCCTTTCTGAAAAATCTTCAAACTTCGGTATCTCTAACATACCGACTTCATTTGCCGAAATATCTTTCATATTTCGGTACCTCTCATCTTCGGTACCTCTCATCTTCGGTACCTCTCACCTTCGGTACCTCTCACCTTCGGTAACTCTATATTTCGGTAACTCTTTCCACCGAAATTATCATTACCAAAGTATTTTTGACATTCGGTATCCCTTCCTACCGAAGTATCTCTCATATTTCGGTACCTCTATCTTTCGGTATCTTGTATGATGTGTCATCCTTATCCACATCACACATACCGAATCAATTCGGCACCATTTCTTTACCCTATGAATATATGACACGTTGCACCTCAGGGAACGTGCGTCAGTTGATGGGACGTCCACGACCTGACATTTAGCCGTTTTTCGGCTGTTCCACTTCCCAATTACGCACGTTTGCGTCACAGCATCATTACATTTTTTTGGCTTTTGAATTCCCATATACGCACGTTTTTCCCTCTTCTTTTTCAAACCTATAAATACTTCTTCTCTTTTCCTTTTTTATTCTTTACCTGTTTCTCTCATCTTCTTTATCAAGAATTCCTAAACCTGCAACTCTTCTCTTCATCAATGGCATCCTCCAAATCGACAAAGGCTTCCAAGGATACTTCTCTCACTTGAGAGTCTCTCATCTTTCATTCATGCAACCAAGTTGCTCGTCTCTCGGCGGATGCTGAACACCCAGAGTTCAACCAAGTATCCATTTTTCTCCAACGATCTCCAATCTGCCATGCTCTCACTGCCTCCACCAAGATGAGCAAAATGCTCCTTGGTAACTTTTGGTTAACCTGTAAGTATGACTCTACTACTCATCAGGTGTCTGCTTCCGTTCTATCCTCTGAAGAGCACCCCGATCTCTCTTTTGGGGTGGATGATATTCGCTCAGTTCTCCAAATCCCAGAGTTTAATGTGTATGCTCCATTTCCTACTCATCACGAGCATGATGAGGTCGTTGCCGCTCTCCAGTATGTGCACGAAGGAAAGTCTAAGGGTTCCGGCACTCTTCTACGAAAGAATATGGGTGCACTATGGAACTACTTCTTTTCTCACCTCCTTTATTATCTTTCCCACAAAACTTCGGGGTGGGATCAATCTCCGGCAGCCATTACTCGTCTGGATCATGCTCTCATTTTTATGAGGCGGATAGACTTTGCTCAGGTATTATTCGACTCCTTGATCACCGCCATCTTTCCTCCCAGGAATCACAATGTAACTCTTCCCCGCTTCATCTCCCTCATCATCAACCACAAGCTTTCTGCACAACTACGTGCCAATGTTGCTCTCCCCAAGCCGATGATCAAGTTTGACTTACCAATTTCTCAAATTAGCAAGCAAACTATTTTCAAACCAGTAAAGCCTACCGACTCTCCGCTCACCTCAGGTATGCTTTCTTTCATCTCTTCTCCCAATCCGATTTGGGGAACGCTTGCCGAAGGTGAATCCGAAAGGCCTTCATCTTCTCCCAAGCCATCCAAATCGGTGGTCCCTTCTCCCCCAAAACCTTCCCGAGCTAAGTCGGTGGCTATTAAAAAGAAAAAGGCCACCGGCAACGTCGCACTTTCTCTTATGACTCTGCCACCGACAAATCCTTCGGTGCCTACCCCAGTCATAACCCCTTTTATTTCTGTTAAGCGACGGAGCTCCAAATCCCCTCCTAAGTCTCATTCAAAGAGACTTAGGAAACCTTCGGCCGAAACTCACACTCCATCTACCGATTCTCAACAATCGGCAGATGTTGAATTTTCCCCTCCAGGGCCACGGGGATCTGCTAAACCCACTCCCACCTCCTCCAAACCTTCTCAACAAGATTTGGATGTACAAAAGGAGTCCCCAAATATTCCTTTTCCTCCTCCTTTTTATGTGGAGGTTGAAGATGAGTTGGTCTTTTCTCCGGACCGACATTATGCTTCCTCACAGCACAGCCAATCACCCGGGGTCAATCCCGTTGATATTGCACAAACTGGGGTTTCATCCCAGGATATGTACCAAAGGCTCTTCTCTCCCACTTCCTCATCGACGAAGAATTCCCCTTCTCCTAAACCATCGCCGAAGAAATCCCCTTCTCCTAAACGTTCACCAAAGAGATCTCCCTCACCGAAACCTTCCCCTGCAAAAATGGCTGGGCCTTCTACCCAGGTACCGATCACAATAGTTGCCGAGTTCCTTGCCGACATTGTTGACTCAAATCGGCAGGTACGAATGCTCGGTACCCAGTTCGAACAGCTTCGCAAGTCTTTGCGTGAACCGACGCTCCTCGATTCTCTGAACGCCAACAACATCTCTTTGGAAGAACTTCTGAAGCTCGTTAAGGAGCAAAATTCTGAGGTTGTCGATCTTAATCGCGACATCTTTCAGTGTTTGGATGCCATGCATAAGCAGATTGACGGTCTTCGTACTCCTCTATCAGCAGCTATGGAATCTATTCTCAAGGAGGTGGTCAGACTTAATGATCAAAATACCTCCTTGACATTATCGGTGGCTGCTCTCAAGGCCGCCTCGGATGCTCGGGATCAAGATCTTATCCGTCTACGGCAGCAGACTTCGGCTCAGGAGTCTATTAATTCTGAAATTCTCAGTGCCTTGCAGAATTTAAATAGGCGTCTTGATTCTCTGCCTGCCGATATGGCTCAATACTGTGCTCAGTCTCTTGACATTGATATCACTGAGTCTGCATTCACTCCTGACGATCGCAAGGTTTTGGAGCGTATTAATCGCCGAGTAGGCCGTGTGTCGGCTACATCTGGTGTTTCTTCCCCGGCTCGTACTGAGGGGGAGAAACAGGCTGAGGGGGAGCAACTCCGTTCTCAGGTTCATATTAGTACGAGTCAAGAAAAACCCTCTGCTGCTGCCGAAACTGCTACTACCGAACCTTCTGCTACTAAAGAAAAGGGAACCGATCACCCCAAGGTGGTCGAAGAGCCTGAGGGAGGGGGGAAATGCCCAAAAAGGATAAGGGCAAAGCTATTATGTCACCAGATGAAGTAGTTGCTAAAGAAAAGCGTCGTAAAGATGCTTTATTAAAGAAAGTTGCGGATGGTGCTGGTCTACATCTTCCTCCTCCAAAGGCTACCTATCCTGATCTAGGCTTATCTGAAGAGGAACTGAAAGCTGCAAAGCTTGCCCAGATTTGTAACACCCTAATTTTTTTTAAAGGTATCAATCCAAGTTAATACAGAAACCGAGATATTAAGAAAAAAATAAGATTTTTAATTTTGGACTTGAATCCTTGATTTTATAGTCTAGATGGATGAAGGATTCAATTACGAGTTCAACGGTTCTTTCCGGAGCAAAAACGGAGCTATAACGAAGAAGTTATGACCAAAACGGTTTTCGGGAAATCATGGGCCGCTGGAGGGGGCGCACGGGCCGTGCGCGGGCCCTTCACAAAAACGCACGGGCCGTGCGTTGGGGACAGAGGCGCGGGTTAAAAGCCTGGTTCAACCTCATTTCACCCAAAAAACTTCATTTCTTCATATCTTTTGATCCAGAGCTCCGATTTGGGTGATTCAAGTTGCTACGATTTCATTTTTGAGAGTTATTCAAGGATCTAGCAAGATATTGGAAGTCTATTGAAGTATAATAGAGTATTTTGTGGTGGTAAGCTTCTCATCTCTCACTATTCATCTTCTTCACCAAAGTTTTCTAGGGTTTCATCCACCCTTTGTTTTCCCTTTCATAGATTGGAGGTGTGTAACCATTTTGGTGAACTAGAGGTGTTTTGGTTGGTGGATTCAATCTTGGGTCAAGGTAATCTTCTATTCTCTTCATTTATGGAAGTTAGGGTTTCGGTATCAGTTAAGGTATTCATGTATAAGGTTGGGGATCGATTATTTGTGGTTGTTTATGTATATTTATGGTTGGAACCTTGTGGATCTAGGTTTTTGGAAGATTTGGTTTGAAGAATCGAGTTCTTCAAGGAAAACTCTAAGTGGGTAAAATCTAGATTTAGCCTAAATCTAGCAAGGTGAGTTCAAGTTGATTTGTGAAAATGGTGTACATGCCAAAATGGTTATTTTAAAGTGTTTTACATGAAACGGTTAACTGCTGATTAGTTTTGGGTGTTTTGAAGTAAAAATGTATTTTACTTGGTTTTTGGCAAAGTGTGAGTATTTTAATGAGTTCTTATATTCGATAAATTTGGTTTATCTTAATTTCATAAAATGCTCATATTTGGGATTTGGACATTTTGATAAGTAATCGCATGGTTTATGCATTATGGGGATTTTGTACAATTAGAGTCCATTTCATGTTATATGCATTTTGGTGTAATTGCATTCATAAACCCTTTGGAAAATATTTGGTTCCATTATGTGTTGAATTCTGGGTTAATCTCGTCTTTGGGATATGGGTCTTCATAAACGTTGTTTAAAGACATTTCTTTAGTCGGGAGACCGATAATTATTGATCAAATGGATTTCGAGCATTTTAGCTCGGTATTGGCTTAAAAGAGTCTTGAGGACACTTGCCCGGTTTTATATGGCTCAATGTAGAGCCCAGTCATGACGTACGTACTAATGCGTTGTGTTGCGTATTGAGTTTGGTTACGGGCTCGGGTGCTTCGGTCATTCGTGTGTAGTCCGGTAATGTTAGACAACGTGTAATGGATCCATAGGCACGTCAGTCAGTCTGTTTTGGGATGGTCAATTGGGTATTTCGGGGTGGGACTCCGGTACCCATGTTTTATGACCAGAAACTTTACAAGTGATCGCTAGGAGGGTTGAGTCTGTAGTGCTATCGGGGAGTGAGCGCTAGGACCTCCGCCGCTTGAAGTAATGCCTGGGAGGTAGTCTTTAAGTGCGTCGGGCCTTCGGGATGGAGTTCTTCGGAATGATCCATCAAGGTCAACTGACTTGGGGTGACACTTGGTAAAGAAGTCGTAGGGACACTTGGGCTGAGATGTCGTGAGGTGTCATGCGATTAACGTTGTTTGAGTGACATACTTTTGTGTTCCTCCGCTCTCAACGGATACGGGTATCCCCCGTTGTCAGCCCTCGGTATTTTGGATATTTAATGGTCCATGCTTTAATATTTGGATTTCATTCCATTTTATGGTCGCGTGAGTATTAAGTTTTAGTTCCATGTTCTAATGGCGTATCATATTTATATGGATTGTTTTCCGTTATTTAAGGGTCGAGTATTATGTTCCACCCGAGTTTGGGTGTTTTGGGCTAAGACGTATTATTTACATTTTTACAAATGTGAGTGTCGAACTATGACCCCGTTTTGGGTGAGTTACGGGTTGCATCGTTTTATAAGAAATGCATGTTTGGGAGCTTTGTCTTTAAAAGTGTATATGATGGGAAAATGAGTCGTTCCAACATTTTAAAGTAAATCATTTTAAAGGATCATGATTATAAGTTATAATATTTCCATTTTACGTTTTCTTTATAATCATGATATAAACTCTTGAACTCACTAGGCGTTAGCCTAACCTTTTTATTTGTCGGCATGTGCATCAGGTTCCATCTCGGGAATTAGTTCTAGCTACACCGTGAAGTGATGAGTGCTAGTTGTGTGCTCGAAGAAGTGATTAGCTTGATGAAGTCTTCCGCATTTTTTATTGGAGATAGCGATTTGGTATTGGGTTATAGTAACACTCGACTTTAGTTAGTCTTTATGTAAGACTTTAATTATTCGTTGATGGTTCAATCTATAAATGTATTTCAATTATGGATTATTAGTAAGGGGTTTTATTACCATCTTAGGTATTTTTGAAAGTTTTTAATTAATCGCTCTTTCCACATTTGAGGGTGTTACAAGATTGCTCGTGACAGAGATGTCGAGCTAGCGTTGAAGATTGCTGCCGAAGAAGATCCTACCGACACAATCAAAACTCAGATAAGCGCTCTAGAGGATTCGGCGAAGAAAAATGAGGAAATAAAGTTGATGTGTATCGATTGGTATCGCAAAACTCTCAATAGACGTCGAATCTCTGCCAAAATCACTGATGTCAAAATAATCAAACCGTCTGCAAGCTGCAATGTTATTCGGCTAAAGATTACCAGGGATGATGCTTCATTGTCTATGGACCGACTGGACTCTCTGGTTCGGTTCGGAGTATCAGAATGGGTAGAAATTGGTATCTGCTTGATAAAAAGCCAAAGCTCTGCAAAAGCTGAGGTTGATAAATACATTGCAGATCTTCAAACCAAGTTCAGAACCTACCGAAAAAGATACAACACTGTCCATACTCCTGCCGAAGAAGAGATTATCAACAATCTAATGTCTGGTCGTCCTCCTCCCAAATCGAAGTCGAAATCCAAAAAGGAAGACGTGTTTGCCCAAATGGATAGAGAAGGAAAGGTCCCGGATACTTCAAATCTTGATCTATCATTACCAATTCCGGTTCCTCATCCTTCAACCACTGTGATTTCTGAGCCGACTCATGGTATCTTCTTCAACAACGCGCTTGGGCAGATCTCCTTCTTCAGATCAAGCCAAATCCCTATTGCCGACACAATCTTTCTCCACGGGATTATTCAAATAATTTCAATATCGGCTAGGGATCTCTATGTGGCTACTACCGACGAACTAAAGAAGAGGGATGCTGAATCGCATTTTTCTTTTGAATAAACTCGGTGTAGTTTTATGTTTATGTTTATTTTGTTTTCCTCTATATTGTAATCTTCTTAAAAAGATTAATACATTGAGTTTTTATTAATTATCGTAAATAGTTTGTACAAATCTTTATTTCATTCTTTTATACTTGTAAATGTCGGATACTCTAAAAAAATCCAAAAATAAACAAAAAGAATGGTCTGTGTGAAAAAGAACCCAAAAGAGTATGAAAAAGGGTCAAAATGCATTATTCATTAACTTCTAAGTTGTATGAGATGTTATCATCAAATAGGGGGAGATTGTTGGGTCATCTAAGATTTAAAGATAACCTCTCCTTAGTCTTTATTGATGATTGAACCTTGTATTTTGATTTATGGTTCTTTGTAATAACATAGTTAGTTTAACAGATCGGTGAGTCGAAGACAAACCGAATTCAAGATGAAGGAAGTCTACAATGCGGATTCAGATGGACTTCAAAAGTGAACTAAGCCTAGTCTGCCGATTCCAATTCGGCAGATCATATCCTTACCGATTTGTAATCGGCAATTCTTATCCTTGCCGATTTATTGTTCGGCATTCCTTCTCTTCCATGCCTCGGCACATACCTCAGTTACCGAATTCCTCTTTCGGTAGTCCTCCTCTTACAGATTGCTTCTTTATCTTGTAAGAGCATTTATGTTAAATCCTCATGATTTGACATACTCCCCCATTCCCAATGATCTTCTGACAATAGAAATGGAAGCTTCTTTCTTCCTCGAGAAGATATACACTTGGTCTTAATTTGATTGAGACGTTTATTTTCTAGTTGATCTCAAAAAGATTTTCCCATAAATATTTTATAGAGATATTGTACTTTCATAGTACAAAAGTTACCTTTTGTATTGTGATAAGTCACATCAAATATCTTATAATTTATTGACAATATCTCAACCACCCATGACTTTACTTCTATATGTCCTTTGGACTCATTACTTTGGATAGTATATAAAGGATGGAGGTAGCACCTTGCTACTCACGCTTTCAGCTCAAGTTTTGGAATTCACAAGATTTCAAGCAGGTTGATAGTTTTCTCTTGTCTCTCTAAAGTTTAAGTCTTTGTGTTCTTAATATCTTCTAAGTGTTAGTTTGTTTAGAGTAGTTCTTAACTATTCTTATTCCGCAACAATCTTTATTTCTCTTTGTGAAATTCTTGATATTCATTATCAATAAAAGAATTAAAATTAAGTAATTTTTGTGTTATTGTATTCAACCCCCCCTTCTACAATACTTGTTTACTTCTTTGGGACTAACAAAATCAATGAATCCTAGAGAGAGAAAGTAGAGAGAGAGTAACAAGGAAGCGCAAATTGTAATATGATAAATGTGTGCGTACGTTTCTTACACGGAACAAAGACCAAAGGGACTTAAATACCCTTGGTAAGATACAACACAGATAGACATTAGACACAATATTTGACCAAGCCCTATAAATACAATGATTACTATAAAATCAGATCTAACAATCTCCCCCTTAGTAATCATTGGCGCTTTGGTCTTCAAAAATTGTCTTCTATAACAGCATGAACCAACAAAGCGACTTTATGAAGCTATCTGACTTTTTAAAGAAAAATTTCTTCTCAGCATCTTTCAGATTAAGAAATCTTTGCTATTTGAGCTCTAGACGATACACCTCTTTTGAATGACCTTGAATAAACTGTGGTGTTCGGAGCAGGAACAACAAAAGAATCATTTGTAGCTGAGAGAATAGAATCTTTGAGCGAATCTTGATCAGCAGATAAACTTTTGAGCTCTTTGTCTTTTTAACTTCTCCTTGACTTCTCCCCCTCATGACCTTGATGATCAGGATCAACTTGGTCATGCGAATGTTGGAGACGAGACGACTTAAGATCTGCAAAATCAAAGAAACAGAGAAAACAGAGGAGGTTTGCGCATCATATTGGTTGCGCAAACCGAGGTTTTCGTTTCATGAAGGATACGCAAAACAAGGTTTGCGTGACCAACAAAATGCGCAAAGCTGACAAACTCAGAAAAAATTTACCTTTTTAATTTATTTGACTCCCCCTACACAAATGCACTAGATATGACAATTTGAGTTAGCATTCATATAAATAAAATCAGAAACTCCCCCTCAAAAACATATATAATCTTTGAAAAATATTATCTTTGTTCACTTCCCCTTGAATAATGCATAAACCCATTAAAATATATTTATGAGAACACAATGAACAAATATCAATGTAGAAAGAAAAATATACTGAATATAAATTTTGAAACGACTAAACATATAAAACTTTAAACACTAAACAAATTGAATTCTACTGAGTAAAATATTACAAATTTATCAATCAGTTGAAATTAAACATATGTTGTTGGATACAAGAACAAGTTTCATTGCATATCAAGTTAAAATATGTTCAGTTTCAAAAACTTCCAGCAATCTACTCAGTGTGCTCACATGCGAATCTTCGATTCGCTTCAAGAAAATGCAATTCTAAAAATATTATAGAGAACTTTGCATATACTGACACTAAGTCATCAAAAATTAAGACTTTCACAAATTTACAGGTTTATCGCAACCCAAACATATCACCAAGTATCATGAGATGTGTGCTCATTGACATCTTTTTAGCAGTGTGCACATTGACATCTTAACATGAGTGTGCTCTTTGGCATCTTTTAAGCTTGTGCACTTTGGCATCTTTTGATCAAAAAATGTATTAAGTAAAGAACATGCCGTAAACGTAACTTTCTATCTGACCCTATTGCAGGATTTGGGTCAGCCGCTCTCAGACCAGTTGGCCTTAGGGGACTAGGTGTCAAGCACCCCTTGGAACTTACTTTCCCGGATCAGAAAGGCTACATCGACATATCCTAAACCCATTCATACCAGTAGAACATGACTTTCGATCTGGTTCTATAGAAGGATTTGAGTTCGATCACTCCCAGATCAATTGACCTTAGGGGACCAGATGACGAGCATCCCTCGGAACTTACTTTCCCAAACCAGAAAGGTCACAGGTACAAACTTTTAAACTGAGAGATTTATGTATTTTATGAAATTATAAATCATCTCAATCACTCAGGTCAACATCTAAGTGCTTAGCCCATATTTTCATTCCGATCTATAATTCTGATTATTTAGGTAGTCTAAGCAAAGTAAACTATAAAAATTCTGACTCACATATCTTTAAAGCAGAATCAAAAGCTACAAACATGTTGCTGACTTTTCGACTTTTGTAAGACTTGAAAGTTGAACATATAAAACTTCAATATAAACAAAAGAACTTGAAAGTTTATCCTAGACACATATTTTATTCAAAAGAAAGAAAAAATGTAAAACTTTACTTTATAGAATAAAATTTGTAAAGATTTAAACTTTTAAACTCAATATGCCGATGTTAAAAATTTTCATTAAAGACAAAATGTAAAGAATTCGGCAAATTGATATTTAGTTGGAACAAAATAAAATTCAATTATTTCATCTTTCACATTTTGTATTATAATTTTGTGTCTCAAAATAAAAAAAAATTTGGGTTATACAAATTCAAAAGAAAGATAAACAAGCTCAGATTCTTGAAAAATTGAGAAAAAACTGGAATATCATCATTATCAGAGATAAAATGCACCGGAATTAAAGTAGATGTACTCACAGTCTCTCATTTAGTCAGAAGCTAAAAGCATTGAAGTACGAGTTCTAAACTGATTTGTTTAGAAGTTGTAGTCTATGAAGTACGGGTCCTGAGCTGAAGTACTCAGAAGCCAAAATTCTATTACTCCCCCTTGACTTAAGATGCCTGCAACTTTGAATCAAATTGAGATTTGGGAACCCACTTAAATTTGGGCCCATGTTTGTTAGTTGCAGTTCTTGTGGGGAAATATTTGTCAGACTTAACATTTAAAGCACGAGGAATATGATCAGAAAAATAATCACAACCATCAGAAGAGAAAGCATAATCATCAGAACTAGAATCTGAGGAAGAACATGAGACATGTTTTGAAATTCGAATCATTTGCTTTATAGAGTATTTTGAAATTTTATTACATTTAGCAAATGAATAACTGTTATAAAGTTTGTCTACACATTTATCCCCATCAACAATAGGTTCATCAGATGTCCGCCTCGCTCTCCAGATTTGCTTCTTTGACTTGCTCACAGTCCTATCTGAAAGAATAGAATCGGAAGAATTAGAACAGTAAAAAATAACTGTATCTCGTTTCTTCGACTTCTTTGACCGTCTTCTTTTACGCTTAGGTTTATAATATTGATCATTTAGCGTAAAAGAATCATCAATAATTTTAGACGAAATATTTAAATCAGAAGAAATAAATTTATCCAAGCAACCAATCTGATCAACTAATAAATCTGAATTTGCCTCGGAGTTTGAAGAATTTTGAGAAAATATTTTAAAATTGGAAACTAACTTTTTATTTTCCTTAGAGTCAGAGGAAATGATAGAAATAGAATCTGATTTTTGAGAAATTAAATTTTCTTCAAGACTAGACGTCATAAAAGAAAGAATAATATCAGATTCAATTTTCTTCAAAATATTTTGATCTTCTATCAGATCTTCAAGATCTATGATTTTGCTTTCTAATATTAACGGAGGAGTATATTTCTTTGAATCATAAATGATTGGAGAAACATTTTCCTTGTCAGAATCAGAAGCATAAGGAGCAATAAAATCATCAGACATTGAAGATTTGATAGGAGATATATCATTTAAAACTCTTCTTCCTCTCCTTGATTTTTCAGGAAAATATTTTGCATTTTCACTTGTGTAAACAAAAGGAATTTCCTTTTTCTTGTTATTTGTTCTTTTCTCATTTTCAATATCTAATACTTGCTTTTCACTTGTCCAATGAAATTTGAACTGAGGAGCATAGTGTGCAAGAGTTAGATAATCGTATTTATATAAAGTGGGAACTTCGTTTATCACTTTGTTTAAACAATGAGGATTGTCAAAACCAAGTCCCCATTTTTGTTTTAAAGCTTCTGCACTTCTTGGTTTATTCATAAAAATTGTTTGTTCAGATTGGTTCCTTCGATAAAGCTTTTCTTCTAACTTATTTATTTTATCCGAAAATTCATCTTTTAAATTAGTCATAGTAGTCAAAGATTCAAGATAAGTTTTATTTGAATTTTCCAAATCATCCAATTTCTTTTGAAAGATTTCTTTAGTATTTTCTAAAATAGATTTTTCATCTTTCAAGGAAATTTTCAGTTTGTCAATCAAATCTGACTTTTCAGAATTTAAATTCTTTTCAGATAAAATATGTGAACGTAAATCAAACAAAGCATTAATTATAATATTCATCTGAGAGGTAATGAAATTATAATCAAATTCAGAATATACCTCATCTTTATCAGTTTCAGAATCATCTGACTGGTCATCTCCAACCAAGCACATCTGAGCGATCTCGACGTTTGAAACTTCGTCGTCAGAGTGATCCAGCCAGAATTATTCCTCGACCAGCAGAGCAGTTCCGTTCTCTCTCTTTTCAGCCAATTCCATTTTCTTTCTGTAGTATGTCGAATCCCTAACCACCTTTGCTCTACACTCCTTTGACATGTGACCCGGCTTTCCGTAGTTATAGCAAGCAGCAGTCTTTGGCTCGGGTATTTTGACTTTAGGACCGAAAGTGAAACGAGAAGAGTTGGAACCCGACTTTGGTTGGAATTTTCTCTGGTAATGTTGAGAGAGAAGGATCATCGCTTTCTGCAAAGCCTCGCCATCATCTTCAGTTGACCCGTTGTAAGCGTTTTCAGACAACGCTTGTTCAACCAATTGCTTCGTAAGGAGTGCAACTGGGTCTACTGATTTCTTCTTTTTCTCTAGTTTTGCCTTCTTCTCTATCACCAAGCTTTCATCAGTCATCAAAATCTCGTAAAGTTCCTGAATCTGCATTGTGGAGATCCGAACATCATTCCTCAGTCTGTGACATGATTTGTTCCATTCAGGCTGAAGAGCATTAAGGAATTTCAGATTCGTCTCAAGCTCTGTCTTGATCACATTTATCTTTCGGAGATCATTCAGTACTGCACAGATGTAACACCCTCAAATATGAAAATAACAAATTATTTAAAATTTTCTAAATACATCAATAATTGAATCATCTACAACCACAATTTAGATTCGACTACAATACACAGACATTCAATCTTTACATACAAACTACAAAGGACGGGTGCTACCAAAACCCAATAATAGTCGCTATCTCCAACTTGCGGAAGACTTCCCCAATTACTTACTTTAGTGTCTAGCTAAGGCTCTACGCTTCATAGAACTGCTAGAACTCAACTCCCAACTGGAACCTGATGCACATGCCGACAAATAAAAGGGTTAGGCTTAACGCCTAGTGAGCTCAAGAGTTTTCAAGATATATAATTAAATCATTTAGAAAGGAAGGATGCGAATAAAATCATAATCTTTCAAAATGATATGCTTCACTTATGAAAATGACTCATTTACCAATAACAATGCACTTTGTACGAAAGAGGCACCGGGTTAACTGTTAACCAAAACCAAACTGCTTTAAAGACGAGGATCTCAATATGAGACACATATATGTAAAGTAAACCGGAACTTGCTACAAAGTAAAATAGAGTGCGGACTCCCAATTTTATAAAACACGGTTAACACTTTATAACTTGAAATACCCAACACGGGTGAAACGTGACACACAACCCATAAATCATAGATGAAGATCTATATAATTAAACATCGTCCGGAATACGTCTTTAAACCCAAAACTCACACGACCATAAAATGGACGAGAATGAATACCGACACGTGGAAATGACGCGGTCCATGCGAACCTTAGTATACGTGGGAAGAACCCAATATTAGAACCATTAATTGTCGTCTTTCACTTAAAAACTCTTTTTGGTAAAAACACCACATTACCCAAATAAAATACCACGAATCAACGATGAGGAGATCCGTAAACACCGAGAATAGAGAACACGTAAGTAGGCCGTTCACGCGACTTCCTTACATGTCCTCTAAACATTTCCATCTTGGGTGGCGAGAACACGTGAATGGGGCCACCCTTGATGTTGTTGGATTTCACCACGAACCCCGGACTTAGTTCTCATGCCATACCATACATCACAACCTCAATCTGTATTACTGCCTCTAGCCCTACTCCGTCGAGTTCAACCCCAAGGACTTACGAGCACGGGTGCCTATCCAACCTAGACGAGTTACACCTCAACGGCTCGTGCCACTTATTGCCTACTCGCTAGCAAACCTGAGCGGTCACTAAAAGTAACCCAAAACCTCCGGCCTTACAAGACCAACAGAACTTACGTGCCTATGGATCCATTACAACACCGTCTAACGTTACATGACTCCAATTGGATGCCCACACACCCAAAACATGTAACTCACCAACGATACGAAATTAATCATCATCTCAGTCAAAACCCCCACTGGTTATGACTCCGGACAAACGTCCACAATGTTCGTTTAAATCAAAAACCCCGCTGGTTATAACTCCGGACAAATGTCCACACAACTCGTTTAAATCAAAAAACCCCACTGGTTATAACTCCGGACAAATGTCCACACGACTCGTTTAAATCAAAAAACCCCGCTGGTTATAACTCCGGACAAATGTCCACATGACTCGTTTAAATCAAAACCGAGCCAAAGGCCCAACGCCTTACATAAATTTCCAACAAAAGCCTTTGTACATAAAAACACGTTTAGCCGACTGACAAAGACACAACGGTCCCCAAAGTGTAATAATAACACAAACTCAACATTGATTTCGGCAAACCATTTCCCAAATAAACTCTTTACTCTTATTTCTCAAAATACTTCGCGACACAGTCATGCACATTTTCCAAATAGACGTAAGTACAAAATCATGTAAATGACATTTACATCAAATGGACTCCATTTATATAATGTATGTCAAAGAAACATATCAAAATGCTTTATTTGTCAACAAGCCCAAAATCACCAAAAATGCACGAGTCATGAGTGTCTAAAGACGGATCTAACCAAATACTCAACTTATCAGCAGTTAACCATTTCATGTAAAACACTTTAAAATAAACATTTTGGCATGTACACCGTTTTCACAAATCAACTTGAACTCACCTTGCTAGATTTAGGCTAAATCTAGATTTCACCCCACTTGAGCTCCTTTGAAGAAACTCGAATCCATAAGCACGATTCTTCCAAGACCTAGATCCACACATTTCCAAACATAAACAATCATAATCAACCCCTTTAGAAATGTTCCCCAAACATTTACATGAACTTTTCATCTTATACCAAAACCCTAATTTCCCATACTTGAAGAAGGAGAAGATTACCTCAACCAATAGCTTGAATCACCAACCAAAACACTTGTAGATCTCCAAAACGAACCATATGCTTCTAATCTTCAAATGGTGAAAGGTTTAGACGAATCCCCCAAGAACTTGGTGAAGAAGATGAAGATGAAGGTGGTTCAAGATCTCAACTAGCTAAGTGATGATGAAGTATGAGGGTTGAGGAGGAAAACCCTCCAAATAGGTAAAGGTTCGACATTTGAGGTTTGGGAGAGAAGAGGGAAGAAGATTTAGGGTTTGGGTTGAGAGAAATGAGGTTAAATGGCTGAAAATCGGGTTTTTAGCTCAACAGGGAGCTCCGCGGGTTATGCCGCGACCTTAAGTTGCGGCATAAGCCGCCCGTTTCCCCCGAACACTCACATCCAGTGAGTTACGCGACTTGTGCCGTGAGTCAAAGTCGCGTGCCAAGTCGCGGTAGTCCAAAACTTCGGTTTTCTCGTGTCATTCGAACCAGATTCGATTCCCGATGATTCCAAAGTAAAACTTGCCTGAATCTCGATACCTTTACGTCCCACGAGTCAACCGACTCCTAAAATAACACCTCGGGAAATTCCCAAATTTACGGGTGTTACAATAGAATCTGTCGAAAACACTCTTCATAGACTCGCTGTCTTTGGCCTTGAACTCCTCAAAGTTGGTCATGAATCTAGTATGTCGGAGCTGAGTTGCGACAGAAGAACCAAGCATGATCTTTTCCAATTGTGCCCACAACAGATTTGGATAATCCTTGCAATGATTAACCTGGTTGTAGACAGAGTTTGGTAAAGCCAGCATCAGATTAGCTCTTAGCTCTCGATCAACTTTCATTCGTAAAGCCTCTTCAGGAGTTGGAGGAGTCTCTTTATTAGGCTTTATGAACGGTCATTCAGTTAGAGATTTCATCATATTCTCTCCATTGACTTCACGCTCTATGAAGTTCAGAAAACGATCTTGCCATTGAGTGAATTCATTTTCATCGACAAGAACTGGAGGACAAGTTTCAGATCCCAAAGACATCATCAGATCGCTTGAGTAGATCTTAGCTTGAAGGGCAAACTTTGAAGAATCCATAGTTGACAATCTTCAGGAAAAAAAAATTTCCAGACTCTTTATTTTTTTTTAAACGAGAGCAGAAGGTTGCGCAAACTGAGGTTTGCGTAAGCTAAGTGATGCGAGAACCAAGCCTTTCGGAACAAGAAGGATGCGCAAACTAGGCTTTGCGTGTGAAGGCTGATGCACAAACTAGGCTTTGCGTATGTTTGAGGGTACACAAACTAGACTTTGCGTATGCTTGAGGGTACGCAAACTAGACTTTGTATAAGATCTTTGCGTATGTAGCCTGATACGCGAACTTTGTTTCTCGGATGGCACTTGATACGCAAAATGAACTTTGCGTATGTGACTGAAACCTAGAATTAAGCTTTTCTAAGACTGTTGGATACGCAAACTTGAACTCCTTGATATGCAAACCTGAAAAACACGAGCAATATTAGTAGAACACGCAAATCAAATGATGAACTTGCGTAAACCTATATGAATGTTGCGCAAACTTTAGATCTTGCGCAAACCAATGACAAAACTCGAAAATCTTACAAAACACGATTACAAAACTGAATTTGATACAAAAATCTTATACAAACTTGATCGAAAACAACTTTATATCAATTTTCAAACAAGAATTTCCACTAAAAACCACAAAAACTCAAATTTGATGATAGAATAGTACTCAAGAACGAGTTTTCCAGAAAACTTTTAAAACTCAAAATTGATGATCTAAAACTGTTTTTCTTGTAAAACAACCTGAAACAAATGTGATCGATTATCAAAAACGAATCTAATGAATCCAAAATCAACACAATTTGATCACAAACATATTCAAATTTTATGAGAAATCAAGAAAACGAGATTTTCTTGAAAAATTCAAGAAAATCGATCAAATTTTCGATTTCAATCACAAATTTAGATTCAAAAACACAAACTCTCAATCCTCTCAAGATTCGGATGGCTCTGATACCAATTGATAGTCCAAGATCAATGAATCCTAGAGAGAGAGTAACAAAGAAGCGCAAAGTGTAATCTGATAAATGTGTGCGTAAGTTTCTTACACGGAACAAAGACCAAAGGGACTAAAATACCCTTGGTCAGATACAGCACAGATAGACATTAGACACAGTATTTGACCAAACCCTATAAATACAATGATTACTATAAAATCAGACCTAACAGAAACAAAATGAAAAAACTTAAGAGATGTAAAATAAAACAAACCTGAATCAAAATGAAAAATTAATGGAATGAAGAAATTAATGGATGAAGAGAGTAAAAAAGGTTAGAGGTTATGGAGATGGAGATGGAGAAGAAAAACAATGATGAATCAAAATGAAGAAAATTAAGGGATTAAGAGACTAAAAGGGTTAGAGATTGTCGATGTATTAAGAGATTGAGAAAGTAAAAAGACTTTTAGAAAGTTGAAGAGTTTGGAGGTAAAAAGTTAATTAAAGTGGTTGCAAATTTACTAAAATGACCTTATTGCAATGAAAATACATTTTTTTTTCATGTAGGGACATAAAAGTCTTTAACATAATTAATTTTTAAAAAATTCAAAATAACCACAAAATTCATAGGTATGAATCCTACTCTAAGACGTGCCACATCACTTTTGTTTGGTTTTGCTTTTATATATATAAAGATATATATATATATATATATATATATATATATTAATTTCCCTTTTATTCAATAACATGAATACATTGAACAACTGTCCTAAAGAAAAACCGCCTGAAAGTCCGAGGACTCTTAGTCAAACTAAATTCGGTCAATCTTGCTACCAATCTACATATGGCAACCTCAATACATGCTCCAGCTGTGGAACTCCCTAACCATTTTTTAAGGTTCGAAAACAATAAGACGTATGGAAAACCTAGCTTATTCTTCAAAACAAGCTAGAGGGTTTTTACTTTACAGCCTAATGAGCTTTATAGTCTAGGTGGCTTATTCACTAAGCCATACAAGATTCAAGGGTGTCCCTTTACAGCTTAATCTTTAAGCCAAAATGTTTATACGAAATACGTTAGTACCTCTTATATGTCCCCATTAAACCACCTCAAACAAATTAATACCACAAGTAATCCAACCCTATCTTGTTCCTCCCTCAAACCCATCGGTCTCCCGTCCCTCAGATAGATAAATTTATCCAAACAAACAACTTAATCAGTACAAACCTAGTTATGCCAGGTGACACTTTTTATCCTATATGTAATTCAAAAACAGAAATATATAAATTATATTTGGTAACATTGTTGACAATTTTTGAACTGCACTAAACTTGTTACAAAACTTCACATTTTCTACCCCATGTAAACATCATCCTAGATCCAAAATGTCCATAACCACAACTCATTTCTACACAATTCAGAATCAAACCTTCCCTCAAAAGAATATTTTTCACAAAGAAAAAACGGTATCGGTAACTTGTGTCCACCCGCCACAGCTTTTGGTTCCCGGAAATCGCATAGAACAACAACATGGGACCCGAAGAACTGTATCCGTATACAAAATCTTGTGGGCTGCCAACGCCATAATAACCTTTTCCGTCTTCTAGTTTTGTAGTTCATTGCATCTCCTACACCATGCCGGAATCTTTTCATATGGTTTTCCTGCTAACGTTTGAATCCAAGGGTCCAGATTTTCTCTGTTCATACGCCATAACGTTTTAGAGCTTTGCTTAAACTTGGCATTACGTTGTATGCTTGATAAGATCTTCTTAGTTCAATGATCGAACCCACCTGTATCAAATGTATGCACGTTAAAAATTATGAGTGTCCCCATTTCTATTTTGTGTCGACTTTCAAAAGTAACCGCCTACTTTCCAATTTTACCCTTGGCTATGAGATGAATAAATTAATTACTTCCTCTGTTATTAAGGGTAAAATAGTCATTTAGTTGATTAAAAAGTGTAGTAATTACACGTGTCTAAAACCGTGTGCCTTTTTCATTGTGAACATTTATTTTGGGACAGATAGAGCATGGCTTTTTGAGAGCATATGTAAAAGAAGCTTATGGGCGTAGTCGAGATAGCCAAGACGCCAAATGACAAACTCTATAGAATTACAACTTGGAACAACTCTAAACCAACAAACTCAGAGGTGGTTTTTTTTTTTTTTTTTTGGGGGGGGGAGGACAACTTGGTGCTAATTACGTATATGCCCATTGCCATCGTTGCAAAAAGTTGACGATTGATTTGGGCCAACAAAACTCCCTTTCATCGAATGGTATTCAAGACTTGGGAAAAGCAGCTTCGCTTTCCTAAAACTATATGCTCGATAAAACTTCTTAATTTCATGGGATAGAGGGAGCAAGACCTACAAATTGTACTATTACCTCGTTCGCAAAATAAGTGTCTACGGCTCTATTTTAGTTTGTCCCTAAATAAGTGAACTTTCCAATTCTACCCTTCCTCCATTATTAACGTTGTGTTCTCGATTTTTTTTTACGAAGGAAATGAAGAGAAAGTGGGAGGGAAAGAAAAAATGTTGCATTCTCGAGTTGTTTGTTGTTTTAAGGAGGAAAAGAAAATAAAATAATTTTGATTTTCCTCCCAAATGTGGGAGAAGAGGGAAGGAAAGAAAATAATTAATAAAAATTTGAAATATTTATAAAATTACACATATACCCATTAATGACATTGTACTATAAAATAAATAAAGGTATACTTGTAAACGTGATATCTTTTCTTTCCTTTCTCTCCTACTCAAGAACATTAAAATTTATTTTCTTTCCTTTCTTTCCCTTCACTCTCAGGAACACAAATACAAAAACAGTTATTTTTCTTTCCTTTCTTCTCTTCTCTTTTCTTTTCCTTCCCTTTCTTTTCTTTTATTTCCTTAAAGAATTTGAGAACACAGCGTAAGGGTAAAATTGTCATTTAGTTAATTAAAAGTGTAATAATTACACATTTTAAAACTGTGTGGCCTTTTCATTGTGGAAATTTATTTTGGGATGGAGGGAGTAGTATTCATCATGCAATTATAATCTATAACAAGTGTTGCACTTACGATGATGAGAACAGATGTAAATCCTATTGAGAATCCTTCATTCGTTTTTCGCAAATAATGATCGAGAATTGTTGACGATGTCGCCAATATGCTCAACAGCAAACCACCTGAAAATGTTTCACAAGATAGAGAGATCTTAAATATTCACGATAATGCAAAACATCATTTTAGCTGAAGATTTTGTGGACAGAGGGATACCCCAGAAACGCGTTGAAGCTTGAATCTTTGCCAAATATTCAACGGTAGCCTTTCCAGGCTTTACATTCGGTATCCTGGCACCCATTTTATTTAAATACTCGGCAATTTCCTTGGGCATGTTGGCCTGAAACGAACATAATCATATATTGAACGTGAGGCTAGAGCCGACATTCTACTACCTCCATCCCAAAATAAATGTCCACAATGAAAAAGGCACACAAATTTGGAAATGTGTAATTATTACACTTTTTGATTAAATGAATGACAATTTTACCCTTAATAATAGAGAAAGTACTCCTTCCGTCCCAAAATAAATGTCCAAAATAAAAAAGGTATATTGTTTTAAGAATGTGCAATTATTACAGTTTTAGTTAACTAAATGACAGTTTTACCCATAATAATAGAGAAATTTTCTCCATCTCATAATTAAGGGTAGAATTGAAAAGTAGACACTTACTTTTAAATGCGACACTTATTTTGGGACAAACTAAACTAGAAATGTGGACCCTTGTTTTGGAATGGAGGGGGTGTATTTTTGTGCAATAGTCCTTTTGTGCCAACAATTTCAAGGGTAAATATGGAAACAAAAACAAGCAATTTGGACAATAGTTACAGAAAAGGATACATATGGCAACAAATATATTAAAAGATCGAAATATTAGAAGTACTTACGATATCAAATATGTTGAAAAGGAAAACGAAGAATGCATAGATCGTATAGTAAACCCATGGCGCTGCTCCAAGAGATGATTCGGGATTTAGGATCTCTCTCACATTATTCCAAAATCGTGAACTAAAAAAGCTGCGAACAATGCTTTGTATTAGAATGTGATAGCAAATAAGAGCAACCCCATTTACAACAAATACGTAAAAATACATCAAAATGCAACGAAGTTTGTCTTAATTCCTATTTAGTGTAACAAAGACTTTATTTTCTACATTAGTGTAACCACCATTCTTCCTATTTTGTACTAATTTTGACTGGTAACCGGTAGATTTTGTACCTCTTGATTACATGGATGCTAAGTTGTCAAGTTATATTTTATATCTTAGTTACATGGGAAAATACTACATCAAAAACAACTCATGCCACAGAGGCTAAAAACACGTTTATAAGGTAAAATGGGTATGAAATAGAAAGAATTGAACGTTTGTAACACAAATTAAGAGAGAAAAATCCATCGTTACACTAAATAGGAACTCAGGCAAAACTTCACTACATCTTGATGCATTTTGCCATTACAAATGTATCACATAACCATAAGATTTTGAAATTTAAAATGGTCACCAAAACAACCGAACATGGAAGAGACCCATCACAATCAAAAAGTTCGGTATTTTGATATTTTTAGGTGAATCGAAGATTCTTGAAAATAGTCTAAAGTGGGTCTTTACATGCATTATTCTTTTAATATATAATATGAAATCAAATGAAGATAAACAACTAAATCAGCTGTTAGATCAAACCTTGCCACAATAGCAGGAAACCCCAATAGATAGCTGGTAGTGAGAACAGGCTGCATTCCAGATGGATTAATATTGAATGGGATATATTGCTCGACCTCTGTAACAGGGGAGCCTTCTCTGTCCATAACGTAAGAATCAGAAAAATTGTAATCAGTAGTAATCAAGTCAAAGATAAGTTGGTAAATTTTTCAAACCTGGAAGAGGCACAGAACGATTCACCAATATTTTCAAGATAATTATAAACATATATAGGCGCAAGTTCAAACGAAAACCATACATATTTTAAGAACCTGGGAACCAAGCATTCATGTTTTATTCATAATGAATATCTATTTATAATGAAAATGCAAAATATTCATGACGAAAAATGCATGATATCATGAATAATGAAAATGCATGGCATTCATGATTATTTTGGGTTGGACATCATGAATAATACATGAAATAGTTGGCTTCCGGGTTCTCAAAACATTTATGATGCGCATTTAAACTTTCCCCTAAACATATATAAACATACATCATACTAAAAATGATCCCGTTAACAATGCATTCATTATCTGAAAAGCAGAGATGTAGCTCACCTTGTAGAAGATGCAAGTTTGAAGCCATAGTATTGTAGCTTTATTTTTCTGCAACCCTGGGTTACAACAACTGCCCACATAGTAACAACAATGAAGACACCCGACACCGCAAGTATATAAGGCCCCCATCCAACAGCACTTCCTGCACCATAATAGAACAATAAATATAATAAGTGAGCAAATCTGGATGCATTTGAATTAGTATTTTGCGACTTCATGAAGTCCTATATTAAGATTTTCACAACCAACTTATGCAAAATCAACAGATTGCAAGGTACAATGCCAGCCAGGGGGGATCCACAGCCAGACTAGGGGGTTAACGCCCCCAGTCAAACTTTAAAAAGCTTTTTTACCCTAAAAAAATCAACCAAAATTTATTGTTCCCAGTCCCTGCCGAGAAAATTCTCCCGAGTTCCGCCCCATCACCAAAAATTACGGATCCGCCACTGATGCTAGCACAATATTACACAATATTTTGGTATTTCTTCAATGCAAGCACACTTAAAGGTCCCAAAATTGCATTGTCAGGAAGCTCATCTTCAGTTTCGAAGTTGTGGGTACTTGACCATTCAATTATATCATGAAGGAATTATATGAGCCAAATTTAGTTGATTATGTGCAAGTTAGCTACAAAGAGAAATGGAACAATATGCTCACTTACCAAAAGGTCTTAAGCCCAACGGTAACTGGGTTACCTGGTAGAGCCCAACCTTCTTTGGAGGTCAAGGGTTCAAGTCTCACCAAGTAGTGTGTGTGATTGTTGCCTTATATAAAATTTATATACTTCAAAACAATATGCTCACTGATTACAGAAATAAAATGTAGTTCTAGTAATATGATAACTTCATTAAAGAGATTGTGAGAAGCCGATATTATAGCTAGTAGAACGATTATACTAATACAAATGTTAGCATGAAAAATATGAAGGAAACCATCAAAGGTTATGATTATGATAAGATACATGAAATTATATGTGCGTGTGTGAGTGTGTGTGTGAGTGTAGCGGGAGTTTGAAATACAAACCATGTAAATGTTACAAACCAACCTCAACCGTCCATCTAGTGTAATGCTTATTTGGTTTTATAAACATCTCAATTGTTTCCAAATGTATAGCAATGATCATAATAAATGAACTCCATCATCTTCCATAAATATCTCGATCATAATGAATGAACCATGATCATCTTTTATAAATATCTCGATTATTTCCTAATACAAGGTTTGTATGGTTTGTATTTGAAGCTCCCTTTATATACCCATTCACAAATGAACCTTCCTTAACCTTCCCTTCTTACCTTCTCACGATATTTAGCCTTCTTATTATATATATAATATTATATATATATATATATATATAGAGAGAGAGAGAGAGAGAGAGAGAGAGAGTTAAGAGTGGGAGGAGACAGCCGCACATGGATCAAGCTCATGGAGGAAGAAGGAAAGAAATAATGAACAAGGGAACTCAAAGAAACAATACACATATGACTTTGAGGCAGTAGAGAGCTTGCACATTACAGACCTGACAGCTGAGATAACATTTTGTGTAACGTCTCTATGTAGCCAGTCAAGATATTCACACATATCAGCAAAGATGATCCATGACCTGCATCATCCATTGACAGAGAGTTAAAAAGTGATATAACGCCATAAACCTATAGCAATAAGCTAACCCAAATTACAAATGAATTAACTAAAACCATGTTGAGTTATTTGACAATCCACTACCAATGGCTTACAGGTGGTTCAAAGTTTACAATCATAACCTATATGGGACAAGAAGTTACAAAATGTTCTCATCAGTCCCGAACAGAACCAGAACCATTGTGCGTTTGGTATGCGGATGGGACTGAACAGGATACGAGTGAGATAGGCTGGTGAAAGAAATGTGCATGGTTTCAGGGTTTTAATTTGACATGGGTTATTTAGTAATTTACCAATGTTGTCTCATCTCCCTGATTTTTGATCCACCTATTTTGGTGGGACAAAAAAAATGCATTTTTGTCCCACTCAGTCCTGTCCTATCCCAGTCTAAATGTCACACCAAACGTGAGACAACAAGTTTTTGTTTCGTCCTGTCTTGCGTACCAAACGCACCCTCAGAGATGCATGAGGCCAATCCACTACACTTCGATGGACCATTGCTTTGATACAGTTAGCAATAAGTTCGCCCAAATAATATCCTACTCAACTAAAATCACGGTAGAAAGTTATTGGTAACCCACTACCAAGGGATTATGAAGGGCTTCACATTCATAAGGGGATGTAGGATAGGATGTTAGAACCAATCATGTATTGTTTTTGGTCAGCAGTTAATCAGAAAAATGATGTACACCATTTTAAAAGATCATCCTATATATAGAAAACATATACTCCCTCTTGTCCCCAAAAAGATGTCCACAATGAAAATGGCACATAGTTTTAGAAATGTGTAATTATCACACTTTTTAATTAACTAAATGACACTTTTACCCTTAATAATAGAGAGAGAGAGAGAGAGAAAATCAACCTCATAATTAAGGGTAGAATGGGAAAACGGACACTTACTTTTGAAAGTGGATACTTATTTTGGGACAAACTAAAATAGAAATGTGGACACTTCTTTGGGACGGAGGGAGAATTTTGGAGGTATAAAATGGTAAATAATTAAATATTTTGCAACTAAATCCCATCTCTCTGTAACTTGTACTAGATTGGTCAACATGCAGGAATGTATCCTTGCAGAAAGAATTTGATACACCAGAACTCAGAAGTTAACTTCTGAGTGCATTAAGGCTATTCAAACATTTAAGCCCAAAAGGAATATCCATCTTTTAAGGCAATTGAACCATTCAATATATAAATAACGGTAATATATGCCACTCAATATATTATCAAACGTGCCATGTGATGACGCAACGTGATAATACTGCATGATAGTGGGTCCCATATTCTATTTTCTTTCAACTGATTTATCCTTTCATCATGTCATATTATCATCAATAATAAGTTTGACGGTATGTTTAATGGGGCGTATTTACCCTATAATAGATTGCCTGATTTCTAGGAGTATCGAAACTGATATAAAAGTTGGGGAACTCATGAATCATGACAAGGCTAGTCAACAATGTCAAAAGAACAACACAAACACCAGATGGCGTAGGTGTTAAGACATTTTAGCAAAACAAGGTCAGAATAAACTTACCAAAACCAGAGTCTGATATTTTGTCACAAATCCATGTCGTGCTCATTGCACCACAGACCAATAACATCGTTGTCAACATGACATGCTTCACCCTGCAAGTAAAATACCAGACCAAATCATATTTAGAATTAAGTGAATTCCAAGGCATAATGCTAGTAATATCAAATATGCTTCTTTATTACTCCCTTTGTCCCAAAATATATGTTCACAACGAAAAAGGCACACAGTTTTAAATATATGTAATTATTAAACCTTTTAGTTAACTAAATGCCAATTTACCCTTAGTAATATAAGAAGTAAAGAATTTCTCCATCTCATAATTAAGGGTAGAATTGGAAAGTAGAGACTTACTTTTGAAACTCAACGCTTATTTCGGGACAAAACTAAATAGAAATGTGGACACTTATTTGGGGACGGAGGAGTATCACACATGTAACACAAGTAAAAAGAACCATCAAATAGAAGAGAGACAAAAGGATAGTTCTCTGACTACATCAACTAGAGATATTAGACATTACCTTTGACTGGCATTTGCTGCATAAATTGAATATGAAAGTGAAAAACAAGAAATGATGAGTGCCTCTAATATTGCAAAGCCCAGTGACAACCACCATCTGGAAAGAAAGCAAGAAATACATGGGACTATTAGCCTTCTATAACCATATAAGAGTGTAAACGATAAAACTAATTAGAGAATACTCATCTACATGTTTGTCAAGGGTGATTAAACATACATATAACCCTTTATTTTCTCGTTAGCATCCAAGCCTTCTTTCCGCAGCTTGACCAAGGAAGGAACAACATAGCAAAGTACCTGATCCCATAAATCACTCTAATTAGCTTACATCTAAAATCAAGCTCAACGTCAATGGAAACAACCACCACATCAACCATCAAAAAGAAAGTGCTTTAGTTTGTATCAGTTCAGGAAGTTATATGGTGATCGGGAGAGAATATAGTTTTAGGTTTGAAGTATTGTTTGAAATCAAATTATCAGCACCCCGATTCCTTTCTTCATTGTTGAAAAAGAAGGCGCCTATTTTTGTAATCTAGGCGTGCTCAGAATAATAACTATGGAAACCCAAATACACGTTTCTACACCTGTGTACGTCTTTCTCATTAGTTTTGGAGCTTCATAACCCCCACGCATCTAACAGATTTATGGTAAATGGACCTTACTTTTGCTTTTGACATGTCATCACATTCCTTGACATCCAGACTAGGGATTAGGGTTTAGGGATGCTACCTTTGAGAGTGATATTGGACGTGCAAGCATGAACAGAAATACAAAGTTGTAAACCAGCAAATATAAGATAAGATGCAAACTTCAATGAAATTGGCATATATCCATAGGCTGAGAAGCTTTACCTGCATAACAATTGATGCCCCAATTTGGGGACTGATTCCAAGTTGGAAGAGGGAAAGCTTAAGTTCAGGTGCAAGCTCACCAAGCTCCTCTGCCATTCAAGACAATGACCTTATTAGGATGGGGAAAATGGAAAGAAGAAGAGAAGAAACCGATTTGTTAGTATAGAGCATCCTGAAAAATTATAATTTTTTGCTTGTGGCACTGGCACCATTAACATTTAACCGTTTCTTAAGCCATCGGCTGCACTATCATTTATCCTCAGAATAAAAGTAGCCAAGAAGTTCTTACATAGCTATCTGAAACTCCAGTGAATATCTCAATTTAAATCATGGAAAGCAATTTAACTGAGAACAGAATAGTTCTAATCCTGGAAATCTTTATCATCCGTAAACCAAGAGGAAAATGATAACTAAGAGGTGTCTTGCATATGAACCAAGTCACTATAAAGCAAACATATAAAGAAAAACATGGATCAAGAATAAAGTGGTGAATTAATCTTTATGCAAAAGAAAATTTGGGCCTGAGACAGAAGCAGGCAACATACCAACTGACCCTGAGACGAAGCTAAGGTAGTTCTCTGGTACCAACCTTCTATCAAACCCAGGAAGAGGAATGAAATATCCTACTCGACTAATCACAAGTAACGCAGCAGTAACAAATAACCTCCTCCTTATCTCGCTCTTGAAAAAAGATTCAGCAGCATTATTGATGACTGAACCCAGGCGTACAAAAATAAGGAATTTGTTTTCATATTTGGGGGTAGGCTGCAAATTCTCAGCATTATATGAACTAACTTCAAACTCATTTTCAGAAGTATGCATGATAAGTTCATGACTTAGAGACCCAGATGATGCTGCCTGGATTATCGTATAGCTTTTTCTGGGATGATTGTATATGAACTTTGATGAATTATGGCCTGCACTTGAACAAAAAGATTTCTCTAAGTTCACAAAATGACTTTTGTGAAATTTTAAATTATTAGTCTTGAGGGAACATCTTCTTCTAACACATGATGTGTGCCATAACCTGAGACTATGAGCTCGTCCGCCTGTCCATCACAAAAAAAATTAACAAATTACACCAATATCCTGAGTAGATGAAAAATAATTTGAAACAGAAAATTAACCTCAATAACAAGTCACTGAAGTGCAAAAAATATAGCTTAGAAAAACTATGTTCAACCATAATAACATATATGAAGTTGATTTACAGTTTTGTTCCTTTTCCAAAAAAAACGTTGATTTACAGTATTGTTTATGTGCTTAATACTTTCTCCCTCAATAATTCTTTATCGTGTTATTCCGCATGTAAGACATTGAACATGCAGACGGATAGCTCCTTCCTTACATGGAGCAACTGAGCAAGATGCACTGGGCACTCCCTGCATCACGCTTAAGAGAGCACTAAAAACAAATAGAATTTAACGCTCACTCATATGACAAAACAAGCACGTGTGTCAATGACCTCATGGGCTGATCAGTTTAGATGGAATCATGCAATATTTACTTTGAGTTGCTTATTGAAACTGAAAACTGTAAGTGTCCAATAGTTTAATAAACAAGCTAATATTTCATTTTATCAAAATTCCAAAGGAAGTTAAAATGGTCTACTAGCTACGACTCTTCTCATGTATCTTAGATCAGTAAAGATGAAACAAAATGAAGAATTTTCTTATATAAGCTTAATCAGGGAGAATATTTTAGAGCTAGAACTATGAGTGACAAGTGAACTAATTAAACTAAATATATCCTGTTATTTGTCCTAATGGAATGATGGTTACCATTAAGTAATTAAATTATCATATGCCAGCACCTTAACGCTGAGTCCCCTCCAAAATATAGCAGCATTGTGCTAAGAACAAAGTAATGAAGGATTCCCATCTTCTATAGTTATAGCTTATAAATCATTAGTTACAACTCAGTGTATATGCACTCAGATGTCAGTTTCCATAACAAGTATGAACCTTTGAATGTTTAAAAAGAATTTACCAAAAAAATACAATATGTATTTAATATAATAATTGTCATACAAATCATGACGCATAATCATCTACAAACCCAATAAAACGTACAAGCTTACAAACCATTTTCATGTGTTGCTTCATATATGAAACAACACGTGTGAAAATGCGTTGTTTATCAAGTGTTGTCACATATGTAAAACATTTGGGCCTGTTTTATTTGTGGAAAGAAACAGTAACGTTTCATATATGAAACTACTACGCTGAGACTCTACAAATCATAACTCAATATCTAACTTTAACATTGGTGATTTTTTCCCCACCAATCAACTAATCTTCAAAATTATCTGATGATTAAAATACTCTTCTATTTTGGAAAAAAAAAAAAAAAACTTTTTGACAAGTTCTTCTTACAATACTGAAAATTTGATATTCACCATATAAGATCGAACTCGATTAAAGCCTCTACTCAATATACTTATCTATTCATCCAATTTACCTAACACAAGTCCAATAAATTCAAGAACAAAACTTTATAAATACAATTTCATTCAGAAAAACGAATTATCAAAAATTACCTGATAAGCGTGACCCTCGTTGTGGAGCAAAGTAATCGGCGGATGAACAATTAACGTTGCTAAACCACGGGTTGATACTCTGCATTTGTAAATTCATTTTGAAATACTAAACCCTAATCCTTATAAACACTTGAATAATTACAAAGTGTCGTCAATTTCCGAACGACGGATTACACCGGCATGATAACCGTAATCCGGCGAACCGCCGACGATGAGGATTCCGAGCTCCGACGGGGGTTGCGGGGAAGTGGGACGTTAGTAGTAGTTGTTGTAGAACCCTGGGTTTTTGCTTCGATAATATTTTGGGGGTTTTAACAAGATTGTAGTATTTGTATTGTTGGTCCTATACTTTTACTTTTTCATAGTTTTGCCACAAAATTTTATGACGCTTAAATGGAATGTTTGTTAGCAACTTAAAACTTAAAACTTATTTGGTCAGTTATACATGACTATTTGGTAGCGGTTTAATGATATAGAATATGACTTATTTATTAGGCTTCTATGGAAGAGCTTTATGTAGAAAGTTAAGCTTTTTCTGAACTCGTCCCTTCCTATTAAAAAACACGTTTCTTCCACCTATGAAAAAACTCTTCCAAACAAAAATAGTATCAATCTATACAGCTAGATTAATTAATACAGACAGTTTTATTCATACAAGACTTAATGGAAAATCAACCAAACAACTCATAAGTTTAGTTGTTTGCTTTTTAAAAGGATGTTAAAGTCTGAAGTCTTATTTTACTTCTGATTTCTTACGTTGTGTTCTCGAAACTCATTTAACGAAGAAAAGGAAAGGAAAGTAAAATAAATTCGTGTTCTTGAAACTTTTTTAGGAGAGAAAGGAAAGGAAACGAAAGTAAAAAAAATTTAACTTTCCTCCCAAATGTGGAAGGAAAGGAAAGAAAAAAATTTAAAACCATTTAAAAAAATTACTGAAATTATTAAAATTACAAAACTATTAAATCTTTCATTATCAAGAATATATTTTTATAAGGGTATATTTGTAAAAAATACATCTTTCATTTCCTTTCTCTTCTGATCAAAACATGAAAAACTATTTTATTTACTTTCATTTCCTTCTATTTTTTTCCCTTTCGAGAACACAAATGAAAAAATTATTTCTTCTCTCTCCTTTTCTTTTCTCTCCTTAATAGTAGTGTGTGAAGAGGAAGGAAATGAGTACCTTATCTTTGTTTAGGCTATGTTTGGCAAACTAGTTGATAAATCAGCTTTTCAAAACGCTACTATGAGTAATTTTTCAATAAGCTAGCTTATAAGCTAGTTTATGGTCATCCAAACATGTACAAAAAAAAAACTAATTTTTTTTTGCCAAACAATGACTTAAAAGAATTTGAAATACTGTTTTATGTAAAAACCTTTGACAGTTTGAACTTTGAATACAAACCATTAAATAATTATTATTAACTACTGTTATTAATTAATAAATGAATGCTCGTTTAAAATCGTATTCAAGATTTCTTCAGCTTCCATTTTCTGATCGAAATATACAGAATGGGTCTTTCATCGTTTTTCCTCTATGAAATAATTGACGATTAGGGGTGTAAATGATGCGAGTCGAGTTCGAGTATCATCATACTCGACTCGACTCGTTAGTATATCGAGTCGAGCTCGAGTTCGACTCAAGCCTATTCGAGTCGAGTGTTGACCGAATTTTGACCGAGTCGATCTCAAGTGAGTCGATCTCGAGTAGCTCAAGAGTTGTCTCGCCTCATTTACACCCCTACATAGGCTCAAGTCATTTAGCAAAAGGCAAAAGATGTAAAACAAGGGAGGAGAAAAATCTATATATAGTGGAGTTCAAAGCATTGGGTTCTATATCCCGTCAATGTGGGATAGATTAGACACACCATCAAGAGTTTACTCATTTCTTTTACACCATTTTCCAAAAAAAAAAATTCAAAAAACTTGAGTTTATTATTATTATTATTATTATCAATTAAATTAAAATAATATTACTAATTATTATTATTATTTTGCTTATCGAGTATCTCATGAGCTTATCGACTCGACTCGTTAGTATATCGAGTCGAGCTCGAGTCGAGCCTATTTGAGTCGAGTGTTGACCAAGTCGATCTCGAGTAGCTCGCGAGTTGTCTCGTCTCATTTACACCCCCTATTGACGATGACTTTGATATGGACTCAGAAGGGTAAATCGTTGCTTCATAATCATCTTCTATTCATTAATCTTCTTTCGTATACGAAATCACAAACAATTTTTCAATTTTTCGTTTTACATAAATGACGATGAGTCAGTCGATCTCTTATCTTCAATCTTCGTCCAAACTCTTCCGACTCTGATACGATGCCCAACAGATTTCAAGAAGCAATTATGGAGTTTCACTTTGATCGTGCAGATCAATCCGTTCATCAAACTGATTGGGGCCGTTTGGTTAGCGGAATTCGAAGGAATTTGATGGAATTGGAATGACAAATTCCTTTGACCAAATTCCAATTCCTTTGTTTGGTTCACATATTGTTAATGATGAAATCTTTTGAATTCCATTGAATTCCACAAATCAAGGAATTCATCATTCCTTGGCTAAGGTGAAAGAATTGAATTTCATCCAATTCCTACCAACCAAGAGGGTGATCAAATTTCATTCTAAATCCTTCAAAGTCAAATTCCTTCGGTGGATTCCAATTTCATCAAATTCCATTATGTGAACCAAACGCACCCTAAGTAGTATCAACCACCCTATTCGAATTTTTAGTCTCGGTTTAATATATATTGGTTTTTCTTTGAAAAGTAGGAGCGGGGTAAGAATCAGATGTATGAAGACCTGACCAACTACGAGTTTTTTAACTACAACTTAAATATTCGCTATTGGAGTCAAAATTACCACGGCTGGTGGCAAAAGTAGGAGTGGTGGCAAAAGTAGGAGTGGGGTAAGATGTATAACGACTTGACCAACTACGAGTTCTTTTAACTATAACAGCTTAAATATACGGTACCACTGGAGTTACCACGGCTGTTGGCACCAGACTTGTTGGATCCTCGGTTGTTTCCGTGAAGACCGCATTTTGCATCTTATGAAAGATATGTTGATACTTCACTCACACACATTTTGCTTGTGATCTTAATGAGTTCATGTGTTTCCTCATTCAATGGTACATTGTCCTTCTTCATCCGCTCGGCTACGATTATCGGCATTTTATCGGCTTTCGCATACGTTCGAAGAAGCCGATTATATATCTCGGTACTCACGTGGCCCGCATCACGAAGAACGGCCAACAGTTCTTCCGCACGCTCAACGTCACCATACTCTTCGACCATTCCATACACTTTTTCGACAATTTTTCCATCAAAATCCCACTTCTTCACCGATCCTAGAGCTTTCTTGAAGCATTCTAAAGCTTTATTCATTTCATTCACATGTGAATAACCCCATGTAAGAAGCTCCCATGAAGTGTAACTCGGAACAATTCCTTTCTCGACCATCCGTTTCGTAAAAAAGTTCTCCGCCATTTTCATCTCGTTTCCGTTAATGTAAGCCGCAAGAATCAAATTCGGGATCCTGGAATCGCCGGTCGAAGAAACGGATTCCCATTCGGTATACAATTTCTCTGCTTCTTCGAGATCCTTAAGTTTTAGCAAAGAAGATATCATGCAATTATATTCCGCATCATTTAGCTTACGGTAAGTCGATTTCATCTTCTTCCATATCCGATGAACGTCTTCCTTTTTCCCGAGCCCCGTATAAAGACTAATAACCGAAGAATAAGCGACACGAACTTTTCTCGAAACCATTTTCTCCATTTCCTTAAGACTCAACAACGCGTCTTCGAAACGAGAGTTCTTAATATACATACTTGTTAAAAGACTAAACGTTACCCAATCTGGATCCACCTTCGCCTTCTTAAGCTCGAGAAAAATCTTTTCTGCGGTTTCAGTGTCACCCTGCGAGTTACACGCCGTTAACCATAAATTGTACGTGACGATATCCGGTGAAGTGTTCATCTTTAACTCGTGAAGCATTTCCGGAACCTTCTGGAATTGCCCGTTTGAGATGTATAACGAGATCATATGGTTAAACGGAAGAGGGTATTTCAAGAAACCACATTCCGACATTTTTTTCATCAAGGCTTCGGCTTTAGAAGAGTCTTTATGCTGAACATACGTGTGTAGAAGGGCTGTACAAGTCGGCTGACCTTTCATTCGATCCGGGAGATCTTCGAAGAATTTCTCGGCACTGTTTATACCACGTATTTTTGCGATTAAATCTAAGTGTACCGCGTAATCTCCTTCTAACAACTTAATATCGTGTTGCAAAGTCATCCATTCACAAACCTGCAGAAGAACCAATTTACGTTATCTGGTTTTTGGAGAGAGTTCTTATAAGGCACCCACATTTTTTGAGTTTTAGCTAGGTTCTTGCCTTGAATTTTGTATGATATGACATTTTATTAGTTCTTTTATATATTTTTTGATTTTTATATCTATGTTATTGATGTGGAAATAAATAATTGGACCCACAAAAGGATAATCTTATTAGTCACCACCATTGTGTAGTTCTACGGTGGTTCTTAATTTGCTGAGTTGGCAATGATGTGACTAAAAAAAATGCAAAAATTAAGGTTCTTAAGAGTCATTCCATTGGAGATGCTCGTACAATCCCAACTTCGTACATATGTTCCTATCCTTAACCTCCCTATAACTAAACAGATCCGGTATATCCTACTCGAAAACGGAGTGGGATGTATGCGGGTCTATCCTCTACCCCAAAGGGTAGAACGGTTGTTTCGTGAAACCCCAACTTGTGCAAAAGTGTAAGTAAAAAGGAACGAATTACAATGAACATATAAAAAGTAAAGAAACACATATCCCTCTATAGATAGCAGGGCTTTGTCCTACCCTCGACCTTTCTAAGGGCATGTTTGTTAGCAGCTTAATGAGACTCACTTATTCAGTCAGCTATTCATGACTGTTTGGTAGTGCTTAATGGTATAGAAAAAGGCTTATTCAGTAAGCTTCTAGGCAGAGCTTTATGCAAAAAGCCAAGTTTTTTTTTCCAAATTTGCCCTTGCAATTAAAGAACACTCCCTTCAATCTATGAAAAAATCCCTCAAACAAAAACCGTCCTAATCTATATGGACAGATTAATCCGGACAGACCACTTTTTTCATACAACACTTAATTGAAAACCAACCAAACAGCCCCTAACTCCTTCCTACCAAGCTAGTGACACAGGTCCCTTGACTCCTAACTACACATTTACTCCGCAAGTGCGATTACAATTTTTTTTGAATTTCAAAAGAGAATAACACATGAAATTACATAACGTAAAGATATACTAGAGAAAACATAGAAACATTTGAGTGTATAAAGTTCAAATAAATTAAATGTGAATCAAAACCCTAAGATATGTAGACGCATAATCATTCACATAACAAATAAATGGTATAAACTTACAAATCAGATTTCATGTGTTGTCTCACATAGGTTTTAAACGAGACGAGTAGTAGGTTATTCGAGCTAGGATCGAAAAAAATGATACAAATCTCGAGCTCGACTCGAGATCGAATAACTTTTTCAAAATAGGGCTCGAACTTTTTTTCTTTGAGCTATCGACCTCGATGGCAAGACCTCGCAATCGATCAATTCGTTTATTGGCTCAAGGTTGATAACTTTTAGATTTTATTTTATGATTAATTAACATATGAGCATATTTGGCTCACAAAAGCGTATACTTTGAGCACTAAAAGAAGTGCTAGGCTCAACTCGAATCGAAAAATTTAATCCAGTTTTCGAATCATCCGAATCGAACATTTGTGTTATGAAGTTCAACTTGTTAAAGTGAAACTAAGTTCCATTCTGTGTTCAAAATTGACTCATTCGATAATTATCGAGATAAACAAGCTCAAATGCTAAACAAGCTCAAATGAAGTAGCTCGTTAAAAGTTCGACTCGTTTACCCCTAGTTTCACATATGAAACAACATTGGACATAAAACGTAATGTAGAGAGATGAGATATTAGTACCTCTAGGGCATGTTTGTAACGCTTTAGCTTTCGAAGCTCTCTCACTATGCGATTAAGCTCGTACTTACGAACAAGGTGCCCTTCCTCCTTCCACTTTTTTATGGCGATCACGGCGCTGCGCTTTGTGTAAACCAGGCTTAGAAGCCTTCGACCTAAGGTGTCCCTGCCGCCGCCGCTACCGGCATTTTTCCTTGTGGCGCCGGTGATTACAGCCGTAGATTGAACTTTCGAAGCCTCCGCCACCGCTGACGTCGAGAGATATCGGACGGCGGAGAGTGATCTCCGAGCAAAACGGATCATCGTTTCCGGTTGACGCCGGTGTATTGCGGCCTTTCGAGTTCGATAAAACGGTGAACCAGGGATAGATCATATTGGGGTCCGAGTTCACATGAAATAGGGTTTTTCAACTCGAAGGAAGTTTTTTAACGGGGAAATTGACTCAGGGGCTGATAGGTTCATTTTGTGTCTGTATGGATATAATTGAATATGGTTATCCGGATGTTAACAGATAAGTTGATGTTCGACTGTTGTGCTGAATAAATAGTCTGAATGTCAGAAATTACCATTTTACTCTCAGTATTTATTTTTGTTTAAATAAAAATACTGAATAAATATTAGAAGATTAAACCTTAAATTTAGATAATGTCATAAAATTAAATCTTGAATTTAGATAATATCGTAATTAAACCGTGTTTTTAAATAATACCAAAAGATCAAAATTTAATGTATAATTATATTATCTATAGTTGCAGCATCTATTTTTTATTTTTATTTCTTTTGTTCTTGAATTTCCCATCAGGTCACAACTTCCCATCATCTCCTTCCCTTACCAAAGAAACCCTAGAAATAGTTGTTTACACGAAGAAATCTTCCATATCTTTAAACCCATCATCCCCTTAGATTTATATTAAACATCTATTAAAGGATTCATATAAACAATGAAGAAATCTTCCATATTTTTAAATCATCAATCAATACCTTATCTTCTCCATCCCATACCAGTTCACAGTTCACAACCAGTGATTTCTTGGAATCCAACCTAACAAAAAACCATATGAATAGAAGAGAGAGAGAGAGAGAGAGAGAGGTAAGATAAGGGGGAAGAAGAATGGTAGGTGGGCTCGATTTGTGAACTCAGTTCACACAGACGAATTTATTGCTCAATTTGTTAAATTTGTTTACACCCAACGACGCAGATAGGGTTCAAAAATCGTGGATTGAAGTCCCTCACTCACGAGCCTGAAGTCCCTCACTCACGAACCTGTTCTGATTGGTTTAATGTTGAAAGGTTTTATGCTTTGTGAAATGGGGGATAAAGATGATAGAGGATGAAGGGCAAAAAGGGAATAAAAAGGGAAATAAATGGTTAAATACAAAGGACTTTGTTTTTGTGGCTGACCGATTCAGCCATTACCTGAGCGAATAAGCCACAACCGAACAGTTATATATGGCTGAGCGAATAAGCCATATAGGCTATACAGCCCATTAAGCCACAACCGAACAACCCCTCAGATAGCTAAAGCATGGAAAAAATGGTTTTCAAGCTTACAAGCGGATGAAAAAGTCATGTTTAACTTATCTATATTTATACTATGTTATAAAGCACGGATAAAAAACTCTTAAATACAAATTATTAGGCACAAGGTACCATCATTTTATGCAAGATTTTAAAAATCTCTTAATTTACAGGTATCAAAGCACAAGATACATATTACTACTACATGCTTCTAACACTCACCAATTTGGTATGTGCATGACTTTCCTTTTATGCAGACATTTTCATGTATTACTATTAATTAATATATTATATTACTATAATTTTGTTTTAATTATATTATTAAATATGTAATTAGTTATTTTTTCTAGATGTCATTAAAATATCTATTCTATACTATATTATAAAGCACGGATAAAAAACTCTTAAATACAAATTATTAGGCACAAAGTATCATCATTTTATGCAAGATTTAAAAAATCTCTTAATTTACAAGTTTCAAAGCACATGATACATATTACTACTGCAGGCTTCTAACACCCATCAATTTGGTATGTGCAGGACCTTCATTTTATGTAGACATTTCCATGTATCGCTATTAATTAATATATTATATTACTATAAATTTGTTTTAATTATATTATTAAATATGTAATTGGTTATTTTTTCTAGATGTCATTAAAATATATAAGATAATCATTGAATTCTAAAAAAAATATTTAATTTTTTTTATATAAAAACATTATATTATTAAGCCTGAATTAAACAAATTTATAAAAAAAAAACATTATCATTTTTCTCAAAACATCCAAGATCGTACTGTAAATCAACAAAAAAAATAAAATGAAACATTAAAATTGTGATGTATCTCGCTGCATTGTGCGAGTACGCTTCTAGTAAGCATATAAAATTATCAAAAATAATATATAGAAAAAATAATCAATTAAAATAATGGATATCAATAAGGGCATAATTGGAATAATCACAAAAAACTCTTCATAAGCTACTCCAATTAGCTTATCAAATAGGTATCTTATGTTCATTCAAACATGTACCCAGAAAATAAACTAACTTATTTTTGCCAAACAATGTCTAACTATTTCTCTTTTGGTTTTGTACTAATGTCACTAAATCCGTAATATTCACGTTTGTGATTGCGGGCTTGGGTAGAAAAATGTAATTTTTTTACAATTTTCTTAAAAAACAAATATATATATTCATTTGAGTCCGCAATTTTTCTTTTTGTTTTTTAAGTCAAAAATAACCGGCGAAATTTTTCTTTGTCGATTAGCCAGTGAATATTGAGGAAGTAGTGATATTTTTGTAACACCGAAAGAAAAATGGTTAATAAACCAATATCTTTGTCTATTTTGGCTATTTAAGTCAATTTCTCTTTTTATTTGATCCCTCTGGTTTTGTTAAAAGTAAACATTTTTCGTTTTTACGGTTTCTAAATTATAAGATGGCCATCATAATCTGTAAAAACGTTTGGATTTGGTTTCTTCCTCTAACGATCGTTAAATGAGAGATATTTTTGTTCTTTATTGTAACAACCGGCTCAAAGTTAATAAAGTGTAAGTTAGGTGAAGGTTTTAATAAACTTTTTCTAAGGAGGGGGTTAAGTGTAAAATTTCTACCTAAAAGGTTTGGAATAGGGTTTTGGGTTTCTTATTATCCTGCAGCTGAGAGAGAGAGAGAGAGAGAGAGAGAGAGAGAGAGAGAGAGAGAGAGAGAGAGAGAGAGAGAGAGAGAGAGAGAGAGAGAGAGAGAGAGAGAGAGAGAGAGAGAGAGAGACGGGAAGAAGACCGGTCGAGTTTGAGGCCGAAGAAATCAGAGGTGTTCGAGCAAAAGTTCTCGCAAGGTAAGAATTCTGAATCTAACTTCTCTTATAGAATTCCTTGACTATGTTTAGTTTGTGGGAAATTGATGTCTGATAGCAGGTAACCTGAGTTTGAGAAGTTATTGTGTCAATTCATCTAATATCAATTAAGGAGTAATTTAGCATTGTTTGATTGATTGAGAAGCTTAATGGAAATTGAAAGGAATCAATATATATAGATTAAACTCGGATTTGTGGCAAGTTTAAGGTATGTGTTCGTATTTTTGGGTTATTTGGAAACCCAGAATTCGCTCCCGGTCAAAGATGAGTACAGGTCGATAGAATACCGGTCGACCGAAGGATACCGGTCGTATGAGGGATACCGGTCGACCGAAGGTTACCGGTCATTGGCGAGTGTTACCGGTCGACCGTAAGGTCCCGGTCATTGTTGAGTGTTACCGGTCGAAGATCCCGGTCGAAGTCGAGTACCGGTCGACACTGCTGATGTAACACCCGCAAACTGTTAAGGTAAGTATTTTGTCTCCTTTAATGCCTTAGCTTCGTTATGTGTGCGCATATGTGTCTTTAAGTGCATTTTAAGATCTTCGACTATGTTAGAATGTCACATATTGATTTACTACCTCTAATCATCCAAACCTTGTGCTCGTTATCTTTTTCGGTTAAGTTTTCGGGCCGAGTTGAGAGGACGGCGATTGTGCCCGCGATTGTGCCTTGGCACTATCGCTGAGGGCACTATCGCCCGGTTGGTACCGCGGGCTGGTTTGTCCAGCGATTGTGACTCGCGATAGTGCCCTGGCACTATCGCCAGGGGCACTATCGCCCAAAGTGTACCGAGAGCGGGGGGAGCTCGCGATTGTGACCGCGATAGTGCCCGGGGCACTATCGCCGGGCACTATCGCCCGCGTGGCCAGTATCCTGTTTTTATAGGAGTTAATGCCTCACTTCTCACTGGCCACTTTACAAAAAACGGGAGCTCTCTTTCTTGGGCGATTTTTTAAGGGTTTCAAGCACATACTCACTTAAATCTAGGGTTTGGGTTGTTGAGAGCATTAAGTGCTCATTCAAGCTTCTTTCAAGTGTCTCCATTGAAGCTTCATTCAAGATCCTCATCTCCTTGCCTTCAAGCCTCTTCATCTTCAAAAGCTAGGGTTTCATCTTTTCTAGGTTTTTGGTCAAAAAACCTAGATAGTGAGTTTACTAACCTTTGTTAAAACTAGATACACATCATATGCTTCTATTGTCGTTATTTGTCTCCATATGTTCAAGTATTTGGGGTTTTGATATGAAGGAATGCGAGGAAGATGATTATGTGGAAAATACCATGATTTACTTTATTGGTTTGAAATGTTTTGGGATATATGTGGTATAGTAGATGATGAACTCTACTTGGAATGCATTTTAATGATTGAATATTCAAACATTGATTTTTATTGGAATTTGAGTCTCATATTGGATTTATGCATTAGGATGGTAATATCGTACCCATGGTTGGTATCGAAATGTTTTGGTTGGAATATATACCGCAAGACTTCCTATATGATATGTTGGACGAACCAAGTCAGTAGACACTAGGAGGATGTAGTCTTGGGCGCCACTGTGATGGTATGTGCCTAGACCTCCGCCATTCGGGGTAATGCCATGGTTGTAGTCCTCGAGTGTGCCGGGCCTTTAGGATGTCCCTTGTTATAGGGCATCAAGGTATATCGACTTTTTGGGTGGAACTTGATTGGTGCTATAGGTCTCCCCTATTGACTCCACAATTGTTGAACTATGGTTAACTGCTGATAAGAACTGTAACTGTACATGCATGATTATAATTGTTCAACTCACTAGGCTTTTTGGCCTAACACTTGTTTTGGTGTCGATGTGTATCTCAGGTTCTAGCGGCGCCGGTTCTAAGCAAGTGTAGGTTGCCTTGGGGTGAGAGCTTGGGGATTTTTGCACACTGACGCGTTATGCTTTTGGCTTTAGATCTTTTGGGTTTATAGATGACAACCCTTTTGTAATCTCTTTTCTAGTTGTAGAAATTAGATTAGTTGGTTGTTGTTTATTGTCCGTTAAATTACTAATTGTGATTAAACAGGTTATTCATTTATGTTCCCCACTTTTGGGAGGCTCTTGCTATGGCAATTTTTAGTATACCTTATGTCCGATTTTCGGATTTTTGTTATCCCTATTTTTGGGGTGTTACAAGTTGGTATCAAAGCTTTAGTTTAAGTGAACTAGGTATTGTTTAGCATATCTAGACTTAAGCTTTAGACTTTTGACTTCACTGTTCACTTGGGGTAGAAATCCTAGGTGGGGAGAGCGTTAGGATTTCGGAATTACTTTAATTGAAAGTTGTGGTGATGGTGACAAGAATCCTTGTGTATGGTTCGTTCATAATTTCACTTAGCTACTGCTATTATGAATGCATTGTTACGTGAGCATACTTGGTTTACTATTATTATGATAATTGATGAAGGTATTAGTACGTACAAAGAGTTCAACTCGTTTAGCCTTTTCTCAATCTATTTCTCGTACGTATGTGGCAGATTGAAATGGTAAACACCCGGAGTAGGGCGCCAGGTACTCCGGAGGGCCACGTGGAAGAGGAATCTGCTGTAGACCGACCTCCGGTGGGTGTCACCACCGATGACATTCCTCTACCCAGGATTTTGGGAGGTGGACCTGAGCATATTCCACGACGGGACCTCGGAACGGGTAACGCCATCATGGAAGAAGTCACTTTGGAGACTAGACTTCGGGACAACATGATGTCGGCTATGAATGCGGCTTTGGCTCAACAACAGTTGGCCATGACTTCGGCCATGACCCAACAACAAGAGTTTTTCATGAAACTCCTAGAGGATCGAGATGCCAGTAACCGCCAGCCCGAAACCATGGCTGAAAATGTTGTGGTGGGATCGAGCGGACCGAATGTGGTGTTAATCGAAGAACCATCTGCTGAAGGAATCAGACCGAAGACTAAGGGGTGCACCTACAAGACGTTTCTAGGATGTCATCCTAAGGAGTTTGCGGGTTCTGATAGCCCGATTGCTTGCATGTATTGGCTCAAAGAGATGGAGATGGCCTTCGAAGCAAGTGAATGTGACTCTTCTCAACGGGTCAAATTTGCTTCCCAACTACTTCGGGGAGAGGCATTGATTTGGTGGAACCTCACTCGATCCGCCCTCGTCCCGGAAGTCCTGGCTAAGTTAACTTGGCCGGTGTTCAAAGAAAAGTTGATGGACAAGTACTGTAGTGAGCGCTCGATGGACAAGTTGGAACGGGAGTTCCGAAATCTGAAGAAGGGTAATATGTCTATTGTCGGCTACTCCAAGCTCTTTTTGGAGAAGCTAAACTTGGTGGGACATCTGGTCCCCGATGAGAGGTCAAAGATCAAAGCTTATCACCAAGGGTTACCAGCCGATATGCGAACGGCGGTAAGGAATGCAAAGTGTTCGACTTTACAAGAAGTTATTGAGGAGTCCTTACTCGTGGAGGACGACATCAATTCAGAAAGGGATGAGAAGAGGTTTGTGGGTGAGAAGCGAAGGTGGGAAGGGCCACCTGGGCCCGTCCGTCCGTCAAGACCTTTTGTGAGTGGGAGATCGGGCGATCAGCGCCGTGAGGAGCGGTGGTGCCACAAGTGCAAGTCAAAGCACTCGGGACCATGTGCTCCAAGGACTTTTTCGGGTCCTGCTGAATGTGCTAAGTGTGGCAAAAAGGGTCATACGATTCGGGATTGCCCTATCCGAGGACCGATGTGTTTTGAGTGTCGTGAACCCGGGCATGTGAAGATGTATTGCCCGAAGTTGGTGAGTGGCTACCGCGGAAATTCTGTGGGATCGACGGCTAGAGTCGAACAACCGCCAAGGGTGCCCAGTCGAGCTTTCCGGATGTCTACCGAGGAGGCAAAGGAGACCGCCGATGTTGTTTCGGGTACGTTCCTAGTAAACTCCTTGCCTGCTCGCGTTTTGTTTGATTCGGGTGCTACACGTTCTTTTGTGTCGAATGTTTTCTGTAAACAATTCACCACTCCGGTTAGTGTCCTTCCCGATGCTTTAGTAGTGGAAATATCTAATGGAGATCAAGTGATCATCCGTGACCATTTTCGTGATTGCACTCTAGAGATTGATGGAAATTCTTTTGGGTTAGACTTGCTACCCATGGCTATAGGAGGGTTTGACGTAGTCATAGGCATGGACTGGTTAGTACGGCATAAAGCGGACATCTTTTGCTCCAAAAAGATGATTCAAGTACCATTAGCGGGAAAAGGTGTGGTTACCATCTATGGAGAGAGAGGAAAGGGGAATAATCCTATTATCTCATGCCTTAAGGCACGAAAGTTCTTGGCAAAGGGCTACCCTTCGTACTTGGCCTACGTTGTGGACGCAAAGAAAGAAAAGAAGTCGGTGGAAGATGTAGAGGTAGTACAAGATTTTCCGGACGTCTTTCCGGAAGACTTACCTGGTTTACCGCCAGAGCGGCAAGTGGAGTTTCAGATAGATCTCACTCCGGGAGCGGCTCCGATAGCTCGTGCTCCATATCGTTTGGCGCCGGCAGAAATGAAGGAGGTGATGACACAGCTTCAAGAGTTGTTGGAGAAGGGCTTCATTCGACCGAGTTCGTCACCTTGGGGAGCACCGGTACTGTTCGTGAAGAAGAAGGATGGATCCATGCGGATGTGCATAGACTATCGGGAGCTGAACAAGGTCACGGTGAAGAATAAGTATCCTCTACCTCGTATCGACGATCTTTTCGATCAACTCCAAGGAGCGGGATGCTTCTCGAAGATTGATCTTCGGTCCGATTATCATCAAGTGAGAGTGAAGAACGAAGATATTCCGAAGACGGCGTTTCGGACGAGATACGGTCATTACGAGTTCTTGGTGATGCCTTTCGGCTTAACCAACGCTCCGGCGGTATTCATGGATCTGATGAACCGTGTGTGTCGCCCGTTCTTGGACAAATCCGTGATCGTCTTCATCGACGATATTTTAATATATTCAAAGGACGAGTCCGAGCATGGAAGACACTTACGGGAGGTATTAGGGGTTCTAAGGAGGGAGAAACTGTTCGCGAAATTCTCGAAGTGCGAATTCTGGCTCCAAGAGGTGCAATTCTTGGGGCATGTGGTCTCAAAGGACGGGATAAAAGTGGATCCGGCGAAGATCGAGGCAATGATGAGTTGGGAACCTCCAACAAGCCCGACGGAGATCCGAAGCTTTTTGGGTTTAGCGGGGTACTATCGGCGTTTTATTCAAGATTTCTCAAAGACGGCTACACCGCTCACTTCTCTTACAAGGAAGAACGTTAAATTTCTTTGGGCTGAAGCACAAGAGCAAGCGTTTCAGACACTCAAGAGGAAGTTGTGTGAAGCTCCGATTTTGTCCTTACCTGAAGGATCGGAAGACTTTGTGGTGTATAGTGACGCTTCCAAGATGGGCCTTGGGTGTGTACTAATGCAAAGGGGGAAAGTAATAGCCTACGCGTCGCGGCAATTAAAGAATCATGAGAAGAATTATCCGACTCATGATCTAGAGTTGGCGGCGGTAGTTTTCGCGCTAAAGTTGTGGCGACACTACTTGTATGGGACTAAGTGTACTCTTTTCACGGATCACAAGAGTCTCAAGTACATCTTCAACCAAAAGGAACTCAACATGCGCCAAAGGAGATGGCTAGAGCTTTTGAAGGATTACGATTGTGATCTACTCTATCATCCCGGTAAGGCCAATGTGGTGGCAGACGCATTGAGCCGAAGGAGTCATAGCGATGGGGTCAAAATGTCCCTTGCAAGGATCGATGTGGTGTCAAGTTTGTTGGAAAGTGTTAAAGCAAGTCAAGAGGAAGCACTTAAGGAAGAGAACCTTAAAGACGAGGTCATGGTGAAACAAAGGGAACTCTTAACGGAAGACGGTCGTGGACTCAAACTCTTTCAAGGACGGATTTGGGTGCCGAAGTTGGGAGGAAACCGGGAATTGCTACTCGAAGAAGCGCATAAGTCAAAATACTCTATACATCTCGGTAGCACCAAGATGTATAGAGATTTGAAGTTAATGTATTGGTGGCCGATGATGAAATTAGATGTGGCTAGCTATGTGGAAAGATGTGTCACGTGCCTTCAAGTCAAGGCGGAGCATCAAAGACCGTATGGAAGCTTACAACCGTTGTCCATTCCCGAGTGGAAATGGGACAACATCACGATGGACTTCGTGACTAAGTTACCAAAGACCTTGCGTGGCCACGACACCATTTGGGTAATCGTTGACCGGTTGACCAAGAGCGCACATTTCCTTGCAATGCGGGAGACCTTGCCGATGGAGAAATTGGCTAAGCTTTATATTGATGAGGTGATATCGAGGCACGGAGTTCCGCAATCTATTGTGTCGGATCGGGACAGTCGATTTACTTCGAACTTTTGGACTAGTCTGCAGAAGGAGTTGGGTACCCGACTAAAATTGAGCACGGCTTACCATCCTCAAACGGATGGCCAAAGCGAGAGGACAATCCAGACGTTAGAAGACATGCTAAGGTCGTGTGTGATAGACTTCGGGGGAAGTTGGGATTCACACCTACCATTGGTGGAGTTCGCGTACAACAACAGTTACCATTCTAGTATCGGAATGGCACCGTTCGAGGCTTTGTATAGACGGAAGTGTCGGACCCCGGTTTGTTGGTTGGAAGCGGGCGAAAAGCAATTTGCTGGGCCGGAAGTAGTGCAAGAGACGGCCGACAAGGTGAAGGAGATTCGGGAAAGGCTAAAGGCGGCCCAAGATCGACAAAAGAGCTATGCGGACAAGAAGAGAAGGCCGATTGAGTTTCAAGTGGGTGACCGAGTCATGTTGAAGGTGTCTCCGTGGAAGGGAATCATCCGTTTCGGGAAGCGCGGGAAGCTTAGTCCTCGTTTCCTTGGACCGTTCGTTATTTTGGAAAGGATTGGGATGCAAGCCTATCGGTTAGACTTACCACCGGAAATGGATGGGATACATCCTACGTTCCACGTGTGTTACCTTCGAAAGTGTCTAGCCGAAGAGGAAAGCGTAATTCCGTTGTCGGAAATTCGGGTGGACAATGGGAATCGTTGTGTGGAAGAACCGGAGTCGATTTTAGAATCGAAAGTGAAGAAGTTGAGGCATAAAGACGTGGTTATGGTAAAAGTGCAATGGAAGCACCATCGGGGTGCTAACATTACTTGGGAATCGGAAGATGACATGAGGAAGCGTTACCCTCACTTGTTTGTCTAAGGTAAGATTTCGGGGACGAAATCCCATTTAGGTGGGGAGGATTGTAACACCCGCAAACTGTTAAGGTAAGTATTTTGTCTCCTTTAATGCCTTAGCTTCGTTATGTGTGCGCATATGTGTCTTTAAGTGCATTTTAAGATCTTCAACTATGTTAGAATGTCACATATTGATTTACTACCTCTAATCATCCAAACCTTGTGCTCGTTATCTTTTTCGGTTAAGTTTTCGGGCCGAGTTGAGAGGACGGCGATTGTGCCCGCGATTGTGCCTTGGCACTATCGCTGAGGGCACTATCGCCCGGTTGGTACCGCGGGCTGGTTTGTCCAGCGATTGTGACTCGCGATAGTGCCCTGGCACTATCGCCAGGGGCACTATCGCCCAAAGTGTACCGAGAGCGGGGGGAGCTCGCGATTGTGACCGCGATAGTGCCCGGGGCACTATCGCCGGGCACTATCGCCCGCGTGGCCAGTATCCTGTTTTTATAGGAGTTAATGCCTCACTTCTCACTGGCCACTTTACAAAAAACGGGAGCTCTCTTTCTTGGGCGATTTTTTAAGGGTTTCAAGCACATACTCACTTAAATCTAGGGTTTGGGTTGTTGAGAGCATTAAGTGCTCATTCAAGCTTCTTTCAAGTGTCTCCATTGAAGCTTCATTCAAGATCCTCATCTCCTTGCCTTCAAGCCTCTTCATCTTCAAAAGCTAGGGTTTCATCTTTTCTAGGTTTTTGGTCAAAAAACCTAGATAGTGAGTTTACTAACCTTTGTTAAAACTAGATACACATCATATGCTTCTATTGTCGTTATTTGTCTCCATATGTTCAAGTATTTGGGGTTTTGATATGAAGGAATGTGAGGAAGATGATTATGTGGAAAATACCATGATTTACTTTATTGGTTTGAATGTTTTGGGATATATGTGGTATAGTAGATGATGAACTCTACTTGGAATGCATTTTAATGATTGAATATTCAAACATTGATTTTTATTGGAATTTGAGTCTCATATTGGATTTATGCATTAGGATGGTAATATCGTACCCATGGTTGGTATCGAAATGTTTTGGTTGGAATATATACCGCAAGACCTCCTATATGATATGTTGGACGAACCAAGTCAGTAGACACTAGGAGGATGTAGTCTTGGGCGCCACTGTGATGGTATGTGCCTAGACCTCCGCCATTCGGAGTAATACCATGGTTGTAGTCCTCGAGTGTGCCGGGCCTTTCGGATGTCCCTTGTTATAGGGCATCAAGGTATATCGACTCTTTGGGTGGAACTTGATTGGTGCTATAGGTCTCCCCTATTGACTCCACAATTGTTGAACTATGGTTAACTGCTGATAAGAACTGTAACTGTACATGCATGATTATAATTGTTCAACTCACTAGGCTTTTTCGCCTAACACTTGTTTTGGTGTCGATGTGTATCTCAGGTTCTAGCGGCGCCGGTTCTAAGCAAGTGTAGGTTGCCTTGGGGTGAGAGCTTGGGGATTTTTGCACACTGACGCGTTATGCTTTTGGCTTTAGATCTTTTGGGTTTATAGATGACAACCCTTTTGTAATCTCTTTTCTAGTTGTAGAAATTAGATTAGTTGGTTGTTGTTTATTGTCCGTTAAATTACTAATTGTGATTAAACAAGTTATTCATTTATGTTCCCCACTTTTGGGAGGCTCTTGCTATGGCAATTTTTAGTATACCTTATGTCCGATTTTCGGATTTTTGTTATCCCTATTTTTGGGGTGTTACAGCTGAGTTGTTGGACCACTGTGGGCCGAAGCCCACTAGTCTATTTTGAGAGTTTGTATTTAGCGTTAGTATCTATTTAGTGGAAAATAGTTATGGGAGTAGAAGTCGTTGGAATTACGAGATAGGCCACTATTATTTAATAATTGAACGAAGGGTTTACCCGTCTATGTTTCCTTATAGGTTTCAAATCGGTTGATTCGGGTAGACGCAAGATCTGAGTTGAGGACGACAGGTGAGTTTTTCTGAACTTAAAACCTCGCAAGTTTATAAAGTTGTTTGATTATGGAAGTTAAATATCTGTATGGTCTTAACTGTTTAAGATGCGAGAAGCTTATTTGAAAATGTATCTTTACTTACGCAAGCTTATTATTACGTGAGATCATTTTTATGCGGTTTAAGTTTATTTGAATTATAATGTATGCATACATTGTTGTGAGCGACACAAAGGCGGGGGGTGTGGCCCGCCTGTACTCATATCGCCGGGGGGGGGGTCCCGTTTATGCTATATGGGTGTGTCCCATCTAAGGCAGTATGAGACAGACACGTTGTCACTTTGTGACGGTAGTGTGTGTCGGAAGTAAGCTTTATGTGTAGAATATCTTTTCAAGCTGAATAAATTAATTTGTTTAAATATTTGAGATAAATGTTAAATCGTATTTTGAGGGATCTCACTAGACCTTTGGTCTAACCCTCGCTCTTTAAAAATATAAAAACTTTCAGGGAAGCTAGGGGCTGGAGGTTCCGGGAAAGGGAAGGAGAAAGTTTAAGCAGCGTCCACAATAGAAGACTCCTGTAAAGACTTTTGAAATTTTAGTATTATCATCTCAGTTATGTAATCGGATGTTTTAGTGAAAACTTAAAGATATTACTATTGAATTAAGAAAATTTTCGGTATGAGATATTTTATGACAGTAAGCTTTGCGTAGATGAATTTGGTTGTTTTATTTATTGGTTTTTTTGTCTTTTACTCAATAAAAACTAGAGAGACCAAAATCATAAATCTAATTTAATTGGATAAAAGACAATAAAAAGATAAAAGAACGAAAATGCATATCGTTGAACGAAAATTTTTTAACGGTTGTTTGAGGATGGGATCAATTCGGACGTTTTTGTATACCAGGATCGTCATCTTGTTATTTCAAAATTGCAGGAATGAAAAGTGTTATTTTTGACAAACCAAGGGACCAACTTTGTAGTTTACTCAAAAGTATATTATAAAGCATTAGTAAAGTTCAACTTTGGTCCTTAAGGTTTAGCTAAAAGTTTGAAAATGGGATTTAACTTTTCAATAAGTCTAGAAAACGTCCTTATAATTTATATTTTAATTTGAAAATAGTCTTTTTAACCTAACACTTGATATTGTTGGTTAAATAAGGAATATTTTGGTCTTTTATTTATTTCTTTAATTCTTTTTAAATTTAAATAAATATATTAAATAATGTTATTTAGAGCGAATTACATATATTGTCCCTAAAGTAATCTGAAACTCTACTAATTGCCATTATAGTTATAATTTTATAACAAATCCCCTCGTTTCAATTTGCTTGCATGGATCGTCTTTGTCCCTAACTTTATTCAGGGCCTATTCATTTCAATGGGCTTAATGGAACTCACAACTTATTCAATCAGTTATATATGATTGTTTGTTAGTGACTTAATGATATAAAAAGTGACTTATTCAGTAAGCTTCTAGGATGAACTTTTATGCAGCAAGCCAAGTTTTTTTTCAAACTTGTCCTTCCCAATTAAAAATCACGCACCTTTCATCTATGAAAAATCCCTCCCAAACAAAAACCTTATCGATTAATACAGACAGATTAATCCACAAAAACAACTTTATCCATACAAGACTTAATAGAAAACCAACCAAACAACCCCTTAATATCATCCGTACAAGTATGTTAAGCTTGTATATAAATCTTTAAAAACACAAAAAATAACATAATAATAAAAAATAACGAGGCTCGGTCCTTGGCCCTGAAACGATACCAACTGGGCTCGTTCCTTGGCCAAGTCGATCCTGATCCCCTTGCTCCTTTTTATAAATTCCTGTCGAAACAACTAGTTTTCATTAAAAAAAACACACACACAAATAAAAATTAATCAAATTTACTAGCTATACCAAACTTTCAATTATACATTACATGATCATACAACAAACAAGATGTCTACTTAAAAATACAATAATAATAATAATAATAAAAACATCAAATTCACCATGTAAACTTATCAAAGATTCATGAATGTTCATCTTATCATGATGACATATGGAGGTTTTGGACATCAATTTGTAATGCTTTAATTCTTTCTTCCATTTTGGTCAATTCCTCTTGGATCATCACAAGTTCATCTAATCTACTTTGTGCCAAATCTTGATAAGGCTTACCCACAAGCTTAACATAGTTTTCGAGACTTTCGGTTGTCTCCAAAAGATCTCTCTGCATTGCTTCTTCGAGTTTACGAGCTAAGCTATCAGCGGTCCTCTTCACTTTCTCGACCACTTTTTGCCTACGAACCGGGAAATTTGCAATCGCTATGTAACTGTCGCATAAAGAGAGGTGTAATTAGAGAACCAAAATAGTGGTTTTATTATGAGTTACGGTATTACTTGTGTAAGAATACATGAAACTTCATCAGATTACTCTCCAAATAGCTATCGAGGATAAATGGTCAAAGTCTAGCCGAAATGTGACTCTTAACACATCTCCAATGGAGGCTAGACGAGTACAGATTGCCCCAAAGTGTCGAGTCTCGAGCGTGTAGATATTGACTCTAATACCATGTAAGAATATGTGGAACCTCATTGGATTACTCTCCAAAAAAGCTCCCGAGGAGTGAAGAGGGGGGGTAGCATGGTGGAGAAAGACAAGGTGATGATAAAATCAACCCGGGTTCGAATCCTGCCATCTACATATGCATTTGTGGCTACCGGGAGATTTACCCTCACGGGTGTGGGTGAACCCTACAGTCGTGACTTGCCATGGGATTAGTATGAGGCGAAACCTGGGATGACCCATTTCCCAAAAAAAAACATATATTGAGAGGAAACGGTCCAAGTCTACCTGATGTGGGACTACACGTGCAAATAGTGTCCCACGGTGTCGAGAGGGGGCTAGACGAGTACAGAGGGTCAAGTCTCTAAAGTGTAGATCGTGGCTCTTACACCATGTAAGAATATTTAAAACCTTACTAGTTTACTCTCCAAAAGAGCTCTTGAGGAGAGAACAAAGGTTCCAACATATATTGACGGAAAACGGTCCAAGTCTAGCTGATGTGGGACTTTAACATGCTCTCTCCCATGAGGGCTATATAGGGGCAAAGATTGTCCGAGAGCGTCGAGTCCCTAGAGTGGTAGCCCCTTGACTATAATACAATGTAAGAACATGTGGAACCTCATTTGATAACACTCCAAAAAACTCTCGAGGAGAAAAGGGAAGTTGCCAACATATATCGAGTGGAAACAATCCAAGTCTAGCCCACATGGGACTCTAACACGTCCCCTCCAACGGACAAAGATTGTCGCAGAGTGTCGAAAAGGGGCTAGAAGTGTACAAATTGCTCGAGTGATGGACCTTGGCCCTAATACCATGTAAGCATATGTGAAACCTCATTAGATTACTATTCAGAAGAGCCCTTGAGCAGAAAAGGGAGTTTCCAACATATATTCAGGAGAAATGGTCCATATCTAGCCAATGTGGGACTCTTAACAACTTATCAATATAGTCCATCCTAAGACAAGAGTCCGTTTTCAAGATTCAAACAAATCGAATAAGATGGATTACCCGCCAGCAGAGCAAAGACCAAGAGCAAGAAGATCTTCTAAAGTGGTTGGTAGCACCGACGTCAGAAGCGAAGCTAATAAACTGGCTGTTCCGATTCCACCAAAAGTCCCCAAAAACTGAAATTTAACAAACCAAATATAATTATAATGAGAGTAAAAAAGGCATAAGATATGACCACAATTTCTTTACTAGTTTATCTATATATTTGCATAACTGGCCCGTAAACCATCACATGATGGATTACAGAAACCCCTCGACTGTGTAAACCATTTTGACTAGCTTGTTAGTTGATAAACTAGCTGATATACTAAACATTTAGTAAAAACTAGCTATTTAGTAAAAACTAGTAGATAAGTTAGATGATAATGTAAAATGACCTAATAAGATATGTTGAAATTTTAATTGGAAAAATATAAGGAACATAATTGGAAGAAAAAAAAAAGTGGAAAAAGAAGCCCATGGAGCTTACAAACCCTACTTGAAATAACTTTTCAAAAAACTAGCTTATAAGCTAGTTCATGGCTAACCAAACGACGCTTTTTCAATAAGCTAGCTTAAAGTTGCCAAACATGGCCTTGACACAGAACGAATAATTTATCCATCATCGAAAAGAAATATGTATTTTACTAGATCACACTCACCACTTCACGAATTTCTTGCTCAAATAGCTTGGAAGCAGCACCGGCACTAAAGTCCTTTATTAGTTCGATACTGAATTCATTTTTTCTCTCAACCAACTTGCGAGTCTCCGACTGAAATATGTTGCTCGAGTCTGTAAACGAAGCCCATCTTTTCTCAAAAGTTTCCTCATAAAGTTTTACTTCACGGGCATTATTTGATTGGAGCCACGCAGCGTATTCCTCAAGCAATCTCTACACGTCAAGAGGAGTTCTCGATAAAACAGGAAATCAAGATATCCGAACAAAATGCAGTTTCTAAAGCCAAATATGCAGAAAAGACGACAATAAGAGCATCTCCAACAGATTCTCCAAAATGAATAAAACGGAGATTTTATCTTTTTTTGCTCCAACAAATTATCCACGACTCTCTCCAAAATGCGGGTAAAAATGTGCAAATTTGGAAAACCCTCAAAAATTAAATGCGTGCAAAGAGTGATATTTTTTTATCGTTCCCACCAATTAAAATTTTAATGTATGAAATACTTTAGTAATATAATTAATAAAAGGATCTCCAAAATGGAGAAACTGTTGGAGTTGGATTTGTGTGTGTGTTTGGAGATTTTCCGTCTCCAATTTTAGAGAAATTATGAATAACTGTTGGAGGTGCTATAAGGATATGAATCGTTCGCTTACTTGTGATTCCGATAATGATGGACCAATGATGTCGTTTCTAACACTTGCGGCAGCAGGCATCGGGGAAGTATTGCCTCCTCTGAAAACATACGACACGACAATATCAAGATTTGATAATCGCAGAGTCGACACAATAAGCTCCACAACACGTGCTTTGGTCTTATCTACCTGCATTTCAACATAGCAATCGAATTTAAAAACGTAATTTAAACCAAACTAACCAAGTGTATCCCACCTGGAGGTGGGGTTTGAGGAGGGTATAATGTACATAGACCTGACCTCTACTCGAAGAGAGTATATCCCACTCGGAAGTGGGTTCTGTGGAGGGTAAGATGTATGTGGTCCTGACTAGAGTCGGTCTCGAACGCACACTAACACTCGTTTAATTAACGAGTTGAGCTCCACTCGATTAAAAATTTCAAGTCGAGTAGAGCTGAGCCATTCAAGCAATCAAGCCATACATTTTTTTGAGCCAAACATGTTCATATGTTCATATATAATATAAACTAAGTATAAAAATTATGGAGGTCAAGACAATAAGGGACCCAAGTTATCTCAAGTGTGAGCCTATAAACGAGTATCGAGCTCGAGCTTGAACATGGAAAAATATTCGAGCTCGAGGTCTAATGTGAAAAAGTAATTCGAGCTCAAGTTTAGTAATATATTTTCGAGCCGAGCTCGAATAACCTGCAACTCGACTCCGCTCGGCTCGTTAACACCCCTAGTCCTGATCTCTACCCCAAAAGAGAGTTTATCCCACCAGCAAGTGGGGTCTGGGGGTAAGATGTACGCAGACTTGACCTCTACGGCTCTACCCTATAGGCAGAGCGGTTGTTCCGTAAACCAATTTTAAAAAGGTAATTTGTTAAAAATTTAAGAACATCTTCCATGATAAAATAAGGTTATATAATCATACCAGCGACAATGATTGTCTCTTCCAAGAAATGCTTTCGGTTTCCATCTTGGATGCGTAATCTTTTACGCTGCTTATGAGCTCGTTTATCGAAATCAAGTCTTTTTTGGCCTGTTGGCAATCTCGTTCCACGAGCTTTTGTGATGCAGACAGCAGTTGCTCGGCAATTGCAACAGGCGTTTCAAGTTTCAGCTTCATCCTTTCGATTCCTGTACTTGTTGACCCATCTAAGAAGCTAAACAAGTACTTCTCGAGATCATAGAAGCTAGTCGTCTCCCAATAAGAATCGTTTCCAAATGATTCTTCGTGCCCTTGACCAACATCAGATATGGTCGACAATTTTCGTTTGAGAGCAGATCGTGCAGATACAGGAAATAGCGTAACTTCTGCACTCAACAGCTTCTGTGTGTTCTCTTTGATAAATCCAATTGCTTCCTCGAGCTGCATTACATCAGATAAAATGTTTCAAACACATGAAGAAAACCCGTAATAGACAGGGTCATTCCAATATTTTTGGGGGCCCTGTTACACCTGTACCAAGACTATAGATCGACCAGACGAGTAATAAATAAAAACAAAATACAAAAGTTCATACCATATATTATATTAAAAGTCTTACAAACTAAAACAATAACGAATTATTGAAATGACAAAGTAACGTATGAAATTCACTTAAATCAAAGGGTCCATCTGTAGAATGACCTCACAATCTTCTTTTAAATCCATGACCGTCAGACAAGTTTTAGAATGCCACTTCCATATACAAGAATGACAATAAATTGTTCAAAAGGTTATGATGTTAATAAAACTTTCCTTTAAGGTTATTGAGCAAAATAGTCATAAATAAGTCATTCTTCGGAAGCCGGAATCAAGAATCGCCAAATCGGCTAAAAGAGTAAAACCTAAAATATCATAGTTGGGCTAAAACATATATAATTGGGTTAAAGGTTAAGGGGCAGGTTCGTTAGGAACTTAAAATTGATTAGGAACCCAGGAATACACGACATGTGGCATATTCATCAAGAATATGGACGTGTTATTCATCATAAATGTTGTAACATATTCATCATGAATGTGTGATATATGATGAATAACACTTCCATATTCATCATGAATGTGTGATCCATGATGAATATTCATCCTAAAGAGGGACACGTGGAGCACTATGGGCGGTTCCTGGGTTCCTAATCAATTTTGGGCTCCTAACTGAACTTTCCTCAAAGGTTAAAACATATATAATTGGGTAAAAGCTAAAACATGTTTAACTGGGCCCCCAAAATTTTGCAAGACCTGTTTCATATCTCATGTTAAATCACCCTCAGGCACGGCCCTGTTAATAGATCCTCAATCCCATTTCAAACCAAATAATCACTTGCAACAACTATCTAATATGAGATTAATGGGATGTATGATCAAACCTCGATGGGATTTTGGTAGATATCAGATTTATTCAGTACAAAGACAACTTTCTTCTTCCATTTTTGTGTGTAACGCAGAAAAGCAACCTGGAAAGCACCATATGGTATCAATAATCATCTTTAGAATACAGGAAAGTGTAAGAAGCTTAAGCAGCATTCAGTATATTATACCTCACTTTCAGTCAATGGACGATCTGCAGAAATAAGAAAAAGAAGCAAATCTGCTCGGGGCACAAATTCTTCGGTCAACCGCTGCTGTCTTTGAAGAATCACATTGGTTCCTGGTGTATCAACAATGATCATCTGCTTCACCAAATATAAACAAATTAAATAATGGGGGAAGAGAGGAGGAAAATTGCAGATGCATCATGCAACTCAGGAAAGACAGAGGGGCTGTTTGGTTGTTTTTCCATTAAGCCTTGTTTGGATTCATCTAAATTGGTGTTTGTTTGTTGTGTTGAATAAACTGTCTGAATGGTAAAAATGACCATTTTACCCTTGTTGATGTGTCCGAAAACAAGGGAGCATAGATGGATTTGATTATCATCCTAACCACACTCTCATGACCCTTTCTAGTTTCTAAGTGTAAATGAGTATATCGGTGATCAATGAGCTAAACTTAGTCGCAATTTGCAACAGAAGTAAATTGCTACTTGTAGCATAGTCAAATAAAAATGCAAGGAAACACCAAAACAATAAACATACTACTAAAAGATGGCAGATAAATTTCAGCATCAAAAGTATGCACATTGACATAACAAATAAGGAACGTCTAATAAAATAAACTTTTCGTTATAAAGAAATATAAGTACTCACATGCTTAAGTATTGGTGACGGTAGATAACATATATATTGACCATCTGGGTGCCTTTCACAACGCTGCTGTTCATCTGAATCAAGCTCAGAATAGCGTAAAAAGGTTATCTCATTTGTCGTAGGAACAACTCCATCTTTTAGGTACTTTCTACCAAGAAGAGCATTGATGAAAGTTGATTTTCCAGAATTGAATTCACCCTGCAATTCTTATGCATTAGAAAATCTTGATAACAGGAAACCCTCATGAATCATAGCAAAGTCTTTACATAAGAAACTCTGGGTCTTTTCATGCCAATATGATATATTTAACTAACGGAAAACAAAAAATCTACCACAAAGATCTTCCATATCAAGAATATATTTTAGGGAACGTCACTCTTATAATGCTTGGAGGGTAAAATGGACCAATTAGCAAAGATCAAATATTGGTCTATTAGCTCTTTCTATAAATTAACATGAGTAACAAAGTAGTTGAGAATACCCAAAAAATTCACATTAGGTTACTCTTCAAAAGAGCCCTTGAGAAGAAAAGGAAGATTCCAACATATATTGAGGAGAAATGGTCCAAATCTAGCCGATGTGGGATTCCAACACGCACCCTCCAACGGAGGCTAGATGGGCACAGATTGTTCCAGAGTGTTGAGTCGAGTCCGTACAGGGGTAGAGTCAACTCTGATACCATGTGAGAATATGTAGAACCCCCATTAGATTATTCCCCAAAAGACCCCTTGAGTGGAGAAGGGAGGTTCCAACATTTATTGAGAATAAATGGTCCAAGTCTAGCTGATGTGGGACCCCAACGGATAATATCTCATACTAAGAAGGTCATGCTGACATTGTGTGTGAAAACCGAGACAAGCTACATCTACTACAAAATGGCGAGCATGACTATAATGTCAACATTAAAGAGATCAAAATCAACACGAGAGATGAAACACAATATAAAAGGCATTCACATAGTGACGATAAATCTATATCCATACTTCATATAAAAGTAAAAACACCCTGATAGGTTTTCAAGTTTTGAAGTTTCAGATTTACTTTTCCCTTATCACCGCTATTTATTTTTGTGAATGCTCCTTTAACGAAATTGGTTTCATATTTCACTTTTGGTTTTCAATTTCATGTTCTACACATTACAATAGAACTCTGAGGTTAACCAGCAGAAAACCAAAACCAAAAACCAATTGCTAATCCTCGTGTTAATAACACTTGCAGAAAGTTTTTCCTTTAAACTATATAATGTACATATATATATGGCAAATACTAATACACACTCCTCACCTTTTGGTGAGGTTTGAACCCTTGACCTATAAGTAAGGCCAATGACCCTTTGGTTTCTTACAGAAGTTTAGGGGCACTATGACGTAAATTCCTGGTTTTAAACTAGTATCTATGTAAGTATCAAAGTCACTTGAAAATGATTTTGGAACAAAAATAAAAGAAAATCATTTGAAATTCAGAGCTAATACCAATGTCTACCCGCGGAACCAGAAGTTGTTGAAGTTCAGCGCACAATTACCACTATAACCAGTAAGAATGGCTCACTGAGGTGTGAAACAGCATCACTGAGAAGCGAGATTTCCTCCATCTGATGTAAAAAGACATCGCACCAACTCATTAGTGTAAACGAAGAAAAGGGTTATTTATTATTTAGCTAAATGACCTCCTGACAAGTGTTTTTTTAAATCTATGACCTTTCCGGGCATTATATGGAGATGGCATTCTTCTGATACACAGGGGTGTTCTCAAACTTGTCAGAAGGTCATGGGTTTATTAAAAAAAAAAAAAACTGACAGAACATTTGACTACCAAATTTTTAAGATTAGAAGATCACCAGAGGCGAAGCTCTCTTGATAACATCTATGGCTTCAAGGAGCAGCGATCTCTCGGTTTCTATCAACTCTGCTTCCCTATCCTCCAATTTGGCAAATCCGGTGAACCCCTTTTCACCTGAAAAACCATTTGCCATTTCCAACTCTAAACCATCACGTAAAGCTTCTGGTCTCTTATTTGATGCCTGCATGCTATAAATCTTGTTCAAAAGGTCGTTGCCTAGCAACTTCAGTCCTTCCAATGAAACAACCAACCCACTTGCACCAGATTGTAAGATATATGAAATCTGGTTGAATAATTTATCTTTATCAACTGAATTAACGGTCACAAATGTTGGAATTTTGATCTGATTGATCACAGAGACAGATAATTCCTCTATGCTTTCTCCTCCATCGTTACCATAGATTAGAAAATCAGCACCTTCAAAGCTGGAGTCATTCATGGCAGCATTTGAAGTTTGCACCTCTCTTCCGATCAAAGGAAGAAACACGGAGTCCGATTTAGAATCCATGATTGTATTTCTTGCAACAATGGCAGGTAAACCTGTTTCAATCTATAGAGTAAATAAACATGCTCCCACCACAAATAAATCAATTCTTTGATTTATATTCTAATTTCTAAAGCTCACTAGCTCAAGATTTACAAAATTTCATGCCAAACAAAGACCATGATTTGTGAATGAAAATTTACACAAAAGGGTCCCCAAAAGAAATCATTAAAGGGTGCATTTGGTACATGGACAGGACTGGACAGGCGGGAGTGAGGGTGGCGGGTGAAAGAATAGTAGAAGGTTTTAGGGTTTAATTTGACATGAGTAGTTTAATAATTTACAAATCTTGTCTCATTCTCCATGATTTTTGTTCCACCTATTTTACTTGTTCCCCTCACTTACACCTTAACGAGCTTAATAGTTTGGACGGCTTATTCGTTCAGCCATACAAAAGTGTTCCTTTATGGCTTAATCGTTAAGCCATTAAGCCAAAGGTGGCGTTTGTTTTTTAAGAAGTCTGAAGTTTGAAGTCTTATTTCACTTCTGATTAATAAGAGGTGGTGCTGAAGTCTGAAATTTGAAACAATAAGACTGTTTGTTTTTATAACGTCTGAAATCTGAAATATGAATTTCGATGCCAAATTCTTCACAATGAATGAAAAAAAAAACAGATATATATATATATATATATATAATGTTTTGTTTTTTGTTATGATTAATGGAAATGATTCATGCTAGCTAAAACAGACCTACTACATTCACGGTTTTAAAAAACGCCTGAGGCGCGCCTTGACGGTTCGGTGGAAAAAAGTAGCAGAACGTACGCCTCTGCCATGGCAGATTGAACGTACGTCTTAGATGGTGAGGCGGGCCGTGAGGCGGTGGGGCGTCCGTCCCTGTATTTTTGAAAAAAAAATATTTGTTTTAATTAAGGAATTGATTATAGTCCATATCTTCTCATAATCTAATAAAAGGAAAGTGAAATCAGTCTCTTTCTCTAACTAATCAATATCTTTTCCTTACTAATTGATATCATCTCCTTCTAATTGTTATCTTTTATGCATCTAAAATCCTAATCCCACCCCAATTCATTCCTCTTCTCTAAAAAAAGGAAAGTGAAATCAGTGTTTTTCTCTAGCTAATCGATATCTTTTCCTTTGCTAATTGATATCTTCTCCTTCTAATGGTTATCTTATGCTTAAATCCTAAATTCCTAATCGCACCCAATTCATTTCTCTGCCTATAAATGGAACGACCATTACATCATAAACAGCCACAACCAATTCAATACTGATCGTTTCAATTCATTAATTCCTTTTGCTCGTTTGCACTTGCACCAAGACTCCAAGCCTCCAAACCAACTGATGAAACAGATGATGACGAGTCTATTAGGGATAAAGTGGCGGGTTCAAGAAAGAGAAAGAGTGTTCAAATCAACTTAGAAGACGATGATGATGAAGATGATGATGGTGGTGATGATGAAGATGATGGTTATAGATATGATGGTGGCTCTTTTCAAATGGATCACGTTTCGTGGTTTTCTCACTAAAACTAATTAGTTTCGTAACTTTGGTTGATGTTTTGTTGAATTATAGGTTTTATAGTTTGATTATTTGGTACTGAAATATTAAATTATGTTTTTCTTGGTTAATTGTTATTGATTTATGAATTTTATTGATATATTTTTTGGGACTTACGCCTCGACCGCCTATGTGGAAAACGCCTCAAGGCTCGTTTCCGTTCTTTAAAACCTTGACTACATTAGAACTCTCCATTTCTTCCTTCCACATCATCGTATGTGAAACCCAAGAAATACCTTGGGTTTAACAATGGTGGCAACTCTGTCTTTTGGAGCCATTTTCAAGTTTCTATTTATTCATTAACAATGGTAGCATAATTAAGTTAGAGAGAGAGAGAGAGAGAGAGAAAAGGGGTTTTGCTATTTGAAGAAGAAAAAGAATGGGTGTTATTGGGATTTCAACAAGGGTGAGAAGCCATTTTCAAATTTCTCTTTGTTCATTATTCTGGTAAATTAATTTTGTCCTCTTTTCTTCCCCAAGTTATTTCCTATTTAATCGACTGGATTTGATTTTTGTTTTGATCTTCTAACCGCCATATTTCACCAAGGATTTCGCCGGACACGGTTTCAAAGTCGGCAATGGAGTCTGGAGGTTCAGATATCTCGTTTTCGAAGCTCTTCATGAGGGAGAGGGACTCAAGTTGCGGAGTAACCATGCAAACGTCGGTAGAGATAAATCTGGAGAACGATCTCGATTGCACTTGATTTGGAATCCATATTATGCAAGGAGACATTGTTTATAAGAGGAAATAAGTTGTTAGGTTACAGCTTATTCTTTCAGATCAATATAACTATATATGTGATAAGTAGCTCTAAAAAAAAGAAAAAACAAGCAGTATGAATTTAAAAACATCTGATCGAATAAGTGATGAGTGGTGATTAAGTGATTATAATGAAAAACAAACAAGGCCAAAATGTCTATATGGTATAAGCGAGAACCCCTCACTTGTCCACGTTAAGCCACCTCAAACAAATTAATACCATAAATAATCCAACCCCTCTCCCTTTGCCTCCCTCAAACCCATCGGTCTCTCGTCCTTCGAACAACAAATTTATCCAGAGAGTTAACCATAACCCTTAGTCCTGTCCTGCCCATAATAATGTCCCAATATAAAGTGGCGCCAGTTTTCCTGTTCCATTTACAAAACGTACCCTAAAGAACCTGAGGTTGGCTCATGTAAAACACATATTGTGATGACATTGTGATTTACGAGATTTTCCATTAAGTCCTCTATGGATAAAGTTGTCAGTGTGGATTAATCTGTCCTTATAGATTGAAAACATTTTTGTTTGAGATGTTTTTTCATTGATGGGAGGAAGGTATTTATTTAAATTGGAGGTGCAAGTTTGGAAAAACTTGGCTGTCTGCATAAAGTTCCCCTAAAAGCTTATTGAATAAGACACTTTATATATCATTAAGTCACTACCAAACGGTCATATATAGCCGACCGAATAAGCTGCGACCTAAAAGCTGACCAGATAAGCCACTTCCTGGTATCAAGTCCCTACCAAACAGTCATGTATAGCTAACCAAATAAGCTGCGACCTAAAAGCTTACTGTATAAGCCACTTACAGTATCATTAAGCCATTACCAAACAGTTATGTAGCTGACCGAATAAGCTGCGACCTAAAAGCCTACTGAATAAGCTAAGTCACTGCCAAACAGTATGTATAGCTTACCAAACAATCTACGAGTCCCATTAAGCTCGTTAAGCTACTAGTAAGATCACTTCATGGAGTACCAATTACACAAGCGGGTATAAGATCGCGTTACATTTCTTAATCCAATCATCCTTATCTCAAAAAAAATCGTTGTCATAACATGAGATCAGAATAACCAATGATGAATTCAGGTCAGAAAAGATAGAAATCATTTCAAATTAGGCCGAAAAAATCAGTGACAATGAACGAAAACATTCTCACCTTGATCGGAAACCACAACACCACTGGCATTAACAGCGGTGGCGATATCAACTCTCTCACCAATCAACAAGTAAGCCCGATCCCTAATCACCGACTTCAACACACAAGCAGCATGATACAACTCCCTCCCACTTCCTCCACCGGAATTCAACACCACAACCCCAACCAGACCGGAAACCGCCTCATCAACAACCTCAACAACCCTAATTTCATCATCCAGCACATCCTCGGGGTCCAATTGAAGCACAACATTGGGGATTTTGATCTCCGGACGCTTATAACCACCGGGGAACAACGTCCTTTGCGGTTGTTGATCCTGCTTGCTGTTATTGGATAAGAACGAACCATTTTTCTCAATGCAATTGATGAATGAACCGGTGGCGCGACGTGAGTGGAGGTGGAAAAGTGATGGCGGACGATGGTGGTGGTGGTGGTGGTGGTGGGTGAAGAGAGGGCGGTGTGATGGTGTGTGGAGTGAAATTGAGTGGTGGAGGATGGATACCATTAGCGATTTGAATCGAAGAAGATGTACATACAGAAAAAAATGGTGTGTGTTTGTGTGTGTGTGTGTGACTGTGTGTGTTTATCTTCCGTGATTTCTGTGGAGGTGATGATAACTGAGATTTCCTTTTCTTTTCTTATCTTTCTGAAACTTTCTTCACGTGGTTTATTATAATGAGTGAATTACATGTTTGGTCCTTGTACTTTTAAAAAATCGTGGATTAGGTCCTTTGAAGGTGTTAATAACACTTGTGGTTAGGGGTGCTCACGGGTTGGGTTAATCGGGTTGAAGTCATTTGAACAACCCAATCCAATTCTTGCGGTTTGAATAAAAGTAACACAATATCAACCCAATACCTACAATTTAAAATTTTTACAACTCGATTAGACATCGGGTTGATTCGAATTGAGTTATTTCGCGTTGGTTGGGGCTAGGTTGATCGGGTTTTTGAATACCCCTACTTGTAGTCATGGAAACCAAAAATCGGGTGGCTCGATTAGACGGGTTCAGGTGTGCAAACTAAAAATCTGATCTGGTTTTCAGGTATGGAAACCAAGTCTTGAATTTTGGGTTTCAGGTTCGGGTTGGTCATGTTTCGAGTATAATTATATGCAAAAAACATATAATATTCATATCGAGTTTGATAAATCATTCATACCGAAAGGGTCTAGTGTTTTAGTCACCTTTCAATGGCTCCCTTAATTATATGATTGGAATGATTGATGAAAGTGATAGTAGGTTTAGCATTTAGAAAAGAGTAAGGTTGTCTAAGATTTGGAATTTTTGAAGGATAATTAGATAAATAAATAATTTTACAAAATATCTAAAAATTATATATATTTTGGGTTTTCGGGCGGGTAAATGGCTAAGAATCAAACCCAACCTAAACCCTAATATTCCCCAAAAGTCGGGTTTTAGATTTTTGGATTTCGGGGCATACAGGTTTTGCACAAATCCAACCTAAACCCTAATATCCCCCAAAACCCAAAAGTTGGGTTTCGAAATTTTGGATTTCAGGGCATACGGGTTTTACACAAACACCTCATTTTCGGTTTGGGTTTTCGGAAATAACTAAATGACACTTATACCTTTGATAATAGAGAGAAACTGTAACACCCTAAAAACTGGGTAAATTTAAAATTTGAAAATTTCGCCATATTACGTTTATAAATTGAGGGGAAATTTAAAGCTGCAATGTTTGATATGGAATAACTTGACAAAATGACATCCTAAAAAGGGGAAAGTATAAACGTTTACGAAATTAGAATTGAAATGGAAACGAGGACCGACAACCTACTTAATCTAAAACATTCTAATCTAGATTATTGGGTGTCATCATCATCTGTACTATATTATAAAGCACGGATAAAAAACTCTTAAATACAAATTATTTGGCATAAGGTACCATCATTTTATGCAATATTTTAAAATTTTCTTAATTTACAAGTATCAAAGGACAAGATACATATTACTACTGCAGACTTCTAACACCCACCAATTTGGTATGTGCAGACATTTTCATATATCACTATTAATTAATATATTATATTATATTAATATAAATTTGTTTTAATTATATTATTAACTATGTAATTGGTTATTTTTTCTAAATGTCATTGAAATATATAAGATAATCATTGAATTCTAACAAAATATTTTTTTTTGTAACACCCGGAAAATTTAAGGTAAGTGATTATAAATGTCAATGTGTTCTCGTTACATTTTTTATGCAGAGTCTTTTGATGTTTAAATTGTTTGTCTTTAGTTAAATCTCATTGGTATAATTGGTTCATCTCTTTGCACGAACATTCTAAGCTGTAACGAAGATTTTCGGGTCTCAGAGGCTTGGTGCGACAGTGCCAAGGGCACAATCGCAGGGCACAGTCGCGGGGTTTGTACCGTAGGTTCGTGTGTTGGTGCGATAGTGACCACGCGACAGTGCCAAGGGCACAGTCGCAGGGCACAGTCGCGTGCTTGGTACCGAGAGCTTCGGGTTGGGCGCGATAGTGACCGCGCGACAGTGCCATGGGCACAATCGCCGGGCACTGTCGCCGGCGGGGTCTGAGAGTATAAAAACCCAACTTTGACTATTTTGACCTCACTTTTGCAACTCAGTCATTTTGGGGCCGATTTAGAACACACTTGGGGCGATTTTCTTCTATCTTGCAATCCTCCAACATTTATTGAAACCCTAGAGTACTTGGAGACATTTATTGGGGTTTAAGGAAGCTAAAGGATCATCGAAGTGAAAGCATTCAAGTCAATCAAGCCTCAATCTTCTCCTCATCTCAACCAAGTTTTCTAGGTTTTTGTGTAAAACCCTAGATAGTGAGTTTCCTCCTAATATTTTCAATTGAGATACATATCTTGTACATTTACTTACTTAGCATTTCATGTTTACATAAAAGTTGATCACATGATAAGTTTGACCTAACTGCTATATTTGAGTTGTGGTAAGTATAGCCTTGGTTATTATTGTGGATATTGAAGAGGTTATTATTCTTGGTATTTGAGCTTGATAATGACTTCGGTCATATAACGGATGATTGCATTGCCTTAAAGAAAGAGCTTTCCTGGCTCAACTCGAAAGGTCATTTACAAGAATTGACGGAAAAGAAAGATGCACGTCCCATATCCCCAGAGCATGCTAAGGTGGTTAATTGTATCACCGGAGGTTCTGATATTTGTGAGACCACATATTCAGCTGCTAAAAGACATGCCAGTCGCGGTCCCGACGATCGACCAATTCCAAAGGAGGCACGACTCAAAGAGGACGCAGAGCTAGAGGCTATGCCCTTGACGTTCGACCAAGCGGATCTCGATGACGTACATCAGAAACATCATGACGGACTAATTATCCAATTGAGCATTGGAAATTGTCTGACAAAAAGGATATTCGTCGACGGAGGTAGTTCAGCTAACATTATCTTTTTTGATGCAATGAAAGCGATGGGCATTGACAAATCCGAAATTACACGACGTTCGACCACACTCGTTGGATTTAATGGTGGAGAGACAAACACCATGGGGGAAATCACACTTCCAGTATATGCTAAAGGAATCAACAGACAGACGAAATTCAATGTCATCGAATGCTCATCAGCTTATAATGTTATCCTTGGGCGACCTTGGATTCATGACATGAAAGTTGTACCTTCGACGTACCACCAAACTTTGAAATTTCCCACGCAATGGGGGTACAGGAGATCAAAGGCGAAAGAAAGGTTGCTAGGGAATATTACAAAGTTTCCTTAAAGCCCCCGAAGCAGACAGTATAGCAATTACAGAACCAGGACGTTCTTGGGTCTGACGACGATTATCGCTTGGAAGTTGTCGTCTTAAACCAGGATAAGCCTGATCAGATGGTTTACATAGGTTCGACGCTCGACCCTTATTTCAAAAAGTAATTAATTTCTTTTTTGCAGGACCACTATGACTGTTTCGCTTGGACGCACGAAGACATGGTGGATATCGATCCGAGTATTATTTCTCATAAACTCAACATCGATCCATTATTCAAACTCGTTCAACAGAAAAGACGGAAATTTGCTCCCGAGAGAAATAAGGTTATCAACGATGAAGTTGATAATTTGCTTAAAACGGGAAAAATACGAGAAGTCAAGTATCCAGATTGGCTCGCCAACGTTGTTGTCGTCCAAAAGAAAAATGGTAAATGGAGAGTATGCATTGATTTCACCGACCTTAATAAAGCTTGCCCAAAGGATCCATTTCCATTGCCACATATCGACTCTATGGTCGAAGCTACAGCAGGACATGAGTTACTCACGTTCATGGACGCATATTCTGGGTATAACCAGATATTGATGCATAATGACGACCAGGAAAAAACGGCCTTCATGACAGATAAAGGTATTTATTGTTATAAAGTAATGCCTTTTGGTCTTAAGAATGCAGGTTCGACAAATCAACGATTGGTGAATATGATGTTCAAAGAACATTTGGGCGACACTATGGAGGTATACATCGATGACATGCTTGTCAAATCAAAGCATATGGACGATCATATAGGACATCTGAAGCAGTCGTTCGATATCTTACGTGAATATAAAATGAAGTTGAATCCGACAAAATGTTCTTTTGGAGTTCGAGCTGGAAAATTTCTCGGTTATATGGTCACACGACGAGGAATTGAAGCTAATCCAGATCAAATCAAAGCAATTGTCGAATTAAAATCGCCTAGAAATTTTAAAGAAGTCCAACGTCTCACAGGACGGATCGCAGCGCTGAATCGTTTCATCTCTCGATCGTCCGACAAATGTCATTTATTCTACAATGTCCTACGAAAAAATAAAGGTTTCGAGCGGACTGACAAGCACGAAGAAGCGTTACAACAACTCAAAAAATACATGATGTCTCCTCCTTTCCTCTCTAAACCTGAAAAAGGTGAAGCCCTTCAACTCTACCTAGCCGTCAGCACTAATTCGGTAAGTGCAGTTCTTATACGAGAAACCGACGGACGACAATTGCCAATTTATTATGTAAGTAAAACTCTACTAGACGCTGAAACCAGATATTCGTCTATAGAAAAACTTTTACTTTCGTTAGTCATTGCTGCTAAAAAGCTACGACATTATTTTGAATCACATCCTATAATTGTGGTAACTAACTTTCCATTAAAGTCGGTTTTAAGGAAACCTGAACTAACAGGACGACTAGCTAAATTGAGCATTTACCTCAGCAATTTTGATCTGGATTTCAAGCCCAAAACGGCGATCAAGTCACAGGTCCTGGCAGATTTCGTCTCAGATTTCAGTCCAGAAATGGAAAACACAATGACATCCGACCAGTTAATTGTGGCGACTTTGCACGACACTACTTGGACGCTCGACGTTGATGGTTCGGCGAATATACGCGGCACGGGCCTGGGTGTCGTCCTACAGTCTCCACAAGGGGGCAAAATAGTATACTCCATACGATGCGATTTCAAAGCAACAAATAATGAGGCAGAATATGAAGCACTGATTGCAGGAATCAAAATAGCTCACGACTTGGGGGCAACACATTTGCATGTCCGGAGCGACTCGTCCCTAGTTGTTAACCAAGTTAATGGAGAATTTGCGGCAAAAGATTCAAGATGATTGCTTATTATAAAATAGTAAAAGAAGAAGTGAAGAAGTTCAGTCGCTTTATAATTGAACAGATACCAAGAGATCAGATCACTCAAGCCGATGCACTAGCCAATTTGGGGTCAGCACTTAATCGAACGACATTCGACAATATCCCGGTAGTTCACCTTGCAACCCCGTCCATCAAGGAAGATGATAATATTTCGGTCGCACCAATTGAAGAAGAAAATTCTTGGTCGGACGACATTAGAAATTATTTAGAGCACGATCAATTGCCCGATGACAGAATGGAAGCGAGAAAAGTTAGATTTAAAGCATCAAGGTATGTTATGATCAGAGGACAATTGTATCGAAGGTCTTCGACTGGTCTGAATCTGCGATGTATCACCAACAAGGCTCAAGTACACAAAATCCTACAGGATATGCACGACGGTGAATGTGGAAATCATTCCGGAAGCCGCAGTTTAGCCAATCGGATATCGCGACAAGGTTACTATTGGCCAACGTTAAGACAAGATGCGACCAGGTATGTACAGTTATGCGACGCGTGTCAAAGACACACAAGTATGTCACATAAACCTTCTGAACCTTTGCACTCGACTTTGATCACATGGCCCTTTATGAAATGGGGGATGGATATTGTTGGGAAATTACCACCTGCCCCCGGGCAAAAGGTATTCCTTTTAGTTTTAACAGATTATTTCTCTAAATGGGTCGAAGCAGCGGCTTTCTCTCAGGTCCGAGACAAATAGGTCGTTTCTTTTATCCAGACTAACATCATTTGTAGGTTTGGAGTTCCATCTGAAATAACGTGCGACAACGGGACACAATTCATCAGTGATCGAATGAGAAGATTTTGCGAAGAAAGGAACATCAAGTTGGTAACATCAACACCTCGATATCCACAGTCGAATGGTTTAGCCAAGTCGAGTAATAAAACTATCATTAATTCACTCAAGAAACGACTCAAAGCTGCCAAAGGGAAGTGGGTGGAATAATTGCCTTCCGTTCTATGGGCTAATCGTACGACACCTCGTACGTCCACAGGACAGACTCCCTTTTCCTTAGTCTATAGATTTGAAGCTGTGTTACCTATTGAGGTACGTCTACCGACTTCAAGGCATACGCCCATTGAACATAATTTAGTCGACTTAAGTTATGACCTCGACGCCCTAGAGGAACTCCGAGAAGCTGCTCATATTCGCATGGCGTCGCAAAAACAAACTGTCGAACGACATTTCAACAAAAATGTCCAGGTCAAAGTTTTTAAAGAAGGCGACTACGTCCTACGACGAGTGTTTCAAAACACTCAAGAGCCTAATGCAGGTAAACTTTCCAGTAAGTGGGAAGGTCCTTATCAAATCTCTAGTGTCGTGGGTAAAGGAGCTTATAGAATCCAAACCCTCGATGGTCAAGATATCCCACGAAGCTGGAATGCAGTTCATCTAAAGAGGTATTACTTTTAATTCTGTGAAATTAATTTCTTTGATTATTTTTTAAGAAAGATTACTGACTTAAGCATCGGAGGGTCGTTGGTCAAACCAACAACCACCCCACTAATATTGTTTTTCGCAGGGACGCGCGACTTATTTGAAATCTTTGTGTCGAGTGAAACTCATGTGATCACACGTATATATTCGATATTAATAAATGACAAAGGTTAAATCCTGCATTTGATATTCTTAGACCCAAGAACCATTATTATGAATTGCCTAAGGTCGATCGAAAGTTTCAGTTGATAATGATATGGTTGTATGACTAATGCAACTGTTTATTTACCTATTCGACGAACGATTACTTATAAAGATGAGTAATAAGTATTGACAAGCAAAAAGAGTTGTTTCATAGAAAGTCAAAAATACAAATATAAAGGACGACCACATACGGTCGACCTTCAGGTGAAAAGTTCAAAAAAAGCTAAGTAGGAGGAGCGCCAGATTGTTCTTGTACGACGTCCGTCCTTGCTAACACCTCCTCTTCCCCGCCATCGCTCCCATCCAGATCGTCATCCTCGTCGAGGTCCCTTTCAGTCCCCACCTTCTCAAGATAAGTCTTGAGATCTTCGGCAGCCGACGCCATGGGATTTTTCCCACTTAGATGACGTCTCATCAAAGCAGCCATGGCTGTAAGACGGGAAAAGGCTTCAAGTTGTTGATTTTCCTCCTCCAAATCTTTGACGTCGCCTTCCAAACCCTCGACTTTCTTTTGAAGAGACGCAACTTCATCAGCATCAGAAGCAGCGTCGGTGGTGGCTTTTATTTTCTCGATCTCCAGTTTGGTTGTTAACGCCTCAAGCTCAAGGACGCGATCCCTAAACTCGACCTTCTCTTTTTGAGCTTCAACGAGTTTAGCCTTAAGGCTCTCGACCTTCACCTTCTCAATCTCGACCGCTTTTAAAGCGACCTTTTCCTTTTCAAGAGCCTCATCAACTCTCTTCTTTACTTCAGGAAAAGACGCCCTCAAACCTTCTGTTTGAGCATAAAAGCTCAAACAAGCTTGAAAAGCCTACAACAGTAGCAAAAGGATTAAAAACAGAACAAATAAACGAAGGAAAGAAAAGTTAAAATGTAATTACCATGAAGGAGAGACCAGCGGCATGGGCTCCCGTGTCTTCCAACCTAGATTCCTTGTAACGATCATAAAAGGTTGGAAGAAGGAATTTTGCCAAATGGGGAAAAATGACGTCTCTTTCGAGAACGTCATTTACCATGAAATCAGTTGGGAGAGTAGCTTTGAAAGTCATTTCTCCCACTTTTTCCTTATTCTTCTCCTCACCTTTAGAGGAAGAAGGAGGCTTCTCAAAGCCCAACACTCCCGACAAGGGAATGTCCTTCGCCGCCTTAGTCGAACTTCCCAATTCGACACCGGTAACGGTTTCCTTCGCAGGTGTCGCCCCTGAAAGGGACGACAAAGAAGCCTTACCTGTCTTCTTTGGTGAAGTCTGGGGTTTGCCTCGAAGACGCTTTGGATCCACCCCCGTAGGAGGGGCAGATCTCTTCTTCGATTTCTCTCTGCCCTGACGGGTAAGCTCCAGTTGTTCGGCCCGTCTCTGAGCAGCCGACTTCGTAGATGAATCTTCTGGACGAAATAAAAGAGTTAGAAAAGACATGTAACCTCCGCAATAAAAGAATTCGAACGACGTACCAGTCATCTATTCTTCTTGCTTTTCTTCTCTTTCTTCTTCTCTCTCCTCTCCTTGATGAGAACCTTCGACGGATGGAACCTCCGCGACAAAGACGACTTCGTCTTCCTCGTCGTTCGACCGAACAGAAAAGAACGGTCGACAATACTCTTCTCCAAGATCCTTTGAATCTTGTTTAGAGAATCTCTATTTGGCTTCACTTTAGTGAAGTCAATCACTGCCAAACAAAAGGAAAGACACCATTAGTATACATTATAAAACGCACGACACACGACAAAAACATCCGACAAAATAAGAAAACCTACCCGACTCGTTCCATCCAGAAGAAAACCATTGGCTATCCTCATCGTTCAAGGATGCCACCTGGAGGAAAACATAGTGGCGTTTCCAACCACGGTCGTTCACCGCAGTATTATGCACCAGTACGGTATCTCCTTTTGTTCGAGGGAATAAACTATATCTATGATAGTTATCCGCTCGAATGCTATAAGCAGTTAGAAGGTCGTTCAAATTGAACGGAGCCCCCCAGTCGGCCGTAAGACGATCGACCACCTGGACAATCCGCCAGAATTGAGGCATCAACTGTCCAGGCGATAAGTCAAATGTATCTAAAAACTCCCTGACCAAGGGAATAAATGGCCAAGAAAATCCTATTTTGAAGGGATACTCGTATAAAATGCCATATCCCTTCGGAACTTCATCTGGTCGTAAATCTTCCGGCGTCACTAGATTGACACCCTCTGGAATCCTAGCTAATTTTTTGAGGTACTCTAGATTTTCTTCTTCCTTGTAAACACTAATAGGTTCGCTCGACATATTGAAATCAGGAACACTCACAGTCGCCTTCCAGTAACTAAGGCAATCCTAAGCTTTTCTAGGCTTCTTAGCTAAAGATTTCTTACACATAAACTGATACAAAGGAAAAGAACTAGAAATCGTACCTTAAATAATGTTCTAAACCTCGAATCTAGAAATAGGAAAGGATTCTGGTCAATCGAAAACTGAATCTCGCCGGAGATGTGTATTCTTTGAAAAGGTAAGCGTAGAAAAAGGATAAGATTAAGGAAAATCCTTATTTATACTGTAATTTGGAAACCGAATCGTCAAGAAATCAAATTGTCAATTGACACGTGTCACCCGTGTCAGGCGAAGCACTCGAATACGACCTTCCGATATGTGACACCTGTCCCTAATTAGTTGTCTAAATTGTTATTTTCGCAGGGGATAACATCATTATCTAGTTGGAAACAAACTTATTTAGTTATAGTTAAGTTACCCGCGTTTTTCCTTTCAGCACATGTCATGTTTTTAAAATTTAAATTTCAAAAAGTTGCCGCTTGAATTTTAAATTTAGGGGCAAACTGTTTGGGTAAAAAGTCCAACAGTCCATGGTCGACTAAAACGATCAAATATCCATCCGACAAATACCCTCGTATGACCTGATTTCAGTTACTAATTGGCAACATACGTTATATTATGTTTAAATGCAGAATTCAAAGGCATTCATGACAAGATATTGTAACGGAAGACATCATCAATAGCAATAAGCATAACGGACGCTGTCATCAATATCAGAAACGGTCATATGCATTCAATACTTGGGAAACGGAAATATGGAGTATAAATACAAGGCTGGAACTTCATATTTGGACATCTGATACTCAGACCTAAGAAGCTCACAAATTACAATCTAAAGCTCACTCATTCTCTCTTGAAGTTCATAAAATTTACTACTGTTTGTCGTACGACGCACAACCGAAGTTTGAATACATACGACGCACGACAGACTTTATTTTGTTACATTATTTTACATTGCATTATACTTGTAACACTTGTTTTAAAGGACGACGTCCCTGATTGACGTTTGATATGCGTTAATTATTTAATGCATATCAAGTCTTTTTATTGATAATTTAGGTCTGTTTACATTCTATATCCCGAAGTTTGAGTCATTTTATTCACTTATTTTCTCTTTTATTGTTTTATGGAGCTAAGGTATTGAATGACTTGTTTTACGACTTAGAATGGCTAATTAATATCTATTTTTGGCAGATTTATAAGTCCATACCTATGCTGCAGCAGCCATGCTGCAGCATCTCTGCAGCATCGGACGATGAACAACAGTTTGAAGGGAAGAAAAGGAGCTTATGGTGGACAACTTGCAAAAATATTTTGGGCAGATTTGGGAGTTTCCTGGATCTGATTTGTGGCTGGAAAATATATTTTGAATCTCCTTTTCTTTATTTTATTGTTCATGATGTCATCTTTTAGTACAATTATTATTATATTTTTGTGAATTGTCTTTTTTGCCCTCCCCTTCCTAGTAAATAAAGGAAGCTTGGGAGGTGTTTTGAGGACACATGATCTTCTTACTTACTTGCAATCTTAGCTAACTTGTAGAACATTTTAGAATCTCTTTTGTGATCTTTAAAAATCAAAGTAAGAGAATTGACACTCTCTTGGTTTGATTATTAAAGTCAAGTAATTTAGTAATATATTGAAGTTCTTATTTCTTGCATTTTTTATTTACCGCAATTTATTTATCGCAATTACTTTATTGTTATTTACTTTATCGTCATTTACTTTATCGTCATTTACATTCTTGTCATTTACATTCTTGTCATTTACATTCTTGTCATTTACATTATGTCTTTTATTTTATGTCATTTATTTTACGCATTTACTTTCCGTATGAGTAACTAATTTTATTAGTATGGGTGTTTGACGGAAAGGTGGGATTTTAAACCAAAGAAAGGTGGGCATTGTTTCGCAATAACAATGATCCACCATTTCATTCAAGTTTTATAAATATCAATAATACTTCTTGACGAACCGATCACTTGCTAAAGTGTTAAAGAGCCGTGGACTTAGAGATAAGCCACGAAAAGCACGTCCGTTTGAATGATATAAGAAGTATACTTGAGAGAGTTACTGATAAGGACAATTATCATTTATATCTTTCTAAACTGATTTATTCTCGACAAGTTGATCGCTAATCATTAGTGTTAAAGTGTAGAGGACTTAGAGATAAGCCTCTTCGAACACGTCAACTTGAATGATATGGGAATCGGCTCGAGAGAGCGGTTTTTGCAAAGAGATTTGTATCTCTATATATTTTGAGGACTCTATTCCACACTATGAATAGCTGGAGACTACACAGAGATGTGTTTAGTTGAATCTAAACAGTAGTGTGAATATTGAAGTCCGAGAGGAATACCCTCAAAACAGATGGTGTATCTTGATGTGGCATAACTTCATGCTGCAGCATGCCTGCAACATGGCCCACTGGAAATTGTGTTTAAATCCCACCTGAAAGTCTAACACCCGTACTTGTTTTATTCTCTGTTAACTAATTCAAAGTGATAACTCAACCAAACCAAAGTCTTCAAATTCGCCATCTGAAATCATTTCTTTCTTCTACTTTTTATTAAACTTTTACTCCAGTCTTTGTGGGACGATATCCGGTACTTTACCGTTTTATTACTTGAAAGACGATATTAGATCTCATTGTATACTTGCTTTGAGGTTTAATTAGCACACGTCTATAGGTGTATTCCAAGCACTGTCAACGTCCATAGTGCACGACGAATCTCACTCGTCCGCGGTTTTTACCCATTTTAGGGGTTTTTCGCGTCACCAATTCTCTCGTCTTATTTACTTTATTTTTGTTATAGTCGTACGATTATTGTCGTTACTTTCTTTGGTTGGATTAAGCTTCACGTTTACCTTAAATTTTCCTTGGGAGATTTTTGGCATAAATAATGTATGAGCTCATGCTTTGGCAATTTACACATACCATATTTCCATTTTTTGGAAATTTTTGTTAGCCCCATTTTTGGGGTGTTACAAGTTGGTATCAAAGCTTTAGTTTAGGTGAACTAGATGTCAATTCTAGTATACCTAGACTTAAACTGGTTATGTTTATAGAATCACTGTCCATTAGGGTAGGGCATTCTTAGGTGAGAAGAGTACTAGGATTTCGGAATTACATTGATTGAGATTTATGATGATGATAACAAGGATTCTTATGTAAAATACGTTCACAATCTCACTTGGCCAATGTTGTTATGAGTTTATAATTACGTGAGCATACTTGAAATTGTTATTATGATGATTGATCCTTGTAGTAGTACGTATTGCACCGATTATCTTTTAAAGAATTAACCGGTATGACTTCTATCATATGTAGCAGCTCCTAATGGTAAACACGAGGAGTCGGGTCGGGGTGACCGAGGATGCAAATGAGGCGAGTGTAACCACCCCGGAGGTTACTCGGCAAGCAAACGAAACGACAAATCAAGTCATTCCACCGATACCCCAAATGTTAGAGGGGATCATAGATGCGGTTCCTCATGTGAACTTGGAACCCGAGAACTTGGTTGTTCAAGAGGCGGACCCTCAGTCAGTCCTATTGGCCAGCATAATGCAGATGATGAACTCTGCAATGGACAAACGAGATTGATAACTGCGTTATCTGACGGGTTTTCACCCTCCGAATCATAAGTTTACGGCTCGTCTTGAAGCAATAATTGGTATTTTGGACTAATATTTTGTGCAAGTGTTATGTAGCATACAAGATGTCAGATGGAGGTAAAAATGCTTACTTATACTCCATTTGGACGTCCCGATTGAAGACGGTATCGAACCAAGTGAACGAGTGAAGAAAAAAACGAAAATCATAACCTCAGCTATTGTGCCAGGCGATTGTGACATGTGTCACTATCGCTGGCACAATCGCCCAAGATGTACCGCGGGCATGTTGAGCCTGGCGATTGTGCCAGGCGATTGTGACATTGTCACAATCGCGGGCACTATCGCGGTCGTGGTCTGCGGGTATAAAAAGTTGCAGAAAGTTAATGTTTAGGGTTATCTCGGGATTGTTGGAGGCTAGACCCTAGGGGAGTTGTTCTAAACCGTTTTCAGAGCAGAATAGAAGACTTTTACTGATTGGGAAGGTGGAAACAACTTTTGGAGCTCAAATTGGTAGTGTGTATCAATCATTGAGGGAGTTTTATCATTACACTTGTATTTTGTTGAGAAACAATGTATTTGGGTGCTGTCATCTTCTTCTCTATGGTTTTATTTGTTATTAGTAACATGAACTAAACCTTTTGAGGTTGGGGGAAGGATGGATTTTGGTTTTATACCGTTAGATATATGATTATTGCATTTTATTGAGTTGATACACTTGTTGGTTGAAGTTTGTCTATCTTGTTCTTATTGTTTATGAGATTGGCCATCTTATTTATCTTTTGGTTGTATTTCCTCTTGAGAAATTTTTTTTATAACTTGATAAAAGTTAGATAAACCTAGGGTGAGATATTGGATAGAGTTATACCAAGTAAACCCTAGTTTGTGTTTGTGATTCTTATGCTTAATGAGTTGAATGTTTATGTGTATTGGTTGAGAGACTTCAATATATATTGCATGATACATTCTTGCTATTGCTTGAGAGAGAGTAGTGAGTATATTTGGAATTGCTAAATTTAACCTTGTGTATTGAGTCATTTGAATGTGTGTTATTTATTTGTTGGTGTAATCCACATGAAATCCGACCCCTAGCCTTTCCTTTGTCACATAAATATTCTTTTTGTGGTGCTTAAATCAGTTGTTGAATAGTATTACCGTGCTTGCCTTCATTGTCTCTTGATAAGTAGTTAATTAATCATTCTCAAACCAATTTTATCAGCAGTTCAGTTAGTAGTTGTGGTAGCCTTTGTGGTACTTAACCTCGTAGTTCCTTGGATCGATACTCGTACTTAGTACGTATTACTTGATTGACACCGTACACTTGTGGTAGATTTGGAGGGTTGCATAAACCGTCTATCAGAGATGAGAGACTCATGAAAGTCTTGGAGGACCGGGATGCAAGCAACCGGAGGCATGAGACGGTGGGGGACAATGCAGTGATGGGATCTGGTGGTGCTGATAATGCACCTGGAACAGAAGAGCATGCAATCAGGGCTGCCAAGAGGAAAGAAGGGGGTTGTTCTTTCAAGACCTTCTTGTGTTAGTCGGGCTCCAGAATTCTCTGGGACGACCGACCCGTTAGTTTGTATGAGATGAATTCAAGATGTGGAGATGGCTTTCGAGTCAAGCGAGTGCGCGCACTCTCAGAGAGTCAAATTTGCCTCTCAGTTGCTTAGAGGGGATGCTTTAAGTTGGTGGAACGTTACCTGAAGAGCGCTCACACCGGAGGTTTTGGCCAAGCTCACTTGGCCAACCTTCAAAAAGAAGATCATGGAAAAGTATTGTAACGAGAGAGCGCTCGACAAAGGACAAGCTCAGTTTAGTCGAACACTTGGCAACGAAGAAGGAGGAGTTCCAAAAGCCTGAAGAAGGGTAATCTGTCGGTCGCCGATTATGCCAAACAATTCTTGGACAAGCTTAGTTTAGTCGAACACTTGGCAACGGATGAAGGGTCCAAGATTAAGGCCTTTGTGAAGGGATTACCGGCGGAGATGAAGACGGGCGTGAGGAACGCTCAAAAGGCTACTTTGCAAGAAGTGATTGAGGCATCCCAGTTGGTGGAAGATGATCTACTACAAGAGAGAGAAGAGAAGAGAAGAAATTGCAAGGCGGGAAGCATAAATGGGAGGGGCCAACCGGGCCCACGTGACCTTTTAAACCCTTTAACAAGGGAAGGAACATTGATCCGCGACGAGAGGCGAGATGGTGCCCCAAATGCAAGAGCAAGCACTTTGGGCCTTGCAACCCGAAACCGTTTTCTAGGGCTTTGGAGTGTTTCAAGTGTGGGCGAAAGGACCAGTGCCCTAAGCTACGAGTGCCGAGAACCGGGGCACATCAAGAGGGATTGCCCTAAGCTAGTCAAGGGTAATCAAGGGGTGTCGAGCAGGGAAGTGCCGAGGAAAGAAGTGCAACCTAAGGCGCCAAGTCGGTCCTTCAAGATGACTGCAGATGAGGCGAAAGAGACGACGGACGTAGTGTCGGGTACGTTTCTAGTGAACTCTCTACCTACCCGTGTTTTATTCGATTCCGGTGAGAATCGATCTTTTGTGTCTACCTCTTTTTGCAAGAACCTCACTACTCCTTATAGTTTGTTGAATGATGCGCTAGTGGTAGAGGTAGCCAATGGTGGGCACATGGTAGTTCGGGGTTGTTATGTAGGGTATACCTTAGAGTTAGATGGATAATCTTTCGTTATAGATTTGTTACCGGCCAATAGTGGGGGATTTGATGTGATAGTGGGGATGGATTGGCTCGCTAAGCACGACCCCGGCATCTTTTGTTCTAAGAAATTAATTCGAGTACCCTTGCCTAAGGGTGGCGAAGTGATAGTCTACGGAGAGAAGAACCGAGGAACCTGTAACACCCTTAATTCTGAAGATAGCAACTTGTTAAAATTTTTCTAAATACATCAATAAATGAATCATCTACAACAACAAATTTAGATTCAACTACAATACACATATTCCATCTTATTTATATAGACTATAAAGGACGGGTGCTACCAATACCCATGCATAGTCACTATCTCCATACTGCGGAAGACTCCACCGAATACTTACTTTCGGATCTAGCTAAGGCTCTACTCTTCACATAATTTCTAGAACCAACTCCCAACCTTGAAGCCTGATGCACATGCTGACAAATAAAAAGGGTTAGGCTTAACGCCTAGTGAGCTCAAGAGTTTTAACATGAACGAATATATCTTTAAAGGAAAGAGTGTAGTTTAAAGCAAAGTCTTTCAAAATATTATACATCAAAATAGAAACGACTCAATTTTCCAATAATATGCACTTTTAAAGACAACGCTCCCCAAACACACGTTTCTTGTAAGATGATGCAACCCGGAACTCACCCAAAGCGGGGTCATAGTTCGATACTCAAATGTGCTAAAATGTAAGTAATACTTCATATCCCAAAACACCCAAACTCGGGTGGGACATAATACTCGACCCTTAAATAGCGGAAAACAATCCATATAAATATGACACACCATCAAAACATGGAACTGAAACTTAATACTCACGCGACCATAAAATGGAATGAAATCCAAGTATCAAAACATGGACAATTAAATATCCAAAATACATCGGGCCGACAACGGGGGATACCTGTATCCGTGGAGAGTGGAGGAACACAAAAGTATGCCACTCAACTAACGTTCATCGCATGACACCTAACGGCATGAAAGCCAAAGTGTCCCTACGAATCCTTGACAAGTTTCACCCAAAGAGACGAGGTACCTTGATGCCAAAAAGACACCCGAAAGGCCCGACACACCCGAGGACTACAACCATGGCATTACCCCGACGGCGGAAATCTAGGCACACACCCACACAGTGGCGCCTAAGACTACCTCCTCCTAGTGCCTACTTGTCAAGTATTGGTCATAAAACATGAGTCCCGGAGTTCAACCCTGTACCACCCAATTGACCAAAAAATAAGACTGACTTATGTGCATATGGATCCAATACAACACGGTCTAAAAATACACGACTACACATGAGTGACAAAAGCACTCGAGCCTGTAATGATTATAAATATGCAATAAAATGCATCAAGATGTAAATCATAAATTGGACTCTACATTGAGTCATTAAAACCGGACAAATGTCCTCGAGACTCTTTTAAGCCAACACCGAGATAAATGCTCAAAATCCATATAACCAACAATTACCGGTCCCCCAAATAATGAAATTTCTTTAAACAACGTTTACGAAGACACATACCTCAAAGGCGAGATTAACCCAAAACTCAACTCATAATGGAACCAAAGGGTTTCCAAAGGGTTTATGAATGCAATTACACCAAAATGCATATAACATGAAATAGACTTCATTTGTACAAAATCGTCAAAGATGTATAACTCATAAAATAGATCTTTCTTGTACAAATCACCAAGAATACGTAAATCATGCTATTTAGTTGTTGAAATGTTCAGAACCCAATATAAGCATTTTAAGAGGTTAACACAACCCAAGTAAGACATATTTTCACTTCAAAATACACAAAACTTATTAGCAGTTAACCATTTTATGTAGAACACTTTAAAATAAACATTTTGGCATGTACACCGTTTTCACAAATCAACTTGAACTCACCTTGCTAGATTTAGGCTAAATCTAGACTTCACCCAACGAGCTCTTTTGAAGTCCGCTTGAATCCTCAAGCCGAGGACTTCCAAACCCTAGATCCAAACATACCAAACCACTTAGGAACGTTTTCCAAACATTACTTACTAACATCCTCAACATGATCAAAACCCTAGTTTCTTCAAAACTATCAAATTCGAGATTTGACAAACCAAACACTAGAGAAATACCAATGGAGCATCTATAACATTAAATCAAGGAAGCTTACCACTTAAGATGATGAGACTTTCCGAGAGCACCCAATCCAACACTTCAACCCGAGCTCCCAACCGTTGAACTTGATGAGGAAGATGAAAATGGAGGTTTTGTGATTCAAGATCCCAAGTAGCTAGATGGTGAGTAAACATGTGGTTTGAGGAGGAACCCCCCCCCCCCCCAAAATAGGTTAGGGTTCGGTTTTGGGGTTTGGGAGATAAAAGGGGAGAAGATAGAAATGAGAAGAAATGGTGAAAATCGCAACATTTAACCCATTGGTACGCCCAGGCTATAGTGCCAGGAGATTATGCCAGTGGCATAATCGCTGGCACAATCGCCAGACCTGTACCGTAGGTTCTCAACTTCGGCAATAGTGCCAGGCTATTGTGCCCTCTGGCACAATCGCTGGCATGGTCGCCCGGTTGCCTGAACTCCAAAAATCCGACTTTTTCAACGCCCAAACTCCCGATACTCCAAGGGACTTTAAACAATACATTTCCCAACAAAACTCCACTGTTTACAAGTCACAGAAATGTCCGGGTGACATTTACTTACCGAAAATTACGGGTGTTACAAAACCAATATGATTATATCGTCACTCAAGGCATGCAAGAGCCTAGCCAAAGGATGTGAGTCGTATTTAGCCTATGTGATCGACGCGAAGCTAGAGAAGAAGAAGTTGGAAGAGGTGGAGGTGGTGTGCGACTACTCGGATGTCTTTCCGGACGATCTCCCTGGACTTCCACCGGAACGACAAGTAGAGTTCCACATCGACCTTACTCCGGGAGACGCCCCGATTGCTCGTGCTCCCTACCGTTTAGCCCGACAGAAATGCAAGAGATGATGACGCAACTTCAAGAGCTTCTCAAGAAGGGATTCATACGACCGAGTTTGTCGCCGTGGGGAGCGCCGGTATTATTCGTGAAGAAGAAAGATGGGTCTATGCGGATGTGTATAGACTACCGCGAGATCAACAAAGTTACTGTAAAGAATAAATATCCACTTCCACGGATCGACGATCTATTCGATCAACTTCAAGGAGCGGTATGTTTCTCTAAAATAGACTTGCGATCCGGTTATAATCAAGTGCGGGTGAAGGAGAGCGATATATCGAAGACGGCATTCCGAACGAGGTACGGTCACTATGAGTTTCTAGTCATGCCGTTTGGATTGACCAATGCTCCGGTCATGTTTATGGACCTGATGAACCGAGTATGTTGACCCTTATTGGACAAGTCGGTTATAGTCTTCATCGACGATATCCTCATCTACTCTCGTGACGAGTTAGAGCATCGAAGACATTTGTGGGAAGTTCTAGAGATCCTTTGAAGGGAGAGGTTATTCGCAAAATTTTCGAAATGCGAATTCTGGCTACAAGAAGTGCAATTCTTGGGCCACGTGGTGTCAAAAGAGGGAGTAAAGGTGGATCCCGCAAAAATCGAGGCAATGATGACTTAGGAGCCACCAACGAGCCCAACGGAGATAAGGAGTTTCTTGGGCCTATCCGGTTACTACCGATGGTTTATCCAAGACTTTTCGAAGATCACGTCCCCGCTCACGTCGTTAACAAAGAAGAACGTCAAGTTTGTTTGTACCGAAACACAAGAGAACGCCTTCCGAACTCTTCAAAGGAAGTTATGTGAAGCACCGATATTATTCTTACCCGAAGGATCCGAAGATTCCGTGGTGTATAGTGACGCCTCTAAGTTGGGATTGGGTTGCGTTTTGATGCAAAGAGGGAAGGTAATCGCGTATGCATCGCGAAAAGTCAAGGAACACGAGAAGAATTACCCTACTCATGATTTGGAGCTAGCGGCGGTGGTGTTTGCCTTAAAGTTATGGCGACACTACCTTTACGGGACGAAGTGCACGTTATTCACCGATCACAAAAGTTTGAAGTATATTTTCGACCAAAAGGAACTCAACATGGGGCAAAGAAGGTGGTTGAAACTTTTGAAGGTTTATGATTGTGAATTGCTTTACCATCCCGGTAAAGCCAATGTGGTGGCGGACGCGTTAAGCCGGAAGAATTATGGAGGTGAAGGTAAAGTAACTTTTGCTAGGATCGAGGTGACTTCAAGCCTGGTGGAGGACATCAAGAAGAGTCAAGTCGAAGCACTTCGTGAGGAGAATCTCAAGGTCGGGGTCATGGTGAAGCAAAGGGAGTTATTGACGGACGATACTCGGGGTCTTAAGTTATTCCAAGGACGGATTTGGGTACCGAAGATCGGAGGAAACCGTGAGTTGCTTTTGGCGGAAGCGCACAAGTCTAAATACTCTATACACCCCGGTAGCACCAAGATGTATAGAGATCTAAAGTTGCACTATTGGTGGTCGGTGATGAAGCTCGATGTGGCCAATTATGTGGAAAGGTACGTCACATGCCTTCAAGTTAAAGCGGAGCATCAAAGACCTTACGGGAGCTTGCAACCGTTATCTATTCCGGAGTGGAAGTGGGAGCACATCACGATGGATTTTGTCACTAAGCTACCGAGGACGTTGAGAGGCCATGACACCATTTGGGTGGTATTGGATAGGCTTACCAAAAGTGCGCATTTCTTGGCAATGCGGGAGACGTTACCGATGGACAGACTAGCAAAGCTCTATATTGATGAGGTGGTGTCTCGTCATGGTGTCCCATTATCCATAGTCTCGGATAGGGATAGTCGGTTTACCTCCAAGTTTTGGGATGGTTTGCAAAGAGAGTTGGGCACGAAGGTTAAGTTGAGTACAGCGTATCACCCCCAAACCAACGGACAAAGTGAGAGGATAATCCAAACTCTCGAGGACATGCTTCGATCGTGTGTCATAGACTTTGGAGGGACTTGGGATTCGCATTTGCCATTAGTGGAATTCCCCTACAATAATAGCTACCATTCGAGTATCGGGATGGCTCCATTCGAGGCACTCTACGGGCGGAAGTGTAGGACACCGGTGTGTTGGCTCGAAGTGAGGGAAAAGCAATTTGCAGGACTGGAGATCGTGCAAGCAACGACAGATAAGGTAAAAGGTATACGAGAACGGTTGAAGGCGGCTCAAGACCGACAAAAGAGCTACACGGATAAAAAGCGAAGACCGATTGACTTCCAAGTGGGGAATCGAGTTATGTTGAAGGTGTCACCTTGGAAGGGGATCATCTGTTTCGGGAAGCGCGGGAAACTTAGTCCCCGTTTCCTTGGACCTTTAACTATTTTGGAGAAGGTCGGACTTCAAGCTTATCGTTTGGACTTGCCACCGGAGATGGACGGAATCCACCCTACGTTTCATGTTTGCTTCCTTCATAACTGTTTATCCGGAGAGGAAAGTGTTATCGCTTTGACGGAAATTCGGGTGGACGATGGGAACCGATGTGTAGAAGAACCGGAAGCCATTCTAGAGTCAAAGACAAAGCAACTACGACACAAGGAAGTGACTATGTTGAAAGTTCAATGGAAACACCACCGGGGTGCAAACATGACGTGGGAAGCGGAGGAAGACATGAGGAAGAGATATCCTCATTTATTTAGTAAATAAGTTTCAGGGACGAAATCCTCATTAGGTGGGGAGGATTGTAACACCCGAAAAATTTAAGGTAAGTGATTATAAATGTCAATGTGTTCTCGTTACATTTTTTATGCAGAGTCTTTTGATGTTTAAATTGTTTGTCTTTAGTTAAATCTCATTGGTATAATTGGTTCATCTCTTTGTGCGAACATTCTAAGTTGTAACAAAGATTTTCGGGTCTCAGAGGCTTGGTGCGACAGTGCCAAGGGCACAATCACAGGGCACAGTCGCGGGGTTTGTACCATAGGTTCGTGTGTTGGTGCGATAGTGACCACGCGACAGTGCCAAGGGCACAGTCGCATGATTGGTACCGAGAGCTTCGGGTTGGGCGCGATAGTGACCGCGCGACAGTGCCATGGGCACAATCCCCGGGCACTGTCGCCGGCGGGGTTTGAGAGTATAAAAAACCCAACTTTGAATATTTTGACCTCACTTTTGCAACTCAGTCATTTTAGGGCCGATTTAGAACACACTTGTGGCGATTTTCTTCTATCTTGCAATCCTCTAACATTTATTGAAACCCTAGAGTAGTTGGAGACATTTATTGGGGTTTATGGAAGCTAAAGGATCATCCAAGTGAAAGCATTCAAGTCAATCGATCCTCCATCTTCTCCTCATCTCAACCAAGTTTTCTAGGGTTTTGTGTAAAACCCTAGATAGTGAGTTTCCTCCTAATATTTTCAATTGAGATACATATCTTGTACATTTACTTACTTAGCATTTCATGTTCACATAAAAGTTGATCACCTGATAAGTTTGACCTAACTGCTATATTTGAGTTGTGGTATGTATAGCATTGGTTATTATTGTGGATATTGAAGAGGTTATTATTCTTGGTATTTGAGCTTGATAATATGTATTTTGATGAGCTATGGGTAATATTTGAGTATATGCATATTTTAGAGTTTTGTACCTAAATTATGTTTGGGATTGTTGGAGTCTTATACATGTATCTTTATGGGTATGGAATTATGTATAGAGACGGACATTGTACGTACATAGAACGAACCATGAGTAAGTGCTAGGAGGATGCAGTCTTAGGTGCCACCATAATGGTATGCGCCTAGACCTCCGCCATTTGGGGTAATGCCTGGGAGGTAGTCTTCAAGTGTGTCGGGCCTTCAGGATGTTGCTCAAGCGAGTGAACATCAAGGTACATTGACTTGAGGTAAAACTCATTGGTGTGATGGGTCTCCCCCATGATTGACCCCGTATGGACTTTGGTGATTGGAGCGTTATAATTGTTCATAACATGCTTTATATATGTATGCCATGTTTTTATGCAACTCACTAGACCCGTTTGGTCTAACACTTGATTGTTGGTATGTATCTCAGGTTATAGTGGCGCGAGCGCCAAGGAAGCCTAGACGACTTTAGTGGTGAGCTTAGGAGCATTTTTGGGATGCCAATATTGAAGACAATTCTTTTGGACATAGTTGACAACCTTTTTGCAATCTTATGTCTAGCGAGATTTAGATTAAACAGTTGTCATCTATTATTGCTTCTTATTACAAACTTGTAATTAACAGACATTTATTGTTCCTTTATGTATGAGCTCATGCTTTGGCAATTTACACATACCATATTTCCATTTTCCGGAAATTTTTGTTAGCCCCATTTTTGGGGTGTTACATTTTTATATAAAAAACATTATATTATTAAGTCTAAATTAAACAAATTTATAAAAAAAAACATTATCACTTTCTCAAAACCATCCAAAATCGTACTGTAAATCGACAAAAAAAAAACAAAAAACAAAATAAAACATTAAAATCGTGATGTATCTCGCTGCATTGCGCGAGTACGCTTCTAGTTTCCCAAAATACCGGTAAGTGTAATGCACGCTCTATCTCGTCAAATGCTATGTCCCAAAAAATGTTGACCCAACTCTCCGCTCAAGGATTAGCCACCCCTCCACTAACGGAACCTGATATGTATACCAAAGCAAACAAGTGTTAGGCTTGGAGCCTAGTGAGAACATCCAAAAATGTATGTGCAAGGAAATATAATACATTGGTGAACATTTAACAATTAACAGGGTAATAATAATAAATGAATCATCCCTTATGCGAGACGGGGGAGAACCGTTCCACCATAGGTTGTGACGGAACACATAAGTAGGCCACAACCCATATGGATCACTTAGTTGGAATGGTTATTTACCGACGTCAACTCTATCCATGAATCTTTAGCCGTTAGAACATCAACTCTATTCATGAATCTATAGTTTAATGTAAATATGGGTCCTACTCTACCCGAGTCTTTACCCGAAAGAGTCACCAAGTTCAACCCTATCCATGGATCTTTACCTTGGGACCTCAACATTCCAAAGTGTAACACCCCGATTCTTCGAAAGGTATCATTTCAAGTTAATACAAAAACCGATATATTAAGAAAAAATAATATATTTGATTTTGGGCTTGAATCCTTGATTTTATAGTATTGATAGATAAATGATTCAATTACGATTCCAACGGTTCTTTCCGAAGCGAAAACGGAGCTATAACGAAGAAGTTATGACCAAAACACTGTTTGGGCACATTTCTCGCGGTCTGTGGGACACACGGGTCGTGCGTTTTCCCTTCACAAATGCGCACGGGTCGTACGCTACATCAGAAGCAACAGCGGGTTAAAACCTGATTTCAGCCTCATTTCACCCAAAACTTCATTTCTTCATATCTTTTTCATCCTAACTCCGATTTCAGTGATTCAAGTTGCCACGGTTTCGTTTTTGAGAGCTCTTCAAGGATCTAGAAAGAGATTGGAAGTCTATTGGAGTATACAAGAGTATTTTGTGGTGGTAAGCTCCTCATCTCTCCCATTTTATCTTCTTCACCAAAGTTTTCTAGGGTTTCATCCACCCTTTGTTCTCCCTTTCATAGTTTGGAGGTTTGTAACCATTTTGGTGAAATAGAGGTGTTTTGATTGGTGGATTCAAGTTTGGGTTAAGGTAATCTTCTATTCTCTTCATTTATGGAAGTTAAGATTTCGGTATCAGTTGAGGTATTCATGTAGAAGGTTTGGAAACGTTTCTTTGTGGTTGATTATGATTATTTATGGTGGAATATGTATATTTATGGTTGGAACCTTGTGGATCTAGGTTTTAGAATATTTGGTTTGAAGAATCAAGTTCTTCAAGGAAATTTCTAAGTAGGTAAAATCTAGATTTAGTCTAAATCTAGCAAGGTGAGCTCACTAAACCCTTTTGTTAAAACTAGATACACATCATAATCTCCTATTGGTATTATTGTAACATTTCTCATGTTGGTTACCTTTATGTGTTCAAATACTTGATGATAACATTATGTACAATACGTTGGATTATCTTCTATGAGTATTTGCCATGCTTCACTCTATTGGTTGAATATTTGGGATTTGCTCCAAGAATGTACATTAATGGCATTTTGGCATGATATGGATTATATGTGGTTTAGTAGATGATAAATTCTACGAGGAATGCCTTTTGGCAATTTAATATCTAAACATTGATTATGTTGGTATTTGGGTCTCATGATAGACTTATGTGATAGGATGGTGGCATAGTACCCATGGTTGGTATCGAAATGCATTGGTAGATATATACCTCAAGACCTCCTATATGTATTATGTTGGACGAACCAAGTCAGTAGGCACTAGGAGGATGTAGTCTTGGGCACCACCGTGTGGGTATGTGCCTAGACCTCCGCCATCCGGGGTATTGCCATGGTTATAGTTGTCGGATGGGTCGGGCCTTTGGGTGTCACTCTTGGTAGTGGCACTAAGGTACATTGTCTCTTAGGTGGAACTGATTGGTGCTACAAGTATCCCCTGTTGACTCCACATTGTTGAACTCTGGTTAACTGCTGATAAGAATTGTAATTGTTCATGCATGCTTATTATTGTTCAACTCACTAGGCTTTTTGGCCTAACACTTGCTTGGTGTCGATGTGTATCTCAGGTTCTAACGGCGCCGGTTCTAAGCTGGCTTAGTGCTTGGGTGAGAGCTTGGGGAATATTGCGTTTGGACTTACTTTTGGTAGAAGAACATTTGGGTTTATAAATGACACCCTTAACTGTAATCTCTCTTCTAGTTATGGAAATTAGATTAGTTGGTTGTCATTTGTTGTCCGTTTAACTACGAATGTATTTAAACAGGTTTGTGTATTTTCCCCATTGTTGGGAGGCTCTTGCTATGGCAATTTTAAATACCGCATGTCCGTTTTTTTCGGATTTTTGTTATCCCTATTTTTAGGGTGTTACACAAAGCTAACACGATTCACCAACATGGCAATTTGAATTTAACTATAAAATTCCAAATACCTAAATCTCATATAGCACCATGTCATTACAAGGTAAATCCATCATACATGTATAACAATTCTTTTCATGTAATCTCATTCCACCCAACATGGGAAACATATTAACATAACGTTCCACATACACAAGTGTCATTAACACATTTAGACCATAGACTCACAAATCTAACTTTCCAATATAAACCCAAATAAATAATTTCACCCATTTGATTTCACAAGTTTCATAATACATAAATAATAATGTTTATCATCCCACCAACATTTTAGGTCATTATACTTCATAACATCACCATAGTGTCAAAACCCTAGATTTTGACCTAGATAGTTCAAGAACACAAAATGGAGAAAAATGTAAATATTTAAAGTAATGTAAAAAAAAGGTTTTCATGGAAACATATAAGCATTTAATTGTGAAAGATGAACTCACACAATAAGGTTTTGATGAAAACCCTAAACCCTAGTTTCTTTATCTTGAAGAGGATGACAAGTAGGAGATGAAGGAGTTAAGTCTTTAATCTTGAATCTTCGGTTGGTGGAGTTAAATTCTTGCAATAAATGTGGAATCAATGCCCCTTAAAACCCCTAGAATCAGTATAGGCAAAGGAGATGAGAGTTGAGAGAGTTTTGGAGGAATAAATGAGGAGTGATAAGAGAAATAGGATAAAATCCCGTATTTAAGCCCATCAGACCGTTGCCGACGACCTTGTCAAGCGATAGTGACCATGTCACTATCGCAAGGCATTCTCGCAAAGAATGTACCATAGGTACATGGCCTCCTGCGACTTTGCCAAGTGAAAGTGACCATGTAACAATCGCAAGGCATTGTCGCCAATTGTGTACCGTAACCCCTTCGATACCGACGATTATGACACTGGCGACAGTGACCATGTCACTATCGCATGGTACTGTCGCCCAGGCTCTTGGGCTTCGGATTTTTCGTGGATTTCGATAACGAATCAAACCCGACGTACACGAACAATATGTAACACATAAAATGCACATAATTGACATACAAAGATAATTTGAGGCATTCAAAGGTAATAAAGCTTACCAAAATTCCGAGCGTTACAGAAACTTTCTCCATTTTATAATTAAGGGTATAAAGGGAAAGTGTAGGTTTTTATTTTTATTTTTATAATGGATACTTACTTTAAGATAAAATAAAATAAAAATGTGGATACTTAATTTGGAACAAATGAAGAAGATGCTTAATTTATACATAATTCGATAAAATAAGACATGGCTGATATGCTTGATTTATAAATAATTTGATAGAGGGGTATTTTTGTCATTTAATCAAATTTGTTGTAAATAAGAGAATTACATTTTATGTTCCTATGGTTTGTTAAAAACTGACATTTTTGTCCCTATAGTTTTGAAATAACTATTTTCATCCATATGGTTCACAATTTATTGATATCTTTGTCCCTGAACCTAACTCTTACCTTTAAATATTGTATTAGGGACGAAAGCAATAATGAACTGTAAATCATAAGGACGAAAATAATAATGCACAACAAACCACAAGGATGAAAACAACAATAAATCGTAAATTATAAAGACGATAAAAATGGTAATTTCAAAAGTATAAGAACGAAAATAATAATTTTATGGGACGAAAAATACAATTTACTCCAAAACAATATAATATGACCAAATTTGATTGCCCTTTTAGTATTTTTGTAGTGATTGAGTGAACATAATACATTTTTTTGGTCATTGTTACAAGCAACAAAAGACCTCACAAATCCCCTAATGTATGTGGTAGTTCCGAGACACCATCTCCACCATGATCTTCGGCAAGATTTTCCGGCATCCGTGGTGGTGGTGACGAGAAGTCCAAACACACACCCCGAATCACATCTTCATAATCCTCCTCCACCACGTCATCCTCCTCCTGGCGGGAAGTAAGTTGATGATACTCCACAAGCTGGCGGAGACACTGGTTTTCCCTCGTTAGATTCGCGTTATCGTTCGCTAATCTTGATTTCTCGGCCAACAATGCCTCTAATTGAAGCCTCACCTACAAATTCAACACGTTCAATATTCCGACCACTATCAGTATCAGAGGATCTCCAACGACGACACCAAAATTTTACACAAAATGTACCTTTTTCACTATTCGTGTTTTCAATCCACACTAAAAATAGTGTAATGAATAGTAAAACTCCAAGTTGGATTTTGAAGTTTGAGATTTATGTATTTTTATTTTATTTTACTATATAATGACATTTTAATTTTACTTGTTACATATATTACAAATTAGATTTATATTCATTTATTAGTTTTAATAGATTAAATTTTTTTATGTATTCAACTTATATAAATTCACAGTTACTTTTTTATAACTTAATACCCAATAACATATTTAATTAAACACACACAAACATATATGGGAATTTAATTAAAATACCCTAAGTTGAAAAATCAGTATCTAATATGCCCCAAATCTTGTTATTTTTGCCAAAATACCCCATATGTCCGCGTTTTTTATACTCGTTTTTGAAAAAACGCGGACATATACTATTTGGGTCCGCGTATGGCTTGAAACGCGGACATACCCCTCGTCCAACCCAAAAAACGCGGACATAAGCCGCGTTCCACACAAAAACGTGGACACAACCCGCGTTCCAAACAAAAACCTGGACATACCCATTACTGAATTGTTGATTTTATTATAAATTTACAGTTTATACCCCTATAATTATTTAGTTAGTTTACTTTATACCTTCTACTTTTCTATTTTTCATTTTCTATTTTTATTATATAAACACATATAATCGTATATTAACTAAAATGCATTAAAAAAATACGTTTTAATTTTAACAAGTTATACTATTATAATCGTCTCTTCGATACCTTCGAAATGAGCTCAATATTGAATATTTTTGGATTTAATTATTTTATTATATCATATATATTAAAAATATGTTTTTATATATCATAAAATTATTTAACGTATTTTAGTTAATATACGATTATATGTGTTAATATGATGAAAGTGTAAAATAAAAAATAGAAAAATATAAAGTATAAAGTAAATTAACTAAATAATTATAGGTGTATAAAATTTTAATATATATGATGTATAATTAAATAATTAAATCCAAAAATATTCAATATTAGTCTCATTTCGAAGCTATCGAAGAGACGATTATAATGGTATAACTTGTTAAAATTAAAACGTATTTTTTTAATGCATTTTAGTTAATATACGATTATATGTGTTAATATAATAAAAATAGAAAATGAAAAATAGAAAAGTAGAAAGTATAAAGTAAACTAACTAAATAATTATAGGGGTATAAACTGTAAATTTATAATAAAATCAACAATTCAATAATGGGTATGTCACAAAAACGCGGGTTGTGTCCACGTTTTTGTGTGGAACGCGGCTTATGTCCGCGTTTTTTGGGTTGGATGAGGGGTATGTCCGCGTTTCAAGCCATACGCGGACCCAAATAGTATATGTCCGCGTTTTTTTCAAAAACGAGAACAAAAAACGCTGACATATGGGGTATTTTGGCAAAAATAACAAGATTTGGGGCATATTGGGTACTGATTTTTCAACTTAGGGCATTTTAATTAAATTCCCAACATATAATACCAAAAAACCCAACAAAAAAAATTAAAAATGCATGATGCAAACGATATAATTTAATTTGGAAATAGTGAAAATAGTATGACAATATAATTTATCAAGTTACTATAAAAATGAAAAATATGTAGGTATAATTTGTAAAATCAATATAAACAATATTATTGAAAATCTACATAATTAAATAAGAATATATCGAGAATATTCTATTTTAATGCAACAAATATGGTAATGCGTTGGATAAAAATCGGTATTTACACCATTTTTTCACCAAAATAGCGTTAAAAATGTTGTAATGGGTTGAAGATTTAAACCACCATACCAGATCATCTTCCTCCGGTGGAATTCCTTTCACAAATCCGTCGCGAAGCCGCCGGTTCTCCTCCTCAAGAATGCTGCATCTTTCTTGCATAAAACAAAGATCCGATTTCATCGATTTCACTTCACGAGCCAAGAAGCCTGCTTTTTTCGCCATCGACACCGCAATCTATATATATATTTGAAAAAACCATTAAACAAATGGGAATATTTCAAGATTGTGTTAGCATAATTATAAAACAGTTTTTTTACTAACATTTTTGGCTCTGTTGAGCTTCCCAAATTCTTTCTGGTTTTCATCAGATATTTCTTCTTGATCCAACTTTCTTTTCAACCCTCTTTTGCTAGATTCAAGATTCTGCTCATCATCATCATCAGCAGCAGCAGCAGCAGCATTTTCATCTTTATCATTTGATGAATTTTGGTTTCTTTTTGCATGTTCTAAAGAACTGTGAAGAACATCAGATAATGTTGGTGGTCTAGCAAGATCTTTGGCTCCCTGTAAATAACAAGATTATTCAATAACAGAATCCATGAACAACCCAATTTTTTAAAATGTTTTTAACATATTTATACCTATGAAATCCCATTGAATATTTGGTGCGATTTCAGTTTTAGACTTTCCTTTAAAGCAAACACGGGGTTGGAATGGGATCCAACTCCAAATCCCATAAAATCCTTCAAACCAAACGGCCCTTATTATTCATGAAAAAAACTGTCAAAGAATTAAAAAAAAATTCCACCTTTTTCCAATTATACCCCTTGTATTTTCCAATTATTTTCTCAACATGTTCTTTTAGGTCATCTTGTGAGAATATATAGAACCCCAATAATCTAGTCGATATAGGACTCCAATAGTCTAGTTGATATAGGACTCCAAGTCTCCAACACACCCCCTGCAACAAAGGCTAGACGGACACAGACTATCTAAGAGTGTTGAAAGGGAGTTAGACAAGTATAAATTGCCTCAAAATGTTGAGCCCCTAAAGTATTAGACCTCGACTCTAATACCATGTAAGAATATGTGGAACCCCATTAAATTACTCTCAAAAGAACCCATAAAAGAGAGGATGGAAGTTCCAACATATAATCTTACTATGGAATATAATTTATCGGCTAGCTTTTATGGATTTACCTACCAAACATGACCAATTTATCAACTAGTTTTCCGGCTAAAACACCTACTTTATCAAACATAACTAGCTTATCACCTGTTTTTCCAAACATAGCCCAAAAATATCACAAACAAAAACCAACCTCAATGCATATATCAAGATATAACTCATGAGAAACAATATCTAAGAAGGAAAAAAAAATCTTTTTGAGCTTCCGAAAAAACCTAAAACAATCATTCAAACAAAACTGTCTCTTTTCCCCCAATTTGTAGATCAAAAAAAGTTGTAAAAAAGGCAGATTTGAGATGAATTAAAATCACTACCTGAAGTGCATTATCCAGATTGTTAGAAAGCTGAGAAAGGGAACTAGCAACAGAATCAAATCCCCTTAACAAAAGCAACGAATCCTCCTTCAATCGTTTACAACGATTCCTCCCTTCTCCATAATCCTACACAAAAAAATTTCCCCAAAATCGAATCAAAATCAAAACCCTAAAAACCAAAATTCTACATCAATCGATTCAGATCCACTTACCAACGACTGATCTCTCTGATTCTCGAGAAGCGTATCGATCCTATTCCTGAGATTGCTCCAGAAAAGCTTATCGGAAATCGGACTGATGATCGGAGACGAACATGAACTCTTGATGGTTTTTGATTCCTGCGATTTTTGAAAAACAAGTTTATTTTAGATATTTATGTGAAGAAAAGGAGTTGGAATTCGATTGAAACATACCTTAATGAGGGGATCTGGAGATTGAGATTCCATGGAAGCTGCTGCCATTGGAGTTCGAGGTTTGGAAAGTGAAAATGGAGATGAAAAAACGGCTAGTTTGAAGAGAGTTTAAAGTGGGTTTAAATAAGGGGTGTTGTTTTGGAGCTGGGATTCCAAAGAATCTAACGGCTCTAAATTAAATTTATCTTTTTTTTTCTTTTTTAATAATAACTTTGAATATTTTTTTTGAGTAAAATTTTGTTTGTTAGCGGTTTAATGAGATTAATGGGACTCATAAGTTATTCGTTTAGCTATAAATGATTGTTTGATAGTGACTTAACGATAAAGAAAAGTTTTATGCAAAAAAACCAAGTTTTTTTTTCCAAGCATGCTCCTCGTAATTAAAAAACATGTTTCTTCTATCTATAAAAAGAACAGAAAAAAAAACTCTCAAATAAAAACCTTCTAAATCTATACAAACTATTTTATTCATAATAACTTAGGACATGTTTGTTAGTATTTTAATGAGTTTAATGAGACTCACAATTTATTCAGTTAGCTATCTATACATGACTGTTTGGTAGGTACTTATGATATCATTAAATGGCTTATTCGACAAGGGTGTTTTATGCATAAAGTCAATTTTTTTTTAATTATGTCTCTCCCAATTAAAAAACTAAGTCTTTTCATATGTGAAAAAACCCTTCCCAAATAAATATTTTTTCGATAATTAAACATTTTAATTTCTATTAACAAAATGACACTTCCACCATTCTAAAAAATAAAAGCATTCAATTCTTTTTGGAGTATATAATTTTTGTATTTGATAAATTAATTTATGCACCATCTTTATGTTTTATGAGATTTGGACTTTTAAACCTGTAAATGGTTGGATTTATTTGTAACCAGAATACTGCTAATGTAGAGACTCTTTAATAAAACATTTAATTTAGTTTAAAACAATTATATACAAAAATCAAAATTTTATTAATTTTAAAAATGTTTTTTAAGCTTATCAAAAAGGAAAATTTGAAGCAATAGGCAAAGAAAATAAAATTAAACATTTTATCAATTTCATATTTATGTACAACAAAACTTTTTCTTCCTATTCACATTTTAAACATAAAATTTAACCCAACAAGGGTTTATTTAACACCACACTTTATTTTAACTTTATAGAGTAAATTACGTTTTTTCTTTATTGTGGTTCGTTAAAAATTGTAACTTTCGTCTTTTTTTTTGGTAATCATAGGTTTCCGAACCAGCTTACACACAGTAACTAATCCCGTGAGTAGGAATTGCCTAGAGTAATCTCAAATAAAATCTTCATGGTCATAAGCGCTTTGCAACACCCAAATAAAGTTTGCAACTTTCGCCCTTGTGGTTTATAAATTGTGGTTTTAGTACTTGTGATTTGCAATTCATTGCAATTTTGTCTCGGATGATAACCTCTACCTTTAAGTATGATGGATACAAAAATTAATAAACAGTAAGTTATAAGGACGAAAACAACAATAATTGCAAATTATAAGAACAAAAAGAACAATTACTTTTTTAGAATAAATTACGTTTTTGGTCCCTATGGTTTTTTGAAAATTTCTATTTTCGTCCTTATGGTTTAAAAATTACGATTTTCATCCCTATGGTTAATAATTCATTACTTTTTTCGTCCTTATGATTTGAATTTTATTTGTTTTATTCATCCCTATGGTTTACAATTCATTTTTATTTTAGTCCTTACACTTAAAAGTAGTGTTTTTCCCTCAGGGACGAAAATAGAAATAAATTACAAACCATAGAAACTAAAACCGAAATTTAGAAACTACAAGGATGAAATATGTAATTTTTAACAAACCACAGGGACTAAAAGCGTAATTTACTCTTAATTTTAAATTATAGGGACCAAAATTATAGTTTCAAAAATACAGAAATAAAAATAGCAATTTTTAACAAACCACAGGGACTAAAAACATAAATTTTCTCTTTAACTTATCTATCTTGCTCTTATATATATATTTAGATCAAAAATTGCTGGTTCTAAACAAATAGGTGAAAGAAGTATCAATGGCCACTCTTCTTTCATCTTCTTCATCCTCTCTCCTCTTCACCAATCTCTCTCCCCAATCTCTCTCCCAAATCTCTCTCCCATCTCTCTCTTTCTCTTCCTCTCCTTCTCTATCTTCTTCCATCTCTCTCTCATCTCTCCCAAAGAGATTCTCTCTCTCTCCCACTTTTTCAAAGAATCTCTCTCTCTCATCATCATCATCATCATCATCATCATTCACAGTCAATGCTAGTATTGCTTCAGAGAAGAAGAAAGTGCTCATTGTTAACACCAATAGTGGTGGGCATGCTGTAATTGGCTTCTATTTTGCTAAACAACTTTTGGGTTGTGGACATGATGTTACAATTCTCACTGTTGGTGATGAGAGTTCTGATAAGATGAAGAAGCCTCCATTCTCAAGATTTTCTGTAAATACTATTGATTTTATTGATTTTATTGTTTGTGTTTGTGTTTTTTATGGTTTTTGGTTTGTGGGTGTTGTGGATTTCGATCGGTTTTGTTATAAAAATGTGAGATTTTTTGTGGGTGTTGTGGATTTGGATCGGTTTTGTTATAAAAATGTGGTTTTTATTGTGGGTGTTGTGGATTTCAATCGGTTTTGCGATAAAAATGTGATCTTTTGGTGTGGGAGGTTTCAAGAAATCATGGGTGTTTGATCAATTTCATCAAGTTTCACTGTTTCAGCGTAAAAATGTGATCTTTTTAGGGGAGTTTTCAAGAAATCATGGGGGGTAGTGAATTTCTTTAAGTTTTAGCATCAAAATGTCGTAGTTTTGTTGTGGGTGTTGTCGATTTCATCAAGTTTTAGCATGAAAATGTTATCATTTTTTAAAGGAAGTTTTCAAGAAATCATGGGGTGTTGTGAATTTCTTCAAATTTCAGCATAAAAATGTCATATTTTGTTATAGGTGTTGTCAACTTCATCAAGTTTCAGCATAAACATGTTATCTTTTTTTCGGTGGGAGTTTTCAAGAAATCATGGGTGTTGTCAATTACATCAAGTTTCAGCATAAAAATGTGATATTCTTTTGTGGGTGTCGTCAATTTAATCAAGTTTAGCATAAAAATGTGGTATTCTATTGTGGGGTGTTGTCAAATTAATCAAGTTTCAGTTTTAGCATAAAAATGTGATATTGGGTGTTGTCAATTTCATCAAGCTTCGGCATAAAAATGTGATATTCTTTTGTGGGGGTGTTGTCACTTTAATCAAGTTTCAACATAAAAATGTGATATTCTTTTGTGGGTGTCATCAATTTAATCAAGTTTCAGCATAAAAATATGATTTTATTTTTTTGTCGGCGTTGTCGATTTGATCAAGTTTCAAGAACTCATGGATTTTGTGAATTTTAACCAAGTTTTAGCACAATTATGTGACATTGTTTGTTGTATCAAGAAATGTGCTTTTACTAGGAATAATGTGATGGGTAATTTGCAGGAAATTGTGGATGGTGGTGGTAAGACAGTATGGGGTGATGTTGGTGCAATTGGGACAATTTTGGAAGGATTGACATTTGATGTTGTTTTGGATAACAATGGCAAAGATTTGGATGCTGTGAGGTTTGTTTTCTTCAATTTACAATGGTAGATTTAAGTCATTTAAACACTATAGGGGCTGTTTAACAGTTGCTGAATGATTTAGTGTAGAATAATTAAGTGGTATGAATGATTAAGAGGTTTTTATGATATAGTGTAAAATGAAATATGGTTGTTTGCTAATGGTTCAGAATGAAATCAAGACTCTTAATGGTTAAGGGGTGGTCAGGATACAAAATCATTCAGAGGGTTTTGGAACCATTAATAGGCAGACATTTTCTTTGCCAAACAAGATTCACCTATTAATGATTCAGAGGTTAGTTCCATTAAGAGGTAAACAAACAACCCCTATATGATTGTCAGGATACGTGGAACTAGAGATGCATAACGTTGGGGCTTTCCAAGCCCGGTTTTAGTGAGTGAAAAAAAGGTATGGGTTGTCCGAGCCTTCCACCCCCGTTTTTTAATGAGAGTAAAAAGGCATGGGTTTGTTCGGGCTGGGTTGGGTCGGGCCTTCCAAGCCCGTTTTTAGTGAGTGTAAAAAGGCTCGGGTTTTTCAGGGCTAGGTCTGGGCCTTCCAAGCCCGTTTGTAGATGGTAAAAAAGGCCCGAGTTTTTTCAGGGTAGACACAGGCCTTCCAAACTCTTTTTTAGTGAGTGAAAAAAGATCTAGGGTTGAGCCCTTTTTAGTGAGTGAAAAAGAGTCTTGTCTTTTTTAAGCCAACCCGTCTTTTGGGTTGAAAAAAGGGCCCGACCAGGCTTTCTCAGGTCGGACTTTTTTGGACTCAACCAGGCTTTTCTAGTCCTGCTTAAAAAAATCGGCCTATTCAAGCTTTGAGGCTTAGTTTGAACTGGACTTTGGGCTTGGACTTTTTTGTGCATCTTTACGTGGAATTGACATCGGTTTCAATTCTAATTCACTTTCTAAAATAACCCTTTTAAAACGAGGGTACGTGTATAAAGATTTGATGATATGTGTTTAATTGTTGTTTAATGATCCGTATCTAACTGATGTGGACTACAACTGATCATGGATTCTTGATTAATTGTAGGCCAGTGGCAGATTGGGCAAAGAGTTCAGGTGTAGGACAGTTTTTGTTCATCAGCAGTGCTGGAATTTATAAGCAAACCGAAGAACCGCCACACGTTGAAGGGGTACTTGTCTTAATCTCAAATCGTTGTATTTTGAATTATCGATTTTAAGAAATCTGAATTATTTGTACAAATACGAGAAAAAAAAAAGAACACTTTGAGGTGATTAGCCAATACGTAACAGAAAAAGACTAAAATCAAACCAAATAAACCCAATATATGATATTGAGGGGTGGAATGTAGGTGGAGGTTCAAACGAGAACGTGCCATTTTACGAGAATGTGAGAACACCTGATACAGACTGACAATCATCACATGTGTTATACTGTATGGGGACGAAACAGTGCACGAGCAACTTGGCCGGTCTATCATATTTGATACACTGGTTTATCACATATTATGGTTGCTTGTGTTTCAGGTGTTATTAAGTTCTCAAAAAATGGTATCGTTCTCGTTCGGAAAAAAAAACACTATAGACGGAAAGAAAGGGGATATCTCATATTTAGAATCTTTCTACGGTGTGATCCGTTTACTATTCTTTCGTACGGCAAACTTGCCAATCAGGCACACTGTGAGGCTAACTACAACGGTGATTAGAGCTTTATGTAGATCTATATGTTGAGCAAAATCGAAATGTTGAATATAATGGTTCGAAACGATTAAAAAACATGTATTATCGAGTCGGAAAAGAGTAATTTTTTCCTTAATAATCACAGGATGCCGTCAAAGCCGATGCAGGTCATGTTGCGGTCGAGAAATACCTCTCGGAGGTTTTCGATAACTGGGCAAGCTTTCGCCCGCAATACATGATTGGCTCCGGCAACAACAAAGACTGTGAAGAGTGGTTCTTCGATCGTAAGTTTCACACACTCCCGCAATAAATCGTCAAGAAAAGATTCGTTTAATTTTGGTTCTAAAATCAACCGATGTAAGAGCATCCACAATGGTCAACTTTTTTCAACGAAGCCTTCATGAAAAAAAAAAATGGAACCCACAAGCAAAAAAAAGTGATTTTTTTGTCAAATGCTTTTTCACTTATGTGGCCAAAAAATTCTCCGATAAAAGTAACGGTTAGAGAGATATAATATTTTATTAAATGTATAAAATATTTTTAGCAATATAAATAGTGATGTAATCTTACCCCTCCAAAACTCTACCTCCAAGTAAGATATAATGAGTTTGTTTAGATCGGTTTTTGGTTCTTACATCAATGCATTTCTACATCTAAAAACCAATCCTAAAACAGGTATCGTTAGGGGAAGGCCAGTTCCGATCCCAGGCTCGGGTATGCAACTAACGAACATCTCCCACGTTAAGGATTTATCGTCTATGCTAACAAAAGCAGTCGAGAATCCGACTGCTGCAAGTGGGAATATCTTCAACTGTGTCAGTGATCGAGCCGTGACACTAGACGGAATGGCGAAACTATGTTCTAAAGCGGCAGGTTTGCCGGTTGAGATTGTGCACTATGATCCGAAAGCCATCGGCAGTGATGCAAAGAAAGCTTTCCCTTTTCGCAATATGGTAAGAATACTCGATACATGTACGATAGTTGGTCAGTTTAGTTTGTTTCAGTTAGTTCTAGCGTATGTTAGCATTAGCGGCACATGCGTAGGATATATGCATATGTGTGTAGGTAATTAGGTATACACATCGGGAAATTGTTCAAAATAGTCGATCCCCCCCCTCCCCTCTTCTTCTTCACTTTATACCCGCTTCTTTAAAAAAAATATGACGAAATAGTTGGAAGTGACACTTACACAACTTGCATAACCCTCTTTTTTTTAATCTAATCTTGTGAAAAGTAGATATTACATAAGTTACGTACGTGCTACTTGTGTAATGTCTACTTTTTGTTTGCCACGTAGACATCACGGAAGTAAACTTATGCAACTTGCGTAACGTCTACTTTTCCCGAATATTATATTAAAAAAGTGGGTTACGTAACTTGCGTAAGTGCCACTTGCATAATCTCCAACTATTTTGGTCAATTTGTTGAAAATGATGCTATAAAGTGAAGAAGGAAGGCATGATTGGCTATTTTGGTCAATTTTCCACTCGTATTTATATATATCGTAAGCATACGCAGCTAGGGTACGCAGCTAGGGTCAGGTTCAAACTAGAACAATAACCAAATAAGAAAACACGACAACAACCAAATCACATGTGATTTTACACTAAAATCAAATGTAATTCGCACGACCTAGGTCGGGCCAAGTCACCCGCACACCTCTTGCATTGACCGAGTTCCATAATTGCATGAATATAAGTAGAAAATAACATGTGATTTGGCCATTTTCGTATTTTCTCATTTTGAACCTGTTCTCGTTTGAACCTCCCTCAACGCTGCTAATGCTAACATACATCACAACTAACTAACTACAACAAACTAAACCAACCAACTACTGTACATAAATACAGTTCTAATACAACATCAATGTGCAAGATGATAACAATTGTGGTTTTTGCAGCATTTTTATGCAGAACCAAGAGCTGCAAAGGACATTCTAGGATGGCAAAGTGCCACAAATCTACCTGAAGATTTAAAGGAGAGATTTGAAGAGTATGTGAAGATAGGGAGAGACAAGAAGACTATGACATTTGATATTGATGACAAGATAATAGAATCCCTAAAAGTGCCGGTTTCCGTTTGATAAACCGAAACCGGAAAGTCTATGAGTTTATGTTAAGTTTTCTTGCAAATGTCGGAAAATGTAATCGAATTATTATGTACATGATGTTTCATTGTATGAACAGGTGTAATCTGTGGTAACTTTTTACAAAAGAAAAGATCGGCAAACCACGGTCAAATAAGAAGAAAAATAAGAGTTATGTGACGTTTCATAGTATTAATTTGGGTTGTTCAAAAACCCGCCCAACCCAACTTGCAAATAACCCCATTAAACCCAATCCGTCAAACCGTCAATTAACAAGTGAGATAGAACTATTAAGGGGACGTTTGGTTTGACGGAATGTTTTTGAGTGATTCGGATTTCGTGGAAGAATTTGAAATCGAAAGGATTTGAGGAAGTGAAGAGATTTGGAATCTTTGGAGTGTTTGGGTTGAAGAATTTGAAATGGAATTGAATTTCATTCTTTAATATATACATAAATATAAAAATAATTAAATTTCATTTTATTAATTAATTATTACAAAACAAATGCTTTTAACATGTTTTAAAACATTATTATAAACAAATCCTACAAAATCCCATAAAATACCAACTACCAATAGCAATTGAATGGGATCACTTTTCAAAAAAAAATCTTCATGTGTTTGAAATTACAGTGGAAAAGAATATGCTTATGATAGTAATATGGCCTACCTAAAAACGTAAGGTAAAAATAAAATTGCTTAGCTTTCACACTAGCAATGACGGTTAGATGTCATTTAATAATAAAAGAAGTCAAAAAGTCATGGCTAGACCAAAGTTGTTAAAAGGCTCAAGGCTCACTTAGGCGCAAAGGGGTCTTGGGGCCTAGGCACAGGCCACATATCAGTAGATACATACATACATACATATATAGAGGAAGGATCATGCGAGAAGTTAAACATTTTGCGAGAAGGCGAAAAGTGTTTAATCATATATGATATCACGGCCTGTGGATGTGCTTAATCATGTATGATTAAACGTCTATGTATTGCCAATATAACATGTGTTTAATCATATGTGATTAAGCTTGTGTACCATATATGATTAAACACTTCTCGCCTTCTCGCAAAATGTTAAACTTCTCGTTTGAACTTGCCCCTACATATATATATATATATATATATATATATATAGCAGCTAGATACATCATGATTTTAATGTTTCATTTTATTTTCTGTTTTTTTGTCGATTTACATTACGATTTTGGGTGGTTGTGAGAGAGTGATAATGATTTTTTTATATAAATTTGTTTAATTTAGACTTAATAATATAATGTAATTTATTTTGGTTTAATAATATAATTTTTTTATAAAATATTCTGTCAGATTTTTTAATTATATTTTAGATTTTTTATATTTAAAATTTGATTTTATACTATATTTAATTATGCTGAGAGTTATTTTAGGGGAGTTAAAATGGTTAGAGATAATGATTGAAAATTAATAAATAGCATTAAATGTAGTACATACAGCTTTAATGGTTGTTTTTTAAGTAATTAGCATTAAATAGTTGTACATTAAGCTTTAAAACTTGTTTTTAAGAGTTTTTATGTCTACTTTATAATATAGTATAGATATACAGTTACACACAACTCAAATATGCAACAAGTTTCACTGCAGCAACCAATAGTACATCAATGAGAAGGGTTTAAAGCATGAGTCGGGAGGGAGAAGTTTTAAGGTCTAGGCATTTATAGAGAAGGAAGCTTGAAGTTCTAATGACCGGGTATTAAATACTATGGTTTGACTTAGGTATCGATTTAATAACTCTTCTTTTAAGAAGTTAGGAGATGAGACGATGAGAAAACTTATTTAATATTAAGGTTTGACTAGGTATTTAATAACTCTTTGTCAGGTGCGCCTAGACCCACAAGCGCCTTAGCCAAGGCGCAGGGCCTTAGTGAGCCTCGTGTATACGCTTAGCCTCGACTTCAAAAAATCCCAAGACCTTGAGCCTTATGAGCCTCTGAGCCTAGGCGCGCCTCAGGCACGTTTTAACAACTATGGGCTAGACCTTTTTTTGGTTAACTATAGCCCGTGAATATCTAGGCCACTGGGCAGCTTGCGCACACCTCGACAAATCCCAGCGGGTTCTCTAGGAAAGTGAGTCAGTGACCTCTGAGGAGAATCCCGAAAAGCCCAAGCTAACCCCACAAGGTTCATGGGTAGACTTATGGTGAATGATGAACGAGAACTTATCAAGGAGTTGCAACCTATATTTGTTGTCCCTAGTAGATCGACCGTTACTAAGGATATCTATCGACTGGTTTGTGACAAGGGCATTAAATTGAACAAATTAACTAAGGCTTACAAAGAGTTCAACACTAATTGTTGGACATCTACACAAATGTCTTATATTTGTATAATTGCACATTATATTGATAGTTAAACATATACTTGAATAACTGTAATATTTTGGTTAGGTAAATTTTTAATAAGATTTCTCTTCTTTTCTTCTCTAAACTCTATGTATAGTATAACCCACCAACCGAACCCACAACCGTTGGGTTGGGTTATACTTTTTAACGGGTTGGGTTGAGATTTTTTCTAGACCTCCCAACCGAACCCATGTGCACCCATAGCTTCAAGATGGGTATTTTCGACATAACTTAACTTGCAACACAATCTTGAAACCAGCAATGGGCATGGCCATCTGCTTGCAAGATTTAGATATGATGACTTTAGAGTGTGACAATCTCATTTCTAAAACAAAACTAGAATAAAAAAAGCACCAAGTTGTAAAGTTTTAAGAATACATAGAACCTAAAGGTTTGAATATAGATTGAAAACATATGATTCAGGCTAATTCTGGATTAGGTTTTGAATATAACATAAGAAAATGGTAATCATAGATTGAAGTGAAGTTTGAGGTCATACCGGAAAACGACCCTATTCTTCCTGCTTGATTTCAAGATCCTTAAGCTTCGATTCCAACTCATCTTCGTTATCACCACCATCTTCTGCATCATCCTCATTGTCGTATTCTTCTCCTTCAGGATCATTCTCGTCCAGAGGACCAAGAACGTTGGAAGAACTCTTGAAAATCTCTTCAACTTCCTCAATCCCTTCATCAGATATAAAGTTACCATTAATGTTTAGCAACTTAAAGCCCGGTTTACCGACAACAGCCTGAGATAAACATCTAGCTCCAACCCTTCTGATTCCGTTGGTGCTCAGATCAACTTCGGTCAACTGTCCAAACTCATATTCAAGTGCCTTGGTGATCACTATGGCACCTTCATCCTTCAGTTCGTTCTCGGAGAGATTTAATTTGGTTAAAGTAAGTTTCTTTGCGGTTATGCAGGCTGCGAAAGCTGGAGCTGCTTCAGATGAAATATCGTTACCAGCCATTTCCAGAACTTCAAGTTTAGAAGCGGAATCTTTTAAAGCGTTGACAAGAGCTAAAGCTCCTTCGTCCTCTAAGTTCAAATAACTGAGATAAACCTCGGTGAGATTGACAAAAACAGGTACAGATTTACTTAAAGCAATACCAGCTTCGACTCCAAACATATTGTCACGCAGATCGAGCTTTTTCAGATGGGTGCAAGTTCCGAGTGCTTCAGAAAGGGCAACTCCACCTTCGGAATCAACCCGTGTGGATGAACACCTGAAATCCTCCAGAATCGGAGAATCTTTCACAAGTCCGGCAATGGCAACCGCGCCTTCATCTCCAGTCATGTTATTATGAAAATGAAGAATCTTTAGTTTCTTTGTGGAAGGGATTAACTCGCAAACTGCTTTTGCGGCTTCTTCAGAGATACCATCGTTCATCAGATATAACTCTTCAAGATTATCTTGTGAACTCAAAAGCTGATTGAATGCCCGAACCCCCTTTTCACCCAATGCGTTGTTTGAAAGGTTCAGATACCTGAGTTCAGAACCCGAAAGAGCTGCTGAAAACATGCTCATAACTTCTAAAGCGTCGGCTTCTGGCCTCCCGGCAATGAAATCCGATAGGTCAACTTCGGTCAATTGTCCCTTTAAAGATGACAAAATAGGAGCAGCCACCTGGGCTGCATCCAACCCAAAACTTCTATTGCTAAAACATATCTTTCTGTATTTGTTTCCAGGGGCACTAAGCGGTTTTAGAAGTTCTTTAGCCTCTTCTGCGTCAATGAAAGCTCGACGCCCTCCAGAAATGTCGAAAAAGACACTTTCATGGTCAGCCGTAACTGGCTCAGATACAGCTTCTTCAATCCCATTTACTCTAGGGCCTCTTTTAACAGCTTCCACCATAAGTTTACTGGATTCCTTAGCATAAAGTTGCACAGCAGATCCTCCATCACCATCTGGTTCCTTTTCAAAGTGCAGACTTGCTGTGGCAAAGGCTGAAGATTCTATTTGTTTAGCCTCTTCTTCTGCTTCCTCCTTGTTTAAAAGACCATACTTCCTAGATAAAATGGATGGAGTGGTGAGATTTTTTACTATACGCTCCATGAGCACGAACCGGGTGCTATGGCTAGGAGGCCACAGCTTAATTGAGCGCAAGCGAGTGGGCGCAGTAGGCTCCATATCGAACTAACCTGTAACCATATGAATTGCAAGTGTATTTAGCTTCAAGTTCTAATAACATTAGCAATGTTTTAAGCAAACACACCAGAAACCGTGAATTGCAAGTATATTTAGCTTCAAGATCTAATTCATTATATCAAAAGCTAATAAAGTTTTAAGAAATCCATTATAAGGACCCTAGCATATATCAATGGGACTAAGCAAGCTAGACTCCTAGAGGCCATATCACTATTTGCATCACATAATGGATTTCCCACTCCTACCAAGCTCATGTGCACATAAAACACTGACTACTCGCCACTGAGGGTGCGTTTGGTACACAAACAGGACTAGAACAGCGAGAGTAAGATAGGCGGATGAAAGAATTCTGGAAGGTTTTAGGGTTTTAATTTGACATGGGTAGTTTAGTAACAACTAAACTTACCAATATTGTCCCATCTTACTGATTTATGTTCCACCTATTTTGGTGGGACAGAAAAATGTCTTTTCGTCCTACTGTGGTCTTGTCCTGTCCCAGTCTAATGTCACGCAAACATGAGATCAACAAACTTGTGTACTGTCATATCCCTCGTACCAAACGTACAGAACATCTTCACAGGTACCAACAAGCAACAAAGTGCTAATACATGAATCATTGCACCAATAGAACCCACCCACTACGAATAGTTCATTAAAAAGTATAATAATTATACATTTTTAAAATTGTGTGCCTTTTTCATCGTGGACAACTATTTTTGGCCAGAGGGGGTAGATTATAGGAGCACAGTCTCAGTTTGTAGCAAGGAAGGCAATGCATGGCAAATGAAAAAGAATAAAAACATGCTGATATTCATATAACCATGTCTATCTAGAAAAGATACCAGCTTGATGAGCACAGTAAATCGCAAGAAATGGAACGACATCAGACCCTGTGCAAATACTAAATGCACAACTATGTACATATCAGATATGAATTCAGCTACTACTCTAATACACTTCCATAAGTGGAAAGGATGCAAAATGAAGGATAAGACACAATGAATAGAAAGAAAAGAACAGGCCATTATGCACATACTATATGCAAAATGGTTTTAAAACATTGAAAAGCAAACATGAGTAGCATTTTTATTATTATTTTCAATTTAATACAATTTACAAAGCAGACGTAAGAACTCACAAAATAAAACAAAGAACTTACAAAAAAAGGGTTGATAAAAATGCTCTATATGTTGGCTGGGTTCACAAATGTATTTTCAATCAAAATGTATTTCCTAAATTGATGAGGAACCGTTTTAGCTAAATACAGATATAATAACCATTTGAAGATTATCCAAGGATTAGGTTCCCCAATGTGATCACAACTCTAATACATCAGGTCACCATTTCATCAGCAAAAACATACAAGTGATTGCAGTTTAGCATACATGAATTAGAGTGTGTGAATCAATTAAGACAAACCAACATTCCCTATTGATAATCATTGAATAAGGTATGTTGCATTTTATATTTCATATCTTGTTGAATTGATTGAGTTTCAGATTATTGCACAATTATGTATGTGTTTTGGATCAAGTGATATTGTAATCAAATGAGAACCCCATATATTGTGATAACCGTAAAAACTTTCACCTTATGATATTGTTTCACATGATCGTTTACCATCTAAGGCTAGCATTTAATGTACTCATAAACATATATTTGTTTCACTATGTGTTTGCTTCATATGTATTTGGTTCACAAACAGACGAAAAAGGTTCACGTTATGAAACAAATATATGTTAATTAATAGTCTTAGATGAAAAAGAATATATGAAATAGCACATGATGCACTAGTTCTCAAAGTTATCACAATTTCAGGGGTCCTCATAATAAGGCCCCCCTAACACTGGTACACCACAATGTCTAAAGTTAAATTAAAATCTCAAACCATATACTAACATTTATTATGCACTTCATTTTCAAGAGAAACCATCAGGTAACAGAAGTACAAAAAGACCATAAAACAAGAATGGCCATAGAGTTCTGCCATGAATACTATGAATAAAGATTGAACTTTGGATTATTAGCAGGATGAATGTCCAAATCTTCATCTCACGGTTCAATTACAAAACTTAAACAAACGTTATACAGAAATCACCCTTCCCTATCACATAAAGCAAAAGAACTAGCAAAGTAGCTTAAAAGATAAGACATTTCTAACAAGTAGCAACACATTAACCTCATAAGTTTACCATCACACTTATTTAATCTAAATTCAACTGACATATCTCTATAAACTAATCCATCCACCCGATGCACAAATTTATCATCGTAATCATTTACAAAACTCCCATAGACTCACTTCATTTCTCATCCACTACACATAGGATTTAGTTATATTTGAACAAACATTATAAAGAAATCACCCTTCCCTATCACATAAAGCAAAAGTACTAGCCAAGTAACTTAAAAGATAAGACATTTCTAACAATTAGCAACACAGTAACCTCATAAGTTTACCATCACACTTATTTAATCCAAATTCAACAGATATATATCTATAAACTAATCCATCCACCCGATGCACAAATTTATCATCGTAATCATTTACAAAACTCCCATAGACTCACTTCATTTCTCATCCACTACACATCGGATTTAGTTAAATTTTAACAACAAAATAAAGTAAAATCAGGAGAAAAAACACACATCCGATGCAAAGTAACCTAGTTTTTAGCATCAACAGACGTAGATTAGTAGGATCCGGAGTTTAAATTCATCAAACACATAAAGATCTGAAATAAAAACTGTAAAAATTAGTAAATGAAAGATGAAACAAAGTGTACCGGTGGTGGTGTGGTGGTGGATGTGAACGGAAAACGCCGGCTTTGAACTTCACTCCGGTGGAAAAAAAACGCCTTCGAACTCCGCCGGCAAAGACGAAACCCTTTGGAGAGATTTTGAAAAGGGTTTTAAAGGCCGACGGAGAGTGAAATTATCTTTCCCCCGTGTTTTTTGTACGGAAGAATATATATTTGGGCCCTAATGGGCCGCTTACAAGAAACCCGATTTTTTAATTGGGCTATCATTTAGGCCCAATTAACTTTTTTTAATTGGGCCTAAACAATAAGGGGTTGTTTTGTTTTAAAAAAAACTTCTTAATTGCTCTTAAATCTGAATCGTTCATAATTTTTTATATACCACCTCTTATCTATACTATATTATAAAGCATGGATAAAAAACTCTCAAATACAAATTATTAAGCACAAAGTACCATCATTTTATTTAAGATTTTAAAAATCTTTTAATTTACAAGTATCAAAGCACAAGATACATATTACTACTGCAAACTTCTAACACTCACCAGTTTGGTATATGCAGGGTCTTCCTTTTATGCAGAATTTTCCATGTATCACTATTAATTAATATATTAAAATCGGCAAAAAAATAAAGTGAAACATTAAAATCGTGATGTATCGCGTTGCATTGTGCGAGTACGTTTCTAGTTAATCATAACTAAAATAAGACTTCAGATCTCTTAAAAAACAAACGGCACCTAAGAATGGTCCAGATTTAGACCAATTGAGACTGGTTGGGAGTTGGGATAGAGATAGTTAAAAACCAGTTTCTTGTCGAGCTGGCTCGAACCCAAATAGGTCTCGGTCTGATATTTTTCTTTTGTAGTTGGTCTGGGTCTAAATTGGTGTAGGTATGAGATTTTCTTTTTGTAGCTGGTTCGGACCCAAGTTGGTCCCGGACCAAGATTTTCTTTTTGTAGCTGATCCTGGTCTCAACCAAAAACACTTGGTCCGTTCTCCATGTACAAAGCCATGGTTTCAGGACGAGCCTAGATTTATCCCAATTTTTTTCAATATATTAAAATACTTGTTTGAAGTTTGTTATTTTTTTGGGGGGGGATAATATCTTATTAAAATACACTTTAAAATCTCTTATTTGAAGATTTTTTTAGGGGATAATATCTTATTGAAATACACTTTAAAATCTCTAATTGGGTCATTCAAGTACACTTTAAATATATTTTTTTTAATTTTTTTACACAAATATTATATATATTTTATTAATTAGGATTTCTGAATTTTAGTATTGAAATACATTAAAAAAAACTTTAAAATTTTTAAAAAGAATTTAAGAAAAAAACTTTTTTAGTAAAAAGAACTTGAAAATCTTATAGAAATAAACGTTATCCCTTTGTTTTCAAATTTTTTTTTACATTTTTCCATTGAATCTAACCCTAAAATAAACCATTATTTCTATCTATCTATCTATCTATATATATATATATATATCTATCTATCTATCTATCTATCTATCTATCTATATATATATATATATATATATATATATATATATAGGTTCGACCCCGTGTATTACACGGGGTAATTTAAAAAATTAAATCATGCCTGAAAACTTATATTACATATATGAATGATTATCGAAAGTACGATGCTACTTTTCCAAGTTTTTTTCCCTTCATAGTTGTTTTTTTGCAGTTGGTTACAAAACGTCCTTGTTTTAGACAGTTTTCACAAACGATGTTTTGCAAAAATTTAATAAAAAATATGAATAAATATTAAGAATTTATAACACAAAATTTATAATAGAACGTAAATGTAAAATGTAGATGTGCTAAATTAACTTATAATGTAAAATGTAGATGTGTTAAATGAACTTATAATGTAAAATGTGTCCAGATACATGTTTATGCGGGAAAATAAAAAAATTGGCTTACAAGAAGATGACACGTGTCATTCTAGTTACTTATTTATTATATGTATAGATATTATATATATATATATATATATATATATATATATACATACTAGTTGTGTACCCGTGCGTTGCAAGGGGATGTATATATTTCGGGGAATTGTTATGGCTTGAAATTGTGAGGAAAAAGGGTAAAAACCAAGTTGTAGATTTTCCATTCCAATGTAACATCCACCGGTCCTAATCGAATTGGTTTATATGTTTAAGAGTATGTGTAAAAAATAGTAGATGACAAAATACTAATCTGGTGATGCCGGTAAACTCAAAAATCACAATTGCAGTTTTTTTTTTATGCTTTTAGTGATAATAATGATTTTGTAGGTTTTTGTTTGTCAACGTCTCTTACCCGGTAAAATCAAATTGAGTAATAGTATTCTCCGTAAAGTGTACAAATCAAATTGGTACAAAGGCCAGCCAATTATCATAGATAACTTTGTATTTCATAAAAAACTCCTAGGCAGAATAAAAGAGCTACAAATCAACACCAATCACTAATTCCTTGGCTAGGCCGGCTATCTATAAAAGCTTTTATAACATATAAATGTTAAGCAAGCAAAAACAACCAGAAAACATAAATGGATAAAGCAAATAGAAGAAACAGGCTTCTCCAACAGCAACAATCAACTCGATGTATAAGAAGTAGGGGTGGAATCGGTACGGTACCGACTTTTTTTTTGCCAATACCGTGTACCAACCAATTATAATTGGTATGCAAAATCTTATACCATGTACCAACCAACTCTAATTGGTACCGACTTAATTGGTACCGACTTTTTTCGGTTGGTACATGTCGGTACCGGTTTTGTACCAACTTCATGTTACATGTACGAAACAAGAAAAAACTAATTCAAAATGCGCAAATGATCAACAAAAAGGTTAAACGTAACATTGTTTAATATTCAATACATGAACTAGTTCAAAATAATGGAGTGTTTCTTCATCCGTGGGATCTTCACAAATATACCAAACAACAATGAAATGTTTGGATTCTAGGCATTAGATATTGGCCGTTGGCCCATTACCTCGATGAAGAAAAAACTACGACCTCGATGAAGAAGAAGAAGAGTTCTAGAAGAGAAGAGAGTAAGAGAGATGAATCGTCATTGGGTTTTGTTTTTTTAATTATGTTTTTTCACTTTTGGGGCCTTTAGAGGCGGTAAGGTGAAAGTGAAATTTTAAACATTTTCAAACTTTAACTGAAAATTAATAGAAATATTGATTAATAAAAATATAAAATTATTAATTAATTAAATTATTAAAAATGTCGGTACCACACAATATTGAAATCGTGTACCAATCAAGTTCAAACACTTGGTACGGTACAACCAGCCAATTTAAGTCGGTACCGATTTAATTGGTACGGTTGGTACACATGTTGGCTGGTTTGATTTGGTACAAAATTGACACCCCTAATAAGAAGGAATCAAAGGCAGTGAATATCACATGTAAAACTAAAAAAGACTCCAAAAGATGTTTATAAACAAGGCCTATGACAAATAATATTCACACACTCCAAAATGAAAGGGCAGAAAGTAAGAGAAAAAACATGGAATTTTCATTAGGATAAGCACTTTTTCAAGATGAAAATAAGAGTTATTGATACAGGGAGAATTCGAGAGGTAACAAGGATCTTCGAGAATAATCGAAAAAGAAGAAAATGAGCTCGGAAGATGCTCGGAATTTGGCATCGAAGAAGGAGTAAACAACCCTTAACGTAGTTACATCGAGACCTAAGTCCCGGTACAAGTACCGGTGCCCACCGGAGAAGGCAGCAACTACCAAGAGTTTCACTGAGACTTAAGTCTCGGGACAAGTCTCGATGACCACTGGACCATAAACCACCGAGAGTTTCACTGAGACCTAAGTCTCGGGACAAGTCTCGGTGACCACTGGACCAGAAACCACCGAGAGTTTCACCGAGACTTAAGTCTCGGGACAACTCTCGAAAACATATTTCCTTATTTTTAAATATTTAAACTTAGCATAATTATTGTTAGTTTTATTTATTATTAGGATTATTATTTAGTTTCCTTTTTGTTGCTTATTTAAATAGTTTCCTAGTTGGTTTATAATTATGATATATTTAATTTTCTTAGTTAAGCCTAGTTATAAATAGGATTAATCCATTTATTGTTTTCATTGATTTATCATGTTTTAATAAAAGTTCTCTTAGAGAGTTTTGAAGTTTTCTCCATATTCTTGAGTCTTATGCTTGTAAACTCATAAGTATTTTCGGGTTTGACGTTTGTCAATCCTTCCGCGTATTCCTACTGCGTCAGTTATTTATGGTGAAACTGACCACTTTTCTCTTATAAGCAATCAGTTAGAGAAAGAGAATGTATGTGTAGTATGTTAAATATCTCGGCTCCGTTTACCCAAACGCTTACATGTAAAAGTCAACACTCTAAGTTACTTTAACGGGTAAGAGTCATCACTCTCACTTACCTGGTAAAACTCTCCATACTTGCCATTGCTCTTGCTCTTACCAGATAAGATTCTTGGCCCTTGCCATGTTCATCCGGTAAGGTAAATAACCTGGTAAGCGTTAGAAAGAGATCAAATGTAACATCCTAAAAATCAGAGTAATTTAAAACTTCACAATTAAGGCAATATGACATCTGTATTGCTATAAACTTCTCAAAAAGTTTATCAGTCCTTAAAACTTTACAAAAATCTGCACGGATTTAGAATTCATCAACAAACTAATCTAAACATAACTATCTAGATTACATCAGTTGACAATCAAAAATTCGTCAAAAGAATGGGACTTAACAATGCCCAACTATCAACACACTTTAGTCATCTCAAAATGTCTCGAGACGCAACTCGTCTCTCAAAACCCTGTGCATCCCACCGCTAAGGGAAACCTGTTATACATATCATTTGAGAAAAAGTGTTAGGCTTAAAGCCTAGTGAGAACATACAGTTCATAAATCTCAAGAGATATAATCAAATGCATCAAAGTAAATCCTTCCAAAGGTTTAGCTATGCAAAATACAGTTCTTTGATAATATACGGACAACCGGTCCAAAACACATCTTCCGATGACGGGGATTACCCGGTTTACCAAGGATTATAGTGGAACACAAAGTAAGCCACAAATCCGAGTTATGAGCTAAATACATGGAACCATGGCCACGAACGCTTCGGTCCGTACTACGATGTGAGGGAGGCCCCCAAGGAACCAGTCATACTCTTCGTTAGACTACATTTGACCCATGACTAGTAACAGGTCTCACATAATCGTACCAAGTGCCCCCGAAGATCAAATGTATCTAACTACAACAGAAGGGGCACAACCTTCCCAGCCATAAGTCGACTCGATACCTAGGGATCCGCTAGTATTGATACAGACTCGCCACAACAACATATGTGACCAACCATAAATAAACATATGGTATAAACACATTTTATAAACAAAATGTCATTTCCAGTTCAACTTCTGGTAAGAATGAAAATTATTAAAAATGAGTTCTTAAACATTATTTTCATATATCCACATAATGTGCAAGTAAAACGTCATTTTACTTCAATAAGATAAGATCAATCATTTTAGTCAAAACTGATCGGGAACCGCGAAAATCACCAAAAACTTCATTTATATCAAAATGTATAGAACATGAAATCATACCGTAGAAATACTTCGGATTTTGCAAATAAGAATTTTGACATATATAAAGTTTGTAAAATGGTAGTAAGAACTCACCAGTAGGTTTTAGGATAAAACTCGGAAAACCAGATAACGATCACGACGTAGAGGTGAAGCTTAAAACACCGAAACCTCGGATCGAACACCAACTATTAACTATCAAACTTTAGAGAGAGAGAAACGATTTAGAGAGAGAGAAGAGATTTTAGAGATTGAGAGATGAGATCAAACAAAATGAGATATTTAGGAAACTGAAACCCTTAAGTCGGCCAGGGTCTTTCGCGGGTTATGCCGCGACCTCAACTCGCGGCATAACTCGCCCGTGTTCTCAAATCAAAACCCAAACAGTGGACGTCGCGACTAATGTCGCGACTACCACTCCCATGCAAGTCGCGAAGCTCGTAAACCCATAATCGATAGTGGACATCGCGACTTATGCCGCGACTCCAAGTCGCGAGCAAGTCGCGGAACTCACTGGAAGGTTCCAACTTTACCGAACAACATAAATTCGAACGATAAACCAATTACGGTGATAACGACATGAGTTATACACAAGATTACAACGATAAATGTATAATGAAAATCCAGGGTGTTACAATCCTCCCCAACTTGGGAATGATATCGTCCCCGAAATCCAAACTATACGAAAAGATGAGGATATTTTCACTTCATATCCTCTTGGGATTCCCACGTCACATTTGCTCCTCGGTGATGCTTCCACTGCACTTTGACCAATGTGACTTCTTTGTGACGCAACTTCTTAGATTTTCTCTCTAAGATAGCGTCGGGCTCTTCTATACAACGGTTACCTTCGTCTACTGACAACTCGGAGAGAGGAATAACGCTTTCCTCTTCCGCCAAATACTTCTGAAGGTAACAAATATGAAACGTGTTGTGGATTCTGCTCAACTCTAGCGGTAGTTCCAATTGGTACGCTTGCAACCCTACTCACTTGAGCACTTTGAAAGGTCCGAGTAAACGGGGACTCAGCTTCCCACACTTTCCGAACCATATAATACCTTTCCACGACGATACCTTAAGCAACACACGATCGCCTACTTGGAATTCCATCGGCCGCTTCTTCTTATCGGCATAACTCTTCTGCCGATCCTGAGCTGCTTTCAATCTTTCACGAATACATTTGACCTTATCGGCCGTCTCTTGCACGATTTTAGGTCCGGTGAACTGCTTTTCTCCCACTTCAAGCCAACACACGGGAGTTCGGCATTTTCGCCCGTACAATGCTTCAAAAGGTGTCATTCCAATACTCGAGCGGTAGCTATTGTCGTAAGCGAACTCCACCAAAGGTAAGTGAGAGTCCCAGCTTCCCCCGAAATCGATGACACAAAACCTCAACATGTTTTCCAATGTCTGGATCGTTCTCTCGCTTTGCCCGTCGGTCTGTGGATGGTAAGTCGTACTCAACTTAACTCGTGTACCAAGCTCTTTCTGAAACCCATCCCAAAAGTTCGAAGTGAACCGAATGTCGCGATCCGACACGATCGACAATGGTATGTCGTGCCTCGAGACCACCTCATCAATGTACAGTTTTGCTAGCTTGTCCATCGGTAATGTCTCGCGCATGGCCAAGAAGTGAGCGCTCTTTGTTAATCTATCAACTATCACCCAAATGGTATCGTGACCTCGAAGAGTTTTAGGTAACTTTGTCACGAAGTCCATAGTGATATGCTCCCACTTCCACTCGGGAATCTCTAGAGACTGAAGACTCCCATACGGTCGTTGATGTTCGGCCTTAACTTGCGAACACGTCACACAACGCTCAACGTAACGCGCCACGTCAAGTTTCATTACCGGCCACCAATAGTGCAGTTTCAAGTCCCTATACATCTTTGTACTCCCCGGATGAATGGAATACTTGGACTTGTGTGCATCTCCAAGCAACAGATCACGGTTACCCCCAAGCTTGGGTACCCATATGCGACCATTGAACAGTTTTACCCCACGACTATCTTCTGTTAAGAGCAAACGTTGCTTTTTCATAACTTCTTCTTTGAGATTCTCTTCTAGCAGTGCTTCAACTTGCGATGCTTTGATCTTTTCAACAAGACTAGACACCAACTCGATTCTCGAATGGGTAGCCCGAATACATCCACTATAGTCCTTCCGACTTAACGCATCGGCTACCACGTTTGCCTTACCAGGATGGTAAAGCAACTCACAGTCATAATCCTTGAGTAACTCGAGCCACCGCCGTTGCCTCATATTCAACTCCTTTTGATCAAAGACGTGTTTCAGACTTTTATGATCTGTGAAGAGTGTACACTTCGTGCCATAGAGATAATGTCGCCAAAGCTTCAAGGCGAACACTACTGCTGCTAACTCCAAATCGTGGGTAGGGTAGTTCTTCTCGTGTATCTTAAGTTGCCTCGAGGCGTAAGCGATTACCTTGCCCCGCTGCATCAACACACAACCTAAACCCATCTTCGAAGCGTCGCTATAGACCACAAAGTCTTATGACCCTTCAGGTAACGATAAGATCGGAGCTTCACATAACTTCCTTTGAAGGATACGGGAAGCCTTCTCTTGTGCTTCGGTCCATTCAAACTTCACATTCTTTCGAGTCAAAACTGTCAAGTAAGAAGCGATTTTCGAAAAGTCTGGGATAAATCTCCGGTAGTACCCCGCCAGACCCAAGAAACTTCAGATCTCTGACGAACTCTTGGAAGATTCCAATTTATCATAGCTTCAATTTTAGAGGGATCCACTTTCACTCCGTCTCGAGTGACAACGTGACCCAGAAATTGTACCTCTTTAAGCCAAAAGTCACACTTGGAAAACTTGGCGTACAATCTTTCCTTTCTCAACACTTCAAGCACTTCCCGCAGATGTTGTTCGAGTTCTGACTCGCTCTTGAAGTACACGAGTAGGTCATCAATGAATACAATGACCGATTGGTCGAGGAATGGTCGACACACTCTATTCATCAAGTCCATAATATCGCTGGTGCGTTCGTTAGACCAAAAGGCATTACAAGAAACTCGTAATGGCCGTAACGCGTTCTGAAAGCTGTCTTCGGAACATCTTCTTCTCTCACCTTCACTTGGTGATAACCCGAACGTAAGTCGATTTTGGAAAAACAACCCGCTCCTTGAAGTTGATCGAACAAGTCGTCTATTCTCGGAAGCGGATATCTGTTCTTTACTGTAGCTTTGTTCAACTCACGATAGTCAATGCACATTCTCATCGTGCCATCTTTCTTCTTTACAAACAAGACTGGAGCTCCCCAGGGTGACGAATTCGGTCTTATAAAGCCCTTCTCCAAAAGCTCTTGGAGTTGTGCCATCATTTCTTGCATCTCTGACGGCGCTAAACGGTAAGGAGCTTTAGCAATTGGTGCTGCTCAAGGCACAAGATCAATCCGTAACTCTACCTGACAATCGGGTGGTAACCCGGGCAAGTCGTCCGGAAAGACATCTGGAAACTCACGCACAATCTTCACATCTTCCAGCTTTGATTTCCCTAACTTGCCATCAATCACATAGGCTAGGAAAGACGAACATCCTTTTACTAAGCACTTGCGTGCCTTTGCCATTGTGATTATTGCCACTTCACCTTTTCTCTTTTCACCATAGATGACAACGACTTCGCCAGAGGGGTTGGGAAGTCGAATCAACTTCTTGGAACATATGATCTCGGCATGATTGTTTGACAACCAATCCATGCCGATCACAACATCAAAAACCCCGATTAACATCGACAGTAGATCGATCGAGAATTCTCTCCCTTCGATATTAAGAGTACACTGCTTCAGAACATCGTGGATCGGAACTTGACTACCATCAGCCATCTCTACTGCTAATGCATCCTCGAGACTAGTAGTGGGCATAGCAATCTTTTGACAGAACAACCCATATATGAAAGAGAAACTGGCACCCGTATTGAATAAAATACGAGCAGGTACATAGTTTAAAAGAAAAGTACCCGATACCACATCAGCGGATGCCTTGGCCTCATCGGCCGTCATCAGAAATGCTCGACCTGGAACCCTCGGAGGGTTCTCCTTCTTTGCCGCCATGCTACCCGTCTTGAGCTTCGGGCAATCTCTCTTCACATGTCCCGGTGCCTTACACTCGAAGCAGACCATCCCCGCGACAGAACAGTCGCGGACGGTGTGATCATTCTTACCACACTTGAAGCAGAATCTATAAGTGGGGTTACAGTTACCGTGGTGCTTTGTTCGACACTTCGAGCACCATCTGGCTTCTTGATAACCGCCGAAACTGCGGTTTCCGTCAGAAGGTCGGGTTCTCCTGGGAGGTACAGAACTGCTCTCCCACTTTCTCTTATCAGTCACCACCACAGCTTTCTCAGCTTTGTTCCTTGCGAACATCTCTTCCATGTACTGAGCTTCTTCAACCATCTCGCGGAGGTTAGAAGCTTTAGAATTGTGGACCATAGATTGCATGTCCGCGGGTAGACCATTCAGATAGGCCTTCATCTTTTCCTTCTCTGTTGGGGCAGTGTGCCCCACCAGATCAAACTTCTCCATGAACTGACGGGTGTACTCCCTCACCGTCAGGCTTCCATTTACCAGAGACCGGAATTCTTTCTCGATTCGGTCCATTGTTCTTTCATTGCAAAACTCTTCTAACAACTTTTTCTTGAACTCGGCCTAAGACAACTGAGCCAACACAACAGGAGATAGGTTGGATTGAATGACATTACACCAAATGAGCGCAGTATCCCTCAGCAGTTGGGTACCGAACCGCACTCTCTGTTCATCTCCGCATTCGGAAGAGCCAAAAGCTTGCTCGACCGCTCGAATCCATTTCACACACAAGATTGGGTCGTCAGAACCAGAGAACTCTGGCGGTCCGCAACCCAAAAAGGACTTGTAGGAACAACTTTTCCTATTTCCCGGAGCACCAACAACTCCAGGACCCGCTACAATGTTTTCCACAACCGTCTCACTCTTCCGATTGTTTACATCGCGGTCCTCAATCACTTTCAGCAGAAACTCTTGCTGCTTTGCCATCTCTTCCCTCATTGCCAACATCATGTTGGCCATCAACTCAGACGGGGAACTAGCATCCCTGATGACTGGGTGGGACGAAGCCAGGTCTACTCGCGAAATGACCTCTGGCCCCCCACCTAGCCCTTGCTGAACAGGTGGTCGCACAACAACCTCAACTCCCTCCGGCTGACTAGCAGTGGAGGTTGTCGCTTCCAAACCATCAACACGCGTACGCGGTCTACCACGCGTATTCATTATGCCAAACTGCTTCGCATAACAGGAAAAGAGATAAGAGAGAGTTGGAATAAACATAAAGGAAACGTACTACCACATTACCAATCGTCATAGCAATAGAAATTCAAGCACACTTATGTACGATATCCTCATAATAACATTAGCTAAGTGAGATTATGAACATATAACACATAAAGGTTCTCGTCACGATTGCCACAACGCCTGATAAACGCACTTTCCGTTGACTCTAAGACTAACCCATCTTAGAAGTTCTACCCGATCTCACGGATCAATTCTTATCATACTCGGTCTAAGTCTAGACATCTTACATTCATGCCTAGTTCACTTAAACTAGAGCTCTGATACCAACTTGTAACATCCTAAAAATCAGAGTAATTTAAAACTTCATAATTAAGGCAATATGACATCTGTATTGCTATAAACTTCTCAAAAAGTGTATCAGTCCTTAAGACTTTACAAAAACCTGGACGAATTTAGAATTCATCAACAAACTAATCTAAACATAACTATCTAGATTACATCAGTTGACAATCCAAAATGCGTCAAAAGAATGGGACTTAACAATGCCCAACTATCAACACACTTTATTAATCTCAAAATGCCTCGAGACCCAACTCGTCTCTCAAAACCCTGTGCATCCCACCGCTAAGGGAAACATGTTATACATATCATTTGAGAAAAAGTGTTAGGCTTAAAGCCTAGTGAGAACATACAGTTCATAAATCTCAAGAGATATAATCAAATGCATCAAAGTAAATCCTTCCAAAGGTTTAGTTATGCAAAATACAGTTCTTTGATAATATACGGACAACCGGTCCAAAACACATCTTCCGATGACGGGGATTACCCGATTTACCAAGGATTATAGTGGAACACAAAGTAAGCCACAAATCCGAGTTATGAGCTAAATACATGGAACCATGGCCACGAACGCTTCGGTCCGTACTACGATGTGAGGGAGGCCCCCAAGGAACCAGCCATACTCTTTGTTAGACTACATTTGACCCATGGCTAGTAACAGGTCTCACATAACCGTACCAAGTGCCCCCGAAGATCAAATGTATCTAACTACAACAGAAGGGGCACAACCTTCCCAACCATAAGTCGACTCGATACCTAGGGATCCGATAGTATTGATACAGACTCGTCACAACAACATATGTGACCAACCATAAATAAACATATGGTATAAACACATTTTATAAACAAAATGTCATTTCCAGTTCAACTTATGGTAAGAATGGAAATTATTAAAAATGAGTTCTTAAACATTATTTTCACATATCCACATAATGTGCAAGTAAAACTTCATTTTACTTCAATAAGATAAGATCCATCATTTTAGTCAAAACTGATCGGGAACCCCGAAAATCACCAAAAACTTCATTTATATCAAAATGTATTAAACATGAAATCATACCGTAGAAATACTTCGGATTTCGCAAATAAGAATTTTGACATGTATAAAGTTTGTAAAATGGTAGTAGGAACTCACCAGTAGGTTTTAGGATAAAACCCGGAAAACCAGATAACGATCACGACGTAGAGGTGAAGCTTAAAACACCGAAACCTCGGATCGAACACCAAATATTAACTACCAAACTCTAGAGAGAGAGAAACGATTTAGAGAGAGAGAAGAGAGTTTAGAGATTGAGAGATGAGATCAAACAAAATGATATATTTAGGAAACTAAAACCCTTAAGTCGGCCAGGGTCTTTCGCGGGTTATGTCGCGACCTCAACTCGCGGCATAACTCGCCCGTGTTCTCAAATCAAAACCCAAACAGTGGATGTCGCGACTAATGCCGCGACTACCACTCCCATGCAAGTCACGAAGCTCGTAAACCCATAATCGACAGTGGACATCGCGACTTATGCCGCGACTCCAAGTCGCGATCAAGTTGCGGAACTCACTGGAAGGTTCCAACTTTACCGAACAACATAAATTCGAACGATAAACCAATTACGGTGATAACGACACGAGTTATACACAATATTACAACGATAATTGTATAATGAAAATCCAGGGTGTTACATCAAAACACCAAAATTCATTCCTTGTGACTCCACATGCTGAAGAGATCCTGTATAATGGAAGTGTTAGGAAGCAACAAGAAAATCAAAACACCAAAATTCATATAAGAGCAAAAGAAGAAGAATATAAAATGCTAAATAAACAGAATATCATTGAAACAACATCTATATTTGTTGATCTAGCTAAATTCAAGAAACACCCACAAACATCATAAAAAATGAAAATATGAAAAACAAATAAACTAAAAACTTAAGGGTCGTTTACTAAATGTTTACCCGACAAGTGCTTATAGAGCCACTTTAAATTAGAAATAGAATAGTCATAAGATGGTTAAAGTAACTAAAAAACAGGCTCGAGATTACACCGAACACATACCTATGTAATCTCGAAAGACAGGGAGAGATGCTAAGAACACAAAGAACAAATAACCAAAGACAATAATATCGCAAAAATTAAATAATTTCAACATACCATAGCGAATCAATATGAAAGAACATAGAAAGGAAGAACATGTGAAATTACCTTGTAGTGAACGAACTGAAAATTAATGGAACCCATTGTCAAAAAAAATCTAAATTGCAACACACAAATGAGGTTAACCTTATGTTCGGTTCCAAAACGCGGACTTTGGCAACATAAAATGGAAGAATAACAACCTCACATAAGGTTCCAAAACTCAGACAATAGAGTAAAACATTTGCAAAAAAAGAATCATAAAACAGAATATGAGATTAAACAACAAACATGAATTTAAGTGGACATCTTAACTTCCATGTAACACCCTAAAAATAGGGATAACAAAAATCCGAAATCGGACATGAGGTATACAAAAATTGTCATAGCAAGAGCCTCCCAAAAATGGGGAATATAACTAATCTGTTTAATTACAGTTGTAATTTAACGGACAATAAATAACAACCAACTAATCTAATTTCTACAACTAGAAAAGAGATTACAAAAGGGTTGTCATCTATAAACCCAACGGTTCATTCCAAAGTATAAAATGTCCATGTGCAAAATCCCCAAGCTCTTACCCCAAAGCAACTAAGCAACTAACTCTCGGGCTGTGTGGTTCTTCTTACCACACTTGGTACACCCGGCTGGACCGGAGTGAGTCTTTGTAGCGCACGACCCTGAGTGCTTTGACCTGCACTTGTGGCACCACCGATCCTCACGGCGTTGATCACCCGCTCTTCCACTTGCAAAGGGTCTTGATTGACGAACTGGCCCATATGGCCCTTCCCAATTTCGATTCTCAACAGCCTGACTTCTTTCCTCCTTTCCCGCATTGATGTCATCCTCAATGATCAAGGACTCTTCAATGACCTCTTGCAAGGTCGATCCCCTAGCATTTCTTACCGCCGTTCGCATCCCGGCCGGTAAACCTTGTTGATAGGCCTTAATCTTCGACCTTTCATCGGGGACCAGATGTCCCACCAAATTCAGTTTCTCCAAAAAGAGTCTGGAGTACTCGACAATGGACATAGTCCCCTTCTTCAAATCTCGGAACTCTCGCTCCAGCTTGTCCAATGAACGCTCACTACAATATTTATTCATGATCTTCTCTTTGAACACCGACCAAGTTAACTTAGCCAGAACTTCCGGGGTGAGGGCGGATCGGGTGAGATTCCACCAAATCAGAGCCTCTCCCCGAAGTAACTGGGAAGCAAACTTGACCTGTTGAGAGGGATCACACTCACTTGACTCGAAGGCCATCTCTACCTCCTTGAGCCAATACATACAAGTCACCGGGTTATCTGAACCCGCAAACTCCTTAGGGTGGCACCCCAGAAACGCCTTGTAGGTGCACCTCTTAGTCTTCGTCCTGATCCCTTCATCAGATGGTTCTTCAACCGTTACCACATTCGGTCCACTCGACCCCACAATAATGTTTTCAACCATAGTCTCAGGTTGACGGTTGCTGGCGTCTCGATCCTCTAAGAGTTTCATGAAAAGCTCTTGCTGTTGAGCCATGGCCGAAGTCATAGCCAACTGTTGTTGAGCCATGGCCGCATTCATGGCCAACATCATGCTATCCCGAAGCCGGGTCTCCATGGTAACTTCCTCCATGATGGCGTTACCTGTGTTGAGGTTCCGGCGAGGAATATGTTCAGGTCCGCCTCCCAAGATTCTGGGTACAGGAATTTCGTCCGAGGTTGTCCCCACAGGGGGTCGTACAGCTGCAGATTCCACCTCTGGTTGACCCTCTGGCATGTCTGGAAACCTACTTCGAGTGTTTACCATCTCAATCTGCCATACACGTACGAGAAATAGATTGAGAAAAGACTAAACGAGTTGAACTCATTGTACGTACTAATACCTTCATCAATTATCATAATAATAGTAAACCAAGTATGCTCACATAACAATGCATTCATAATAGCAGTAGCTAAGTGAAATTATGAACGAACCATACACAAGAATTCTTGTCACCATCATCACAACTTTCAATTAAGGTAATTCCGTAATCCTAACGCTCTCTCCACCTAGGATTCCTACCCCAATTGGACAGTGAAGTCATAAAGTCTAAAGCTTAAGTCTAGATATGCTAAATAATACCTAGTTCACTTAAACTAAAGATCTGATACCAACTTGTAACACCCTAAAAATAGGGATAACAAAAATCCGAAATCGGACATGAGGTATACAAAAATTGCCATAGCAAGAGCCTCCCAAAAATGGGGAATAAAACTATTCTGTTTAATTACAGTTTTAATTTAACGGACAATAAATAATAACCAACTAATCTAATTTGTACAACTAGAAAAGAGATTACAAAATGGTTGTCATCTATAAACCCAACGGTTCATTCCAAAGTATAAAATGTCCATGTGCAAAATCCCCAAGCTCTCACCCTAAAGCAACTAAGCCTGCTTAGGACCGGCGCCGCCAGAACCTGAGATACACATCGACACCAACAAGTGTTAGGCCAAAAAGACTAGTGAGTTGAACAATAATAAGCATACATGAACAGTTACAAAACTTATCAGCAGTTAACCAGAGTTCAATATATGTGGAGTCAATAGGGGAGACCCATAGCACCAATCAAGTCCCACCCATGAGTCGATATACCTTGATCCCCTTAACAAGGAACACCCGAAAGGCCCGACACACCCTAAGACTATCACTAAGAAAATTCCTCGAATGGCAGAGGTATATGCACATACCATCACAGTGGCGCCCAAGACTACATCCTCCTAGTGTACTGACTTGGTTCGTCCAACATAACGCATACAGGAGGTCCTTTAGATGTATTTCAACCCATATATTTCCATACCGACTACGGGTGCAATATTACCATCCTATCCTCATGAAGTCTAACAAAAGACCCTAAATGACAATTATACTCATCATGCACATAAATATGTCACCAAAATGGTGTTCCGACTAGAATCATCTTAATACCAAAACATGTTTACATTTAGCATATCAAAATACACACATTATGTATCCAAGAGAAAACCCCCGAAATAATGGTACATATAGAGTAAATCATGGCATTTCACCCATAACTACATTTCCAACATATCTTCCCAAAGGAATCCGAAATACTTGAACATATAGAGATAGATAATAACAAATAGAAGAGTATGATGTGTATCTAGTTTTAACAAAGGGTTAGTGACTCACTATCTAGGTTTTGGACCAAAACCTAGAAAATGGAAAACCCTAGTTTGAGGATATGAGACTTGGAGATGAGAAGTGGTTGATCTTGAAGAAACCCTAGCTAAACTCCTTGGAAGACAATAAATGCAAGCACCTCAACCCCAACTACCAAATGGGTTGATATTTATGTGGATTAGGGTTTGGGAGTGAAAGAAGCTGATGTTGGGGTCTCAAAATCGCCCAAGGAAAAAGAGGGAAGGAGAGAAATGAATACAAAATTGGCCAAAGATCTCATTTAAACCAAAAAACCCGTCGGCGACAGTGCTCGACGACAATGCCCAGGGCACTGTCGCATGTCACAGTCGCGACCTCCCCCGAGGCTACGGTACACTCCTCGCGACCTTGACACGGACCATGTCGCAGTCGCGTGTCACAGTCGCCGCACACACCACACTCGTGGTACACCCCTCGCAACATTGACATGGCGATAGTGACCATGTCACAGTCGCGAGTCATAGTCCCGCCAGTCCCCAAACGTCCTAAGAGTTGACTAGTTTCGATAACGAGCGCGATGTTTGAACGATTAAAGATGGTAATTCAATTTATATGACATGTCAATATAATAACGTTCATAAAATGCACACAAAGGCTCATATTCTCACATAGGCACACTTAATACATTAAGGGAGACAAAATACTTACCTTGCGAATTTCCGGATGTTACATTCCATCAGGGAGCAGGCAACTACATCATCCTCTTTTTGTACTTTGTTTCCGCTGCTTTCTGTGCTATAGCAAAAGTTCACTTCATGAAACCACAAATCTTTTTAAAGGTATGCCCAATTAAAAATCCAAGTCCTTATGATGCATACCATGATATTAGGATATACGTTAAACTGCAGCCTGATAGGGTAAATTTATTTACCCTATTTTTTATCTTCTATTTGACAATTTTGAGCTACTTTTCTTTTACCATTGCGTCCTTTAGTTTATTTTCGCAGTTTTTATCGTATAACTTTATTTTTATCGTTTACGTCTAATAATTCCATCTTATAAAGAAAATGCGGCAAAAATCTTATGTATTTATATATATGCGTATTTTAGGATCAAGATTCGGCCGATTGGAGTCCAACATAACCGACGTGCGGATTTTACGAGCTTACAAACGCGGGCTTCAATATTTTTGATGGGCCGATTTCTTTTTGGAAGACTTGGGCCATATGATGCTAGATTTTTGATAACATTTATGGGCTAATTTTTGTATTAAGTTAAATAATTAGGTAGGCCAAATTTTGATGAGCCCAAGTATCTTTGAAGCCCATGGCCTTTTCCAAGTATCTTAGCCTATAAATAAGAGGCTCTAGTTTAGTATTTTGATTATCCCTCCCTTGCTCTTGCTATGCTCTCATGTGTAATATGGAGCAATTAGTAGTAGCATAATACAAACACTAGTAATTTGGGTGGTTTGAAGGTTGGTGAGCCAATAGCTTACTAGGTTGTTTAGAAGTTTGGCTCATAATTCAAACTCCTCTTCTTTTCGTCAATATTAATGTTAGTTACTTCTAGTTACAAGTATTGTCATCGCATTAATTTTCCGCAACTTTCATCTTCTTCTTGTGGTTCGATACTTGTGGTTTTTACGTGGTTTCCATTTGCGATTTTAGTTCCATCACAAATCGGAAGTCCGATCAATCATTTTTGGATTCCCAACTTCGTTTGGTTCACGGTTTGGGATTGTACTAAACTCGCTTTGTGTTTCCAAAAATCATAAAAAAACACCCCGCTATTTATGTAACTTGTGATGATAAAATTTTGAGGACCCTCAAAATAATTAAAGGACTAAAGATACATTTGACACAAGACCTTACGTCACTAGTGATAAATTAGTTGGTAAATCATGGTTCTATAATTCCCACTTTATTTTAACGTCGTTGGATTAATTGAATTAATTTCTTATAATTATAGTGTTGGTAGTTTAATCTTAAAGTCATTCTCAAGCAAGTTAACTTTTATAGTTCAAGTAAGGATTTTAGTTACATGCATAGTTGATAAATCACTTCTTTTAAAATTAATTAACAAGTAGTTGACGTAATTCCCATTTTCTTTAATTGCTTTTACGATCTTTAAAATTAGGATTTAAAATGATGATGGGCTAACCGTCTCAGTTCGGGGTAAAAAGTAAGGGACCGAGACCGATAAGAGAATAAAAGGTGGATCATATCGCATGATTGTCCAAAGTTATTTAAATCAGAGTTATATTTTATGTCGAAATACAACTGATCAACTGACAACTGGTTCGTTGTGTGACGACTTCTTTAAGTTACATAAAATATCGACTCTGAGATAACAAATGAATGTGATCTCGTCTTTCATTTAATTATTAAATTCGTTCCAACGGATCTTTATACCCTGCACTAATTGTAAATTAATTTCTCAGTAGTTGTTACTCAAAACCCCCAATCAAAATATTTTTTTCGAATTCGCCATCTGAGACTCGGTTTTATAGACCCGACTTTCAAGAAGAACTTTTCCACGCTTCCCTTTGAGATCGATATTCGGTACTTTGTATCATTATTACTTGTTAAAAACGGTAGTAGATTGAGATGTATACTTGCGTCAAGATCTACTTATTTGCATTTTAAAAAGGCGTGAACACGAAATTCCACGACACAGCCACAAAACATTATAGATCCATATTGCCATCAAATGTCCAATTCCCAATGGTCTATCACACATTTATTCTACAATTGAATATCCTATCAGCCACTTTCTGATAAGAATCGCCAACGTGTAATTAAAAGAGAACTTTGAACTCCATACAAAAAATAAACACACCCGGATAATAAAATCTCGATAGAATGAACTACTTACCGAAAACCCATTCAAAGGAAAAAGAAGGAACCTTCTCACTTATGAAATCGAGATCCAAAGGCCAAAGTTGTTGCCTGTTGCAGAAAAAAAAAACAGGTACAAGACTTCGTGAAACAAAAGAACAAATCGAACATGTTGCTGTTTAGGAAGATGAAATGAACTCAACTCCAAAGCTTTTGTTGGAACAAAATCAGAAATCGAACTCACTATTCTTACCTTAATTTCTTTGTGCGCCCCAATCTACAATAGAGCAACCTGAAGGTTTTTTGAAATCGATCAGCAAATGGAGAAAGGAGCAGGGAGGGTATAGCAATCTGAAAATATCAATAAGTTCATAAATCCATTAAACCCATTTAAACACGCCAAAATAAAAAAATAACGCCAATTCACAAACATAAATGTTCTTAGTTTAAATTTAGGGTTTATCAACGTAAGAAAAGAATAGAAGAAGAATATACCAGGGCCAAAATCGATATATGGATACTATGAATCCAACCATGCGAAATCAGAAACGGAGAGCAGAAACCGAAATGATGAGGTTGAACGCTATCGTTGAGAGAAAGATGAATGAGGAATGAGGATTTCATCCTTTTGCTTATGAATTTGAATTTGAATTTGAATATAGATATTTGGGGATAGGTTTCAGACTTTCAGGAGAAGCTCAGAGCGGAACCGAATGAATCTGTGAAAACCTGAAAAGAGTGCATTTGTTACTTGTACATCATGCCTCATTACTTGTAATTAAGAGTTTTTTAAATTTCTTGCATAAATTGGTTATACCATATGCTTAAAGACTTGTCTTTAAGACTTTTATCCTAAATGCTTATATTATATATGTAGTATAGATATATACTAAATATCATAATGTCAAGAAAATAAAATAAAAAATAAAAAATGTTATTTTATAAAACTTCATGATAGAAATATATATATATATATATATATATATATATACTATATCTATACTATATTATAAAGATGACATAAAAAACTTTTAATTACAACTCACTAAACTTTATGTACTATCATTTAAAGCTATCTACTTAAAATCTCTTAAAAAACTATTAAAGCCTAATGTACTACCTGTAAAACTTTTAACCCTAATTAATATATTTCATCCTTATCCCCAAAATCCTTATCTCTAATCCCCAAACCCTAAAATTATGAAATTTGAATTCTGATAAACATAATCAAAACAGGATAAACATCTCAATTTAAATATAAAAAAATTAAAATATATAAGATAATTAATGAATTTTAACAAACTACTTAATTTTTTTTATATAAAAAACATTATACTGTTAAGCCTAAATTAAACAAATTTATATATAAAAAACCATTATCACTCAATAAAAACCATCAAAAATCGTACTGTAAATCAATAAAAAACAAAAAATAAAAATAAACATTAAAATCGTGATGTATTAAGCATTATGTACTATTATTTAATGTTAATCTACTTAAAATCTCTTAAAAAACAATTAATGAAGGAATATGTACTACTTTTAAATGATTTTAACCCTAATTAATAAATTTCATCCTTATCCCCCAAAATCCTTATCTCTAATTCTCAAATTCTAAAATTATGAAATTTGAATTCTGATAAACATAATCAAAACAAGATAAACATCTCAACTTAAATATAAAAAAATTAAAATATATAAGATAATTAATGAATTTTAACAAACTACTTAATTTTTTTTATATAAAAAACATTATATTGTTAAGTCTAAATTAAACAAATTTATATATAAAAAACCATTATCACTCAATAAAAACCATCCAAAATCGTACTGTAAATCAATAAAAAACAAAAAATAAAAATAAACATTAAAATCGTGATATATTAAGCATTATGTACTATTATTTAATGTTAATCTACTTAAAATCTCTTAAAAAACAATTAATGAAGCAATGTACTACTTTTAAATGCTTTTAACCCTAATTAATAAATTTCATTCTTATCCTCCAAAATCCTTATCTCTAATTCTCAAATCCTAAAATTATGAAATTTGAATTCTGATAAACATAATCAAAACAGGATAAACATCTCAATTTAAATATAAAAAATTTAAAATATATAAAATAATTAATGAATTTTAACAAACTACTTAATTTTTTTTATATAAAAAACATTATATTGTTAAGCCTAAATTAAAAAAAATTATATATAAAAAAATCATTATCACTCAATAAAAACCATCCAAAATCGTACTGTAAATGAATAAAAAAACAAAAAATAAAAATAAACATTAAAATTGTGATGTATCTCGCTGCATTGCGCGAGTACGCTTCTAGTTATATTATAAAGATGACATAAAAAACTCTTAATTACAACTCACTAAGCTTTATGTACTATCATTTAAAGCTATATACTTAAAATCATCTTAAAAATAACTATTAAAGTCTAATGTACTATTTGTAAAGCTTTTAACCCTAATTAATATATTTCATCCTTATCCCCCAAAATCCTTATCTCTAATCCCCAAACCCTAAAATTATGAAATTTGAATTCTGATAAATATAATCAAAACAGGATAAACATCTCAATTTAAATATAAATAAACCCTAAAATTATGAAACTTGAATTCTGATAAATATAATCAAAATAGGATAAACATCTCAATTTAAATATAAAAAATTTAAAATATATAAGATAATTAATAAATTTTAACAAACTACTTAATTTTTTTTATATAAAAAACATTATATTGTTAAGCCTAAATTAAACAAATTTATATATAAAAAACTATTATCACTCAATAAAAACATGCAAAATCGTACTGTAAATCAATAAAAAACAAAAAATAAAAATAAACATTAAAATCGTGATGTATTAAGCATTATGTACTATTATTTAATGCTAATCTACTTAAAATCTTTTAAAAAACAATTAATGAAGCAATATATATTACTTTTAAATGTTTTTAACCCTAATTAATAAATTTCATCCGTATCCCTCAAAATCCTTATCTCTAATCCCCAAATCCTAAAATTATGAAATTTGAATTCTGATAAACATAATCAAAACAGGATAAACATCTCAATTTAAATATAAAAAATTTAAAATATATAAGATAATTAATGAATTTTAACAAACTACTTAATTTTTTTTTGTATAAAAAACATTATATTGTTAAGTCTAAATTAAATAAATTTATATATAAAAAAAACATTATCACTCAATAAAAACCATCCAAAATCGTACTGTAAATCAATAAAAAACAAAAAGTAAAAATAAACATTAAAATCGTGATGTATCTCGCTGGATTGCGCGAGTACGTTTCTAGTATATATATATATATATATATATATATATATATATATATATATATTAAATATCATCACGACATATTAATTCGTATATATTTATGATATTTAATTATATAATTAAATCTAAAAATATTCAATATTAGACTCATTTCGAAGGTAATGACGAAACAATTACAATGGTATAAGTTATAAAAAATAAAAATGTTTTTTTCAATGCAATTTAGTTCATATACATTATTTATGTTTATATGATAAGAGTTTAAAATGAAAAATAAAAAAGTAAGGGATTAAAAGAAAACTACATATCTAATTATAAGGGTAGTAAATGTAAGGTATAAATTAAAAAAAATTGAATTAAGGAAAGATTAAATAAGGAATGAATGTGGATTTTTTAAATGAACTTATAGTGTAAAATGCGTACATGTTCATGTTTAGGCGAGAAAATGAAAAAAAATGGACTCACATGACTTATTATAGTACTAACATTTACCAGGAAAGTCAAATTACAAAAATACCCTTTAATACATTATTTACAGCTTTGGTCCTTCAGGTTTTTAGTAACTTACAGATTTGGTCCTTAAGCTTTTAATTTTTTTTTCTATGTTTGTAGAGTTACAGATTTGGTCCCTATAGTTTTATTTTCCTCTTGGATTTAGTCCCCATAATTTGTTGATTCCAAAATAGACTTTCAATTTTGCATTTGCGTAACGTTTTGGTCCTCGAAACTAAAAGTTGTTAGCTCCTGACCGTTAAGTAAATGACATTTCGATCATTTATAACTTTTTCATTTTCTAATTTAAATAAATAAAAGTTATATTATAAAAATTATTTTTATTATATAAGCATAAAATAAAGATCCCTTAACATGTATCGCATCTCAATCACTATGTCTTCTCCAACCCAAAACCTATGTAAAATTTGTTTAATTCATATTTTTATTATAATTTAATTTAGGTTTAATAACAATGTAACTTTTTTTTAAGTTTAATGATGTAATGTATCATTTGCCAATTTATTTTCGCTTCCTATCATACACACACATCATCCTCATAGGGCATTTTGTAAATTATAGTGATGCTGCTAACAGACACAAAATGTTTTGTTCTCATAATTGGTGATGCTCAAATTTATGGTCTTAATATTTTTTTTTCATCCGCAGCAACGCGTGGACATTAATCTCTCTCTCTCTCCCTCCCATTTTCAATCAAATTATAGTACTAACATTTACCAGGAAAGTCAAATTACAAAAATACCCTTTAATACATTAATTTACAACTTTGGTCCTTCAGGTTTTTAGTAACTTACATATTTGGTCCTTGAGCTTTTAATTTTTTTTTCTATGTTTGTAGAGTTACAGATTTGGTCCCTATAGTTTTATTTTCCTCTTGGATTTAGTCCCCATAATTTGTTGATTCCAAAATAGACTTTCGATTTTGCATTTGCGTAACGTTTTGGTCCTCGAAACTAAAAGTTGTTAGCTCCTGACCGTTAAGTAAATGACATTTCGATCATTTATAACTTTTTCATTTTCTAATTTAAATAAATAAAAGTTATATTATAAAAATTATTTTTATTATATAAGCATAAAATAAAGATCCCTTAACATGTATCGCATCTCAATCACTGTGTCTTCTCCAACCCAAAACCTATGTAAAATTTGTTTAATTCATATTTTTATTATAATTTAATTTAGGTTTAATAACAATGTAACTTTTTTTTAAGTTTAATGATGTAATGTACCATTTGCCAATTTATTTTCGCTTCCTATCATACACACACATCATCCTCATAGGGCATTTTGTAAATTATAGTGATGCTGCTAACAGACACAAAATGTTTTGTTCTCATAATTGGTGATGCTCAAATTTATGGTCTTAATATTTCTTTTCATCCGCAGCAACGCGCGGACATTAATCCCACCTGGTTTATTATATGTATAGATAGATTAAAAAAGAAAAAGAAAAAAAGAACCCACCGACGGTCCTACACAGCTTCCATGTTCTTCAATCCACCCACCGCCTTTACCTACATACATTATACCTCCATTCAATTCCATTATTGTTGCAACCCACCAAATCTTTTTAATCAATTAAATAAACCCTAATTTTCCATCTGAAATGACCTAAAACAAGACCATTTTGGAGCATCAAGAGAGAGAGAAAGTGAGCTAAAAAAGGGGTTTATGTTTGCTTGAAGTAAAGGGTACTCATATTCATCAATCATCATCACACATACATACAACATGATGATGTAGATGATGTAGATGATGATGATGATGATGATGATGATGTGAATGGCAGCCATGGATGCTTCAAAAACCTCCACTGTATGTTCTTCAATTTCTCCCTTTTTTTCTGGGTGTTTCTTGTAAGATGTTCTTGAATCTTTGTGCATTTATCTTTTAGATCATCAAGTTGTGTTTTTTTACCATCTGGGTTCTGTTAATTTTGTTTCTTTTTTAATGGGATTTTTGTGAAATTGCTTATTTATAGTTTCATGATGTTTTTTTCGGAATAACCGTGGGTTTTCGGGCCAGCTCACTGACTAATTGTGGAACACGAATCGCCTGGTGTCATAGCTGGTGAACCTCCATTGACACAATGGTTTTGGTAGCGACCGGATTCGAACCCTGGAAATATTAGATTTCCGCTACATCCCTTTAATCGAACCTTGGCAACTAAAAAACACCAAATACGGTGGGCCCATTAACACAAAAACAAAAACAAAAAAACCATTAACTCCAACCACTCTAAAAAACTGAAGGGGACGTTTGATTTGATGGAATGGTTTTGAGGGATTTGGATGTCGTGGAAGGATTTGGAATCTCTAGTGTGTCTGGTTTGTAGGATTTGGGATGAAATTGAATTCCATTATTTATAAAAAAATCATTAAAAAATATAAAAATAATTAAATTACCTTTTATTTAACTGATTTTTAGATAACAAATGTTTTGGGATTTCAAAATCCTATGTTTGAGGGATTTCATAGAAAATCCTATGATTTCAAATTCGAACAATCCTGCAAACCGAACACGGGATTGGAATAGATTTGAAATTCAAATCCCCCAAATCCATTCCAAAAAAAATCAAGGGGGATGATTTTCTAGGGAAAATGGTGGGCCCAAGGCTTTTGCCGTTCACACGGCATTATTGTCGTTCAAATTCCACAACCCGCAAATTTGTTGAGGTCTTAGCGGTCGGTGGGAGGCAAATTCACGGGGAATTTGGTGATTTGCCGGTCCGTTGGAGATGCTCTTAATAAGTGTGCAACAACCTAGTTTCTTGATGGTTGATTTGTTGTCATGAGGTTGGATCTTGAATGTGGGGTTTTTAGGTAATTTATATATGGTAATTGATCTAATGACAAGAAAACTTGTTTTTGTTGGTCAGAAATCCAAGCATTTTTGTAAGAATGTTTGCAATTAGCAAGTAGTGGCAAGAAAATCCTCCAAAGGGTCATTGGGCCAGCTATAAATCCTAGCCTTCGTGGAAGTTAAAGGGTTCAAACTGATTGTGTCTAAGTATTTGTCATATATAATTATCATATACTTTAAAAAATAATCCTCTGTTAGGGCTCCACATCAGCTAGATTTGGACCATTTATTGTCTATATATGTTGGAACTTGGAACTTACCTTCTCTTCTGAAGGGCTCTTTTGGAGAGTAATCAGAGCATTTGGTCGTAGGACAGGACAAAACAAAACAAAAACTTGTTGTTCCACGTTTGGGTTCGTTTGGGTTGACAAGTTGTCTGAGACAGTACTAAGTGGGACCGTTCTTTTATCCGATCAAAATAGGTGGAACAAAAATCAACGAGATGGGACAAGATAGGTAAATTACTAAACTACCCATATCAAATTAAAACATTAAAACTTTCAACAAGTCTTTCACCCGTCCACCTCACTTCGCATGTTCTGTCTTGTCCACGTACTAAACGTACCCTCAGTGATTAGACGTAGAAGATAGTAGACATTAATGTGTGCATGTTACATTTTTATAAAAGACTCTACGAGTAGTTAGGGATCGAACCCGCCTTCGAAACAACAAGGATCTTGATGGTATGTTTACGACTTACAACGATGGTTTCATATGTTTTAGTCAATGACCAATATTGGAATGTTCATTAGATGTAGGGTTATTCACATGAGTTTTTTATTTATGTATTTTCTATGTGCTTATAGATGCATGGATGTATACGTTATAGTCCACGTCAGCTAGACTTGGATCATTTATTTTCTATATATGTTGGAACCTTCATTCTCTTCTAAAAAGGCTTTTTGAGTGTAATGCGACGGGGTTTCACATATTTTCACATGATATTAGAGTCAAAGTCAACCACCCTGGAAAATTTGTACTCGTCTAGCCCCTCTCGGCACTGTATCCGGCAACCTCTGTTGGAGGGGGCGTGTTAAGAGTCCACAATTGGCTATTTGGATCATTTCTCTTCTATATATGTTGAAAACCTCCCTTCTCAACTAAAAGGGATCTTTTAGAGAGTATTCTAGAGGGGTTCCACGTATTCTCACAGTAGCCGGTAGGAATGCAAGAATGGATGTTTATGTGTATGCATGTGTGTGTATATATATATATATATATATATATATATATATATAGGGATGGGTTATAGTGCAAACCAAGACATTTGTACAAACCATTATATTAGGAAATAATTGAGATATCTATGGATAATAATCATGATTTATTAAATACGATTGAGATATATATGGAAGAGGATAAGATTCATTTATTATGATCATGACATTGGTTAATGAAACAAAATAAAATTAGATATTCATTAGACTATATGAACGGCTGAGATTAGTTTGTACAAATAGAGGTGGTTTGCATTTGATCTTCCCCCCCCCCCCCCCCTCTCTCTCTCTCTCTCTCTCTATATATATATATATATATATATATATACATATATATATATACAGGCAGGTTCATTTAGGAACCTTAAATGTCTTAGGAATCCAGGAACCACCTATTTTTTTGAGCATTCATGATTAATATTATTCGTCATGAATATGTGTCGCGATATTCATTATGAATATTTTATCACGTTATTCATCATGAATACACACAAAAAGGGTGGTTACCGAGTTCCTAAAATATTTAAAGTTCCTAAATGAACCCCCTCTCTCTCTCTCTCTCTCTCTCTCTATATATATATATATATATATATATATATATATGTATGTATCTTATCTATCTTATTGCGTAAATCGCATAAATTTTTATATTCTATATATCTTTTTTTTTGGTAAAGGAGTATCCCAGACCACTTTGGGCCCGGACTAATCTCCTGGAAAACAAGCCTATGGCCCGCGGGCATTCATCCCGTGGCCACAATGCTGCGAGTGGGGCTCGAACCCGGGCAACCGCTATGAAGTCCCCAAGCTCTTACCACCACGCCACAACCTTGTGGTTTATATATCTTCTTTTCCTGCAGCCTTGCTTGGATATGGAAGGTTCAACGCTCGAAAACGACATCCTCGGCTCGAAATTGTACCTTAGTCTAGGCCTCAAAGGACGAATGAACCAAAATCCCGGAAACCCGAAAGTTCTAGCCCGTATTTCTTCACTTCTTCAGAAATCTGTCGAAAAGAATGAAACAATGTTGCAAACGACACAAACGAAAGACGATCTTATTACGGTTTTTCATGGCTCGAGAGCGCCTACACTGACCATTCAACAATACGTTGATCGCATCTTTAAGTACTCTCGTTGCAGCCCTTCCTGCTTCGTTGTTGCATACGTATACATCGATAGATTCATCCGAACGCGAAATATTATTGTGACGTCTCTTAATGTGCATCGCCTTCTAATCACGAGCATAATGTTGGCTGCAAAGTTCATTGATGACGTGTAAGTCTTCTTGCCAAATCTCTCCTTTTAATCCTATACTCCCTTTATCCAAAATAAGTGTCCACAATTAAAAAAGGCAGACAGTTTTAGAAACGTGTAATTATCAAGCTTTTATTGAACTAAATTACGGTTGTACCCCTAATAGTAGAGGGAGTAATTAATTTTTTCATCTCATAATTAAGGGTAGAATCGGAAAGGAGACACTTATTTCTCAAGAGTGGACAATTATTTTGGAACAAAGAAATGTGGACATTTATTTTTTGGATATTCATAAAAATAGCAATTTTGGGAGAATGTGCCTCGTAAAATACCAACTTTTTTCCAAATTAGCACAAAATAAACGTTTGGAGGGGTTATTTACAAAAATAGCCATTTTTGTATGGGGTACCTCACAAAATACCTACTGTTTTTCAAATTTAACTCAAAATAGGCACATTTTATCGCCAAAAAAAAAAACTTTTTACTTGAGAAATGTACTTTTTAGTGTAATTTATTCAATTTTGTGGGTTCATTTCGCAAGAAGGCAAGCAAAACCCTCTTTTTTTAGGATACGGGCCCACAAAATAGAGGGGGTTTTGCTCACCTTTTTACGAAGTGGATCCACAAAATTGAATAAAATATACCAAAAAGTACATTTTGCAAAAAGCAGGTTTTCGCAAAATAGGTGACTATTTTGTGTTGATTTGGAAAAAGTTGGTCGTTTTTGTGATGGTTCGACTACAATTATAGCTATTTTTGTAATTATCTGTTCGAGTTCCATATCAGTTAGATTTTGACCATTTCTTTGTATATGTTGGAATCTCCTTTCTTTTCTAAAGGGCTCTTTTGGAAAGTAATCTGATTGGGTTCCACATATCTAATATTATCCTTTGTTAAAAGACCAAGTTATGAAAAGGTGTCAACATTTTGGCTTTTCTTAATTGCAGATTCTTCAATAATGCATACTATGCCAAAGTAGGAGGAGTGACAACATCAGAATTGAATAGATTGGAGATGGAATTCCTTTTTGGAATCGATTTTCGACTCTACGTAAGTCTTTCCACATTTGGAAAGTATTGTTCGGAATTGATGAATGAAGCTTCAGAAGAGGTGGCGGCGGTGGTTCAGATAGAACGACCGCCGCTACATGCCAACACTATTCATAGTGCTTGTGGAATCAATGAGAATTGGTTGAAGAACGATGACTCGAGTTACCATCCCACGATTGGAATACATATAAAGTGAAATGAATCGTTGATATTTTTTTTGTATATCATGTAAAACTGGAAGCGTACTCGCGCAATGCAGCGAAATATATCACGATTTTAATGTTCATTTTATTTTTTTGTCGTTTTACAATACGATTTTGGATGGTTTTGAAAAAGTGATAATGTTTTTTTTTATAAATTTGTTTAATTTAAGCTTAATAATATAACGTCTTTTATATAAAAAAAAATTAAGTATTTTGTTAGAATTTAATGATTATCTTATATATTTTAATGATATCTAGAAAAAATAACAAATTATATATTTAATAATATAATTAAAACAAATTTATATTAATATAATATATTAAGTAATATTGATAATGAAAATGTCTGCATAAAAGAAAGGTAATGCATATACCAAATTGGTGGGTGTTATAAGTCTGCAGTAGTAATATGTATCTTGTGCTTTGATACTTGTAAATTAAGAAAATTTTAAAATCTTACATAAAATGATGGTACCTTGTGCCTAATAATTTGTATTTAAGAGTTTTTTATCCGTGTTTTATAATATAGTATAGATTATAGTAGAGAAGGGACAACATTCATTATGAATGTGATGATGAATGATTATGCAGAAAATGATTTGTAGCTCAAGCACTAATGCCATGACTTGTGGTAGAGAAGGGACAACATTCATTATGAATAAAAGCTCCAACTATTTGGGGTTAAGGGTATTTTCGAAATTAGGGTCATGAGTGTGATGAATGACTCTTTAGAAAATGGTTTGTAGCTCAAGCCCTAATGGCCATGTCTTGTGGTAGAAAAGGGACAACATTCATTATGAATAAAGAAAAGATCCAACGTTCGGAGTTGATGAATGAAGCCTCCAAAGCCATCGACAGTGCTTGTGGAATCAATGAGAAATGGTCGAAGAACGATGATTCAAGTTATCATCCCACGATTGGAATATATGTATCTTTTTTTGTATGTTATGTAAAATTAGGGTCATGAGTGTGATGAATGATTCTTGAATTCTTTAGAAAATGGTTTGCAGCTTAAGCACTAATGCCATGTCTTGTGGTAGAAAAGGTGTAACGACCCGAACTTTAATTACATCAAAATGTAATTATCCATACCAAAAACGATGGCCCAAAGCCTACAATTCAAATAAGGTTTGCAAATACAACCTATTACACAATTGAGTCTATAAGGAAACTACTACAAGGAGTCTTCTAGCTCCTGGAAATAGCTCACATCTTCTCCTTACCCTTACCGGTACCTGCTACCTTGCGATAACCTGAAAAAGGGTTATAGTTTTGAAAGAGCGAGGGTTAGACCGATGGTCTAGTGAGTCCCCTCCAAGCGCTACTGCAACAGTTCAAATATTATTTAAAACATTTAAACAAAGTCTTATGCCTCGCGAGCGTAACTCACACGACTGACCAACACTGCCGTCAAAGACGGTATGTCTGTCTCGTACTGCCTTATTTTGGGGACACACCCCAATGGCATAAACGGACCACACTCCCCGGTACGATCAGGCGGGCCACACTCCCCGACTTAACTCAAAACTTCCGAATTAAATGTATGCATACATCTAATCATCAACAATATATAAAACGAGTTTATATAAACATAACATGAACATGCCAACATAATTAAATCAACCTCTTCAATAAACCTTCACAAACTTTTGATAATAAAGGTGTGCAGTTCAGAAACTCACATTTATCAAATAACTTTCGTAATCGTAAATGGATTTAGTTTGAAAGACTCACCTCATATCCTTCTTGCTTAAAGTCCGCTTTCTAACGATTCCCTACCTACGACAACACCGATAAATCGGTAAGCCAAAACGCAGATAACACTCTCTCCCTCTCTAAACATTTCAAAAACGACACACTGCCACCCCGAGCGAGACCACATCGGTCGACGGTCGACACCGGTCGGCACCACACCGGTCGACACCGATCGGCACACACCAATCGACACCAGCCACCGACCCCCCCCCCCCGGGCCCGGTCGACATTCAAACAAAGTCGCCCAGGGCGATTCAATACTTCGCACAGAAAACCTCAGATCCTCAAATCGCCCAATGACACGGATAAAAAGCTCAGCAACGAGATCATTTACCGACTATAACACTTAGATGAGAGTATTAAGCTAGAATCATACCTTGATTTGAAGAAAAACGATCGATCCTTCAAGCCCTAGCCCTCTTTCTCTCCTGCTCCTTTCTCCCTTCAGTCGCCCTCAACCAAACTCAAGAATGAAAAGTGAGAAATATCTTAGGGTTAAAACATATCTATATATAACCCAAGTTTCATTTAACCCCCTTGAACTTTGGGTCTCGATTAACTTTTCACCCAACTATCAAAATTATCGAAAATTATGGATCCGAATATTACAAAAGGGACAACATTCATTATGAATAAAGATTCAACAAGTGTTATTCATCTCCAACAGATTTGCTATTTTAGATATTTTAGAACAACTATCTATACTATATTATAAAAACGGTATAAAAAACTCTTAATTACAACATTTTAAGCACAAGTTACAACTAATTAAAGCAAGTTACTTAATTTACAATTTCTTAATGCTTTGGTACAACATTTCCAAGCACAGTATCTCACATAATCATCTATTTATGGAATAGATACTAATTTATTAATATAAATATTTATTTTTTTGTGGAGGATTTTATAAAATAGATTTTATATTAGCATAATCTATTTTAAATGTAGATTTTACATTTAAATCTATATTAATAAGATATAATATAAAGTCTTTTTTCTTCCCTATTTTTTTTATATTACATCTCATAATGATTTTTCCATATTTTATTTTATAAAATCTTTTTCCATATTTTATTTTATAAAATCTTTTTACATAATAAGATGTAATATAAACTATTTTTTCTTCCGTATTTTTTTTTGTTAATATAAAATATATTTTATTTTATAAAATTTACACGTATTTTATATTAGTATAATATAAAATATACACGTATTTTTTTTGCTAATATAAAATTTACACGTATTTTTTTCACGAGCATTAAAAAAAAGAAAAAAAAAGGTTGATATGAATAAAAAATAAAAAATAACGAGATACACTAATAAATTATCGTATTCTTTAAATTAAAAATATTCTACAATACTTTCCAAATTAACCAAGTGCAAAGAAAATAAAATAGAAACGATGTAGAAATAAAATTTTCTTCCATATTTTTAATATATTTACATTTAGATGTAAAATCGAAAATGAAAATAAAAGATTTTAAAATATTTTCTACATTAACTATAAATATATATAGTTTCTCTATGTATCATCCGAGTACAAGAAGAAGACGAACGGTCGGGTGTCAATGGCGGAACCTGCAATTGAACAAAAGATATTCCACTATATTTTTGTTTATTTGAAAAACCAATTTTTTATATTTTATTTTATTTACTGAGGATTTGTTTATATTTTTCAAAACCCACAATCATATTTTTCGAAGTAGGGGAATAAGATATATATACATATTTTTATTTTTATCGACTAATACTATGAGGTCTTGAAGTCAATAGCCAGATAAATTTTCAAGTGGTACTGAGTGAATTTGAACTATACCAGTTGAGTTGTCGGTTACAAAAGATAGAAATCATTTATTTTCTTTGTCATATTTGATGTGGGTTGAATGTTGTTAATTAATCTACAGATTTATACGTTCAAAGTGATTGTCAAGTGTTGTCGAGGAGGTTTCAGAAAAATTGCAAAATCTGTAAAAACGTATGTTCATATTTATAATTATTTCAATAATAGTGATATGTTGAGAGACATGTCGTTTGAGTTTTAAATAATATAATGCAAAACTATTACCAATATTATTGCACAAACTCTAATAACAAACGATTAAGAATATATATTTATAATTATTTCAATAATAGTGATATGTTGAGAGACATGTCGTTTGAGTTTTAAATAATATAATGCAAAACTATTACCAATATTATTGCACAAACTCTAATAACAAACGATTAAGAATATATGCAAGTTAACCACTTATGAAAATACATTCGTTTTTCACATTGTATTTCATTAACTGTTAATAGAGAAATTACGTTTCATTTTAACTCGGTTCAATATTCCAACAAAAAATTTATCCTCCCGTGCAATGCACGGGCCCTACACTAGTATTATTATAATATTCTATAATTTATCATCCCAATACATTTTTTTAAACTTAATATAAAATAATAAAAAATGAATTTCATTAGTGGAATTGAATAAAATAATCATTTATCTCTCCTACCATTAAGTTTTAGAGAATTCTCTAAACTTGAAAATTTTCAGCTTTTTTCTATTGTAGCAAACAAGATAACAAAGCTGTTGGAAAGGTTTAGAGAACAAAAACCCAATTTTTTCTATTTTAGTAATATTGTTGGAGATGCTCTAAATTAATCAAGGAAAAAAAGGACCATATAACTTCTAGGGAGTAAAATAGGGCCTATTTATAAAAACAGCCATTTTGGGTAAGAGTGCCTTATAAAATGACCATTTTATTGGTCGTATTTAAGTTTTATAACCTTAAATGCATTTAGTTAAAATATGGGGAAATTGGCTCAAAGAGCCACATTACACACGAATATTGGTCTCCTAGCCATTTCTCTTTCAATTTGACGAAAATAGACCTAGGTCCGCCATTGCGGACCTACAGGTCCGCTACCTGCCACAAAACGACAAAAAAGCCACGTTCCGAGCTAGATCCGCAATCGGGTCGGTTCAAGACAGGTCCGCAACGGTAGAGGACCTGCATGGTAGATGACCTGCAGGTAGAGGAATGGTAGAGGAATGGTAGATGACCTGCAGGTAGAGGAATGGTAGAGGAATGGTAGAGGACCTGCAGGTAGAGGACGTAGAGGGCCTGCAGGTAGAGGACCTAGGTACGCCATTGCGGACCTAGGTCTATTTTGGTAAATTATGGAGAGAAATGGCTAGGAGACCAATATGTCAATGTAATGTGGCTATTTGAGCCAATTTCCCTAAAATATGACTTCTTCACAAGTGTCCATTGATTAAAAACATGAAGCAACTTTACACGCCTTTGATCTAAAGTACATATGTTCGGCAAAAATCCTAAGTCCACTGCCGGTACGATGCACAAGCATCATTAATCTAATTAACAACCGTCACCAAAATGTGAAATTTCCGATCGATTAAGCAGGACGAAAAGGCCAGTGCATACTTTCTGGTTCTAGTTCTGTTCAACATGATTACTAACAATAGGATCCTACCGTTTCTTCAACAATAGAAACTAATCACTTTCTGTACATCTAATCTTCTATGTCAAATCAAAAGAACAAAGCTAAACCATCTATTGTCGTATGTCGGTTTCCATTGGCCTCGTAAGTGTCGTCGTGAAGTAATTCCGCATCTCTGGCAAAATCCGCTGGACCAGACTTACATACCTGGAAGTTTTATTTCAATTTAGCCACATATCAACCAATAGAGATACACAAGGCCCAGATCTTTCAAGCCCGTTTTTGGTGAGCAAAAAAAGAAGCCAAACTATTTTAAGCTCAGGTTTGGTCAGGCTTTAGGGTCGTAAAAAAGCCTGGGCAAGCCCAATCGGGCTTTTTTCAACCTAAAACCCAACCCAACTCAGGCCCATTTTTAGTGAGCGAAAAAAGGCCAAACTATTTTAGGCCCAGAAGGGGTCGGGTTTGCCTAAGCTTTTTTACGAGCCTGCCCAAAAAAAATCGGCCTGATCAGGCTTTCAGGCTTGGCTTGGACTGGGTTTTTTTCAAGCCGCACCTAAACCAGGCTTCAAGATTAGGCTTTTTTGTGCATCTCTAATATGGAGTAGAGATGCACAAAAGGTCTTAAGCAAGGCCTAAAAAAACCCAGGTCCAGCAAGCCCAAAAAGCCATGCTTGAAAAGCCTGACCAGGCCCAAAAAAGCAGGCTTTTTATGCATACTGTAAATTGGCTTGGAAGATCCAGTCCTTGTGCATGTCTAAACCCAAAGTACCAAACGAAAAAAAAGGTACTTTTCGACTACATTAAAATGAGATCATACCATGGTTTTGAATCTAATTTGTCAAAGTTCTCCAAAACAAACAGAATGCAGGCATTCTTTAATGAGACGGCATTGAAGGACTCCGATAAATCATACATAAGTGCTGCATTGTCGACCCGTATATTCTAATACAAAGAAGGTAGAAAAACCATCGCTTGTTAACTAACATGCATAACAAATATCAGAAAGAGCATAAATGGAATTTAAAAATAATGCAATTCACCTGTGCAATGGAGTATTCACAAAGACGCTTAAGCCCCTCGAGAAGATACTGATCAGCAGCTCGAAGAAGATCCTGGGCTATTCTTAAATTTACCTCTACTGATCCAGTGTATATGTACCTGTAAGCAGAAGATATCAAGAGATGGAGAGGAGACGTTAAACAGTTAAAGCTATGTTTGGCAAACTATCTGATAAGCTAGTTGTTATCAGATAAATTAGTTATGTTTAGTAAAAACTAACTGATAAGTTAAATGACAATATAAAATAACCTAAAATGATCAAATGATAGTAGGGGTATAATTGAAGAAAAAGTAGAAAAAAAGCTCTTTGAAGTAGCATTTCAGAAGGTTAGCTATAGATTTTGTAATTAGCTAAAGAAATAAGCTAGCTTTTGGTTGCCAAACATGGTCTTAATGTGCCATCAATCACTTGTAAAGCATGTGGTCTATCATCTTCATTCAAAGCATCTCCAAAAGATTCTTTAAAATGAAAAAAATGAAGATTTTGAAGCTTTTAACCTATTTTTTTGCTCCAACAAATCCTCCAAAATTTTCTCAAAAAAAAGGAATATAAAATCTCCAATTTTCAGAATCCCTCCAAAATTAAATGGCTAAGGAGAGAAAAGTTTTTCTATTGTTCCAACCAATGATGGTGAATATATTATCATTTCATATAAAACCTATTCAAAAGTTTCTTGGAATATTGAATCTATTGATTATTTTAATATTGTACTTTGAAATCTATTGGAGTTGAATGTAATTTTTGGAGAGATTTTACAAACATCTCTAAGAGTTATGTTATAACTTTTCTAAGATAGAGTATCTAAAATCAACATCTCTAAAACAAATTACATCCAACTCCAACTCTATTTTAGTGATTCCAACATTAATTATATTACTATTAAAATATTCTATAAGCTCATCATCCCAATACACTTTTAAAAAACTATAACACCTTCAACCTCATTGGTGGAAACAATTAAAATAATATATCTCTCCTAAATATTAAGTTTTCGAGATTTCTCCACATTTGGAGATTTCTACCTTCTTTTTTTTCTCTCTCTCTCTATTTTAGCATACACTTTGGCATAGCTATTGGAGCAAAAAAAAAAACTCCTAAATCTCTACTTTAGCATAGCCATTGAAGATTATAACTTTTATTTCCTCAATTTTGGAGAAATTATATTGAATATGTTGAAGATGCTCTCAAGAACCAAAAAAGACAACGGAAGAGACACATACCTCATCATTAACTCAAATGTCTCCCATCTTATATTTGGAATTTCAACGTCTTTGGCATCTTTCTCCTAACAATGCATTCATATAGAACATCAAACGAGGAAAAAAACACGAATGAAAGAAAAAAAAGCTGCAATCATGACGAACCAAACACATGACAAGTTGTAGTATGCTACAAGTTCATTGTGACTAACCCTGTAACCACCATCAAACATTGCTCGAAATGCATCAGAAGAAGCAAGCAGACAAATTCTGTGAGCATAGAACCGTTTGCCTGAAACCAAAAATACAGAATGACATTCCAACCTTCGATTAAAAAAAGGGATATTTAGGTATATAACCTCAATAAGATTTTAATCAAAACCATGACCTTATGAGTATAAGAGGGAAGACCATGAGAAGGTGAGAAGTTCCATGATCACACATGATTACATGTGATACGAACACGTAATCATATATGCTTAAACACATCCAAAAGAGACGCAGGCAATTTGGTGAACGCGACCAAAAGCGCAGGTAAGGTCCATCATTATATGTCGGTCAACGGCTCAACGCAACATGTGTTTAATCATATGTGATTAAGTGTTCGTATGACATGTAATCATATGTAATCTTGGAACTTCTCGCCTTCTCGTTTGACTCTGACCCATGAGTATAAAACCGTTTTTGTTTTAATAGGTCAGAAGGTCATGGATTTAATTAAAATCTCATTTAAGGTTATACACTTAAATGACCCAATAAGAAGTCGCAAGAAATTGGTTTCTCTTAGGAAAAAAACTTTCTACCTTCAATAAGGAAAGTTACATCAGAAAGTGTAGGGTTGTTCACATATTGCTCACCCAAATAGACCTGTAACAAGAGTTACTTGAAAGGTTTATCTTCTCATATGTAGAGCTGAACTCATCAAAAATTCACATGGATCATCTCTAAATAAGAATATTCAGGCAAATATTATGCAACACTTTCAGAATCTTTTTTTTCGAATTTGAAGCCAAAAAACATTTCTCGGTGGAAAAAGCATGCAACGGCATATAAAATATTGCACCGGAACCTCCGCTTTAATATAAAAAAGATGTCACAGGTTGCCTTAATCAGTGTTGTAAAAGGCGCGTCAAGGTTAACCCCCATGGCACACCATGACCTGATGTACGATTTTTGTAAGGCGTTATTCTTTTTGAATTTGTTTTATATTTTAGTCTTTTACCTTTTAGTACATAACATACTTGTATATGGTCTTAGACATAGATATGTAGAAACATTGGTAAAACATTTTTTCTGTTCAATATCATTAATTCATTGAATAATAGCAGAAAACATATGACTATATGTATATAATTATATATTAGTCATGCCTCAAAAAACATCATGGTCATGGGCGTGGCTCCCAAGGCTAGAGACTGACCTCCCTGCCACGTCTCACCCTATTTATGGGCTTATGAACCAATTATCATATAACTGAGAGAACTTTATTAAATTTACTAAAAGCAGAAGAAGCAGAAGAAGAAGAAGCAGAAGAAGAAGAAAACTAACCTGGGATATTGGAGATGAAGGTCCTGCATCGACAGGAGAAAGTGTGCTAGCTTTTTCAGCCAACTTACACAAAGCCACACAGCTAGCTTTTTGATGCTTTGGTTTGGCTGATTGTAAAAGCTCCAAAAGTAAATCAAGTCCTGAAAAGTTTCATCAAATATATCGAAAAATGTTGTAAAAAATCAGGTTGCTATACAAGTAAAATGTGTAATGTGCCAGTCATTTTAACAAAGAACATGTTGTTTGGTTTAATAAGCCTAAACACTTTACCATTGCCATCAACAAATATTGATTTCTGGTCATCAGGGGAAGCGAGATGCGCAAGAGCCAAGGCAACTCGTCTTTGAATAGTTATCTCAGACTTGTGCATTAGGTACAACAAATGGCTCAATACCTGAGAGGAAAAATATCATGTGTATTTATCAAGTGATACCGGAAGCTTAATGATATATAATATATTACAAAATATGAATGCATAGGGTTACTGCCGCCGTTTCATTTCCCGCAGGGGACGCGGGGGGGGGGGGGGGGGGGGGGGGGGGGGGGGGGGTCAAGTAATAGCTTACAAAGTTGCATGATATGAACAAAGTGACCATTTTTTATTTAAGACCACAAACCATTTTTAGCCTAACATGTATTCCGTCTGTCCCAAAATAAATGTCCAAAAAATGAAAAGGCAGAGAATTTTAGAGATGTGTACTTATCAAACTTTTTAATTTACTAAATGACAATTTTACCCTAAATAACAGAGGGAGTAATGGATTTCTCCATCTCATAATTAAGGATGAAATGGGAAAGTAGGCACTTATTTATGGAAGTGGACACTTTTTTTGGGGGGAAATTAAAATAGAAATGTGGAAACTTATTTTGCGATTGGGAGTAACAAACTTGGTAGGCAACACCAAATACTTATCTCCGAGATTTCATTTACCTCACCAGTATCCCATACACTTCTTATGTTCATTTGAGAAGAGTTAGGGATCATAAACATAGTCAAACAAGAATACGGAAAAAAACACATATTAAGTGTAACTGTTACATTTCTAGGAACTTTGAGAACAGTCTGTATAGGCCACCTATATGAAATATATGACAAGGATAATCCATTTTAAGACTAGAGGTAATAATTACGAAATTACCCTTCCATGAATTTTCTCCTCCAATCTTTTCAATGTCTTTGCTACACATTCCCGAGTTGGCTGCACAATTACCATTAGCTCATAAACTCAACCAATCAAGTGTTTTTGTCTCAAAAGCAACAGTGGTTCTTGAATTACAGAATAAGATCATCTAAGCAAGACTAAAAGAAAGGATTGTTTGCAGAAAGGCATCAGTGATAAGAAGCAATTACTTGAACAACGAATTCACCAACCAGCAGCTTTTGAACACCTCCAACCCTTATAAGATCAGCAACATTATCCTATAAAAGATTTCCAGCAAGTTGAAAGATATTGCTTGCAGGTATAATATGAATTCTAATGTTCTTGCAAGTTCAAAGTTACCTCATTATCTGCAAGACCATACAAAGCAAATGCAGCATTGTGTTGCAGAGTGCCATTTCTAGAATCAAGAAGTTTCAATAATGGAACAATGCCGCCACTGTAGGCAATACCGGCTTGGTTGTGAGTGTCCTGGTAGATGAGGAAAAAAACAAGCCCCAAAACTCAAACATGGGTGCTCAATAATTTACACATACATGTATATATAACTAATATGAAACACATTTACACAACCAACCAGTACTATTAGAAGACATGTGGAGAGGGATGTTACATGACAGTGAAACATATAAGCAATCTAGGTGATTTCTAGAAAAGCTCCAGATGCTAAGTCGGTCTTGTGACAAACTGACAATGACGAATCTTAACACTATTCCATTTTTATTTCTAAACTTTGGTATTTATTTAGTTCAATACAAGTCATTTATATCCAAAAAAGGTCAGACAAAATCACTCAAAAGTTTATGACCTCTATGACAAAGTGTTAAGAGAAATAAAACCATCGAAAAACCCCAAAAATAAGACTTTGTATATTGTTTGAATCAAGTAAAAGAACAGATCTTGGACCAAAAATGCAATAGCATAAAGACATCATATAAAAGACCAGATCTTGGACCAAACATTATTACCTGTGCTAACCTCCCAAGTGCAAAGGCTGACATTTCCCTTAGTTGAGCATCTGGAGACTGCAACATCTCAATTAGGGGACCAACAGCACCTCTTTGAGCTATGTGCACCTGCAAAAGTATCGTCTTGGTTTTTATGGCTTATGGTAGACTACTGAAGATGGAAAAAGTGATCAATCAATAAAAACAATTTATTTTATTTTTGGCTATAGGATTACAGTGCATGCTAATCGATGGATAAATGAGTAGCAGTTTGAGCAACCTTGCAGTCTGTATCAGCAGCAGCAAATTGTCCAAGAAGTAAGGCAGCTTCTCTTTGGGTCTCCGAACATGTTGAACTGTTGACAAAAGATCAAACTTAGAGAAGACCAAAAGTGAACGGAGGTTTTTTCCAAAAAAAAAAAAAGTGGAGGTTGCACAGGAGCAACTGCAAGTTAGTGCAGCCCAAAACTTTCCCTCATGTATTTGTTCTGCTGAGGGGTAACCTATCTGAATCCTTTTCTTTTGCAATAAAATAATAGTGATCTTAGTTATGAGAATTGATCATAAAACTTATCAGCTAAAATTATATAATACATTGTAAACAATTTAGCTCAATTTACAGAGCACTTTAACTTCAATCAATAAAATTGTGCAAGGCTTTCTACCATGTGAAGACACCTTCGATGTTCATATTAAAGGTACATGGTATACTAGAAATACTTGCACATACACCATAGATATACAAACACACACACATTTATATGATAAAACATTGTAGCCAGATATCTATTTAAGTAACACAGCCATAGATCAGGACAGTTTTATCGCACTTTTTTAGAAGTAGCAAAAGTTTGCAATCTAACTCAAACCCCTTATAGTTTTAGAGCAAATCATGACATTTTGTATTTCCATAAGCTGCATCTGTTTGCCCTATTTCAACATTCTAAACTGCAAAGCTGGAAAGTATATAGAACCCTGGTCATAACTGGATGACAAGTGACACTTGTTTATGCAAATGAACAGCAAATCCTTCCAAATATAGTTATCAACACCTAGTCATAAACTCATCGTCAGTGGAGGAATATTGTGGTACCTAAGCAATTCAATTACAGGCTGCAATGCTCCAGCAAGAAGAACTTCCTTCTTTATATCTGGGGATGAGTGGACAAGATTGCCAATCACACCAACCTAAAAGACCATTCAAAATCCATTGTAAACTACAAGCAAATATCTAGTTGGAATTAAGAGATGGTATAGTAACTAACTGCTTCATAGTGTATGGCAGCATCTTCTGACCGAAGCATTAGAACAAGCTTGGGCAGAGCATTACAGTCCACTATCTGCAGATATTTTAGAGTATTGTTAAAACATTTTAGGTTTTTGTCCCAAAAACAAGTTCCACTAACCCGCATAAGCATCAACCTGGGTTTTGTTTTCATTGTTTTTGAACGCTAGTGTACGCAAGGCCCCTGCTGCAGCTCTCTGCACTTTCACATCAGTGGAATCTAATAATTCAACAAGAGGAGGAATGCCGCCTTCAACCCTAAACATGAAAAAATGTGGTGAAAGGGAGGTGCTAAAATACCTACATTGCAACTGTAAAACGTGCAAAGAAACTAACCTAACACAGGTCTTGATGTTGCTATTTTCATGAGCAAGGTTGGTGATTGCATCTGCTGCTTTCCTTATGGCACCGTTGACTGTCCGAACATTTTGGCCATCCCTGTGCCTCTTAAGCAGAGCAACCAGATGAGGTAGCGCTCCAGCATCAACTATGACTTGTTGATGCTCAGGCTGTTAAACAATGGAAATCATAAATGCCATTCTTCAGTGAAGTGTATACCAAGTAAAATATATATATATATATATATATATAGCAATTTGGATATGAATTTTTCTAAAACAATCGTGGATTTCAGATCTGTTCAGCATCCAAATTACCACATTACAGAAACTTGTAAATAAACAAAAAGTATATAGCCAGCTTCAGGAATCTAGTGTTTCCCTAGTTTTTCCTTGCCAAAACCCACACTATGTGTATCCAACAAAAGCTTTTGACCTAACTTCTGTGACCAAGGGACAGAATCAACTCCTTTGGGGTTTCTTTCAACAATATAGCAGGATTATAATTGAAAAAAGCAAAAAAATGGACAATTTGCAACTAAAACAAAAGAGAATGATTACAACATGCATATAGCTGTGGTTTTATTGTGGCATACAAACCAGTTGTTCATAGAATCCATGGTAAGCTACAAAGTACTGTATTTATTAGGAAACTTGACTGGAAAAAATACAGCAGAAAATATAACCTAGCCTGCATAATACAAATTAAATAGCAGAAAAGAAAGGGGAAGCTGAAGCATTTCTCAGGCTGCTTGCTATAGGTTGACGATTACAAATGTTAATCCTCTGTAAGTGGCGGTAAAAGCCTTCTATGTATACCTCATTGGTGCAAATGGACCTTACTCTTATTTATTAATGGCTACCAAGTTATTCCATCATGACCCACATTTACCCATTCACCACATCCAGTCCAACTAATTAGCATAACCACCAAATCTTCATGCTTAACCGCCAGAAGAGTCATGTGACAAACATCTATAAGTAGGATGATTTCACCTTTTCAACCGCCTCTTCTTGATATATCACAAGTATTCTTAAGTGTGTGGAAAAATATATCAACATATCTAGATTTTTTAATGATTACTATCATTGCTACAAAAGATTTTTAATGTTGAGCACTTTGCTTGCATCTTGTTGATCGTGTTTATAATCTTCCTGCATCCAACCAACCTAGCTAGGTGTCTTTGAGAATCATCAACACTCTCACTCGTTGATTTTATATAAATGTTTCTCTTTTAAAACATGTTAATCAGTCAGCTCAGCCAAATACATTGTACAGCATCAATGGGTCTTCATCTGCCAATCGTAATAAACTGATATTGAATAGGAATGATACCCGCTTGTTGATCTATGGCCTATTCATCCTGAATAATGTCTAAAATTCCAAACTGAGAACATGCATCACCAAATATCAAAGTTAACATCATTGAACATCCACATTAGTAGAAAACAATGAGAAGTGCCATGAAAAGGGTATATATCAAGGCCTGTCAACCAAAGATAAGTGTCCAAAAGATGGTGATATATACCATGCACCAAAGCTTGATGCTTGAGTGTAGTTGGATCATCCACATGTGCATAGTGTGGCACCACGTATGCATCATGAAGAATATGTCAAATGCCTTTCACAGCATAATATATATGCAAATGAACATCTTGAATGCTCAATCAGGTACATAATTTCAAAGGATGCCACAATATTATTCAATTATAGTTGATGGATTATAAGCTTTAATGATACCTTGTGGCCACCTACTATTTCAATCAAATATTATTGAGCAAGAGCACATCCACCAAGTCACTAACAGTTAATCTTTCAGGAAAATAATTTAGAAATTCATAGCAAACAATTTATCGCATTAAGAGCAATGATTTTATCAAACAAGTCTTTCAGGTACAGCTTTATTTCAGTTCACAAGTTTATAACTTAAAAAGGGACAATTTGATACTCCAATTGAAACACATCTATGCATGAAAAGACATGTCACAAAGAAGGAAGAGGTCGCATAACTACCTTTATTGCAAGAAGCCCAAGGGTAAAAGCACTTCCTTTCTCCACATCATGCTCATATGGCCTTAGACCAGTAACAGCCTCTTTAGGCAACTGTGGTTCTTGAAGATGTTGCACCAGGAGTGGAACAGCACCAGATTCTACGATCAAGTTGACAATATCCTCTACAAACACATGGTTATCAAGTGAAAATTTTAGCCAGTGATAAACAAAAGAATAACTCACATCACATCAACTAAGAATTATTCAACTTATCCATCCCAGTAACACAGCATCAGCAGCTACTCACCCAAAAGACAAATTAATCCAGAAGCACGAAACTAAAGGTGATGAGCACAGATTAGCCTAATTATATATATATATATATATATATATATATATATATATATGTATATAAAGAGAGAGAGAGAGATCACAGTGATCACACGAAGTAAGAATAAAATCTAAACACAGAATTTAAGAGAACAAACAACAAATATATTAAGATTTTGCCGGCAACTTAGCCGCCGCAAATCTACTCACCGATAAGACGAATTAATAGAAAACCACGAAATTAACAGGTCATAGAAACAGATAAACAAAATTATACATAAAATTATCACGAGGTAAGAATAAAATCTAAAAACAAAATTTAAGAGAACACGAGGTGAGCATATTAAGATTTCGCCGGCACAATAGCATAAATCATAGAGACCTGCATGTTAGGAGTTATCAATCATAAAGTAGAAGTATGTATATATTTATGTAGAAAATCTACAAAAAAATGGAAGATTCTTATACAAAACTATGAAATAAACATCAAAACAACAAAACAAGAGATAACATCTCAATAAGCGTACTTGTAATAACAAACAAAAACAAAAACTTCAACAATAATTATATATATACACACACCGACACACGGTGAGTCGATCAAAAGAGGATATACGCAAACGAAACCAAACCGAATCAGATTTCGTAGCGTATAAATTGAAAATCTAAACACGATAAACGAAATCCATACCGTTCTTAGCGAACTCGGAGAGGATGCTAATAGAGCGTTTAGCTAGGGCACGATCTGCTTCAATCGAAGAATAAGTAATCTCAAGGACTTCAACCTGAGCACGAATTTCAGATATTAGATCCTGTTGAGAAACATCTTCAGAGAAACACATGTGACGATCTTCGATCAATTCGTCCTGCAGCTTCCTCTTCAGGCTTCTTCTGACGGAGTTTGTAGGTTGTTCATGGCGTCTCCGATCCTCCATGGGAGAGTGGATTGAAGGTGAAATTGGGGAAAACAAAAGTTACGAGGAGCGTGTGAAAGTGAAAACGAATTTGTGAAGAAACAACTTCTTTTTTTGGGGAGGTGTTAAAATAAATTACTAATTTTTAGAGATTGAATTGAACACCCGCCTTCTAAGTTGAATAAATGTGTTTTTCGCCCCTTTTTTTGAGATTTTTGGTGCTAACATGCGCTCCCGCGTTAAATACTTTAAGCAAATAGATGCTAATCTGCGCACACAACTCTTATATTTATATTTGTTGTTGTGAAATAAAAATAAGAGCAAGACTATAGATTTGGTCCCTATGTTCGTAAAAACGTTCGAATTTGATCGCTTTCTTTAAATACTCTTAAAAAAAGTAGTTAAATGATGGATACTTTTGTTTTTAATCGATTTTTTATTTTTTATCCAATAAAAAGAGTAAAGAGTTAATTATGGATTCGGTCCATATGGTTTGTTGGGTTTGACGAAAATGGTACCTAAACTTCATTTATTACAAATTATGACTCGCAGTATGTCGTTTGTAACCAATTGATCCCTCGCTGTAACGGCCACTTCATCTGTTAGAATTAAGGTGAAATGACAAAAATACCTTCACAGTTAATGAATGAGTGGATGGCCATTAGAGAGATGGACCGATTGGTTACAAAACGACATACGACGAGTCTTAATCTATAATAAATGAGGTTTATGGACCATTTTCGTAAAACCCAACGAACCACAGGGACCAAATCCGTAATTAACTCAAGAGTAGATTACGTTTTTGTTCCTATGGTTTATTAAAAATTGTGAATTTCGTCCCTATGGTTTTAGATTTCGGTTTTTGTCCATATGGTTTGCAATTCATTTATATATTCGTCCCATAGGCCAAAATGCTACTTTTTAGTATAAAGAACTATAATAGAAATGAACTCTAAACCACATGGATGAAAAAAAAACAATAAATTTAAAGCATAATGACGAAAAAAATAATGAATTGTAAACCATACAGATGAAAATTGTAATTTAAAAATCATAATGATAAAAATAGAAATTTTCAACGAACCACAAGGGACCAAAATCATAATTTACTCAATAAAAACCCATAGGGACCAAAATCATAAAATCGATTTTGAATTGGGTAAAGACAAAAAATTCGATAAAATAACGAAAATGTCTCTGGTATAATAAAAATTTTAACGACTATTAAAGAAAATGACCAAACCGAACGTTTCCGTAAAAACAAAAAGTGTTATGTAAGGGTGGCGTAAAGTTAGTTATTCATGATAAAGGGGGCGACCCGATATGAGTCTGTTTACAATGTTAAAACCAACCATCAACCCCCGAAACTATAGATGGTCAGATTGGTCTGACCCGGTATGGGACCGGTCACAAAAGGACAATCTCAGGTCGAGATCGATTTAAGTCTGGTTCATAACTGGTTTTTGGCCATTTATACATAAAATACACAAGCAAAATGTCATATGTAATAAGTGGATAAAGTTATTTATCCATGACAAAGGGTGCACTTGATTCGGTTTAAGTACGCACGTAAAAGAATCGAACGAGTGTGCATCGAGGCTTATTGGCATTCGTTCGTTTAACTTAACAAAAGAAACAACCACAAACATATAATTGTTGGCATGGACCGAGCCTTAAAATTTCACATAACTTATAATCGGTTCTGAACGATCGAGCTATAACCAATCCCTTAGAGATGGCCAAATTGAGCCCGGGCCAACCCGAGAGCGATTGGGGCCGAATGTGGCCCAAAGTCCGAAACCTGTTACACATTTTATGGGATTTCATATGTATATGCCTATTTTTAAAAAAATATTTTTTTTATAAATTATAACACAAGTTTTTTTCCCCATTATTTTCGAGTTTAAGTTTTTCAAAGATTATCTTGTAACACCCTAAAGACGGGGTAACAAAAATTTCCGGAAAACTGAAAACGTGATATATAAATGCCAAAGCATAAGCTATCCAAAAATGGGGATATAAAATACCTGTTTAATTACAATTTGTAATTATAAGGGAAATAAAACAACAACCGCCTAATCTAATCCTCAACGGAAACAAGATTACAAAAAGGGTGTCGTCTATAATCCAATGTCAGTCTTCCCAAAAAATGATCCTTTGATCCCCAAGCTCACACAATCCCAACTAAGCCTTATTGGCAACGGCAACGCTAGAACTTGATATACACATATACAACAAGCAAATGTTAGGGCAAAAAGCCTAGTGAGTAATATGACAGTTAATATATGCATGTAAACTGTTCCGACACTTAAATGTCAAAGATGGGTTCCACAACTTGAATCAATGGGGGAGACCCATAACACCAAACAAATCCCACCCAAGAGACGAGATACCCTAGTGTCAAGCTCCAAAAGCAACGCCTCAAGGCCCGGCACATTTGAGGGTACAACGACGACATTGCCCCAAATGACGGGGGTCTAGGCACATAGCCACACGGTGGTGCCCAAAACTATGTCCTCCTAGTGACCATTTGACTTGGTTCATCCATACCTCTCATGTATGTCCAAATAGTATTTTAACTCTTACAATGCATATTCAACACAATGTAAAACATTTCCCAAATCTTTACTTCCAAATAATTATATGCAAGGAACTGTGATTTCATTTATACCTTGTTCAAGCATATATGGTTAAACATGGGAATAATTACACATAAAGTGAGGAAGATTTCCCAACACATAAAATAACCATACCATAAAAATTTCATTAATAGAATACCCTTCTTTACTTGCTCATATAACCAACATCTATACCTTCTTATCATTCAAATTCCCATTCCATATTCCAAGTTTCATATAGTAAAATAACAAAATATAAAGAAACCATAGTTTTCATTTAATGGAGATAATGACAAATATGCAAGTAAATACATGTATCTCGTTTAAAAAGGGTTTAGAATACTCACAACCTAGGTTTTTAGATAAAAACCCTAGAAAATAGATGAGATGGGAAGAAAGCTAAATCTTGAGATTCCAAGCTTGAAAGATGGCCTTTAATGACTCGTATAAAAGGTTTGTTGAAGCTTTAATGGTCCCCAACAACCCTTGGTGCATTAATGGAGGGAGAGGTGCAAGTGGGAGTGAAAATCGCCCCAAAATCGCTCCTACCCGAACCCTAGATCTGAATGTGAATTTATGAAATGAAAAAGGGACGTACCGAAACCCACGGGCACCCCGCGACTTTGACATGTGTCATAGTCGCCGGCAATGTCGCTGAGAGTGTCTGGTCATTCGATTCCTCGTCCAAAAGTCTCGTTTAACAGATTGAAGTGACCTATGGAAATCATTTATATGGTTACGGATGAAGTTAAACCATATAAGACCAATTGAGCGATAAAAGACTTAAGAATTTCTTACTTAAAATACCGGATGTTACATATCTATACTATATTATAAAGCACTTAAGAAAACATTTTTTATGCATAAAGTATTGTTTATTTGTGCATTATAAAACATTTGAGAAAAACACTAAAAACAAATTTTTATGCATAAAGTATTGTTTATTGATGCATTATAAAGCACTTGTGAAAACACTTGAAAACAAATTTTTATGCATAAGTATTGTTTATTGATGCAAATTACTTAAAATTCAATATTACAAGTAATGATGCATGTGTATAACTTTTTAAAGTTACACTTTTATTTCATATATAACTGGTAAACATGATCAAATATAGGATAAACATCTCATTTTAAATATTAAATAATATAAAATATAATTAAGATAATCATTAAATTCTAACATAATAGTTAATTATTATTTTATAAAAAAAAACTTTACATTATTAATCTAAAATAAATTACATCTTTATTAAATATAAGTTGGTTAAAAACAAAGATTAAATTAAACACATTTATAAAAAGAAAAAAAAACATATATAACACAGCATTGCGGATGTACGTTTCTAGTCTACTTAAAACATATACAACATTTTTATGAAAAAAAAATATTCAAAAAAATATTTTTTTTCTATAAGTCGAGTCGGCCCGGGACTAATAATCGGACCTAGATTGGTCTTAAGATTTTGGTCGGGACCAGGACTGACCAGCACAATGGACCAATTTAGAACCAACCTGGGACCGATGCTTGACCATCTCTACGGTCCCTTCCGGTCTCGGTCGGTCTTGGGCCAATCCAGTCCCAGGTCGAGTTCCGTTTGTGCACGATTGTTAAGGTTTTGGGTTGCGAAATACGAATTGAGGATGGGCCTAGAGCAGTAAGCCCAATCCCAAAACCATTATAATCTCTTGCAATCACTTTAACTAGTGTTATACCCGTCCGTTGGTCGGGTATACAACATGGTTTTAATCTAAATTCAATTATTTGATTGGTTACTTTGTTCATCATTGCCAAATGTTATTTTTCAATCGAGCAAGAAGCTTAGTCAAACTATAACCGGATTTTCCGTGCCTTTTTGACTCTCGGTTAGGTACCCTTCGGCTTGAAGGGTTCTTCTGTATCTTTCATAATAGATCATAGGCAAAGAAGCGATCGATTCTCGATTTCAAGATTTTCGTGATCTCAAACTCAAGTTTTTCAAGCGAACCATGATCATCGAGTTCGTTCAAATTAAAATCCGATATCGATTGTGCATGAAAAAACTTTGCTCAAATAATGACAAATCTTTGATGGGATTCCATCTCGTCTTCCTCTTAATATGAAATTCCCATCCGGGGTATAAAATCTTCAAAAAAAACTTATGATTTATTGATTAAAAGGTTCGAATTGAGCTCCTAATCCTATAAAGAAATCTTGATTTTGGTACCTACAAAAACCATATTCGGATATGGTAACGACATCGAGGACGGGATTTGTGAGGACAAAAAGGGTAGGCTTTACTCAAAAAGGAAATTTCACGGTTCATGTTTAGAAAAGCAACATACATTTATTATGTTAATAAGTTACAACTTATGATATTATAGAACATATTATATGCAAGTACAAAAAACTCAACTAATGAATGAAAGACGTTCTCTTTTGAGTGTCAAGACCGATTTCGACATGACTTTAATCTAGGTTTATTTATTTGATATTACAATTTTAAAAATTATGTTTCTTTATTGTATTATAGTTATGTACCCGCTGCAATGTAGCGGGCATCTGTATGCAAAATTTTACATTTTCTTTTAAACGAAAAAAGTTATATGTCACGAATTCCACACTATCCACCTTATTAAGCCAAGTCATACTCGATCATACAAATATGCATAGAAAAAAGAGGAGGTATCATGCAACAACAATATTGTAAATAAATATAGTTGATATTTAGATATTGTGAACTGTAAATCCGAATTTAAAGGCCTACGAACCTGTTAAACTTTTTAAGTGTTCTTTAATAAATTGGGATTTTACACTTTATAATATCTAAATATCAATATTTGTATAATTTCTTATTCATAACTCCATTTTGTTATTTGCATTTTGACATAAAACATAGAAGATGAAACCGGGCAAAATAACTTTAAGATCTTTTAACAATCCGGGGACAGGTCCGGTCAAGGTGCAACCTGTTTCCTGACCAAACACTTTTCTCGGCTTTACCTTCTTGACTGGTCCTTTTTCCCTTGCCAACTTTAAACAAACCAATCCCGACCTGCCTCGAGTCACGTCATATCACGCCAGTGTTTGTGAGCGCTGTAAAGCCTTTTTATTTTGTGGAAGTGCCATATCATCTCTACAATTTTGGATAAAAATAACATCTTAGTGACCAACATTAACTCTGATTAACATCAAAGATCTTATAGAATGACTCAAAAATGAAGGGAAAAACAACAACAGCAGCAGCTCCTCTGCAACCTTCACCCTACTTGCCCATCCAAGTTCAAAAAGAAGATATGCTTCGGACGTTCCTCGACAATGTTATTCCTAATTGCCCTCCCATCCAAACTCTGCATCACATGAAGAAATCACCAAAAAGTTCAATAGTAAATCTATTCAACTCTAAAATCTTAAATTCTTTCAAGTTTCAAGATGCCATAAGTCTATTACATCTATACATATCTTTGATTCAAATATCCATACATAAAAATAGTTTACATTGGTTTGCATAGACTGAAACTTAAAGACAAACCCCTTTCTAAGGTAATATATCCAAAAACTGTTATAAACATTAAAGGTGTAGTCTTTTGAATATTTTTTTAGTAATTTCTAGAAGCCATTTTTTACTCAAAATAATTTAATTTTTTTTAAAAGATGCCGAAACCTAATTTTACAAAAATTGTGTTACATCATTGAAAACCCAAGAGTAAACATTCTTTTACCTTTCAAATGATCCAAGCACATGTATTATTACATTTAACATGAATTCCAGATAAAACATGTATTCAGTTCATGGATAACCATACAGATTTAAATAAGTATTGTTTTTTGAAACTCTTGGTACCCTGTATGACCCCAATAATCAATCACAGGCCAGAATCTGCAAAGAAAGAAGCAAACTTTGAAGTTGTCAGAGGAGACAAAATAATAGTGAAATGATATTGAAATTATGTCTTCAAGATTTTCTTGTGGAAAGAGAACTATGGTAGCTTGTTTGGAGGTTTATGGTAAAGATTTTCCCTTATCAGCTATAACATGTATTTAGATATAACTAATATGAATAACTGAAGAATTGATGGCCAAAGAATAAAAAACAAATAGATTGCCTTGATCATTAACTTTAAAACTGACATCAAGACAAAATCTCAAGTTCTGAACCCTGCCAAATTGCAAAGGATTCTAATACCCTTTTTATATGCTCCAATTAAAAAGGCTCGAAGATTCATTAAGAAGAAAAATTATTGAAAAAGTTTGAACAATCTTAGTTACAAAGTTACAAGATGAAATTGTTTGTGAAAAAGCAATACACAAAATAAGAGCTTAACATAAATAAAACCTTTACAAATGCTACAACATCTTAGGTGCTATGATCAACCATGTTAAATCCTTCTTGCTGGCTCAACAAAAAGGCTCTAGAATAATCAGCATAAAAAATAGCCAAAAGGAAGCTAAATAATTAGAAGAACGTTGATAAGATTACTCCAATCATGACAAGTACCAATGTGTTTAATTATGACAATTTTTACTGTATGAAGTTCCTCATGTTACCTTATGGCACATAGAGTATTCAAGTTACTAACATAAGCTGACAAAAACAAATTATCATCCTCTTGATAAAGCAATATTCTTCTTAAAATAAAACTGGATATGTAAGGAAATGAACATACCCTGCTCTGCAAGATTCTCATCGACCACCTTTGCAATATGCATATAACAAAAATTAAGAAAATAACTAAATTTAGCATAAAGTAACATGTAACAGAGCATTTATAAATTATAATGCTACGTTTGTCAAAAACGAAAAAGTTATCATACATTAAGTTCAAAGTATTTCACAGGACAAAGAAGAAAGAACCAGCTCCTTTAGCAACAATACTATCAAGAAAAGTGAGACCAACATCATAAGCTTAGTGGTCAGCAGGCTTAATAACCCCACCAAGATTATGCATAGCCATTTACCTCCTCCTTCACTCGCCATACCCTAAATTGCCTAAAGATTTCTGTATATCCAAAACTGAATAAAAAGATCAAATTAATAATACTATACAACTTGAAATATAGACCATAATCTATAAAATAAAATGATAAAAAATAAAAAAAATAAATTTTTTTGACATATAACTTTATGAAGTCATAGAAAGCCATTTTTTCAAAAAAAAATTCCCAAAATCAATATGCTTTAGTTGTTATCTTGGAGAGTCCCACTATTTCCATCCTTTCCATCCGGATCAAACTACAACTCCATTGAGGTCAGATTCAAAAGTCAACATATTTAACCACATAAGTCAAAAACATTCACATGAAACATACTTCAACTTATCCATGATTATTTAATATTCATCAAAAAAATCAACTTCATTTCCCCAAATCAAATCATGATTGAAGATCAACAACATTTTGTATTCCAAACTCAAATCAACAAACAACCGATTAGATATAGCTGATACAAACAACATACATCCAACGATTGAAACAAATTTACAGAAAAGTTCATCCTTCCATACCTGAATGAGGAACAGTTGCTTGAAATTAGTGGACCGTATATGCAAATTTAGATCAAGCATGTTTTCTCGAACTTGTCAACGTTATACTGAATTAATGTCCTCCTCCGATAACCATGGTGGCAATGACAATGGTCCATCTAACCCTTTTAGTCCGAATGGATCAGATTTAGGCAAGCAAGGTTGTCCTACGAATAATTTTGAAGCAAAATTACAACCGTAAAGGCAGAACTCGAGAATTTTTTTTGAAGTAATTTGGGGGAGATGAGGGTGTGGAAAGAGCGTGCAACTACATTTAGGGCAATTAATTTGGGGGAGATGAGGTTACCTTCGATCAGAGCTTTGCAGAGACTTCATCTTGGAGATTCATCTTGGAAATGAGATATGAGCGATTGAAGAAATCGTGGGGAGGAATTGGGGAGCGGAGAACCATACTTTCAAAACAACCGCTTGGAGGAGCCAACTCGTTTCCTAGGGGGAGAGAAATCAGGGGGCGTGGGGAGAAGACGGAGATGATTAAGGGACATAGGGTAAAATAACCGTACATCAAATGAATTTGAACGGTCTCGATCAAAAATTGGATGATTTTAAACGGTGGAGATCAACCCAAAAGTTGGTTAACTCGTCTTCATTGCAAATCTTAACCATTATAAACCCGATTTTATTGGCCTCGATCCATAGAAAGAAACATATATATTCTTTTTGCAAAATGCCATTAATGAACTTACCTGATAACATGTTCCACAACCAGTGCCATTCTTGAAGAGCCTAGAGACTCCACTCACCTCACCACCATTGATGGTGCTTCCATAATCCTTATAGACACAAGCACCAGCTGCACAGATGATCATGCATACATTTAATTAAAACACAAATTAATTAATGAAGAATACATACATACATACATACATACATACATACATACATACATACATACATACATACATACATACATACATACATACATACATATATATATATATATATATATATATATATATATATAAGTGTGTGTTTTACTTGGAGTCCCTAAGCAATTACGGTTGCCATAAAAATTTGCTCTAGACGAGATGTAAGAGTCTTGGCTAAAACACAGTGAAGAAAAAATTATCATAATCATGCAGAGAAGAAGAGACCCATGGCCTAGTGTTAAACTTAAGCTCATGCCTTAGTTTTTATTTTCACAGAAATAACTAACTGGCAGAGTCTTTATGATGAGATATAAAGAGTGTGTAAAAATAGGCATGGGATGTGAAGTTTATTATGGAAAGAAACTATATTTATAGTTGAGATGATGGAGGTATGATAGGACTGGTGAAAATGGCACGGTGGGATTCAGGGTTAATTAAAGACACCATTTTCCCCAATAATTTGAATCAAAAAATAACCCAATTTGCTTAACTTTTACCAAGATCATCCAACATTCTAGCCCAAAGTTCTTAAAAGGATAAGTTGTCCAGTCCATTATCCTATAGCCATATCCTTCCGCCCAACTTCACATTTCACCCATTTCCGGAGACGTAAACAGATGATAATTCCGATGAGAAAAGTCGATTACGGAACCAGAAGATCAATTGGAAGAAACCTATTCCCATCATTTGCATATTTAACCCACAATATTCACCTTTCTAATACCATTCCAAATTACTTCTCCTATACTTCTTTCTAGGGTTCCTCCTGCATTGCTTGCAACTTACGAAAATCTCCATCCTTGTACCTCCATCACAATCACAGGTTACCACTATTAAGAACAATCTTGAGAGAATTGTAATTAATAGTGAAAATTTGATCTTGGATTCACAAAATCGATACTTGAGCATACCAAAGGTAATATGGTCAAAGACAACACAGATTATGATTTCAATTTGGCCCATGGCAATTGCAATAATCCTTCTACAATGAACCAGGGCCTGATTCAAAAAATACACTTGATATTGGTAGCCTGATCATACATAACTCATTCTTATCCCTCCATTCCCAATAACAATGAATGTTGACAGTAAATTTTGAGCAAATAAGCTGTTGTGGGTTGATGCAATCAGTAGAACAACCAAGTAAAACAAATGGTGCAATGTCCAAATGTATTTCTTTGAATCTGCAACCCGTTCTTCATCACATATGTAGTAGTACATATAAGAAGTCAAAAGTCAGTGATAGTAGAGAACCACCTCATATACAATGCTATAAACCAAGCTGGATTTGTAGGGCAACTATAGCCTTTATCCGTTGTTGATATAAAAAAACTATATAAATAAAGAGAAGGTAGAGTAGTAACTTGCAGGGCAATACAAGAGGCATAGGTCATAAAATGGAATAAAATCCTTAAAACACAAAAGTATGAAATATTGATTAAAAAACCGAAACTTGTTCTTGAAGAAAAAGAAAAAGAAAACTCAAAATTCAATTAAATTTGCAAATTGAGCAATTTTAGCTAATACCAAAATTCATGGTTTTATGAATCACTTCTCAAATTCAATTAAATTTGCAAATTGATATATGTCAAAATAGAGATCAACCTCTTTAGTTGAAGCACCAAATTGTTAGATTATAAATGTAAGCGTAAACAACTCATAATCGGCCTCATGTTCAATCAAGTATGACAAGTTGGAGGCTTGGATAAAAAAAGGTGTCCCTCAAATGCATACTGTGGAGCTACAAAATATCCAATATAGTCACTAAAAAAGTTCAACAAATACTCCTTTGTCCCATAATAAGAACCTATAATATAGTCACTAAAAAGGACTCGATGTCTACAAATTGTACCATTTCACATGAGTACACCATAAAAATAACATTGTTGATTAGTCCAACCTGTCAAGTTTTCTTGATGCAAACAATTAGTTGGTTTCTAATTCTCTCTTCAAAACATAACAAGTATAGAACCGAACTACTAAAACTGCAACCTGGAGAGTACCAAATTCATATAATTGGCAAAAATCAAAGCAAAACACTTCAATTTTAATAGTAATAAACAAATATATTACCCTACAAGCATTAGGCACTCCTCCTCAAGCTTCTCCATCCTCAAATCAGCCCTGCGATCACAAGAACAATGGTTCAATCTCAACAAAATAGCAAGTGTTAGTTTGAGCAGAAAACCATATGCGAAAAAAAGGAACATAGATAGAAAGAAATGAAAATTCAAAAAAGAGGGGTTACCTTGAGAGAGAAATTGAGGGCAACAAATGGGTAATAACGAAGAACACTGCTCCATTACCTCTCCAAAGTGATAAAACCCCTTCTTTGACTGTATGAACAATGCAATCAATCATACCATTAAACCTCGTGTCCTTCACTCCAACAATGGCTATGTTGCTTTGTGGGGTTTGTAAGGGTAGCAGTGGTGGCTGTTTTAGTTTTTGCCAAAAATGGAGGAGAAACAAAGAGAAATTAGAGGCGTAAGGAACATGAAACACTGGAGAAGTAAATCTATTTATAGTTGCAATCGTGAACGTGGAGGTTGAAGGCGGAGAGAGTCGTGGGAGATAAATCAGGGCGTGAGGAGGGAGAGTTCGTGTGGGCGGGGTTGAATGGGATAAAGGAACAGGTCTGGTAGTTATCTGCCTTGAAAATAGGAATTTGAAGGGACCCGATTAAAAGTTGGCTGATTTTAAACGGTCCAGATTAACACAAATATGGTTAGACTCGGCTCCATCCATATATATATATAATTTGTTAAATAATTGATTAATATTTAAAAATATTCAAGCAACCTATTTAAGTCAACTTTATAATTATTTGACTTATGATTTGTTTACCAAACATTTATCCGATCATTAAAATTAATTGTTGGTAAGTGTCTTTTACCTATTAAACGTTTATCAGATAAAAGTTTGTTCCCTCACTTACAGGGTAAGATTTTCGATTCTTGTTATATTTCTTACCGGGTAAGATCTCGGTTATTGTCATCCTCACCCGGTAAGGTAAATAACACATAGTAAGGTGTCGTTTGTTTTTTAAGATGTCTAAAGTCTGAAGTCTTATTTTAATTATGATTAATAAGAGGTGGTGTGTAAAAAAGTCTGAACGATTCAGACTTATGAGTCATTAAGAGGGTTTTATAAAAAAAAACTAAGGGTGCATTTGGTTTGCGGGAATGGATTGGATTTCAAGTAGGAATTTGGATTTGAGGAGATTTTAAATCCCATCCCATTACAAAGGATTTTTAAATCCATCAAGTTAAGGATTTTAAATAGGTCAACGGATTTCAAATCTGGTCAACAAATTTCTTTCCTGCAAACCCAACACAGGATTGGAATGGATTTGAAACCCAAAACCCACCAAATCCATTCCAATCCCGCAAACCAAACGGACCCTAAGGACGCGTTTAGTTTGCGGGAATAGATTGGATTTCAAGGAGGGATTTGGATTTGGGGGGATTTCAAATCCATGTCAATTCCAAAGGATTTTGAAATTCATCAAGTAAGGGATTTTAAAATGGTCAAGGGATTTCAAATCCGGTCAATGAAATTATTTCCTGCAAACCAAACACAGGATTAAATGAATTTGAAGTCCAAATCCCTCCAAATCCATTCCAATCCCGCAAACCAAACGCGACCTAAGTGTTTTCGCAACAAGCGTTTAGTAAACATCCACTTAATAAGAATTATGATTGAGCTTATAAGAGCATATTCAATAAATTCTATAACATATTTAAAAAATGAGGCTTTTGTTCTTTATTTTGCTTCAATAGATTATTTATATCGACTAAAATATAGAAAATCCCAAGTGTTGATTTCTTACTTCTTCCAAAACTAGGTGCCTTGAAAGAAAAGTTAGGGTGCGTTTGGTTCACATAATGGAATTTGATGGAATTGGTATCCATCGAAATTTTTTGACTTTAAATGAATTGGAATGGAATTTGATTGAATTTGACCACACGTTTGGCTCGTATGAATCAGATGGAATTTTATTCTTTCACTTAAGCTAAGGAATGATGAATTCCTTAATTTGTGGAATTCAAATGATTCCATCATTTTCATTATATGAACCAAACATAAGATTTTGAATTTGGTCAATAGAATTATCCATTCCAATTAATTTTAATTCCTTCAAAATCCATGATCTAAATGATTGAGATACTCACAATTAATGTCTACATTAGTTAAATATTATCTCATAATGATTTGATTGTAATATCTTGTAAGTTACGATTTACAATTGTAGGTTACGATTCTCTTAAGATGTATATAAATATCCACCTACGAGTAATAATGCAAATCAAGTTTTTCCCACTCAATCATATTCTTACTTCTATATGGTATCAAGAGCTTAAGATCCATATTTTTTTTTCTTACTCCCCACCTCAAATATGTTCCCCGCTTATGCCCCAAACCATCCCCGTTCAACCCTTCAAGGGGCGTTGCCAGTGGTGTCGCATAATTGGACACTATGTTTTGCAATGCCCTATCTTCCGCACTCAATTCCCAAATGCAACTCCACCATCACCCTCCTCTTATCCTCCAATCTCGTCCTTTTCTTTTCCACATGCTTATGCCGCTGCTGCCTCATAAACTTCATCCAATGGTTGACTTCTTGACAGTGGTGCAACACACGATGTCACTCATGATCTTGCCAACCTTTCACTTCACTCCCTTTACAATGGTAGGGAGGAACTTATTATTGGCGATGGTTCGGGCCTAGCCATCTCAAATACCGGTTCAACATCTTTTTTTACTCCTATTTCTAAACTTCATCTTAATCATATATTACATGTGCCTTCCGTTCCTCGTAGTATTATCTCAATATCTAAATCTTGCCAAAATAATAATGCTTCAATTACATTCTCACCTACTTCTTATCTTGTGAAGGATCTTCGCACGAGGGCACCCCTTCTCCAAGGCCAGACTAAATCCGTAATTTATGAATGGCAACCCACTCGTCCCACCATCCACTTTGTCAAAATGTCATCTACTACCGATTGGCATCATCGATTAGGCCATCCATCATATTATACTTTACGTCATATTAGCAACTCTTTCAATTTAAATATTCCTAAGTTTGTTGTTTTTCATTGCAATTTTTGTGATTGCAATAAAAGTCATAAACTACCATTCTCTCTTAATACCTTACAATCTAAAGGCCCTATTGATATTCTTTATAGTGATGTTTGGAGTTCCCCCACCCTTTCTTATGATGGCTACAAATACTACATAATATTTGTTGATCATTATTCCAAATATTTGTGGTTTTATCCACTTAAAAACAAAAATGATGCCACTAATGTTTTTCATAAATTCAAGCTCTTGGTTGAAAAATATTTTCAACGCCCCATAATTACCATATTTAGTGATAATGGTGGCGAATATATTGGTTTACGTCCAATCCTTGAGTCTCATTGTAACATCCCGCCTGCCTCGACAACAATATTGTCCGCTTTGCCCCTGGATTTAACCAACGTGTAGCGCACGGATTTGTTTCTGGCGACCTGGTGAGAAACTTCCCAGGGGGTCACCCATCCTGGGACTACTCCCACCCAAGCACGCTTAACCTCAGAGTTCCCAGAACCTGACGTGCTTGTGGCCCCAAAACGCGTTGTTGTTAGGAAGACGAAGATATTACTTATAACACCCAGCATCACTCCTGTCCACGACCGATATGGGATATGCCTAAGGTGTTACAAACACCCCCCCCTTGGGACTCATCGTCCTCGATGAGGTTTTCCCCATATCCCGAACGGCACAGGAGTGGCTCTGATACCATCTGTAACATCCCGCCTGCCTCGACAACAATATTGTCCGCTTTGCCCCTGGATTTAACCAACGTGTAGCGCACAGATTTGTTTCTGGCGACCTGGTGAGAAACTTCCCAGGGGGTCACCCATCCTGGGACTACTCCCACCCAAGCACGCTTAACCTCAGAGTTCCCAGAACCTGACGTGCTTGTGGCCCCAAAACGCGTTGTTGTTAGGAAGACGAAGATATTACTTATAACACCCAGCATCACTCCTGTCCACGGCCGATATGGGATATGCCTAAGGTGTTACACTCATGGCATCACTCATTTAACTTCCCTTCCTCATACGCCCGAACATAACGGTTATTCGGAGCGTCGTCATCGTCACATTGTTGAAACCGGCCTTTCCCTCCTTACTCACTCTTTTATGCCACGTAGATATTGGCCCCTTGCTTTTGCTACCGCTTGCTATCTAATCAATCGTATTCCCACTCCGACACTCCAACTACAATCACCATATTATAAACCCCATGACCACACACCTAACTATCATAAACTAAGGAGCTTTGGATGTCTTTGTTATCCATGGTTACGTCCCTATACCACAAATAAACTTGATCCTCGTTCTTCTCCTTATGTTTTTGTTGGTTATTTCTGCCACCCAAAGTGCTTATTATTGTCTTGATCCCACCTCTAACAAGATATATGTCTCTCGTCATGTTAAATTCATCGAACATGAGTTCCCCTTCTCCACCTCCTAGGGGTGTTCGCGATCCGGTTTGGGCGGTTTAACCCCTTAGACCACAAACCAAACCGCAAGTGGGGGTTTATTGATTTTTCAAATCGAGCGGTTTGACATCAAGTGCCCAGACCGGTCAAGTCGGACCGCGGTTTAGGCGGTTTGGTCGACTGGTTTAGGCGATTTGGGCCTTTTAGTGGACTTTTAAGTTTAAACATAAAAACATATAAAACTTTGAATTTTAAATGCTCGTTGGCTTGAGTCGATTTGAAATAAAGAACAAAGTCCACAAACGTTAACTAAATATCCGAAGACAAAGCACTAAAAAAAGTAATATGTAAAGTGCAAATAAAATCAACGTCTTCACTTCTTCATTTTTCCGTTATTTGTATTCCACAATCCATAAAGATTACAATCTTTTAAAATACCTTGGGCCTTTTTGTATATACTTGGACATTTGGGTTTTATACCATATATTATTTATAATAAAGGTATATATAAAAAAATAAAAAATATATATTTATATATTTGGCGATCGGTTTGGTCCAAACCGCCCAAAAAACCCTTCAGACCGCAGATCGGACCGGACCACCCGGGTTGAAAATTTTCCAGACCGGACCGGACCGCCAGACCGCTCAAACCGCCAAAAACGGTCTGGTTTGACTTGGTTCGACCGGTTTGAGCGGTCCAACGGTTTTTTTGAACACCCCTACCACCTCCTCCTTTGCCGCATCTCCACACACATCTAATGATGCGGGAGAATGGTGTGCTATCCAACTTCACATCTTACATACTACATCACCCATGCAACCTCCACAAAATACATCTTCATCTTCTATTCCCCCGTCAAGTGAAACTAATTCTTCCTCCACGACACCTTCACTCTCTTCTATTCCCTCATCACCTTCTAATCCTCCATCTCCTCCCCGACCACAACCTCCCATCACAAGACTTCAAAACAACATTCGTAAGTCCATTGATAAAATGAATCTCTATGTCTCTTTCCAACCCACTTCCATCGAGCCTACCACTATAACACAAGCATTGAAAAATCCAGTATGGCGTGAAGCTATGAAAGATGAGTACAATGCTTTACTAAAAAATCACACATGGGATCTTGTTCCATCTTATCCATCTCAAAACCTTATTGGATGTAAATGGGTATTTCGTACCAAATATAATCTCGATGGCTCTATCGAGCGTTATAAAGCCCGTCTAGTTGCTAAATGATTCCACAAAAGACCCAGTCTTGACTATACTGAAACCTTTAGCCCCGTGGTTAAGCCGACTACAATCCGAATGATTCTCTCTCTAGCTATCACACATAGTTGGTCTCTTCGTCAAGTTGACATTAACAATGCCTTTCTTCAATGCTATCTAATGGAGGATGTATTTATGGTTCAACCACCTGGTTTCGTTAGCCAAACTCATCCTAATCATGTATGCAAACTCCGTCAAGCTCTCTATGGTCTCAAACAAGCTCCACGAGCTTGGTACAATGAACTTAAATCCTATCTACTCAGTTGTGGTTTCAAAAGTTCCATTTATGACGCCTCACTTTTTACGTTACGCCACAAAAATGATCACATATTTCTTCTTGTTTATGTTGATGATATCATCATCACTGGATCAAATCCCACTCTTCTAAACTCCTTTATTTCTCAACTTTCCAATCGGTTTTCACTTAAGGATCTTGGCACACTTTCTTATTTCCTTGGTGTGAAAGTCTTACCTCACCCTCATGGCATTTTTATTAGCCAACATAAATACATACAAGACATCCTCACACGTACTCACATGCAACCGCCAAACCTGTTCCTACCCCCAGGGTTTCCCATCCAACCCTAACCCTGCATAGTGGACCCCCTTGGCCAACCCCACTGAATACAGAGCAATTGTGGGAAGTCTACAATATTTATCACTCACCAGACTAGATATTTCTTTTGCTGTGAACAAGTTATTTCAATACATGCACAAGCCGACTAACGAACATTGGGCAACTCTCAAACAACTCTTACGCTACCTAGTGGGCACATCTACACAAGGTCTACTATTACGTCGTGATTCGCCCACTACTCTCCATGCCTTCACAGATGCTTCTTGGGTCGGTGATAAAAATGACTACATTTAAACCACCGGTTACATTGTTTACTTGGGTAGAAATCCAATTTATTGGAGTTCACGTAAGCAACGCACTCTTGCTCGTTCATCGATAGAAGCCGAATATCGAGTTGTTGCTTCAACTACAACAAAGCTATTATGGGTCCAAAACTTACTTTATGAGCTTGGCCATCAACCCATCATAGCACCGGTAAAATATTGTGATAACATGGGAGCTACATATGTTGTCGCCAATCCTAAGTTTCACTAAAAAATGAAGCACCTACCTCTTGATTATCATTTTGTTCGTGAGAATGTTCAAAGTCAAAAGTTGTGTGTCTCCTACATTTCCAACAATGATCAACTAGTTGATGCTCTTACCAAGCCACTTGCAAGAACACGGTTCAAAGAACTCATGTCCAAGATTGGTCTCACTACTCGATCGTCCATCTTGTGGGGGCATGATAGAGATACTCACAATTAATGCCTACATTAATTAAATATTATCTCATAATGATTTGATTGTAATATCTTGTAAGTTACGGTTTAGTTTTGTAGGTTACAATTTACAATTGTAGGTTACGATTATCTTAAGATGTATATAAATATCCACCTACAAGTAATAATACAAATCAAGTTTTCCCACTCAATCATATTCTTACTTCTATACTAAACACCCCTTTGGATTTTTTATTCATTCTCACTAATGAGATTGAATTGTTATTATTCTATATAAATTATTTTTAAACGGTGTATTGGGATGATAAGTTTATATAATATTTTAATAATATAATTAATGTTGAAATCTACAAGGTAGATAATATGTTGGAGTTAAATATAATTTTTTTAGCAAATTTGACTTTTGGTTATCTGATTTAAAAAAATTATAGAGAATATGTTAAAATAATTATATAATTCCCATACAACATCGATTTGACCTTAATTTTAGATGTTAGACACTTGATCAATTTAGTACTCATCGTAAGTTTTAGGAGCTTAATGTGAGCTCGTTGATCAAGTAGATATCAGATAACGATGAAAATATTTAGAAAGACATTGTGAATTGTGCATGTAGGATTACAAGCAAATTCAGAAGGTAAGTTTCATATAATTTCAAATTATGGTACAAGTAATAGTATATTGCTCAGTATTTTCAGGCATTTAGCATGGTCATGCTTTTAACTATGTTCAATATTTTTTTTATATGAACAATATAGTCATGACGATTTCAGATATGCTTCTACACGTTCAAAATTGTTCAATAAAATTTATATATAGATTAACATACATCATACTATATGTTTACAATGTAGTGTTCACTTATGAATGTTCATTTGGATACCAATGCATAGTAAATACCGAGAAGTGTGACGGTAGTATCAGGCAATGCACTACAAATATGCATGGGTGTACCAATTAGCATTTGGCCTAGCAGTATCCGAACCTTTGGCCTTCATGGGAGGTCATGGATTCAAACTTTATCAAATATCATGAAGGTATGAGTTTGTTTGTTTCATTTGTCGTATATAAATATTGTATACTTAAAGAAATGCATGGTTAGTAGATAACTAGATAGTTCAATTTTCATTTTTTTCCCCAAATGTCATAAACCCATGAGGACCAAATTATAACCATTCAATTTTATTTATAATCTATATTGTTTCATATATATATATATATAGAGAGAGAGAGGTGTTCAAATGCAACCCATCTACATGGTGCAATCCCTTTATCCACCACATATTTTATTTAATTAAAAAAAAGAAAAAAGGTAAAAGTAAAATGTGTGGTGGATAAAGGGGTTACAAGGGTTGCATCATGTAGAATGTTGCATAATAACTCACCCATATATATATATATATATATATATATATATATATATATATAAGGTCAGGTTCACGTGAGACCAACCTGTTTCCGTGAGACCGCGTGAGACCAAACCTTTAAACGTGAAACTTCACACCGAAACACTGTGAAGGTAAAAAACATTCGAACATTTACATTATGAAGGTAAAAAAACCTAAACCAAGTTTAAAAAAAATCAAACCTTCATAGCTAAAAGACTGTGAAGGTATATCCGAACTTTCACAGTGAAGACGCTGTGAAGGTAAAAAAAAAATGAACATTCACAGCGAAAAACACCGTGAACGTAACATTTACGGTGTTTTCCTTATGAAAAGTTCGATTTTTTTTACATTCACAATTTTTTGGTATGAAGTTTTATACTTTAAAGTTTGGTCTCACCGATCTCACGAAAACTGTTTGGTCTCACCCGAAGTTAAGTCTATATATATATATATATTGGTGTGTTATGATTAAAAATAGCGTTATATGTTTACGATGGTGACACGTTGGCATGGGAAAGGTAAAAGAAGATGGATTATGGCAAACGAGGAAACTTGGGGAATGTTAATACGATGAAACCACACAACCATGCAAAACCTCGAAAATCACCTCTTTTGACCAAAATATATTACAAAAAATGTTTTAGAATTATAATACCATAATAATAATAATAACTAGAAGCGTACTCACGCAATGCAGCGAGATACATCACGATTGTAATGTTTATTTTATTTTTTGTTTTTTTATTGATTTACAGTACGATTTTGGATGATTTTTATTGAGTGATAATGATTTTTTTATATATAAATTTGTTTAATTTATGATTAACAATATAATGTTTTTTATATAAAAAAATTAAGTAGTTTGTTAAAATTCATTAATTATCTTATATATTTTAAATTTTTTATATTTAAATTGAGATGTTTATCCTGTTTTGATTATGTTTATCAGAATTCAAATTTCATAATTTTAGGATTTGGGGATTAAAGATAAAGATTTTGAGGGATAAGAATGAAATTTATTAATTAGGGTTAAAAACATTTAAAAGTAGTACATATTGCTTCATTAATTGTTTTTAAGAGATTTTAAGTAGATTAACATTACATAATAGTACATAATGCTTAATACATCACGATTTTAATGTTTATTTTTATTTTTTGTTTTTTATTGATTTACAGTATGATTTTAGATGATTTTTATTGAGTTATAATGGTTTTTTATATATAAATTTGTTTAATTTAGGCTTAACAATATAATATTTTTTATATAAAAAAAATTAAGTAGTTTGTTAAAATTCATTAATTATCTTATATATTTTAAATTTTTTATATTTAAATTGAAATGTTTATTCTGTTTTGATTATGTTTATTAGAATTCAAATTTCATAATTTTAGAGTTTGGGGATTAGAGATAAGGATTTTGGGGGATAAGGGTGAAATATATTAATTAGGGTTAAAAGCTTTACAGGTACTATATTAGGCTTTAGCAGTTATTTTTAAGAGATTTTAAGTAAATAGCTTTAAATGATAGTACATAAAGCTTAGTGAGTTGTAATTAAGAGTTTTTTTATGTCATCTTTATAATATAGTATAGATATAGATAATAATAATAAGAGTTCCTTGAGATTTGTCAAAAATAACGCTTTTCGTCTTTATAGTTATGAAAAATACAAGATGGTCATTGTTGTTTGTAAAAACGTTTGAATTTGGTCGTTAAAAGATTCCATTAAATAAGTGGTATATTAGATATCAATTTTTTTTGTCTTTTACCCAATAAAAACCACAAGAACCAAAATCATAAAATCCATTTGAACTGGGTACAAGCTAAAAAGATAGATAAAATGGTGAAAATGCCCCACATTTGATGATTTTTTTAACGGTGTTAGAGGGAGGGGCCAAATCCGGGTGTTTTTGCAAACCATGACGACCATCTTGTAATTTCAAAGTTGCAGGGATGAATAATGTTATTTTGATAAACCACATGGACCAGGTTGCAAGGACAAAGCTTGGGGGGGGGGGGGGGGGGGTTAGTCCACAATATGTCAAACTAAATGAGGTTATCTTGTCGACTGAAGGTATTTAAATGTGATATTGATACGAGATATTCGACCAACGTTGGTTGAAGCCTCATTAAACGTTGAAGGGGGTTTTGTTGGGGGGGGGGGGTGTTTAAGTTGAGTTGAATGACAGTTTTAGAACATGAAATAGTTGATAGGGGGAATCATGAATATCGTGATTTTTGTTTGTGATTTGTTTGAAGAAAAATGCTCGTTGGGCCCGTTTGGTTTGATAGAATGTTTTTTTTTTGGGGGGATTTTGTATTTTGTGGAGGAATCTGGAATTTGGAATTGGAAGAATTTGATATCTTTTGTGTGTTTGGTTTGTAAGATTTAAAATTAAGTTGAATTTCGTTCTTCATAAATAATTTATGTAAAAAAATATGAAAAATACTTAATTTTTTTTTATTAATCGATTATTACAACCCAGTGTTTTTAACTTGTTTTTTTATATTTAAATGTAGTTGTTTACTTAAATTTCTTTAATGTTAGTGGGATTTATAGTAATAATTAAAATTAATTGGGCATGCCAACCCAAGCCATATCTCTTTCTCTTGAAGGAAACCCTTTTCCTTAGGCTTGAGGGACAATTAACCAACTTTAATTGAAACCATAAACCAACCCACCCCAATATCACAATAATTACATTGCTATTTTTATTACTTCTTTTTTTTGGCATGTTATACGGGGGCGGACCTATGTATTTTCGAGTGGGCTTATGTGTATGTATTGAATTTAGGGGATGTTTGTTTACTTCTTAATGGTTTCATTAAGAGGTAACATCTGAATCGCTAAGAGATGAATCTTGTTCGGCAAAAAAAAAGGTCCACCTCTTAATGGTTCTAAAACCTTCTGAATGATTTTGTATCATGACCCTCTCTTAACAATTAAGAGCCCCAATTTCATTTTGGACAATTAAAAAACAATCTTACTTCATTTTGCACTATATCATACGAGTCTCCTAATCACTCTAACCACTTAATCATTCAACATCAAACCATTCAACAACTGTCAACACAACCCCTTATTTTTGTATGTAGGATTTTGTTAGGTATGAAAAATGCACCCGATAAATTTTGAGGGTTGTTTATGGGATATTGGAAAATATAAGGAACGACGATCAAAAAACTAGAAAAATATCTCAAAATCAACCAAAAAACTTTAAATTCTTTGAAATTGATCAAAAATAAATAAATAAACTTTCGAAATCAACAAAATAAACTTAAAACCACCCCCGAAACTGTGGAATTCGGCTAAAAACACATGGGCAACTTTGTAGACATTGACCCAACTTAAAGCTACATTTGTTTGGCAAAAATACTGTGTCCACCACTGATATTAGATATAACATCGATCATAAGTATCTCGATGAAGGTTAATTTAACATACCTTTTGTAAATTTTAGTAAAAAACATAAGCTTACAGAGTTACAATCATGTTTGTTGTGCCAATTCGGCATAACCAGTATTCAAGACGATTTATTAAGCAAGAAGATCCGTTTTAAGAGTCGATTACAAGAGGAAAATTAATATCATAATACGATTGAAATGCTAAGTTATTTTTAACATAAAGTTTTATAAAACAATTTAATTGTTGTTGAGACCATGGAGATTTGAGAAATATTGTTTGTTGGAATCTGGCCTAATACGAGATAATTTAAATTGATCCGTTACGTTAGGGTCCATTTGGTTTGTCATAATGTTTAAGAGACTTGAATTTCGTGGAGATCTTTAGAATGGAAATAATTTTGAATTTTTGATGTGTTTGATTTTGTAAGATTTATCATGGAGTTGAATCTCGTTTACTTACAAATATTTGTATAAAAAACGACTAAAAATAATTATAATAATATTTAAATTATTATTTATTAATTAATTATTACAAAAAATAAACGTATTTAACATATCTTAAAAACGTTTTACAAACAGATCATAAAAAAAATGGCATGAAATTCTAACTACCCGATTAAATCAATTGTTTGTGTAGTTTCATTGAAATCTCAGAATTTCCATCTTTACTTTTAACCTAAATCAAATATTAATTATAATCTAAGCAATCTTCTTTATATATATATATATATATAAAAGAAAACCTAAGAGTGATGAGGTGGCATCATGAGAGGTCTTTATTTCTATTTATCTAAATTCTCATAATTTTGAAAAAAAATTTATTTAAAAAGATTGGTCTTGGTGAAGAGATGAAACATTATGTTGTTAAGGTTGTCCCACATTGGTTGAAAGATAGAAAATTGAAAGATGAAGATGTGTATATAAGAGATAGATTAATGTTGAAATAGTGTTAAATGGTGTTTAGCTAAATATAGCTAAACCCAAGTTTAATGGTTGAGTTAAGTTCATATTAATCATTTTCATTTATTTTAAAATGATTTTGACAAAGTTTAACGATTTTACATATCAAAAGTTTTGTTAAATGAGTATATATATATTTTAGTAAGGTTACAAATCTTTATATATATAAAAGAAAAACCTAAGAGTGATGAGGTGGCACCATGAAAGATTTTCATTTCTATTTATCTAAATCTATATATATCTAAAAAGAAAACCCACAAAATATGAGGTGACATCCAAAGAATTGAGAATTCACCATTTTTTGAATTGTGGTTGATTCTTATGTATCGCACATTGATGGAAAGACAAAAAATTGAAAATGAATTGCGGATATATAAATGGAGGTTGAGATGCCTTTGTGGCAACTCATGAGGTTAACTCATCTTGGTTGATCATTTAAACTCATGTTCTTACATAATTTTGGTTGACTCTTTAAGCTAATAAGTTGGCTCATTTTGGCCAACCCAAAAGTTTAAAATTTATATCTACGTATATCTAAAAGGAAAAGCGACAATTTTTTTTTTTGAAAGGATGAAGTTTTCTCCATTTCATGAATTGTTTTTGAGTTTTTAGTATCCCACATTGGTGGAGAAACAAAAGATTGACAATGAATTGTGGATATATACATGGAGGTTGAGATGCCTTTGTGGCAACTTGTGGGGTTGGCTCATTCTAGCCGATCCTCTAAGCTTACGTTTTTGGCTTATTTTGGCCGACCCTCAAAGCTAATAGGTTGGCTCATTTTGGCCAACCCAAAAGTTTAAAATATATATCTAAAAGGGTCTTACTATATAAAATTCAACAGAAAAAATCGATCATAAAAAGTCAATGATTAATTTATATAAAAATCTCTCAATATATATTAAAGAAACAAAAATAAGTGTAGGGTGATATTTTAGAAGAGGATAAAATGGAATGAGGTGGATATTAGAATGAACAATTTTATATTTTTATATGTACATATACAAAAGGAACAACCAAGGGTATTTGAGATGATATTGTGAGAATTGAGTGTTCTCAAATGATGGATTATGGTTGAGTTTAAGTTGTTCCACATTGATAAAAGTTAAAAGATTGAAATAAATAAGAGTGTATAATAAATGAGGATAAAATATATTTGAAAAGAGGTGGATATAGTATAAGAATGAACACGTATAAAAGTATAGAACATTTTTTTGAAAATTGCATTGCTTAAAATACATGATAAAACAATTCATTATATCAAAATCTCTTAATCTTTATCTTTATACATATAAAAGGAACAACCAATAGTATTTGAGGTGACATTGTGAGAATTGAATATTCCCAAATATTGCATTGTGGTATTGCTTTAGTTATCACACATTGATTAAGAAATATTATATTTGAGAATTAAGTTGGTTATAAGAAAAGGAGGAGATATGACTTTGATGATTAAAATGTTTACTTGGCTAAAAATATCTTTTAACTAACCCCTCAATAGATTTTTTTTAACAAAACTTTACATAAATCTTTGTTATATCTTTATCTTTCTTTTTTATATGTACAAAAGAAATAACCAAGGATATCTGAGTTAGTATTGTAATATTCGTGTATTCCCAAATCTTGCATTTTGATGTTGTTTTAGTCATCCCACATGGATGAGAGAACGTTATAATGGAGATTTTTAGGTGACTATAATAAATGAGGAATGAATGTTTTATATAAATATGAAATTTGGTGAGTTTTTAATCCTATATAGATAAGAAGATTAATTTTTTTATGAAATGTGTGATTTTATATTGACAAGAGAAGAGCATGTCAAATTGTTGCAACTCATATGGTTAGCTAATTTTAGTCGAACATTTCATAACAACAAAATTGATATGGTTGTTTGACATGTGGTTTGAGTTCTAAAAAGCATAACATAAAATATTATAACCGATACATATTAAACTTTTTTATAACAACAAACGATTGTCAATATATTAAAATGTACCACTTATGGAAACACATTCTTCATTTTAATTTGGATCTTATAAATTATTAACCGAAAAATTAATTACATTTTATCTTAACTTGGACAAGTATTTTTTTTTTAAATATTTTTTCTCTAGGATCTTATTTATCTTTTTTCTCATATTTTTGAATTAATTTTTAATAAAAAATGTTAATAAATGAGCAAACCTTTCATTTTCTCTTTAATTTTTTTTAATATTTTTAAATATTAAATAATAATAATCTTATTCATTAGTAAAGTAATTTATTTATGTTTTTTGAATATTTTTAAATATTAAATAATAAAATTCTTATTTATTAATATAACATTTTATTCATATTGGAAAAACCAATTTCATATATATATATATATATATGAATTAACTTATGACAATCATACAAAATAGAATTATTATATAACATATAATTTTAATTTCATTTTAATATATATGTGTATATATAAAGATAAAAAAAGAATTTAATTTAGAATCTATATCCCCATATGTAAGTTATATTTTCATTAAATGTATTGGGATTTTTGTACTTATACATACACTTTGAAATTTATGTTATTTAACTATTCAATTTCCTTTCTTTATGTTAGATAAATATTCATTTTTCCTTATTTATGTTAATTAATTATTCATTTCTCTTATTTATTTAACCTTGTGCTCTTCATTTTTTAGTTGCCTACCTATTTACCTAATGGTTTGGTTTTTTGTCAAACAATTTTTCTCTCATTATATTTGATCATCTAAGGTATGAACTTATGTATGTTGTTAAATTATATGGTGTTATATGTATTCTATATGTTTTTTTTGGTAGAAAGTGCACAAACAAAAGACAAAACAAATGAGATATTGTCTAAATAAGTTGTGAAGATCGTTGAACATATTGAAGAAACATGAAGGATTCATAGACATTATACACATATATTATGAAATGTAAGTCATTCAGTCTACTATTACTACAATATTAATTTAAAATTGATTTTATCTATTTTGTAATTTCATGATTTATTACTATTATCTAATTCTCATTTCTATTTTATATTCCAAAAGAGTCACCACAATGCTAATAGATGAGTGCTCTCCTATTCTGACTGTCCTAGAGCCTCCGGTGAACATGTTGATTTTGTTTATTATGATATGACGTTGTTACTAGCAAACTACATTTTTAGTTTCGATTTTTAAGTATGGCGTCAATTCTATGTCATTTCTGTATTAATTTATTTTAATTAAATTTTATGTTATATAATAGATGTTTAAAGTATGGTTGTTATTAATAATTTAATTACACATCTAATATACTTTATAATACTATTAATTAAATAAACTTATAATCAATCTTTATATGCTAAATTAAGAACAATAATATTCATTAACACTTAATTTCATCATTAAAGATTTTGTATAATGTTTTGCAACATGATCTAAATTTATAAAAACAATAAATAAAAATAACTTATACATTTCTTCAACATGATTTTGACAATCTCGTATTACTAAAAATAATAACTATTAATATTGTCATTGATCATTATATCTATTTATTTCATACATTACATTTTACGAACCATAATTAGTTAACTACATAATTTCAATAAGTTTTAAATTAAAAAATAAAATTAAATCAGTTTTATCGTTCCAACAAAGCGTCATCTAACCCCTCGTCGTGCCATCGTTGTCTGTTCTCCATATAATCCATCGACACAATTGGCTCCTCTCATGATCTCCCTCTTTTTGATATATATATATATATATAGGGAGAGGTTCATTTGAGAAATAGTAAATATATGAGAAATAGAGAAGTAATCTTGGTCATTCATCTGGTCAACATTTGCGACTTTGACCGCGAAGCACCGGATAATTTATTATATGGTCTATAGAAGGTAGAGGAGTAATTTCATAAAATATATGGGATGAGTTCATATATGAATCTGTATGAATCACAAAGATTCATATATGAATCTGTTAATTAGTTCAACTGATTCATATATGAATCTTTGTGATTCATACAGATTCATATATGAATCAGTTAAAAGAGTTCAATTGTGAATTGCACTGGTTCATATATGAACATATAGTTCATATGTGAATTATACATGTTCATATATGAACACAACCCATGTGTTTTGTAAAATTTACGAATTTGTTCTTCTATTTTTGGGATAGCCGCAATTTTTGACCAGTTAAAGCCGCAACTTTTGACTAGTCAAATCCGATCTTGACCATATAAATGGCTAGAATTACTTCTCTATTTCTCATATATTTATCATTTCTCAAATGAACCAAACACTATATATATATATATATAGTGGAAGGATATTTTGCAACCCACATCTTAACCGTTGGATTCATGATCAACGGTTATTTTATTTTTATTTTTATTTTTTTTAATTAAAAATATTGGGCCTCATATCTATTGTAACCGCCGATCATGAATCCGACGGTTAAGATGTGGGTTACAAGGTTTGCAACCTTTTTAAAGGGTTGCAAATTAAACAAGCCCTATATATAGAGAGAGAGAGACTCCTTCAAATAGAAATTTTTTATTAGTGCAAACTATGCAACCCAAAGGTATTTTTGTCCATTTACAAATTTCGTATTTTTAGGAAATAACCAACTTTTTTAATTATCTCTCCCCCCCCCCTCTCTCTCTCTCTCTCTCTCACAGACACACGATCCCCTGTCACTATCCACTTCCGGGCTCCGACGACATCTTCCCACTCCGGCGACCTCCACCATTTCCGGCGAGTTTCATATGAGAAAGAACATATGAAACTTCAAAATTTTCACGATTAATACGAGAAAAAACATATGAAACTTTGAAAATATATGATTATTTCAAAAAAAATTTGAATATTCATATACAAGAAATATATGAAACTTAAAAATCCGATTATTTATACGAGAGAAAAATATATGAAACCATGTTATGAAAAAATTTGAAATCGTTAATGAAAATATATGAAGTTATATAAAAATATATGATTATTACGAAATTTTCACGTTTCATATGAGAAAAAAACATATGAACCCATTAATGAAAACGCATAAAACCCACCGGAGTTTAGCAGGATTCGCCGGAGTTTGGTATCCTCTTCAATTTCACTTTATTGTTCATCATGGTGGCCGGAACTTTTGAGAGAGAGAGAGAGAGAGAGAGAGACGTGTTCACTTTCTTGTTCATCAATGTGGCCGGATTCCTATGGTGGCCGGATTTTTGAGAGAGAGAGAAAAAAACGGTGGCCGGATTTTTGAAAGAGAAAGAGAGATGGCAGGAATTTTGAGAGGGAGAGAGAAAGAGAGAGAGAGAGAGAGGGGTTAGGTAATTATGGAGAGATAATTAAGGATATACTCTAACCATAAATAGATTAATTTAAATTAATTAATAAATTTTAAATAGTTAAAATTATTGCTAAACTACCCCTTTTCTATTTAAAAAAAAAATTAAATACGAAAAATCCTCAACCGTTGATCAAAAATTCCGATGGTGTAGATGAGTTTGCAAGTTTGCATTATTTAAAAGGTTTTCAAATGATTGTCCCCCCCCCCCCTCTCTCTCTATATATATCATATGTTTTTTAAATTGTCCTTTGATTTTCTCTCATTCACAACAATTTAATGGAGAATGTATTGACATATAAAAAAGAGAGGGATAATTGAAAGAAAAAAAAAAGATAGAGATCGATGGTAGGGGCCAACAGTGATGTGTGGTGATAGAGAGCGAACGACAAAGATTCGTTGAGAGGTTTGAATGATGTATGATTTGGGAAGGTAAAATTGATTTAGAATTTTTTTACCATAAAACTTTCATAGTCGGTTAGAAGTAGATTTGTTTGGGTTAAAAGAATATACATCACTAATTTGAAAAAGTTTAATGATTTATTTATTAAAAATGTTCAAAAAACTTAATTAATTAAAATAAAAAAAGTTTAATAGCTTATTATTTAAAAAAAATAAAAAAATTTAATTATTTAAAATAATTTTTGACAAACTTTTTCCTTTAAAATATAACTAAAATAATTAATGAAGAGCATATATTGACACTGCAAGCATCAAGCATAAAAAGTACAACATAATTTTATACCACTAACAAGACATTCATCGTTGCAATCCACAAATGTCAAGTTTAATTCATATGATGACAAGGTTTAGTTTAAAAAAATATTATATCTTATTCATTTCAACCGAAATTTTTAGATATATTGGCTTTTTTTTCCAAATTTTTTTTTAGGTTATTTTATATTGTTCATTAGGTTATCAACTATTTTAAATAAACATTACTATTTCATCAGCTAACAATTAATTTATTAGTTAGTTTGTCAAACAACTTTAACTTATGGCCAACACCGAACAAATGAAAACTCATTGTATGCTTAATGAATGTAGGGAAATTGTGTTGGTTTTGGGGAATTCATAAGATTTATGGGAATGTAATTGTCGAATGGTTATAAGCAGTGACGGATCCAGGATTTTTTTCCTGGTGGGGGCACCTTCAAAGTTACTTAAATGTCCGTAAAGTTGTCCGATATATTTTTAGCCTAAATCTAACGTTTCTAGGGTTTTTAAAAGTTTTTTTTGGTTGATTTTAAGATATTTTTAAGTTTTTTTGTCGATTTCGAAGGGTTTTTTTGGTTTTTTAATCGATTTCGAAAGTTAATTTTGGTTGACTTCGAGACACTTTTTTTTGGTTAATGGGGCCCCGGACCAAAATTTATTGGGGGGCATTAAGATAGAAAGCCAAAAAATACAAAATTTTACCCTAAAAATTTCATCTTTTTTCCATTGTAATGGGGCCCCATCCCCCACTAACATATATATACATCCACCCCTGGTTATGAGTGTAAATCGGCATTTCTTTTCATAATAAAGGGATCTTTTTTTGTAACCTCATGTATCTGGACTAGCTTACGTGTATCGATCAATCCCCCCGACGACCACAAATGGCCTAAAAACATCCCATGTGAACCTTCATGGCCAGAAGGCTTTAACCTTAACCAACTCGCCACAATCCAAGTGGTTATAATAAAGATCTTTGTTGATTTGTATTAATTGGTTGCGACAACTTCCATAATTTAAATATCTTTATAAATAGGGGGTTGTTATTTGCACCTCCCTATAGGTAGGGTGCAATTGAAAAGTTAAAAGTTTTTAAAAACCATCATTAAATAGTCTAGAAATTAGGAAAGTCATTATTTCATTCCTCTCTTCTCCTTTTTGGTTTTTATTTTTATTTTTTTATTAATAGGTAACAATATTAATTAGTGCAAGTAATTATTATTTTATTTATATTATATATATATATATATATATATTTTTTAAATAAATAAACTAAAAAAACAATGTCTTGTTATTTATAAAAAAATAATATATCATTCTAATCAATTATTATTTTAAGTTTTTGAATATTCAAAAATAATCCATCATTGTTTTATGAACTTTTAAAAAATAAGATAATAATTCATTATTTTTTTAATCAAAATTTCGAATATAAACTAGTTTATGTTGTATCATCTTTTATTTATAAAAAAAAAATTTGTAATAAAAAATATAAAAAAGGTATTGTTATACAATAATGACAATAATAATATAAAATAATTTACTTTTAGTATTTTTATATTTGTAATTTTTTTAAAACATACTATTATTTTTTTTTATCTTAAATATTAATACAAAGAAATAAAATTGAAAAAATAAATAATCAATAAAACTAAATATAAATTAAAAAATATTTAATATAATATTAATTATAGTTTCACAATAATAAAAATAAAAAGCTTGATTAAATGAAAAATTGGTAATAATAATAAAATATAAAAAATAGTTCAAACATAAATAAATTTAAATATGATGATGCAATCATTGAATTATAATTAATAATAGCTAGGAAGGGTGTCCTTAAAAATAGGTAGGGGTGTAAATATCCTCACCCTTATAAATATAGATTTAAAGGTTTTTGAGGTAACGAATTTTGAGAGTGTTTTTTACACATTATAGCCGAAGGGGAGGCTAATGACACCCTATACTTTGATAATGACACCCTTATAAATGATTTTCTCCTCACACACATCAACATCAAAACTGTTTTTTAGAGCATCTCCAACAATTTTGCTAAAATAAAAAAAATGGGTTTTTGTTCTCTAAACTTTTTCAACAGCTTTGCTATAATAGAGAAAAGTTGAAAATTTTGCAAGTTTAGAGAATTCTCTAAACCTTGATGGTAGGAGAAAAAAATGATTATTTTATTCAATCCCAACAATGAAATTCAATTTTTATTATTTTATATTAAGATTTTTTTTAAAAGTATATTGAGATGATAAATTATAGAATATTATAATAATATAAGTTGTTTTAAAATCTCTAAAATAACAAATCTGTTGAAAATGAATGTATATTTTTTAGAGATTTTTATTTTTGTTTCCCCTATTCTAGAGAAATTATAGCAATATTGTTGAAGATGCTCTTACATTCCCAATGTATGAAATGACCTGATTTTGACTTTAATAAGGGTGTCATTAGCATAATGCTGAATGGTATGAGTGGCGGTAGAAGAGTCAACAGTTTACGAGAGACAGAATGTTATGATAGCAGTTTATTTGTAATGTAGTCGAATCAAATTGGCTTACGGAGACAACAAACATGAACCAAGAAGGTAGAACAAAACAAATAAAAATGAAGTGTCCACTCAATTGACTACCAAGACAACAAACAATTGGAGTCAGATCTTAACCATGCATGTTCGTTTGTCTCAAGAAATCATAAATAAAAACAGGAGTTCATTACGGATTTGGTCCCTGTAGTTTGGTGTTTTTTACAAAAATGACCCTAAAACTTCATTTAATACAGAAAGTCATTGTATGTTGTTTTGTAACGAATTGTTCCCTCACTCAAACGGTTGTATATTTTATTTCAGTTAGAGCAACCCATGGAAGAAAGGGCTTCGGACGAGAATACCCTCGTGGGTTTGCTCTAAGGCATGATTGTTCACATCTTAATAAGCTTATTGAGATTCACAAGTCACAACTTATTCAATTAGTTATATATGACTGTTTGGTAATAGTGATGGCCATCTCGGTCCGGCCCGATCGGTTAACCGAGCCCGGCCCGCCTGAAAGCCCGGCCCGGTGGAAAACCGGTTTGGAGCCCGAAAACATGAACCGGTTCATGTTTTTGGAGGATTTGGCGGCCCGGCCCGGTTCGGCCCGAGCCCGGTTCATGGCCCGGTTTTTGGCCCGGCCCGGCCCGGCCCGAATCGTATTTTTTTAAAAAAAGAGCCGTTATGTTACCGTTTATATACGTTTTTTGACCTTTTTTGTATTTTTTTACCTCCCCAAACCCCTATAAATATTTGTATTGTAAGTTTGTAACTTAAAATTATATATAAAACGTATTTTTAAAGTGTATTTTAGTGATTTATTATAAATAAAACGCATTTTTAAAGTGTATTTTAGTGATCCAATCCGATTTTTATTTTTTAAAGCTTAGTAATTAATTATTATATAAAGAAATTATTATTTTTGAAAAAAATACGAAAAAATGCTCGGCCCGATCACGGCCCGGTTTTCCTATAACCGGTTTTTTCCAACACTAAACGGGCCACACATATTCGGGTGAAGCCCGGCCCGAAGCCCGATTGGCCCGGTTTTTGGATTTACTATTTGGGCCCGAAGCCCGTTTTGGCCCGGCCCGGCCCGAGCCCGATTTTTGGCCATCACTATTTGGTAATGAGCTAGTGGCGTAATGTTATAGAAAGTTGTTTATTCGTTAAGGTAGAGGGGACATTTATGCAGAAAGTCAAGTTTTTTTTTCTAAACATACACCTCTCAATTAAAAAACACGCTTATTTCATCTATGAAAAAACATTCCCAAACAAAACTCCCAATCCATATATTAATCTACACTGTCAGCTTTATTCATACATAACTTAATGGAAAACCAATCAAATAGCTTCTAACAGAATAAAATTGATGGTTGTTTGAGTGAGGGACCAATTCGTTACAAAACAACATACGACGAGTTCCCTTCTATAACAAATGAAGTTTAGGGACCATTATCGTAAAGCCCACCAAACCACAAGGACCAAATCCGTAATTAACTCCAAAAATAGTTATTAATTGGTAAACAGGGATGAGGAAGATCGCTATTCAAATGATATACATCGAGATCTGATTCTTTATTACAAATCTTGTAAAAGAAGAACATTAAATTTTAAAGAAACATAATTAAGTATAATTAAAAATTGGAATCTTACTTTTACAAGGCAGGTGCTAGGCTTTTAATGCCATTTATTAGCCCAGAAGCTACTTAATTTTTTAATTTTTTTTAAAAAATAATAATAAATTATTGATTAAAGAGGCTACTTAATATTGGTATGGTGAAAGATCGTGTAAGCATATGAGGTTAACGTGAGAAGTGTGAAAATTTAATCTAAATTATTGATATTTTAAATCAAATGTCTTCCAATGAATTGTGACTTAGAAATGAATTGATTTGTTACATCTCAATACATCTCATCTTAATGTGTATCAATTTCTCATTCAATGATTGATAAACAATTCCTACGTTAACCTTAATTTTTCAACGAAATCTGACCCATATTGGTATAGAATAAATAAATATAAAATCTAATACAAAATTAAGATTCAAAAAATTACACATAACGACAGATGAGACTTTATTGAGCACCGTAACTGAGATAGTTAAGATGAAATGAACCTAACAAACGGGATACGTACCGGCTACCGGCCGTGAACGAGTGGAGTAACGGCGGCATCCTTACAAGGACTAGGCGGCAAGCTACTCCTTCGGGAAGCTACAAGTCGTTGTACAAAGCCTTCGATTCTTTGTCCGTTAGTCTCCGTTAGTAACCGTTTAGCACCAAACGGCAATGATTCAACTCCTCTCTCCATTAATACCTCCTCCATTGTCGGTCCCACGCTTCCCTTCGTGTAACAGTTGGCCTGCAATATTCAACGCCGTCAGTTACTCCATCACCAAAAAAATCAAAATCATTCTATCCACAGAAAAAGTTACCTGAATTCTGACGTAATCCGTATGGTTCCAGCAGAATGCGTTACCTAACATTTGGTCAACGGTGTCCGATACACCGTCGAGAACAATGTCTACGACAGATGACGTGAGGCATTGGCCGTGACGATCGAGTTTCCGTTGCGGCGAAGTGCTCAATGGACCGTTACCTATGGAAATAACTACAAGGTCTTCGACGCCGGAAAGTGACGGAAAATCACGCTTGTTGTGCAAGGCATGAGTAACGGCGATGGCGGTAGGATTGTTCATGACTAAACCGCCGTCTACACCTAAACAAGAGGTTTTTCCGTCAACGGAAGTTAGCGGAAACGGCTTGAGCATGGACGGATCAGCGGACGTAGCACGGCAAACTTTCCATAGCTCAAAGTCGTAGCTAGCCGATTGTGATGCGTCGGCTCGAGAGAAAACAAACGGCGCGGAGCTATTGAGATCAAAACAAGGAACAAGAAGAGGCTTACATGTGTCCTTAAGCGTCAACACTTTGCCGTCGTCTCTGGTTAAAACCTCCTTCAAAACCTTATCCATACTCTTACCGGAAAACATCCGTCTCCGGCGAAAAACGCCTACATTCTTCACTTTGTACAGTTCCGTCCGTCTATCGCTCATAAACTTAACCGCGTCCCTGGCCGTAAACAGCGGACGGCCGTTACCGTCGTCAGCGTTCAGCATTACAGCGAGAATTGCTCCAATTCCAGTTCCAGCTATAATGTCGAAGAAATCGACTATTCGAGCGTTAGAATCTCCGGTTTTCGCCTGGATCTGGTCTTCGAGATAGATTAACGAGGCTCCTGAGACGATGCCAGTAGTTCCACCGCCATCAATGCTGAGAACTCGTGTCTTCTTACTGCCTTCACAATGGAACAACCATTGCTTCTCAAGCTTCGAAAATATCTCCAATGTAACCTTACTAATCTCCATCGCCATTTTCACTTGGAAATGAAGATCTTACCGAATTAATCCCCAAAACTCTTGAAAATTCGATTGCAATCGGAGCCAAATCGTAGTCTCGAAATCCGTGTGCAACACAAACTCACAGTTTCTCTCTGATAGACATTAATGGCGTACGATCGATCAAAACAGTGTCACAGTTTGTGTGTGTGTGTGGGGTTGAAGAGAAATGCACTGTGTGCGGTTTGAGAGAAACGAAGATGGTGGGAAATTGTTGTATTTATACAACGGGTGATAATGTTACGGTGTTTGGTGGTGTAGGTGATAATTGTGTACCCTCAGAAGTATTTATTTTGTTTACCTCCTTTTATGCAAGTAGTACATCCTATCACTGTCTCATCTCACGTGAGTGTTGCGTGGAATTTCACATGTAAATAAAATTATTTTTTTAATTTCAAACTTGGAATTATTAAATTCATGATATTTAGATCTTTAACCTGAATAAATTTTCTTGGATTCCATAATTTTTTGGATTCGGGAGTTTTGTTGGAGCGTAAATTGCGTATTCGGTGGCTAATTTTGTTCCGATGGGTCGAAAAGACAATTCTGGTATCATTTAATATTGATATCGACCTTAGAATTCAGTCACCGTTTGTCGATTTATTTCTGTCAGATTCTTAACATCACTGAAAGAGGTAGATAGGATTGGTTTCGTCACGGATCTCTTCAGTCATTCTAATCTGTCAGCATTGTTTCATCAATGATGTAGTATTCCGACATCATTTAGCCTCTCGAGACCAGTATTCGAATGCCCTCCATGTGATGTTATGAGTCATAACCACCTATTCATAGCAACCTACACGTATTTTTGCCTTATGTTGATGATCTTTGCATATGAATTCGTCGGTTTGGTATAATACTATAATATAAAAGATATATGAAAGCACTGAAAACTCTACACACACAAAAAAAAGAGTAAACTACTATTTTCGTTCATGTGGTTTGTTGTTTATAACTATTTTCGTCTCTGGTATTTAAAAATTGTTTTTTTGGTTCTTGTGGTTTGCAACTTCTTTCACTTTTAGTCCCTGAGAATTAGATTTGGCAAACACTGACACGACACGAAATAAATGAGTTTGAGTAATACATTTCAACCCATTTAAGTAAACGGGTTGACACGACATGACACGAAAATTAAACGGGTAAGGTCAAGGTCAAAAATTTCAACTCGAAAATGATCTGAATAACCCGTTTATATATATATATATATATGTATGTATATATATATAAGTTTTCCTTTTAATTCTTTGGATTTTTAGTGTTTTAGATTTGATTATAATTTTGAACTATAAATTTTGGATTTATAATGATTTCATTTGAATTTTGTATTTGTATTTTTTAGTGATTTTTCGATTTTTTATTTTAATTTTATAAATGTTAAACTGGTTAGGTGGGTCGTGGCGGGTTAGGGTTGAGATTTTCTGACCCGTTTATTAAACCGGTCGGGTTATGGTTAGACACTTTCAACCCGACACGACACGTTTGTCAGGTCTACTGAGAATATTAGTTTTAGGGACGAAAATGGAAATGAATTGTAAACCACAATGACTAAAAAAACAACTTTTAAAGTTAGTGACGAAAATGGTTATAAACAACAAACCACGAAGACGAAAGTTGTAGTTTACTCAAAAAGTTAATAATAAATCAAACAAGTCACACAAAATCAAATGAACAATGAATGAATTAAAGAAATTTCAAATATCAATTTGGACAATAATTGATAATCGAGTAACAAGGATCAGTATAGCGCATTGGAGTAGTGTATGAGACTCAATTCCAACTTAAAATTAGACGTAAATAAGACATGGTTATTGAATTACATGTCAAATAGAACTGAGGGGGTCAATCAGGCCTAATAGAGTGTGCAAAAGTAATATGATCTAATTACAACCTATCGACCAAAATTGTAATTATTTTTAATATTTTATTCAAGAACAGGACGACCCGCTAGATCCGTCATGTTCGTCTCACTAGAAAAACAAGGTTGGACTACCATGCTCGAAGAAATGAGCGAGTATGGATTGATTTGTTAAAGGTAATGAGCAGACATTAATAATGTAAAAAAAAAAAAAAAAAAGGTAGGCCCACCTGGTCCATTAGTGTTTTTATAATTGATTAACTTTTGTATATAAAATTTACAAATAAAATTGAATTTTTTGTATACCTATCAGTTCTCACCTAATTATAAAAGGTTGTGATAATAACATTATTTGGAAATCTAAAAAATCAAAACATAATTGCATTAATTGGTCAATTTCTTATTATCTTGTTGGGTCATTTCATATTTTGTGGAATAATTTCTTTATAAATTATTTATATTGTTATATATTTACGTCTATTTTTAAGTTGGAAATTTTGCAATGCATTTGTATTTATTTTACATGACTTGTGATTTTATACAAGTATTTTTTTTTCTTTAAAATGTAAACTATTTTTAGACTTGTTAATCCATGGGCAAGTCCGACCCGTTTATAGGGTGGGTAAGGGCAAATTTTCAAACCCATAAAAAAGGGTTTAAGCTTGCTATATTAGGCTCGTTTGACAAAAAAAATCGTTTGACAAAGAAATGGAATCCAATCCAATCCATTTACCATCCATGTATCAATAATGAATGATTTATTTTATGCTTTTTTTGTTAATCATGAGTGCCTGAGCCAGTTTACGTGCACATCGGCGAATCCAAATGGGTCATGGAGAACAACAAGAAAAATTGGTTACTTGTTTTTAATTCTTACGATGTATGTTTATAAATTATCCTGGTCGATCAATTTATATATATATATATAGAGAGAGAGAGAGAGAGAGACTCGTTTATTTGTTAACCGTGACATTTGTGCTAACGGTGTTAATCAATCTCAACCATACATTATGATGATCCACGACTCATATTTAATTAATTATTATGCATAGGTGTTGACTTGAATAAATGCACAAGTGCACTGGGTTAAATTGGTAAAATAACTATCCCATTTTATTAAGGAAACACGTGTGAATATCATAAAATCCCTAACATTTAGGTGTTTCTTTCCGTAAACATATTAGGCAAACATCAAAACACCAAAAATTCAAGAATCAACAACCAAAATACCCCTGTAGCGTCGAATCCGAAGTAAGCAAAGGGAAATCGAAAGTAGCAGTAGCAAAAGAAGCACCAACAGCAGGTTTATTGTTTTTTTAGGTGTTGTTGTTGTTGTCCTGGACTCCACCAAAACTGATTCCAAGTCTGATATCGAAAGCACCACCAAATGCCCTCAAACCACACGCCTCGTTTCTCTCCATGATCCATCTTCAGATTTTAAGGTCAGGGCTTGTTTTTCGGGCAACTCGGCAATTAGGTGTTGTAGGGAAAAAGGGTTTTCTTCTATTTAGCAAAAAATTGGTGAATACAGGGGGTGACATTTGTACATAGTGCATTCATGGTATCACTCAGATTAAAAAAAAGTTTAAAGTTTTGAAAGCATTGATGAAAGAACATAGGGGATTGTGAGGAAATGGCCAATGAGGGGGATGACGAATGGAAGGCAAAGATGATGGTGAAGGGTTGAGGTAGGGAAAGAAGAGGAAGTACAGGTGTTGGAAAGCATTTGTGGATGTATGTGTAACACCCTAAAAATAGGGATAACAAAATCCGAAAAAAACGGACACGTGATATAAAATTTGTTAAAGCAAGAGCCTCCCAAAAATAGGGAAATAATACAAACATGTTTAGTCACCATTGTAATTTCAAAGGACAATAAATTAACAACCAACTAATCTAATTTCTACCACTAGAAAGGAGATTACAAAAGGGTTGTCATCTATAGTTCCAAAAGTTATTCTATCCAAAGAATGCTAATTTGCAAGCATTCCCCAAACTCTCACCCAAGCAACTATGTAGGGATGGCAAAAATAACCGAAACCGAAATTTTCGGGCCGGGTTCGTGGATTTCTTATCGGGGACGGGGCGGGGATCGGGGATATATTCGGGGATTTTATCGGGGACGGGGGCGGGGACGGTGATCACCGGCCCAGCCCGGCCCGATATGTGTATATATATAAATATTAATGTATTTACATATATATATATATATATATATAGTGGAAGGATATTTTGCAACCCACATCTTAACCGTTGGATTTATGAAAAACGGTTATTTTGTTTTTATTTTTTTGATTTTTTTAATTGAAAATATTGGACCCACATGTATTGTAACCGTCGATCATTAATCCAACGGTTAAGAAGTGGGTTGCATGGGTTGTAAGATTTTCATGGGTTGCAAATTAAACTACCCCTATATATATATATATATATATATATATATATATATAATATCATTAAAAGAAAATTACAAACATTATATTAAAATTTAATATCTTTTAATCCATTTTATCTCAACTCCCCAAACAAGCCTCCCGAAAAAATTTATTTTATTTGTTTAATCGTGAAACCGTAATGTTAGTTGGATGATATATATGAATTTTATTTACTTTTATATCGTAATTTAAGACATTTTTTAGGCATTTAGACTTATGTTCATAAAAATTGTAATTTATTTTTAGTTGTGACAATTAACATTTTGTAAAAAAAAAATCCGGGCCGGTTTCGGGTTCGGGTATCACCAACGGTGAACGGGAAAACCCAATGGGGAAATACGATTTTTAACCTTATCGGGTTCCCCAACGGGGATCGGGGAAACCGCGTGGACCCAACGGGGATCCCCGATAAGATCCCCGACGGGGATCGGGGCGGTTTCGGGGACGGTTTTGGTTATCGGTTTCGGGGACGGGGATACCAATAACCGGCCCGAACCCGGCCCGTTGCCATTCCTACAACTATGCCAGCTTAGAACCGGCACCGCTAGAACCTGAGATACACATCGACACCAAACAAGTGTTAGGCCAAAAAGCCTAGTGAGTTGAACAATAATAAGCATGCACGGGAACGTGTGTGTGCTATTTGCCGTTAAAAAAAATATGTGCACAATTATCGGATATGGATATGGACATATTTCCCAAATGTATATATGCATAGTTATGTCTATTACAAAATTAATAAGATGCAAATCAAAATAAAATTTAAAATTAATATATTAATAGCAGGATAACTACCAAATTAATAAGATGAAAATCAAAATGAAATTTCAAATTAATATTTTTAATATGAGGATAACTACTAAATTAAAAAACTCTTTTAAACATGGAAACAGATTAAATGGGGCGATATTTAGCAAATTCCCATATTACCCTTTCAGATTTAATAGCATTAATGGCATAACAAAAACTCTAGAAAGTTTCTGATTGGTCGAGATTTGGTTAGCACCAATGTAACGGTTAGAAAATGAAGAGGAACCCTATATATATGTATATGGGAGCGACCTTTTGAAAACCATTTTTGTGATGCAAATTTTGCACACCATTTTCAACCAATGAGAGAATTTCTTTTGATTTATTAATTTATTTAAATTATAAGGGCAAGTAGGTTTTTTTTTATTTAATCCGTATATATATGGTAGTTTTATTGGGCTGTTCTTTTTTGTTAGTTTTAAATGTAAATCGGTTAATTATGGTATTTATTTATTTTTTTAAAAAGTATACGATATTAATGTGTTTTTAACTAAAATTATTTTTTTAGTATAGATTTCGTCGGCTTGTATTTTCGAGGGTTCTTCTTTTTGATTTTTTTTTAAAAGTAAACACCGATTTCATTATTTTTGATTTTCTTTTCTAATTATAGTTTCATTATGGTTTCAATAGAGTTTCATTATATTTTATCATGGTTTCAATACCGTTTCATTACGATTCACTATGGTTGCAATAAGGTTTCATCTAGATGATGACATGTGTTTTAGAGCTTTCATTGGAGGTGAAACTATTTTATTATGTTTCAATATGGTTTTAATAAGGTTTTACTATGTTTCACAATGGTTTCAATAAAGTTTCACTATGTCTTCTCTACTGTTTTATTATGTCAATGATGAACTAAGTTTTTATTATGTTAAACTACTTTTTAATAATATATTGATAACTTTATAATATATTTAAAAGGAGTTTATAATAAAATAATTTGGTTTCCTTTTATAAAAAAAGAATCATCCGATCTACTTATCTGAATTTGGAATTGGAATGTACTATTATGCCCTTTCGTCCTATTTTTATTAATTTATTATATTAAATTAATTAATTTATTAACATAAATAACTGAAATTAGTCTCAACCTTTGATTGATGATATCAGTGACATTTACAAGGGTTGCAAAATTTGCAACATAAAAGGGGTTTGCAAATGAAACCACCCCTCTCTCTCTATATATATATATGAACTTGTAATGTTTTTAAGGTGAAATGTATGGATAATTGGTTGATGGATTTAATTGGCTCCAATAAATAACCAATATTTGTATCAAATAGATATAACTCATTCAATCAAGTAAAATCCAATCCAATCCAATTCATTAGATTATATTTTGTTCTTTATCAAAAACTAATTTTATCAAAAACTAATTGGATTGAATCAATTGTCGAAATACAACATCACAATGAATGATTGGTTTATATCACTTTTGTCCAAATCCATTTTGTGAACTAATGAACACCCGTAACACCTATTAGTCTCTAATTGGCATTGTAACTTCAAACAATCATACATGAAATACTAGATACCGATAAAATATAATTGTTATTAATTTTTATTATTACAATATCAAAATAATTGCATTTTATCACTAAACATAACCATGAACCACGACTACAAGACCACTGACGACCACACTGATGGTTTTAAGCACCCACATCGAATCATGTGTCGATGTACCAGAGGTTTCCGATGGGCTTGGTGTCGTTGCCTTCGATTCCAAGGGTGACGAAGCTACTACATCAGAGGGGCTTGGGCCAGGACTCGGGGTTCGGACCGGTGGTTGGGTGGCGTTTTGAGACGATTTGAGAACTCTGACATCGAGCTTCTGGCCGGCCTCGCAGTGACCGGAAAAACCGCTAGTGAAGTAGTAGTGGCCAGGTCCCTTGATGGTGAACGAGTCGTTGCCAGTGTTGAATGTTTTGATTGGAGATGAGGTGTTGCATGACCTAAAATCGAAGTGGCTCACTCGTATCACATTGTCGACAGTGGCATTGTACTCAAACCCTGTTCCATCACATAATAAAAAAATACTCTAAATTACCAAAAATTCTCTCAAAATAACCAAAATATTTCCCATTTTGGTTTTAAAACTATTATTCATTTAGTGAATCACCAAAAGAAAATCAATTGTTGAAAAATATTCTTTTTTTTTAACTCGACAGTAGATTTATTTCTTAAATCAATAAATGTAGATTATGCAGCTAAAAAATATTTTGTGTTGGAAGATTGGTTTCCAGATAAAACCCGACATATCATGTTAAGTAGCAAAACCAAAGAGTAAAAAAAAAATATTGATAATCAAATAATAGCCGGAAGAATGAAGGTACTTACATAGAATGTCCTCCACACGAAAGTTCTTGGAAGATGCCCAACTCAAGTAACTGGAGTTGGATTTCATAGTCCAACCAGCAGAATCACCAACCTTGTACTGTTTTCCTGTAACCATCATTACCCTTGAACCTAACTCAATCATCATCAGTGTACAGAACAACATTCCTGCTGTCGTTAATTTTTCGGTGAAAACCCCCATTGGTATTTTCGCTTTGAGATAAATTAGACGCAAAGCTTTTGAAGAAAATTGTGAGATTGATTGGGAGCGAGTATGAAGCCTATGATATAGGTGCTTAGATCGTCACATTTTTTGCATTTTGCGAGGGATTTTTTGTACATATGTGTATTTGAATCCTAAATTATTCGCTTAGTGCCTGTCATATACCTTTTTGAGCTGTCGTTTTATCTAATATTGTATTTTCATGTGATGTTTTTCATCTAAGACTGTAACGGTTTTTTAGCACATCATTCAAGGAGTTTATTTTTAACCTTTTTGATTAAATATTAAATTTATGATAAATAGTATATCATATTTAAATGTATTCATGTGATATTGTAAACAAATTATTACGATTTCAGAAAAGCATAAGAATATAAACTTATTGTTCATATTTAGGCGCTTTACATTTTAGCCATGTTTGTCAATATAAGAGTGTGTCTAACCACTTATCTAAAATGAAGAAAATGAGGATTTTGAACTAATATTTTATTTAAAATGTTTTCCCAATAATATATTTAAAACGAAGAGATAAGAGCATCTCCAACAACTTTTTTAAAATTAAAAAAAAATTAGTTTTTGTTTTCTAAAATGCTCCAATAGCTTTTCTATCATATTCTCTAAAATAGGAAGAAAAAAAAAACTCTAATAAATATAGAGAATTTTTAAAATCTCTAAATGATGAGAGAGAGAGAGAGAGAGAGAGATTATTTTAATATTGTTCTACTAAAATCTCTAAATGATGAGAGAGATAATTTTTTAATATTCTTACACTAAATATATTGAATATTTTAATAATATAAATAATGATTGATGCTCTAAAATAGAAAAGTTGTTGGAGTTGGAATAAAATGTTTTTTGAAATTTTGATATTTTTTTATATATTTTAGAGAAATTATAGAAAAGTTGTTGGAGATGCTCTAGAGTTTTTTTTCTCTAAATATGAAGACCATCCAAAAAATATTACCAGGTGAGAGGACCAATAAAAAACTTTGAAAATAAGCATGTCAAAAAATAAATGATATTTTAATAGATGAATGAAATATTTTAATATTATAATCAATATTTGATTCTTAAAAATGTGAAATTTGTTGAAGATGAATGTTTTTTTTTTTAGATTTTGACTTTTGATTCTTCATTTTAGAAGAATTGTTGGAATGCTCTAAGATATCTATTTTTTGAGATTATCAAAAAAAAAAAAAAACATTTCGTTCGTCATAGGGTAGCCTTTTGAAACATTATTTAGACATTGTTTGACAAAAATAAGCTAACTTATTTTTTGGTTACATGTTTGGATGTTTTTTGATAAGCTACTTGGAGTAGTTTATGAGGAGTTTTTTGTGATTATTCCAATTATGCTTCTCATTAATATTAATAATTATATATTGTATTAACTTTTAATTATAAATAAATAATTAATGTTATTTTTGGTAATTTAAATGCTTATAAGCTAGTTTTTGTCAAACGTGATTTTTTCATCAGTTAACTTATCAGTCATCAGCTAATTTATCAGCTACCAGCTAACTTATCAGTTATAAAATAGTTTATCAGTTAGTTTGACAAATATAGCCTTAAACTAGTGTTTCAAAAAACATTCAAGAAATTTTCTTCAATTTTATTTCAATTATGTTTTTAGTTATTATTTATTGTTATTAACTATCATTAATTAATATTAATTATTACTTTCAAATATTCAGTGATATTAATTATGTTTATATTATTATTATTATTATCATTCAACTTATAATAGGCCAAAAAATCAAATATTCAATTAATAGTTTTTTTCATTTAAAAAATTAGTTTAAAGATTAGTTCAATCATTCAAAAATGGAATAGTTTATTGAGTTTTTATGAACTTTTCATATATATATATATATATATATATATATATATATATATATATATATAAGGGTGAGTTCAAATAAAAACTCATCTTTCATTGTACACATGAGGACAAATCTCAACCATTGATCAAAACTTAGAAAACTAATAAATTGTTATTACATAATAAGGTTAATTGGGAATTGATTAAGAACAAAATTATAATTTTGAATCAACGCATACCTTCTTTGACTTTTTATTTTATTTTTAATTAAAAAAATTACCCCCTTAAACTTTTAAATAATTTATCTTAAAAATTAATAATATTTTAATCAAACAAATTACATAAAAAAACGATAATTTCGTGCTATTCGATATGACATTCATCTCGATATAGTTTTTTTTTCTCGATTTAACCGTTTTTTACGTGAAATTCTATATACGTGTTATATTCATTATGAATATGCATGCACGTCCCCGAATGCCCATATTCAGTCTGAATAACAAAGATGAATGTTCATTCACTATTCATGATGATGAATAATACAGTATTCAGGATGAATAATACAACATTCAGGATGAATACTACACAAATTCATGATTCATGTATTATATGTGTTATATTCATTATGAATATTCATGCACATCCTCGGGTGTCCACATTCAGTATGAATAACAAATATGAACGTTCATTCACTATTCATGATGAATAATACAGTATTCAGGATGAATAATACAGTATTCAGGATGAATAATACACGAATCCATGTTTCATGTATTATTTATCATGAATCGTGTATTATTCACCCTGAATGTTCTATTATTAATCCTGAATGATACATTATTCATGATGAATAATATATTGATGACCCGTGAATGTGTAGACACATGACGCACTATTTTTTGTTTCCCAATTCACAACCGAAATTTGGTTTAATTCATTATGAATATGTATGCGCATCCCCGGATGTCCCACATTCAGTATGAATAACAATTGTGAACGTTCATTCATTATTCATGATGAATAATATAGTATTCAAGATGAATTACACAACATTCATGACGAATAATATACGAATTCATGAATCGTGAATTATTCACCCTGATTGTTGTATTATTCATCCTGAATGATACATTATTCATGATGAATAACACATGAATGACCTATGAAGATTTGGAGATGTGGTGCGCTCTCTTTTGTTCCCCTATTCACAACAGAATTATTTGATAGGGTCTCGATTCGTCTTGATGGGTGTTGAGTTACGGTGCTGAAGAAACGTGATGTCTTACGACGTTGAAGAAAGTGTTGAAGAAGGTTATGTCGAGTTACATACTTACGGTGTCGAGGCGTTGTACAAACTTGAACGTACATAAATATTTATAATGAATATAACACATATATAGCATTTCACGTAACAAACGGTTAAAATGACAAAAAAAAAAAACTATATCGAGATGGATGTCATATCGAAGAGCACGAAATTCTCGTTTTTTTGATGTAATTTGTTTGATTAAAATATTAGTAATTTTTAAGATAATTTATTTTAAACTTTAATTGGGTAAAAAAATTTTAATTAAAAAAGAAAATAAAAAGTCAAATTTGGTAGACGTATGTTTAAATTTTTCTTCCATTTTTACCCTAAACATTTTATAATTAAAAACTCTATTTAATATGAGTTGTTGGATCAAAATAGATCGAGTGACTGAGATTTGTCCTCATGTGCACAATGAAAAATGAGTTTTCATTTGAACTTTCCTCTCTCTCTCTCTATATAGTTAAATGGGGCCTTATTTTTTAAAACACATAAAAACTAGCATTTTAAATATTGATTAACATATGTTGTTTCACAATGTGATTTGGTTTACATGAGTTTGTTTCATAATTTAAACATTTTTAATTTGTTTGTGAAACAAAAGTTACACGTATAAAAGTTTCAAATTGTGAACCAAATACATATGAAGCAAACACATTGTGAAACAAATATATGTTCATCAATAGTTCAATACATTAAATGTCAGTCTTAGATGAGAAAAAATTATGCGAAACTACACCTTGAGATAAAAAAAATCTCATGGATCTCAACTGATTAAGTTCCATTGTTAACCATGAGTGTTCAGGTCAGCTTCAAGAAAATACTCAATGCATTTGCAGGGCTCGGACTGGTGACCTTCAAGTAGGGCTCACATCCCTAAAGGCTCAAGTCTTATTGTCGTTTAAACTAACCTCACAAGATTAAATTTATTTTTTTGTATGTTTCACATACATTAAGGTTCCGACAATTGATTTTGGTAAAATTTAGACAAATAGTTCCATCATTATTATTTTTTTGCAATGAATTATTAATTATATATTATGTGATACAATTATTCAAGTAATATTTTCTAAAATTCATATTTACTTATATTAATTGATAATCTTTTTTAGTTTGTTACATTTTCTAGCATACGCGGGTCGTTTATGATGGATGTGAATTTTTTTAATAAATGGCAAATATGATACGTAAGGAATTATTAATTATTTTAATACATATGAAATATATTAGTTATTTGTTTTAATTATATAACATAAAATTTTAAAATGCAGTTTTACATTTGTCATATATATATATATATATATATATATATATATATATATATATATTATAAAGTTAATTTTATCAAATATGATTAATTTATCAGTTAACTTTACAACTGACAGACAATACATATATTTTTCAGCCAATAACTAACTTGTTTTCCAAACATATACTACGTTTAATTTCGATTTTCTTGCAAAAATATTTATTTGTTTCTTAATTTTTTTTTTATTATTTTAGCCGTGAAAAAAAAATCATTATGCCAAACACTACAAAACTAATTTTATTTAGAGTAAACTACGATTTTCGTTCCTATGGTTTGTTGTTTATAACGATTTTCGTCCCTAGTCTTTAAAAACTGATTTTTTTTCATCCCTGTGGTTTTGAATTTCTTTCCTTTTTCATCTCTGGATTCAATTATGTTAAAAAACACCATTACTTTAGGGGTATTTTAGTCTTTTAATGTATTATTTCTTTTTTCATAAAATTCTATAAAACACCCCCACCGTCCAAAACAGTCCCCCCCCCTCAACCCCAACTCCTTTTCCGGTGAACCACGACTATAATGAATCACCATTATAGATGTCTCTCCCCTTTTTCCCTTCTTTGGCATAATCATTCATCAAGAATCTAATCATTATCATCCTTTTAAAAGTAATCAAAAACTTAAATTTAGGCAAAATGTTCACATAGCAGTTAGAGTTTTAGAGAAGAAAGTCTTCTTTTTGTGTTACACAGGCAGATAACGACCCCCCACCTTTGTCTTCCATTACCACCTTAATCAACTTAACTAAATAACAACAAAAAGTAATTAAAAGACTTAATTAATTAACCTAACAACTACAAGTTCTTGATTCTTTCTAGCTAGTTCATGCCAACCAAATTTTACACAAATTAAAGCTTCTGATTCAAGCATGATCACTCCATGCACCAAAGATTGGAAAGTGTCTTTGGGCTTTCTTCTCTGGACCAACTCAAGCTAGTCATCAAAGTAGTGCTAGCAATGATTCTCTCAACATCATATGATTTAAGGTTGTGCATACAGTGAGTAAAACGAATTCAAAGTTTATACACCCGCTTTTGTCACTGTTTTATTTTTCTCATGGAAGAACCGGGGGACTTCTATGCGGCTTTAGCCGTTGAGAAAGTCGCCTATTGATGGTGAGCAATTTTTAAGCGATTCCTCCGATTTCCAAGTATTGTAAACATCCATCAAGTATCGTAGACTTTTCGGTGGTCTTCTCCTCCTGTGGTTTCTCCCGTTTTGGGTTTTCCATGTAAATTCGGTGTCGTTTTCTCTCTTATTTAATTCCGCCAAGTTTCGATTATTATTTGTGTGGTTGATTATTGTTCCGTTGAGAGTTTGAGTTTATCGTTTCTGCATTACAAACTCGTTTGAGTTTATTTTTGGATCTTGGGTTAAACTTTCAATTAAGTTTCTACTCAATTCGATTTCGTTTTGTGGGGTTCGTTCGAGTATGGTGTGATCGGAATTTGCAACAGTGTTTACAAAATTGCTTTTGCATAAGACATTAAACACACGGAATCTAACGAATAGATTTTCGGAGTTTTATCGTTTGTTTTCTGAACGTTAACTTTAATCCCACTTCTGAAATATGTGTTCATAGTTTTTCGAGCATACGATAATGGCGAAGGAGGGACGTTTTCTTTGTATAATTCACACATTTCTTGAAAAAAATCCGTAAATTAACCACAAATCCACTCAATAGTAGCGAGTGTACAACCTTGAAGCTGAAGATTTAAGAGAGAGAGGGAATTAAGCCTTGTATTTCTAACTAGAGAGAGAGAGGGTGGATGTTTAAGAGAGAGAGAGAGAGATCAACAATTAGAGAGAAATTTGAGTTTTGCAGGAAGTTTTGCTAGTTTTGGCTTTACTTGGAACTTGTATAGCCATCGGCAACGGAGTAGAAAGATGAACAGTTAGGTGAGGGAAAAGAAGATGCAAGTGGTAGTGGACTAGTGGGTGCAATATCAGTGATTCATTCTAGTCGTGGTTCACCGGCAAAGGAGTTGGGGGGGGGACTGTTTTGGACGGTGGGGGGTGTTTGGGGAGAAGGGTGGGTGTGGGGGTATTTTAGAAATAGATAATAACAAATATCTAAGTATATTTTATAGAATTTTATGAAAAAATAAAAAATACATTAAAAGACTAAAATACCCTTAAGGTAATGTTTTTTTTTTAAACAAAACTGATTCAAGGGACGAAAAGGGAAAGAAATTCAAAACCACAAGGATGAAAAAAACAGTTTTTAAAGACTAGGGACGAAAATCGTTATAAACAACAAACCATAGAGACGAAATCATAGTTTACTCTTTTATTTATTTGTATGATAATTTACCAGTTTTTCAACATATCCAAGTATACCCTTAAACATAGTAATTAAAGATAAAACCAAACCATACAAACCAGTATACCCAACAACTGGAGTTGAGGTTAAGAAGGAAGAAATGTATGCAGATCTAACTTATACCTTATAAAATAGAGTCGTTGTTTCCAAGAATAACCCCTGACTAGTGAAAAGCATGACAAAGTAATTAAAAACGATAATACAAAATAAAAAATGCCTCGAACAGGAAAAAAATTGTTTTTAAGTTATACAACCAAGAAAATGTGAACGGAAAGAGCAAATGAACAAACATGAGTTGTTCATTCGTTGGTCTTTGTACGTTACTTTTAATTGTATCATGCCAACTTTTTAATTCGTGATAGGTTATAAGATTCATATAATCATTAATTATGTATGATAGATTGTTTCCATCTAACAATCAAACAATTATTATTCCATGATAAAAATAATATTTTAATTGTTTTTTTTCCTTGAATTAATTGAAAATGAAATGAAATAAATTTTAAACACATATTAGGCAGAAAATTTTAAAAAAACTTTTGGTATGTTATAATGGAATAAACCATTATGAGATTTCCAAATATAAATTGAATAAAATTATTAAAAAAAACTTAATTCCTTGTATTTTGTTGAATTTCCTTCAGTTGGAAAGGACTTAATTTTTCCTTTATCTACAAAAATGAAATGAAAATATACAATATAACTTCTCTTTTGTAATTAAAAAAAAATACAACCCATCTAAAGTCTGTCATACTAAATATTTATAAAGAGCGAATTACATTTGTGGTTAGTGTGGTTTGCTCAAATTTTAAATCTAGTTTTTAAAACAAACTATCTACATTGAAGATTTATAACTTTTAAATTTCATAACACTTAAGATTGCTGAAGTTAACACCATCAATTACGACCATTAGAAGAGATAAATCAGTCATTGGACAAACTACAGGGACCAAAAGTGTAATTAAGTCTAAAATTAATTGTGATTCATATTGTCTTAATTTATTTATTAAAAATACTTCCAGCATGGTTAATGTGAGATAATTATATATTAAAATTTGTTTGTTGGGATAAATAATTTTTATTAAGAAAAAGATAATCATGTTTTAAAAGTTAAAATATTGTGAAATTGTTGGTCCCAAATAGCAGTAAGTAAATAAAAGAAGTATTGTAGAAGGGGGGTTGAATACAATACACACAGTTTTTCACTTAATTTAATTCTTATTGGTTTGAAATCAAGAATTACACATAGAAAACTTTGATTGTTGCGGAAGAGAACATATGAGATATGTTCAAACAATCTTACACATAGAGAATGAAGAACAATTGTAAAACACTTAGAAAACAATAAGATCTTCGTAGAGAGAAAGTTTCCAGACACTTAGAGAACTTGAAGGTAGAGAGCTGGTTGTTCTTGCATGTTGAGCCATCCTTCATATTTATAGTGCCCCATGCATTAAATGCATGGGACACCTGTTGAGCAAATGATGGACACAGGTCTTCAGCAAGGTACAAGATGTACCTTTTGTCTTGGAGTGACTTTGTCTTGAAGTGTTGACCTGCATAGATGGTGTGGACCTTTCCTTAAAAGAGTGTAGGAGACAAAACTTACTTTATCTGATCTTCAGATGAGGTCCACGTCAATGCAATATATCACAAATATACTTTGTCAGAAAAGTACAATGTGTTGGAAGGAAATCTTCAGGCATCTTCGGCTCCTGAAGATGTGAGAACATCTTCAGCTTCTAGGGAGAGGTCATCGGTTGCCGAAGGCTTGAGAGATCTTCGGATTTTCCCGAAGATGTAAGATCTTCGGATTTTCCCGAAGATGAGAGATCTTCGGATTTTCCCGAAGATGTGAGATCTTCGGATTTTCCCGAAGATGTGAGATCTTCGGATTTTCCCGAAGATGTGAGAACATCTTCACAATCCTGAAGATATGTGATTAACACCATCATGGCCGATGGTGTTGATCACTTGGGCATGCTTGGCTTTAGGCAGAGGAGACTATCTTCAATCCGCTTTGAGAGATGTACTCCTTCTTTGTCTTCTTCGGCTAATCTTCGACTTCACCGAACATTTGTATAGAAACCAAGATGCTAAAAGAACCTCAAACATATTCTAAGTATGATGATATAAGATGGAAGATCAGGAGGTCATCTTCAAATCTTCAGATGACCCAACAATCTCCCCCTATTTGAAGATGACATCCATACTAAAGAATAAAACAAAGAGTATACTGAATAAATTCATTTTGACCCATCTTTACTCTTTTTGGGTTCTTTTCACATAGACCTTTTTTTTTGTTGGTATATCTGACTTTTACATAGTGAAAAAAAAATATAGCTATACATACGAATAAATGAATACAATGAATAAAGAATGAGAAAGAAAAAAAAATATATACAAAGATATAGAAGACAGTAGTTGGGATTGTTTGAACTTGAGTGGTTGGTTGCTCCCCCTCAATTCATACTCCCCCTCAACTAATGTCAGGTGGATTTGATCACATAGTCCATAGCAAAATTAGATTCAACAGAGTTTAAGCTTGAGTGGTAAGTTGCTCCCCCTCAACTCATACTCCCCCTCAACTAATTCATGATGTCGGAAAGTAAGAAGTTAGAAGATTTTTGGGATCCTCCGAACCTGCTCCTGGAAGGGCAGATTCATCCTTGGATCGTGCAGAAGCATCAGGACTGAGAATCCTGGGTGATAGGCTGTGAGGTGGAGAAGAGGCACATTGGATAGGGAAGGAGTCCAAGTCATCCTTATCAACCAAGGAAAAGGTTGATGAGGGAATAATAGGGGTCCCCGATTTTACAATTGTATCATTTTGTGAGGATACAAAGGAGGTGGCTTTGGGTTTAGCAGAGTCCCCGGGTCCAGATGGGAAAATTTCAACACCTATCGATTGTGGAAAATCGGTGGGTGGAGTTTGTGGCTTGGCCCTTGAAACCTTCATCAACCTCTTGAGAGGAGAGGGAGGGGAAGAAGGTGAGTGTCGCCGCTGAGGTATGGGGTGTGACCTGGGTAACCGCCGAAGGTTCTTTCGGTGGTATGGCCATTTGGGCAAGTGCGGCGGTGCCAATAGCGATTGAGGATTTATTGCTAGCCGGCGTCACTATGGAGGGGGAAGAGGGGTCCACTACAGTTGAGGGACCTTTGGACACCGGAGTGTCCTTAGTATCACCCCATTGTAGATCGGGAGAGTTTATGAATGAGAACATACCTGGGCTGAGAGCTTGATTGGTGGATAGAGAGCCCTTGTTGAGAGAGGTCTTCTTGAGTTTCTAAGTGTTGGTTAGAGAGTCATCACCAAATCAATTAGAGACCAAACAATTTTTCTCCCCCTATTTGATGATGACACCAACACATAGAGAAAAAAAATTGGTACTGACACTCAGAAAAATTACAAGACACGACAGTGGCCCCCTTTTTTTTTTACAGGAAAGAAAAAAAAAAGAGGGGAAGAAAGTGGTGGGGGGGAGACAAAGACAAGGGAAGGGGGGGGGGGAGAGGGAAGGGGCCGAAAGCAAGGGAAGGGGGAAGGAAGGGGGTGTTCGGCTTGGTGTAGGGAGCCGAGAGGGAGGGGAGGGGGAGAGGGAGAGAGGGGAAGGCCGAAGGGAGGGGGAGAGGGAGGATTTTCGGTGGAAAAAAAGGAGGGTGTTTGGTTCGGCTAGGTGAGGGAGAGAGGAGGAGGGGTGGGAGGGGGTGTTAGCCGAAGGGGAGGGGAAGGGGAGGGAGGGGTTGTTAGCCGAAGGGGAGGGGAAGGGGAGAGGGGGAGAGGGAGTTCGGCTAAGGGGGTGAGGTTGAGGGGGTGAGGGAGTTCGGCTAAGGGGGGGTGAGCTTGAGGGGGTGAGGGAGGTCGTCTAGAGGGTGGGGGGAGGGGAGGGCTTCAGCTAAGGGGATGTTGGGGTGGGAGGGTGGTAGCTTTGGTTGAGAAGGGGGGAGGGAGGTAGGGGTGGTGTTCGGCTAGGGAGGGAGAGGCCGAGAGAGAGAGAGAGAGGTAGCCGAAGAGAGAGAGAGGGGCAGGGAGGGAAGGGGGTGGAGTTCGGCTAGGGGGAAGTTCGGCTAAGGGAGGGGTCGGCTAAGGAGAGGGGAGGGTGAGAGATAGCCGAAGGAGGGGAGGGGAAAAATGTTTTTTTTTTTTTTGGAATCTAACGACTAGAAAGAAAAGGAATTATTATTATTATTATTATTATTTTTTTGTTAAATCCAAACCCATCGAAATGGGAGAAGGAAAGAAAAAAAATAAGGGAAGGAAAAAAAAATTTAAAACCAAGTGGGGGTGGAAAGAAGGGGAGAGGATGGGAAGGGTAAGGGAGGGGGAATGGGGAGTGAAGGGGAGAGGAAGGAAGGAAGGAAGGGGGGAAGGAAAGGAAGGGAGGGGAGAGGAGGGAAGGAAGGAAAGGAGGGAGGGGGAATGGGGAGTGAAGGGGAGAGGAAGGAAGGAAGGAAAGGAAAGGAGGGCATAAGGGGGGGTGTTGGGGGTCTTCGGCGGGTGAGGTGGTGTGGGGTTCGGCTAGGGGAGAGGGCCGAAGGGAGAGAGATGAGAGCAATTTTTTTTTTTAAACATGATCGGTAGCCGATTTTTTTTAAATGAATAGTACTTCGGCCGATTTTTTTTTAAAAAGTTAGATGAGGAAAAAAAGAATGTTGTAGGTGAGAGTTGGATGGAACATCTTTGAGAGAGAAAGATGGAAGATCGACAGGAATAGGTGAAGAAGAAATGTATGGTTGAGAAAGTGGGATGATTTGTGGTGAAGTTTTAGGTTGAGACGAGAATGAAATATCAAATATGGATGATGGAGGAAGGAGAGGTGATATGATGAGAAATGAGATCGGTAGGTGTGAAATGTAATGATGGGAGAAAGGAGAGATCTTGATCTTCAGAGAAGACTATAGGTTATCCATTGGATAATATTAGTTTCATCTAATATTTCGAGTCAATTCTCAACCAACCAATCTACCATTTCAACCAATTATTCATATTTTTTTAACTTATTAAAAATACACTATATATAACTGTCAACTAAAAGACAACATCGTAAGATGTTAATGATTATACATATTTATTAATTGGATGGTAGTTGAATAACAAATGGATGACCATTGGATTGGATTGATTCAATTTTATTGTATTATGGATTGACGTCCAAGAACCGGCTAATTCAAATTGAATGTTTAAATTTTGGATCCAACCCGACCCAAATACAATTAAGCATCCGGTTATGGTTGACCAGTTGTAATTGAATCGGTCGGTTTATATTTGATCGGATGGATTTTTCCACACCCATAAGGAAACTTAACTTTATTCTTCTTACATTTTCTTTCATTTACCTCCTAAAAAAGTTTAAAGATCAATTTCTTTTTGTTCGTTACCTTCCTCACCTTTCTTTTCTGCATGATAAGGCGTGTTTTATGCGGTTTATTAATTTGTGAAGCATGACTATGTGCATTTTATGTGTTTGAGATACATAATGCATGTTATGTGTTTACATGATTTCAAACCGTCAATCATTCCAAATATATTTTAGTATTTCAGTATGTAATGTATGATAAATATTTTAGTACATGTGTAGTTGTAGGTGTTAGGATGCCGACAATGATTATAACCTATCATCATAATAATGTGTGCTCACACTGCATGACATGTTCATTTTGACAAGGCGTGTGTATTGTGACAAGTACAATGAGGTTATATGATAGATTGATATATCATAACAAAAAATGTCGATGATATTATAAAATATTGTGAAGTTCACATTCATAACTGTTTTATGGAAAGTGTCTAGCTGTAATGTTTGCATGTTTATATACATGATGTTGAGCTTCAATGTAAGAAATAAATGTTGATATTACATAAGTCATGATTTTTGTTGATATGTTTCAAATATTTTGCATATGAGGATTAGTAACTCATTAAACTTATCATTTGACTAGTGACACGTATCTTAGAGGAAGACAAAGGTTATCAGCAAAGGCAATGAGAAAATATAGTTGAATTTAAAAGAATTATTCATTAATAAACCGTAACTGATATTTAACAAGTTATTTTTAAAAGTTTGACCTAAATTATAAAGAGGGAATTTGTTCAAATAACCAAATAACTTCCCTCTCCGTGCCTTTATCCCACCTTTTCTTTTTCATTTGGACCATAATAAACAAGATCTCAGAAGTATTCATTTCACAACCTGCAAAATTTACATTTTTTTTTTCATTTATGAATTAACTATGATTTTGGTGGGGTCGGTTTACGACATTGGCACAATGGCTTACGAAATGATAAAATCAACTTAGAGCATCTCCAATAGCTTCTCCAAAATGGAGAAGTAAAAAGTGAAAATCTCCAACAGATTCTACATTTTGGAGATTACACAATTAATTATAATATTAAAATATTCAATACAACTCATAAAATGTTATTTCTCTCTCCTAAACATTTGTTTTAAACCAATCTCATTGGTAGAATGAATAAAAAATAATTTATCTCTCATGTGTAATCATTTTTGGAGATATCTCAAAATTTGGAGATTTTCATCTTATCTCTTATGTTTTTTTCATTTTGGAGAAGGTTTTGGGGAAACTGTTGGAGCAAAAAACCCCCAAAATCTCCATTTTGGAGAAGCTGTTAGAGATGCTCTTAATGGCTTGCGAAACAATCCAAAAATCAGATTTTATTCATACAAAGTACATTTAGAGATTGTTTAACAGCTGCTGAATGGTTTGGTGCATGATGATCAAGTGATCATAATGATTAAGAGCCTCTTATGTTATAGTACAAAATGAAATATGATTGTATGGTAATTGTTTAGAATGAAATTAGGGAGCTGAATGGTTAAGGGATGCCCAAGATACAAAATTATTCAGAAGGTTTTAGAACCATTAAAAACATTTTTTTTTGCTAAACAAGATTTACCTATTAATGTTTCAGATGTTACTTCTTAATAGAACTATAACAAACAACCCCTTGATAAGTTGAGAAATAAACACTTAGGGGTTATTTGTTTTTTTTCTAAAAACCTCTTAATGACTATTAAGTCTGAATCATTCAGACCTTTTTACACACCACCTCTTATTAATCATAACTAAAATAAGACTTCAGACTTTAGACCTCTTAAAAAACAAACGACACCTTACAAATATTGACTATTTTAATTCAAAAATGAAAAAATAAGCTAAAAAACGAATAAACCAATTCAAAATGGCTAATTTCGTCAATTTCCCATATAAACAATTTCAGTTAAAAATCATTAAATCCTTTTATTTTTAGTTTGTTACTATTAAACTTAAACCTAGATAGTAGATATACCCATTTTGAAAATCAGGCCAAGCTGGACCCGACCCGTTTGCAAAGTCCAAGAAAAACAAATATATACGAAGCCCAAAATCCAAATAATCCATGTTCGAAATAGGGGGAAAAACAAGATGAAAATGGAGGAATTGCCACTGTAAATTTTGACTGGTTGTTTCTACTTCGTAGGCCTCTTATCCAAACAACAATCTCCGACCCTTTCCCGTTTTCTAAGTTCCTACTATATAATCCAAAAACCCATCGCCCCTTTCTCTTAATTTGAACATTTTCAAGCTTCAACTTCAGATAAAAATGGCGATGTCGTCGTCGTTGTCACCTGCTACATCATCTGTGCGTTCCATTTGCCAACAACCCAGAATCACCGCCAAGCTGTTAAACCCTCGAAAAACACTCGTATCTCTTCAAGGTATTGTTTGTAGTTTCTAATTTCATTCTGTATTTCTATTCCCAATTTGAGTTTTTCTTCAATTTGATTGTGAAATTGTCGTAAACAGTGACTTATTGTTCCTTTTGAATTGTAATTTTGGATTCAGGAAATCTGTTGTCGTGGAGCTCTTCTGCGAGTTATGTGAAATTGAGAGCAAGGAGTACGATTGTTGTTAAGGGGTTGACACAAAAGAGGTAAGTTAAATTGGCAATTTGGTATCTATTTTTTTCTTCTTCTTCATGTTTTTGTTACTTGTTTTCGTAGTTGAATTAATGAGGTTACTCGTATTTAGTGGCTAAGCCATTGGTAATTGGGAATTTGGTATCTATTTTTCGTGTTTTTATTATTTGTTTTCGTAGTTGAATTCATGAGGTTACTTGTATTTAGTGGCTAAACCACTGATAATTGGTAATTCGGTATCTATTTCTCGTGTTGTTCTTACTTGTTTTCGTAGTTGAATTCATGAGGTTACTTGTATTCAGTGGCGAAACTATTGATAATTTGGTTACCATTTACCATTGTTTTTAGTTTTATTTAGAGGTTGTTTTTGTTGATTTCGGTTTTGGGAGTTCGAATTGGAATTCTTATGGATATACAGTTGGTTAGACTTGTTGGAGTGCCGAATCAGCTAGACTTTGACCATTTATCTTCGATATATATGTTGGAACATGCGTTCTCTTTTCATGAGTTTTGTTGGCAAATAATCGACTCGGGTTCCATGTATTCTCACATGGTATGGGTATCAGAGTTAAGATCTACCACTATAGGGACTCAACACTATGAGGCAATTTGTGCCTGTTTAGCCTCCTCTCGACGATTTGGGACATTATGTGCCCGTCTAGCCTCCGTTTGAGGTGGTGGTGGGGGGATACTATGATGCATACGGTGGCGCGGGTCACCTCTTCGTTCTTCTGTTGTAGTGTAAATTTTTTTAGGGTCGTGAAAGGTGCCAATGTATTATTTTGTTTGGGTGCAACCTTATATTCCTTGAAACTACAATAATAACACAAAGTTTATCTTGGTAGAGTTGGTTTGCACGGTCTTTTATCTTCTCTCAGTCTCGGGTTCGAATCCCATTTGTACTACTTTCTTGGTTTTTGGCTTTTATTTTCAGTTTTATCATGTTTATGCATTTTTTTGGGATAAAAGAGTCGAACACAGGACCTCACGTACAAGGAGCAAGGAACTGACCAACAAACCAATGATGATTCTGTAAAAATAAATACCCATAGCTTCGTTTTTTTGTAGTCAAATGGTACCACCATTTGACTACATTTGGACTGTTTCTTCTCATTATATGTTGGAACCTTCCGTTTCGTCCTCAAGAGCTCTTTTGGATAGTAATCTGATGGGGTTTCAAATAGATATTCACACAAGACTCATGGATGATGATGGTTTTGGGATTATGTTTTGTGCTTATTCGTAAATTTAAGTGGGGTAGTTTGTAATGGTGCCTCCCACATTGTATGTGATTGATTATAACTATGAACCCCTCTTAAAATGTTTTATTGATTTGAAGGTTATTTTGTTGCTTTGAGTTTGAGGCATTAGATTACACAATCATGGTTTGAATCCCACACGTGTTTGTGGATTTAGATACTCCCTCCGTCTCGAAATAAATGTCCACGATGAAAATAGCTAAGTTTCATAAATGTGTAATTATTACACTTTTTAAATAACTAACTGCAATTTTTACCCCTAATAATAGAGAAAGAAACTTTATCCATCTCATAATCAAGGGTAGAATGGGAAAATGGAAACTTATTTTTGAAAGCGGACACTTATTTCGGGACAAACTAACATAGAAATTTGGACACTTAATTTGGGACAGAGGGAGTATAATGAATACGGATGTGGTATGTGTTCTTTTTTGCTTTCAGAAATGCAACCATTAAGTGTGCCACCATGGAAGAAATTGAGGCGGAGAAATTTCTAATCGAAAAGAATGCCGTAAGTTGATTAAACGAAGCTATGCATTCCTTTTAACTTCGTAAATCTTGAAAATGGTGTTGAAATATTCGCCATCATTATCAAATATTGTTTGTTTTTCATTTCCCGATATGTTTTAGAAAGAAAGGATGGAGAAGGCTATCGATAGCGTGCTATCAAATTTCAATTCTATAAGAACGGGACGGTCAAATCCCGCAATGCTTGATAAAGTTGAGGTTTGAGCTCCTCCACTTATGATTCGTCTAATTTGATATTATAGTTGGCATTAGATAGATTAGTTTCTTGACGGAAAAGTGTTGGTTTGTTTGGCATTTCGTCATGTAGAAGTGATTTTGTATTTGATGTGGAAATTGTTAGGGGTGCGTTTGGTATGCGGGATAGGACGAGATATGACAGAACACAAACTTGTTGTCCCTGTGTGACATTAGATTGGGACAAGATGAGACTGAGTGGGCCAAAAAACATTTTTTTGTCCGACCAATATAGGTGGAACAAAATCAGGGAGATGGGACAAGATTGGTAAATTACTAAACTACCCATGTCAAATTAGAACCCGAAAACCTTTCACCCGCCTACCTCACTCTCATATGTCTAGTTCCGTCCTGTCCGGTCCAGTCCTGTCGTACCAAAGCACCTTAGAGCATCTCTAACATATTGTCCAAAATTTCTTCAAAATGGAGAATCAAGACGAATTCTCCAAAACAAAATTACATTCAACTCCAACAGATTCTCTGAATTGGAGATTACAACATTAGTTACATTATTAAAATATTTTATGCATTTAATAAAATATTATTCCTCTCTCGTAAACATTTAATATCTTATTGGTCGGAATATAATAAAAAATTATTTCTCTCATGTTAATCATTTTTTGGGAGTTCTTCAAATTTGGAGAATTTCACACACTCTCTCAAACTTTCTCCAAATTGGAGAATCTGTTGGAGCAAAAATTTGTCCAAAATTTACAATTATAATTATCTATGTATTCCGTTTTATGATTTTAGCGTGTCTCTCTAGGTGGAGTACTACGGTTCACCCGTCAATTTGAAGACCATAGCGCAAATCAGCACTCCTGATTCGAGCTCTCTATTAGTGCAGCCTTATGACAAATCTAGGTACGTTTTCTTTTGTCGGCCAACCTTCAAGCGATACCAAAACTCTTACCGTTTGTTTGTTGCATTTGCGGGTGGTAAAAAAGTTCCAAGTTTCTATAAGAAGTAGATTGATTTTCTGCGTTCGGTATGCGGGACAGAACGAGACAAGACATCATGTAACATTAGACTGGGACATGACAAGACCGAGTGGGACAAAAATGCATTTTTTTTTGTCCCACCAAAATAGTTGGAACAAATAAAAATCAGGGAGATGAGACAAGATTGGTAAATTACTAATCTACCCATGTCAAATTAAAACCCTAAAACCTTGAACAACTTTTCACCTGCCTCACTCTCGCTCGTCCTGTCGTCCAATCCGTCTGCGTACCAAACGCACGACGTTCTGTTGTTGAAGTTGACCACAATTATTTCAAACTAATAAACATTAACGATGCATAGTTTGATCGGATCCTTTTTTTCAGCTTAAAGGCTATCGAGAAGGCCATAGTCAACTCTGATCTTGGTTTGACTCCGAGTAACGATGGTGAAGTGATACGATTATCCATTCCACAGCTCACATCGGACAGGAGAAAGGTGGTCCCTTTATAATGCCTGTATTTTGTAATTGTTTGCTCCAATATAATATATATACTAGAAGTGTACTCGCGCAATGCAGCGGGATACATCTCGATTTTAATGTTCGTTTTATATGATGTCTTTGTCGATTTTATAATACGGTTTTGTGTGGTTTTTAGAAAACGGTAATGTCTTTTTTATAAATTTGTTTAATTTGATTTTTATTATAATTATAATTTAGGTTTAATAATGATGTAGTTTATTTTATGTTTAATAATGTGATTTTTTTATAAAATAGTAATTAAGTATTCTGTTAAAATTGAATGATTATCCTAATTATATTTTAAATTATTTATATTTAAAATGAGATGCTTATCTTGTATTTGATTATATTTATCAGTTAGTTGTAAATTCAACCATCCAACTTTAAAAAGTTGTACTCGTGTATCGTTTACTTGTAATCTTGAATTTTAAGTAATAGGCATCAATAAACGGTACGTGATGTATAAAAATTTGTTTTTAAGAGTTTTTTTTCAAATGCTATATAATATAGTATATATATATATACGGCAAAATGTTAGGTTGGGATCTACCAGTAACCAGGATACCGCTGTGTTAGATGACCCATATTCTGCATTTTGATGACGAAATAAACCAATTGTTGTACTTCCAACGACACATTTCTGAATCTTTGTAGTTTAATCGTGCTTCCGGTTGTAGGAATTGTCAAAAATTGTTTCGAAGCAGGCTGAGGAAGGGAAGGTACATTTTTAGGCCGTTTGCTCATCTCATTTTTGTTCAAAATTTTTCTTGATCGTATTTTCTTCGTTGGTTATGTAGGTAGCAATCAGAAACATAAGAAGAGATGCGATTAAATCGTATGATAAACTTGAAAAGGTTTGAACTTTAAACTTGTATTTTCTCACTTGTGGCGAAGTTTTCTTCGTTTTTAGCTTTTTTAACCATCGTTGTTTTGCTTGTTGTACAGGAGAAAAAACTCTCGGAAGACAACGTAAAGGATTTATCGGTTGATTTGCAGGTATTATCTTTATTGCAACACATTGCGAACCCCTGAACAAAATTTCGAAATGAACCGTTAAATCGGCTAAAAAATGGTGGGAAGTTAGTTGCAGACCGCCAACTCGCGATTCACGATCGCAATTAGCTTTTCGAATCTTTATCGTTCCTAAGTTTCTCTATTTGTCGCAGTTTTGCGAATCTCTATTTGTCGAATCTTTCACGGAAAGAACTGTGTTACTTTTTGGGATAAATGTCAGATCTGCTTACATCTTACCCTCCCCAGACCCACCTTCAAGCGGGATATACCGGGTTTGTTTGCTTTGGTTTAACCTAGCAAATTTTTCACGTCATTGTAAAACCGAACCAAACGAACCCAGTAAATCCATTGCAGAAATAGGGTCCGGGGAGGGTAAAATGTACACAATTTTTTCCTCTACCCGAGGGGTAGGCTATAGAGGAACTGTTTCCATTAAGACACGCGGTTTCGGAAAAAAAAATGCTTTTTACATTATGAGGCATGACGAAAACCTTAATTAACAATCGAAACCGACAGAAAATATGATTTTTTTTGTGTGTGCAGAAATTGACGGATGAATACATGAAGAAGATCGACACCATCTTCAAACAGAAGGAGAAGGTATTTTACATATACAACCTCTCGTGAACATTTTTTCGCACACATTTTTCAAGCTGGGGTATTCATGGAAACAACCGCTTTACTCTCTGGGGTAAAGGACAGGTCTGCATACATCCCACCCTCAGAATGGCAGGTAGAACTAGGGGTGTTAACGAGTCGAGTCGAGTTGTAGGTTATTCGAGCTCGGCTTGAAAAATAGTACCGGGCTCGAGCTCGACTTGAGCTCGAATAACATTTTGACAGTAGGGCTCGAGCTCGAGCTCGATACCCCTTTACGGGCTCTAACTCAAGATCATTTAGCTCGCTTATTGGCTCGACCTCAATAATTTTTAAACTTTGAATATATCATTTATGATGTTTGACTCGAAAAAGTGTATGCTCAGCTCGACTTGACTCGAAAAATTTTAATCGAGTTTTTGGACGAGTCGAGTCGAACATTGGTGTTATGGAGCTCTACTCGTAACGAGTTTTAGTGTGTGTTCGAGATCGACTCGAGCTCGAAATTTATTAAGCTCGAGATAAACGAGCTCGAGCTTGATTAGCTTGTTAAAAGCATGACTAGTTAACACCCCTAGGCAGAACCCAGAACCCACATCCAGGTGGGATATATTGGGCTCGTACAATTGCCGTGTTTTTTGCTCGCTTAATTGAGCACGAATGGAAGCTAATGTGCAAAAATCTTGATACGTTGCGTTCACTTTCAGGAAGTGCTTACGGTGTGATGACAATTTGCGTTAGGTTATATATAAGAGCGAGCTACCTCTATCGATCTAAAACGGTGAAGTCTTTGACCTTTTGAATGAAGTACATCAACATGTAATTTTTGTAATCTTTTTTGCATCTATTGTTTGCTACGTTTTGGGTAATCGAAAAACTGAAAGAACACCCAACGCTTTCTCCTTTTTCCGGGGACCTTTTTTGGCTTCGTTGTGGTGGAATGTAATACTGATAAGCGGTGTTCATTGGTTGAAATCCAATGGATTTAAGGTGGATCTGATTGGATCCAATGATTGGATGTTGGATTTTGTCATATGATCTAATCCAATTAACATTAAATCACCGATCCAATCAAATGGATGATTGAATTGGATCGTCTTCACCCATTGGATATTATTATTTGTTATCCGTTCAATCGAATAGGACCAGATCCATCCAATATTTCGATCAACCATTTCAACCAATTATTCATATATTTTTCTAACATCGTAACAAACACTACATACAAATATTAATTAAAAACAGTACCGTAAAGAATTAATAATTGAATGATAGTTGGATGGTTAGGTTGGATTATGCGTTGCCATTTAAGAACCGGTTGATTCAATTTGAATGTTTAAATTTTGGATCCAATCAAATGCAATTACGATTGGTTATTCAATCATGATCAGTGGTGCTAATTGGATACGATGAATTTCTGGTTTTTCGCACACCCCTAATTATTGCCAATCGATACTGCAAATGATTATAATCTCGTGCAAATTATTTTCGTAAAGATTTATTGTTATTGGTCTTGTTCATATTTGGTGTTCATGGAGATTGAACCGTGGAAGTTTCTTTTTTGGTAACCATGGATGTCTTAGCTTGTGCGCACATTGAGTAATTTTATAAAACCTTGAAGATAACAGGTAGGAAAATTTCGAGCAACTTTGAGGAGACTCGAACTGATCACATATCAGCAGGAGTCTCAAGACTTAATCTTTATTTGCCAGTTGGATGCTCTTGATAGAAAACAAAAGATATTTTGTTCTAAATGAACAACAATAATAAAAATACAAAATCACTTTGTTTTCGAATGATAACCATTTTTCTCAAAATTGTTTAATTCGATATTCAACAACTAGAATCAAATCAATCATGTTGAATGTCTTTGTTGATCATGGTGTGACCAAATTTTAAAAAATGGGCCCAAAATTTATTTGCTTATTTGGCCCAAGTCTATGATGCTAGCAATTTTGAAGTGTTATGAGATTACTACAAACGTACTCGTACAATGCAGCGAAAAACATCACGATTTTAATGTTTTTTTATTGATTTATAGTACGATTTTGGATGGTTTTGAGAAAAGTGATAACGTTTTTTTTATAAATTTGTTTAATTTAGACTTAATAATATAATGTTTTTTATATAAACAAAATAAAGCATTTTGTTATAATTCAATTATTATCTTATATATTTTAATGAGATCTAGAAAAAATAACCAATTACATATTTAATAATATAATTAAAACAAATTTATATTAATATAATATATTAACTAATAGTGATACATGGAAATGTCTGTATAAAAGAAATACCTTGCACATACCAAATTTGTGAGTGTTAGAAGCCTGCAGTAGTAATATGTATCTTGTCTTTGATACTTGTAAATTAAGAGAATTTTAAAATCTTGCATAAAATGATGGTACCTTGTGCCTAATAATTTGTATTTAAGAGTTTTTTTATCCATGCTTTATAATATAGTATAGATTAATAAGATATTTTATTAATACCTACTTACCTAGAGATGAGAATGAGACCCGTCCCATTAGAGAACCGGTGTCTTGATCGAAACCAGGGATTCCTTGCAAAACCGGGGATCAGGGATGGGACTGGGGCAGGGTAACATGATCCCCGCCCCTCCCGTCCTTGTATATTAAGTATTTATTATTAAATATATTTTTTATAAGTAACTAGATTTAATATCTTTTAGAGTTATAAAGCGTATTTTGACCTTAGATACAACTTTTCTTACTTATCTCACAATAACTTTTATTTTCACCGGAATCCAACCCTTATGCATAATATTCCTTAATTGTTTCCTTATACCACTTTTATGATGGTTTTTTAATTATCATCCAACGAGATTAAAGCACGCAAAATGTAATATTTAATTTCCTAATGTAATGCATTTTCGGTGCTTTCCAATTCCAAGTAATGTAATATTTGATAATTCTCTATTGAGATGCATTTTCTATGAATGTCTAAGTAATCATTAATTTCCATAAACGTTTTTCTTTACTAAATATATTATTGAGTAAATTACGGATTTGGTCCCTGTGGTTTTTTGAAATTTTGGATTAGGTCCCTCTAAGGAATTAATTACATGCTACATCACCATGGTTTTGATTTTGTTTTGGATCAGGTCCCTCTATCTAACCCCATCTAACTCTAAACCGTTAAACTCCTCACATGCCTCCCATGTGAGGGGCATTTTTGTCAATCTAAATAGCCCTTTGTTTAATACTTAAAAAAAAAAAAACTATATGCATAAGTGATTACATCAGATACGACTAACCCTACATTCCCTACATGAAGGTGTTCATCAAACATACCGTATACTTGGCACAATCGAACAACAATCTTCATCAAGCAACCCTCAATCCTTCGTTCATCTAAAATTCAAGTTAATGGGGCGTACATCGTGGCTTCTACGAATTGAAGCGACTTAACAGAGCAACATGTTCTTGAAGTTTATGGTAGGTTCATCTAAATCTCACTGTGTTCTTCTTCTAAAACTCACTATTTATTTTTTTCATTGGTTTTATTTGAATGATATATAGCTTTCATCAGTTTTGTTCGAATGATATATTGTTTTATTGGTTTTGTACGAATGATATATAAGTTTCACTTAGCATACCAACATGTTCTACTTGAATTCAAATGATAGGTTTAATTGCTTTTGTTCTTTGGTTTTATTCAATGGAAGAAGGATTAAACCCAATTCTATTTGTTTGATTTTTTTTCATTGGTTTTATTCAACAGAAGAAGGATTAAACCCAAGTCTGTTTGTTTGATTTTTTTCATTGGTTTTATACAATGGATGAAGGATTAAGGAGCCGCTTACCAAATGCTTATCCGGGTAAACGCTTACCAAACTTACCAAGTTATATCATTTTTACCAATGAATATGGCAAGACCAATAATCTTATCCGGTAAGAGCTAAAACAATGATCGAGAGTCTCATCCGGTAAGTGCGGGTTACGACTCTTACGAGGTTAGCACTTACCGAACATTTTTTGTAACACCCGTAATTTTGGTAAGTAAATGTCACCCGGACGTTTCTGTGACTCGTAAACCTTGGGGTTTTGTTGGGAAATGCTCCGTTTAAAGTTCTTAAGGGTTTCGAGAGTGTTGGCATGAAAGAAGTCAAGTTTTGGGACTTGAAGAAGTTGGGCGACTATGCCCCGCGACTATGCCAAGGGCATAGTCGCCGTGTCACTCTCGCGGGAGAGGTACCGCGACCCATATGGAGCGGGCGACTATGCCCCGCGACTATGCCAAGGGCATAGTCGCCGTGGCAATGTCGCGGACGGGGGCTGAGAGGCTGTTAAATCCGAACTTCTTACCATTCTCCTCATTTTTCACTTCTATCTTCTTCCCTTTTCTCTCCCAAACCCTAAAACCGAACCCTAACCCATTTTAGAGGCTTTTTTTCTTCCTACCACTTGATTCTTAATCATCTAGATAGTTGGGATGATAACCCACAAAACCTTCATTTTCATCTTCCTCGTCAAGTTCAACGGTTGGGAGCTCGGGTTGAAGTGTTGGATTGGGTGTTCTCGGAAGACTCTTTGTCTTCAAGGGTAAGTTTTCTTGTAATAAGGTTATAAATGCTCCAATGGTGGTTTCTTAAGGTTCAATATCTCAAATCTCGGATTTGATGGTTTTGGAGAAATTAGGGTTTTGATCTTGTTTGGGATCTTGGTATTTTTATGTTGGAGAACGTTTCCTTATGGTTGATTATGGGTATTTATGGGTTGAAATGTTCGGATCTAGGTTTTGGAAGATTTCGGCTTGAGGATTCAAGTGGTCTTCAAAAGAGCTCGTTGGGTGAAATCTATATTTAGCCTAAATCTAGCAAGGTGAGTTCAAGTTGATTTGTGAAAATGGTGTACATGCCAAAATATGTATTTTAAAGTGTTTTACATGAAATGGTTAACTGCTGATAAGTTTTGAGTATTTAGAAGTAAAATGTGTTTTACTTAGTTATTTGTCAAAGTGTGAGTATTTTGATAAGTTTTCATATTTGGTAAACTTGGGATGTGTTAACCTCTTAAAATGCTTCTATTGGGTTTTGAACGTTTCCAACAACTAAATAACATGAATTACGTATTCTTGATGATTTTATACAAGTAAGGTCTATTTTATGAGTTATACGTCTTTGACGATTTTGTACAAGTAAAGTCTAATTCATGTTATATGCATTTGGCCTATTTGCATTCATAAACACTTTGAAAATCTTGAGTTCCATCTCGTATGGAGTTTTGGGTAAATCTAGTCTTTGAAGTACGTGTCTTCATAAACGGTATTTAAAGACATTTCACTATTGTGGAGACTGGTAATTATTGGTCAAACAGATTTTGAGTTCTTTAGTTCGGTATTGGCTTAAACAAGTCGTGTGGACATTTGTCCGGATTTTTAACCGTCGTGGGTTTTGGATATGATGACACTTAATTTGTGTCATTGGTGAGTTACATGTTTTGGGAGCTTTGGTCTTTCAATTGGAGTCATGTAACGTTAGACAATGTGTAATGGATCCATAGGCACGTGAGTCAGTCTGTCTTGGATGGTCAATTGGGTATTGCGGGGTTGAACTTCGGTACCTATGTTTTATGAGCGGAAACTTTACAGGTGATCGCTAGGAGGGTTGAGTCGGCTAGTGCTACCGGAATAGTAGGCGCTAGGACCTCCGCCGCTTGAAGTAATGCCTGGGAGGTAGTCTTTAAGTGTGTCGGGCCTTCGGGATGGAGTTCTTCGGAATGATCCATCAAGGTCAACTGACTTAGGGTGACACTTGTAAAGAAGTCGTAGGGACACCGGGCAGGGATGTCGGGAGGTGTCATGCGATTAACGTTGTTTATGTGGTATACTTTTGTGTTCCCTCCACCCTCAACGGATTCAGGCTTCCCCCGTTGTTGGCTATCAGTATGTTAAATATAATAAAGTCTTATTTTATTGTCATTGGTTCCTTACGGTCGCGTGAGTATTGGACCAAGTATCCATGTTTTCGGACGTACGGTATATGTGGTTTTGATAGCGATCTATGGGTCGAGCATTCTGTTCCGCCCGCGTTTTGGGTACTTTGGGTTATAAACGGTTATTCATGTTTTTACCAAATAAGTGTCGAACTATGATCCCGTTTGGGTGAGTTATGCGTTGCGCGTTATATAAGAAATGTGTGTTTTGGGAGCTTTGTCTTTAAAAGTGCATATTATGGGAAAATGTGTCGTTTCCATTTTTAAGCGTAATATTTCGAAGGGCCATGATTTAAATTGAATTCTTTTCTTTTAAGATATATACATATGTTAAAACTCGTGAGCTCACTAGGCGTTAAGCCTAACCTTTTTATTTGTTGGCATGTGCATCAGGTTTCAAGGTTGAGAGTTGGTTCTAGCAATACTGTGAAGAGTAAAGCCTTAGCTAGTTTCGAAAGTAAGTATTCGATGAAGTCTTCCGCATTATGGAGATAGTGACTATGCATGGGTATTAGTAGCACTCGTTCTTATCATGGGCTTTTGTATAGAATGAATGTTTGTATTGAGGTTAATCCTTAACTTGTGGTTGTAGATAATCCCTTTATTGATGTATTTAGAAAATTTTAAATAAGTTGCTATTTCCAGATTTGAGGGTGTTACATTTTTTTCCTACGATGTTTTTTTAATGGACTAAAATTTTACCCAGTAAGGTAAGTGATAACATTGAATTTAACCGTAAGCACTTATCGGGTAAGTGTTCGGGTAGACGACCCCTAAACCCAAGTCTGTTTGTTTGATTTTTTTTCATTGGTTTTATCCGAATGATAAACTTTCACTCCATTTGTCCTAATGATGGGATTCATTGCTTTTGTTTCCAGATGATTATCTGACGCTGATTACATTGAAGATTTATCATGGAGGTGTTTTCACGACTTGTCCTGGTAGAGAGTACATAAACGGTGAATTTCAGTTTGTTGATTTAGTTGACACCGAGGAGTTTACAGTGCACAAGTGTGTATGTTTGTGTATTTCTTGCAAAAATAGGTTGAATATGCGCAGTGAAAACAGATTGCAAACAGATTTGGACAACATGTAAAAAACAGGTTGTGTAAAAACAGGTTAACCAGTGAATATGTGTAGTGAAAACAGATTGCAAACAGATTGGTCCCTATGGTGTGTATAGACATATTTCTCCCTATGGTGTGCATAAACAGATTAGTACCTATGGTGTGTTTAAAACAGGTGCATGTGGATATAAAACTACACATCTGCATTATATAATTGAGATTGGTTTTAACATGTTTACAACAGGTGTATAACAAATTTGTATAAAGGGATGCATAATCAGATTGTATGTAAGCAGTTGCATAAATAGATTGTGTAAACACAGGTCTGTGCAAACACAGATTGCTGTTGGTTTTGGACATAATAAGCATAAACAAGTTTATGTACAAACCTGTTTTGACAGATTGCAAAAATAAGTTGTCTATAGAACTACAGATCTGTTTGTGACACTAAAAAAACAGGTTTGTATTTTTGGTTTGTGTATAAAAAAGGTTTGTGTAACACCCCGAATTTCGAAAAACATCATTTCAAGTTAATACTAAAATCAGTAGCTTCAAAGGGGGAAAAATAAGATATATGATTTTGGATTTGAATCCTAGACTTTATAGTCTTGATGGATAAAGTATTCAATTACGAGTCCAACGGTCCTTTCCGGAGTGAAAACGGAGCTATAACGAAGAAGTTACGACCGAAACAGTGAACGGGTGGAAAACCGGGTAAACAGTGCATTACACGAGTTGTGCCGCGACTTAGGGCCAACCTCGCGACTTGAGAGGACACGAGCGACTTATGTCGCGACTTTAAGTCATGACATAACCCGCGAAACCCAATGTCAGGTCAAAACGCGATTTTCAGCCCTTCAAGCCTCATTTCTCCCAACCAAACCCTAACTCTCTCCCCCTTTCTCTCCCAAACCGAACCCCAAAACCCAAAGTCGAACCTTAAACCAATATTGAGGGTTTTTCCTCTTTAAACCACATGAATCTTCATCATCTAACTAGTTGAGATCATGAACCACCTTCATCTTCATCTTCTTCACCATGTTCTTGGGGGTTTCGTCTAAACCTTTCACCATTTGAAGATTGAAAGCTTATAGTTCGTGTTGGAGGTCTACAAGTGTTTTGGTTGGTGATTCAAGCTATGGGTTAAGGTAATCTTCTATCCTCTTCAGTTATGGAAGTTAGGGTTTCGGTATCAGTTGAGGTATTCATGTTTAAGGTTTGGGAAACGATTATTTATGGTTGAATATGTATGGATCTAGGTTTTTGGAGGTTTTGGCTTGAGGATTCAAGTTTCTTCAAGGAAGCTTAAAGTGGAGTAAAATCTAGATTTAAACTAAATCTAGCAAGGTGAGTTCAAATTGATTTGTGAAAACGTTGTACATGCCGAAAGTTTATTTTTAAAGCATTTATGTGTTTTACATGAAATTATCAACTGTGAGTTATTTGGTAACTTTTGGTTATTTGAAGTATTTGGCTTATTAAACCTTGTAAAATATCACATTTGGGATTTTTGGGATATGTTAATAAATGTGTCACAAAAGAACATGTTTTGGTGGTTTATTGCATAAATGGGTATTTGGTCAAAAATGCACTTTTAAGTGTTTTCCGGGTTTTATGCATCATTCATGAAATGAGATAATTTGAAAAGTACGAAGCTGTGAGTCCTTTGGTTTTGGGTCATTTCCAACTTTGGAGAACATGCTAGAAAATGATAATCCTTTTTGGGTTTTGGGTCGAAGGCCAATTGTGATTTCGGGAACAAAGTTTTGGGGAAATGTATATTGGTTTATGTAACCATCTTGTCTCTCGTATTTTAGCCAAACGTTCGTTATGCCTTTTGGGGCTTGGTTTACACTCAAATGAGTCATTGGAACATTTGTTCAGTTTTGGTAGCTCGTTAAGGAGCCTTGGACGTATGGTGTATTTAGTTGCATCTTATTTGAGAGTTACATGTTTTGAATGCGTTAGTTCATTCTTTTGAGTCATGTAACGTTTTAGACTGTAATGCATTGGATCCATAGGCATATGAGTCAGTTGGTTAGTGGGGACTTTATCCCCGTTTGGGACTGGACATTATTTATGGCTAGCGGGAGCTTGAGATACAGATCGTGGGTGGTTGAACTCGATAACCGCGTAACCTTTATTGAAGGGCTCGAGGTAGAGATCGTGGGTGGTTGAACTCGATGCCCGTTTGTCTTCCAGTCTGGTTACTCATCGTGGAATTTAGTGTCCGCGTTTGAATTCTAGTGAGTGGGCCAAGTCATGTGGTTGATTATGTAAGCTTGCGGTGGTGCTCTGCGGAGCCGTATACGGAGCTAAGTCGTGCGGTGGTAGATCAGAGGAGCCGGATACGGGGACTTGTGACTTTGATTGAGACACTCATTAGAGGTCGAGTAGACACTAGGATCAGTGGTGTCTTGCGATGGTAGCTCAGAGGAGCCGGATATGGGGAACCATGGTCTTATGTGAAGCTCGAGAACATTGATACGTGGCTTAACTTTGTGTGCCCGCCACATTCGATGGAATTCGGGTATCCCCCATCACCGAAAGGTGTTGTTTTTGGGTATTGAGTTTTATTATCCAAGTTTTCGGTGGCGTCTTGTGTAATTGGATATTACCCTTGATTTATGGGTTGAGTATTATGCCCCACCCGTGTTTTGGGTGTTTCGGGATGTAAAGTTTTAACCGTATTTCATAAATGGAGAGTTTGATTTCTATTCACGTTTTGAGTAAGTGTTGGATTGCATTACTTCATGAAATAGCGTTTGGCGTTGAGGCGTCCATTTCTAAATTGCATAATATTGGAAACGACCGTCCTCACATTTAAAGCAAGTCATTTTAAAGGATCATGATTTAATTTGCATTATTTCAGTTTAATGGTTTTTATAATCATGATGAAAACTCTTAAAATCTAGGATTCAAGTCCAAAATCAAATATCTTATTTTTCCTTAATATATCGGTTTCTGTATTAACTTGGAATGATATCTTTCGAAAATCGGGGTGTTACAATCCTCCCAACCTTAAAAGAGATTTTGTCCTCGAAATCTGGTATCACCAAGCACCCATCATTTACACTTGAAAGATCGATTGATTCTCTATCCGAAAGGAATGCCTTCGTGAAACTTCACCTCATATACGGACCCGATTACATTTCGGTTGAGGTTGTCGCTGCGTTTCTCATAATGTGCCGCTACAAGCTCAATCTCAACATTCAATATATTTCACCGACGTCAGGATGAACGTTGATTCCTTGATTAACCATTTCTTAATCATTAAATCTTGGTTGCCTCCCAACCTTATGTTGCTCATATTACCTCAAGAGTAAATTACATCCTTATTCAGTCATTTCCACCAAGAATACCCCAAAGCAAACATTTCCCTTAGATACCTCTAAATGCGACGCGTCAAGGTCTCCTCGATAAACGATTTGTACTTAAAGTCCACCTCGACATTCTCACTAAATGTATCCTATAAGCATTACCACCAAACTCCCACCATGCACTCAAGTATCGATTGCCAAATCAGCGAAAGTCCTGACAATTATCAAAACACCAATGATTGATTCTTAATTGACAACATCTAATTTCCTTAAGGTTACCGCTTGTCCTGCAGACACACCAGATTTAACAGAAGTACACTGAAGCACACCAACAACTATTGTCCTCAAAATAGAGTGTCGACGCCTATGCTCGGAATGTCCATTTTGCTAACATGGATATACCACTAAACATTTCGCTCCCGAGTTGCAATGTCGATCCAAGGTTGACACCTACTCTTGGAAATGATCACCCAAATCAAACATCCTTACTAGCCAACCTAACATCATCAATATTCCCAGCTACCTATTAAGCTGATACACCATAGATACATAGCATGCCGTCTTACCATTAATCCACAAATTCAAAACCAACCATGCCCAAACAACCGTACACGGTTTGAACCTGCAGGTTTGACGATGCACAAAGATCATTACTTAATTAACTGGGAGAAAACATAAGTCTAACGCCTCAAACTCCAAGGACTCTTTTAGTCCTTAATCTCGACCTCTAACACGAGGGGCTTACACCTATAGCTCTAATGAGTTCAAGGTTTTTCACACCACTATGCCAATTTGAACTTTTATAAAATCTCAAAACGTAAAGGATTTATAAAGATTAATCGTACGAATAAAATCTACTACCTTAACTCGGTAGATGTATAGAGTGGTCACAACCGCCACACACATATAAAACCATTTCAGAAAATAATTGATCAAGAATCAAGGTAATACTGACACCAACGAAAGATATTTCAACAATCATTTTCAAAAGAATTGCTATGTTCTCAACGCGTAAAAATTGGTGACACATAAGAGAAGTAGTTTTACGTACTAAAACAGTGCATAACGAAACGTTTGCACAAAACTTCAGAAGGGAAAAATATTCACAAAATCGAATCCCAAAATCTTGCATTTAACCATGAAATGTCATGAAATAAATTTCTCGCCGTGAATTGCATACATCGGTTTATTCACCAAAATTTAGTAAAGACATAAGAATGCGGTTTGAGCAATTGTAAGAGTAATTTAGTTTAGTTCCAAACTTTAGGCCGTACAAATAAAATGTTTGCAAAACCCAACACCACATGTTCATGATATCGAACTCTCAAAGTTTTCTCTCCTTTAGCCCCAATGCAACATGGAATAAGATTTTACAACAAAACTTGTATGCGACCGTTTATTTCACAAAACTAGTAGGATGATATGCGCATGCACTTGGTTAAAACATGAAATAATTTATGTCGGTTACACGTTCAAAGACAAATAATAATATGCTCTCATCGTTCTAAAACTTTGACTAAAACAACGTGACGAAAATTCTCAATAAAATATGCATACATGCTATGTGCGACCAAACTGCTCACACGAAACCCAAAGGGGAAACAACACTACTGGACGCCAAAAATTTCCACACCGATGCAACCGAAACCCCATAAAACAAAATTCTCAAAAAAACTCAGACATCAAAATAATGAAAGGTAATCCTTCGTCCAAAACCTTAACATACGTGGAGGAGATCCAATATTAAGGTCATAAGCCGTAGTTACTTGCCCAAGACTCTAAGCTATGTTAAAATACGAACATTACCATCTTCGAAAATAGTGTTAGGCAGCAATGAGGATAAACAAAGTCTCGACAAGGCATGCAACCACATGCAATAAAATAATTTTATGCATGTTTAAGATCATAGTCTAAAACTTGTGCGTGTTAAACATTTCAAGATTTCGTGGTATCGATCCCCAACCTTATACATGAATACTTTAACTGATACCGAAACCCTAACTTCCATAAATGAAGAGAATAGAAGATTACCTTGACCCAAGCTTGAATCCACCAACCAAAACACCTCTAGATCACCAAAATGGTTACAAACTTCCAATCTATGAAAGGGAGAACAAAGGGTGGATGAAACCCTAGAAAACTTTGGTGAAGAAGATGAATAGTGAGAGATGAGAAGTTTACCACCACAAAATACTCTAGTATACTCCAATAGACTTCTAATCTCTTGCTAGATCATTGAAGAGCTCTCAAAAACGAAACCGTAGCAACTTGAATCATCAAAATTGGAGTTGTGGAGCAAAAGTTATGAAGGAATGAAGATTTGGGAGAAAATGCGGCTGAATCAGGTTTTTAACCTGATCTGGGCCTTCCACGACCCGTGCGCGGTTTGTGTGTGGAGGCCCCCACACAGTCCGCCAGTATGAGCCTTAAATCCTGTTTTGGTCATAACTTTTTCGTTATAGCTCCGTTTTCGCTCTGGAAAGAACCGGTGGACTCGTAATTGAATCCTTCATCTATCTAGACTATAAAATCTACGATTCAAGTCCAAAATCAAATATCTTATTTTTCCTTAATATATCGGTTTCTGTATTAACTTGGAATGATACCTTTCGAAAATCGGGGTGTTACAAAGTAGCTGCCTAATTAAGAGCAAACCGCCTACAAAGAACCCAATTCAGAGAAAAATATTCCATACTACAACTGCTAAACTCAAATACTCATCAGTTTATGCAAGTATGCCATCGTGAAGCCAAACTATATTGCTCCTTGGGACAATCATTTGCATGTGATTGTTATTGTTACCTCATATATATGATACTTACAAGTTACAATAGTGATACAAACAATTTAACCACCAATTAACTCTAATAATAAATAGGGTTACAATAAATACACCCCTCCCTACATGTTAAATTCACCCTACTATACTAATTTTCTCCTCATATCCATCAACATTAACCCCCCTTTTTTTTTTACATTTTTAATGTATGATTTAATCTGATTTTAACCTAAAACGCATACATATAGTAACACCATGAAGGATCAAGTGTGACCATATTATTAGTCAATGCCGGCCAATCATGTACAAATTGTAATAATTAATGATGCAAACATTTAATCAAATCTAATTATGAAGAATCAACTTTGACTAATTCTATTATTAGTATGCCGGCCATGCATAAGCTCCCAAAATAAACAGTATAATTAAAATATATGTTTTTTATATTAATTATAACCCTAGGAGTATATTCATATATTCTATAAACCTTGTCTATTTAATTTTGGAAATATTGTCTCAACCAATTTTAACACAAGAATAATGTAAGAGGTATTGTTGTCTTTGATGAAAGAATATATATTGGTCTTTTTCTATAGTTTACTCATATTTTGGTGGTTTTTTTTTATAAAGCTTATTCAAATGTCATTATTTGAGCATTACCATTATTCTTGTTTTAAGTAAGTGTTGGATTGCATTGTTTCATGAAAGAATGTTTGGCGTTGAGACGTCCATCTATAAAATGCATATTGTTGGTAAATGAGTTGTTCTCTTATTTCAAAGTAAATCATTTAAAGGATCATGATTATAAGTTACAATGTTTCCATTTTACGCTTTCCTCTATAATCATGATATAAAACTCTTGAACTCACTAGGCGTTAACCTAACCTTTTTATTTGTCGGCATGTGCATCAGGTTTTATTTCGGGATTAGTTCTAGCGACACCGTGAAGTGATGAGTGCTAGTAGTGTGCTCGATGAAGTGATTTAGCTTGATGAAGTCTTCCGCATTATTGTTGGAGATAGCGATTTGGTATTGGGTTATAGTAACACTCGACTTTAGTTAGTCTTTATGTAAGACTTTAATTATTTGTTGATGGTTCAACCTAGAAATGTATTTAATTTATGGACTGGTAGTAAGAGATTTATTATCATTTAAGGTATTGTTGAAAGTTTTTAATTAATCGCTCTTTACAAATTTGATGGTGTTACATACTTAACATGTTGTTATATGCATGATTTGTTTCTCATATGATGTTTTTGATGCTGAATGGTGTAAGCTAGCTCAAGGTTGTTAAAAAGAACATTCTTACACAAAGAATGATTCCATGTATTTGTTTTTGAGTGTCTTTTAGGAACTTGTTGTCTTCTTCACCCCCCCTATCCTCTCCCTCTCTCTCTCTCTCTCTCTCTCTCTATATATATATATATATATATATATATAAAAGTATGTATGTATATGTGAGAAGCCTTATAAATTGCTATCTATAGGTGGCACACTTCTTCAAGGCAACAAATTTGGCAAGGAAGAAGAAACCCTTTAATTCGATCACCATGAAAATGATGATCTTCTCTTCGACCACCACCTTCCACCTCCATTCCTCTCCGACCACCCCTTCTCATCTTCCTCCCTTCCATCTTCCTTTCGCAGGTATTTCTCCTCTCTCATTCCTTCTTGTATCTGTTTGCATGTCTATTACGTACACTTAGGGATACATAATTGGATGTTGGAATATGATCTTTATGAATAATGTTTCGGGTTTGAAAGTTTTAGTATTGTGCCATATACAAGGGTGCATTCACTGAGGCTAGAGTGGTGGATCGTGCCACTAGTGAATTTTTCTATTGTAATGATTAATAATGGTGGAGTGTTAAAATCTTAACTGTAAATCGTTGAAATTAGAACTGATTTCTTTATACTGTATTTGGTAACTATAATTATTTCTATTTTATTTTTATATTACGTTAATTATTTTGTACCACAAATCAAAAAATTCTGGACTCCCAAGGGATCACATAGTTGGGAAGACTCGAGTTTTGGAAGGAAATAAAAGAAAAGAAAAGAAAAGAAAGGGAAGGAAAAAAAAAGAAATATTTGTATTTGTATTCTTGAGATTGAAGGAAAAGAAAGGGAAGAGAATGAAAGAAAATAAATTTTCATGTTCTCGAGTAGGAGAGAAAGGAAAGGAAAGATGTCACTTTTACCAATATACCCTTATTTATTTAACAGTGAAATGTAACTAATGGGTATATATGTAATTTTATAAATATTTTTATTTTTTTCTAAATTCCTTTCTTTCCTTTACTTTCGTTTCCTCCCACATTTGGGAGGAAAATAAGCAATATTTTCCTTCCCTTGCCTTTCCTTTCTCTCCTTAAAAAACTCGAGAACACAACATTTTTTCCCTCCTACTTTCCTCCCCTTTCCCTTCCTTTCCTTCGTAAAAAAAAAACTCGAGAACACAACGTAAACATTTGCATGACATAGTTTAATACTTTATTTGGTGGGAAAATTAAAATTTTGCAGATAAACTTTAATCGTCAAAAGTGTCACAAACTTAGAAATAACTGTTTTGTGTTTCAATTTGATCATATACACATTTTTCAGACTCTTAAAAACACAGACAAAAATATGTTCGTGGAGGATTTCTAGTATTCTGCATGAAATTCTAGATACGAGGGTGAATCGTGAAAAGAATTTAGTCCGTAAACCACCGACATTTATGACAAGGACCAACAATTCTTTAAAAATAGTTAACTGTCACGTCCTTTAATTTATTGGTTGTTTAACAAATTTTATATGGGTTGGGTTCACGCGAGATCAATCTATTTTCGTGAGACCCGTGATACCACAATTTTACACTTGAAACTTCACAGCAAATCACTGTGAAGATAAAAAAATCTGAACCTTCAGCTGTGAAGGTTTTTACCTTCACATTGTTTTGCTGTGAAGTTTCAAGTGTAAAAACGTGGTCTCACGAAAATAGGCTAGTCTCACGTTCTTATTTAATATTTATAATCTTCTGCCTTCATTGATGAACAAGTTGTAACACTTTGATAATTAATTTTAATATTAGATGTTTCTAATAATAATCTCCTAAAAGCACATAAATAAGAAACCCAAAAAACCCTAATTTTTGAATTTATATAATTGCTCATATATATAATCCTTAATTAATTTTCTATTGATCTACAGGTGGTCTTGTTCTTAAAGTTGTCAATCTCCAATGCAAAGGCATATCAAATTCTCGTACACAAGGTATTTTTAAGGGAATTTAATTAAAATACCTTTTTTTGAAAAATCAGTATCTAAAGTGCCCCAAATCTTGTAATTTTTGCCAAAATACCCCCTAGGTCCGCGTTTTTGGCCGCGTTTTTTCAAAAAACGCGGACTGGTACTGTTTGGGTCCGCGTATGAGTCAAAACGCGGGTCAGGTCCGCGTTTCCACTGTTGAACGCAGACATGGAGATTTAAACGCGAACATAGGGATTTAAGAGCGGACATATCTTGAATTGTGGGTATTTAATATATATATTTATATTTTATACCCCTATAATTATTTAGTTAGTTTACTTTATACCTTTTACTTTTCTATTTTTCATTTTTCATTTTCATTATATTAACACATAAAATCGTATATCAACTAAAATACGTTAAAATAATACGTTTTAATTTTAACAAGTTACACCATTATAATCGTCTCTTCGAAACCTTCGAAATGAGCCCAATATTGAATATTTTTGGATTTAATTATTTAATTATATAGCATATGTACTACATAAAACGTATAAAACGTATGCATATGCTATTTTTCTTTTTACCATAAAAATAAAACATATTATATATCATATATACTACATATTTTTGGACAAATTATTCATAATTTATGTTATTCTTTTTTTTACCATTTTACTAATAACGATATTTTTAGTCCAATGGTAGAATATCGTTATTTTTACTAAAATATCGTTATTAGTAAAATGGTAGAATATCGTTATTTTTACTAAAATATCGTTATTTTTAGTCCAATGGTATAATATCGTTATTTTTACTAAAATGGTAGAATAGCGATATTTTTAGTAGAATAACGATTATTTTTACGATAACGTTATTACTAAAATATCGTTATTAGTAAAATGGTAGAAAGAAATATAACATAAATTATGAATAACTTGTCCAAAAATATGTAGTATATATATGATATATAATACGTTATATGTTTTATTATATCATATATATTAAAAATACGTTTTTATATATCATAAAATTACTTAACGTATTTTAGTTAATATACGATTATATGTGTTAATATGATGAAAGTGTAAAATAAAAAATAGAAAAGTATAAAGTAACTAACGAAATAATTATAGGTGTATAAAATTTTAATATATATGATATATAATAAAATAATTAAATAAAAAAATATTCAATATTTGGCTCATTTCGAAGGTATCGAAGAGACGATTATAATGGTATAACTTGTTAAAATTAAAACGTATTTTTTAACGTGTTTTAGTTAATATACGATTATGTGTGTTAATATTATAAAAGTATAAAATGAATAATAGAAAAATAAAAGATATAAAGTAAACTAACTAAATAATTATAGGGGTATAAACTGTAAATATTTAATAAATATCACAATTCAATGAATTGAATTGCACGTGAAATATTGGAAATGCGCGTGAAATAGTAGAAACGCGGACCTAACCCACGTTTTGACCCACACGCGGACCCAAACAGTACCAGTCCGCGTTTTTTGGAAAAACGCGGCAAAAAACGCGGACCTAGGGGGTATTTTGGCAAAAATTACAAGATTTGGGGCACTTTGGGTACTGATTTTTCAAAAAAGGGTATTTTAATTAAATTCCCTATTTTTAATACTCCTCCCGTCTCAAAATAAGTGTACATAATTGACTTGACACACAGTTTTAGATATACATAATTATTACATATTTTTGTTACCAAATGACATGTTTACCCTTATTTAATTTTTCTCTGTTTTCACAACTCTTGTATATTTGTGCATTAATTAAGGGTAATGTGTGAATTTAGTTATCTAATTTTTGAAAGTAGACATTTATTTTGGAATAAATAAAAAAAAAATGAGTATTTATGTATTGTTTGTAGAAAACTATAAAGGGAAATTTCTATGTTTACCCTTTTGAAGTATATGCTTGAGATCTTTTGTATTCCAAGTTTATCCTTTATTTTTATTTTTGAAATATTATGTTTTATTTTTATTTACTTTATGTTTTATCAATCTAACTTTTTTAATTGACTTATTTTTACGATCATTTACAAACTGTATATAGATTTTAGAAAACTATGCTACTTAAAAAAATCTCCTAGATTCGAATTATGAATTAAAAGTTATGGTGTCCAAATAACGAATCTTTTTTTAAAATAAGCGAGTTCAACTTTCTTTTATTTCGATATGGGTTACGTGTCAAAAATTAATCTCCCGATGTTCACAACTTTATGAAGATAGAGAGATATCTATACTATATATTACTAAAATTCTATTGAAAAAGGTAGTTTTTGGAAAAATATTACATTTACCACCCTTATAATTAATTATTTAATTTACTTTATATTCCTTATTTTTTTATTTTTTATTTTACACCCTTATCATATTAACACACATAATTGTATATGAACAAAAATACAATGAAAAAATACGTTTCTTTTTTTACAAATTATACCATTATAATCGTCTCGTCAATACCTTCAAAACGAGCCCAATATTGAATATTTTTTAATTTAACCGTACTATTAAATATCGTGAATATCTACGAATTAAATTGTTTTATATCCATACATTTTATTTTTTTTCAGCGTTAGTACATTAAAAATACATAATCGTAAAATATATTAAAAATACGTTTCATTCTTATTATAAATAAATCACTGTAATCTCTACTATATTATAAAAATTCTAATACAGTTTTTACAAACCTTTGAAAGCCAAATTTTTTTTCCCAATGTTTCACTTCCTAATTCAATTAAATGTTACGTTTATCATTCTTACAATTAGTTATTTAATTTATTTTATATCTCTTGTTTTCTTATTTTCTATTTTACATACCTATCATGTTAACATAAATAATAATATACGAACAAGAATTGAATAAACAATATGTTTCTTCTTTTTATTAAATATATCATTATAATCGTCTCATCAATATCTTTAAAACGAGTACAATATTGAATATTTTTTTAATTTAACCTTACTATTAAATATCATGAATATCTACGAACTAATTTGTTTTCTATCCATACGTTTTACTTTTTTCCACCGTTAGCACATTAAAAATACATAATCGTAAAATACGTTTCATTCTTATTATAAAATATATCATTATAATTTTTTTCGTCAATAATTGTAATATAAATTAATTATTGAATATTTTTATGGGTTTATGATTTCATAAGTTGTGATTCTTAGGTCATGGTTGATTGTTGATGACATGTCTATAAGAAAATAAAATTAATTGTTCGTTATTTACTTACATTCCGCTACATCGTGCGGGTATGTAACTAGTATAAGTATTAAAAAAACCCATTTTGATCTGAGTTACGAGTCAAAAATTATACGCCATTTGAAATTCACTACGGAAAATGGCTACAAAATATTTACAATTAAACAACACATACACTAATAATTGCATTTTCTATAGGAGTTGGTATAGAATACCTTGACGAACTTCAACCAAATGGTTCGTCATTTATCAATCGAAAGAATGACACCGTGGACGATGACGTGGACATAAATAAGGTGTTACATTTGTACTTTAATTTTATTCGGACCTATAGATATATTTCTTGTATCTAAATATTTTGTAGTCGACAATTTGTTGTGGTTGTCCGTACGATTGATCGGTACCCCGAAGATTTTGTATCCAAGTGACGAGATCAAAGGGTTTGTCGAGAGAATCAAATCGATGTTGCATTCTATGGATGATGGAGAGACAACTATGTCGGCTTACGATACAGCTTGGGTTGCACTCGTGCAAGATGTTAATGGAAGTGGTCGTCCTCAGTTTCCGTCATGTTTGGAGTGGATTGTGAACAATCAACTCCCTGATGGATCCTGGGGTGACGGTTTGATCTTTTTGGCTCATGATCGAATCATTAATACGCTGGCTTGTGTGATCGCGTTAACTTTTTGGAACGTTCATCCCAGTAAATGCCAAAAAGGTAACTTTTTCTTTATTGTAAGGCGAAGGATCGTGTGAGAAGTTGAAGTTAACGTGAGAAACGTGAAAATTGGAACTGAATTGTTAATCACTTTTAATCAAATGCCCTCCCATGAATTGTAGCTTAGAAGAGAATTGATCCGGTGCATCTCAGTGCATCTTATCTCGGTGCATCTCATCCTAATGTGCATTCATTTTTCATCCAACGGTTGATAACCACTTCTCATGATTCTCACGTTAACTTCAACTTCTCACCGTGACCCAACCCAATTGTAAGGCAAATGATCGTGTGAGAAGTTGAGGTTAACGTGAGAAGCGTGAGAAATGAATCTGAACCGTTGATCACTTTTAATCAAATGCCCTCACATGAATTGTGGCTTAGAAGGGAATTGATTCGCTGCATCTCGGTGCATCTTATATCGGTGCATCTCATCCTAATGTGCATCCATTTCTCATCCAACGGCTGATAACCACTTCTCACGCTTCTCACGTTAACCCCAACTTCTCAACGGAACCCAACCCTAAGTTGTAATACCTAAAAGTATATGAATTCAAATCATCTAGCATGAATTTTACTATAGAAATTACGGTGAATTTAATGATAAATTTCAAAAAAAATATTCATTAGCGATAATAAAATCCGTCACTAATGTCGCTTATATAGGAGTGCGATTTCTGAAAGAGAACATAAGCAAACTTGAAGACGAAAACGAAGAACATATGTTGATCGGTTTTGAAGTAGCGTTTCCTTCACTCATCGACATTGCAAGGAGACTCAACATCGAAGTCGGAGAAGATTCTCCAGTCTTGGAAGAAATCTATGCAAGACGGAACCTGAAGCTTACAAAGTTAGTACTTTATAGTTTACACAACGTAATTTTTTTTTCTTAAACTTATAGGGCATTTGATTCATGGAATCTGAAGGAATTTCATTGAATTGGAATGACAAATTTTTTTGACCAAATTTCTTGATGATGTTTCGTTCGTAGATTAAATTGATTAGAATTCCTCCAAATTCCGCGATTGAGGGATTTGATAATTCCTTGACATACGTAAAGGAATTGATATTCATTACTCGGAAAATGTAACAGGTTTTATAATTTGGTTTTAAAAAGAAATAAATAACCTTTGCATCTAATTTAACACCACCCCTACCGCCGACATCGCCGCCACCACGACTACCGTTGCCATCACCATTACCACGACCGCCGATACCACCACCACCACCGCTACCAATGCCAATTAATATTATCATTCCACCACCCCCACCTATCGTACCTACCTCAAACAACTATCACCAATGCCGCCACTGTCATCGTCACAAGTCACAGCCGTCGCCCACTATCCACCCCACCCACCCAACCCACCAACCACTGACACCTCCACGCCACTACTGTCATAGTTACAACCCCCACCACCACAAACCACCCGCCACCCACCCCACCTTCAACCCCTACCCCCACTCACCCACCAATCGTAAATACCACCACGCTACTACCGTCGCCATCACAGCCGCCACCGCCACCACCAACACAAATTAATATTTTTAGGGTATTGTATTTATATTTCAAGAAAAGAGTATGAAATTTAACAAAAGGGGTATTTTGGTCACTTATTATTATTTTATTCCACTTCTGAAGCTATATTCTGTAAACCAAACGCGTGGCCAAGTTCCATCAAATTCCATTCCAATTCCTTGAAAGTCAAAATTTTTTGATAGATTCAAATTCCACCAAATTCCAATATGCGAATCGAGCGCCCCCTTAAACGATTTGGAACGAAAAACAAATTATGATAGTTACCTACCTTTTCACTAGACAACACCAAAAACGACCGTAACATGTTTCTTTTGTGACGAAAAAGGATACCGAAGAGCATAATGCAGAAAGTGCCCACAACTTTACTTCATAGCTTGGAGGGAATGCCTGATTTGGAGTGGGAAAAACTTGTAAAACTTCAATGCAAAGATGGGTCATTCCTCTTCTCCCCATCATCCACTGCTTTTGCACTTATGCAAACTAAAGATCAAAAATGTCTTCATTATCTCACAAACATTGTCACCAAATTCAATGGTGGAGGTGTGTTTTAATTCATGGTGGTTTACATATCACTTAATTTTGTTGTTCATTCTACACAAGGAATCATGTTTCTAATAGTTATATATGTAATCTAATCTTATATATCTTTCTTCTGGTTCATGATCTTGATGTAGTGCCAACTGCCTACCCGTTGGATCTTTTCGAACATATTTGGGTTGTTGATCGCCTCCAACGCCTTGGGATTTCTCGTTATTTCAAGTCAGAGATCGACGGTTGCATTAAGTATATCTATAGGTATGCAAAAATGACGAAAGAGAGGCTAGAAATGGTATTGATCATGTTGACAGCAAACAAGTTCATATGTGAACCCGTGTGATTCACATATGAACTATGTTAGTTCATATGTGGACCTGTTGTTGTCTGTTGATTAGCTCACATGTGAACAATTTAACTGATTCACATATGAACCTACGAGTTCATATGAGAATCGGTTAATTAGTTCATATGTGAATCGGTTAATCAGTTCATATGATAGTGAATCAGTTAATTAGTTCATATATAAATCACAAAGATTCATATGTGAATCAGTTAAAAAAGAGTTCATATGTGAATTACAAGAGTTTACATATGAACTTGTCCCACGTATTTGTAAAAGTTACGAAATTGTCTATATATTTTTGGAACAACTGCCATTTTTGAGCAGTCAAAGTCGTAATTTTTGACTAGTCAAATCCATTCTTAACCGTATGAATGGTTACAATTACTTCTCTATTTCTCACACACTTAACATTTCTCATATATAGACACACATGGGAACTCTCTCTCTATAAGCGTTCTTTTAGAGAGAATGAAATGGGTTATCCATATCCTAACATGGTATCAGAGCCAAAGTTTATCACATCTAGGAACTCGACACACTCTTTATGCTTCGTTCTCGTGGGTACATTCTAGCCCCCATTTAGGGCGTGTTGGAGTCCAACATCGGATAGATACGGACCATTATTAAAGCATTAATTTATATACGTAGGAACCTTCCCTTTCTCTACGAGGACTCATTTAGAGATAATTTAAAAAAAAACGAACGAAATTTTAGGTATTGGACGAAGGACGGGATCTGTTGGGCGAGAAACACGAACGTACAAGATATTGACGACACTGCGATGGCATTTAGGCTTTTGCGAGTGCATGGTTACAAAATTTCTCCAGGTTAGTTAATTTTCATGAATGTATGTGCTCGAAAATTCAATATTTTTAGTGACGGATTCGAGATTTACGAGTGTTTTTGTGGCAGATGTGTTTCGACAATTCGAAAAAGATGGCAAATTTGTGTGTTTTGTCGGGCAATCAACACAAGCCACCACCGGAATGTTCAATTTATTACGTGCATCTCAGATGCTCTTCCCCGGAGAGAAAATCCTCGACGATGCCAAGAAGTTTTCTTATAACTACTTGAAGGAGAAACAATCGACGAACGAGCTTCTTGATAAATGGATCATCGCCAAGGACTTACCCGGCGAGGTACACGAATATATATATGTGTGTATATGTATATATACTACACAAATATGTTTATTTTGCGTGAGGAATTAACTCTTTTGCGATATATATTTGTATCACTACTATTAACTATGGAATTTTCCCTTAGAATTCCGTCGCAAAAGGGGTGATCATCACAAAACCGTCTCAAAAGTTTGTGGGTAAATTTTTGGTGAGAAATTCAAATCAAGAGATTATCAAGGGATTTTGTGGGTGATCACCACAACCACAACCACTGGTGTTTTGTGGGTGATCCGTTGGTAATCACGTATGAAAATTTGAATTACCCTAAATGATTTTTGATTTTTTTTAGATAAAATTCATGGGAAATCGACTCAAATAACCATTTTACCCAAACAAATTGGTCTCTTGGTCATTTCTCTCCCATTTTTACCAAAATGTCACTACATCCGCAATATACAAGTCCGTAATCGCGGACCTAGCTCAAAAACACACAAAAAAATACGAACCTGATTGATTTTAATTTTTTTTTTTGCGGACTTGGGTCGATTTTTTTTTTCTTTTAAGGAAAATTGATCAGATTCATAATTTTTTTTTTGTATTTTTGAGCTAGGTCTGCAATTACGGACCTGTATATGCGGAAGTAGTGACATTTATGTAAAACCGAGAGAGAAATGGCTAAGAGAACCCTTTTTTCGTGTGTGTAAAATGGCTATTTGAATCAATTTCCCAAAGTCATTTGTTTTGCACCGTATAAAACTTATAAAAAATGTAAAAAAAAATCACAAATCAACAGGTGGGATACGCGCTAGACGTGCCATGGTATGTGAGCATGCCTCGACTCGAGACAAGATGTTACTTGGATCAATACGGAGGTGAGGATGACGTTTGGATCGGAAAAACCTTATACAGGTACTACTATACTACACGATCGCGTAAACGTAAATTTATGGAAACAAAAACTTTTACCATTGTATTTCAATTTGAATGATCATATTTTTACATCCTGCAGGATGGGAAATGTTAGCAATAACACTTATCTTGAAATGGCTAAATTGGATTACAATAACTGTCTAGCAATGCATCAACTAGAATGGAACACTATGCAGCAGTAAGTTTGCTAGTTTTTATTTGAGTAAATTATATTTTTAGTCCCTATAGTTTGTTAAAAATTGAGAATTTCATCTCTATGGTTTTGAAATTTCAGTTTTCGTCCCTATAGTTTGTAATTCATTTTTATTTTCGTTCTTGAGGCCAAAACACTACTTTTAAGTATGAAGGACTAAAATATAAATGAATTATAAATCATAGGGATGAAAAAAACAATAAAAATTGAACCATAAAGATGAAAAAGGTAATGAATCATAAAACATAGGGATGAAAATAACAATTTCAAAACCATAAGGACGAAAATAGAAATTTTCAACAAACAACAGGGACTAAAAACGTAATTTACTCTTTTTTTTATAAATAATTCCAATGTTTTTATGATTTAAAATTAATGATAAAAACCTAAAACAACAGATGGTATGTGGATTTCAATATCGGACGATTTGGGATGAGCGATATCACGAGTCTTTTGGTCGCATACTACCTAGCTGCAGCCAGCGTATTCGAGCCAGAAAGGTCCAATGAGCGGATAGCGTGGGCTAAAACAACCACATTAGTCGACACCATCTCCTCGTTATTTGATTCACTACAATTCTCGATTGAGCATAGAAGGAATTTTGTCGACGAGTTCAGAAACACACCGTCGTCTCTTCGTCTTGCCAAGTGCGTTTTTTTCTCCATATTTTCGGGTTCAAAAGCATTCGCGACAGATTCACTACTAGAAAAATGAGCAAATCAAACGAAATATTACCGACAGTCGAAAGCCGTCGGCAATTACCGACGGATCCGGATATTACCGATGGATTTCCGTCGGTGATCGGTCGATGATACCAACGCCGATGATGTTTAATCCAACAGAGATTACCGACGGATTTTTCCGTCAGTGAAAGTCATTTGTTTTGTAGTGATTGTTTCATGTCGCAATAGGTTTTCTCGATTGCTAATTTTCTGTTTTGGGTAACGCAGATACGAAAAACCATGGCATGGGTTGATGGTTGCACTAAAGAGAACCCTACACGAGCTTGCGTCGGTCACACTCACGGCTCGTGGTAGAGACATCCATCCACAACTTCACCAGGCCGTAAGCTCGTTGTATCTTTGTCGATTCTTTTGTGACGGTTATAGGCTGTCGCTAATGATCATGTTTTTTTTTTCTGTTCTTTTGGAATTAGTGGGACATGTGGTTGACGAGGTGGCAAGAGGGAGTAGACGCGACAGAAGGACAAGCGGAATTGATAGTACAAACAATGAGCTTGATCGATGGTCGATGTACATTAAAGGAACTCGTAGCCCATCCTCAATACCAACGGCTTTCAACCGTCACTAATAACCTCTGTCACGAAATATCCTGTTCCCATAAGTCCAAGGTACGCACGACTACACACATTCATTTTGAAGTCAATCAAGATTTTTTCCGTTACAACCACTACTAGAACACCGGGAATCACCGACGGATATTATTGACGACACCGTTAATTTTTTAAGCGACGTTATATCGACGTTAAACGGCCTTATAGCGACAAGGCATTTTCCGACGATTATGCTGTCGGTGATACCTTTGTTTTTAGTAGTGAACAAAGTCGAGTTTATAGGTTGCCAAAAATGTAAAAGTATCTTAATAGAATACTTTATAAACTTAAAGACCAAACCTTTGTGTGTGATATCTAAAAATGTTGTAATAAGTTTATACGACGTTTTTGTGCATCTTAATAAGTTATTTAGAACACTATTGAAACAAAGTGTCCTATTAACCATTTTATATGACACTTTTATAAAAGGTACTACAAGCACATATTTTTATAGGACACTTGTTTTATAAGACACTTTTTCAAATATTGTTCTATAAGAGGTCTAATAGGACAACCACAAGGGTTGTGGCGTACTGGTTAAGACCCTGTGGGATGTGGTGGAATATCCCATCTGTCCATGATTCGAATCCAGGCGTACACAACAATTGTGGCCACTGAGATTTAATCAGGGCTGATGTCTTACAGTATAATTTGTCAAGAAATTAGTCTAGGTATAGCTTATAACACCCTTCCAAAAAAAAAGGTCTAATAGGACATTTTGTTTTAAAAGTTTTCTAAAAAGCTTTTTAAAACACTAAAAATGTCGTATAAACTTATTACAACATATTTAGATAGGACACACAAGTATTTATTCCAATAAACTTAAGTCGTATAAAGTATGACACTCGGATATTTTTAATTAGTGTATTGTCAACTCCGATTTTATTGTAATATTCGTTGTTTATTCAATTGACATGAGAAAATCTTTCTATACCGTTAGGAGAACCCTGGCACATGCTTCAACGGTGAAACTATGTACGCAACGATAGAGTGCAGAATGCAAGAATTAGTGCAACTCGTACTCAGCTACTCACCCGATGATGATCTTGATCAGGATTTTAAGCAAACGTTCCTAACCGTTGCGAAAACTTTCTTCTACAAGGCCTACTACGATCCAATGACCATAAATTCCCATATCTCCAAAGTATTGTTCGAAAATGTAATTTAGAAACACTGATTATAAGCTTTATCGTCGAGAGGGAAACAACCCATGGCGTACTCCGGTATTAACCCGTCCTTCAATGTCAATGCCATACATCCCATATTGCCATTCTAATACAGTATTACATCTGATCAATGTTCTAAGAAACTCGCCGCACATCCGTCATGGCGTGCCATGGTACCAAGGCTTGTGTCTCACGCCACGTTAAGCCCGTGGCACGCCCTGGCTTAATGCACAATTTCGTAATGCAATATTTGATTTTTCTTTACGATTTTAATGTCTTATTTGCAAGTTTTTTAATATATATCATAATTTAACTTGCTTATTACTATTGACTCATTGAGTAACACTACAAAATGTATGTTTTTTTTATATATAATGATATATATGAATTAGAAAAATGACGCCATAAGTCACGTCTTGAAAACGCCATGGCTTCGTCATGACTCCTAAGGCTTGAGGCTTGGCCTTGTCGTCACGCTACGCCTCATGCCATTTAGAACCTTGCTTTTGATTATTTGTGTTATCTTGTATGTCTTATTTATATATATAAATGTATGGTTATTGTTCGCGGCATTTCGTGTTCACACCTTTTTAAAATGCAAGAAAATAGATCTCGACGCAAGTATACATCTTAATCTACTGCCGTCTGTTAACAAGTAATAATGGTACAAAGTACCGAATATCGATCCCACAGGGAAGCGTGGAAAAGTTCTCCTCGAAAGTCGGGTCTGTAAAAGCGAGTTTTAGATGGCGAATTCGAAAACAATATTTTTGATTGGGAGTTTTGATTAACACTACTGAACAATTAATTAAAAAGAAGCACACAGTACAATGCTTTGTTGGGATAAGATTAATAATTGGAAATGATGAGATCGCATTCCGTTGTTATCTTAAAGTCGATATTTTATGTAACTTAAAATAAGCCAGCATACAATAAACCAGTTGTCAATTGATTAATTGCAGTTCACCATAAAATATAACCCTAATTCAAATAACGTCGGACAATCATGCGATACGATACACCGTTTTAACTTTTGATTAGTCTCGGTCCCAACTTAACTTCATACAGATTGTAAATATACAGAAACGGAAATGTAAATTTTAACTAAGGTTGGAGACGGTTGGTATTTTCAAACACTCAACGATAGAAACCGTAGGAGTATTGTGCCAACAACGTGTCCTTGGACAGAAATAGTTAACTAAAGGAGACGGTTGGCGTTTTCAAACACTCAACGATGGAAATCGTAGGAATGTTGTGCCAACAGCGTGTCCTTAGACATGATATGTAATTACTTGAAATATAAGACTGAAAATAAATGACGTGAATTAAATTGCAGAATTAAATTAACAGAAAGTAATAGACTGAAATGAAAGTGCAGAAAATAAAATTGCAGAAACTAAATTGCGAGAATTAAAGTACGTTAAAATAATAACGTAAAGGAAAATGAGAATTATAAAATTAAGACATGATTGAAAATGGTGAAGGAAAATCTTGTTTCAAATGTGAAATTCGAACTTGAAGGTTTCGTGATGTTTTAACGACGTAAATGAGACTAACTAACGTGCGATTGATTTTTATAAAGTTGGAAACATAAAACGGATTTAATAAACTACAACAAACCGTGAACCAACAAAAGTTGGGAATCCGAAATTATTTTCCGGACTTCCGGTTTGTAATAGAATTAAAGCCGTAATGAGACCAAAATAAAAACCAAACCGTATCGAACGGACGAGATTCTTGGATTGTAACGAGAACACGTGAAACTAACGCAAAATGATCACGAGATATCGTAACTTGGAAATGAGAATGACTTATATTTATATAATTAGGAACCAAATTGAATCATGAGTCAATGTTTCAACCAAACACTAATGGCTCAAATCTTCAATTCTTAATACAAAAGGTGGTGGAAGGAAGCTATAGAAATGTCTAGGTTCAATGTACCTAGAACATTTCTATCTAAAAGAAGGCATACGTATGGAAGGCTCAAGAGAGGAAGCAAGTATTAGATGATGTTATGTGCTATCCTTACACTAACTAAGCACATACTTATATAGCCATACTAAACCTTGGGGCCCAAGTTTGCAAATGGGGGCCCAAGGTAGTAGGAAGACATTAGCCCAAAACATTTGATCATCCAACAAAAACAAATTGCATAATTGGCCCAAGGTAGTCATAACAAAAGCCCGGTCCACAATCTTCAATGAAAATCGAGCCCGATCAAAAACCGTAGAGTTGGTCCAAAAAGGAGAAGTCCGTCTTCGTTTGCGCGTCACCTCGTAAAGTTGACTTCTCACGGCCTATGCTTTGATCCTAAAAATAAAACGCATAAAAACATGAGATTCGTGCAATGCTTATTAAAATTTAACCACTAAAAACGACCAACTACACTAATCATTTATTTTAGACAATAAGCACTAAAAATAAGCAAAATGACTCAATGGGGAAATAAAAATTTACTCAAGGTTATAAAAACGAGTTAAAAATAGGGTAAATAAAATTATCCTATCAGTTATCGTAAAAATAAACGAATTATTACCCATATTACAATATTGTAACGTCTAATTATGAATCTGAACCACAAAAAGGTTAGAAATGCAAAAATCACTGATTAATTATTGTATTCATATTATGGAACAACTAGAAGTGTACTCGCGCAATGCAGCTAGATACATCACGATTTTAATGTTTCATTTTATTTTCTGTTTTTTGTCGACTTACATTACAATTTTTGATGGTTGTGAGAGAGTGATAATGATTTTTTTTATATAAATTTGTTTAATTTAGACTTAATAATATAATGTAATTTATTTTGGTTTAATAATATAATTTTTTATAAAATATTCTGTAAGATTTTTTAATTATATTTTAGATTTTTTATATCTAAAATATACCGAGAGTTGTTTTAGGGGAGTTAAAGTGGGAAATGATTTTAGGAGAGTTAAAATGGTTAGAGATAATGATTGAAAATTAATGAATAGCATTAAATGTAGTACATACAGCTTTTATGGTTGTTTTTTAAGTAATTAGCATTAAATAGCAGTACATTAAGCTTTAAGACTTGTTTTTAAGAGTTTTTTATGTCATTTTTATAATATAGTATAGATACATATGAATATATAATGTTGTTTTACAATGTTAAATAAAAAAAACTAAAAAATAGATATTTTTGCTCAAAATAGATATAAAAAATAATCACATTGATAGTAAAAACAATCACATAGTGAAACAAAACTATATTTTTACATGCATTGTCTATAAGGTTGCGTTTGGTACGCAGACTGGATGGGATAGGACGGGACGAAACAGAATGGGACGGGACTAACTGTCTGTCCCACGTTTAGTTTAGGTTTAAAATCATATGTTTGAAAAAGGGTAATATTGTAATCTTACATTTAGTCCCATGTTGTTCCACCTATTTTGGTGGAACTAAAAAACTTAAGTTTTGTTCCATGAAATCTGATTTTTGTCCCATGTTGTCCCATGTGATTTTTGTCCCATGGCATATCAAACATGGGACTATTTTTTTTGTCTCGTCCTGTCCCATCCAGCCTGCGTACTAAACGCACCCTAAGGGTGCGTTTGGTTTGCAGACTGGGTGGGACAGGACGAGACAAAAATTCACTGTCCCATGTTTGGCGTGACATGGGACAGGACAAAAGTTCACTGTCCCATGTGTGGCGCAACATGGGACAGGGACAGGGACAAAGACTGGGCAGTGTAGGACAAAATGAGACAAAAAAGGGGTATTTTCTTGTTCCACCAAAATAGGTGGAACAACATGGGACAGAAACTAAAAATCACTGATTTACCGTAATTTGATATATAATCATAATATGGTATTAGTCTTAAGGGTCACCACTACCCATCGTTGCTACTACCACCATCGGCGGCCACTAGTAGCCACCGCTAACCACCGTCGGCCACCTCTACCTATTTCTCCACCATAACAACCTCCTCCACCACCTCCACAACCATCGGTCATCGCCACCACCACTACCATCGTCGACCACCTCCACTAACACCGATCACCACCACCTATTGTCGCCACCACCATCGACGACCACCGGTAGCTACCACCAACCATCGTCGACCACTTCCACCTCTTCCTTTACTACTACAACAACTTCCTCCACCACTTCCACAACCACCACCCATCGCCTCCTCCACCAATCACCACCAGCCATTGCCGCCGCCGTCACCGACGCTCACCGCTAACCACTGTGGCTGGCTGCCACCACTATCGCTCGCCGTCAACCATCGTTGGTAACCTTGGTCTCTTCCTCCACTACAATAACCTTAATTTCCACTGTGCACCGCCACCACCACTACCTCTATTACTATCTTTCACCTTCTTCACAACTATCGTCTTTCACCGGCCACCCATCGTCTTTTATCTTTACTCGTTGCTGCAACTATGCATCCGTCAATTCATTAAGACCTTCCAAATTGAATCAACTATTATATTTTTTTATATGAATCCTATTTTTTCGAACTACCATCAATTATTTCAGATTCTTCATTAAAATTTCCTACTATTGTTTTTGTATGTATTTATATGTATGAAAATTGTGTAAAAAAATTAATAATGTTTTTTAATTAAATTATTTAAGAATATTCTTTATTTGTGTTATTTATAACTATTATATGACATATAAAATTGAGTGAATTGTGGATTTGGTCCATGTGGTTTTGTGATTTCTTTGACTATGGTCCTCATACTATGTTTATTGTGGATATAGTTCCTGTGGTATGCAATATATTGTGGCTATGGTCCCTAAACACTAACACCATTAACTTTAAGGGTTAAAGGCATCATGTGTCTTGCACACTTTGGGCATAATAGTCAATTTACTTTCAACTTTCAATTTAACCTATACACTTTTAAAACAAAGAATATTAAATTATGGATTTGGTCTCTATGCATCACTCATCATGTTTAAAATCCATTTATCATCTCTCTTAATTTTTTTTCATCCAATCTTCATTATCAAAGTACAAGAAAAAATAATTTATTAAAATTCAAAACAAATTACTTGCATTTAAAAATAACAATTGTTTAAAACCAACACTACATCCTAAAAAAGACAACATATCAAAATAACAAATGTTTGAAACTAACATTACATCCCAAAAAAGACAACCCACCAAAATAACAATTGTTTTATATCAACATTAAATCCCGAAAAAGTAAACTCATCAAAATAACAATTGTTTAATATCAACATAAAAACTCGAAAACAACAACCCATCAAAAACAATTGTCGTTTTTGATGGGTTGTCTTTTTGATTGGTTGTCTATTAAACATATTATACAATGGATGAACATAACAAAAACAATTAAAAAGATAGAAATTAATAAATAAAATAACAAAAAGTGGCATAACGGGTATAATAGAGATAAAAACTCTCATTACATATTCATTATCAACAAAATGCTACATATCTATACTATATTATAAAGATGACATAAAAAACTCTTAAAAACAAGTCTTAAAGCTTAATGTACTGCTATTTAATGCTAATTACTTAAAAAACAACCATTAAAGCTGTGTGTACTACATTTAATGTTATTTATTAATTTTCAATCATTATCTCTAACAATTTTAACTCTCCTAAAATAATTTCCCAATTTAACTCCCCTAAAATAACTCTCAGCAAAATTAAATATATTAAAGTTGTATGTACTACATTTAATGTTATTTATTAATTTTCAACCAGTATCTCTAACCATTTTAACTCTCCTAAAATCATTTCCCAATTTAACTCCCTAAAATAACTCTCAGCATAATTAAATATATAATAAAAATCAAATTTTAAATATAAAATTATAAAATATAATTAAAAAATCTAACAAAATATTTTATAAAAAAATTATATTATTAAACCAAAATAAATTACATTATATTATTAAGTCTAAATTAAATAAATCATTATCACTCTCTCACAACCGACCAAAATCGTAATGTAAATCGACAAAAAATAAAAAATAAAATGAAACATTAAAATCGTGATGTATCTAACGGCATTGCGCGAATACACTTCTAGTGTACTAATAAAGATAAAAACTCATTACATGTTAGAATTATCAAAAAGGTTAATCAATCAATAAGAATTCTTTTATGAAATCACATAACTTAAAATTATATTCAATTTAATGCATCTTTAACCAACTCTAAAAAAATGTGAATTTTATGATATTATAGAAACCTGTTGAAATGCTTAGGGAGAATATAATATGAAATTATATGTGCTAATGAAGCAAAGTTGAGGAGAGGTGTGTGAAAATATGGGCAAAAAAGTAGTAGTTACCTGCCTGCTGCCTTTGAATGAGAAACTTCTTGCCTAATAATGAAAATTACAATTGTTAAATTTTATGGGTTGTCTTTTGTAAGATATTATGTTAATATCAAACAATTGTTATTTTGATAGGTTTACTTTCCGGGATGTAATGTTGATATAAAACTAAGGGTGAACAAAACACGACCGTACCCGAAAAATCCGAAAAACTGAATCGAAAAAGCCCCGAACAACCCGATCGTACCCGATACCTGAAGTCCGAAATTTAGGTCGGGTAGGGTCTTAATCTCCGTCACCCAATCCGACCCGAAACCCGAATTTTTATTAACTAAATATAAATACTATTTTTTAATTAATTTTCCTAAAAATACCTAATCATATTTTTTTTCATGTTCAATCCTATTATGTAATCTAATCTGTACTACTCTTATATTTATGTATGCTAAATGTGGAAAACTTGAATTGCAAAAACAATACATGAGAATGGAGATGAGGCGTTGGTGTTTTTTTGTGAAATGCTAAAGTAAGGTGCCAAGCCCAATGTATTAACTTTTATTGGGAGTTATTTTTATGGTGGAAAAAGAAAAAAAAATGGATTAATCCAAAATCCGATCCATTCAAACCCGAAACCCGACTAGGTCTGACACCCAAAACCTGATTCACCCGATTACAAAATTCGGGGCTTCCATTTCCTACCCGAAACCCTATCGGGTTTTTCATTTTCCCCTCCGATCCAACCCATGCTCACCCCTATATAAAACAATTGTCATTTTAATGGGTTGTTTTTTTTAGATGTAATGTTGGTTTCAAACAATTTTTATTTTGATAGGTTGCCTTTTTTAGGATGTAGTGTTGATTTTAAACAATTGTTATTTTTAAATGCAAGTAATTTGTTTTAAACTTTAACAAATTAGTTTTTCTTCTAGTTTGACAATGAAGATTGGATGAAAAAAAATTAAGAGAGATGATAAATGGATTTTAAACATGATGAGTGATGCATAGGGACCAAATCCACAATTTAATATTTTTTGTTTTAAAAGTGTATAGGTTAAATTGAAAGTTGAAAGTAAATTGACTATTATGCCCATAGTGTGCAAGGCACATGATGCCTTTAACCCTTAAAGTTAATGGTGTTAGTGTTTAGGGACCATAGCCACAATATATTGCATACCACATGGACTATATCCACAATAAACATAGTATAAGGACCATAGTCAAAGAAATCACAAAACCACAGTGACCAAATCCACAATTCACTCTATAAAATTATCAAACAACTTTTAGGAAAACTTGTCCAGTCCTGTCCTATCCAGTCCTAGTCGTACCAAACACAAGACATCCATTTGTCTTGTCCAGTCCTGTCCTGTCCTAGTCTCTTGTCCTGTCCAGTTCTGTTCTGTCCAGTCTCGTCCAATCAGAGGCGGAACATAGTGGTAACAATTGGGGGCCAAGGCCCTGCGCTTTTTCTCACATGAAGCAGCGGGTATCAGGTCTCCAAGGGTAATTTTGTTTTTTTTTTTCTTGAATTGCCCCCCCCCACTCCAGGCTCCAGCGGTCCAATTGAGTTTGAGTCCGGTCCATCCATATGTATTGAGTTTCTCTCTCAAACTCAATCCGTCAATTGGCAATCGGTGGCACAGCCACGGGTCACAACGTCAATACATAAGTGTAAGCATCCATCCTCCATTAACAATATCTAGAGAGAGAAACATAAGGTAAACCTAACTATGGAGTTTTGCCGGACGGTAGGTATGGTGGTGATTAAAGAAGGGAATTTAGTGGCTGTTGTGTGGGCCATTTTAGGCTACTTTTTACTTTTTAGATAAAAAAACTTTTTAGATAAAAAGAGAGATAGAATAGAGTTTGTAAAAAATACATGAGATGTTTTAAATATATAAATATATATATATATATATATATATATAAAAATAAAAGAGACTAAGGGGGTGTTAGAGATTGCTTATTTAAAACAACTTATACTTATTTTAAAAAGTGTTTATCAACTTATGCAGTGTCAAACAAGAGTTTTTAAAAAAATGTTTGGATTAGTTTATTGTGGTATCAAAATGTAAGAAGTTAATAAGTTGTTATTTAAAGGTGTTTGAGATTGCTTATACATATAAAAAACCAAAAAAGACAGAAACACTTTTCAAATAAGTTGATAAGTTAAAACCAAACGATTTATAAAAAACTCATTTTCAGCGGTTTGACACCGCTATAAGCCCTTTTAATTTTTCTCCATCCAAACACTAGAAAATGTTTATCTCCGATGCCACACCGCAATAAGCTAAAAAGCACTTCAAATAAGCAATCCCAAACACCCCCTAAGTCCGGGCATGGACGGACCTACAGTGGTACCAACGATGACACGTGACACCGTATTGTTTTTCCGCCGTAAGGTAAAAAAATTTAGCTTTGTGAAAAGTGCAATCGTATCGTTTTAGAAGGTGAACCGTATTATTTTAGAAGTGCAACTGTATCTTATGATCAGCCAAAAACAAAAAAACTAATGAATTCAACCAAAAAAAACTCTTGAAATCAACCGAAAAAATCTATTGAAATCGATAAAAAAAAAACTTAAAAATCTTTGAATTAAGCAAAAAAACTTCAAAAATCCCTCGAAACTGTCGAGTACTCGAGTTAGGCTAAAAACACATTGGACAATATTAAATGTCGGTAAAAAGTCGGAGACAAGTCAATAAAAAACGTATGAAAATTATGGTGCAACCGTGTGAAAAAATTTCTCGATCCGTCCCTAAGTCCGACCCCTGCTGTTAAAAGGGTTGTGTTCCGCTCTGCGTCCAATCTTGTCTGCGTACCAAACGCTACCTAAAAGAACCTTATGGTTCTCATTTTAAGTATATTATTTATTTAATTTCTTCTCAAAGAGCTTTATGACCACATGAATCCATTGGCCTGCGGCAATTAAGTGCGGCAATTAAGTCAGGCCTGCGGCAATTAAGTCAATGGTTTGAAGTGTAGAAAATTCAAAGTTGTTGTTTATCATACGTTTTTTTTTAAGGGAAATTGACCCAAATGGTCAAATCACGAAAAGGGATTGGCCTCTTAGCCAAATCTCTCCCCGGTTTACTGAAATAGCCCTAAGGGCGCAATGGAGACCATGGGCGTAATGGAGTCCGGGCGCAATGGAGTCCGGGGGTACGTGTCAAGCCCAGGTGTTGCCTATTATTGAAAACAAGTCATTTTTTTACTGAAAACAAGTAGGGGCGCAATTGCGCCCGGACTCCATTGTGCCCCATGGTCTCCATTGCGCCCTTAGGGCTATTTCAGTAAACCGGGGAGAGATTTGGCTAAGAGTCCAATCCCTCTTCGTGATTTGGCCATTTGGGTCAATTTCCCTTTTTTTTAAGCGGCAAAATTTTATAAAACTAGCAAGAAGCTAGAAAAAAGAAACAATTACATCGAAGTAATGATAAGGAAAGAATTAGTAAGCCAACCTACCTAATTAATAGACAAATTGCTACTTCTATGATTAACCCAAAAGTAAACACGAGTTATAATGTTCTCAAAAAACACCGCCTTCCTTGGCTTCGGGTTGCCAAAGAGAATATCATTCCGAAACACCCATATAGACCATAAAGTGGTAAGCGTAACAGTCTCAAAACACAAAAACACCTCCCTCTTCAACTGAATTGAGTCGATCCAAGATATCCAATCTGAATAAGTATAGAGATTTGGGATATCCATACGCCACCAACGACCGATAAGAGCACATAAGTCTTTAGCGGGAGGACATGAAAAGAAAAGATGATTGCAGTCCTCCACTCTTATATCACAATTAAGACATAAAAGAGACGAAACATCGATACCTCTTTTATTCAAAAGAATACTTTACTAGTCAATGGATTCATGTGGCCATACGTTTATCGGGAAAGTGTCCATGTCTTCCCATAAGTTGTATTATTAGTCAATAGATTCATGTGGCCATAAGCTCCTTGGGAAGAAAATAAACAATTTACGTAAATATATGAATTTTCTTTTATTATAACCTTCAAAATATGTTTATACATTTAACCGTTTTCATAATATATATTACAATGTATTTTTGATAACTAATTGTATTTTTTTATATCTATACTATATAATGAAAATTCTAAAACGGTTATTGTACAAACTATTGTACAATTACATTTACCATCCTTAATCTTTTGTACAATAACATTTACTATCCTTATAATGTTACATTTACCACCCTCACAATTACTTATTTAATTTATTTTATATCCCTTACTTTTTCATTTTCATTTTACACCGTTATCATATTAACACAAATAATCGTATATGAACAAAAATGCAATGAAAAAATACGTTTCTTTTTTTTATAAATTATACCATTATATTCGTCTCGTCAATACCTTCAAAACGAGCCAAATATTGAATATTTTTTAATTTAACCGTAATATTAAATATAAGAATTTATACTATATAATGAAAAAACTAAAACGGTTATTGTACAAACTTTTGTACAATTACATTTACCACCCTTACAATGTTACATTTATCATCCTTATAATTACTTATTTAATTTACTTTATATCCCTTATTTTTTTCATTTTTCATTTTACACCATTATCATATTAACACAAATAATTATATATTAACAAAAATGTAATGAAAAAAATACGTTCATTTTTCTACAAATTATATCATTATAAGCGTCTCCTCAATATTTTCAAAACGAGCCCAATATTGAATATTTTTTAATTTAACCGTACTATTAAATATCATGAATATCTACGAAATAATTTGTTTTTCTGTCCATACGTTTTTTTCCACCGTTAGCACGTTAAAAATACATAATCGTAAAATACGTTTCATTCTTATTATAAATAATATCATTATAATTTTTTTCGTCAATAATTGTAATATAAACTAATTATTGAATATCTTTATGGGTTTAGGTTTCATAAGTTGTGATTCTTAGGTCATGGTTGATTATTGATGAAATGTATATAAAGAAATAACATTAATTGTTCGTTCTTTACTTACATTCCGCTGCATCGCGCGGGTATATACCTAGTTTATATATGAAAAGAATACTTTATCAACTATTGGATTTAAAAAGTAGTTACATATCTCAAATGAGAACTATAGATATTTTTAAAACTTGGGAACCAACTATTTCATAATATTATTTAGAGTAAAATACACTTTTGGTCCCTGTAGTTGTTACTTACTATCAACTCTAGTCCCTCTTTTATACTAATTACAGTTTTGATCACTGTGATTAATTACAGTTTTGCTTCACTTTTGGTTCTTCAAACTAACTCTTGTTAAAAAGGTTTGTTTACTAAGGGGCTTTTTGTTCTTTTTAATAATTTTGTTTTTTATTCATTTTAGAGTAAATTATGGATTTGGTCCCTCAGGTTTGGGCGTTTGTTACGGAATGGGTCATTTAACTTCAAAAATTACATGATGACCTCACACTATGCATTTTGTTATGGATTTGGTCCCTCGAGCCAACGGCCGTCTATTCCTCCGTTAACCACGAGGGTATTATGATTATTTTTATATTTTTTATTTCTTTTAACATTTTTTAAACAAGAAGAACCAATTCCGTAAAATGAAACTCATGTTTTTGTTGAATGTTCATCTTCTACATGATGAACATTATGAACACCAAGAACAAACCCAAATCAAGCTCATTGATAAAACCAAAAACCTAAATATTATTATTATTCAAACACCTAAATCAAACCCAAATTTAAAAAAGCTAAATAAATCTCAGATTTAAACATAATCAAACCCACTTAAAAGAGGTGAGAGAGAAGAGAGAGAAAGAGATATTGAATATTCATCTTCTATATGATGAATACCAAGAACACCAAGTTTAAAAACCCAAATCAAACTCATATTAAAAAACTAAAAACCCAAATCAAACTCATATTAAAAAACTAAAAACCTAAATCAAACACATATTAAAAAACCAAAAACATAAATCAAACCCAAATTTAAAAAACCTAAATCAAACCTAGATTTATAAATCAAAAACCTAAATCAAACTCATATCCAATAACCAAAATTAAACCCACTTAAAAGAGAAGAGAGATGAAGAGAGAGAGACAGAGAGAGCTCCGCAGACCGGGCTTCGTCGGAGAAGACCACCTCGCCGGAGCCTCGACGGAGAAGACGAAGTCGCCGGAGGGGTTTTCGAAGAGCGATAGAGATAAATCGATCTCTTCTCTCTTTATATATATATATATATATATATATATATATATATATATATAGTGGAAGGATATTTTGCAACCCTGAAAAAGGTTGCAACCCTTGCAACCCACATCTTAACCGTTGGATTCATGATCGACGATTATTTTATTTTTATTTTTCTGTTTTTTTTAATTAAAAATATTGGGCCCCATATCTATTGTAACCGCCGATCATGAATCCAACGGTTAAGATGTGGGTTGCAAGGGTTGCAACCTTTTATTAGGGTTGCAAAATATCCAACCCCTATATATATATATATATATATATATATATATATATATTTTGAGATATGTCTTTAATTTGGGTTTTGGATTTTGAAATCTAGATTTGATCTAGGTTTTTAGACTTGGTATGATTTGGGTTTTTTTAATTTGGGTTTGATTTAGGATTTTGGTCTTTGAATATGGGTTTGATTTAGGATTTTGGTCTTTGAATATGGGTTTGATTTAGGATTTTTGATTGTTGACATGAGTTTGATTTGAGTTTTTTGAATCTTGGTGTTCTTGAGGTAGGGGATGAGTATTCAAGTAAAGTAATAAAAAAATGGAAAAATAAATAAAATAAGTAAATTGACCATAATACCCCTCCTGCTTAACGGAGGAAATAGACGACTGTTGACTCGAGGGACCAAATCCATAACAAAATTATACCCGGAGGGACCAAATCCACAACAAGATGCATAGTGGGAGGGTCATTATGTAATTTTTGAAGTTAAATGACCCATTCCATAACAAACGCCAAACCTGAGGGACCAAATCCGTAATTTACTCTTTATTTTATTCATTTTCAATAAGTAGTTTTTTTTTCTTTTACTTTTTTTGTAAATTGTCCCACCCCACCACATGTGTTTGGGGTTTGGGGCAAAGTGTTTGCAGGAGATGGAGTTGTTCATCAGGAAACTCGCCGAACTAGAAGGTTGTTGGGGGGAGGTAGGGGCTGGGTTATTTCATATTTGGAGACTATAACAAATAGGGTGGAGGATTAGGTTTTGTCAAAACTGGGTTATATATTTGGAGGTGATAACAAACAGGGTTTGGCGGGGGGGGGGGGGGGGGGGGGAGCAATTCCGACGGATTAACTCCAGGGGAAGAAGAAGAGGGGATTTCGACGGAGAATTGGAAACGGTGGTTGGAGAGGTAGGGAACGATGAGGATATGGGGTCCTTGAAGATGAGATGTGGGGTGGTGGGTCAAGTGGGTGTATATATATAAATATTATTATAAAATAATAATAATAATAATAATATAATAATACATTTATTTAAAATTTTTAAATATAAATCAAAAAATATTAAAAAGACTAAAAAGCCCCTTAGTTAACGGACCTTTTTAACACGAGTTAGTTTGAAGGACCAAAAGTGAAGCAAAAGGGCAATCATAGTGATCAAAACTGCAATTAATACAAAAGAGGGAGTAAAGTTGATAGTAAGTGACAACCCATGGAGCAAAAGTGTAATATAATCTATTATTTAATTATGATAAATGACAATAAAGGTTATTCATCATAAACATCAAGCATTTTCATAATTCATAATACCATATATATTGTAATTTCCTAAAATCTGTTGACTCAATAACTTACAAATCATTTTAAAACTATGACAAAAATTATAGATCATTGGTATAACTTTGAACTTATAAAGAATTTACAAATCTATTTCTCTTTTCATGTGAGACGTATTGTTACAGATATCATGTATTTTAATTATAAATAATTTTCGTTATTCTAGGTTATTTATAATAAATAATACATGAAGTAGTTATTTCCTTTCTAAAAATATTATATATATATATATATATATATATATATATATAATGAATTGTTCAAACGAGAACACCTTCATTTTAATGCTAGAACAATTTTTTTACTATAGTTCATCACATATAATACACATGTGATACTAAATCAGAGATGTGGATGATGTTTTGCGCGACCTAGATTGCGGGCCAAGTCACCTGTAGGCCACTAGGCCCCCTCACGTGTATTATCACATGTAATAAGGGTGTTCTTGACGCAATACTATAATCCATCAAACGTGATACTAAATCAAGACGCTAACGACCGTTGGGGAGACCTAAGGCGCAGGTAAGTCCTCCACACACTACCAAATCTCCCTTACATGTATTATCACATGTGATAAGGGTGTTCTCACATTTTTGTAAAATGGAAGTGTTCTCGTTTGAACCTCCGCGTGCGTGCACACACACACACACATATGTGTGTGTGTGTATATATATAGTCGGGTTCAAACGAGAACATCACCTATTTAAAAGAATACGAGAACTAACAAAATCATTAGTGATTTTACATTAACACATGAAAAAAGGACTTTGGCTGCGGCTTCAGGTCTACGTAGCTTTTTTGCGCGTTATGTAAAATCATTAATGATTTTGTTAGTTCTCGTGTTCTTTTAATTAAATAGTTATTGTTCTCGTTTGATCCTCCTCTCTCTCTCTCTATATATATGTGGGTGTGTAAAAGATTATAAATTGCTACAAGTAGGGGGCATACTTCTTCACGGCAAAAACTAGGATAAACAAGAAGTAGCCCTTCAATATCAATCACCATGAAACCGTTGATCTTCTCTCCGACCACCACCACCTTCCTCCTCCACTCCTCTCCTCATCTTCCCTCAACAGGTATCTCTTCCCTCTCTCTCATTTCTTCTTAATTATATATGTCTATTAATTTATTATATATACACTTAGTACATGATTAAATGTTGGAATATGATCTTTATTAATTAACAATGTTAGGGTTTCGAAAGTTACACCACATACAAGGGAGGTCTATGATACCTTTAATTTGTCCGTCATATTATTAGGCATGAAAATAAGACCCGCCCCATTGGGGAAGCCGGTGTACCCGCTCCGACGGGGATGGGGATTCCTCGCAAAACCGGGGATCGGGGATGGGGACGGGGATCCTCGAAAGTTAAAAATCGGGGATGGGGACAGGGAAGGGTAACGTGGTCCCCGCCCCGCCCCGTCCCCGCATATTAAATTTATTATATAATTATTACTAAATATTATGTATATTTATTAATAAATTTATTGTATATCTATTTTTAAATATATTATCTATAAAGATTTAGATGTATCTTTCAGATTTAGACATGATATTTTGATCTTTTTGTTACGTTTCTTTTACTTGTCTTACTTTTTTAGTTTTTTAGATAAAAACCATGGAGAGCCGGAAGCGTTTGATCAAATAATTACGTATGATGTTGTGATTGCGTTCACATGAATATTTGATAGTTCATAATTTTTTTTTTTTGGAAATATGTGAGATTTAGACATGGACCATTATCGATCGAGTATATATAGTGCTCAACACATTTCATTTAAAATATATCACATAAATGGGGAAAATCCCCGATTACCCGTTGGGGATCCCCGTTCCCCGTTGGAGACGGGGATGGGGATGTGATCATATTCCCCGCTGGGGACGGGGATGGGGATGGGATGGAAATTGGGATCGGGGACGGGGACAGGGATTGAGGTCACCGCCTCATCCCCACCCCATTTCCATGCCTACATATTATAAAAGGTTTCTACGACTTTTACGGTGCTAACTTTGAAATTTGAAATTTAAAATCAATTAAAATCTTGAGCTAAATAACTTCAAACTCAATAGTGAGTCATTGTTATATATTTAATTAAAGTAATGGGGTTAAATTAGGGGTGTAAATAGGTCAGGTTGGGTTGGGTTCGGGTTCAACCCATTTATTAATTGGGTTGAAAATCTCAACCCAACCCAACCTGTTTAATTAAATGGGTTGAGATTTTCAACCCAATCCAACTTGTTGGGTTGATGGGTTGGTAGCGGGTTGACCTGTTTATAATTATCTCAACCCAACCTGTTAAATAAATGGGTTGAACATGGGTTGACCCATTTAATTTTAAAATTGTAAATGAAATAAAAATTCTTAAACTACTTCATTTCACGACAAATACACAACGAAAAAGTCAAATAAATTGTTCGAAGTTTAATAATACAAAACCATAAAGTAAAATAAATAGTTCAAAGTTTCCCACAACCACAAAATTAAATAAATAATAGTTCCAAAAAAGTTTTTAAGTAACTTGAAGATTATAAATATATATAAGTAACAATGGAACTGAAGTCGATCAAGTTAAGATTACAAGTTTACCGTGAACAATTGAACTGAACTCGTCGTGGAATGCTCGTCGTGAAGCCGTGGAACAGAAGGAGAGATGAGTCGTCGTGGAACAAAGGGAGAGGAGAGGAGTCACCGGTGAAGGGGGAGGAAGATCTACGCGCTGACGGCGTATAAGGGAAGAGGGAGGAGAGGAGGCTAGAGGCGTATGGCGTTTCAAATTAGGAATAAGATTTACTGATTTAGTCAATTAGGGTTTTCAACTTTCAAATTTCAATATAGAAATTATTTTTGTAATCTTTAAGAATTATATTAATTGTATTAAATATGGATTAATAATTAAAAATAAAATATTAGGTAATATTATAAATGGGTTAGAAACAGGTTGTAAATGAGTTAGAAACAAGTTATAAATGAGTCGAAATCAGGTTGTAAATGAGTCGAAATCAGGTTAAAAATTTCAACCCAACCAAAACCCATCCCCATCCCCGTCCCCAGCAGGGAATATGATCACATCCCCATCCCCGTCCCTAACGGGGAACGGGGATCCCCAACGGGGAACGGGGATCCCCAACGGGTAATCGGGGATTTTCCCCATTTATGTGATATATTTTAAATGAAATGTGTTGAGCACTATATATACTCGATCGATAATGGTCCATGTCTAAATCTCACATATTTCAAAAAAAAAAAAATTATGAACTATCAAATATTCATGTGAACGCAATCACAACATCATACGTAATTATTTGATCAAACGCTTCCGGCTCTCCATGGTTTTTATCTAAAAAACTAAAAAAGTAAGACAAGTAAAAGAAACGTAACAAAAAGATCAAAATATCATGTCTAAATTTGAAAGATACATCTAAATCTTTATAGATAATATATTTAAAAATAGATATACAATAAATTTATTAATAAATATACATAATATTTAGTAATAATTATATAATAAATTTAATATGCGGGGACGGGGCGGGGCGGGGACCACGTTACCCTTCCCTGTCCCCATCCCCGATTTTTAACTTTCGGGGATCCCCGTCCCGATCCCCGATTTTGCGGGGAATCCCCATCCCCGTCGGGACGGGTACACCGGGTTCCCCAATGGGTACACCGGGTTCCCCAATGGGGCGGGTCTTATTTCCATGCCTAATACCAACTAATAAATAAATTCACTTCAATATTGTTAAGTTATTCTACAAAAAAAAAATTCAAAATTTATAATATTTTCTAAAATGATTATTACAAGGTCCAAATCCATCCTATTGAAAAAAATTATAAACTTTAAATAATAAAGACCTGGAATAGATTTTTTTTGATTAAAAACCCCAAAATATTGATGTCACTAGGAACCATATATATAAAAATCAATTTTAAGGTATATAAATCAGTTATCTAAATCTATTAAAATAAACTTTTTGAAAATACGTTAATTACTTAACATTAAAATGAGACAAATTATGTTATATTTTTGAATTTATATAATTGTATGTAAGATAAAATCAATTAATATTCAATATATTTTTCTATTTTCAGGCAATGCTATCAATTTCCGATGCAAAACCGTATCGAAGTCTCGTAAACAAGGTATTTAATTAATTCTAATACAAATTATATATATATTTCAAATCCCACAATTAATATGTACATCAATTTTTCAAGAACATCTTTATAAAAAAAAAAAAAAAAAAAAAAAAAAAACTACCTTTTTTGATATACAAAATATAATGCCAATTTTGTTAATTATATTAAGGGTTCGTTAGATATTAATTCATAACAATATCTCAACAAAATTGTTTAATATAACAAATAAATAAAATAAAATAATTTCTTTAGTTATTTATTTTTAACAATTTACTTTAAAATTGTACATTTTTTCTCAGATGGTGTGTATTCATGTTATTGGCGACAAAAAATGAAACATAGGATTTGGAGACAACATATGTTTATTCAGCATAATGACATCATGGAGGATGACATGGACACAAATAAGGTGTTATAGTGTTACTTTTGCACTTCAAATTTATTTAGACCTATAGATATATCTCATGTATCTAAAGATTTTATACTAACATCGATCATTGTTGTGGTTGATCTTACAATGTATTGATCGGTATTTGAAGATTTTGTATCCGAGAGACGAGATCAAGGGGTTGGTTGAGAAAATCAAAGGCATGTTGGATTCGATGGATGATGGAGAGATAAATGTTTCTGCTTATGACACAGCTTGGGTTGCACTCGTGGAAGATGTTAATGGAAGTGGTCGTCCTCAGTTCCCGTCAAGTTTGGAGTGGATTGTAAACAATCAACTCCCTGATGGATCTTGGGGCGACCGTTTGATTTTTTTAGCTTATGATCGGATCATTAGTACGTTGGCATGTGTGGTCGCATTAACTTTTTGGAACATTCATCCTAATAAATGTCAAAAAGGTAATTATTCTATATCATTATTAGTAGATCTGATGTAGTGTGCAATAAATGAATGAAAGTTGATCCCGTTAATTCTACGAATACTTGGGAATAATCTATTTCAAATCGAATTAATAGGAACTCAAATTTGAGATGAAAATTGGAAACCTCTGTATTCAAGCTTTGACCATCCAGATTACACAATTGGAAATCTCTGTATTCAAGCTCTAACCATCCAAATTACACAAGAAACATATAAATAAGAAGGCAAAACAAAATTGGCCTCGAAAAGACTATGGGCCGAACAGAAAGGCCCAAACGAAAAATATAAAAATTGGCACAAACACAAAAGTGTCTAATAACATGCTTAAGCATCGTTTTTAGGCCTAAAAAATTCCATAGGCCTTTCAAGCTTCGAACCGATTGGTCATAGGTCTGAAACAAAATCTCATAGCAAAAAGTTATGTGCATTCAAGTGCAACACTCTTTATTATCCCGGTCATGGGCCTCCAAAAACAACAAGACGTGGTCCTCCATGCCATGTCCCAGATTGAATCAAATATATGGCTTGGTAGCATAAGTTGTAATACATAAATAAGGCCCGTATATAAACATAATACCATCACTTGCCTATGTTGCTAAATTGATATGTGCGGAGTATTTTGTTGGTGATTTTAGTGTCATTAACCATTTTTGTGTAATTGCGATTTGGTTGAGATCGATTAAGGTGATAAGACAAACATGAGTGAGTTAGGAGGTGCGAAGTGGAAACTCATAAATGTTGCCACTATCACCTTAGATCACCATAAGGCAGGGTCAAGGGCCGCCCCCTTGCAGGGTCTAAGGGTAGCGCGTTCGGTAAAAATTTCATGAAATCTGGATTTCATCAAGAGTCGAACTTAGTAAAAATTTCACTAAGTGTAAGTCTGAGGCTGTATATTCAAAGATCTAATCAGAGTTAGGGGTCGTTTAACAAACGTTTACCCGGTAAGCTCTTACCAAGTCACTTACCTTACCGGATGAACATTATAATTACAGAGAATCTTACCCGGTAAGAACGATGGTAAGAGCCGAAAGTCTTACCCGGTAAGTGTGGGCGACAAGTCTTACCGGGGAAGCACTTGCAAGGTATATTGTTGCATACGATGCCGTTTAAATGAACTAGAATCTTATACGAGAAGACAAGTGAAAGTGTTAATTTTTACCGGTAAGCACTTACCGGGTAAGCATTTAAGTAAACGGCACCCAAGTCTTAAAGCCTAGACCATGTTTTTTTTTCTTGAAGCAAAAGTCAACTTTATTGCAGCTAGCAAAAGAGGAACAAAAACGTTACATTTTCTTGATACAATTGATTGGATCGTATAGAAGAATGGATCTGCGGACCTTTTGATTACCCACTAGCCTAACTAATGATTTTTACCTCACTTAATTTGTTGTATTGTAGAGACAAAAGACAACAGACCGATAGCCAATGCCGTTACCTTAAAAAAAAAGTAGATATCTTCATGTTATATGATTTTTTATTACACCTAGTCAATAACCAAATGAACGATTTTTCCACAATCTGATCGAGGAGAGAGAGTCTTTACAGGGAGGGGGATTGTACAAAGTTAATCAGACCTATGTTCAGACTTAAATCCCAACTCTGGACTATAGAGTCAGAGATGTGAAGTATGGAACCTGAGTTATGTGTACTCAGACTTCGGCTTTGTATAGTCAGACTTCATACCTTAGAACTCTGATTCGATTATAACTCTTCTTCAATCTTATTCATTAACAGTTTAACCGTCCGTAACCGTCGTTTTCTCATATAAATATATAAAACGTGATCTGATGAGTATATATATATATATAAATACGAAATCAGTGTCTTATTTCGTGTATGAAATTTCTAGATTATCCCAATACTGATTTCGTATAACTCAAGGCAATAGAGGGTCGAAATATAGTATTTGGAAAGTGATTTCCAATTCTTGATTCAGGAATTTATCCAAGTACGTATCACACAACCACAAACATAGATGCCTAACATATTCGTCGTCGTGACTTATACAGGAGTGAAATTTCTGAAAGAGAACATATGTAGACTTGAAACCGAGAACATAATACATATGCCGAGCGGTTTTGAAGTATTGTTTCCTCCACTTATCGACAATGCAAAGAAGCTCAACATCGAAGTCTCAGAAGATTCTCCGGTCTTGAAAGAAATCCACGCAAGACGGAACCTGAAGCTCGCAAAGTCGGTACTTAATTTATAGTTTACACACCCTTATTTTTTCTGAAACTTAACTAAGTACTAACCCTTAAAACGATTGTAACGAATGGGTTTTGTGACGAAAAGGATACCGAAGAACATATTGCACAAAGTCCCTACAACTTTACTTTATAGCTTGGAAGGATTGACAGATTTTGAGTGGGAAAAACTTGTAAAACTTCAGTGCAAAGATGGGTCATTCCTCTTATCACCATCATCCACTGCTTTTGCATTCATGCAAACTAATGATGAAAATTGTCTTCAATATCTCACAAATGTTGTGACCAAATTCAATGGTGGAGGTATGCTTTCATGGGGTATTTTGGATCATTTTTGCGGGGTTGGGTTCACGTGAGATCAACATGTTTTCGTGAAACCCGTGAGACTACATTTTTACACTTGAAACTTCACAGCAAAACACTGTGAAGGTGAAGAAAAATCCTAACCTTCACAACAAAAACACTGTGAATGTTACCTTCACATTAAAACAATGTTTTACTGTGAAGTTTCAAGTGTAAAAAGGTGGTCTCACGGGTCTGATCACGAAAACAAACTGGTATCACGTGAACCCAAGTCTTTTTGTTGTTCTACTATATATATGTTATCTTATCTTCTTCTTGTTCATGATCATGATGTAGTCCCGCATGTCTACCCGGTGGATCTTTTTGAACGTATTTGGGTCGTTGATCGCCTCCAACGACTTGGGATTTCTCGTTATTTCAAGTCAGAGATCGAGGGTTTCGTTGAATATATCTACAAGTACACAAATCTATTAAAAAACCGTCCATTTGTCTACAAAATCTATTGTTTTTACGTCTCAAGAAGGCTAGAAATCGAAATGATCGAACGAAATTTCAGGTATTCGACTAAGGATGGGATCAGTTGGTCGAAAAACTCGAATATACAAGATCTTGATGACACTTCAATGGGATTTAGGATTTTGCGGATGCATGGTTATGATATTTCTGCAGGTTCCTTCAAATGCATGAACTTATATATAGGAGTAGGTTGAAATGAGAAGGTGATCAATTTGCGAGAAGCGAGAAGGCGAGAAGTTTCAATTTCATATATGATTACAAGTATTGTACGCACGTTTAAACATATATGATTAAACACATGTTGCATCAACAACACATAAACACTTAATCATATATGCTTAAACTCACCCAAAGAATAATCATATATGATATTGAAAATTATCGCCTTCTTGCAAATTGATTAACTTCTCGCACGATCCTTCCCCTCGCTTTAAATATATATGTGCTCCAAAATTCAATAGGTTAATTGATGATGTTTCTAGTGGTACATTTAAGATTAATTAACGAGTTTTTTTTTTTTTTTTTTTTGGCGACAGATGTGTTTGGACAATTCGAAAAAGATGGCAAATTTGTGTGTTTTGTCGGGCAAACAACGCAAGACATCACCGTAATGTTCAATTTATTACGGGCATCGCAGGTGCTCTTTCCTGGAGAGAAAATCCTTGACGACGCCAAAAAGTTTTCTTATAAATATTTGAAGGAGAAACAATCATCGAACGAGTTCCTTGATCAATGGATCATCGCCAAGGACTTGCCGGGTGAGGTATGCAAAAATTAAAACATTCCCCATAATTGTTGCAAAAACTATGTTAATTGCGACATATCACTACAACAAAATTGGATTTATAGGACCTCAAAAAAATTTAAGTGTGCTAATAGACCTCTTTATACGACGATTTATAGTACCAAAAAAAATAAAACGTCCTGTTTAAAGGCGTTTATAGGACATTATTTGAAAAAAGCTCCTATAAAAGATAAATTTATAGGACATTATTTCCGGCAACCTTTTTTTTTTTGAAAAATCTATAGAAATTTATCTTTAATGATATTAATTTTATAAAAATTAGATTTAAACTTCCGACGGATGTTCCGCCGGAAATCCGTTGGAAAATTAATCAGATTCATTCAGTAAGCCTATTTAACTCTAAATTTTTATGAGAAATGGGAAAAAAACGACAGATTTCCGACGGAAAAATCAGCCGGAAATTTTGAATCCGGCGGAAATCAGCCGGAAAATTGAATTTTGCGGCGAGGGTTCTTGCGACAGTCGAATCCGCTCGGATTTTCGGCAGATTTTCCGTCGGAAAATGCCGCTTTGTTTAGTAGTGATCTAATGCGATGTGTTGTATTAAAAATGTCCTAAAAAGCGTCTATAAATTTATTACAACGTCTTTAGATATATAGAATACTTTTTTTTTTGAGGGAGATAGGATACTTTTTTTTCGGTCATATAAATGAAGTCTTAATTATAAAACAATCTATTAGGACGCTTAGAAATTGGTAGCGTCATATATATAAACCCGATTTTGTTTTAGTGTATATTCATTTAAAACTTATGATGACGATCGATATATTAATTTAAACCTAAAATCAACAGGTGGGATACGCGCTAGACGTACCATGGTACGTGAGCTTGCCTCGACTCGAGACAAGATATTACTTGGAACAATACGGAGGCGAGGACGACGTATGGATCGGAAAAACTTTATACAGGTAATATTACTTATTACATGATCATAACTTATAAAAATTTAGAGAAACAAAAACTTTACCAACACCTTTCGATTTAGTCGATGGATGCCTACCATTACGAAACCAACTTTTACAAGGAAATCAATTGAAAAACGAAGCTGGAACTCTAAAGTATTCGTCGACGATACAATTACACTAGTCATTCTAAAACATAAAATCAAATAAAAAGAGTAAAAAAATATTAGTTGCTCAAAGTCAAGACCATAATAGATTGTCAATTTGTCATGCCTCTAAGTACACACGCACATACATATATATATATATATAGGGGAGCAATCAAAAGAAAACCAATCTAGTTTTGAAAACCGTGGAAACTCTTGATTTCATTGGTTAAGTTAATTAAATTGTTTCATGAAATTGTTTAATTTGATGAAATTATTTCATATAATTATTTTATTGATGAATCGTTGCATATATTTGTGTTTTTTATGTAAGAATAAAAAAGTTTCATCAGATTGCGAAAATACATGAAACAATTTCATCAGAATGAGAAAAATAAATGATAATACATAAAAAAACACAAATATATGAAACAATTTCATTAACAAAAGAATTATATGAAACAACTTTATGAACCAATTTCATTTTTTTTTGGTTCATTTTTTTAACTAATGAAATTGACGGTTTCCAAAGTTTCCAATATAATATGGTTTCCAATTGAAACCATCTCTCTCTCTCTCTCTCTCTATATATATATATATATATATATATATATATAGGGTCAGTTTCAGGGGAAAACCTCAAAAAACGGAAAACTGAGGAACACCCTGGTAGTGTTTAATCTGGACGGTATGCACTTGTGCATACAAGTAATTAATTTGTTTTTTGGTTTTTATGCACAAGTGCATATTGTACTTGTGTATATGCACGTGTGCATGTTCTAAATTACTTGTATGCACAAGTGTATACCGTTCAGATTAAAGGCTACCAGGGTGTTCCTCAGTTTTTCCGTTTTTTGAGGTTTTCCCTTGAACCTCCCTCCCTCTCTATATGAACATATTCAACCTGCTTACAACCTACAGGATGGGGAATATTAGCAATAACACATATCTCGAAATGGCAAAATTGGATTACAACAACTGTCTGACAATGCATCAGCTTGAATGGAACACTATGCAGCAGTAAGTTTGCAATTTTCTTTAAATAATTCCAACATTTTATAAACGTTTATGTGATTAATTAAAGATGAATATAACCAGATGGTATGTGGATTTCGATATCGGACGGTTTGGGATGAGCAATAACACAAGTCTTTTGGTCGCATACTACCTGGCTGCAGCCAGCGTATTCGAACCAGAAAGGTCCAAGGAGCGAATTGCGTGGGCTAAAACAACCACATTAGTCGACACCATCTCATCGTTCTTTGATTCACAACGACTCTCGAACGAGCATAGAAGGGATTTCGTCGACGAGTTCAAAAACACACCATCATCACTTCGTCTTGCCAAGTGTGTTTTCTTCTCTATATTTTAGGGTTCAAAAGAATTAGTGACAAACCGTTTTGGGCGTCACGATAGGTTTTCTCGATTGCTAATTTTCTGGTTTGAACGCAGATATGGAAAACCGTGGCATGGGTTGATGGTTGCAGTGCAGGGAACCCTACACGAGCTCGCGTTGGACGCACTCATGGCTCATAGTAGAGACATCCATCCACAACTTTACTATGCCGTAAGATCGATGTATCTCTGTCGACTTTTTTTTTGTGACACCTTATTACTACTAGAAAACTGGGTATCTTCGGCGGAACGTTTCGACGGAAATTGTCGTCAAAAATTTCCGACGGATTTTAGATATAATATGCAAAAGTTAATTTTCTAAAATAATGGATGGATTTTTGACATATTTTAGACGGAAGATGTTTTGTGGAAGATTTTAGACAGATTTTCGAGAGCCATCGAAAATGATCCATCTAAAACCGCCGAAAGATTTCATCGATAATCCATCGAAAAGTATTCTATAATTAAAAAATATTTTTTTTCTCAAGCCGGTTTAAAAATATTTAAATAATTAAAAATTAATTTTTTTCCAACAAATTTTTGTCGAGAAAAGATGTCGAAAATCCACATTTTCGACGGAAACTTCCGTCTAAAATACCCTTTTGTTTTGTAGTGCATAGGGTCTCGCTAAAAATCACTAATGATCGTCTTTTTTGGTTTGGAATTAGTGGGAGATGTGGCTGACGTCATGGCAAGAAGGATCGGATGCGATTGAAGGACAAGTTGAACTGATAGTGCAAATAATGAACTTGATCGCTGGTCGATGGACATCGATGGAACTCTTCGCCCATCCTCAATATCAACGGCTTTCAACCGTCACTAATAACCTTTGTCTCGAAATATCCCATTATAATAACTCCAAGGTACACACAAATTAATTCACACATATTACTCCAATTTTAAATTCAATCAATATTCTTTCATTTATTCAATTGACAAAACAATATTTCTATATTCTTTAGGGGAATTGTACCATATGCTTCAACGGTGAAACTGCGAACGCAAGAAGCGAGCACATAATGCAAGAACTAGTGCAACTCGTATTCAGCAACTCACCCGATGATCTTGATCGAGATTTGAAGCAGACGTTCCTAACCGTGGTGAAAACTTTCTACTACAAGACCTACTTTGATCCAGAGACGATAAATGTTCATATCTCCAAAGTATTGTTCGAAAATGTAATCTAGAAATACTTATAAATCCCATAATTATTAGATAACATATTCAAAAGTAGTATCAATAAAAAGGGTATCTGAATATACGATTGTTAATGCCAAAAATCATCCAAAGGATAATTTAAGGTTGATGTGGAGTTTTATCCAACTAAAGAAAGTAACCAGACAACAATATGCGCAATAATAAGTAAAATAAAAGGACAAGAGAATTGGTGACGCGGAAAAACTTCAACGGGAAAAAAACCGCGGACGACAGAAGGTAGTCGTCGTGCACTATGGTCACCAAACAGGGGTGACATCCTTAGATATTACAATGTTTTACATGATGAATAGTAAGAACAAGTGTGCGAACTAAGATCAAATACAGATCGTGTGTAAAAACACTTATGTCGTGTGTATTGTACTGCTGACGTGTGTTGCTAGAGCGAGAATGCAATAGTTCTTCGTAGAGCTTTGTAAGTTCCGTGATTCAGATATCAGATGTCCCAATGATAGATATATCTTCTGTATTTATAGCCTTGATTCTTCATAAATATGTCTTTGTAACGGTTGATCCTTCATAAATGAATTTGATGGCGTTGATCGGTTATGACCGTTGGTACTTATGAGCATTATACCTGCATTAAATGAACAAGAAAGGAACGTTGAGTCGTACGTTAGTATGGTCGAGGGTAAACCCTCGTGTTCGTCGTGCGACGCTCGACCGTCTTTCGAGAAAGTCTCGACGGGTGTTAGGGTTATGCTCGGTTGACAGGACCTTATTTTAATACAAGACAAGTCCTGTGAAAGATGCATCTTCGTCGTGGTCGTGTATTTTTGACCCAAACAGTTTGCCGCCAAAATTTGAAATTTAAGCGGGAATTTTAAATTTTAATTTTTAAATTTTGAAAGTTTTGCCACGTGTCACTCCAGGGGAGGCTCTCGTTGCGGTGAAACCGAATCGGTTCGATTCTAATTAGACCTTTGAAGGTCTAACTGACATCCGTGATGTCATGGCGGCATGGGGAACATGCATGTCAGGTGTAGGTGACAGGTGCACTCGAAAAAGGCGATCGACACGTGTCGATCATCGAGCGACTACTCTCGATATGGATTTCACGTATAAATAGGAGTTATCAAGGGATAGTTTCCTTTTACGCCTTCAGAATATTTTTAGAGAGATTTTTCAACGAATCCCTTCCAAGACTTACCGAATCCTTGTCAAAAATCCTTACGATCCTTGCCAGATTTAGGTTTCGATCGAGGTTTAGGACGGTTATTTAAAGTATGATCTTCCTTCAACTTTTTATATGCGATTCAAAACCCAAGCTAGGAAACGTAGGCGTAACTGGGATATTTTTGGCCTTAGCGGATTAAAAATCAATCTTACCGGTTTAGCAATGTCGAGCGAACCACCCAACACAAATTTTGGAAATAACGAATACTTTAACACCCTAAATTTTGGAAATAACAACCGATTTAAAATTTTCTAAATACATCGATAAATGATACATCTCCAATCACAATTTATTATTTAACCTCAATACACACATTTTATTCTATATATACAGTCTGTAATAAGAACGGGTGCTACTAAAACCCAATAATAGTCACTATCTCCAAACTGCGGAAGACTTCACCAACTCCTTACATTTGCACAAAGCTAAGACTCAACTCTTCATAGCTGCTAGAACCAAACTCCAACTGAACCTGATGCACAAGCCGACAAATAAAAAGGTTAGGCTTAACGCCTAGTGAGCTCAAGAGTTTCAACATGAATAAGATATCTTTGAAAAGAGGTGGTACTGTAACAACCCGGACTTTAATTACATCAAAATGTAATTATCTATACCAAAAACGATGGCCCCAAGCCTACAATTCAAACAAGGTTTGCAAATACAACCTATTACACAACTGAGTCTATAAGGAAACTACTACAAGGAGTCTTCTAGCTCTTGGAAATAGCTCACATCTTCTCCTTACCCTTACCGGTACCTACTACCTTGCGATAACCTGAAAAATGGTTATAGTTTTGAAAAAGCGAGGGTTAGACTGATGGTCTAATGAGTCCCCTCCGAGCGCTACTGCAACAATTCAAATATTATTTAAAACATTTAAACAAAGTCTTACGCCTCACGAGCGTAACTCACTCTACTGACCAAACATTTACCACACTTTCCGCTTCGCGAGAGTAACTCACACTACTGACCAACACTGTCGTCAAAGACGGTATGTCTGTCTCGTACTACCTTATTTTGGGGACACACTACTGACCAACACTGTCCCAAAGGAAAATTTCACAACTTCAACTTTAAAATCCTATCCAAAAAAAAAAAAACGCAAACGTCGAAGGATAAAATCCCCAACAAGGCCCATATTCGTCCGTTTATTTTTCCCTAATTTAATAACACTATAGGGACGTAAATAAAATTTTAAATCGAGTTCAAGTGTTAGGCCACGCAGATAAGACGCACGTGACCAAAGCGATAACTATAACGACATGTAAATTGATACTTATTTAATGCATTACGGAAAATTTATAATAGTAAAATCAACAACTGAACATGTATGGATTAAAAGTTTAATACGAGACAACATAGATCCTTCACATACTTACTCATGCGAGGGTAAAATCAAATTCAACCCAGAAAATGTACACACATACTTGTGTAAAACTCACGATGCAATCATGCGACAATAAGACTTTCAAAACGCCTCTGTCGATTGCAAAAATACCGGTGCAGACTCGTATGAGACAGTATTACACAAACTCATAAGTTGATGTACACATTAATGCAAGTCTACACATTCCCAAAATTTCTTTTTATTACGCGACTCAAACTGTCATAAAATAAGACACCTTAAAACCAACTAAATTTTCACAAAATTCATTAACGCTAAAACAGGTTGTGTCAAAATTTTCATTTCCCAACATAAAAGTATAAGACGATAATAAGTCTAAAATGTCAAAATTCTAAAACCACAACGTAAGGTAAGGTGACAATTTTCAACAAAACTTTGATGAGACACGACGCCCAATAAACGCGTAAATTTACACGCAATGAAATTAAAACCCACGCATCTCAAAGTACACTCACGTACTCCAACACGCCGCAAAACTATACTCATAAAATTAAACACGACTCACACAAACCAAATCCTCCAGAAAATTCCGACTCAAGAACACGGGGACAACTCTTCCTTTAAAACCTTAACATACGTGGAGGAGATCCAATGTCACGGTTAAAAATTCTACAGTTACTTGTCCAATACCCAAAATGACATTAAAATACGGATCTTATAATATCTAAAAATAGAGTTAGACACAAAACGAGGATGAAGAGATTTCCAATAAATAAAATATTTGCAACCACGAACAACGAAACAATTTCGTGCATGTTTAAACTCACGGTTTAAGATTTGATGAATGCCAAATACTTTACCAAAATTTCGTAATATAGCTCACTTTATGCTTTGAAAACATGAGAAACAAATAATTCAAACTCATTTTAGAAACAAAATCATTGGACGTAATGATTCCAAGCGCAAGGGATGTCAGGCTCAGTGGCTTTAAACTTACACCCATGGGATATCAACTTCAACCGCGAAAGGTCCTTACGTTGAGTCCCTCATCCAATATCGCAACCAAAGCTCGAAGTCGAGTTACCAAAACTGGACAATTGTCCTAAAACCCAATCATAATAAAATACCGAGCCACAGGCTCAAATTTTTTTTGGAAATAACAACCGATTTAAAATTTTCTAAATACATCGATAAATGATACATCTCCAATCACAATTTGTTATTTAACCTCAATATATACATTTTTTTCTATACATACAGCCTGTAATAAGAACGGGTGCTACTAAAACCCAATAATAGTCACTATCTCCAAACTGTGGAAGACTTCACCAACTACTTACAATTGCACAAAGCTAAGACTCAACTCTTTATAGCTGCTAGAACCAAACCCCAATTGGAACCTAATACACATGCCGACAAATAAAAAGGTTAGGCTTAACGCCTAGTGAACTCAAGAGTTTTCAACATGAATAAGATATCTTTGAAAAGAGGTTGTGCAGTTTAAATCATAAGCTTTCAAGATGATATGTTTGAACATGAAAACGACTCTTTTTCCAATAATATGCATTTTGGGCAAGGAAACACCAATATAAACGTTTTCAAATCCAAACTACTTCGGGGACAAGATTCCAACATACAACGTTCTTTCGTAAATTAAGTTAAACCCAAAACTTACTCTAAATGAGAATAGAAATCAAACTCCCAACTAGAGAAAAGCGGATAAAACTTTATATCCCAAAACACCCAAAACACGGGTGGGGAGTAATATTCAACCCATAAATCATGGATACAAATCCATTTATACAAAACGTCACCGAAAACTAGGATAATAAAACTCAATACCCAAAGTAACACTTTTCAGTGATGGGGGAGACCCGATTCCATAAAATGTGACGGTACACAAAGTAAGCCCATTTTATGTTGTTAAGATTAGTCATATAAACAGAAGTACACGCAAGGGATGTCAGGCTCAGTGGCTTTAAACGTACACCCACAGGATATCAACTTCAACCGCGAAAAGTCCTTACGTTGAGTCCCTCATCCAATATCGTAATACTTAGCACGTAGGACTTATATCCCAATCTGATGCCTAAACGTGCCTCAAAAACTAACGTTCCATCATTGGACGTAATGATTCCAAGCGCAAGGGATGTCAGGCTCAGTGGCTTTAAACTTACACCCACAGGATATCAACTTCAACCGCGAAAGGTCCTTACGTTGAGTCCCTCATCCAATATCGCAACCAAAGCTCGAAGTCGAGTTACCAAAACTGGACAATTGTCCTAAAACCCAATCATAATAAAATTCCGATCCACAGGCTCAAACAACCAAATGAATCATTGCCAAAGGCAGTACAATGCGATAAAACGCACTCGACCAAACTCCAACACCACTTAAGTTGAAACAGATCATTTTCCCAAAAACAAGTTTATACCATTAACCCCTTTTAAAACGTCTCATAACACAAGGTTAAACATTTCTCCCAAAACACTCTAAAAGAGCATTTACACCAAATGACTTATACCCGTAAAATAACTCATTAAAATTGTCAGTGCTTAAGATTTGCCCATCAAAATCCTTGGAATGCGTCTTTTCCCCAAAACCAAAAGAAGTACAACGTCCGAAATATTTACGAGGTCGGGAATGACCAAAACCCAATAACTCACGCGTTAATACTTTCAAAACATCTAATGACACGAACTATGCATATTTCCAACAACACAAAAGCGCATTTCTACCAAATAGTCTCCATTTACGCAATGCATTATTAAAACATTTTCCTTAATGACTTATTTATCAAAATGCCTCAAAAGTCCCAAAATGGGCGTTTCACCATGTTTATAAAACTAAACATTTCAAAATAACCAAAACTTATCAGGTGATTAGTAGTTAACAAATTCACGTAGAACACAAAACACCTTAAAATGAACATTTTGGCATGTACACCGTTTTCACAAATCAACTTGAACTCACCTTGCTAGATTTAGGCTAAATTTAGATTTTACTCCACTTTGAGCTTCCTTGACGAAACTTGAATCCTCCAAGCCAAAACCTAGATCCAAGCATTTTCAACCGTAAATAACCATATTCAACCATATAGAAACATTCCCCAAACATTTTATATCAAAACCTCAACTTATACCTAAAACCCTAATTTTGACCTAACTCCCCCAAAATCTTCCAAATAAAAAATGGAGAAACATAATACTTAGAAAATCATCAATGTTGCATTTATAACTTATTTTAAGGTTTAGAAATGAAAGGGATGCACTTACCACCTAGGTTTGACGAAAACCTAGAAAACCCAACAATGAGTTTGAGGTTGAAGAAGAAGATGAAGATGATGAATCCTTGACCAAAGCTTTCCATTTTACCACTTAATGGAGTTTCATCTTTATAAAATACAAGGTTGAGTCAAACATGGGTTAGGGTTTGAAGGGTAAAGAAGGAAAACGATTTTGGAAGAGAATAGAAGAAGTTTGGATGAAAATGAATGAGAAAAGGCTGAATTTCGCGACTTAACAACAACCTAGGCCCTTTGTGTGACAATGACCAGGGCAATGTCGCCTGGCAATGTCTCTAGGTGCCCCCAGGCTTATGTTCCTTCTTTGCGACTATGACAGTTGCGGGACCTTTCCTGAGCCTCAAAACTCAATTTTTTCACTACCAAAACTCCCGATACTCCGAGGGACTTTAAACAATACATTTCCCAACAAAACCCCACTGTTTACAAGTCACAGAAATGTCCGAGTGACATTTACTTACCAAAAATTTACGGGTGTTACAAATACCTTTTCAAGATAGCTTCAAATGGCCCTATTCTGCGTTATCGAGGTTGTTCATGCTGACGTTCAACCTCGCACCGGGGCAACTTATGCCTCAGTTTTGGAGGGTCGTCTTAGTCATTGAGCGAATGACGAGTAAGTGGGGGTCACCGTTCGATGTGAACGACCTCCTTACTGCTTACACCGTGAAGGTTGACGGTTTCCACCGTTACAACCTTCACTCTAGGTATCGGCGCGACCGTACCTTGGTCCTTAACACCGAGGTTGTTAGGTGTCAACTAGGGGTGTACAGAAAACCGTCTGTCACACCCCGCTAAAGCGGAAACACGGGGTATAACAGTTTTCGACAAACAATCCACAAGCATAAAGTTCAACCACCATACATTTAATAAAAATATATTACAAAGTTTAGAAGTAGAAAGTTTGTCGTGAAATTACAATCCCGAGATATTTCAAGATAATATTGTCCAAAAGTTTGTACATCCCCCAAGCATATTCGGATCATACGCAGAACGACCCTTAAAATTTACCTTCTTGATTTCCTGAAAAGCATGTACAAAAATATGGTCAACTACGAGAGTTGGTGAGTTCACAGGTTTTAAATATGCACAAAACATTTTATATGCAAGATTTGATAGTTGGAGCATGTTCGTGCTCAAAAGCTTAACTTGAATAGTTAGAGCATATACGTGCTCAAATACTTGGAGCATATCCGTGCTCATTAGATTAACTTGAAAATTTCATGAGTATTGCTTTACGTATGACTTGAGTCGGTATAACTTAAACTTGGTTGAGCCACTACTAAACCGTCCCCGACCCTTGCTTTTGCCCCGTGTGCCTTGACTCAGAGGTGGTCTCAAGCGCCACATGTTCAATCACTTCTCTAGTATAGTGCACTCCTAGCTCGTCAGCTGTAAGAAGTGGGGTTGGTCAAGCCCAAATAGCGCTATCCACTAATACTATAGGCCCAATTTTCTGGGTTAATAGTAGTGTCGTCTGGGGACTAACTCTTAAATACTCAACATACCAACTATTTAGCGTCATACATCTTACTTTTTAAAATGCTTGAAAACAAGCCTTGGCGACTTAACAGCGCAAAACATTTCAATTAACTCATGAATCATTATAATCGTACTTAAGCATGCTTTTCACCCCAAAATACGTAAAACGATAAAAGAGGGGCTGTGAATACTCACCTTGAGAATGAACTTGGAAACTTAATGATAGTGCTCAAAATAGGTGTCGCTTCCTTGGTTTCCTATAGTGAAGGTTGCCATAGAGGAAATACATTAATACCCGTTCCTATGTCCAAATAACCCGTCCCAATAACTTATGAAATGCCATTAAGTAGGTTTCAATAGCCAAAACCATATTTAGATCAATTATAGACTTATTATGCCTTAACACTATTTTAGAACTCATTATAATCACTTTTCTGAAAATTCAGCAGAAGCTGTCCAATATTTTGGTCAACAAAATCACTATAGAAACATATCTTCCCAAAGGAATGAATTCACCAAAATTTTTGTGGTAATACTATAGTGTGTCAAGAGTAAATCTGCACTTTTTCATAATTTTTGGATGAGTTTTGATACCTGAAATAATTTCCACAAAGCAGTGTGTCACTGATTTTCGGATCAGTGACATACCTCACTTGTAGCATGCTTTTGAGGTATCAATTCTTTGAATTAGCCCATAATCCTTATATGGGTGTAAACCTAACTCAAAATCCTATCATTTGGAAAAAGATTCACTTAATTTGGGATAAGGAATGAGGAAGTTATGGCCTCCACAAGATAGGTGTTTGAATCTGTCTTCACTGGACAGATTGCACCATTTTCTTGTAAAATTCATTTAAGTGCTCAAATCATCTCCAAAATTAGTGTTTTTGGACTTTTTAGAAAGCTAACACCTTAAATTGAAGTCTATAAGCAAAAAGCCCAAATTTTGACATGTAGAACATGATTTATGCATGTTGGAAGTAGGTCCATTTTCTGGACAGCCAATCTGCAGAAAGTTAAAATTATGACATTTTGAAATGGTGATCATTTTCCCATTGGTTTAATAAAATAACCATATGTTATCACACCATAATCAATCATCACATATTCTTGAGATGAAAACCTTTTGATTCATGGACTCATAGCAATCTTTAGATGCTCATCCAACACCCAAATGAACAATCTACTAACTAAAGTGATATAAACATCACTTTTATGTTCTTAATCATTTGGATTTGAGAATTTCCATCTTAAGAACATATATAAGTTAAACTATTCTTCATGCAAACATAATCACTATACCATTATCATTAGTACTTCAAACTTTATATGCATGCATTCTTCAAATGAAAGAATAAGCCACTAATGTATCAAAATTCTTTATGCATGAACATCAAACCAAGATTCTTGATGAAAACCAATTTCTTTCTTTGATAATGAAATCAAAACTTGCAACATAACATTGTATCTACCAAAAGTAATCCATTTCATGAACAAAAATCAAATTTTCATAACCTAATCATGCATAATTTCAATATTTCAAGTTAAAACCAAAAATACCTAAATGTAGACAATGAAAGTAGGTTTTTGGATGATACCTTGTGAAATTGATGTGCAAACTTTGTTCTAATCTTCAATTTGATGTTCAATTTCTTGATTTCACTCTTGATTTAGCTTAAATTTTGAAAATGATATGGAGATGGGGGTGGTGGTGGTTTCGGCCGATGTAGGGAGGGAGAGAGGGAGATGAAGGGTGTTTTTGATTTAAAATGAGATGATGAGCTCCCTTCTTGTTTTTAAATAAAATAGTTTTTAAATAAATATACATATATATATATATATAATGACTAATTTTATTATCATGACAAGTGTCCAAGACTAATTAAAGAAATAAAAAAAAAATAGTTAAAATACTTAGCCTATTTCATTAAAATATCAGATATATTCGAGAACCGAAATACCCGATTCTCAATTTTTGCTTAAAACAACTTTTATAAAAAAAAATGAAAGTATTTCAACTAAAATAATATAACTTTATAATTTTATATATTTTGGACCTTAATCAATATTTTTTGGCATTTCTAAGTTGTGACGGTCAGTTACTGGACTGTTCCGGGCATTCTACGCAACCTCCTAAATTTTTAGGAAACTTTTATCTTAAAAATTTTATGCAATTTAAGGAGTGACAATACTTAAATCTTAATTTCCATTAACTTAGAAATTAACCTGAGCACTAATCTTGACGGTTGTCACACCGTCAACCCGTAAAACCCGCCCAACCTAACCCACTAACAATCCAACTAAATCCAACCCGCCAAACAGTTAACCCGCCAATTAAGAGGGTTGAAATTGGGTTAGGCCTAGCTGAACCTGCCCAAACCGCTGCTAATATATATTTTTTATTATATTATATATATGTATATATATATATATATAGAGAGAGAGAGAGAGGTTCAAACGAGAACAATACATGTTTAAAAGAATACGATAACCAACAAAATCACATATGATTTTACATTAACGCGGGAAAAAAGCCACATGAGCGACTTTGGCCGCGTCTTCAAGTCCGCGTGGCTTTTTCACCCGTTAATGTAAAATCATATATGATTTTGTTGGTTCTCGTGTTTTTTTTTAAATATGTAATGTTCTCGTTTGACCCCCCCCCCTCTCTCTCTCTCTCTATATATATATATATATATATATATATATATATATATATATATATAAGAATAAAAAAATCTAGCCTGTTTTTAGAAAAATTCCGTCGATTTATTATAGTTTACATTGTTGATTTGTTGAAATATCATATATATGTATTCTTCCGGTTTGTTATAATTTCTTGTATATAGTTGTATATGTATTATACACATTTGTTATAGTTTCTCCTATGTCTCCAAAAATCGAAGACAATGGTGAACCAAACACGTATAAAATTCTATTATGCATGTTAATATGTAATCATTTGTTGAGTTTATGCTTGTATTTCTTTTTTTGGCTATATGTATAGGTTACCAACATAGATTCACCACTAAAGAATGATTATAAAGAATCTCGTAGGAGAAAATTTTCGGAATCATTTTTGCAACAACAACAAATTGATGTGTCGAAGAATATAAATGATGTTGATACATGTTTGGTTGATGAATCTATCAATCCAAAGACTCCCTCATTTCATGTAGTACTTTGGTGGAAAGATAATGCTAATAGGTATAACATTTTTTTTTAAAAGCATCTTATACCAAACCAAATACCATACAGTGTTTAGCCAAATAAGGCCAGTTTGCCAGCATCAAACAAGGAAAACAAACAGAAAACAAAAACAACAGCTATAGCGCTATTTACAAACAACATCAAACGGAGGGAAGCTGCACCGCCCAACCGAAACAACCGAACCTACAACTCCACTGCTACTAACTGAGGTGATACCCACCACTGTTCACGAGATGCATCCTCCGGTGGTTTGCAACAACGAACGAGGTTCACGTACATCCAGCTGGTTCGAGTAGCCACTTGACCCAATCGACTCTTGCGCCACTTTTCCGCTTATCGATCCATTCATAACACGAGCGCTGCAGCTCCATGAATCTGTCTTCCATATTTCTTTTGTCATTTTGAAACACTATTTGATTTCGGTGTGTCCAAATCATATATGCCACGCTCCATACCGTTTCTGTCCATAGTTTAAAACGCGATCCATTACCTGTCAAATTTTCAGCCATCTTCACGATATCTTGTATAACATTTTGTTTATGATAGCTAAAGATGTTCTTGTTATACTTATATCTACCTTAGCATCCGAATCCGATGTTAGTACTAGCGGGCCATATTTTGGACTCATTTAGAAGCTCTCTGATTGATGCTTTAGACGGTTTTGGATTTCTATTATTCAAACTTTTGAAGTAATTGATTGATGATTTGAAGTATTTGATTCTAATACTTAAGAATTTAATTATATATTTGGATGATTGTAATAATTAATAACTTCGTTTTTTATATTTTTAAGTAGTATTTATCGTATCTCATTTTTCAATTTTATGTATACTACCAAACCACTTAATCCGTCCCAACCTGCAAGTGTTGGGTTATTCTTTTGAATGAGTTAGGTTGGATTGAGATTTTTCCAAACCATTATAATTAGGTTGGGATGTAAAAATGTCCCAAATCACCTAACTTAACCCCTAGTGTTAGGCCATCTAGCATCTACGTTTTGTTGGATGGTGTGTGAAGCGTGGAGTTGGATGGACAGGGGCCAAAATATAATTTTAATTAAAATGTGACAATCCTGTTGATCCAACTATTAGTTCATGGCCTTTATAGGCGCCATAAGTGATCGCCCCTCTTTTCTCCCAAAGGAGGTTATTATTATAGCCGCATGAATCCATTGACTAAATACAAGTGAATGGGAGAATGGCCCGCGGCAATTAAGTCGATGTTGTAAGATTTAAAAGTGATAAAGATATTTTTTAAGAATTCATTTAAGATACAATTATTATTCTTTGCTTCAAAGTTAAACATGTGATGAAAAAAATATTAAAAATAATATATATATATATATATATATATATATATATATATATATATATAGAAACATGTGATATAGAGAGAGAAATGAGTTTATACGACAACAATATTTATTTAAAAAGATACGAGAACAACGAATCACATACAAAATTATATATATGATTCATGTACAAAATTATGCTATTAAATCGTATTAATAAAATTAAATCGTATTAATATAGTTAATCTTTTAAGAAAGTTAAACAATCAAAGCATACCATAATATTCTATTTTATTTATTTTAATATCGTTATATGTGTGTATAAAATTATTGTTTTTTCTCTTATCGTAAAAGGACAAAAAAATGGCAAATGGCAAAAATGGTTTTTGATTTAACGAAGTTAACGGAGATGTTAGTCAGAAGGACCATGGTCAAGACAAATTGAATACCACAAGGACCAAATCCACAATAAACATAGAATGAGGATTATGGTCAAAGAAATCACAAAACCATATGGACCAAATCCACAATTCACTCCTAATCTTATTATGTTTTAACCATTGATTAGTTTTGTAAGTTTTAATCATTGGTCAAGATTGGTCCTCATGTGATCAATGAAAAATTAGTTTTTATTTGAACTCATCCCATATTATATATATATATATATATATATATATATATAGAGAGAGAGAGAGAGAGGCTCCAAATAGAAACTTTTTATTAGTACAAACTATGCAACCAAAGGGTATTTTTGTCTATTTACAAATTTCGTATTTTTAGGAAATAACCAACTTCCTTAATTATCTCTCCCTCTCTCTCTCTCTCTCTCACACACACACACACACACACACTTTTCCTTATCACCATCCACTTCCAGGCTCCGGCGATATCCCGCCACTGGCGGCGACCTCCTCCCACTCCGGCGACCTCCACCATTTTCGGCAAGTTTCATATGAGAAAAAATATAAGAAACTTCAAAATTTTCACGATTCATACAAGAAAAAACATATGAAATTCGAAAATATATGATTATTTCGAAAAAAAAATCAGAATATTCATATAGGAGAAATATATGAAACTTAAAAATCCGATTATTTATACGAGAGAAGAATATATGAAACCATTTTATGAAAAAAAAATTGAAATCGTTAATGAAAATATATGAAGTTATATAAAAATATATGATTATTATGAAATTTTCACGTTTCATATGAGAAAAACATATGAATCCATTAATGAAAATGCAAAAATCCACCGGAGTTTAGAAGGATTCGTCGGAGTTTGGTATCCATTTCGATTTCATTTCTTGTTCATCATGGTGGCCGAAACTTTTGAGAGAGAGAGAGACATGTTCACTTTCTTGTTCATCATTGTGGTCGGATTCTTGTTCAGCATGGCGGCCGGATTTTTGAGAGAGAGAGAAAGACGGCGACCGGAATTTTGAGAGAGAAAGAAGGAGATGGCGGCTGAATTTTTTAGAGGAGAGAGAGAGATTAGGTAAAAATGAGAAAATTAAGGAGATAATAACTATAATTAGATTAATTTAAAATTTAAAAATTGTTAAAATTATTCCCAAAATGCCCTTTCCCTATTTTTTTTAATAAATCTAAATCCTAAAAGTTCTCAACCGTTGATTAAAAATTCGGATGGTCTGAATGGGTTTGTAAGTTTGCATTGTTTAAAAAGGTTGCAAATGATTGTCCCTCTCTCTCTCTCTCTCTCTATATATATATATATATATATATATATATATATATATATATATATATAGACAGAGGTTCAAGATATATACCCTGATAGTCATTCATCTTGACGATATACACTTGTGCATACAAGTAATTTGTAACATGCATACATGCATATGCACAAGTGCATAAAACCAAAAAAGCACCTTAATTTACTTGTATGTACAAGTGCATACCGTCCAGATGAATGACTACCAGGGTGTTCCTCAGTTTTTCATTTTTTTTTGTTTTCCCTTGAACCTCCCTCTTTATATATATATATATATATATATATATATATAGGGGCATAATCAAATGATAACTAGTTAATCTGTGGTAACCGTGAGATCCAATATGAGTCACTCATTCCATATAATTAATGTTATTCTTAAAATAAAGTAAAAGGATAATTTTGTAATTTAACAATTTTTTATTATAAATAAAATCATTAATTACTCAATCCATAATTACCAAATTGATTACAATTTACCATACTTATCATTTTGAAACGGATGATAAGGCATGCCTCTCCATAATGGTATCACAATGGTGTCACAATGTATCACAGAGGGTATCATATGTGGTATCATAGTGGGTATCACAGTGCATCTTGTATGTATTTTGAGTATCACGATCATGATCGTTTGAATGTGTATATTTTTTTAACATTGTCGATGTTTTTAGGTATCACATTGTGTATTATAGTTGCATCACAGTGGTATTATAATTGTATCACAGTGCGTCTTATATTTAATTTGGGTATCACATTGATGAATGTTTGGGTATCACACTGATGAATGTTTGTATGTGGGTCTTGAATGCCAGATTTTAGAGAGAGAGAGAATCATAATACCTAAAATGCCCTTTAGTTTAAAATTAAAGTCAAATTACCAAATATATTAATTTCCTAATTTATTCTTTGATGTGTGTATGAGATTGGATCTCACAGTTATCACAAAATATACAGTTCTCCCTTATATGTGTGTGTAAAAGCTTATAAATTGCTACAAGTAGGTGGCACACTTTTTCAAAGCAAAAACTTGGATAAAAAACAAGAGGCCCTTCAATCCAATCACCATGAAACCGTTGATCTTCTCTCCAACCACCACCTTCCACCTCCACTCCTCTCCGGCTACTCCTTCTCATCTTCCTCCCTTCAGTCTTCCCTCAACCGGTATCTCTCTCTCTCTCTCTCTCATTTCTTCTTATATATGTCTATTAATCTATTATATATACTTAGGGTACATGATTAAATGTTGCAATATGATCTTTTATACAAATTCTAAAAGGTTTTTTCTATTTTTATGGTGCTAACTTTGTAATTTATTTTGTGCTACCATCTACCATTTAACTTGAATGCACCATAAAATTCTAAATTTAACTTGAGGGTCAATCGTATAAAAGAATTCGGTGCATGGGCTAATAATTCGTAAAGGATGGTGAAACATCACTTTATCAAATTGGTTGTAAAGATTGTACTTTTCCCTTTTTTTTGCCTATGTTGATGAGCAAGCTTTAGTTGTTATAGGTCTCCGTCACTGATGTCTGAGAAGTGAAATCTCGAAAATTTAGATGCATGTTTTAGCCGATGAATTGATAATATTGAATAAAATCAAGTGTTATAGATTATTTTGGTATTTTTCAAATACCAACTAATAAATAAAAATTCACTTCAATGTTCTTCCTTAAAAAAAAATCAAATTTTGTAATATTTTCTAGATGATTATGACAAGATCCAAATCCATTTTATTGAAAATAAAAATTATAAACTTCTGGAATATATATTTTTATTCAAAAAACCATATGTATTCAGCAATTAATTTAAGGTATATCTAAATATTTAAGATGTCACATCGATCTAATCTATTAAAATAAACTTTCTGGAAATACATTACTTAACATTAAAATGAGACAAATTATGTTATATTTTTGTGTCTTCTATGTTTTTATTTATATAATTGTATCTAAGATAAAAATTAATTAATATTCAATATATATGTCTAATTTCAGGCAGTGTTATCAATTTCCGATGCAATGCCCTATCGAAGTCTCATAAACAAGGTATTTAATTTTATTACAAAGTATATTTCAAATCCCACAATTAATATGTACATCAATTTTTTCAATAACATCCTGCTAAAACTATCCATTTTCATATACAAAATACAATGTCACTTTTGTTAGTTATATTACGGGTTCGTTTGACATATACTAATTCATAAAATTATCTCAACAAAATTGTTAATTATAACAAAGAAATAAAATAAAATAAAATAATTTATTTAGTTGTTTATTTTTGACAATTTACTCCAAAATTGTATATCTTCTCTTAGATGGTGTGTATTCACGTTATTGGCAACCAAAAATGAAACATAGAATTTGGAGACAATATATGTGTATTCGGGAGGACATCATGGAGGATGATGTGAACGCAAATAAGGTGTTACAGTGTTACTTTTGCACTTCAAATTTATTTAGACCTATAGATATATCTCTTGTATCTAAAGATTTTGTACTAACATCGATCATTGTTGTGGTTGATGTTATGATGTATTGATTGGTTTTGAAGATTTTGTATACGAGAGACGAGATCAAGGGGTTAGTAGAGAAAATCAAAGCCATGTTGGTTTCGATGGATGATGGAGGGATAAATGTTTCTGCTTACGACACAGCTTGGGTTGCACTCGTGGAAGATGTTAATGGAAGTGGTCGTCCCCAGTTCCCGTCAAGTTTGGAGTGGATTGTAAATAATCAACTCCCTGACGGATCCTGGGGCGACCGTTTGATTTTTTTGGCTTATGATCGGCTCATTAGTACGTTGGCATGTGTGGTCGCATTGACTTTTTGGAACATTCATCTCGATAAACGCCAAAAAGGTAATTATTTTATGTTGTTACTGGTAGATCTCATGCAGCGTGCAATATATGAACGAAAATTGATCCCGTTGATTATAGGAATACCTAAGAACTTCCAAATCGAATTAATAGGAACTAAAATTTGGGATGAAAATTGTAAATCTCTGTATTCAAGATCTGACCATCCATATTACACAAGAAACACATAAATAAGAAGGCGAAAACGAAATGGGCTTGGAAAAGACTATGGGATGAACATAAAATCCCCAACGAAAAATGTAAAAATTGGCAAAAACACAAAAGTGTCCAAAAACATGCTTAAACAACGTTTTTAGTAGGGGTGTTCATCTAAACCGTCAAACCGCACAAACCATCCACACCGCACCGCAAATCATGGTTTAGAATTTCAACTGTGTGGTTTGTGGTTTGGACTTTTTAACAAACCACACTATGCGGTGCGGTATGCGGTTTTGAGTTATCAAACTGTGGTTCAAACCGCACCACACAGCATATTATATATATATATATATATAGTGGAAGGATATTTTGCAACCCTTAAAAAGGTTGCAACCCACATCTTAACCGTTGGATTCATGATCGACGGTTATTTTATTTTTATTTTTCTCTTTTTTTAATTAAAAATATTGGGCCCCATATCTTTTATAACCGCCGATCATGAATCCGACGGTTAAGATGTGGGTTGCAAGGTTTGCAACCTTTTTAAGGGTTGCAAATGAACCTCTCCCTATATATATATGGAAGCGATCAAATGGAAACCACTCTAATTTTGAAAACCGTGGAAACCTTCGATTTCATTGGTTAAGTTAATGAAATTGTTTCATTAAATTGTTTAATTTGATGAAATTGTTTCATATAATTCCTTTATTGATGAAATCATTGCATATATTTGTGTTTTTTATGTAAAAATGAAAAAGTTTCATCAGACTGCGAAAAAACATGAAACAATTTCATCAGAATGAGAAAAATAGATGAAACTACATAAAAAACACAAATATATGAAACAATTTCATTAACAAAAGAATTATATGAAACAACTTGATCATATTAAACAATTTTATAAACCAATTTCATTAATTTAACCAATTAAATTGACGGTTTCCAAAGTTTCCAATCTAATATGGTTTCCAATTGAAACCACCTCTACATATATATGTATATATTTTTTATTTTATATATTATACACACATATATGTATATATAGACCAATTGCAATATTTATGTAATATGTATTTATAAAGACGTGTTGAATATTTTTATTTTTTTGGATATATGTCATGTTATCGTTGATTTTAAAATGAGGTTTTAATCTTATAATTATTGGATTGTAGGTGTAAAATGTGTTAGATACAAACCGCATCGGTTTGCGGTTTGGAAAAAATGCTCAAACAGTATATGTGGTGTGATTTACAATTTTGCCCTAAACCACACCAACCCGCACCGCGAATACCCCTCCTAGTTTTTAGGCGTCAAAAATTCTATAGGCCCTTCAAGCTTCGAATTAACTGGTCATAGTATGAGAGAAGAAAGACTTGATGAATTTTTATTAACATCTATGAAGGCTATTTATACATACATTTGCACCTCGTTGAGAGGGAAACAAATCAACCTATTTAAAACTATTAAATAAAAAATATTGAGAAAAATAATTTTAAACAAAAAGGATGTTACAATAATAATGAAAATGATCAAAATCAAGGATTGGTATCCTTGATTGAATCATGAGATTCGGTGGAAATATTGTCTTTATCACGCCCCCTCAAGATGAACGTCCTTTGGCAAAGTCCAATATTGGCAAATAACGTATAGAAGCGAGATTTAGGTAATGGTTTGGTAAGGGCATCTGCTAACTGATCATCACCGGGAATATGTTGAACTCGAATTGTGTCGAGTTGTACGTGTTCACGAACAGAGTGAAAGGCCAATACGAGATGTTTAATGCGGGAAACAGGATTGGCGGAGTATTGTGTGGCACCAAGATTATCACAATAGATAGAAGGCTGATGTGTTGGGGTAATCCCAAGCTCGATAGTCAAGGAACGTAGCCAAAGTACTTCAGCCGTTGTATCAGCAATTGCCTGAAATTCTGCCTCAGTGGAAGAAAGAGCTAAGAGTGGAAGAACGAGCTAAGTGTAACACCCTAAAATTTAGAGTAATTTAAAATTTGAAAATGATATGACGTTTATAAATGGAGCAAACCACCCAATTGGGTAAATGTAATTTAGCGTTTACAAAATCTGTAGAAAAATACAAAAATCGACAACAAACTAATATAAATAAGTTACATCTAGATTATATTGGTTGTCAACCCAAATTCCTAAAATGTTAAAAATCGTTTGCACGCCAAGACTCCAAATGTATCTATCATCCTAAAAATGCCTCAAGCACCCACGCTCATCTCTCAAACCTTGGGAGACCCACCGCTAAGGAAAACTATTTACATGTCATTTGAGAAAAAGTGTTAGGCTTAACGCTTAGTGAGAACATACAGTTTATATCAATGCTTTAGAAATAATTTAAATGAAACAATAAGAAATCTTTCATATAGTTGGGTTATAAAAGGGTAACAACCACATAACGACCTTTCGGTTTAAAACACATCTTGTGATAACGGGGGAGACTAGGTTTCCAAGGATCGTTGTGGAACACAAAAGTAAGCCACTTTCCGAGTTATTGAGCTCACCATATTAGGATCAAGGCCACGAACTCGCCGACCCGTACTCAGATGTGGGGGAGGGCACCCAATGTTCCTAATCATGCTCATTCACTAGGATTTATATTTACGACCCACGGCTAGTATCCGGTCCCACATAACCATACCAAGTTGTCTTCCTAGGGTCCAATGTCTCAACTAGTTACAAACGGGAATTATCCCAACAATTAAGCCGACTCTATACCTATGAATCCACTAGTAATAGTCTAAAGCTTGTCACCATTTCATTGGTGACTCAAACCATAATCACACATATGGTTTACATCAATATTCCCATAAAATTATTTGCCCGTCTTCTCAAAATAGACCCACCATTTATTAAAGACTTGTCAATAGACACCATTTAATGCCAATAGCCAATCATACTTCCCATTTTCCAAAATATTTTTATTAAGCAAACTCCAACATACAATAAAACCATAAACATGGTTAAAATGCATTTATTCCCACATTCCACCACAAGTGTGTAAGACCAAACACATTCATAGTTCCAAAACACATAATAGACCATCATATCTCAAAATAGTATGAAACCCTAAAAATCTCCAAAATATCAAGTTAGGTCAAATCATTTTTAGCAACAAAAACATAAAAAGGAGATGATTAGAAGTCTAAAAGTTATTTTGACATGTATAAGGTTTTAAAAAGGTATGGATGAACTCACAATTTAGAGTTTTATAAAAACTACCAAACCGTAGAAGTAAGAGGTTCCTTTTTCGACTCCGAAAGCTACTGACACCTGCACCATCTAATCCACAATAGGTGATCTCGATCTTATCGAGACCCCAAGAGCCCCAAGGCCCAAGGCCCTATCTTTGACATTTAATATGTATTTTTCATGTCAAAGAGAGTCAACTAAGAACACCACACTCCAAGGCCCAAGCAATTAAATGATTCATTTAATGCTCATTGATTGAAGTTTATTAAATGTTCTAATTTTTATTTTGGCTCCTGTATGGGACAAGGTTTCTCCTCTAATTTTTTTTACCACTTAGGGGTCACAACCACACAGATACATACATAAATCATAAGTGTGTTATTCTTACCCAAAATTCAGGTGTTACACTAAGGCACGTTGCTTCTTGGAGCTCCATGAAATTGGATTGCGACCAAGATAAACTAAGTAACCAGTGGTAGAAATGTAGTTATCTCTGTCTGGAGCCCAATTTGCATCTGTAAAGACGTGTAGTCGTAATGGAGAATTACAGTAGTGTTGAAGACCATAATGAGAAGTACCATTTAAGTAGCATAGTAATCGCTTAAGAGCAAGTCAATGATCATTAGAGGGACAATGCATATATTGTGGGAGTTTGTTGACATCATAGGCAACATCGGGACGGGTGAGAGAGGTATTGTAAGCTGCCAAGGATGGCTCGATAATTTGTATGGTTGAGAATTGGTGGGTTCATGGCATAAGTGATGGGAGGACTTAGAGCGAGGGGAGTGGATATTGGTTTTGCGTCATGCATGTTATACTTCACTAGCACGTCATAAATGTATTTGGTTTGGTTAAGAAAAAGTCATTGGTTATTAGGGACGACTTCAACACCTAGAAAATAAGAGATGGGATATAAAGGTCTTTGAGGGAGAAGCGATGAGCGAGAGTAGAAATGAAATTAGTTAAGTATGAGGGAGAAGGCCAGTGACAATAATATCATCGACGTAGACTAAAAGATAGATTGTGGCATTACCATGTTGGTATAAAAATAGTGATGGATTGAAGATGGAGTTTCGAAAACCAGAAGATAGAAAGAAGGTTTTAAGTTCTGTGTACCAAGCTCTTGGTGCTTGTTTAAGTCCGTAAATAGCTTTGTTAAGTTTACAAATATGGGTAGGATACTTTGTCGATAAATCCTGTGGGTTGAAACATGTAAACACTCTCGATAAGAGTAACTTGAAGGAACATGTTGTTAATATCGAGTTTACGGAGAGACCAACCACGACAAACGGCTAGGGATAGAATGAGGTGAACAGTAGTAGGTTTTACGACCGGGCTAAAGGTTTCAGAGTAGTCAATGTCGAACGTTGGTGAAAGCCCTTTGCAACAAGTCAGGCTTTGCACCGTTCAATGGAACCATCTGAATTATATTTGATGTGAAGTACCCATTTACAACCAACGACATTTTAAGAAGCATGAGGAGGAATGAGGTGCCAAGTGTTGTTACGGGTAAGGGCATCAAATTCAAGTTGCATGGCTTGACTCCATGTTGGGTCTTTGAGATCTTTAGTGGCATTTGTAGGTGTGTGAGGAGGAGGGAGAGAAACATGGTTAATATATTTAGGAATGGGTTTGATGATGTTATTGGTGAGACGAGTAATGATGGTACGGGTTGGTATAGGTGAGGATGGTGGAGACGAGGATGTAGGTGAGGATGCAATGGAGGAATATGGTGTACTTTGATGGGATGGAGTGGGTTGCACAGTAGGAGGAGGAGAAACGAAATTATGTGAGGGTGAAGGAGGACTATCATCTAAAGTGGGTGGGTGAGTGATGGAAGATGGTGTTGGTGGTTGGTCGGGGTGACATTAGTGTTGCAAAGAAGAGGTAGAGAAATGGTGCACCGCTCATGAGTATTTATATTGAGGGAGGTGGATGGTGCGGAGCATAGAGTAGAACAAGGAAATTGTGACTCAATAAATTTGACATGGTGAGAAGTGTAAACTTTGTTGGTTCTTGGATCGAGACAATAATATACAAGGGGTGGATTTAGGTTGCATTTTGTGGGTGTTGTGCGACTTTAACCATGGATAACAAAGACAACCAAAGCTTCGAAGTTTGGTGTAATTAGGGTTGGTATTGAAGAGTTTGAGGTAGGGAGAGGAATGGTGGAGAGTAGGAGTAGGGGAGACGATTGATTAAATATGTAGCCGTTGTAAAAGCGTGGGGCCAAAAATTAATAGGGAGGTTGGCATTTGATAAAAGTGTGAGACCCGTTTCAACAATGTGACAGTGTCGTCGTTCGGTGTACCCATTATGTTCGGGTGTATGGGGTGGAGATTTGAGATGAGATATGCCATTAGTTAAGAGATTAGGAGTAAGTTTAAGATATTCTCCGCCATTGTCAGGGAATAATTGAATAATAGGACGATTAAAGAATTTTTCAACTAGAGCAAAGTGGAAGCAGTGTCCGATTTTTGTTTGAGGGGGTATAACCAAATATATTTTGTAAACTGATCAATGAAAATGACATAGTATCTAAAATTATCATATGAAAGGACAGGAGTCGTCCAAACGTCCGTAAATATTAGTTCTAACGAAGCGGTAGAAGTAAGAGTAGATTGGGAGAAAGGTAGTTTATGACTTTTATTAATGTTGCAAGAATTACAACAAGACTGGAGTGAGGGAAAATTTAATGGCACTTGCCTCCGTACGGTTTTAATATATACTATCAATAGAGGGGTGACCTAAACGGTGATGCCAAGTGGTGGAAGGAATGACCATGCTTGAGTGAACGAGAGGAGGTGACAGGCTCCATTCATAGATACCCCCGTTAGTTGTCCGTTGGAGGATAGTGAGGCCCGTCGAACGATCCTTAATATAGAAAGAAGTAGGTAATAATTCAACAAGAGCATTCTTTTCCATGCATAATTGAGAAACGGAGAGAATGTTTCGGGATATAGATGGTACAAATAAAACATTAGAAAATTCATATAATTTATGAGAGGTAGAGAGAGAGAAAGAAAGAACCAATATGAGAAATGTCAAAGAGGAGCCATCACCAATGATGAGATCATCGGAGCCGTCATAATGGGCATGTAAAGCTAAGTTGGCCAAATTATTTGTGACATGGTGGGTAGCACTGCTATCCCAGAGCCATGAAGAGGAAGGGAGATTAGCAAATGCAGTAACATTAGTTTGAGGAGCCGAGCGAGTAACTTGATAAGTAGGGGTGATGGGGCGAGAGACTCAGGTTGGATTTGGACCAACGGGAGACGTGGGAAAAACGATGTGAGGGAAGAGTAGTTTGAAAATGGGGCATTGAGAAACAATGTGACTCACATAACGACACAAGTGACACTTACCGAGATAAGGTTTTGAGGTGCGGTTGTTGTTGGTGGTGTTTGGGATGGGAAGGAGGCCGGTGGCGGTGGTGTTGCCATCGCTTACCATGATGAGAAATTGGTTGAGAATAAAATTGATCGGTGCTCTTATACCATATGAGAGAAGAAAGACTTGGTGAATTTTTACTAACCAACTATGAAGGCTATTTATACATATATTTGCACCTTATTGAGAGTGAAACAAATCAACCTATTTAAACCTATTAAATAAAAAATATGGAGAAGAATAATTTAAAAAAAAAAATATTACAATAATAATGTAGATGATCAAAATCAAGGATTGGTATCATTAATTGAATCATGAGATTGGTGGAGATATTGTCCTTATCACATAAGTCTGAAACAAAGTCTCGTAACAAAAGTTATGCACGTTTAAGGACAACACCTTTTGTTATCCCAATCATGGGCGTCCAAGAACAATAGGACATGTTCCTCCACGCCATGTCCCGCATCAAGATCGAACCAAGTATATGGATTGGTGGCGTAAGTTGTAATACATAAATAAGACCCGTAAACATAATACCATCACTTGCGTATGTTGCTAAAGTGATATGTGATGAAAATTCGTGACTAATGTCGTCGTGTTTTATACAGGAGTGAAATTTCTGAAAGAGAACATAAGCAAAGTTGAAACTGAGAACGAAGAACATATGTTGCACGGTTTTGAAGTAGTGTTTCCTTCAATTGTCGACATTGCAAAGAAGCTCAACATCGAAGTCTCAGAAGATTCTACGGTCTTGAAAGAAATCTACGCAAGACGGAACTTGAAGCTCGCAAGGTCGGTACTAATTATTTATAGTTTACACACCTTTATTTTTTTCTGAAACTAACACTGTAAACAACCATAATGGATGAGTTTTTGTGACGAAAAGGATACCGAAGAACATAATGCACAAAGTCCCGACAACTTTACTTTATAGCTTGGAAGGAATGCCAGATTTGGAGTGGGAAAAACTTGTAAAACTTCAGTGCAAAGATGGGTCATTCCTGTTATCACCATCATCCACTGCTTTTGCGTTCATGCAAACTAAGGATGAAAATTGTCTTCAATATCTCACAAATGTTGTGACAAAATTCAATGGTGGAGGTGTGTTTTCATGGGGGGTTTTGGATCATTTTTGTTGTTCTACTATATATGTTATCTTATCTTGTTCTTGTTCATGATCATGATTTAGTCCCGAATGTGTACCCGGTGGATATTTTTGAACGTATGTGGGTCGTTGATCGCCTCCAACGCCTTGGGATTTCTCGTTATTTCAAGTCAGAGATCGAGGGCTGTCTTGAATATATCTACAAGTATGCAAATCTATTAAAAAACCGTCCATTAATTTGTCTACAAAATTTATGGTTTTTACATCTCTAAGAAAGGCTAGAAATTGAAATGATCGAACGAAATTCAGATACTCGACTAAGGATGGGATCAGTTGGTCGAAAAACGGGAATATGCAAGATCTTGATGACACTTCGATGGGATTTAGGATTTTGCGAATGCATGGTTATGATATTTCTGCAGGTTACTTCAAATGCATGAACTTATATAACAGGTTCACACGAGAAGTTGATCAATTTGCAAGAAGGCAAGAAGTTTCAATATCATATATAGACGTTTAATCGTACATGCTTAAACACACCCAAAGAATAATCATATATGATATTGAAAATTCTCGCCTTCTCGCAAATTGATTAACTTATATGCTCCAAAATTCAATACGTTAATTGATGATGCTTCTAGTGATGCATTTAAGATTAATTAACGAGGTTTTTTTTTTTTTTTGCGACAGATGTGTTTGGACAATTCGAAAAAGATGGCAAATTTGTGTGTTTTGTCGGGCAAACAACGCAAGACATCACCGTAATGTTCAATTTATTACGGGCATCGCAGGTGCTCTTTCCCGGAGAGAAAATCCTTGACGACGCCAAAAAGTTTTCTTATAAATATTTGAAGGAGAAACAATCATCGAACGAGTTCCTTGATCAATGGATAATCGCCAAGGACTTGCCGGGTGAGGTATGCAAAAATTAAAACATTCCCCGTAATTGTTGCAAAACCTATATTAATTGTGACATATATATATATATCACTACAACCAAATTGGGTTTATAAGACCCCATAAAAATTTAAGTGTCTTAATAGGCCGCTTTATACGACATAACTTATGAGACAAAAAAAAAATAAAACGTCCTATCTAAAGCATTGTAATAAGCTTATACGACATTTTTGGCATTTTAAAAAGATTTTTACGACTTTTTATAATAAAAAACAACCTTAATTAATTGAAAAAGTGTTTTATAAAGATGGATTTATAGAAAGTGTCATATAAAAAAGTTAATGCGTCGTTTTGTACTAAAATGTCCTAAAAAACTTGTTAAGACGCCCAAAATCGTCCTATAAATTTATTACAACGTCTTTAGATAAGACACTTTGTTTTTGGTCATATAAATGAAGTCTTAATTATAAAACAATCTATTAAACGCTTAGAAATTTGTAGCGTCCTATAAACCCAATTTTGTTGTAGTGTATATTCATTTAAAACTTATGATGACGATCGATATATTAATTTAAACCTAAAATCAACAGGTGGGATACGCGCTAGACGTACCATGGTACGTGAGCTTGCCTCGACTCGAGACAAGATATTACTTGGAGCAATACGGAGGCGAGGACGACGTATGGATCGGAAAAACTTTATACAGGTAATATTACTTATTACATGATCATAACTTATAAAAATTTAGAGAAACAAAAACTTTACCAACACCTTTCGATTTAGTCGATGGATGCCTACCATTACGAAACCAACTTTTACAATGAAATCGATTGAAAAACGAAGTTGGAACTCTAAAATATTCGTCGACGATACAATTACACTAGTCATTCTAAAACATAAAATCAAATAAAAATAGTAAAAAAGGGCAATACTAATGGCACCCTTATTAATGTCAAAATCTGGTCAATTCATGCATTGGTAATGTAAAAAACATGTTTTGATGTTGATGTGTATGAGAAGAAAATCATTTATAAGGGTGTCATTAGCAAAGTATAGGGTGTCATTAGCCTCCCCCTAAAAAAATATTAGTTGCTCAAAGTCAAGACCATAATAGATTGTCAATTTATCATGCCTCTAAGTACACACACCTATATATATATATATATATATATATATATATATATATATATATATATATATATATATGGTCAGGTTCACGTGAGACCAATATGTTTCCGTGAGATCGCGTGAGACCAAGCCTTAAAACGTGAAACTTCACACCGAAACACTGTGAAGGTAAAAAACATTCGAACCTTCATAATGTAATCACACTATGAAGGTAAAAAAACCTAAACCAAGTTAAAAAAAATCAAACTTTCACAGATAAAAGACTGTGCAGGTATATCCGAACCTTCACAGTGAAGACGCTGTGAAGGTAAAAAAAAACGAACATTCACAGCGAAAAACACCGTGAACGTAACATTTATGGTGTTTTCCCTATGAAAAGTTCGATTTTTTTTACATTCACGGTTTTTTGGTGTGAAGTTTCATACTTTAAAGTTTGGTCTCACGCGAACTTAAGTATATATATATATATATATATATATATATATATATATATATATATATCACTGTTCTAAAAAAACTCGCCGCACAGCCGCCATGGCACCAAGACTTGTGTCTCATGCAGGGGCGGAACACAGTGAGGGCCAAAGGGGGCCATGCCCCTGCGGTTTTTGCAACAAATACTAATTTTAGCAATAAAATTTGCATCTAATGTTTAGTTGAGGTGGTTATCATTTCTTGGCCACCTATAAGAGATCTTGGGTTCAAGTCTTATAGTACTCATTTCTTTTTTTTCCTTTTACTGCAAAATACTTTTTTTTCTTTCATTACTGAAAATCTTTTCTTCTCATATGTCCGACACATTTATTACATATAACTTCTATAAATTGTATAAAAATGTATAAATTGGTTTGAATTATATATAAATAATGTCAAATATTTAGAGTTTAGTCTTACATCTTAGGCAATCTCTAATTCATTTTTTATGTTTTATAAAATTTGTTTAATATATTATAATCAAAAAATATATAAACCATTGATATACTCTCATAAGGGTATGGTACTAGGCTTTATTATTTTATATTAACAAATCTTTTTTTATTTGTACTAAAATTTATTAGTATATCATAGTTAGAAAAAAATAATGACAAAATGATTTTATATCGTATTCTTTTGTTATTAGAGTATTAAATGAGCTAAATTTTCCTGTTTATATTTTTATAAAATTTATTAGTAGATCATAGTAAAAAAACATATCAAAAACACCCAATGAATTTATATTGTTATATTGTGGGTTTCCGAATTTTGTTAATATCATTTTTCGGCCCCCAAGACTATGATGGTCGTGTTCCGCCACTGGTCTCATGCCACTTTAAGCTCGTGGCACGCTATGGCCTAATGCGCAGTTTTTGTAATGCAATATTTGGTATTTTTTATGTTTTTAATGTCTTATTTGCGGGTTTTTAATATATATATAACCTAATTTAACTTGTTTATTACTATTGACTCATTGAATAACACGCCAAAACATATGTTTTTATATATAATATTATATATAAATTAGAAATTTGACGCCATAAGTCACGCCTTGAAAACGCCAAGGCTTCGCCATGGCTCCTAAGGCTTGAGGCTTGGTCTCGCCGCCATGCCACACCTCACGCCATTTAAAACTTTGATATATATATATACATATATGATCATATTCAACCTGTTTACAACCTACAGGATGGGGAATATTAGCAATAACACATATCTCGAAATGGCAAAATTGGATTACAACAACTGTCTGACAATGCATCAGCTTGAATGGAACACTATGCAGCAGTAAGTTTGCAATTTTCTTTAAATAATTCCAACATTTTATAAACGTTTATGTGATTAATTAAAGATGAATATAACCAGATGGTATGTGGATTTCGATATCGGACGGTTCGGGATGAGCAATAACACAAGTCTTTTGGTCGCGTACTACCTTGCTGCAGCCAGCGTATTCGAACCAGAAAGGTCCAAGGAGCGAATTGCGTGGGCTAAAACAACCACATTAGTCGACACCATCTCATCGTTCTTTGATTCACAACGACTCTCGAACGAGCATAGAAGGGATTTCGTCGACGAGTTCAAAAACACACCATCATCACTTCGTCTTGCCAAGTGTGTTTTCTTCTCTATATTTTAGGGTTCAAAAGAATTAAAGTGACAGATCGCTTTTGGCGTCGCAATTAATAGGTTTTCCCGATGGCTTATTTTCTATCTTGAACACAGAAACGCATGGCATGGGTTATTGGTGGAACTCCAGGGAACACTGCACGAGCTCGCGTTGGACGCGCTCGTGGCTCATAGTAGAGACATCCATCCACAACTTTACCATGCTGTAAGATCGATGTATCTTTGTTGAATTCTTTTGTGACGCCTTATTACTACTAGAAAATTGGGTATCTTCGAAACACATTTTAGATATAATATGCAAAAATAAGTTCTAAAATTATGGATGGATTTTTGATAGATTTAGAACGGAAAATGTTCTGTCAAAGATTTTAGACAGATTTTCAACAGGGTTCCATCGAAAATGATCCGTCTAAAAACCGTCGAAAGATTTCATCGATAATCCGTCGAAAAGTATTCTATTAATTAAAAATTATTTTTTTTCAAATCAGTTGAAAAGTATTTAAATAATTAAAAATTAATTTTACTCCAAAAAAATTTCGTTCAGAAAAGATGTCGATAATCCACATATCCTACGGAAACTTCCGTCTAAAATACCCCTTTGTTTTGTAGTGCATAGGATGTCGCTAAAAATCACTAATGATCGTCTTTTTCGCTTGGAATTAGTGGGAGATGTGGCTGACGAGGTGGCAAGAAGGAGCGGATGCGATAGAAGGACAAGCGGAATTGATGGTGCAAACAATGAACTTGATCGATGGTCGATGGATATCGTTGGAACTCTTCGCCCATCCTCAATATCGACAGCTTTCAACCGTCACTAATAACCTTTGTCTCGAATTATCCCGATATAATAACTCGAAGGTATACGGACGAATTAACTCACACATATTTATTCAATTGACATAACGAATGTTTCTATATTTTGTAGGGGAATTGTACCATATGCTTCAACGGTGAAACTGTGAACGCAAGAAGCGAGCACATAATGCAAGAACTAGTGCAACTCGTATTCAGCAACTCACCCGATGATCTTGATCGAGATTTGAAGCAGACGTTCCTAACCGTGGCGAAAACTTTCTACTACAAGACCTACTTTGATCCAGAGACAATAAATGTTCATATCTCCAAAGTATTGTTCGAGAATGTAATATAGAAATCCTATAATAAATTCCATAATTATTAAATAACATATTCAAAAGTAATCTATATCTATACTATATTAAAAAACAGAGATAAAAAAACTCTTAAATACAACTTATTATGCATAAAGTACCATCATTTTATGCAAGATTTTGAAAATCTCTTAATTTACAAGTATCAAAGCGCAAGATACATATTACTGTAGGCTTTAAACACCCACCAATTTGGTATGTGCAGTGTCTTCCTTTTATGCAGACCTTTCCATGTATCACTATTAATCAATATATTATATTACTATAAATTTGTTTTAATTATATTATTAAATATGTAATTAGTTATTTTTTCTTGATGTCATTAAAATATATAAGATAATCATTGAATTATAACAAAATACTTAATTTTTTTATATAAAAAACATTATATTATTAAGCCTAAATTAACAAATTTATAAAAAAAACATTATCACTTTCTCAAAACCATCCAAAATCGTACTGTAAATCGACAAAAAAACAAAAAAGAAAATGAAACATTAAAATCAGAGTAAATTACGGATTTGGTCCCTGTGCTTTCTTAAAATTTTGGATTGGGTCCCTCTATTGAATTAATTACGGCCAATATCACTGTGGTTTCAACTTTGTTTCGGATCAGGTCCCTCTATCTAACTCCAGTTAATTTAGATGAGTTAAACCCCTCACGTGCTCCCCACGTGAGGGGCATTTCTGTCATTTAAAAATAACTCTCTTTTGATTATCAAATACGTGCGACTCAGAGACCAAATTCAGCTTCTGAAGTTCTGATTATTGTGTTTCGACAGTGAAGAACAAAACTCCCAAAACTCCCAGGTGGTTCTCGATTTCAATTTGATTTCAATCTTCTTTCTTGATCGTTCTTCTGATTACTGATTTGTGTTTCGACAATGGAGGAACAAGACTCCCAGGTTGTTCTCGAAATTAAATTTGATTTCACTCTTCTTTCTTGATCGTTCTTTTGATTAATACGTGCGACTCCAGAGACCAAATTCATCCTCTGATTACTGGTTTGTGCTTCGACAGTGAAGGAACATAACTCCCAGGTTGTTCTCGATTTCAATTTCTATTTCAATTTGATTTCAATTTCGATTTTACTCTTCTTTCTTGATCGTTCATTATAGGTTATAGAAATTCCTAAACCCTAACCCTTAAATCCCTAAATGTAGTGAATGATGAATTCTTGGCTCCAACACACTTTGGTAATATATACTAAAAGGATTTTTGAGAGAAGACAACATACATTCCTCCAAACAAAGATTTCATGTAAAATTTTGGATTCTTTGGCAATATGTACTTGTAGACCTTGTAATAATAGGTATCATCAGAATTAATATAAAAGAAGCATAGTAAGGCATGATGAGATAAATTCAGCGAATTACTTGAAACAAGCAGTTAAATAAAAATGCATGTGAGATACAGATCTCAGAAAACTGATGGGAAGTATAAAGATATTACTACCTGGCCATGAATCAACTTCAGTTGCATCTAAAGTGACTCGTGAGACCAAAGGGCCTTTGGCCTAGCAGCAAAACTGATGGGAAGTATAAAGATATTACTAATAGCATTATGATGTTGTCCATATTGGTATCTTCACAAGTTCTATGAATTGGTAATTAGCTGGAATTTGTCTCCTTTGCATATTTTTGTTTGTGTTACTTAACCTGTTAATGTATGCCTCTCTTTCCTATCTTATTCTCTTCTATTTGTTTTAATTTTCTCCTTGTTGACGGAAGTTGCAATGCTTGTAAACTCGTCCACTATTGCATATTTGTATCAAGTCTGAATACTTGTCTTTTGCTTTCTTTTCTTTAGCAATGAATTTTCCATAGCTCTGCCATGGTGGTCATTTCCATCTAGAACTTCTACGTCGTCCTTATATTTCTAGAACAACTATATTTTTCGTTGCATATAATAGGTTCACTTGGTTTGGTTTGGTTATTTAATACTGGGTGACTCTACATCCTGTGTCCACTATAGGAGTAACATTTCTATGAAATTATTTTGTTCCATGTGAACTGAACTTCTTCCTCCTTTTCCAGAGATCCCAGACAACGACTATATCAAGTATTTTGCTCCAGAGTGTTCATTAAGGATTCCAAGTGGTCATATTGTAAGTCATTTCTTTCTCTCCTTGTATTGTTTGGTCATCTGGATTTGAGTGAGTTCCATTTTACTTGGGCATTTCCTAGAGAATGTGGTGGCTGTAATACCGTCTAGGCATTTGAATTGTACCAGTCTCATGCGGTGATACTCTTGATCATCATTTATTTGCGATATTTAGGCATATGACCTTTCAAGATTTGTTTTTTTAAATCTATTACCTCCTGACCTACTAAGGAAAAATGGCTCCATGCTTATGAGGTCATAAATTTAACTAAAAACTCATTTTAGGTTATTTTCCAAAATACACTCATTTGTTGCTGGTTGGACAGGAAAACTTCAACAGCAAGTCCTACCTTGGTACCATTAAGATGCAAGTTATGGAAAATCTACGTTGCATCCAACATGCCCCAAGCGTACAGATGAAAGAGGTAAGTAGCATAAAAATAAACTCGAGTACCAAGATAACTTCTAGTTACACATGGAATACCTTCTTGTTCACATCTATCTGCTTGATCAGTGGTGAACCTTTTTTATTATGAAATTATTTTTGGGATGGAGGGGTATAAGTTAATATATACTATAAGGATTTTTGGGATGGAGGGCTCCAGCACACTTTGGTCAATTGCACCTCTAGTTAACTTGTAAATACATCTGGAATTACAATTAGCAACTATTAGGAATGGCATAAATCCTTAAAACAATAACTAAAACCATTCATCAGCTGAAATTATCCTCGATCTTTTCAATCCCTCTAGTAAAGAGTGTTTTCCTGCCCATACCATAACTTAAAGCTTGTGCTGCACGTGGAGTGTACTGTTCCATTGTGATCACTGCTGTTACGGCACAGAATACCCTTGGGGTTCAGGTTTAACAACTTATTACCTTTTTATAGTTTTCTAGTAACATGATGAGGTTTCTTTCAACTCGTAGTTTTTATTTTTTTATTCTAAATGTGTACCATCCAATCTTATCAATTTGATGCTGTCACAAGGGAATTAAATCTACTACTTTGAAAGAAAATTGAACTCAATATGGTCAGAGAGATAACTTTGTTGATTGTCTTGTGTACTCCTTTTCTCCATTATTTACTATTCAAATTGATCCCATGTACCAGGTCAGAGATGATGTTATTAGATACCGTTATGGGGATGAGCAACATTTGGAAGAGGCTTTGAATTGTATTTTCCAATATTAGGTCAGAGATGATTTGCTTGGACTACGTCTTGGATGCAACGATGTTATTCTCTACACAAATGCTCAACCAACAGTTTCGAGCAAGAACTTGAAGTCATATCTGGATTGTCACTTGTTTCAAGCAAGAACTTGCACTTTCAAGCATTCTCATCTGTTGGATATCACTACTGAAGCATTCGATCGAAGCAATGAAGAAAGAATGAACTTTGTTTTTTATTGTTTTTTAGTTGACCTAAAATGGTTTAATAGGTTATTTTTGTTTAATGACAATCGTTGTGAATTATGCAATTTTGCTATTTATTTAATGGAAATTCTCAGTTTGTTTATACATAGTTTGTTCAACTCATAAATAGAACATATTTTCACGCACTTTGTTCAATATGGAATCTGTTTATAAACAGTTTTGTTGGTAAGGAGTTTGTTGATGCCAATGTATACGCTAAACAACCATATTTTCACTGTTTTTGATTAACTGTTTTCTGTTTTGAGACTTTGGTATTGAAGTTGTATTCCGCAAGATTATACACAACAGCAATCTGTTGCTGCACACAGTCTGCGAGAAACTTATTATGCTGCTGCACACAATCTGCTGCTATTGTTCTCGAATTCTGCTCATAAACAGATTGAATAACCTGCTATCACAAAAATCAAAATAACAGCTCATAAACAGATTGAATGCAGGACACAATCTGCTGCTATTGTTCTTGAATTCTTCTCATAAACAGATTGAATAACCTGCTATCACAAAAATCAAAATAACAGCTCATAAACACAATCTTCTGCTGCACACAATCTACTGCACAACATTTGGAACAACAGGACCACTACATCATTTCGATTTAACCTTTGAACATAATCTGGATGATCGCATTGACACAACCTCTGTTCAAAAACTCTTATGTTGATTGATTGCACATATGATGCCAATGTATACAAACATGTTATAGTGTCACAAGGGGATATGTGAAAACCAATCTCAAACACCAAGAGAGTAACCAATAATGAGATCCAATCCAAAAAAATATTCCAGCCATTAAACTGCAAATTTAGACATTATTTTCATACAAACCTGTTTATACACAAAACAACAAACATAAAACTACAGCAAATCCACACAGATTAAAAACCAATCTCAAACACCAAGAGGGTAACCAATAATGAGATCCAATCCAAAAAAGGAATCTAGCCATTAAAGTACCAAAAAAACATAAGATAGAGTTGAACCCCACAAGTCACATAGTTTGAAACTAATAATTAATGAGATCCAATCCAAAAAAGATTCCAACAATTAAAACACCTACACCTGACTCCCAATTGTCTGTCCCTTGCATGTTCTTGAATTATGCCCCTGTTTATTACACTTGGCACACGTAACAGTCTTCCTAAACCTCTTGAGTTATGTCCTAGTTGCTTTCACAGCCTTTTCAGCCAACTCGTCCAATGCCTTCCTTCTTCTTTTTTTGGGCCTGCCTACTTGAGTATGGTGTGTAGGTGGGTTCAATGTTATTGTACAAACAGACTTGGGCCACAACCTTCTTCCATTTGTTGGAAAAATCTTGAAAGCATACATAGCTTTCCAAGTATCTAGCCAATATACGTTGTCAACCCACTTCTCTGGTAAGCCCACATTTATCCCATTCACTGCCATGTTCCAAATAGTTGCAACTACATGCTTACAAGGCATTCCACTCAACTCCCACCTTCTACATGAACAAACTCTATTCTTGACATCCACTATGCATTGGTCCATCCATGGACCATTCACTTGGTATTGGTCTCCCCCATTCCAAATAGCAATGTACTTGGTAGCTTCTGTCTTGATAGCATCCAACATCTTAGTGGCCACTGGTGTAAGAGGACCATCAGCCTTTTGAATCATATTCTGTACAATCACAATTCTTTTCATCAGGTACTCTCTTATGTACTCTAATGTTGTGATAATTGGTTTGTCTCTCCCATCCACTAGTTGCCTATTAAACACTTCACACATATTGTTCAACAGGACATCACTGTGACATCTTCCTGAAATGGGATAAAGTAATTAAATAACATTGAAAGTTTCTAAAATGGGATAAAGTGGATGTGATAAAACATTACCTGTAAAGTGTGACCTTGACCAATGATGTGGAGGTATTTTGTTCAACCACTCATATGCAGACACATTGAAAGCTCTCAAATTATTCATGGCTTGTTGAAACTCTGGTAATGTTGATGATGTTGCACACTTCCAAAGATGCTCCTTGTATACCCTCCCCTTCCATGCCTGTTTCATGTTTTCGTGTATATGTCTTAAACAATACCTGTGATCAGCACAAGGAAATACTTTTGATATAGCTAGAATTATTCCCTATATCAAAGCATACTAAGTCAGATATAATATTAAAACATGAATGCAAAGTAACTCATATCTCAAAGCATAGTAAACATACCTTTTGCCTGTCGCTTATGAATGTGAAATTGAAATTAGGATACATGTCCAAATCATCTCCAAGACATTCCAAAAACCATGTCCATGAACTTGTTGTTTCGGCCTCAACAATTGCATACGCCAACGGATATATACCATGGTTACTGTCAATGCCAACTGCAGTTAGGACTTGTCCTGGGAAAGGTCCTTTCATGAAGCTTCCATCAAGGCCCAACAAATCTCTACCACCCGCCATAAAACCCTTCTTCAATGCTCCTAAGCAAACATAAATCCTTTTAAACTTTCTTGTTTCATTGTTCGGGTTAAGATCAATTTCCACATCCAACTTCACTGTGGTGTCTGGGTTTGTTCTTTGCAACTCTAATATGTAGTCCCTCAACATGCTATACTGCTCCACATAGTCTCCCGTAAGCTTCTTAAGTGCCAATTGTTTTGCCCTAAAAGACTTCATCTTTGAAACTTTAATTGAATACTTTTGTTCCAAGTTGATTTGCAAAGCCTTTACAGGGATATCTGGGTTTGCAACTAGTGTGTCTGAAATCTGTTGAGATAAGAAGGTTGTTGTACACGCGGAAACTTCTCTTGAACGAAGGCATTTGTGGGTTTCTACATATGTTTTAACCATCCACGTATCATCATATTTACCTGGGGATATGTGCAAAACCCATGGGCAACTTGCCTTGACCTCTTTACCCTTGCTTGACCCACCTACTTCTTTTAGTTCTGGAATATTTCCTCTACATACAGCCCTTATCCTACGAAGATCGTTCTTCACCACCACAATTTCTCTCCTAGTCTCAATGGCATGTTGGTCAATCATCATTTTTATTCCTTCTTTGCTACCAAAAACCTGGCCGACATAAAAGTTGACATGCGTTTCAAGTCCTGTGTTAGATCCCTTTTTCCTTTCTTAGCTTCTTCAAGTAATTAAACCTTTTGATCTCCAAATCAGATTCATCGGTGTTGCTTTCAAAATCTTCCAACTCCAATAATGCATCATCATGATCATTATTTTCTTCATTTTCATCATTGTTAACTACACCATCATCCAATACGTTTTGATCATCAAGTATAAACTCACTACTATCACTCCCTTCATTTACCTCATTGTCTTGATGTCCCATTGTTTCATCAAATGGATTACATTCGTCAAAGAGATCAAAACCTCCAACCTCTTGATTCTTATCAACCAAATCAAGGAACATCCCGCTATTTAAATCTTGACTCACTTCAGTGTAAACCTCTATAGTTTTGCACTCGGGAGCATATTTTAAAAGATCCAATACATCGAGATCATTGCGTAAAGCATGTAGACCAAAATCTAAGTCTTTGAATGGAATTTTAAAATGACAAACGGTAGATGCATCATCTCTAATACCTATTTCTTTCATCATATCTCTCAACTCTTGTACCGAAAACTCCTCAGTATCAACTAAATCAACATACTGATATGTACCATTTATGTACTCCCTACCCGGACAAGTCGTGAAAACACCTCCATGATAAATCTTCAATGTAATCAACGTTGGATAATCATCTGCGAACAAAAGCAATTAAACCGATCATCAAACCAATGAAAAAAAATCAACAAGACAGACTTGGGCTACAACCTTATTCCCATTCGAATAAAACCATTGAATAAAAGTAATGAAATATATCACTCAAATAAAAAAAAGAACATCCTACTATCAATGTTTTAAAAACCGGTTTTTTGGTTTACCCGGTGTGGGGACCGGGTCACGGTTCAACCGGTTCAACCACCGGGTCAACCCGGTTTCAAGAATTTATATGTGTTTTTCATTTTCCTACACACACACACACACATATATATATATATCCAAGAATTTGATGTCCACAAGTTAAAACATTAAAAATACACATACCAACAAGTTTTACATCAATCCAAAAACATTAATACTAAGAAACCAAACCTAAATCGCTAAATGCCTAACGTACCAAACTCTAGCCGCTAAATGCCTAAATCGCTAATACGTATTGCATGGACTAATAGTTTTTAACTTTTGTTACCAGGTTAACCGGTTCGACACCGGTTCGTTATGACCGGTTCAACCGGGTTTTTAATAGAACCGACCGGTTCAATCCGGGTCATAAAATGGCATCAATCCGGTCGCAATTGACCCGGTCTCTTCACCGGTTCCCGGTTCGACCGGTCGGGTCGAACTAGTTTTTAAAACATTGCCTACTATTCATTGATTATCTTTCAAATAACAATGACTCCTCAATGAGACTAATTATATTTAGCTTCCAGCCAAGGTATTATTATACATTGTTTCACATAATTTATTCAAACTAATAGCTCCAGGTACAATCTAATGTCTTGTTTTAATCAAATTTTAATTAGCCACATAAACATCTGCAATCCAATAAAAAGGTTGATTTCACTAATAATGCTTAAAGAATGAAAAAAGAGTAGAGTTATAATTAAAAGGAATAAGCATAGTAGCAGTTCTTTTCTTTTTCATGTTCTTTCTACGACATGTCTCCAGACTAACACATACTTCACCTCTGTCTACAACTTCTTTCATCATCTGGTGCCTTTATATACAATTTGTAACTTGTTTTTTTATGATTGAACAAGAATTTAACTTATTCACTCACAAAAACTACATGTGTTTAATTCGAATAAAATCAATGAATGAGTTTTAGATAAACCTACCATAAACATCAAGAATGTTTTGCTCTGTTAAGTTGGTTCGAAGTGGCCATGATGTGTGCACCATTGGAAGAAGTTCACGATGGGAAGAATTTCAAGATAGAAGAATTGCACGATGGGAAGGAGAAGCAAACGGCCAAGCAGCAGGGTTTTACGTCAGTTATGGCAATTCATAATAAGAGATCTTGGACGTAATTAAATAAGGGTTTAATTTAAAAAGGCATTAAAAAAATAGTTATTTTTAAATGACATAAATGCCCCTCACGTGGGGAGCACGTGAGGGGTTTAACTCATCTAAATTAACTGGAGTTAGATAGAGGGACCTGATCCGAAACAAAGTTGAAACCACGGTGATGTTGGCTGTAATTAATTCAATAGAGGGACCCAATCCAAAATTTTAAGAAACCACAGGGACCAAATCCATAATTTACTCTTAAAATCATGATGTATCTCGCTGCATTGCGCGAGTATGCTTCTAATATCAATAAAAAGGGTATCCAAATATATAATCTTCAAGATATCATTACATGAGAACAAAGTAAGATAAGTCCAAACGAGGTCTCTCTTGACAAAATTGGTTAGCGTCCATATAATTTGTTTAGTGAACATTTGAATACCTATTGAACAATTTATATATTTTTTTGACCCAAATTTTTTTTTTTTTTGGAAACGGCAATGCATTAAAAAGCCAGCTAGACAGGAACTAGCAAAAGAAATTACAAAGACCCAAAGAGGAGAGGTTCTCCAGATAAAATACGTCTTTCAAACTCGCCTTTTGGCTAATGTTTTAGTTTTATCTATTTAGCCCATAGAATAGAACAATACAACAATATTGGTTTTATATTACGCCTAAATTGTGTGTCCTAAAAAAATACTTTATAGAACTTAAATTTATAGAACTAAACCGAAAATGTCTTATATAAAAGTGTTACAATAGGTTTATAGGACGCTTTTAGGTGTTTCAACAATTTTTTCTGACGCTTAATTTTAAAATAAAGTGTCATATTAGCTATTTGTTACGACACTATTTGAAAAGGTGTCATATAAACACAAGGTCCTATAAAAAGATTGGTTTATAAAACACTTCTCAAAAGCGTCATATAAAATAGCTAAAACGATAATTTATTTTGAAATCGTCCTAAAAAACTTGTTAAAACGATCAAAAACGTCCTATAAATTAAGCACTACAAAACAAAGGGGTATCCCCGTCGAAAAAGTGGGTTTTCGACGGATTTTCAACAAAGTTTCCCGACGATAAAAGTTTGGTCAAAAAACAAACTTTTCAACGGATTTTCGACGGAAATTTCGACGAATAGTTTTCATCGAAAAATCCATGAAGATTGCGAAGGAATTTAGACGGATTTTGGTCAACGGTAGTTGATCAATTATTGGGATTTTCGACAGGCCTTCGAGGGATTTCTTCATGGGATTTCCAACGGAATAGATTTTCGAGAGATTTTCGACTGAATTGATTTTTGAGGCACCTTCGACTGAGTAAGATCTTCAAAGCATCTTCGACGAAGGAATTTTCAAAGAATTTTCGACTGAACTCGATTGGTCGTAGTTGACAATCTTCAACGGACTTTCATGGGATTTTAGACGGATTTCCATCGAAAATTGTAAGATTTTTTTCGAAGGAAAATTTAAATATGTATTGTGTATTTATAGTACCTATATATACTACACAGCTTCACATATAGATAAATCACAAACTAAACATGTATATCAAAAAACAATACCATTTCAGGCCATTCTACACAAGCACAAACCAAGGGGTGATATATAATATATGTAGACATAAATAACTTATTTATGTCTACATATATATCACACTCAATTAACTTTTTTTAAATAAGCATATTAACCAAGCTAGAAATTAAAGGGTGAATTCAAGACATTAGCTTAGGGGCTATTTGTTTACCTTTTAATGGTTTCATTAAGAGGCAACCTCTGAATCGCTAAGAGGTAAATCCTGTTTGGTAAAAGAAAGGGTTGTCTCTTAATGGTTCCAAAATTCTCTTAATGATTTTGTATCATGACCCTCTCTTAACCATTAAGAGCCTTGATTTCATTATGAACAATTAGCAAACAACCATATTTCATTTTACACTATATCATAAAAACCTCTTAATCATTCAGACCACTTAATCATTTTGTACTAAACTATTCAGCAACCGCCAAAGAGCCCCTTACATGATTAAACTAACACACAATATAATCTTTTAGACCATACAATTAATAT